>JALGPY010000004.1:97067503-98327503 GCA_023055425.1 Linanthus parryae | reverse complement strand
GAAAATATTTGAAATATTTGCGATCCGCGGATTTATCCGGTCCGATCCGCAAAACCGTAGATCCGATTGGAACCGATCCGTTTCGGTCCGTAAACTGGCGGATCGGATTAACTCAACCTTAATCCGGACCGATCCGATCCGTGTGCACCCCTACTAGCATTCATTAATTGGAAATTCATCCGTTCATCCGCTAACCAATGCCGGTGCTTGCGAAGGCCACTTCGACCCGGTTTTCATGCACAAATGTTTGCATTAAATTGCCAACATTATCAGCGGGTCGAAATGACCTTCGCAAGACCCGACATAATAGAGAGTTTGAACGGAGGAAATTCATGCACAAATGTTTGCATTAAATTTCCAACATTATCAGCGGGTCAAAATGACCTTCGCAAGACCCGGCCGCATAGAGAGGTTGAACGGAGGAAATAGATAATAACAAAAAACAAACATGGAATGAACGGAGGGAAATACGAAAATGGGCTCAGATATGTACTTGTGAAACCAGATAACACATCCATGATCACAGGTTGCAAAGGGATTTTGCCGTACCATGCATATCACAACACTGTATCGGCTACAGAGTGAATTCCAACGATCCAAATTATAACGGCCTCTTCAGTGATCATGAAGAGGATCGGATCAGTACTCATCAACAAATAAGAGATGACAACAGCTAGCGGGCTGCAAAAATAAATTTGCCTTGCCTGACATATTACACTCTAACAGCTTCAATGAGTGAATTTGATAGATCCATATCATCACGGCCTCTTACACAACTAAATATTTGGACACATCAGATTATGAACTTGCATCAATGACATAGGGTACTTAAAAAACTTCATTCCTAAACATAAATTGGGAGACATGCACATTTTCGGCTACCTCCGTTTCATCCACATCACATTCAACTAGCCAAATTATATATACACTAAAACACACATTCCTATCCGTATGTTGCCGCATAGATATATCATTCAGCCCATAAATACACACTTTCCAATCAGTTAACAGCAACCACTTATATATATATATACACCACATTCTACACTCAGCTAGAAGATCTGAGCACAAGATTTACCCATACTTAAAATGTTTGCAGATATAAAAGTAAAATAAAAGCAAATACAATTTTATAAGCATGAAATATGGAGTCCGGCCTAGAAATACAGGTATCTCAGTAAAATTGCTCCTTTTTAGTCATAGAAATGAAAAGGGCTAGTTAGATCTGAGCTTAAGCCACCATTCAGAACCCAAATTGAAAAGCGCATGTATAATCAATAGAAACTCAGAAGACAAATTGAGATTGAGAGACAGAGAGTGACGGACCAGTACTATTGAGGACATATGTTTGTAAGGGTGAGACATGGAATTTCTCTTCCTGCGCCAAAACTCCATTCTCAGATTAGAACCAGCTGGTGCCCGATTGAGTTAATTAGAATGAAGAACGATCGATTCGGGAAAGGAGAAAGACAGTGGTGGCGAGAGGACCGCGGTTGTGCGGAGAGAGAGAGAGAGAGAGAGAGCCTGGTGGTGGCGAGTGGAAGATGATGAGTTTGCTAGGGTTATTCGATATGGAGGCCGAAAGGGGAGGGGGTAATGGCGGGGAGTTGTTAGTTGGCCAGCAGATAGAGGGTGAATTAGTTTTTTGGTATGATTTGATTTTGCCTCCAACACTTGGAGAGATTTCATTTCCCTCCCCAAAATTTAGCTAAAATTTCTTTTCCCGCCGAAAAGAAAATTTGTGTTTAGATCCATTCCCGACAATATTGCAAGTCGTTGATAATTTTTTATTTCGGATGAGTAGTCGTTTCCCCACGAAAAAAACACAGCTAGTCTTTAAAAATCTAAAAGACGACAAGGCAGACAACTACCTGATAAAAAAGATTGTTTGTACTGCTCTTAAAGTCCATAATCCAGGTAGTCGGAAGGGAACTGGTCGCTGAAAGCAGGATCTGTTTTTAGTGATAGTATCTTATCTAAGTTCAAACATTTGATGATCACATCCAGCTTACCTTCCATCATACCCTTGAGCTTCAGAAAATCAGTTGACAGATCAAATAGTCCTTGTCTAAGATCTTCAATGCCATCCTCTAAGACTTCAACCTTGTCAAGAATTTGTGAAAAATCTAAGCTACCATATGCCTTGAGTGTTGTAGTTGTTCTAGGTTTGATAAACTCTTTCTCCTTCAACCCTTTAAAAGTCAACTCATAATAGAACTTCAATTTACCTTTAACAGTCAGAGCTATCCCAATCCATAGAAAAGATGCTTAGTCCTAGTACAACAATACACCATATATTCCATAACAACAGTAGGAAAATCAATCTCAAACCCTTGGCAAATCAAGTACATCAGCACCAAAACCCTATCTGTCATCAGCTCGTTGGAATGCTCCCCGAGAACTACACATCTCATGATAATGGAGAACAGAATTTTGGCTTCACAATTAAACGCATAATGGGTTAATTGTATGGGTCCAGTAGGGGTTCCCTCAAATAAAAACATCGATTTGGCTAACTCCAAACATTCTCTCCTATCTAGATGTTCATTAACCTTTTATTTCCTAGGTACTCCCAAAACTTTGGCAAAAACCCTAGGGTCTAACTTCATGTCAACCCCACCAAACTTAGAGGTCAGGATGAAGTTGTCACTATCATCAAACACATGAACTAAATTCAAGTATAAAATCTTGGTTAACCTAGAATATGTCCCGGAAGATGGATTCAACAGCTTTCCAACAGAAGACTCTCTTAACTTCCTAATATAGTCTATATCCAATTTCTCCAATAAATCAATACTTATAAGACTATCATAGGAAACTTTTGATGATGCATACCCATCCATCCACACAGTCTTCACATCAGAATTGATAAACGAAGAATCAGGTAAAAGAACCTTACCAAAACCAGAAGCTTTCTTGGTTTTCACTGCACTATTCTTAACCCTCTTCTTCTCTGATTGTGGATCAACTTTCTTATCCTCTGTCTTTTTTTCCTTTTGAGATGGAAAACTCTTCTTCTCACCTTTTTCTTCAGCAACCTCCTTCTTCTTACTTGATTGATCTCCTTGACCTTTACTCCCCTGTTCCTTGGTTTTCACCACTTCCTCTAAGGCAGACTCAGATTCAGACCCAGCTTCTGGCACTTCTTGAACTTCCTTCCCCTATCTGAATTTCTTTGAAGGTGGAGAAGTATCATGAACACTTGCTGTCTCCTTAGAATCTCATCCATGAATAGTGATCTTCCTATTTGCCTTTCTCTTAGTCCTCTTTGTAGAACTTTGTCCTTGCTGTTTGATTCTCTCTAATTTACGCTCCATGGGGTTTAGGGTTTCAGAGAATTGAGAAAGAAACAGAGAGGGATAGAGACGGATAGAAGGTGAAGAATGAGAGAAATAAGCCCTGAAGTTGGCTTAAGTAGGTAGAAGAGTTGGATTAGAAGTAAGATTGCATGCAAATCAGATTTTAAAAGATTTGATTTAGATATTTTGGGATATTTTGTCAAAATCTCTCAACATGTGAAATATTCTGTAATTATCTAAAAGAAACTACAAAATATTCCATGATCCAATTATTAAATAAACACACAACATATTAACCAACGCTAGTGAAACAGTAGTTCAAGGCTTTGAGAAATTTCAAGGCTGCCAAAATTTCAAAGCATTGAAAAATACTTTCAAGGCTTAATAAAGTATGATCTCAAGGCTTTGATACTTTCACACATAATACACATATAAACTAATCCTCCCCCTAAACCAATGCATCCTTGTTTAACATCCCCAATTCAAGCCTTAAGGATGAAAACCTCTCATCCGAAAAGGTTTGGTGAAAATATGAGCTATATGCATAGTCGTTGAAATAAAAGTTCAAGATACATCACCTTTCTCTGTATTATCTCTAATAAAATGATGTCTAACATCTATGCTCTTAGACCTTGAGTGCTACACTGGATTCTTTGATATTAAAATGGCACTAGTATTATCACAGTTGATAGGAACATTTCTGAATTCATATCCAAGGTCTCTTAATTGTTCGACAATCCATAGTACTTGTTAACAGCAATCACCAGCTGCAACGTATTTAGCTTCTTTAGTTGATAAGGCTACTGAATTTAATTATTTGAATGTCAACTGATCAATGATGAACCAAGAAATTAACAGCACATATAAGTACTCTTTCTATCACTTTGGAACCTTCAAAGTCTGTGTGAGAACCCGAACTTCCACAAAATAGTCAAACGTTACTTACTGTATAATGTGACTATATTTTATCTGTTTACATATAAGAATTTTGAATTGTAATAACGGTTTTTATGTAAAGGTAAACATACTTTTGTAAAGATCTACCTAGCATGATAGCTTAGTCATGAAGTTATCTAAATTTCTAAGTAAACATGTGCCCTTGCACGGTTGTTTTTTTAATAAGAAACGTGGCATCACAGGGAGTGTTGGGAAAGTTAATTTTAATAATTTATGTTGAATCACCAACTATAAACCTGGCATGGTTGTTTTGCTTGATGTTATCACATATTGATAATTATATGGTCTAAGAAGGAGGTGGATGTGTTAGTTAAATAGATGAGAAAGAGAAAGCTAATGAGTTGGCAGATATTCTGAGAAAGAGAGGAAACGAGGACTGCCTAAACTTGAATTCCAGGAGAATTTTAGTTCCTCCAACGAGAGGGATACCGTTTGAGAGAATAGGGATAGGGGGTTTCTCGACATGAAGCAGACAATATATCTTTTTGGGTTCTGAATGAGGTAAGGGAAATCTAACTCTAGAATTTCCGCAGCTACAGTGTATACATTTTTTTATACTGTTGGTGTGACTTTTACTGATTTTTTGATATCTGCTGTTTGACTGCTAATTGAAAAATCACGGTGATGTGTATTTGGTGACGCATGTTGTATTGTAATAACTGGTTGTTGTGTTAGGAAGATTTTACAGGCGGTACCTGCTGGTCTGTTTGGCTCACCCCTCTGTTTTACAAGTAGAGCCAGAACACGACTGGATCGCGATGTTATTGCTAAAAAAAAGTGGATTATTTAGCTAAAATAGTAGTTTTAGCTGTTTTTAAAAATTTGTTGTAACTCAACATTTTGGCCAGATATTTATTAAAAACAGTCATTTTTTACGAGCTGTAACTTTTTACTAAATTCAGTCACACCAGATTTTTAGAAATATTATTGAAAATATTGTTCTGGTGGAATGTGTGTCCTACTGGTTGAGGTTTTGACGTCTGAAAGTGTCAGACATGGTTGATATTAAAGTGTGAATTTATCGAATAAACGATATTTTTATTATTAAATGCGTGACAGGTCGTCACAGCCTGCATCTGGTAACAGGAGAAAATTTCTCCTCATTATCAATTCCTTCCTCTTGATTATACCCCTGTGCCACAAGTCGTGCTTTGTTTCTCACAACCTTAACCATTTTCATCAAGTTTGTTCCTGAATACCCATCTGGTTCTAATAACAGGCTGAGTCTTTGGTCTAGGAACTAAGTTCCAAACCTTATTCCTTTCAAACTCATTCAGTTCGTTCTACATTTCAATGATCCAATCTGCATCTTCTAGTGCCTCCTTTAAATTTTTGAGCTCAATAAGTGATACAAAGGCATTGAATGCACACAGATTCCTTAGATGTCTTCTTGTCTGTGTTCCAGTGGTTAGATTTGAGATAATGTTGGTTATATGATTATCTGATAGGTATTTGAACTTCTACCTTGGTATCCAAGTATATGGACCTTCAAGGCTTTGAGGTCTTGACACAGCAAATGGAGCATCATATGTTCTGTCAATCTCAGTCTCAAGGCTTTGAGATTTTGGCTCAACAGGGGTTCAAGGCCTTGAGATTCTTTTTACTGCTCCTGCAACTTAGTTTTGCTTCTTTTCTCTTTTTGATAATCATAATTTGCCTCATAATTATTCAAGTTGAGATCTGAAAAACTTTCACTCAAAGAATCATCAGTACTTTCATCAAAAATCACATGAGTGCTCTCCTCTACAATCTTAGTTATCTTATTGAAAAGTCTATATGCTTTGCTAGTTTGTGAGTAACACAGAAATAAACATTTATCACTTCTAGCATCAAACTTACCAAGATGATCTTTACCATTATTAGGCACATGACAAGTACAGCCAAAAGGGTTAAAATAAGAAACACTTGGCTTTCTGCCTTTGAAAAGTTCATAAGGATTTTTCTTCAAAATAGGTCTAATCAAGCATCTATTCAACACATAATTGGCAGTGCTAACAGCTTCTGCCCACAGATACCATGGCAAATTTCTTTCAAGTAGCATGGTTCTAGACATATCTTCAAGCGTCCTATTTTTCCTCTCTACTACTTCATTATGCTGAGGAGTTCTAGGTGTAGAGAAGTTGTGTGAGATTCCATGATTTGCACAAAATAAATCAAATCAAGCTGATCAAATTATCTACCATGATCACTTCTAATTGATTTAACCTGTAATTTTTTCAAAGTTTGAAGCTGCTTACAAGCTTTGAGAATTTAGATAGTGCTTCAGACTTGTCTCTAATGAACATAGCGCATGTAAATCTAGAGTAGTCATCTACCACAACAAGCATATATCTCTTGCATTTGGGTGTCTGAACCCTCATAGGACCACACAAGTCCATATGCATCAATGCTAAGGGTCTGGAGGTACTTACAATGTTTTCTGGCTTGAATGAACTCTTGGTATGTTTACCTTGGGTACATGCCTTGTAAATCTCATCATATTTGAATTTCATGTTTGGCAATCCTCTTCTGAAGTCTTTTGAGATGAGCTTATTCATTGTGTGCATGCTGATTTGCTCAACCTTTCTATGCCAAAGCTTTGAGTCTTCCTTCAAAGGTTTGAGACACCTAAGACTTTCCCATGCAACTTTGTTAGTACTATAAGCATAAACATTGTGTGCCCTAGGAGCAGTGAGTATGCAAATGACAGATTTCTCATCTTGCACGACATGTTTTTCGTTGTCAAAAACTACTTTATTACCTCTATCACATAAATGAGATATACTAAGAATACTATACTTTAAACCTTCTACCAAATAGACATCAGAAATTGAACTTGCAAAATCATTACCAATACTTCCAATACCCAGTATATTGTTTTTAGCTTTGTCACCAAGTGTGATTGTTCCAACTGAATATTCATTGAGTTCTATAAGTAGAGACTTCTTTCACTCATATGTCTGGAGCAACCATTATCCAGAAACAATTTCTGATCCTTTAAACCTTTGGTGACAGCCTGCAAAATTCAATCAGTGTCTTAACAGGCTATTAGACCAAGTGTAGAATTTGAATTCATACTCAAAATCAACCATGTTGGGGGGTCTAACTCATTTTGGAAGCCAAATCTGACTCACAAGGATAGGTATTCCTAAAAATGTGAGGTTCTTTCCTTCTAAATGGGAAAGTCAACTTAATATGTCCAACTTTTCCACAGTAATGACATTTTCGAGAATATCTGCTTCCTGATTTTACAAATGTGGTTTAGTTTCTTTTTGGAGAATTTGGATTATAACCAATTCCACCTTTGTAAACAGAATGCATAATTCCTCCAAGCATAAGGTTGAACTTGTGTTTAGAGCCAGCAAAGGTTGACAAAATTTTCTTAGATTATTGAAGCTTCTTAGTCAATGAAGTTTTCTGTTGCTTTAAATCATCAGAATGATTCTTCAGATCAACATACTTATCAGTTAAAAGAGAGTTTTGATCAATCACTACTTTGACTTGTGTCTTTCAAAGCTTTGAATCTGCCATCCAAGGCTTTGAAGTCACTATCAATTTTCAACTTAGTAGCTTCAAGACACTTGTTTTGAAAATTTAAATCTGAATTCTACTTACTTGTTCATGAACTTTCACTTTCAAAGAATCAATCTCATTCCAGTAAATTTCCTCATTTAAAAACATAATTTTGAGGATTTCAGGTAAAACATCAGATGGACTAGCAAGGAGATTCTTTACCATTTCCTCAATGTGTTTCTCTGATACCTTTTCTTTATTATGCTTAGCCATTAATAAGAGATTTGCCAGTTCTTCATCAGAATCTGAGTCTGTTGAAGAATCTGAATCACTCCATGAAGCAACCATTGCTTTCTTCCCTCTATTGTCATTGTTCTTTTTGGAAAAATGTATGCTTTTCTTATTTTGAGAACAATCTCTCACTAAGTAATATGCATCTCCACATTCATAGTAATTCATAACTTTAGGTTTATATGAATGTGAAGAAGATTTACCTTTCTGATCCTTACTACTTGAAGATCTGCATTTTTCCTTGTTGGAGTCCTTGTTTCCAAAGCTCCTTTTCTTTTTTCAGAATTTTGGACAAGGCTTTGGAGATCAAGACTAAGGCTTCTTCATCATCATCATCCTCCTGTTAAAGTCTTTGAGATTTTTAATTGTCATTTGCCTTGAGTGCCAGGTTATGTTGTCACTCATGTCACTATCCACTTCCTTCATTGAAATCTCATGAGTGAGCAGTTTTCCTTGCAGATCATCTAACTATAATGTACTCAAGTCCCGAGATTCCACAATTGCATTTGTCTTAGGCTCCCATATGGCTTTTGGCAAGCTCCTCAGAATCTTTGTGAGTTTCTCTTCATATGAGAAGCTCTTTCCCAAGGATTCCAAGTTGTTCACAATATCAGTAAACTTCTTGAACATGTCCTTGATGGATTTATCAGAATTCATCTTGAACAGTTAATACCACCTCAGAAGGATATTGATTTAAGTCTGTTTGACTTGGCTGGTTCCTTCATAAGTGACTGTCAGCTTGTCCTAGACCTCTTTGGCATTCTTGCAGTTTGATATCCTGTTGAGCTCATCTGCACTAAGATAACAATATAATAAGTTTAAATCTTTGTAATTCTTTGATACCTTTTCCATTTCAATAGCTGAGAGATCTTCTTCCGATTTGACAGTCCTAACTCCATCAAAAGTAGTGTAGAAAACATGAGGACCATTTACTACAATTGACCACAACTCCATGTCCTGATCTATATTGAACATTTTCATCAATGCCTACCAATTCAAGAAGTTATCACCAAAGAACAGTGGAGGTCTGTTGGGTGCTCTTCCCTGTGAGACTCCTCCATCACCTACATTGCTCATTGTCACTAGATTGTTAGATCTTTAAGCAGTAACCCAAGCTATGATACAAATTGAAAGTATGTAATGCAAGTAAAATAACATGAACTAATACTCTAGAAGGGGGGTTGAATAGAGCATGGAAACTTTTGCTCGAAACCAGCCTTTTGAAACTTTAAGCAACTGGGTAGTTGATATCTGAAAGCTTCGAAAAAGATTTTAGAAGCTAGAGATATAACTACTACTCACAGAAGCTTCAAAGCTTTGAGATTGGAAATCTTTCAAAGCTTTGGAGCTACCTATTCTTAACTGGAATGAAAACCAACAAAATAAACAACAATGACACAGGGATTTTTACAGAGTTCAGTCACAATTGGACCTAGTCTATGCCTGAGGGATCTGATCCCTCTAGGATTTCAACACAAATTCTTATTAATCGCCAAGATTTAGCCCTAGATCTCAAGCCTAAGTGAGCTACCTTACACTTATACAGCTTGTGGTTTCCAATATATCTAGTTACCAGCTACAACATCTTGAAACAATAACCTCTTGTTTTTACTTGAACAACTAAACTACTAAGTTCTGTGAGGTTTAAGAAAGATATAATGAATAATACAATTCAATACAAGTATAAGAACTCATAAAAGATAAGCTGATGAAGCTTAGAAGAGTTCTTCGTATTTGATTAATGATCTTCTCCTCTTGCAGTGTTGATTGGCCTGATTGTTTGAAGAGTTCTGTAACTTGATCTCTCTTGTATGTAACTCTCTTCAATTCCCACGTTGATCAGTCGCTCTCTGTGTCTCATCTCGTTTGAATTTCAAACTCAGCATTTCAACAACAGCCTGCAACAAATATGAGAGATTCTAGGAACTGAATTCCTACAAAGCCTCTACCCTGATATGCTTCATTCAACATCTATGTTTGAATAGCCATCAAGTTTGTTTAGGGACGTTTGGACGGCCAACAAACCTGCACAAACTCAGCAACAAAGATCAAACAACATCTAGACAAAATAGCAACCAGATCTGATCTTTAAATGACAGATAGTTCATGAAAAAACTGGGCTATTTTTCCTTAGGGTATATTCAGTTTTTATATCCAACTGAGTGGATATAACTGTAAATCAATTATAAAACAAGCAATAAAGATTTAGAATAACTCATGATCCAGTTTTATATCTATCCAATCCAACCCGCATTCACAGATGAGTTAGATGAACTTAGAAGTATATAGTCATAAGAAAATCTCAAAGCTTTGGAGCTTTGACTGGTGGTTCACAACTGTGAGCCTTCATGCTCAACCCTGCGATTTATGTTATACAATCCAAAACAACTGTGAGCCTTCATGCTCAACCTTGCGATCAGTAAGGAATAAAAGCTCCCCCTAAGTTTATGAACTCATTCAATACTCAAGAGCTTATGATCTATCAGTGGTGATCTCTCTAGTGATGAGCTAGATGGTGGATAGATGGAGCCACGCTATTCCCTAAAGTAGCTGAATTTGGAACGCGCCCATGTGAGGGTGCGAGGCGGCACCCTAGGAGGGGTTGCATAGCATCTCAGTAGAGGTGCGATGCAGTCCATGCAGGACGAGCATGGCGGATGCAGCGGAATCAACATCAACGAAGGAGAGCTTCGGGT
Organism: Linanthus parryae; assembly: GCA_023055425.1. NCBI lineage: Eukaryota > Viridiplantae > Streptophyta > Magnoliopsida > Ericales > Polemoniaceae > Linanthus > Linanthus parryae. Next base: position 98,316,768 of record JALGPY010000004.1, on the reverse strand, counting down.
AGGCTATGAAATTTTCCGTTTGTTTGCAGAATTCAAGTCAAGGTTGAGTTTGTTGGGTTTCTTGTCTTGATTCTGCAGTTTTGGAAATATGAGGAATTCGTCAATTTTGGTAATTAGTAAAATTAAAATTTTCTTGTTTCCAAATTGGATTTGTATCATAATATTTGTGCAATTAGAATTACTTGGAGAGCAAGTCGGTGTTGCCTATTTATAAGAAGATCTACAATAGTTCTAATTGGGTAGTAGATCGAGTTGAGTAGAGAATTGGTGAGAGATATCTTTGATCGGATGTGTGTGTTTAGGGTTTCATAATTGTAGTCCATGAGCAATGAGAGTACCGCGCCGACGTGGTCTGCGGATTATGTTGTCTCTCCCATACGATGTATTCTCTCATTGGTATAGTGAAATTCTCCTCCTCTCGTGGATGTAGGCGGTTTTACCGAACCACGTTAATTTGTGTGTCGTTTTTCTTCTCCTATATAGCTTGCGCTGAGTGTGTGATCGTGTGGAGTTGTTTTCGCATCTGTTGCGGCGGGATTTCAGGTCAGCGAATAATTCCTCAACACACATTTCCTGTCTTCTGTGCATGCGCCAGCCGATGCGCGGCTTCATCACCTCCCATTCTAGTGAAAGAATTTTCCCAAGATCCATTCGTGTTTTGTTTCAGTAATAGTTCTTCACCCGAGATAACGTTCCATGCACCATCGAAGTTGATTTTGAAGATTTGCGAGGTTGGTCTTTGCCATCGTGCTTTACTGTGGCTATCACGTACTTCGCTTACCTGCACATTAGATATATGGGGTTTCTTTTTTGGGAAATAATTGGCTGGGATATGGTGCGGTGTTTTGAGCGTAGCACGGTTGTGGCGAAATAGTATTAGGATTTTGTATTTTAAGGGAAAGAGAATTAATAAGGTAAACAAAATACTCGAATATTATGAGAGAAATGAAAGGAGAACTGGACCGATACAACTTGCTAGCTTCGAAAACCGCTAACCAATTCTAATAAATAAAGAATTATCCGATTAACAAAACTATGTATAAAGCGGTTTGTGTCGAACCGTCGGATTACAAATAACAAATAAAGCGGTTTTGCAATAACCGACGTATTTTAAATGACTAATGAGGTGGTTTGTGTTGAATCGTCTTATTTTAAATCACAAATAAAGCGGATTTGCAATAACCGGTCTATTTTAAATCACAAATAAAGCGGTTATGAAATAACCTTTGTATTTTGAAACACAGATAAAGGGGTGTTTTAGAAGTTTTACACACATCTGGGATAAATTTGTCATTTGGCACTATGATAAATGACGGGTTGGTAACAACCGTGGGTTAATTAGTTAACTAATTTATTTATCTATTTCTCCAGATTATGTCTGGACCGTTGGATCAAGAACCTGCACTTATACATAGTTTCCCCTCTATCTCTCTTCTCTTCTGGAAGCCCTCTTGCTGGGATGGCCTCAGGAACTAATTTCTCAAGTCTAGCTCTTTTTTTCTTTTTTTGTCAAAGCTCAAGTCTAGCTCGGCAATAGAAGAAAGTGACCTTAATGATATATGGCAAATAAGAAGTTCAAGATAGAAATTCAAATTCTGACAAAGCACCAATTGATTTCATTCCATAATAATTTAGAAGTAGAACACAACATTAAGATAATTAGGACAGACACATAATAAAGAGCCCATGCAACATGCTAGCTTAGTTTAGAGCTAGGAGGTCACAGTACCGCAAGGAGCAAGTTTGGTTAAGTTAACCTCTTTGCAGCCAAGCGTGACTCTTTATGGTAAATTACGTAGTAGATTAGTTGACAGACCGACCGACCCTACACGAAACAATTGGTGTAGTTGCAACGACAGGAGTCGTTCATTTCCTGATAACACGTGCCTCGTAGAAGTGGAGACCAGATTTGAGAGTAGCCACTCTGTCGGAAAGAATCATTTTAAGCTTGTTGTGAATTGGATTGGTGTTGCCCGACAGATCGAGTTCTAAACGAAAGTGGGCCACGGCCCCCGCTGCCATGTCGTTATACTTTTTGCCCAGACCAGTGAAAGTAGCAGATTTGTTCCCCAGCACAGCTTTGAACTCCAGTTGACTGTTACGCCAACCAAAACATGACTCCCCCTTCTTTGGCTTGGCTAACTTGAATGAAATGTACACAGCTCCCGTATTACCCAGATCAGAAGCATCTACCGCAACAGTTGTTTCGATCCTATCTCCGAATTGTAGTTTTGCTGGGATACCACTGCAAAGATTGTACAATTAGTATCTATAATAAGATTTACCTACTGTGCGTAAAAAACCATCTTGACAAGAAAAACAAATATGTGTATTTCTCAATTTAACTTATACTCACTCCGTTCTTGGTCTCTCCCAATATCCAACTTGGTACTCGAAATCTCTGGCAAACACTGTAAACAACTAAACGACAAACAAAAAGTTGAGAAAAAGGAAAATCAATCCACATGCGGAAGTATTATATGTCATGTCATTCCTCAATCTCAATTAATTAAGAAGAAGAACTATGACTGTTGTCAAGACTCTCAGTGTCTAAGTGAGCATTAGTAAAACAAATACGTACCTCTTCCTCAGCCATTGGGAATGATTGATCAGTCTAACAAAGTAGTTGTTTCTATGATGCTAGTGTGTACAACAATTTGTGAGTCCCTTCTTCGTACAATCTCCTTCATTTGTAGGCTCTAAAATATTCCAACATTGGCATGGGCTGGAATAACCATCACAATATTGGAACGCCACTAGAACTGATATTCCTAAAGATAAAAAAATGAAATATATAATCTTCTCTTTGCTTTATTTGCTTTTCTTATATTGGCCAATGGGAATGCAATTCCCCCTTCTATTATTTCATGGTATCTAAGTGAGTCATTCCGCAAAGCAGGAATCTCAGGCATAATTTCTTCATGTCGCTGAAGGAAAACTTGAAAGGAAAATGATGGGACATTGAGCAAAATTGACAACTAAAACTAATAAAATGTATAAAAAAGTACGAACATTTAAAAAATTTGTTTATAAAAACCTCGAGAATATATGCATAACAACATCTCCGATAAATTGTTGTTATAGTAAAAAATAACTATCTCTATGACTAGGTGTCGGCATACGAGCTATAAGTTTTTAACATACGAGCTATAAGTTTGTGTGTGAATGAATTGTATTAACACAATTCGCAATTGTTTTTAATATATGTGCTTGAATTTGCTCCAGAAATTAAGTGAACGGAATAAGCTGAGCTTGAAGGAGCTTCAAAAAATCACACTTCCTGGCAACTTGATTTTATACCAACCTTCGATATATATATATTTTTTTATATTTGAATGCATACAATTTTATATCCATATATTAAAACGCCACAAGCATCAATGTTCTTAAAGATATACAGGGAATATAATACCCTCTTTGCACGATTTGTATTTCTTATAGTGGCGACTGGATTGAGTGTCCCCTCAAACTTTATGTGTATGAGAATGGTTGCTCCAAGAGAAAATATGACACAGTACTCCACTCAATATATTAGAGAACACGTCAGGCACATGTAAGAATTCACTTTTTTTTGTATGTCATTCATTCTCTTTCCTCCTAACGTGTCCTGTTGTATGGTTACAGCAAATTCACGTCATTTGCTCTTAGAGCAAACACAAATTTCTCTTTCTCGTATGGGAAACGGGTGTTCTTCACCTGGCGCATAACTTTCTTTAGTTTTAACTTTCAATTTCAATTTTTCAAATTAATTAAATTAACTTGGACACATTTAAAATGAAAACCCTATGAAACTCCACAACGGTATCTCTCTTTCGATTGCTCAATGAAATCTCATTTCTCTGGATATCTTGTCTCCTAAAATCTTCCTATCTTTCTCTACGTTTAACATACCCATACCTCTCTCACGCAATCCAAGAAGTGTTTTCCCTGACGTTTACAGTACATGAAATATAAATAGAAAGATTTCTCTATACGTTCCTTAAAATATTTAAAGAACGTGATTCTTTTCTCCCATAGGACAGAAGAATATGACTCTATTCCACATAATTGACATCTTTAATTTTGGCACACTAAAATTGTCGGAAAGAATACTTTCTTTGGCTTTAAATAATTAACAAACTCGACGAATAATATTACATCACACGCGATCTTTTTACGTGATTTCCTCTATAAAGAATTAAAACACTCTTTTTTCTGTTCATTATTTCTTTCCTCTCTTAACTATTGTTATTTAAAAAAATACAACTCTTAACCATTCTTCTTCTTCTACTTCGACAAACCTAATCGCAGCCGCGTCAACAACCCGCCACATCCAAAACTCAGACTTTCTTCTTCTTCTTCTTCTTCTTCTTCTTCTTCTTCTTCTTCTTCTTCTTCTTCTTCTTCTTCTTCTTCTTCCTCTTCTTCTTCTTCTCATAATTCATTCCATGGACCCCTAATTCCAATATATCCAACGCACAAGAAGTTGTTGGAATCTTCTCTTAGTTCTCTCTAGCCGAACAACCCTAACATGGTGGACTGAACCCAGTCCTCTTCCTCGATTTCACCAATACTCATGCTCTGAAACCTTTCTCTCCCTCATTTGTTTAATTCTTCCAAACCAGATCCGGTTTGAAACCCCGAATTCGTTCACTGCTCGGCTTCTCTCTCTGACTCCTTCGAATCTACGAATGTAGCTCTGAATTGTGTTTTGTTTAGGGTTTGATTATGACCAAATTGAGTAAATGATAATCGACTTCTCCTTTTTAAGAACATGAATATTAACACTTCAACATTGATATGCTCTCACTGACTCGGTGTTCTAATTAACAAGCTACCCAATAATCGATTCACTTTAACCTAAGATTCGAATGATCAGGTTCCAACACCACCGTTCATTTCATTGTCGTGGTCGGTTAGTGTCGCCCCTCAGCCGATTCAGGTCTTTTTAGAGTGCGTGTGTGATAGAAATGCAATAAATGTGATTACGAAGTTGAGATAAGGGTATTGGTTATTAATGGTTACTGCTACTAATGGGTATGTTTGGCACCCGGTGAATTTGTTCTTGTGGGTAGTGCTAAGTTTCATGTAAATGTCGTCTCCCTTATTTTATTTTATTTTTGAGAAACCTGATCGAATTTCATTAACATTCATATCTTAAAATTGGCTTTGGAAATACATCTTTGCCTAGAAACTTGAACATCCAAAATGGATAGTCATCAGTCCAAATGCATTCATTACCAGTAGTGGCACTACTAGAAAAAGGTCTTGATACGGCAGTTTTTATAAGGCGCAAGAGAAAAACGCTGTAAATAGATTGGTATTCGGCGGTTTATGTTCTCTGATGTAAGTGAAATAATTTTTGTCAGAACATATAGTTTTCACCATAAAGTTTTCGGCAGTTTATGTTTTTCCGCCTTTGACTTTTATCTTAGCACTAGACGCAACCCCGCGCGTATGCGCGGGACGTTAGTTTAACTGGTACATCATCATGTTCGTTTTTAGCATATTGCATATCATAAATTATTCCACGTGTATCTCGTAGTTTTCTTTTTTTCAATAACTTTTACTAATGGAATATATAAAGTTTAAATGAATGCAATTTTTACGGTATTTATATGTTTATGGCTGCTGTTTGAGCATTTTGTCATGATAATTTTTCTGTAATGAAACAACAAAAAATTACTTTTTATAAAAATACTAAATTAGGTGGACTCGATTGGCATAAAACTGAAATCATTAACAACCATTAATGAATATTTGCACACACTTATGAAATGAATGCATTCATCATGCTATTATTAACTCCATCGGTTACAAAATTTTGTATTATTAACAATCCTAGTAAGGATTTTTATATGATGTGGAATGTTTTAATTGGCTATTTTATGACATGTAATTCATGAGGTGGATGAATTCTTGAGCTGAACACCAAATGGCGCAAGAAAAGGTGACTTTTCTGCTTTTATATATCATATAGATTGGTTTTCCCTTAAACCGCCATTCCATCCAGTAATTTTATATTTTTTTAGAAGTGTTATTTTACATCAATCTCTCTCCCCCAATTCAGTAGAATCCCTAAACCGCGAAGACAAAATTGAGAGCGGAAAAACAAGGTTGTGTGGGATATTGGCGGTGACGACCTTTCGGTTTCTCATCGCAGGTATTTCGCACACGTTCTTCTTCTTCTCCTTCTTCTTCTTCTTCTTCCAGTGCTGCTGCTGTAGTTCACTTGTTACCGATAAATCGGTAGTTTGAGATCGATTTTACTGCGTTCTGTTGAAATTGGTGTTTGAAGAAAGTGCTTGAGTTCAGATTCGATTTTTTTTGGTTAAAATTGAATTCAGATTTGGGTTCGTGTGTATCCTGATATTGTGCCGCCGCCAAATAGATAACTGAAGAAGTTGTCTTCGCAATACAGGTTCGTTCTTCTTGCCCCCCCCCCCTTCCTTTTTAAGAATTTTGAGAAGTTTATTAACATTTTAGAAGTCATTTGGAGAAAGCTATTACCCCTATGCTAATATTTACTTATTTTTATAGATGTAGTAGCATTTTGTACTTGTCATTTAATTCTGTTATCTGAAATTGTTTAAGTTCAACTGTTTCTCTTTCTGTGTGTGCCTAAGCTCTATTTTGACTTAAAGATTTTAGCTACCCCAATAATTTAACTGTCCTTAGAGTTAATGAAGTTACAGGGTTTGTTTGTAGACATTTGGACTCTTAATGGTTGAATCTACTTTTGGTTGTGTGCCTAAGTTTTGTTTTGTTTTGTTTTCTTGTAGTAGTCTTGTGGCTGACTTTTGGTTGAATCTACTGCTAAATCATGAAGTTATCGGATTTGTTTTCAGACATCTGCATTACTTGTTAGGTTTCACTAGCTGTGGTAGATAGAAAAGTCGAATACGGGTAATGCATCGAAAGTAAGAGTTGCGTTGGGGGGCTGTTATGTTCTTAGCCTATAGGCAGATTGATGGGAGTGGTAGTATCTGCTTCGAACTTGTAGGCTATACAGGGAAAAAACAATATACAAGGTAACATCAGCTTACAAAATTGTCCATTCAAGTTTTAAAACAGATCAAATTGCATGAAAGCAGTTCAAGACACAGTAGAGCAAATCTCAATATTCTTTCCCCAGTGGGAATACGGTCTATTGGACTGCACTTTGTCAGCTCCCTCTAATGTCATAGTCAAAGGCAAGTAAAAACCGTAACAGTTCATGTCATAATTAAAAGATCAACATTTTGCTATTTATTATTTTCCCAGGGTTATAAATGTTTCATTATTGACATAGGTCTTTCATGTAGTTTGTTCTGGCTGTGCTATTTATTTGATTTCTTAATGGATATCTCTCTATGCCATGTGCTATATAATTTCTTAACTTTATGTTTACTTTTAAAATTATTAGGTAATTGACGTGAGTTATGGATAAGAGTTGGATCGGTACAAAAGGTGTACTATTAAGTACATAAGAGGGTATGAGACTTTCTTGGACTTTGATTTTGCACATAATGAAGGTCAGAATGACATTAATTGCCCATAAGTCCTCCACAGACACAGATTATAGATAACCCTCCATATCCACGAGTCCCACCCACTACTGCACATGTAAGTCAATAAATCCTTAGTAGAGGTCTTTCAACTTTTAGTTTGCAACTTATAAAGCATTTTCGTTTGTGCAAGTTCATCAAATATATACTGTTAACTGGGATACAATTAAGTTTGGAGCTGAGTATGGGATTTCAATGTGGGTTCTCATCTAGGACTTCCAGGATAGATGTAACTTAGAGGCAGTAGAAAAGGGGAAGAAAAAATGCTGGTTCACAGGGAATTTAATTTAATCGTATCCCAGTTATGGACCTCTAATGGGCTTCATCTGAAAACACATGAATGATTACTAGCTGCTTCCCTTTAGCTTGAGTCTTTGTAGAAGCACTCTTTGCTGAGTTCCCAAGGACTAGTATGGGTTGAGATCCAGGGCCAGCTTTCTGGGTTTGAGTTATAGTTTGATTTGAAGTGGTTTGTTTTGTCAATACCGTGAAAGATGAGTTGGTAGATAAAGCATCTTGGACCCATGAAGCTGCTTGTTTACGCTGTTCTGATGTGACTTCACTGGGGCTCTCTTCTTGATATGAACATGAACCATTTGAATTTATCTTAGACAAGGCATCATACAATAGAATGTTATTTGATGTTTGATCTATCTAGATATTACCACTAATTGTAGTCCATATTGTGCACACACTTCTGAATATCAATGCTTAGTTATGTACCTATAATTTAATAGCCAATCCAGTTTTCTGTTTGGACTTGAGCTAAAGTAAAGACTTTTGAGGAAAATATCACAGCTCAATAAAATGTTAAATTCGATTACACAGCTCAATAAATGTATATATGAAGTTAAGAACATTTATCGGTTAATCAATCAGCTTACCGTAAAAACAAAAGAGGGAAAGTATTTCCATTATTTGGTTTCTGTCATGTCTAGAATATTACCTGTAAAAAAAATATATATACCTTAACTTTTATTTCAAATTAGTAACTGTAAATGGATAATGAGATATTTCTAGTGTGTTTCTTGTCCCTACTGGATAGTGGTTTATGTAGGTCTTTATTGGAATTGCATGTTTGAAGTCCAGTAGAGCAGAAATTTGGCGAACAGCACCGGAACGTATAGAGTGCAGACCATCTTTATGCTCATCCCAAAAGAACTTTTGAGATGCTTGTTAGAGATTTAATTTCTGGTGAGTTTCGTGTATTAATTTAGGAATAGGGACAGAGAAATGATATAGGGGGTTTTCGAATCGAGCACCTTTCGCTGAAATTAATTCAAATGCAAAAATAGTCTCCTTGCTTCAGGACCTTGACGAGTTAAATTATGACATGTTTTTCATGTGATTTATTTACCTTTAATAATTTCGTCTGGATGCTTTTATAGATTTATTTATCTTTAATAATGTTCAAATCCGAATTCTATTTTATGTGAAGCGTCTTGTCGGAAAGAAGGTTGTCGTGTACACGTGGAAAATCCTCCGCAAACATTGGCATATGACACCATTATTTCAATTGACCGGAACAAAGAGGTGGAGAGGGAACTTGTAGGTGAAGTTCATGCTGAAGTTCGCATTGATATATGCAAAAATATTATATTTCCTTTGTATTGTTACATACATGATTTATTTGTAAATTGCATTGGTGCTGCGAAAGAAAAAAATGTAGCTTGGCCTCTTGCAAAAGTACAAATCTTCCACATTTGTATTTACTTAGAACTTAACTCTTTTTCCGCAAAGCTAATATGTAACTTTTTCTTACAGCTCGACTCGTTGGAGACATTGAAGTCGAAGAATCGCACTAGAGCTTGAAGCAAGTCATTAGAAACGGTTCTTTGTTTCGTTCTTTAGTTCTATATATGATGAATGTTGAAGCAATTTATTAAACTTGGTTTTGGTTTAGCATTTGTTTTATGATGAATGGTGAAGCAAGTTTAGACATGGTTTTGGGTTTTGTTCTCTTGACTAGATAAAGTGTAACAGAACTTTTATTTGAAGAACATGCTCAATGACTACTATTTTGGTCAGAATGTGTAACCAGTGAATTGTGTTTACTGTGAATGGGTACTAGCTAGATTGGTGTGTTATGTGTTTTTGCAGGTTTGTGTTAAAAGCAGGGAACAGTCAAGAAACAGGGTTGAAATTAAAAAAATAAATAATATAACGGCGGTTTCCAAAACTGTCGTATAACTAATTTTGTTTTGAAATGAAAATATCTTACGACGGAAATTTAATGCGCCGTTTATTGAATCGTACGTCGCTTTGGAAAAAGCCCCGTTTACTTAGACGGATTTCGTTAAAACATACGTCGGTTCAGGAAACCGACGTGAACTAAATTATAGGGCGGTTTCCTCGCGCCGAAAATTTTACACGAAAGTTAGTTTGAGGGCAGAAAAGGAACCGCAGTAGTAACCGCCACCTATACGTCTTACGGCGATTTTGACCCTTTTAAGACTGCTTTTAAACCGCCCATTTAAGCGCTTTCTCTAGTAGTGTGGACGCGTGTCTCGCCAGATGGTGATCCACTGAATTAAAATCTCTTCCTCATACTTCAACCTGGAGAAGGCGTATTGACTGGTGAGCTTTAAACTCTCATCAACCAACTGCTTCATTTCCCCTTCATTTCTCTTTCTTATCTTATTCTTCCTTCATATCGCCCATAACTTGAGATGAATCTCCCACCAGAATGACATGTCTACTTCTCCATGGGAGGTCGGCTCTGAGAGCTTCAATACATGCAAAAGTCTCCGACTGTCTTACGCATTCACATTGCGAGGACGGGGAGGCTTCGGCCATCAGGCACTCGCCGGACTTTGTTCTGAGGACAAATCTGGCCGCAAAATTTCCTGTTTCACCGTCGCAACTACCGTCAAATTGGAGGAATAGAGCTTCATCTTCAGGATTTAGAGTATTTAACTCATCGATCTCCAAGCTAAGTTGTACCCCTTTTCGAACTTCCTGATCTTACAGCTTCCTCTGTATAAGATGTGTTATTGATTCTGTGTTAACATCCAAGTTTCTTGAACTTTTTCAAATTCCTGCATTGCCATAGAGCCGAGAGTATTATAATGTACTTTGAAACTTCGCCCTCTTTCAAACATACAAGATCTGCTTGAATCCTTTCTGAACCTTTTGCTTGTGTTTGTACTAGCAGGGTTTTTCCTCCCACCGCATCCCACAAAGATGTCGCCAACGGACATGAGAAGAGAACATGATCCACTTATTCGAAAGTTTCTTCACAGTAATTACAGCCGTCTTCAGTTTTGATTCCTCGCCTTCTCAGATTTTTGGTAGTGGGAAGGATATTCTTTGTTGCCCTCCATACAAGGTTAACAATTTTTCTCTCTATCTTATGCTTCCATAGCTTGGGGAAAGGGTGTTTTTACTTTGAATATAACTCTCCCCTGTAGCCTCATGTCTCGATTTTTCCTTCATTTCCAGGGCGTACCCAGATTTCACAGTGTAGATGCCACTATCTGTGAAGTGCCATCGAATCTTATCGTCGGTTTGCTGCTGGGAATGCGAATTTGTGCAATTTCTTGGCAGTCCACTTTGAAAAGGTAATCCTTCATCTTATTAAAGTTCTAGTTCTTCTCTTCCTGGTTGATGAAATCTGCAACTTTGATGGAGTTAATCATGATGTTATCTATAATTATCTTGAAGGTGGGCTCTCGGTGTAGCCACGGCGAAGTCATCTGTGTTGTTTAATCGTCCCCAATCTGCCATATGACACCTTTAGCTAGAAGCTTTCTTCCAAAATTACGCTACGCCAGGCGTAACTGGGTGAGCCACCTTCCTCTGCATTCCAGAATTTATTGTTAGCAAAGTACTTTGCTTTAAGCACCTTTCTCATTAGAGAGTTTGGATTGTCGATAAATTCTCCATGCTTGTTTAGCTAACATGGCTTGGTTGAGCACTTTGAAGTCTCTCATAGCCAAACCCTATTGATCTCTATTTTCCTGCATCTTGTTTCAAAACAGCAAATTGATTCCCCGTTCTTTTTTAGAGTTACTCCACCAAAATTTTCTAATTTTTCTTTCAATTTTGTTGCATACTCCGTCAGGGAGTCTAAAACATGACATAGCATAGCTAGAGATTGCATTAGCCACAGCTTTAATAAGAACCTCTCTTCCACCTATTGATAGAGACTTCTCCTTCCAATCTTTTAGTTTGCTATCAAGAATATACGATAAAGTAGTGAACTTTTGTTTAACGATTGTCGTTGGTAAATCGAGGTACTTATCTTGCTTGTCTGTTTCAGGGATGCCACACCGCAGCTTGATTTCATTCTTGACGGCTTCAGGGACATCTGGGGAGAAGACAATTGTGGACTTGTCAAAGTTAATCAGCTGCCCCAAGGCTTTGCAAGCGTCCAAAATAGATTGTAAGTTTGTAACTTCTTGTACTGTGGCCTGTAAAAAGAAGATCGAGTCATCAGCGAAAAAATAGGTTGGAGACCACTGGTCCTCCCCGAGATGATGTCACACCCGCTAGGCTTCGGTTCCTAACTATGGTAGTGACAGCACTCGATAAAACTTCGAAGCAGAACACAAATAAATAGGGTGAGAGAGGGAAACCCTGCAGCAACCCCCTCTCAGGGATAAATCTCCTTGTAAGGCCTCCATCGCGAACAAATTCATATTGTGCAGTAGAAACACAATGCATGATAATAGAAATCAGCTTTGGGCCAAAACCAACTTTCTTGAGAGTCTCATGTAAAAAATCCCATTCAACCCGATCATAGGCTTTAAATATTTCCACCTTTAAGGCAAGAGCGCCTTTTTTTTCTTTCTTCCGCGTCTTAAGAGTATGAATAACCTCAAATGCGGTTAAAATATTGTTCATAATAAGTCTACCTGGGACGAACGCAGATTGACTTTCGGAGATGAGTTGGTCGAGTACTGTTTGCGACTGCTTTTGCCACTATCTGGTAAACCACCGAGCATAAACTAATAGGCCGATAGTAAATAGGCTTCCTTGGTTGCTTTTTTTAGAATCAAAGCAAGAATTGTGTGATTAAATCTTCCCAAACTAGCTCCTTCCTTCAAAACTGCCAAGCAGGTTCATATTGTGTCCGCTCCAACAATGCTCCAGTGTTTCTGGTAAAAACCCTCCGAGAAATCGTCCTTTCCAGGGGCTTTTTCCGGCCCCTAGCTCGAACATGGCGTATGTGACCTCCTCAACTGTGCAATCCTCATCCAGAGGAAAGGATCTAAGATCGCTAATCATCTGAGATTGCAACTGATTAGTAGCTGAAATAATTTCCTCAGTAGTGGGTTTACCATAAGTAAATATAGCTTGGATGTGGCGCTCCAAATAGACCGTTACTTCACAATACGATGTCACCTAATTCCCCGCTTTGTCCTCGATTACTTTGAAACCATTTCTTGCTCTCCTGATTGTTTCTTTCTGTGGATTTTTTTTGTGTTGCGGTGACCGTACCTCATCCAATCCGTACGGGATCTTTGTACCCTCATCACCTCCTCTTTTCTCAAAATCTCATCGTACTTATCAGAGAGACTCGCCAGCTCCTTCTTGACTCTCATGGTCTGCGCAACAGCTTCCAGTAGGTCCTTACAAGCTTGCAAACTTTTAATTCGTTGTTTTACATTTCCGAAAGTGGGTTTGTTCCATCTCCGTCAATCGCTCGCCAGCCTATGCAGTTTGCCATGCAAGCTACTGCTGTCCCCTTGGTTCTAACAATATGCCACTATGTCATCAATGTTGTAATGCATATTCCAAATTTCCTCGTAGTGGAAACTTATTTTCTTGTTGCGGCAAGGAGCTTCTTTGTCCCATTCAACCATTAAAGGACAATGATCTGAGCGAAGCCTCGTTTTGTGGGAAACTCTAGCACCATGAAGTTTGTTCATCCTGTAAATCGTAGAAACGAATCTATCAAGACAAACCTTTATATCTCTTCTTGATTATTTGACCAAGTAAACTCACGTCCTACAAAGCCAAGGTCAATGAGACTTAGATCCTGCAAAACTGAGTTAAAAGCTTATATTTGACTGTATTGCCTCACTCGCCTACTTCTTTTTCACTACTTGATCTAATTTCATTAAAATCTCCACAAATTCACCACGGCAAGTCACTTGTAGGTGTTATTCGCCGTAGAAGATCCCATGAATTATGTCGCTTTTCACTATTGGGATCGATGTAGAAACCCGTAAGTCGCCTAGTGAATCCCCCTTTCTCTTCGATTAGAGCATCAATGTGGTGGTTGGAAATTTTTGTTAGCTTAACTTTAACCTTGGCATCCCAAAGTAATGCTAACCCTCCTTTCCGATCTTGAGCATCTGCGAAGACTCTGTTTGCATACTTAACATTGTCTTGAACTTGTTTAATCTCATGGTTGTTGAGCTTCGTCTCCATCAAGAAGACGATATTTGGGAAAATTAGCCTCAATTGCTCCTTTAAGGCTCGGACCGTGCCCGGCTTCCCCAAACCACGCATGTTTCAGCTTAGGAGACTCATTTTGCTCGGCGGCCCTCACTGTCAGGAGCCGTCGTTGTTGCATTAGTAGTTGTTGAGGAGCTTTCATCCCAATGCTTTTTGGAGTCATTGCCGACAATAGTTTCTTCTCAAGGTTGATAGCGCGACTCCCCCCCCCCCCTCGAGCTGCTATCTGTACTTGGAGGAGGGCTGAAGTTGAAATGGTCAAGCAGCATCTTTCCAATTCGTCCCAGTATTAACTCTCAGCTTGTTCGCAGAGGGTTCTTGTGGGTTCTCCTGACTATTACTAGCTGACTCAATATTGTTAATCATGGCTGACACACCAGCTCCTCCATTTCGTTCACTTACATCTTTCTCTTCTTGCTTTGCATTATCATTGGTATCAACCTCTTCATCTCCAACGTCGATGGGTTCATTCTTCTCATTGCTACGTGGGATCTCCATGTCTGTAGTCTCTTGACCTTGATTTTCCTCTTGTGGACTTTCGTCAACCCCTGTATTATTCTCCTTAGGTTTTCCAGTTTTGTCCCTCCGCTGCTCTTCATTCCTTTCCTTTGTACTGATATGTTTCTTTCTTGTTCGTTGGTGGATGGAACAAGAGCCAGCTTCCATACCCTGGGTATTCTCCTTCATCTATCTTCTGTTATCTGAAGCCGCATTCACTACTCATGTGTTCAAGCATACCACACTAGTGGCATAATCTCGGGAGTCGCTCATAGCGAAAGTCAAGCCAGATTTTCCCCTTTTCCGACTGTATGAAGACACCCCTGCGAAGAGGTTTATCACAGTGTATCCGGTCTCTCATGCGAACATAATTGGAAACTTCGTCGTAGTAGGCTCTGGGTCGGAGGACAAGACCTCACAGAAAGCTTTGACAGCTTTCTTTCCTGAATCTTCTTTCACCAGGTGAATCGGAAGTTGTAAAACTTGGATCCAGACATCCATCGTGTTGAAAACACAGGTTTCAACGTCCGTCACAATCTCCCAATGTTGCAGGATTAAGATCTGGCCTTCGTAAGACCATGGACCTCGTCCACATACTCTCTTCAAAGAGGCCGCAGTGGGAAGACGGATTATGAAAGTTTTCGGTTTTACCTCAAATAAGTTGATTCTCTCTCCATCGATCCAGAACTTTTAAAAAGACTTAATCATGGCACCGCCGTCGATAATCCTTGTACCCAGGAATTTTCCGGCAAAACAGTTGGTGAACTATTTAGCAACTTGTTCACAGTACTCTTTCTCAAAGTCCACGACTCTTTCTTCCTCTTCCGCAAATCGTAGGAGAAATTTTCGGCCATCTTGCTTGCCTCCGTTCATGGTTTCTTTGTGCTAGGGTTAGGGTTCTTTTGGGTCGCCTCTCTCTCTAGTGAAGAGGTCTCGAATGTAATCTCCCTTAAATTAGGGGTGAATTATGTTGATTTTACATTTCCCTTGATTTAGTTAGAAAAATGATACCAAAACTTAGTTATTATTTTGTGGAGTTGTAAAACTTTATGATGCACAACACCATAAAATTATCAAAATATCGTATCATTTTGCTAACAGGTCCGAACGAACACCAATGTGGTACTACTTATCTCTTTATACATTGTTGAATTAAATATGATTCAAGACTCTTTTCTTTACAAAGTGCATATTAATAATCTATATCTATATATTTATAAAAGCAAGGAAATAGCCTTCTCCATTTGCCACATGTAATTTGAGAACAATTATTTTTAAGCCATTTGCCTATACTTTTGTCTAAGTGGAATACATGTGGAATATGTGTGCCAATTAAATCATGCCATGTAATTTTAAGTGACATCTAATGCCTTGGGAATATCTTTAATTAGACTCTTTATACATTGAATTTGAAACATTTGACCAGATTGTTCACTTTTCTATGAAGTAGTATAATTGTAATCCAATGCATATGAACAATGTAGTTTTCCACCATAATGAGCTACCAAAGTAAAAAGTAGCCAAAATACATTGGATATGAGCACACCCTTGACTCTTTGTTAGGTTCAAAGCACTCTCAATAAAAAGTCTCTTACATAAAGCACTCTCAATAAAAAGTCTCTTCTCTTACATAAAGGTAAAATTGTGCAACTATATATGGGAGAAAGCAACTATATATGGGAGAAATCTCTGGAAGTAAAAAGTAGCCAAAATACATTGGATATGAGCACACCCTTGACTCTTTGTTAGGTTCAAAGCACTCTCAATAAAAAGTCTCTTACATAAAGGTAAAATTGTGCAACTATATATGGGAGAAATCTCTGGGAGTTTTGTCTATCAAAAAGCCTATAACAACGTTGGCTACTTTTCCGACATGAACACATTTTAGTTTTTTACCTTATGATTAATTTGCATTCACATAAAATTGATGTGTAATTCATCCATTTTTCAGCTTTTCTCTATTGCAATGGAAGTGTTCCACAAAAGTTTTTGTTTAGTGTGCATATTCATGGTTTATAGGTTTGTTAACATCAGATTAATTTTCAGCAAGTATTATGTTTATTTTCGCTTTAATTAACAAGTGTCTATTCTGCCATGCTAAGGGTAAGATCTTTATCTAATGATCTCATTCCATATTCCTTCTTCAACTGTATAATTACTTTGTTGTTAGTTTGACAAGTGCTTTGCAGATTGTCAATTATTGTTTCAAGTAGCTAAAATATTGTAGCAGTGTAGCTATCCTATCTTAAAATATAGTTTTAGAGTCACTTCTTTATGCTGTAGAAGATTCTCTATCCTATTACAAGATTGCAAAATCAATACTAAGTGATTCATAAACTGAGGAACAACTCATAAATTGAGAAGTGACTTCTTTATATGGCCGTGTGTTTGTCAGGGCACTGTGCATGATGAGCGAAAATTGAAGAAGAATATGTTGGCATCGTGCTTCCAATAGGAACAATTTTCTTCTACTTCGGTTGATGTGAGATCTTTAGCTTCTTTTCTTTTAGGTGATAGGATCTTAGCAATAGGTTTTATCTTTCAGTTTTTCATAACTTATCTTCAAATCACAGATGCTAAAACAAATGACCAAAATACAGAACCAGTGGAACTTATACATACTCAAACGACCAAATAAAATGGAAGCAAAGAAAATGATATCAGTTATAGTTGTAATATGGAGAATGTTTGAATACTCCTCTTTATTTTTCTTTTCTTTTTTTTTATAAAAACTTAATTAGGTTTTATGGTTTAAAAAAAATAAGTAACCTGGCACTTGGACTAAGTAAAATGGAGCACTTTATTCTTTTCTTTTTTATATGTATTTAGAATGTACATGTAAGAACTAAGAAGTGGTAACTCAGTGCATATGTGTTAGCAAAAAGTTCAGTGAATATGTGGTCATTGAACTACTGTATTTATTAGAAAGTCTAAAAATCTATGCATTGATGTCCAAATCTAAATTTACATTCCTCATCTCAAACATGCGTGATTAACTCTTACACATGAAATATGATGTTAAATGAGAAATTAGGACTTTATTGGCAGAATGAAGCTCTCCTCCTTTTTTGCATCTAAAAAAATGCCGGACAACCAGAATGAAATGAACATGCACAAGAGGCACAAAGAATGACTAAGGAAAGTTTATTCTTTCAACAAGTGAAAACGTTCTACAGTCATAATAAAATCGTTGTTATAAAATTACAAATTTCCGGGACATAGAATAAGATATAACACATTGTTATATATATATATATAACAATATTCACCTACACTGATGTTTTCCATGTGGACATTTGTATCCATGTATGTAGATACAATGATACTATGCTTGACGAGTACTTTGGAACAATATTTACATGAGAGCGTGAATATATATTTTGTTGATGCTAATAGTATTTCATTTTGATGCAATGCGCGGGCTAACGACTAGTTACTATAAAAATATACTTACGGGGAAAAATTCTGAGATCAGATGAACAAAAGTTTAGTAGGATTATTCTAATAAGGTTTTATTCATCAGGCTTCATTCTTGTTTTCTTTTTTTCTTCACCCTTTCTTGAAGGTCAATAACACTCTTTAGTACATTTCCACCCCTCATCTTGTAGCGACATCGTGCTTATAATGCGTTGCAAATCAAGATTTGAGAGAGACGATAAATAAAGAGAGACATGTGCTGAGGGAGAATAGAATTTCGATACATTCAATATCCAATCCTAAGCCCTTTTTATAGGAATTAGAATGGGATAACTGATAATAACAATATACACTTGGGATCATGTGGTGAATATCTACATAATAAGTTATTATGGGGAATAAGCTATCTCCAAAATGTGACATGTACTATAGCTTATCCCCACCCTATCCTTGGAACCGAACTTCATAATAAGACTATCTCAATCGTTAAAACTTAGGACATTATCACATTTTTTTGTTGTCGTGCCCTCGGCCAAGGGTTATAAACTAGTTCACCAATAAGTTAACCCATATTTCATAACACAAATTTCTTCTTTCTTTCGCACCGCATAATATTGTTTAAATTTTAATTCCAGTCAAACATGTATATTTAGCAGATTTAGAAACACTGATAGTACTTCGTTTATTCATCTTCGATCCAAAATGAACGGAAATAGAATTTCATGCAAGTAGTATTCTCCGGCTGATTCATACATATTGTATGGAACATCGAGTGAAGATCACAATATAATGCTAATTATGAAGTATTGGCAAAGAAAGAAGTTGAAGATGGAAGTGCAAAGTATACTAAAGCACCAATTGATTTTATTCCATAATAATATAGTAGTAGCACACAGCATTAAGATAATTAGGAAAGACACATAATAAGGAGCCCATGAAACATACTAGCTAGCTTAGTTTAGAGCTAGGAGGTCACTGTACCGCAACAAGCTAGTTCGGTTCAGTTAAGCTATTTGCAGGAATGCATGACCCTATTTAGAAAATTACTTAGTAGATTAATTAATTAGAGCAGACCGACCGACCAACCCGACATGAAACAATTGGTGCACTTGCGCAGATTCATTGATATTTGAAAACAGTTGCCCCGTTGAAGTCAAGACCTACTTTAGGAGTAGTCATTTTGTCGGAAAGAATCAACTGAAGCTTGTTGTGAATCGGATCAGTGTTGCCCGACAAATCGATTTTGAAAGTTATCTTGAACGGGGCCGTCCGTGACAAGCGGTCGTAGCTTCTGCCGAGATTAGCAGGAGAAACAGATTTGCTCCCTAGTACAGCTTTGACCTCGAGTTGACTGTCATGCCAACCAAAACAATTCCCATGTAGTGGCTTCTTCATATCGAATTGAATAATTGCATATCCCCTATGACCTAGATTATAAGTATCCAGCGTAGCAGTTGTTTGGATATTTTCTCCGTAAATTAGTTTTGCTGGTTCATTACTGCAAAATGGCACAAGTACATCTATAATCAGATTTACGTACTGTACATAGAAAGATATCTTGACCAAAAAAAAAAATTAATTGTTCAATTGAATATAAACTCACTTCTTTGTTGGTCTCTCCCACCTTCCATCTTCGTACTCAAAATCTTTGGCATAGACCTTGATGTACTCAACCCAACTCTACAAAAAAAAAAAAAAAAAAATCAAAAATCAAAAATCAAAAATCAAAAATCAAAATGCAGAAGTATTTTTGTGTCATTTACTTTATCTCATTTCATCAAGAAGAACAGTACTTGTTTGGGACTTGTGTCCCGACTCTTAATATAGAACAGAGCTTTAGTAAGACGAATACGTACATGCATTATTTCTCAAAAAAATAAATACGTACAGGCATTGAGAATGATTGTTAAATCTAGCAAAGTAGCAGTTTCTATGATGCTCTTATGCAAGGCAATGCGTGAGTCTCTTCTTCATTTAACCTACTTCATTTATAACATCCAAAATATTCTATATTGTCAAGTGGTCGAATAACCATTACAATATTTAAACGCCACTACCATTTATTTTCTTAAAGATAAAAACGGAATATATAGTATTCTCTTTGCTTTATGTGTTTTTCGCTTAGTGGTCAGTGCGAATACAATTCTCCATTGTTGTATTTTCCTTTCTTTAGATAAGTGCATATTTTCTTTTACTAGAACTAGAATAGTCATTCTCCCTTGTAATTTCTTTTCGTAGACAAGTCATTCTGCATGGAACTACTATCATACCTAATTTCTTCATGTGGTAAAATGAAAACTTAAAACAGAATGGCTTGATTGCACATTGCATACCCCATAAGAGTTAAACTGCCTAATTGCAATTCCCATTTCTAATTACCGAATTGCATCATCCGTTTGCACAATTTCTATCATGGCTAGATTTTGCTAATGCCATAGACCAATAGTGGGTGTACACAATTTCTAACATGTTAAAATTGGTAAAAATATATCTGTTGAATATGACTTGAATTCAAAGGCGGCAAAAGTCAAATGCGGCTAAGAGATTTAGGAAACAAATTAGGGCGGCAAACTTTGGCAGTTTTTTTGGTTATTTCCTTATTTGTTCTATAGTCGTTTTGGTGTGTCTTTAATCCCAAGTCGGCAAACAAAGTCGAAGGTGGCAAGTCAAAGGAGGCTTACTTGTTTCCAATTAACTAGGAAACAAAAACGGGTTGTCCTATGGGGCGGTGATCTTTTTTATCACTATATATAGGCTTGTAATTGCCTTTGGTACTAATAACAAACACACAAAAAGAGGCGTGAGCAGTAGCTAGTGCATAGCAATACTAGTTTGCTTGAGTTCTATTTGTTAGCGTGTGTGCGAGTTGTCGAGTGGTTGTGCCGGGTGCGTTTCTCTCAATAAAATAATGTATTTTGGTCGTGTAGGTAGCTAGATAATCACTAGCGAACCACGTTATATCTTGTGTTCTTGTTTCATCGTTATTATCATCATTCTAAGCTAGGTCCAGATCATAACAAACTGGTATCAAAGTCAAGTAAAAAGAATCGTCATTTTTAACGAACTGGTATCAGAGCTTAGGTTGCGGTGTTCCAAGATCAAGGTGGAGCTATAGAGCAGGGTTTCACATTCCGTGAAATTCAAAGCTACGGTTTCACGATCAAGGTGTAGCACACGTTTGGGGGTTACGGATCTGGAAAAGAAGTTGCAGAGAAGATGACCGGGGGGATGACCAAGATCGACAAGTTCACGGGGAGAAACAGCTCAGCTTATGGCAGATCAAGGTACGTGCTTTGTTGAAGCAGCAAGGCATATGGTTTCAATTGGCGGAAGTCAAGGAGGGGTCGATACAACCACCGCTGTATTCGAGGCTCAGCAAGAGTGGACGCGACATAGGGCTGTGTATGGGGGTTTAGACAGTCAGAGTTCCGGCGCAATAAGGGCGGCAAAGGGAAGCTACGGTGACGTCTGTTCAAACGGTAGAGAAAAGAGACACCGGTGGACGAAGGATGAACTCAGGGTCTGCAGGTTTGGCTGCAGGTGTAGGGTACTTCAGAGGGTGGTCTAGTTCTCCAGGCCTCGTCGGGGGGCATGGAATCCGTGCTCTTGACGAGGAGGCGGATTTTGCATGGGGAAGTCTCTGACGAGGGACACGACACGTGTGAGACGTTCAAGGGAGCGTGTATGAGGCGCGCAAGGGGGCGATATTGCAGGAATTCGGTAGAAATTGGAGCAATTTCGCAAAACATTGCATGAATTCGGTGGGAATCAGAGCAACGTGTTGGGGGGTTTTGTTGTAGAGACTCGGTGGGTGTCGGAACAACAATCAAACTTTTTGTAGAAACTTGGTGGGAGTTGGAACAACAAGAGGAGGATTAGATTGCAGGAACTCGGCTGTAGTTGGAGCATTGATAGGGTTTGATTGCAGGAACGAGACGGGAGTTGGACCATCGCGGGGGCTCTCGTTGCAGGAACTAAGCAAAGTTGGAGCAGCTTGTGACGTGAGGGTTTCGCATACAGATGCGAAACGTTTGGGGTTGATTATTGGAGAGAAGCATCGGTTCAGATTCGGGTTGCTGAGATGATTCAAGTCAAGATGGAGATTTGTTGAATATAACTTGAAGTCAAAGGTGGAAAAAGTCAGATGCGGCTAAGAGATTTAGGAAACAAATTGGGGCGACCAACTTTGGCAGTTTCTGGGTTGTTTCCTTATTTGTTCTATAGTCGTTTTGGGTTGTTCGGGCACTAAGTTGGTCATATATGTCTATATAAGGGACCTAGGTTGTGTCTAAACATTGTGGGTTGTATTCGTGGTGTTTCTCTCTAATAAAACGAGGTTTTCGGGTTGTGGAGGTAGCTAGCTCATCGCTAGTGAACCACGTTATGTGTGTTCTTGTGCTCTTGTTTCTTCTATTATCATCGTTCTCTAAGCTCTTCCCTGATCATAACAATACCGTTAATCCCGTTATAAAATATTCAGTTAGTAGACTTGCTAAGTTGTATTCTATTTTGTTGAGCTTGAATTTCACTCGCTGTAGGATTTCTCGATGTGTATATGAATTAATAGAACTTGGATAATCTCTGAGTTGTGAGATCACTGTCAGATTAGAGTATTTCGGTGGTATACTCGAAATCACTAATTAGATAAAACAGAGAATGTATCAAGAACGACTAAGGGTTTTGCTATGAATTTCCGAACCCAAAGGTTCTCTCTGCATGTTCTTCATTCGACCAAAAACTGACAAATAGAGAGGGAGACAAGGAGATTAATCTGGCGGTTATAACTGCCAGATTTCAGCGTGACCGTCGCCAAAGGCGTTGCCCCTTGGACCCCGCCGGGGGCTCCGCCCCCTGACCCCCGCGGTCGTCCGGGAGTTCATCATCCAAGACATTAGCATAGTTGTGTGCACGCGTGTACTCCACACCTCCTAATGTGTATAATGTATATGTCAATGTCTAATTTGGTCGAAAGTAAATCCGATTACACTAAATGACCGATGATACTAAAATCACCAAGACTCTCCACATCTGGCAAGAAAATGCTTCTCATCCAAAATATTTTTCCATGATTTTCTCCATGATCTGTTTCTCCTTAAAATCTCTCCACCTTGTTTTCTATCCATTCATATAAAAATTATGCAGCATTTATGAACAATTACAAAAATATATGACAAATATTTGAAGAGCACTATTGGAACAAAATCCGAAAACATTCCCAACTAAATGGTGTAAATTATATATAAAATGTACATTACACTATTGTGGATGCTCTAACTTAGTCATTTCAGACGGTATTGTAGAAAAACAATCAAAATTATGAACACTATGAACATCACCACCATAACAGTCACCGTTGCCTCCGCTGAAACCCATAATCTGTCACATTCCCAGATTCCGACGACCACAAACATCACCACCGCCACTGTGCATGGTCCTGCAGTGTCCCCCTCCATCTCCAAGGCTCCAATCAAACCTGAACCCACCAACACCGACCCCTTCTCCGTCTCCTCCAGCCGCCCAACCTAGAACCCCTGAAACCGAACGACGCCTTTTCTTTCTTAGCTTCCATCAACAAAACAAGCAGCCAGTTGGCCATTATAGCCGGCAGCTTGCAGACCCAACATCACCACCTTCACAGCCGCCAGCCAAACCCACTTCCTTTATCTCTCAATCTAACAAAACTGAATACTCATCAATCCTAAACCATAATGAATCCCTGCAATTGAAACCCAGAAACATGCATTACCAATTTCTCATCGAGTTCCATTCCATGCCAAAATCGAAAACAGAGTAGAGAGGGAGAAGAGTGTTTCTCCATTGTATCAATTTATTTTGGATTAATAGAAAGAGAAAGACATAGAGGAGACATATCCAAACATAGAGGAGAGGAGAAGATTAAGGGAGAAAAATGGGGGATGAGGGATCAGCAGTTCCGGGAAGGGAATGCAATCGTAGTCTAGTAATTCCAGAGACTCTGTAGTCATTTTCACCAATCGGTTTTTGAACCCTTTAAAAAATTTATGGGTAAAGGTTGTTGGAAAGGAAGGGAATGCTATGGTTTTGACGTCTTTCTGTGATTAATGGATGCAAACAGAATCAACTGCTCCCAACGGACATCTTCTCCTTCTTAATTATCTGCGTTCTTTCTCATTCAGACTATCTGAAACTGACGAATTCTCCTGCACTCAAACTTTCAAACACCAAACAGAAACTCGTTGCAGTCTCAATTCGTCGTGTGCGGCGTATACCGTGCTTTCCACCGCCGCATTGGGAAGCCTTCATCCTGCGAACAAGTGGAGATTATACATCTGCAATAAAAACAGTTGTGACTTACTAATTTTTATCCGGGCTCAAGTCCGTGAAATTTCATTATGACGGTTATTTTTTATAAATTTGAAATATAGAAACGGATAATACTCTAACATGTACACTTGTATGATTTTCACATTTGATAGTAATAGAGATTAACCAGCAAAAGATAATTGATACTATATTTACATGTTTTTTTAATAATCTTCTTTTGTTCATAAAATTATGCAGGGATTATTTGGGCCTAGCGATTTGGATAGCAAAATAAATTAATAATTTAATAATTTTTTGTGGTATTGTAGAGCAATGTTTACTCTACGGCACCAGGAAAATATTATCATACTCTTGTATCGTTTTGCTTACCAAATCGCTAGACCCAAATAATATCCAAATAGTTTTTTGAAGAAGCTCGAGAAACGGATGAGTGCATCCTTAACTGTGAAATGACTGACTTGATTTAATTTTATGAATTAATAATCTATGGTCGGAGTAATTATTTCTAGGGTATTGACATATGTATTACCAAGATCTCTTGGGGTCACTTGTGTAATTACTGAAAGTTTCCACCATTGCTGTTAGGAGTTTGTTAATCTATTTAGCTAGTTTGTTAGCTTCATTTATAAACTCTGTAATGGCTATGGACAATTCAATGAAGTTAGTTTAAACTTTTACATTTCATTCTTCACATTTTTTTATGGTATCAGAGCCATCGCGTCACGACTTTGGTCTTTTTCTGCGTCTTCTTCACTGAATCCGTCTTTTTTCCTTTGAAGATTCATCAATGGCGGACTCTTCATCTATCGACTCGCCACTGGTTTGCGTTTCCTCGTTGCAAACCTCAAATCTATGGTTCAATTGAAGCTCGACTCCTCCAATTATATGGTTTGGAAAGCCCAGCTTCTCACTGTTCTTGAAGCAAATGATCTTCTCTTTGCAGTCACTTATCCACCACCTCCGATGACGATCACTTCTCCGGCTGGATCTCCGATGGCAAATCAAGTGTATCGTGAGTGGCTCATTGTTGATCGACATCTTCGTTCATGTCTCATCGCCTTCATTTCACCGTCGGTATTACCTTTAGTTTTGCATTTATCATCTGAAAATTCCATTTGGAATACTCTTGCAACTTGATTCACATCGTCTTCTCGATCTCATGTTTATTAACTAAAATCACGGTTATGGACCTTGAACAAAGGATCAGAGCCTGTTTCTACCT
Source organism: Linanthus parryae (assembly GCA_023055425.1). Lineage (NCBI taxonomy): Eukaryota > Viridiplantae > Streptophyta > Magnoliopsida > Ericales > Polemoniaceae > Linanthus > Linanthus parryae. The sequence continues at coordinate 98,291,397 of JALGPY010000004.1, read as the reverse complement.
TCTTAGATTTCTTCAAACACATCGTTGATCAGCTTTCTCAGATTGGCGAATTTCTTATTGATGAAGATGTGATTCTCTTCATTCTTCGAGGCCTTCCGTCCGAAGTCAATATCTTCAAATCCACGATTCGGAATCGTGCTTCTCCAATTTCGCTTTCCGAATTTCAGAGTCTCTTAATTACTGAAGAACTGCATCTATTATCATCCACCTCTTCATCTTCCTCGATGATTGAAGCCACATAAATGTCTTCTACTATGCATATCTCTAAGAACCCTAACCGTTTTGGAAATAATCACTACGGGAGCAATTAAATTTCCAAACCTGCTGCATCTGGTTCGTCCGGTGCTCAATTTTTGTGGTTCGTATTCAGGTTTTGGCTCTAATAGCATGAACACCTAAAATGCCTCTTCCAGCTCCACAAATTCATCTCCATTTGTCTGCCAGATTTGCAATCGTTCTCGCCACTCAGCTCGTGATTGCTGGTATCGTCTAGATCCAAACAAATTTCAGAGCACCAAGCCTTCTAAACAGGCCTATTTTGCCTCTGCTATCTCTTCCAGCTCTATTCCATCTTCATCTAATAAACCATGGTGTGATGATAAAGGTGCTTCCCACAACATTAATGGAGATTTAGCTTCCTTCAGTCAAGCTTATCCCTATGCTGGTTCTGATTCAGTCGCTGTTGGAAAAGGAGCTACTATTCTCATTCATCATTCAGGACATGGTATTCTTACTCTTTCTCCTTCTTCTTCTTTTCATTTGAATTCAATCTTTCACTCCCCACACATTTCTACAAATTTATTGCCAGTCTCTCAAATCACAGCTGATAATAATTGTACCATTTTTTTTTACTCTAAGGGATATCTCATTTTGGACAACACCACCAAGAACACACCCTTCAAGGGCCCCTGTGAGAATGGCCTATATCTGCTACCCTCTTCTCTCTCCCATATGCATCAGCATCACTTCTCTGAGCAGCATTCAGTGAACAATAATGTTCTTCATCATGTTCCTAAACCTTCTTTGTGGCACATGAAGTTGGGAAATCCATCTCCGAGTAGCTATAACAATGTGGCTAAACTTTTTAAATTTCCTGCTACGTCTAATTGTATTTTTAAATCTTGTAATGTTGCTAAAATGCATAAAAACCATTTCTAGTTTCAACCTCTGTTAGTTGTCAATTGTTTTCAACTAGTACACTCAGATGTTTGGGGTCCTTCTCCTTTACCCTATTTTCAACATTGATAGATTATAAGCTCTTTGGTATTAATATGTGGATATTTACAAAGACGGAGCTTTGGTTCCTTGATGATGAAAGCCAGAAAAAAAAAATGTCAAAGCATCAAAGCTTTGAGACAATGTACTTGCTTTATATGTTTTTAATTGTTTTGTTCTCTGCAGGTCTATAAGTTAGTGTTTGTAATGATTTTGTCATTCTCTATGATGTTGTGCAAATACTATGGAATTATGTTTTGGATGGTACAATACAATGTGCAGGACTGAGATGGATTGGGAATCCAAGTTCTTTTCGATCAACTGGCAGTCAAAGCTTCAAAGCTTTGAGAATTTCTAAGAACTTCTTACTGCTAAGTTCATCTAACCAGATTGTGTATGCAGGTCAATTCAGTTGCTTTTATAACTTGTTATTGACTTATACTAGTCTATTAATAGTTCTTCTATAATGGTTAATTGGTATATTCATTTAATTGGATGGATAAACTTTATTACTATCAGACAAAACTTAGCCTAATTTCTTCATGAACTGTCAGCATAATGCTGATCAGATCTTAATGCTAGTTTGTCTGGATATTGTTTGATCTTTTTGTTGAGTGTATGCAGGGTTTTTGGGCGTTCCAACATCCATAAAAAAATCAGATAGCTATCCAAGCATAAGTGTTGAAAGAAGCATATCAGGGGAGAGGATTTTTAGGCATTTAGTTCCTAAAATCTCTCAAGTTGTTGGAGGTTGTTACTTAAGAGATTAGTGTTTTGAATTTCAGAGAGACAAACATGGAAAGGCTTATCAACGTGGGATTTGAAGAGTGTTACAAACAGGAGAGATCAAATCATACAATTCTTCAAATCATCATGCCTATTAACACTGAAAAAGCAAGATCATTCATCAGAGATTGAAGAACACTTCCAAGCTTTATTGCTTATCTCCATTCTGTGTTCTTCACACTTGTACTGAATTTCTATTATCATTCTGTGTTCTTAAACCTCATAAACTTAAAATTTTAGTTGTTCAATTGAACAACAAAGAGGTTCTTATTGTTTCAACAGGTTGCAGCAGGAACTAGATAGGTTGGGAACCACAAGTTGTATAGGTGTAAAGTAGCTCACTTAGGCTTGAGATATAGGGCTAAAACTGGGTGATTAATAAAAAGTTGTGTTAGAATCTTGGAGGGATAAGATCCCTCAGGTAGAGACTAGGTCCAATTGTGACTGAACTCTGTAAAATACTTGTGTTCTTGTTGCTTAATTTTATTATCTTTACATTCCAGTATAAGCAGGAAGTTCCAAAGCTTTGAGTTTTCCAAATCTCAAAGCTTTGAAGCTTCTGTGTGTTGCAGTTATATCTCAAATTTCTCAAATATTTTCAAAATCTTTGAGATGTCAACTGCATACTCTCTCTAAGTTTCAAAAGACGGTTTTAAGAAAAAGTTGACATACTATATTCAACCCCCCTAGAGTATTTAGATCCTGTTGATTTACATACATTACAAACTTTCAAATATTACAAGTATTACATACTATTTCTTGATGACTACTCTAGGTTTTGTTCGATTTACCCTCTTAAACTCAAGAGTGATGCTTATTATGCTTTTGAGCATTTCAACAATTATGTAAAAACACAATTTCATTCATCTATTCAACTTTTTAGAACTGATAATGGCACGAAATTTGTCAATTCTTCCTTCGGTTCTTTTTTGCAAAATCTATGAGTTTTTCATCAAACTTCTTGCCCACATACCCCTTAACAAAATGGTAGAGCTGAAAGGAGACATCAAAATCTTGTTGAAACAACTCTGGCTCTTTGCATCAAGATACATTACCTTCATCCTTTTGGCTTGGTTCTCTCACTATAGCTAACTTCCCTATCAATAGACAACCCAAAGACATTCTTTGTCATAAATCCTCTTTTGAATAATTATATTATAAACTACCAGATTACAATGCATTAAACCTTTTGGATGTCTTTGTTTTCCTTGGATCAAACCATACACTGCTCATAAATTACAAAATAGGTCCACAAAATGTGTGTTTCTTGGTTATTGTCCTACTACCAAGGGTTATAGGTTTCTTGATATCAGCACACACGAAGTATTTTTTTCAAGACATGTTAAATTCTATGAACATATATTTCCTTATGCATCTACTTTTTTACCTTCTTCTTGTCCTCCTAATCACACATTATCTTCCAAAGTTTTCTTCCCATTAGTTTTTAATCCCAATCCTCATACCACTGTTTCTGTTCCTTTGCCAAATTCTTCACCATACCACCATTACCATCATCACCACTCCCCACATTGACTTCACCATCCTCCTCCTCACAATCTCCTCCCACTACTGCTTCTTCTTCTTATTCTTCCTCTTCCCTTTCACCACCACCACCATCACCTTCTCACTCTATGACCACTAGGCTTAAGAATTGCATAATTAAACCAAATCCCAAGTACCAAATACACTCTAAAACCGTTCTCTCTGACCCTCTTCTTATTTTGAGGCATGCCATGTTCCTGAATGGAAGCTGGCTATGCAAGAGGAGTTTAATGCTCTTAAAGCTCAAAATACTTGGATTTTGGTTCCTCTACCTTCACACAGAAAGCCTATAGGCCACAAATGGGTTTTTTCCCAGAGTTAAGAAAAATGTAGATGGTACTCTAGCTAAATACAAAGCTAGATTGGTTGCGAAGGGCTACCATCAATAAATGGGGGTGGATTTTGATGAGACTTTTAGTCCAGTCATCAATAAATATACACTCAGAGTAGTACTTACTCTTGCACTTCATTTTATGTGGAACATCAGATAGATAGACATATCCAATGCCTTCCTTCATGGTCAGCTGAATGAAGAGGCTTACATGACCCAACCTACTGCTTTTGTTGATCAGCAACATTTTGATTTTGTTTATCATCTCCAGAAATCACTCTATGGGATAAACAAGCTCCCAGAGCTTGGTACGTTATGCTTTCCCAGTTTCTTTTCTCTCAAGGTTTTACTCTTAACAATGCAGATGCATCTCTCTTTGTTAAGAAGGCTGGTGTCCACATCATCGTATTTTTGGTCTATCTTGATGATATCCTGGTTACTGGCTCAGATTCAGTCCAAATCCAGAAGCTTCTAAGTGAAATGCAACAGGTCTTTGCTCTTAAAGATTTGGGTTCCATCTCTTATTTCCTTGGTATTGAAATGACATCTACTTCACATGGTGGCCTATTTCTCAATCAATACAAGTATGCACTGGAACTACTGTGCAAAGCTGGTATGCAGGATTGTAAGCCTCTTAACACTCATCAATCCTGTAAAACAAACTTTTTGCTTGTGGTGCTTCAGATTCATGATCCATCTTTCTTCAGAAGTATTGTTGGAAGTCTTCAGTATTTAACCATTACTAGACCAGACATTCAGTTTGGGTTCAATTCATTGTGTCAACCTCTACATGCTCAAAGAATTGTTAATTTTCAAGAGATCAAGAGGTTTCTTAGATATGAAAAAGGCTCACTTCAGCAAGGTCTTCTCTTCAAACCTAGCACAACTCTCAACATCACTGCTTTCACAGATGAAGATTGGGCTGGAGATGTCATTACCAGAAGGTCAACTACTGGGTTTTGTGTGTTATTAGCGTGCAACCTAGTGTCTTGATCTTCCAAGAAACAAGATACTGTTTCCAGGTCTTCTAAAGAGGCTGCGTACAGAGCCTCAGCAAACACAGTGGCTGAGATCAAGTTGTTTAAATTTATGTTAAGAGATCTTCATGTTCTGTCTTCAAAATCTCCTCATGTATGGTGTGATAAAACTTCTACCATAGCACTAGCCTCCAATCCAGTGTTGCATTCCAAGGCTAAACATATTGATCATCATTTCATTAGAGAACAAGTCCTTGCCAAACACATTACTATTTTTCATAACACTTCTACTGATCAAACTGCTGATGTCTTTACCAAGGTGTTGCCTCCTTCACAGTTCCTTTTTATCAAGTCCAGACTTGGTGTTACCACTATGGATTCTCTTTCCAAGGAAACACAAAAGCAAGGGGTATGACAGATGTATTACCAAGATCTCTTGGGCCTGATACGTTTGAGTATCGATAAAGAGACGAATTGAGAGACGAAGCGGAGAATTGATAGAGATAGACGAAAAGAGTGGGGAGATATAAGAGTAGAAGAGAATCCCATTGTGCAGGCCAAATTAAAAAATTTTAAGCTGACCCAACTTGTTTTGGGAAGCCAAAGAATAATTAGGCCAAAATATTCTCTGCTCTATAGATAGCCCAAAAGAAATAGGCCCAAGTGGAGCATTAAACCAAAAATTAGAAGCAAGCCCAGATGAACAGATAGGCCCAAGGGAATAAGGAAGGCCCAAAAGTGACTTCAGCCCAATTAATTGGCCAACCCTAAAACCCATCTGATGTGAAGAACCCGTCCAGGTTGGTGGAGGCGAGTCTGGTGGCGTGGTGATGAATTCGCCGGCGATTGGAGGTTGGGCGAGGCCAGAGATGGTCGTGCGGTGGTCGTCGACCCCGCTGGCGGTAATGCACGGTGGTCCTGGCGAATGGAATTGGCTGTAGGAGGCGGCCTTGTCTGGCGGCGCAGCTGGAATTGGACGTCGCCGCATGATTGCCGGAGGGAGATCCGGTCCTCTGGAATCGCAGGCAGGGAAGCTTTTTGGTGGCCTGACGAGGTCGGAACCCTTCGATTGGGAAGGCTCCGGTGCTGCGAGGTTGGGCGGAGAAGCCATGGTCGATGAAATCCTGGCGGTGGCGCGGTCCGCGGGGTTGCCGACATCGTGAAAGAACGACGGACCAGAGGAGGGTGGTTTTGTAGGCCTGGACTCCGATTTCTGCTCTGGTTCGAGCTCTGGCGACTGTCGAGCCTGTTTGGTTGCCGTCGGGGTGGTGCTTCTTCCTCCCATTGTCCAGGCCATATTAAAAAAAATTACGCTGAACCAACTTTTTTTGGGAAGCCAAATAATAATTAGAACCAAATATTCTCTGCTCTATAAATAGCCCAAAAGAAATAGGCCCAAGTGGAGCATTAAACCCAAAATTAGAAACAAACCTAGATGAACAAATAGGCCCAAGGGAATAAGCACTACAACAAATTCTGCCTCCGTTGACAGCAAAAATTGTCGCTAGAAAGGCCAAATATGTCGGTAGAAATTCTATCGACAAATAATTTTTTGACGGAAAATGGTCACTACAAGTCGGTCGTTAGTATTAAGGCCGACAAATCTCAATTACGTCGGCAGAAAAAAAAAAAGACGACATCAATTTTTGTCGACAGTTTAAATCTAACAACAAACCTTTTTCTGTCGCTAGTACAACTACCGACAAGTAAGTTTAGTATTTTTTGAAGCTAAGTGACAAATATTTTTGTCACTAGTAGATATGATTACATCTTCCTGGCGACACACGTATTTGTCGGCTATATCACGACCAAATAAAAAAAAATAATTGGGATTTTTACTAATATGCAGACATGCACCAAAAATTCCAACATTACTCAAACATATATGCACAACTGTGCTCAAATCCAAGATCAACCCTCCAAAAGTGGGATATTTTACATCAAAAACCAAAATAATACTGCATAATAACTATTTTGCATCCTTAGCTGAGTTAAAGAGTTGTAAAAATTAAAGGGTCGTAGTATTAAGTTAACAAAAGAAGCAGCTTGCGTTTCAAAGTTCAAAAACTATTACATCTAGAGGAATCAAGTGCCCAGAATTCAACTACTAATTGTTATATCATCAAGTGTCCAGTATCACCGGCCAGTACTTATTTTGGTCCTTCGATGAGCTGAACCTATACCAGCGACGCGAAAACCTGCAAACAATGAAAAAAAGAATCATAAGCTGTATGGTTTGACAACAATGAATATTGCGTACGATATACATCATACGAGTTACAACACCAACTCATCATATACATATTAATTGTAAATGGTAATCATATACAAGCTTTTTCCGAGCTTAACTTCAATCATAGAGTAATAGTCTAGAATTACATCCTTGAGGTAAGTTTGTATAAACAGTTATATAAGTCAAAATAATGACACAGCAGCAGCACCAACAACAACACCAACTCAAACAAATGATGAAAGGAGATATTGAAAAACATAAATGCTATTTCACAATGAAGGTAAAATGTATATTCTAACCTGACAGATGGTGAACAGGAGCGCATAGCCCTCGCGACAGCTATACGTCATTTCACCAGTACCGAAAACCCCAATCCGCAATAGTACCATCAAAGTGCTCCGCGCAAAGATAAAAATCTGTTTTAATGAATGGAGGAATCCTATGCGCTTCCTAATTGTTCCTTCAGATAGAAACATAGAGAACAATGGAAATTCAGAATTCAATAAAATGTGTGAAAGCACTACACAACAAAGTCAGCAGCTACATATAGAGAAACTAAATTTTTCGAGACCGTGGAGGAAAATTATAACCAGATATCTTAGGAGGGGAATACATTTTGAAACCTTGAATACCAAATATTCAAATCAGCATTGAGCTATCTGTCCCTTACCTGTGCCACCCTGGAATTCAAAATTCCAGGAGATTCCCCTGGTATGCAGGCTCCAACTGCAACAAATGTTGTGTATAGAAATCCTCTTTCTTCAATGGCTGTTATGAATAGAAAGAGTACACAGAGCATTAGAGCAATAGAAGAAAGTTCATAGAAATGGAAAATTAGCAGCCCCTGATTTAAGAAGCAACGTGGCAAAATTTCTTCCCGTACAAATTAAACAAAACATAAATTTCTTAACCCTAGATCATGAAAAAGGGAGCATGAGAAAGATCAAAGGAGTAGTGAGCAAGATGGAGGGATACATAAGGGAGAACGAACCCTAATGTCTTTCCAGCCCTGCTACGGGTGCTGATTGCACTGCTGCTCGCGGCAATTGGTCGTGTAGATCCAGCAATTGCTTTCCGTGATTGAGAGAGAAGAAGAACTCAAAGAGCTAAGTCAAGAAAGGATTCTTTCCTGGTAGGCTGGTACAACCAACGGCTGCAAACTCTCCAATCGCACGACCACATAGTCAAAAAATGAAATCAAAGAACCTGAGAAACAACTATTGAAACCAACGAAGCGATAAAGCGATGAAAAGATGGAAATCAATTGGAAAACTTACCGAGGATGCCATAATCAGGGAAGGAGGCGGATGATTACAACAACGACGACTACTGACACGACGGCGAAGGCAACGGGGAGAAGAGCGGCCGTCCGAGTCATCAACTTTACCCAATAATTAAAGGACAGTCATCAACACATTTATCTAATAAATAAAGGATAATTATTAGCAAATTTACCCAAATTTACTTAACAAATTTACGCATATTGGGTAGATCATCAAATTGCCTGAAAGTGAGAACGATTATCAGCAATAAATAGAGGAAAAATAGAGAAATGGCACAAACTTATACTGTGGACACCAGAAGAGTACCCTGACTGTCAAGCTTTCCTACAAACAAAGCTACAAAATCAACATGTCAAGACATCAAGATACAAATTTGACGTCTGAAACCCAACTCGAAGAACTAACCCTCTGTCCACTATTAGAGAACAAACTTTTAATTTCTCAAGCAACTTGGACTGTATAATGTTTCTACTCATGTAATTTCTCAAGCAACTTGGAATTTAGCTTAATCATGCTATTCTTAATGAAGTAGTAGCTTAATCGATGATGTAACGAACAAATGTTCATGACCAGCAAACTTCAAGCCCATATAATGTAGCCACTATTTCAAACATTAACACTAAGCATTGGGTGTGATTTTAAATCTGGAATTTTCGAGAGAGTATTTGCGATCACATATGACAGCCAAATGATAACCCTGCAAAAGAGATTAAAAAAAAAGCGCAGAAAAGGCAAATTCAAACCAAAATCTGTTAACATGACTTGTAAATGCCAAGAGTTCGAAGGAAATGTTTTCATTTAACTATGTTTTCCAGAGAGTACCCAATCAAGAATCAGAATTAAAGAAAGCGAGATAGAAAGGATAGAAACAATGTGAACTTACCAGTGCACCGGGGATGAGAAGAGAATGATCTAAAAAACAATATAAAAGCTAGAAATGATCATTACCTTATAGCCTTATCGATTTTTCTAACTTCTATTGGTGCCATAAACGTCTTAATCCAGTAGGTGTAATCCAATACTATTCGCTCCATAAGATATCTTCCCACTTCGAAGAAAAGTGCACTAAGATTTCTAAGTACAGGAGCCTAAATCTCAGAACACTAAAAAGGTACAGGACTCACCAATTCAAGGATCCATTAATCTCTAAATAAACTTTCACCACAGTACCTACAATGTGAGATGTAGGTCCACACAATGACGAAGTAAAGAGATGCATGTAAGATAAGTAAAGAATTCAGATAAACCATGTACTTGACTGCAAGAAACTGATTTAGAAGTCGAATTTAATCAAATATATACTTTAGAGCTACATGTGAAAATAGAAACTGAAAATTTTCGGAGGGGAATTACGTAAACCTGGAGATCTTGTATCAGAGGTGAAGAAATTAGCACAGAGAATAAGTTCATTTGACAATGACCGAATTGGGGCAATCCTCATAAGAGTCCTCGCTGGCAAGTACTATCTAAACGGGAGACGTGCCAACGCCGAACCGATTGATTTTTTTCTTCCATTTGTTGTATAGTTCCCCTCGCTCTCTGAGTAGGATTTTACATTTGGTTTAGATTTCCAATGAAATCCAATCAAGGAAATATATGGGAATACTCTATTCTTCATGGATTATAGACTCTTTCTCGAAAATCAAATGAATGTTTGGATAAAACATGGTGCTTATGAACTTCCTTCCCACATTCACTCCCAGGTAATAGTCTGACGTACAATAATGAAAAAATAATATATCAAAAGGCTGATCAACAGATTATCAAGAACTGATAGAAAGGGGTTTCAATTATGGGAATCTCTGGCTAATAGCCGAGATAGTAAAGCTCACCCTTGAAAATATGAGCAGCTTGAGAGAAGTCAATCCAGTAGAGTTAATTGAACCTGATGAGAGTAATTAGTAGTTCAGAACCAATCACCAATTAACAAATCTATAACCAAGAATCATTTCAATCTAAAACCTTTAACCAAGAGGCAAGCGGGCAGAGGGAAGCGATGATAGAGAGAGACTTAGGGGTACATGATGGAAGATTCGTTTGGCTGAGCCTTACGACCCGGGAAACGACGAACAAAACAAAACGTAGCACAATGGTCTCTGATTAGGGAGGCAATAAACGTTCAACTTACCATAAACACAGGTATTTGGAGAAGGAGGAGGCGGAGGATTAAGGCAGCGATGTCTACAGCGACGGCGATTACTGCTTCGACGAAATCGATGGGGAGAAGAAGAGGCCGTCCGAGAGCTACCGTCATCGTCTCTGATTAGGGCGGCCGTCCGAGAGCTACCGTCATCGTCTCTGATTAGGGAATCTAAACCTATAGCAAAAGATTACCAAATTAATCCTATAAAATCCAGAGACATTCAAGATCGAGACGAATCGTAATCGATTGGCGAATAGAGAGAGATAGAAGTTTCAGAGTGAGAGAGAGAGAGATCTGACCGACGATTGGTCGACGTTGTCCGTAGAGAGAGAGCTCCGACGACGGCGAGGTCGAGAGTGCAAATCGCAGATGTCTTGTTGTGGTGGAGCAAACTCTGAGGAGAGAAGAAATTCAGAGGATTGGGTTTGATGTGTTTCTGCCCAAGTGAGAGAGACGAACTGATAGAGATGGGTAGAAGGTGGATAGAATAGATGGTTTAAAGTGTTTTTAATTTTTTTAATTCCCTCTTAGAATTTGGAATGGTGGGAAACACTAATTGTTCACCCTCCAATTTTTTATTCACTTTTTTGGCAGGAGTTGACAACTGGGTATGTCACTATATAATTAGTTGTCAAACTTAAATAAATAGTCACAATCATTGACCAAATTTTTGGGTAGAATAAAGTAAAAACCAAAAGGTCGACAAAAAAAATCATATGCATCGACAAACACAAATATTGTCGACTAATCGCGCAACTAGCTACATAAAACTGTCTGTCAACAAAAAAATTGTCAACAAAGGTCATATTTGTTGTAGTGAAGGAAGGCCCAAAAGTGACTTCAGCCCAATTAATTGGCCAACCTTAAAACCCATATGATGGGAAGAACCCGTCTGGGTTGGTGGAGGCAGGTCTCGTGGCATGGTGACGAATTCACCGGCGATTGGAGGTCGGGCGAGGCCGAAGATGGTCGTGCGGTGGTTGTCGAACCCGGTGGCGGTGATGGACGGTGGTTCTGGCGAAAGGAACTGGCTGTAGGAGGCGGCCATGTCCGCGGCGCAGCCGGAATTGGATGTCGCGGCATGATTGCCGGAGGGAGATCCGGTCCTCAGGAATTGCAGGCAGGAAAGTTTGTTGGTGGTCGGACGAGGCCGAGACCCTTTGATTGGGAAGGCTCCGGTGCTGCGAGGTTCGGCGGAGAAGCCATGGTCGATGAAATCCTGGCGGTGGCGCGGTCCGTAGGGTTGCCAGCATCATGGAAGAAAGACGGACCAGAGGAGGTTGGTTTCGTAGTCCTGGACTCCGATTTCTGCTCGTATTCGATCTCTGGCAGCTGTCAAGCCTGTTCGGTTGCCGTCGGGGTGGTGGGAACAGCGCCTGGAGGTTCAAACTCCGGAGGATCTGGTGCTTCTTCCTCAGCAATCTTGTGGGTCGGGGTTGTTGCCGCAGGATTTTGAGGCAGTCGTGGCAGTGGCTGTGATTGCGGTGACAGCTGCTGCTGCCGGTCTTTAATTGGCGGCAGCTTGGTTTGTTCTTGCGGCGGCGATTGTTGAATCTCCGCCTGTAGTTGTTGGTCCGGATCAAATCGTTGTTTGACCACTACCAAAAAATCCACCCACAAGGAAGAACTGTGATTTTTCTGATAATAGTAACACCACTCGGATGCGGGACTGTCGATGAGCATAACAACCACTTGTAAACGGTCCTGGTCTTGTGATAGTCGAAATTTTTTTTGTACCCGGAATATCCAACCAACGGGGCCATCACCTGTAAATAGCGGAGTAGTCGGGCAAATGTGCGGGGTGTTATCCATGGTGCCGGCGGCGTTTGAGTTCGTGTACTTTGCGAAGGCGATCGTCGAACTCGATGAAAGCTCCAATGATACATTTGCGTATCGATAAAGATACGAATTGAGAGACAAAGTGAAGAATTGATAGAGATAGACGAAATGAGTAGGGAGAGATAAGAGTAGAAGAGATTCAGAGTTGGGAGATAATTTTCTCATTGCTTGACTTCCTAATGCGGGGGGATTACAATTGCTTAAATTGATAACTGACAAACCCTAATCCTACCCTAAACTAAGACGGGCCAGCCCAGACCAACAAAATATTAATTAGCACAATAATATACTAATAACTAATAAATAACTGTATAATAGTGATACGAGTACCGTATCCGTTCCCCCACGCTTGAAAACCGCCTTGCCCTCAAGGCGGAGGTTGAAAACTTGTCAATACTCTTTCCCGGGTCAAATTGACGTCGAACCTCATTGAGATTCCCATTATTCAGGCCAAATTCAAAATTTGTAGGCTGACCCAACTTGTTTTGAGAAGCCAAAGAATAATTAGGCCCAAATATTCTCTGCTTTATGAATAGCCCAAATGAAATAGGCCCAAGTGGAGCATTAAACCCAAAATTAGAAACAAGCCCAGATGAACATATAGGTCAAGGGAATAAGGAAGGCCCAAAAGTGACTTCAGCCCGATTAATTGGCCAACCCTTAAACCCATCTGATGTGAAGAACCCGTCCAGGTTGGTGGAGGCGGGTCCGGTGGTGTGGTGACGAATTCGCCGGCGAAGGGGGTCGCGCGAGGCCGGAGATGGTCATGCGGTGGTCGTCGACTCCAGTGGCGGTGATGGACGGTGGTTCTGGCGACAGGAATTGGTTGTAGGAGGCGGCCTTGTCCGGCGGCGCAACCGGAATTGGAGGCCGCGGCATGATTGCCGGTGGGAGATCCGGTCCTCAGGAATTGCAGGCAGGGAAGCTTGTTGGTGGCCAGACGAGGTCGGGAACCTTCAATTGGGAAGGTTCCAGTGCTGCGAGGTTGGGCGGAGAAGCCATGGTCGATGAAATCCTGGCTGTGGCGCGATCCGCGGGGATCCGGCATCGTGGAAGAGTGACGGACCAGAGGAGGGTGGTTTCGTAGTCCTGGACTCCGATTTCTGCTCGATTTTGAGCTCTAGCGGCTGTCGAGCCTGTTGGGTTGCTGTTGGGGTGGTAGGAACGACGCCTGAAGGTTCGAGAGCTGCTGGTCTTCAATTGGCGGAAGCTTGGTTTGATTTGCGGCGGCGGCGATTGTTGAATCGCCGACTGTGGTTGTTGGTCCGGATCAAATCGTTGTTTGACCACAACCAAAAAATCCACCCACAAGGAAGAACTGTTATTTTTCTGATAATAGTAACACCACTCGGATGCGGTACTGTCGATGAGCATAGAAACCATTTGTAAACGATCCTGGTCAGTGGTCTTGTGATACTCAAAAAATTGTTGTACCAGGAATATCCAGCCCACGGGGTCGTCACTTGTAAATCGCGAAGCAATCAGACGAATGTGCGGGGTGTTATCCGTGGTGACAGCGGCGTTTGAGTTCGTGTTCATCGCGAAGTCGTCAGGCGAACTCGATGAAAGCACCAATGATACGTTTGAGTATCGATAAAGAGACGAATTGAGAGACGAAGTGAAGAATTGATAGAGATAGACGAAAAGAGTAGAGAGAGATAAGAGTAGAAGAGATTCAGAGTTGGGAGATAATTTTCTTATTGCTTGACTGCCTAATGCGGGGGGATTACAATTGCTTAAATAGACAACTGACAAACCCTAATCCTAGCCTAGACTACGACGGGCCAGCTCGGACCACCTACATATTATTTAACACAATACAATACTAATAACTAATAAATAACTAAATAATAGTGATACGAGTACCGTATCAACTTCCCCACGCTTGAAAACCGCCTTTCCCTCAAGTCGGAGGTTGAAACTCGTCAATACTCTTGCCCGGGTAAAATTGACGTCAAAACTCGTTGAGAATCCCATTTTGCAGGCCAAATTCAAAATTTTTACGCCGACCCTAATTGTTTTGGGAAGCCAAAAGAAATAGGCCCAAGTGGAGCATTTAAACCAAAATTAGAAACAAGCCCAGATGAACAGATAGGCCCAAGGGAATAAGGAAGGCCCAAAAGTGACTTCAGCCCAATTAATTGGCCAAGCCTAAAACCCATCTGATGGGAAGAACCCGCCCGGGTTGGTGGAGGCGGGTCTGGTGGCGTTGTGACGAATTCACCGGCGATTGGAGGTCGGGCGAGGCCGGAGATGGTCGTGCGGTGGTCGTTGACCCCGGTGGCGGTAATGGACGGTGGTTCTGGCGAAAGGAATTGGCTGTAGGAGGCGGCCTTGTCCGGCGGCGCAGCCGGAGTTGGACGCCGCGACATGAATGCTGGAGGTAGATGCGGTCCTCTGGATTTGCAGGGAGGGAAGCTTGTTGGTGGCCGGACGAGGTCGTGACCCTTAAATTGAGAAGGCTTTGGCGCTGCGAGGTTGGGCGGAGAAGCCATGGTCGATGAAATACGGGCGGTGGCGCGGTCCGCGTGGTTGCCGACATCGTGAAAAGTACGACGGACCAGAGGAGGGTGGTTTCTTAAGCCTTTACTCCGATTTCTGCAAGGGATCGAGCTCTGGCGGCTGTCAAACCTGTTTGGTTACCGTCGGGGTGGTGGGAACAGCGCCTGGAGGTTCGAACTCTGGCGAATCTGGTGTTTCTTATTCGTCAATCTTGTGGGTCGGGGTTGTTGCCGCAGGATTTTGAGGCGGCAGTGGCAGTGGCGGTGATTGCGGAGAAAGCTGCTGCTGCCGGTCTTCAATTGGCTACAGTTAGGTTTTTTCTTGCGGCGGCGGCAATTGTTGAATCGCAGGCTGTGGTTGTTGGTCCAGATCAAATCGTTGTTAGACCACTACCAAAAAATCCACCCACAACGAAGAAGTGTGATTTTTATGATAATAGTATCACCACTCGGATGCAGGACTGTCGATGAGCATAGCAACAACTTGTAAATGATCCTTTTCAGTGGTTCTGTGATAGTCTAAATATTTTTGTACCCAGAATATCCAGCCCACGGGGTCGTCACCTGTAAATCGCGGAGCAGTCGGGCGAATGTGCGGGGTGTTATTCATGGTGACGGAGGCGTTTGAGTTCGTGTTTGTCACGAAGGCGTCCGGCGAACTCGATGAAAGCACCGATGATACGTTTGAGTACCAGTAAAGAGCCGAATTGAGAGACGAAGTGAAGAATGTATAGAGATAGACGAAAAGAGTAGGGAGAGATAAGAGTAGAAGAGATTCAGAGTTTGGAGATAATTTTCTTATTGCTTGACTTCCTAATGCGGGGGGGATTACAATTGCTTAAATAGACAACTCACAAACCCTAATCCTACCCTAGACTACGACGGGCCAGCCCAGACCAACTAAATATTATTTAACACAATAAAATACTATTAACTAATAAATAACTGAATAATAGTGATACGAGTACTGTATCAACTCCCCCACGCTTGAAAACCGCCTTGCCCTCAAGGAGGAGGTTGAAAACTCGTCAATACTCTTGCCCGGGTAAAATTGACGTCGAACCTCGTTGAGAATCACATTATGCAAGACAAATTCAAAATTTGTACGCTGACCTTGTTTTGAGAAGCCAAAGAATAATTTGGCCCATATATTCTCTGATCTATAAATAGCCCAAAAGAAATAGGCCCAAGTGGAGCATTAAACCCAAAATTAGAAACAAGCCCAGATGAACACATTGGCCCAAGGGAATTCGCCGGCGATTGGAGGTCGGGTGAGGCCTGGAGATGGTGGTGCGGTGGTCGTCAACCCCGGTGGCGGTAATGGACGGTGGTCCTTGCGAGAGGAATTGGTTGTAGGAGGCGGCCTTGTCCGGCGGTGCAGCCGGATTTGGACACTACGTCTTGATTGCCGAAGGGAGATCCGGTCCTCTTTAATTGCAGGAAGAGAAGCTTGTTGGTGGCGGGACGAGGTCGCGACACTTCGATTGGGAAGGCTCCGGTGCTGCGAGGTTGGGCGGAGAAGCCATGGTCGATTAAATCCTGGCGGTGGCATGGTCTGCGGGGCTGCGAGCATCGTGGAAGAACGACAAACCAGAGGAGGGTGGTTTCGTAGGCCTGGACTCTGATTTATGCTCGGCTTAGAGTTCTTGTAGCTGTGGATCCTACTTGTTTGTCGTCGGGGTGGTGGGAACGATGCTTGGAGGTTCAAACTCCGGCAGATCTGGTGCTTCTTCCTCGTCAATCTTGTGGGTTAGGGTTGTTTCCGCATGATTTTGAGGCGGCAGTGGCGGTAATTTCGGTGAGAGCTGCTGCTGCTGGTCTTCAACTGGCGGCAGCTGGCTTTGTTCTTGCGGCGCCGGCGATTGTTGAATCGCCGGCTGTGGTTGTTGGTTACAGATCAAATCGTTGTTTGACCACTACCGAAAAATCCACCCACAAGGAAGAACTGTGATTTTATGATAATAGTAACACCACTCGGATGCGGGACTGTCGATGAGCATAGCAACCACTTGTAAACAATCCTGTTAGTGGTTCTGTGATAGTTAAAAAAAAATTGTACCCAGAATATCCAGTCCACGGGGTCGTCACCTGTAAATCGCAGAGCAGTCGGGCGAATGTGCGAGGTGTTATCCATGGTGTTTGCGGCGTTTGAGATCGTGTTCGTCGCGAAGGCGTCCGGCAAGCTCGATGAAAGCACCAATGATACGTTTGATTATCGATAAAGAGACGAATTGAGAGACGAAGTGAAGAATTTGATAGAGATAGACGAAAAGAGTAGGGAGAGATAAGAGTAGAAGAGATTCAGAGTTGATAATTTTCTCATTGCTTGACTGCCTAATTAGGGGGGATTACAATTGCTTAAATAGATAACTGACAAACCCTAATCCTACCCTAGACTACAACGGGCCAGACCGGACCAACTAAATATTAATTAACACAATAAAATACAATAACTAATAAATAACTGAGTAATAGTGATACGAGTACCGTATCAACTCCCCCACGCTTGAAAACCGCCTTGCCCTCAAGGCGGAGGTTGAAAACTCGTCAATACTCTTGCCCGGGTCAAATTGACGTCGAACCTCGTTGAGAATCCCATTGTGCAGGCCAAATTCAAAATTTTTACGCTGACCCAACTTGTTTTGGGAAGCAAAGAATAATTAGGCCCAAATATTCTCTGCTCTATAAATAGCCCAAAAGAAAAAGGCCCAAGTGGAGCATTAAACCCAAAATTAGAAACAAGCCCAGATGAACAGATAGGCCCAAGGGAATAAGGAAGGCCCAAAAGTGACTTCAGCTTTAGCCAACCCTAAACCCCATCTGATGGGAAAAACCCGTCCAGGTTGGTGGAGGCGGGTCTGGTAGCGTGGTGACGAATTCGCCGGCGATTGGAGGTTGGGCGAGGCCAGAGATGGTCGTGCGGTGATCATCGACCCCGCTGGCGGTAATGGACGGTGGTCCTGGCGACAGGAATTGGCTGTAGGAGGCGGCCTTGTCCGGCGGCGCAGCTGGAATTGGACGCCGCCGCATGATTGTCGGAGGGAGATCTGGTCCTCTGGAATTGCAGGCCGGGAAGCTTGTTGGTGGCCGGACGAGGTCGGGACCCTTCGATTGGGAAGGCTCTGGTACTGCGAGGTTGGGCGGAGAAGCCATGGTCGATGAAATCCTGGCGGTGGCGCGGTCCGCGGGGTTGCCGACATCGTGGAAGAACGATGGACCAGAGGAGGGTGGTTTCGTAGGCCTGGACTCCGATTTCTGCTCCGGTTCGAGCTCTGGCGGCTGTCGAGCCTGTTGCGTTGCCGTCGGGGTGGTGGGAACGGCGCCTGGAGGTTCGAACTCCGGCGGATCTGGTGCTTCTTCCTCGTCAATCTTGTGGGTCGAGGTTTTTGCCAGCCGATTTTGAGGCGGCAGTGGCGGTGATTGCGGTGAGAGCTGCTGCTGCTGGTCTTCAATTGGCAGCAACTGGGTTTTTTCTTGCGACGGCGGCGATTGTTGAATCGCTGGCTGTGGTTGTTTGTCCGGATCAAATTGTTGTTTGACCACTACCAAAAAATCCACCCACAAGGAAGAACTGTGATTTTTCTCATAATAGTAACACCACTCGGATGCGGGACTGTCGATGAGCATAGCAACCAATTGTAAACGATCCTGGTAAGTGATCCTGGTAAGGGCTCGTCACCTGTAAATCACGGAGCAGTCGGGCGAATGTGCGGGGTGTTATCCATGGTGACGGCGGCATTTGAGTTCGTGTTCGTCGCGAAGGCGTCCGGCGAACTCGATGAAAGCACCAATGATACTTTTGAGTATCGATAAAAAGACGAATTGAGAGACGAAGTGAAGAATTGATAGAGATAGACGAAAAGAGAAGGGAGAGATAAGAGTAGACGAGATTCAGAGTTGGGAGATAATTTTCTTATTGCTTGACTGTCTTATAATTGCTTAAATAGATAACTGACAAACCCTGATCCTACCCTAGACTACGATGGGCCAGCCCGGACCAACTAAATGTTAATTAACACAATAAAATACTAATAACTAATAAATAACTGAATGATAGTGAAACGAGTACTGTATCAGGGTCACTTATGTAATTACTGAAAGTTTCCACCATTGCTGTTAGGAGTTTGTTAATCTGTTTAGCTAGTTTGTTAGCTTCATATATAAACTCTGTAATGGCTCTGAAAAATTCAATGAAGTTAGTTTACACTTTTACATTTCATTCTTCACATTTTGTTAGTTATAGAAAGCCCTTGTTCTTAAAGAGAAGTAAAGAAAGAATCGTAAATATTATTTGTTCCACGTAATGCAAGAGCTACTTATACTCTCTGTCCTTGTTTGGATTATGTACTTTGGTTAACCTCAACTAAAAGTTAACCAAAAGCTCAACCTAAAATTTGTAGGAATTATATTTCATTCATTATTCTATTTTCATAAAATTCAAAACCTCAAAATGCAAAACTCTCAAATCCAAACACGAGGATTTTTGTTATAGTAAACCCCAAAACTTCAAAATCCAACGAAGCGTACTTTTTTGATAGGGTCAAGTAGCAACTTGATATATGTACTTTTTTGGCAGATGTGGCTATTGAGTTCGTACCAACTCAATAAGTATCCCGATGTACGTTTGGAAACATACTGACTACCACTCCGTCTCTATTCTTTCTACCCAAATCTATTTTTTTCGTCCTCACTGTTTCTATCCATTTTTATTTCAGGTAACCTTAATAAAATGAAAAGACCAAATTACCCTTACATGAAATACCCCCATTTTCCCTCAACCCTTAATCTGACCCACCTTATCTCCTCCCAACTCAATCTTATCTCTTCGCAACTCAGACCACATACATAATGAGAGAGAGAGAGGCGGAGAGAACGAAGACCCGATGATGGCTTAATCGGTTCCAAATTAGAGACTACTCCGGTCGACGACCGATTAGTTGCAGTGGCTGTGTAAGACTCCTACGATCGGGCTATGGTCGTGGCTTCGAAAGGCGGTGGTGAAGGAACGGCAATAGCTTCAAACAAGCAGAACAGAGGAGGCCGGTGAAGAGAATGAGGACGCCAGTAGCGACGACGGCTCCGACCCTGGCGGCTGCTTTGAACCTTATCCTCATCCTCACACCGGCAGCTTCTATTAGAGAATAATAGTAATGGCAGGGGTAGTTATTGCAATAAGTTAAACTTTGGTTTTTATTTCCGAATATGTTTTTCCTCTCTGTACACGTGTCATGTCCCAATTGGTAGTTCTGGATCTGGACGTTGTATAAGGGGTGACCCTTCATTTCTTCTTCAATAAGAAAACTTTCCCTTGAAGTTTCTTCTTCTGAATTTTCTTACTTCTTGGTTTTCTTCGTTGATTGATGAAGAAACTCATAAATTCAACATGGTATCAGAGCCAGGTTCAAGCTGATTTGTTGCAATTGTAAGCTTTGATTCTACAGCTTGTTCTCGATCCTCTTCTGGGTGTCTTCTTTCTGTTCTCTTTGATCCCCTTTCTTCAATTTCTTAACTCTCGATTCTTATCATGGCTCTTGAGAACCCTAATCATGGAGTTCTTCCTCCTAGATCCGATGTTTCTTCTCCCTATTTCTTATCCTCATCGGACAATCCAGGTTTTGTTCTGGTTACCTAAATTCTTACTGGGGATAATTTTTATTCGTGGCAACGAGCGATTACTGTTGCAATTGAAGCAAAAAAATGGATTCCATGGATGGGAATCTCCATCCACCAGCACCGGGTTTTGAAATGGCGGTTCTGTGGCGCCGATGTGACAGCATGGTCAAGTCCAGGATTCTTAATGCTGTATGTAAAGAAATAGCCTACAGTATAGTTTCTCATTCTTCTGCTAGAGCTGTGTGGATTGATCTCTCTGAACGTTTCTCACAAGGAAATAAGCCTAGGGTTTATCAGTTAACATAATTGATCAACAATTTGAGACAAGAGGATGCAAGTGTCACAGTGTACTATACTAGGCTCAAAACTTTGTGGGATGAGTTGAGTAATTATGACCCAATTCCAGTCTCTAATTGTGGTGTGATTGTTGGTTGTACTTGTGGAATATTGGTAAGGCTACATGCCAGACAAGCAGAGAAATGTTTAATGCAATTTCTCATGGGTCTCAATCAAGCGTTCAGACAAGCTAGGGAACATGTCTTACTCTTGGATCCATTGCCTCCACTCAATCCAATTTTTTCTAAAATTTTCCGACATGAAAGGCAGTTGCAAATCTCTTCTCAAACAAAAATTCTTGGTAATCAAAATGTGGCTATGATGGGTTCTTCAAATGTAAACAGTTTTACCTCTAATGGAATGATTTCTAGCTCTCCTTCTGTTGTTGCTGCTGCAAATGCAAATTTTGGGAATAATCACAATTCAAAGTTTTGAAGAAGCAAGTTAACTTGTCAGCATTGTGGTAACACTGGACACGTC
Organism: Linanthus parryae; assembly: GCA_023055425.1. Lineage (NCBI taxonomy): Eukaryota > Viridiplantae > Streptophyta > Magnoliopsida > Ericales > Polemoniaceae > Linanthus > Linanthus parryae. The sequence goes on along the minus strand of JALGPY010000004.1, from coordinate 98,270,118 downwards.
AAAGAAAAGTGTTGGAAGCTTCATGGCTATCCACCACATATCAAAGCCAAAGGAAAGTTTCAAGCTCATAATGCAGCTGTGGTTGGAACACAACACAATGTGTGCTTAGAAAACACTCCAGTTCCATCAGTTACTCTTACTTCTGCACTGTACAATCACATCATCTCCCTTCTGTCAAACGCCAAAGTGTCAAGCCCAAGTGAAGTTGGATCAGTGACTCCTTATGACAACATCTCCAATGCAAGTGCATCTTATGATAGCCCCATTCACCAACCATCTAGAAGTCCTTCTCCTAACAATTTACACTTCATGGCTGGGATTGTGAACTCATATTCTCTGCACACTATCTACAAAGACAATCAGATGATTGGGAACTCTTGGATAATAGACTCTGGAGCAACATACCATATGTGTTTTGATTTGTCTCTCTTCAGCACTTATCATGCAGTAGTTAACATATTTGTCCACCTCCCAAATGCCAAGAAGGTGCAGGTGACACAAAGGTGACATTAAACTCACCAATACTTTTCTTCTCAAAAATGTGTTGTGCATCCCAGATTTTCATTTCAATCTCATTTCAGTATCTCAACTTACTTCCAAGAATGACTGCATATTTGGTTTTGAAGATACTTACTGCAAGTTCTATGACAAGAACACACGTATTGTTATGGCAAATGGCAAGAAGGTTGAGGGTTTGTATCTTCTCAATATGGATGGAATTGCAAGTTCAGTTCATAATGTCATAACATCTCCACCATTAGCTGCATCTGAACTCTGGCATATGAGATTGGGGCATCTTTCATCCAAGAAAAAGAAATCCATCAGATCTCTACTTCACTGTGCTAATCTGCCCAATGACAGTTGTTGCACTATTTGTCCAATTGCAAAACAGAAGAAGAAAGTGTTCCCAAAACTTGGAAATATTTCAAACACACCTTTCTATCTCCTTCACTCTGACACTTGGGGCCCATATAGAACTCCAACAGTTGATGGATATAGATATTTTGTGGATGATGCATCTAGGATGACATGGGTGTACCTAATGAAATGCAAATCTGAAGCTTCTCAAATTCTACAAAACTTCTATTCCTATGTGCAGACACAGTTTCAGAAATCAATACAGAAGATAAGAAGTGATAATGCTCCAGAGTTAGCCATAGATTCCTCCTTAAAATCCAAAGGTGTCATTCATGAACTTACATGTGTAGCTACTCCAGAACAGAATGTTGTGGTGGAAAGGAAGCACCAACATCTCCTTAATGTGGCTAGGTAACTTATGTTTCAATCTAACTTACCTACAAAGTATTGGGGTGCTTGTGTTCTTACAGAAGCATATATTATTAATAGATTACCTTTTCCCAAGCTCAAGATCAGATCTCCTTTTGAACTTATATACAACATTCCACCAGATTAGAGCAACATGAAGGTCTTTGGATGCCTGTGCTATGTTTCCACTCTTGACCATGGAAGGTCTAAATTTGATCCAAGAGCTGCAAAAAGAGTTTTTCTTGGCTATGTGTTTGGAGTCAAGGGATATAAGTTACTTGATCTCACCACTTCCAACACTATCATCTCTAGAATGTCACATTCTTTGAGAACATGTTTCCTTTTGTAGATAGTGCTTTTTAGACAGGCAAATCTTAGCCACGTGGCGATCATCCAGCACACCTAGCTGTGCTCCACACACACTGGATCACCACCCGCGCTGATCCACGTGGGGGTTGCGAGACAGGGCCCTCGCATACCACCACACGGGACCTGTAGGGACTTAGTGGTTTGGAGGCTAGAGTAAGTCCTGTCGCGCGCGAGCGACAACCAAGCGCGCGCGCGACCCTTAGTAACTGCTTTGAGAGATTTATGGCACGAGCTCCATAAACCCGCTCAACCTCATAACGATTTCGATATACGTGGTTAACGTGCGGAACAGTCCCTATATACGCGGACGAACGTGTTGTTGCAGTTACGGTAATTAAGCCGCCATTAATGGGCGCATTAACCCACTACAACGGTCACATTCTCCGTTATATATAGGATCGCTAACCCTTCCATACAAAGACGAATCACCTGAGATACGCGGAAGCTCTGCCAAAATCCTGTCTCTCTCCCATACAGTACTACTGTCTTACTCTCTCCCTACACACAACCCTACTCTTCCTGTGTTCTTTCTATCGCCTACTCTTAGTGTATATTGAATTCTCTCTGCAGGATTCTCTCGTACACATTTGGTGAACCCGACGTGAAACTTACCATTGCAAGCAACCATGTATCATGAAGATGATGTCAGTAACAGATCGCCCTCCACGGAGACCACTTCGGGAGAGGAGACCCGCCACGCTTCTGCGGCCGCCAGTGAGACTCCGACGTTGGAGGCTCTAAACGCCACCATTCAGAATCAGGGAAAGGCCCTTCAGGCTCAATCCCCACAGATGGAACTGATAATGGCCATCCTGGGAACCCTTGCCCCGAATCCTACATCGGGCACTGCTACCTCTCACGGAGGGGGAGTCTCCACCACCCAAGGAACTGGGGTGACACCGACACCACCTAACCCTAATCTGCAAACTCCACCGGTAATGGTGCAGTTGCCCTCAGTTCAGGGTCAAACGACTCAAATACCGCCTCTTACCACACATATTTCTCAATCACCAACTGTGGCACCCAACCTTTCTTCACAATACCCCTTGCCTCCCCGCCGGCACTGCTGAGCAACGTTACTTCACAATACACTCCTAGCCCGACCGCGGCATATGTGTCGCCGCCGACTACAACAACCCTTCCTCCTACTGCTGGGGGAAGTGCACCGGAGTGTATGACATCGCTGCAGCGGCTCATAGAAACCTTCTTGGCTAATCAACCTTTCGCAGACACCATTATTCCAAAGGTCGACAATGATCCGCCCATCCCACGAGAAATCTATCTCATGCCTAACCCCGCGGGGTATAAGGCTCCTAAGTGGGACAAGTTCGAAGACGTTAACGAGAATGCTCACGAGCACGTCATGCATTTCATCGATGTGATGGGACCATATGGAGCCGATCCCAAGCTAATGATGCGCGAGTTCCCGAAATCTTTGGGAAATGTGGCCTACAAATGGTATAGGACGCTGGAAGCCGGATTTGTCAAAACTTGGGACGACATGGTTCAGAAGTTCTACATGAAATTCTTCCAGGTGGAAGAGAAAGTTACCATGGTTCATCTCTCCCGCATGTACCAGAAACGCGAGGAGGATGGAGTCACATTCATTAAGAAATTCAGGGCCAAGTCCTTGGAATGCAGAGATGAGGTGCTTGAGGGCAGGCTCGTGGAAATATGTCTGCAAGGCATGCGAGACGAGTACAAAGGTATGCTGATCAACCTACAAACTCCTACCTTTTCAAAGCTAATTGAGTGCACAAAGAACATAGAGCCTATAGTGGAAAGGCTGAAGAAGAAGCACGCCCCTGAACGACCCTCGAGTGGAACCCCCTTCAAGATTGGAAGGTTCAGTTACAAGAGGGGGCGTGAAGCTGAGGTTAATACAGTTTCGCCGCCAAAGCAGCCTAGGGTTACAAACTTGGACGCGCCACCTCTACCATGCTCGATAGAGGAAGCGACTGACTTGTGTAAGCAGTGGCGTAAAGATGGTATCTTGCCTCCTCTCGAAAGGATACCCTCCAAGGAGATGATGAGAGACCCGAAGTGGTGCGAATGCCACGGGAAAATTATGCACCCCACAGCTGATTGCAAGAAGCTCAGGAACATGGTAAGCCAGAAAATGAAAGATGGCGAGTTGATTGTCAGCGATCAGAGGCAGGATGTGCGAAGCAATCCACTGCCGACTCATGCGGAGCAAGAGCCGAAAAGCAAAGAAGTAGCCATGATCGCAATCATGGATCTCGAAGAGATTGCGGAAGACGGTTTGCCCATCATTGCCGAAGTCTACAGTGATGAGGACTACAGTATAGACACGGAGGACGAACATGCCGATCGGATGAAGGGGTCGCACGGGATCAGCAGGTTCTTCGACGAAATAAACTTTTCAGAGAAGTGCCAGAAAGAAATGACAAAAGCGATTCTAAGGATAGCAGAGGACTACGAAGCGGATATTGTGGTTTCCAATGGGAAAGTTGTTAGGGCGGCTCGCTCTACGGAGAAGTTCATAACCTTCTCCGAAAGCGACAAAAAGACAGATGCGAGCCACCAGAAGCCTTTGTATGTAACGGCGGTGATCAATGGTGTCGAATTCAAAAGGGCATTCGTTGACGGAGGAGCGGCAGTCAATGTGGTCTCGCTTAACACCTTAAAGTTGGCAGGAATCTCGGAGCAGAAGATTGTCAGACGTCCATCCCCGCTGATGGGATTTGGAAGCGATTCTAGAATGACGATAGGATGGATTCGTCTGGGCGTCCCGATAGGCAAAATCAAATGTTCAGCCAAATTCTACGTCATTGATGCGAACACTATGTATCATATGATCATAGGGCGAGCTTGGATTCATCGCTTCGACGCAGTCCCCTCGACAGCCCACCAGGTGATGAAGGCTATCTGGAACGACAGAATAGTGGAGATACCAGCTTCGGTAAACCCTTTCAATTTGGATGAGGCGCACCTTACTGAAGCAGTGTGGTTTACTGTGGAAGACGAGCAAACGCCAGAGCCGTTTAATCCGACTCCTTTGCCTCGATGGGAGGATATCAAGGATCAATCGCCAGCAGGAGTAATGGTGACAAGGGAGGAGGCCAAGGAAAAGTCGCTCATGCAAGAAGAAGCACCGGAGGTCGCCTACCAAGGAAAGAATGTGTACACCCTGAAAAGGGTAGTAAAACATGACCCCGCGGGCAAAGAGATAGAAAGCTTCTACTCGAATGTGAAGAAATGCTACCGCATATGAAGGTGCGCGGGGATACCCCCACGCAAGCATGGGGATATCCCTGGGCAAATCAATCAAATCGAGCGTGTCATGGAAGTAGACAAGCCAGCACCAGATATTTTGGAGGATAAGCTAAAAGAAGCGCCTGAATGCATGGAGGATAAGCCGAAACCTCAGAAACATGAGCTGAAGGAAGTATTCCTAAGCCCAGACGAAGAAAAGAAGAGGCTCGTCTTTCTAAGTGTAGACCTTACAAGCGAGGAAGAAGCAAGATTGCTGCAACTCCTGACTGAGTACAAAGATGTGTTTGCATGGGAATACGATGAAATGCCCGGCCTGGACACGAGCATCACCATGCACAGGTTAGATGTAATCCCGGGATCTAAGCCATTAAAACAAAGCACAAGGAGCTTCAGGCCGGAGATAAACGTGAAAATCAAGCAAGAAATTTTCAAGCTACTGACTGCCAGGTTCATCGAGCCAAATCACCATCCCACATGGTTGGCTAACATTGTGCCTGTGGTGAAGAAGAATGGGCAGCTTTGCATTTGTGTAGATTTCAGAGATCTCAACCGCTTCTGCCCTAAGGACGATTTTTTGCTGCCCAACATTGATCTGCTCATTGATTCGACTACGGGTCATCGTATGTTCAGCTTCATGGATGGTTTCAGCGGGTACAATCAGATCAAAATGGACCCTGAAGATGCGCGAAAAACCTCGTTCATCACGCCAGTGGGAGTCTTTAACTACACGGTTATGCCGTTTGGGCTCAAGAACGCGGGAGCGACTTACCAGCGAGCGATGATGGCTCTATTTCACGACATGATGCACAAAGAAGTAGAGTTTTATGTTGGTGACTTGGTTGTCAAGTCCAAAGAGGAAGCAGACCATTTGGGGGACATGCGGAAAGTATTTGAAAGATGCAGAAGTTTTCAACTAAAGATGAATCCCATGAAGTTTGCGTTCGGAGTGACCTCAGGGAAGTTCTTCGGATGTGTGATACATCGCCAGGGCATCGAGCCTGATCCCGCAAAGGTATCATCCATCACTAGCATGACGGCACCACACAATCAAAGTGCTCTGAAAACATTCTTGGGGAAGTTATCTTACCTGCGAAGGTTCATCCCAGCGATTGCGGAAATAACCTTCTGCTTCAGTGATCTCCTCAAGAAGAATGTTGCGTACAATTGGACCGCGGAACATGAGGCCGCGTTCGGAAGGCTAAAGGACTTGCTGACATCACAAAGGGTAATGATCGCACCGCAGCTTGGATTGCCGCTTTTGTTGTATCTAACGTCGACAAAGAGGTCCATAGGGGCGCTTTTGGCTCAGGAATATGAAGGGCAAGAAAGGCCGATTTAATATATATCTCGCATAGTGGAACCAGCCGAATCAAGGTACACAGATATTGAACGTCATTTCCTTGCTCTGTTCGTCGTGATAGAAAAGTTGAAGCACTACTTCGCCTCGCACAAAGTGGTGGTGGTTACAAGGAGTGACCCCATACGGTACCTCTTGACTCATACCTCTCCCGGCGGAAGATTGGCAAAATGGTATATGACCATTTCCCAATACGACATCACGTTCGTTCGACCGCGAGCAATCAAATCACAAGCAGTGGCGGATCTGCTGGCACAGTTACCGGATAGCAGCTACGAACCCATGATCGAGGAGGAACTAGAGGGACCCGAGATCTATGCAGTCGAGTTACCTTACTGGACGCTTCATTTTGATGGATCGTCAACAAGGAAAGGTGGGCGAATTGGAATCGTTCTGACCAAACCTGATGGGGAGGTCATCCAAATGTCCACAAAACTCAATTTCGCAGTCACCAACAATGAAGCGAAATATGAGGCTCTCATCGCAGGTCTCCGTGCAGCTAGGGCACTGTAAGTAAGCAATTTGACGGTTAGGGGGGATTCCAAGATAATCGTCAAACAAGCTTCAGGCAAGTACGGATTAAAAGACGTAAATCTATTGCCCTACCGGACTTTGGTACAGAAGTTGGTGCAACAGTTCTGCGATGTCAGGTATGAGCACACACCTAGAGCAGATAACTGGCATGCTGATGCTTTGGCTACTCTGGGATCTAAAGTCAGTGTGGATAAGTGCCCTGGGATAATCTCGATTGAAGTACGAATGTCGTCGGCGTTGACAGAGGACCCATGCGAGGATGAATGTATGGACGATGCAGACTGGAGGAAACCAATTACACGCCATCGCAGTGGGAACGAGTAAAGAAAATTGGGCATCCACTAAGGGGTACTGCATACACGACAACGCTCTCTACTACAAAGGTCCAGGTGGAATACTCATGCGATGCGTCTCGCTGGAGGAGGGGCAAGCACTATTGGAAAAGATTCACCAGCACACTTGCGGAGAAAGTGAGGTGTCAATCTATCGGAAAGCCCAAAGGTATGGGATTCATTGGCCGGACATGTAAACGGCTGCTGCGATAATTCCAGGGAATTGCGAGAGTTGCGCATTGATCAAGGACTCTTTAACAATTTCTCTGGTCGATGATGACGTGGACTGGAGGAAGCCAGTCTCCGATTTTCTAACAAAAGGAATCGAGCCTCAGTCAAGAAAGGAAGCCGAGAAACTGAAAAGAAAGGCGGCCCGGTACGTAGTACAAGAAAATATACTCTAGCGAAGGGGTCACGAGGGTAATCTGCTTCGATGCCTAGACAGCAAGGAAGCGCAAGAGGTGATGGATCTCTCTCACCAAGTGGAGCATCAGGGAGGTGCGAAACTATGCAGACAGCTCCTCACAGTTGGCTATTTCTGGCCCACCATGGAGGCAGATTGCCGTACTAAAGTAAGGAGATGCTAGGAGTGTCAATTCAAAGGCAACCTCGTACATGCCCCTGCCGTAGATTTACACGCATTGGGGACACCATGGCCATTCCACACTTGGGCTCTAGATTTTGTTGGCCCCATCCGACCAGCCTCACATGGGAACCAGTTTATCCTCACCGCGACCGAGCTATTTACCAAGTGAGTGGAGGCAATACCGCTGAAGACAGCAAATGCGCTTGCTGTGGTCCATTTCGTCCAAGAAAACATCATATACAGGTTCGGGATTCCCAACACAATTCTCTCAGATAATGGTACCCCTTTCGTAAATCGCCAGGTGGCCGCAAAGCTAGCGGAGTACAACATAAGGCAGGTCTGTTCCACTCCTTATTACCCAAAAGGGAATGGTCAACCAGAAGCGACCAACAAGACACTGCTAAGAATCCTGAGCAAGATGGTCGCAGACGATCACAAGAAATTGGCCGATTCTTTGAACATAGCATTGTGGGCATATCGAACTTCGTCGAGGACTCCCACAAGAGTCTCTCCATTCCTTTTATGCTATGGAGTTGAAGCTGTTGTACCGGCGGAAGTGAAAATCAACTCTGCGAGATTGGCCTTTCATGCATTATATGACAATCAGCGCGATCATGACTTGATTTTATTGGAGGAAAAGCGAGAGCAAGCCAAGCGGACTAATAAACGGTACAAGGAGAGGATCGCTCGCGCATACAACAAAATAGTCCAACATCGAGACTTCGCGGTTGGGGACCTAGTCCTGCGCGCTTTAGATCACTGCATGCGGGAGGCGGCTCATCCAAAGTTCGCAGCCAACTGGGAATGACCATTCGAAGTCAAAGAAGTCTTTGACAGTGGCTACTGCAATATACAGAGGCTACATGGGACGGCCACAACCCCAAGCTCAGTCAACATGCGCTGGATTAAGAAGTACTATCCTTGACATCTCTCTTTACATGCATCATATTACAACGTCTATTGACGTCTAGTATTTTTATAGACTCATGCGTCGTTCCTCCCATATGAGGGATTTGTATTCTTGTCTCTCCCATATGAGGGATTTGTAATTTTGCCTCTCCCATATGAGGGTTCTTATAATAAAAGAATTCTCCCAAATGAGAAGAATTTTATGACTATGGTTGTCTTTCATCGCTTTATTTACTTCTCTGCTTATTTACAATAAAAACCTATCTTCCGAGATAGCAGCACTATTCAAATGCGATCTTAAGTGATCCCAAAGCCTATCTGCCGAGATAGCAGCGCTATTCGAACGCGATCTTAAATGATCTTGAAGCCTATCTGCCGAGATAGCAGCACTATTCGAGTATGGTCCTAGGTGATCTTGAAGCCTATCTGCCGAGATAGCAGCGCTATTCGAATGCGATCTTAAATGATCTTGAAAGTCTATCTGCCTAGATAGCAGCCATAGTACATGATCTTAATTGATCGAAAAGCCTATCTGCCCAGATGGCAGCCATGATATACGATCCCATGTGATCCAAAATCCATCTGTCCAGATGACAGAAGTGATCTTAGCTGATCAGCAAGCCTATATGCCTAGATGGCAAGCTATAGCAACAACGCCCCGTGCGAATGCAGAATTTGTCAAGCTTGAAATAAAAGATTTATTCAAGCACACATCCAAGTGCAAAAGGCGAAAGAAACATAACTTGTTTGAGCCCAACACGCATGCGATATTACAATTTGTTGTATCAAACAAGAACAGCAAATGCTACAGAACGCTTTATTACGAGTCAAAATGACTTACTATTTATCTGTCTAGATAGCAGCTTACAAGCGAAAGCTCATACTGAGCTAATTACAAAGTCAAAGTAACTTACAATTTATCCAGATAGCAGCTTACAAGCGAAAGTTTTATAGAAAGGAGATTGTTACTATAAAATGATCGGCCTACTGGCCCTAACAAAAGCTATGCGACATAGTAGCCTGCAAGAAAAAGTTTATAGCAAGAAAAGTCTTGTTGTAAAATGAACGGCCTACAAATGCTACAAAAGCTATGCGACGCCATCTTCAAGATCCTAGATCTGAACAAGGCTTCTGACTGGTATTCTGCCCAAGAGATGTGCCAGATGAACCACCTGTTCAGACGGATGCGGCGGTGAAGAACTAGTGGAGAACAGCTCCTAGGGCAGAAAGCTTATTGTCCACGGAGACGAGCGCCATGGCTCGTCACCCCTAGTTCAAGAACGTGGAGGCAAATAGTTCTCCTCGAGGAAAGCTAGAGGAGAAACACTCCATTCATTACGAGTTGGTAAAAAGGTCAGTACGGCACTGCACCTCACCGGAAGGCAGCCGAGGATACGACCTGCAAACATAATAGACGAAGAAAAATCTTCGAACAAACCTGAGGTATTATGTACTTCTTCTTTACAATGGTCATGAAGATCAATAAACTTCATAAAGAAGATCTTGGGAGCTATTTCTATGGAACAAGGCACAAACTCAGGTTTCACAACTTGAAATTGCCATGAATCAACAAAAGACAAACGTTGAAGCAAGCAGTTGTAAGGACTCATGGCAGACCACATTCTGGGATGAAGAACCCAAACAGCAAGAGGAAGGGTTTATATAGACTCTACGGAGACTCTTCAAATCCCTAGCTGAGTCAGAAAACCTTGGAAAATGGGTAAGAATCACTTACTTACGTCTCCAAAGAGGTAAACTTCAATTACCCTACTAAGGCTATGAAGATTCGGTGGCACTCCCTAATTAATGACGGAAGGTCATAGTAAGGATGGGCTTCCCAAGGAAATCGTTCTTATCTAATAAATCATTAGCGCGAAAATCAAGGAAAGTACGTCTCTATGTAACGTCATAATTGATACGAACCGAAATATTTGAGCAAATCCCCGGAAGGGCAAAATAGGACATGCAAGTTCTAGATAAAAAAAGGGGAGAAACCCTTGCAGCATTACAATAATATTTTTGTTTTAAAAAAATATTTTTGTTTCTTTCTCAAAATAAATCATTGATCAAACGGTCTTCTGGAGAAAACGAGAGTGATGCATCTCTCACTTGGTCCACTTCTCGCTTCAGCTGCTCGTACTTGGCGTTCATCTCATGGAAAAGTTTGACAGCCTCTTCAGCCTTCTGCCTCTGCTCCTCTACCTTTCGCCTCTCAGCTGCGAGGTTGTGGAAGCCGCGTTTCAAATTCACAGCTGCGCGAATTTGGGTAATCCTGTTGAGAAGATACCCGAAGCCCAGCTTGCCTTGAACTTTAGCTTGAAGCCCCTGGCATGTGCTGAAAAGCAGCTGCGCACTATGAGGAGAAATGGTCGCAGGAGTTACCACAGACAGCTGCTCCAAAATCCAGATGGCTTCGGTCAAGAACAGCCTTCTGTTATACGGCTCTATCTCTAGAGATCTCGCAAATGACCAGGGATATGAGAGACGCATCTGAATTAGCCAGTCCACGTCAGTTTGCTTCAATCCTGACAAAGTTGATTCAAGTTTAGAACATGAAACTCTTAAATGAGGGTGTAGAATGCGAAAATGGTAACATACCAGTTACTTCAAGGGTTTCGTGCAAAGAAGGAATGCGCATTGCTGGAAAAGCTGAAGTCTGCCCTCGCTCCATTGCTCGTCTGTCAGCCGTGAGCTCGAGTTCCTCATAGTTGGCAGGAAGATTATAGGCCGCAACAGGTGCGACAGCAGCTCCTACTTGCGAGCTCCAAAAACTCCATGCTTCGGGAACCTCTGGAAGCTCTACCTCTGTTGAAGGAATGGCAACAGTAGTAGCTGCTGCTCGACCAGGAACTCCTTCGGTTGCGAGGGGCTCGTGGGGCTCGGGAGCATTCATTTGAACATCAACATTTGCATGTGATGCTACGTCTTCTACGATCTGCTCATTTTCATGAACCTCAGCCCCGGCAGCATCCGTCTCCATTTCCTCAGCTTTAGCATCAGCATCTTCCTCCATCAGCACGGTGTCAGTTTCGATATCATCAGACACTTCGATGACATCCTCCAAGGGCTCTCCTGCATACTCGGCAGCTGCGACATGCTTCTCAACATGAGAGCTTCTCTCTGGAGCATAAAATGCAGGGGGCTGACTTCTTTGTTCTGGCATGTCCTCATCAGCAGCGCCTGCGATACAAGACAGGAAAATGTGAGGTAACTTGTATCATACAATGTTTTGTTATTTTGATAGATCAAGAGAAAGCACCTCCACACGTAGGTGCGATTGCGGCATCTCCATCATAAGCTAAAGACGCGGCACCGTATCCTACTAGGGTATCTTCATTAAGCACGTCCTTAAGGTGTGCGTGACCTGGGGTGCGAAGAAACTTATTATGATGATAATTGGGTTGCTAAGCCTAGCCTACAGACATTGCTTGAATAATTACCTGAGGGTTCACCACACTTGCTTACTCGCCATCGGCGAATATCGGCTTTCGATAAGCCATGCTTTAACGCACCGATAATCACTTCTTGGTAAGTTACAGCAAGGTTAAAGATCTCACCTTGATTTCCACTTGCAATCTCCTCAAAGTCCGCTTGAGCCTGCTCCAGAGCAGCCGCATCTTCCTCATCGGCTTGCTGCACCAAGTCGTCAACATGTTGCTCTTCCAAACTTCTCTTCTTTATGAGTTCGATCTCATCTTCTTCTCGCTTCCTTCTTCTTTCTGCAGCCTCCGCAGCTGTTCTTTCAGACTCAGCAAGGATGTCCTCGTCTATGGCTTCGCTAGAAACGCCAGAGTGAGAACCCTTGGTTTTCTTCTGCTTCTTAGCCAGAAGGCCGTTGATGGTTTCTGCGTCATCATCTGCGAAAGAACAAACTGTTCAATAAATATTGCGAGAGCTAAAGTACTGAGAAGATAAGTTCGTTTGAGATACCTTCCGAATCTTCCTCTTTTATCTCACCTCTTTCTTCTTCTCTTTCACTTTTGACTCTTTCTTCTTCTTCTTCATCATCATCTCTTTCTCTCATCTCTCTCCTCTCATCCTCCTCTTCCTCCTGACCAAAAGGGACAAAAGTCTCAACTGCGAGCTCCTTCCGCACTTTGCTTGGCATGCGACCTTTGCCCTTGTCCTTAGAAGTAAGGGATTTCGCAGGAGAGGAAGCTGGAGCACTCCTAGGATAAGAGATTGTAATGCCCTTCTGCTTTTGTCTCTTCGACCTTGGGGCAGCGTCTGCTGGAGGAGATGGAGCGTTCCTAGGAGGAGACAAAGCTGGAGTGTTGTCTATCAGCGAGTCAGCAAATGCATCCATTACTTCGCGAATCCGGGCCTCAACTGCGGGAGCCATTCCCATTGTTAGCAGAATTTTCTCGCCCTGCCGTCTCGCAGCCACAATGGTGTTGATCAGTGACTTAGAGCGCTCCCCAGATGCGAACCTCCTCAGAGAACACTAAAACATAAAAAAAATGAAGTGTAAGTTTCAACGCATCAAAGGAAAGAAACTTAACACGCACAAAGGAAATTGTTTACCTTGGCAAAATCCTCGCTGTACTTGATGACATGCGAAGCACCATCCCTAACTGCGGCCATCTTCTCTTCAAGAATGGTGGATGGGCACAAGTGGTTATCATGGTCCAACAAGTAGTAGCAGCGATACGGGGAGTCATCCAAACTGCAGTTAGGATGGAAGGGGGAGGAATTTCTCTTGATTATAGGAGCTCTGCTGGGCTGAGGGGTCGACTGTGTCTCGAATTGGCTTCCTGAGTAGTCCATTAGGCCACCAAATTTTTGGAGAAATGACCTGCACGGCCACCTGAAGGTTGAACAAAGGGAAAGTTGCTCCTCAAGATCATTTGGCACTCGCCAGACAACAGTCGCTTGTAGAAGCCTCTTACGATGGATCGAGGCCAAACTGAGGGCGCCACTGCATCAAAGCCAAACTGGGGAGAAACGCGAGTTGGATCGACATCCACTGTGATTCTCTCATACCTGGGAGTAAGCTCAGGAACATGCTCCGCAAGAGCAGGAAGAGAACCACTTAGACACCAGCAGAAGAATTCGCGATAGCGCTCATGAAAGCGCTCATGACCTTCGAAAAGAAGCTCTTTCGAGAAAGCAAGAGATTTGGAAGGATACAACTTTGGAAACCATTGCACATTCTCAATGCGCGTGGCATAAGGCCTAGCCGTAAACTTGCTTCGGTCATCGCATATCAGGCTCCAGGTGCACTTGGGAGGGTTGGTTTTGAACCATCGAGCAGTTCTCCCACTTGAAAGTTCATCCGTCGCACCTGGGACACACCATTTGTTGGGCCTAGAAGGAACAGGAGCATAGGAGGGTCATCGCTCAAAGACCCACATGGTCAGAAATGCGATGTTGACATACGTCATCACATCAAGACGACCGCGAGAGTCCTTGGTCGCCACTACCAATTGGTCCAATCTGTGATACAAAGTACCCAAGACTAGTGGCCCGAGTGCGACTCTCTGGCCGAGGGTCAATCTTACAGCAAGAGGGAGGACATGATAGAAAACCCCATCATGAGGGTGACCATCGATCAGGTACCTTGATAACCAGGCACAGAGGAAGCCGCACAAGGTGAGATGGTACCCTTTCCCATTTATATAATTTTTCGCCTTTGGGTTCTGGTCAAGAAGTTTCTTGGTGATACTGCAACTCGCATAGTCGCGAAATAAGTACTGCACCCATTTTCCCCAGGTGTTCTTCGCAGCTGTATCAACAATCTGCCAGTCAGGAAGAACTTTCGCAGATGTCCACCGCGTGGAAATCTTCTTTACATCGGACAAGCATTCCTCCATCTGCTTGTATAGAGAAAGTTCTGGATCAGTCCTCAAAGGGCTCAGAGGATCCACCTCGCCAACGGGAGAAAGGTCGTACAACATGTGCACGTCCTCCAGAGTGGGGGCAGCCTCGAACTCAGCAAAGTGGAAGGTGTGAGTCGCAGGCGAATAGCGGGAGAGAAGGTTTAGAAGCATGGACTGATCCAACTTCACAGCAGCACCCTTCATAGCACAAACTGCGAAATAAACGCCAGCATTGTTCAATCCGATGGCATGGTGGGTCAATACGTGGTCGATCCACTCATCCATGAAGTCCAATTTTTGGACAAACGCTTGGGTAGGAACTGCGGTATGCGGGAAAAACCCATTTTTAACCCCTAATCTAACCACATCCTTGGAATCGATCAATTCTAGCATGGCTGCGTTAACAGGCGGGGTCGATGTCCGCAACTCTCCAGAGGAAACAGGAGTCCGCAGGTTCTTCACCTTAACCCTAGCATGATAAAAATCTTTTCCACCCAAATAGGGGGCTTTCCGCCACAAGGTTTGCGGAAGATCAGGTATTTCTTCGGCCTCTTTAATGGGTTTGGTTCCTTTTGTCTTTGCCATTCCTGCGGAAGAGCACAAAAAAAGGGGGGAGAAATATACACACTTTCAGTTTGAATTTCAAGAATCAGTTCGAATTTCCGTTTGAAGCAACTATGTCAAAAGAAGATGAACAGTCCAGGGACAATTCTGGGTTTGGAAGTTTAGAATTCGTTTATATTGCTTGGAATTTCAGAAGTTCCACATTCAGAAGTTCCACATTCAAAGTCGTCACAATCTGGTGATTAGAGCAGTTCTGGGTTTAAGAAAAAAGAGTCTCTTTTGCAGTTTTCAATGAACGACATATTTCAAATAGCCACGGGTTTGCAGATCCAATACAGTTCAAAGCATATGTTAGGAAATGGAATTGAGCAAAGCCAACCTCGTTTTGGTAAAGCTTGTTTCGATGAAGCAAGTTGAAGGAGACGATTGAGAAGGAAGAACTGATGATTAATCACTTGAATCTGCTCTTGAAGGCTTCCGGTTACCATTCACTTTAGAAAAGAAGTGATGCTTTGCAACAATGAAGAGCACAGGGTATTTATCCAAAAACAATGAGGAGTCGCGTCCTTTCATTAGTCGAATCGCAACCGTCACCGTCGAATCGCGCAATCACAGGACAAGCTGACGTCATGCCTAAAACCCTAAAAGACCAGACGGCACGACTCTAGGAATTTTAGGTCATAATGGCACGCAAGGGGGCTGAATTTGCGTGTATTTGAATTGGTGCGTGGCGGCGACGCGTACATTGGTTCCTGCGCATTGAAGTCTATCCGGCTATGTGTCTTCACGCGCAGAAAGGGGGCTAATGTAGATAGTTTCTTTTTAGACAGGCAGATCTTAGCCACGTGGCGATCATCCAGCACACCTAGCTGTGCTCCACACACACTGGATCACCACCCGCGTTGATCCACATGGGGGCTGCAAGACAGGGCCCTCGCATACCACCACACGGAACCTGTAGGGACTTACTTGTTTGGAGGCTAGAGTAAGCCCTGTCGCGCGCGAGCGACAACCAAGCGCGCGCGCGACCCTTAGTAACTGCTTTGAGCGATTTATGGCATGAGCTCCATAAACCCGCTCAACCTCATAACGGTTCCGATATACGCCTTTAACGTGCGTAACGGTCCCTATATACGCGGACGAACGTGCCGTTGCGGTTAAGCTAATTAAGCCGCCATTAATGGGCGCATTAACCCACTACAACGGTCACATCCCGCTACAACGGTCACATTCTCCGTTATATATAGGATCGTTAATCCTTCCATACAAGGACGAATCACCTGAGATACACGGAAGCTCTGCCAAAATCCTGTCTCTCTCTCATACAGTACTACTGTCTTACTCTCTCCCTACACACTACCCTACTCTTCCTGTGTTCTATCTATCCCCTACTCTTGGTGTATATTGAATTCTCTCTGCAGGATTCTCTCGTACACACCTTTCAAAGACAGAATTGCAGATGTTTTCATTGATTCTCATGTTTTACCTACTGCAATTGCTACCTTCTTCCCCAATTGGTGATGAAACTTCGTCTTCTTCATCTACACCCTCTGCACCTCCACAAACAATGACCCCAGCTTCTTATAGAGACACTCTTATGTCTCAACCTCCAATAAGAAGGTCAGGTAGAACTACCAGAATGCCTGCATTTTATCAAAATTATGTGATGCCAAAACAGGTTCTAAGGCAGCCACCACACACACTTATCATGTCTCTTCATTCATCACTGTACCTAATACCTCATACAAAAGTCATCTTTCTCAACCCATTGAACCATCCACTTACCAAGAAGCAATTTTTCATCCAGAATGGGTGGAAGCTATGAGGAAAGAAATACATGCCTTGGAAGAAAATGATATATGGGAGTTAGTGTCATTACCACAAGGGCATACACCAGTTGGATGTAAATGGGCCTATAAGACCAAATATAGGTCAGATGGAAGTATTGAAAGACATAAAGCTAGACTTGTAGCTAAGGGATACACCCAGACTTAAGGTATAGACTACTTTGAGACATTCTCCCTTGTTGCTAAACTTTCTACTCTCTCGAGTGTGTGTTAGCTCTTGCTATGGCTCACAAATACCTCATTCAAAAATTAGATGTAAACAATGCATTTCTCCATGGCATCTTGTCAGAAGAAGTGTATATGGAATTACCCCCAGGATGTACTTCAAAAGGAAATAAACCCCTAAGTTTGCAAGCTCAAGAAGGAAATATATGGCCTGAAACAGGCCTCTAGACAGTGGTTTCAACAGTTCTCCAACACTCTTATGGGAATGGGATTTGCACAATGCAAAGCAGACTACACTCTCTTCACCAAAAGAGATAGACATCATCTCGATTATTTCTTGGGTTTTGAGTTTAGAAGAGAATCTGGGAACTTGTTCATGTGTCAACAGAAGTTTGCTCTCACCATACTTTCTGAAGGTGGCTATATTAATTGCAAGCCATCACAGTCACCCATGAAAAGCTTCATCACACTATAGTATTCATGATGGATCTCCTCTAGATGATAACGATGCGGCTCAGTTCAGGAAAATCATTGGCAAGCTTTTGTATCTGTGTAACTCAAGACCAGACTTATGCTTCTCATTTCACAAGCTGAGCCAATTCATTTCTCAGCCAACAGATGAGCATCAAAAGGGCATTCATCACATTCTATGGTTTGTGAAAGGAACTCTTGGTAAAGGTATCTGGTTTCACCAAGACACAACTTTGCATTTGGTAGCTTACTCGGACTCAGGCTGGGGTGGATGTGTGGACACAAGAAGATCCACTTATGGTTTTCTTCTCTATCTTGACTCTTCTTTGATCTGCTGAAAATCCAAGAAGCAACATGTGGTGTCAAGAAGCTCTGATGAGGCAGAGTATAGGAGTATGAGAATGATAGCTTGTGAGATAAAATGGGTTCTATCTCTCTATGGCGAGATTGCTATACAAATTGCACGTAGACCTATTATTAAGTGTGACAGTGCTCCTGCTATCTACATTGCAAATAACCCAGTCTTCCATGAGAGGACTAAGCATATTGAAATGGATTGTCATCTTGTGAGAGATCTTGTCCAAGACGGTGTGCTTCAACTTCAACATGTCCCTGCAGATCAACAATTAGCAGACATCCTCACAAAGCCTTTGGCACCACCTACATTTCAAGATCTTAGTGGCAAGTTGGGGGTAGCTGATCAGTACTCTCCAACTTGAGGGGGACTATTATAGAATAATAGTAATGGCAGGGGTAGTTATTGTAATAAGTTAAACTTTGATTGTTATTTCCGAATAAGTTTGTTTGCCCTATCTGTACACGTGTCATGTCCCAATTGGTAGTTCTGGATCTGGACGTTGTATAATGAGTGACCCTTCATTTCTTCTTCAATAAGAATACTTTGCCTTGAAGTTTCTTCTTCTGAATTTTCTTCCTTCTTTGGATTTCTTCGTTGATTGATGAAGAAACTCAGAAGTTCAACAGCTTCCTTCTGGTGGTTAGGATGCCGGTCTATAGCGGTGGCGACGCAGGCCATGGAGGAAGATGGATTTTATCCAGTGTAGATCAGTATAGGTCTGTTCTCTCTCTCTCTCCGTCTCTCTCTCTCTCTCTCGATCTGCTGCTGCTTCTTCTTCTTCTTCTTCTTCTTCTGATGCTCTGTAATTTCTTCTCATCCCTCTTATGTTCTCTTCCGTTCTTCTTCTCCTCCCTTCTTCTGTTGTAAACAAAACTTTGATTTCTGATCTGTAATTTCTTTTAGATTTGTTGGCGTTTATGTATAAATGTTAATTTTTGTGGCTGGTGGTGGTGGTGTTGGTGTGGTGGTCTGGTGGTTGGTGTTGTGTTATGGTGGTTTGTACTGTAGGAGGTAGGTTGTAATTTCAAAGCTTCTTAAAGGCATTATGGTCAAAGAGCCTCTGTTCTTATTACCCACGCCCGGCCGCAATGGGTAGAAAGAAGAGAGACAGAGTAGTACTCAACTACTTGAATGAGCATTCAAAGATCTCAATTGGCCAACAGGGTACCTCCGTTTAGATGAATAGTTGCGTCCTTTAGAATTACAACGAAGCGGCGCGATGGAGTCCAGGAAAAAACGTTTTTCTTAGCGATACATTCACCTATTTGGTTAGGGGTAGTTTATATAAATTTCAAAAAGTTTATTAACACTTTTTGGGTTAAGAACCCTGCAACATTTTATATACCACTCCGTCCCAGCTCTTACTACCCATTGCGGCTGGGCACGGGTTTTAAGAGTAGGGGCGGAATGTCAATTTTGCCCCTGCCAAGTTTGTGAATTACAACTGTCACTATCACCTACCAGCCACCACCTATACCACCTACCAACTCTGTTAATACTCTGTCATTACAACTCTGTCACCGCCACCACCACCACCACCACCACCTACCAGCCACCATCAACACCGCAACAACACTCCGCCACAAACAGATCCGGTGCCTCGCCACGCCACCGCTTCCTCGTTGCCAAAATCTGCAAAAACAAGAGGATCTTGAGGCAAATAGAGCAGATCTAGAGGCTTGATAAGAGAAGAAGAAGGAGGAGGAAGAGGAGAGAGAGAGGAACATAACTACCTGGGTCAGCCTCCCCGCCGCCTCCACTATCACCGACATCCTTTACCGTCGTCCTTGCTGTCGTCTTCAACCAGCAACGGATCTGTACTGATGAGATCTGTCGTCCTCCGTCGTCTCCCCATAGTCCTGATGAGGTAACAGAGGCAGAAGAAGAAGAAGAAGAGAAAGAGAGGCAAACAGATCGAGAGAGAGAGAGAGAGAGAGAACAGATATGTACTGATGAAGTCCCGACCGCCGCAAAGACCAACGCGACCGCCGCCACCGCCGCAAAGACCGGCGTCCTCACCGCCAGACACCGTCCTCACCGCCACCTATTTCTCCATCTCTACCAGTCTCTCTATCTCTCTCACTCTCTTTCTCTCTCTAATGTGTGGTGTTGTGAGTGCTTTTGTGAGGATGAGAGGATAAGGTTTCAAGTAAGTCGGTGGGGTTGGGAATAGGAAAAAGCAGGTGGGGGTATTATTGAAGAGGGTAAAATTGACATTTCAACAAATTAAGGTTACCCAAAATAGAAATGGGTAGAAAGAGTTGGGACAAACATAAATAGAAATGGGTAGAAAGAGTTGGGACAGAGTGGTACTCCGCAGTGGAGCAGCTAAACCGATTTATAGATCACTAATGATATATGCTTTCTTTTTTTCGCTTTATAAACTGTAGCAACAACATAAATTAAAAAATGCACACAGCAAGAACATTGACGGGAAATAATCGTCACATTCTAATTTCTTCTTTACCCATTGGTTAAATTCCGCGGGCGTTTGTTCAGAAGCTGCAGATAGAACCTTCTCGTCCAGAAAAACAATACCAAGGCAACAAGAATACCGAACACATTAACTGCACCCAAGATGAGAAACGACAACATGAAGCAACCCGTGCCATGGCACGACTTCTCCTCCTCCAATACTTGTTTATCATAAATAGAGCCGATCACTAGCACAGACAGCACATAAGACCCAATAGGACACGCCACCGCAATGCTGTTGAATATCGTCCCCATGTGAAGAACACCAAATAACTCTGAAACAATAGCGGGCATCAGAGACCACTGCGAACCATAAGCAAACCCTACGAGCAGCGAACCCACATAGAGGCTACCGGGTAGGCCAAAAGCTATCGTGACGAGTCCAATTGTCATGATAGCGAGAGTGATGGCGACAAAAACTGGTCGCCCCCAGCCTCTGGTGTGCAGAAACATGTCTGATAAGTATCCGCTCCCAAAACGGCCGAGGAAGTTCCATATGCTCCATAGGGAAACCAATGTGTTTATTTCCACCGTTGTGTAACCCAGAGATTGACCGATTTGGCTAATGTTGTTCACCGTCGCCATTCCTCCTCCCATCGCTCCTAACATGACGATAAACAGCAACCAGAAGCTGAGGGTACGCATGGCTTCTAAAACATTCATTTCTTTGCCTATGTCTCCATCGTCAGATACAACTATCTCTTCACTTGCGTCACGAGATGGTAATTCATAGTACTCGATACAATCTTTTTCAGCTGATGATCTCTGTGAATCCTCTGCTTGGGCTCTTATGGCGACATAAAGAGGTGAAGCGAGAAGCATCAAGATTCCGAGAAATGACAGGGCGCGAATCCATGATGGGGGAGTGTAGACATTGGTCAAGATTATGATGAGAAGAAGATAGGTAGCCATTATCATAGCGACTGCAGAGAAACCGTTGAGATGTTTCTGGTCATTTTCGCCGTTTGAGGGGTGAATTCTTGCAAAGTACATGAGTAGCAAGGAGACTGTAGTAGGCAAAAGGGAAAGCATCAGGAGGAAATTTGCTGGATTGCCGTGGAAGAATGTCTGATAGACTTGAATCAGTATAGATCCACTCAGACCGAGGAAGCCCTAGAATATATGACAAATGAGAGTGGATTCTCATTGTTAGGACTAAGAATATGTGACAACATTCTGAAAAGAACAACGCTACATTTACCAACATGCACAATCCAACGACATCCCAACTTACTCACTTCACTAACAGGATCCACCATTATTTAAAACAATTTTCAAGTTATTTGTCAATATAGTACAACTAGCAAGTTGGGACATTGTTGGGATATCAAAACTAGGATATATAGCTTTTTTGGTTCTGAAAAATTATTGACATGTAACTCCCATATAGTATATGTGTTAGCTGAAAATACGTGTGACTCAGAGGTTAACTCATGATGGGTGGTGCTCTTGGAGTAACTAAAAATTTCTCGACATAAAGAGGCGAAGCAGAGTAGTAACAGTATCCCGAGATTTGAGGACATAAAGAGAGTGAAATCCCATTGTAAGTATTACCTTTGTTTTGCATAAAACTTTTCAGTGGACTTTTTTTACTGGTAAGAAACCATGTCACATTCACCTGGTGATTTGGATAACAAAATAATTTATTCTTTTGTAATTTTTTCATGATACTCTATAACACCATGAGAAGATTACCAATTCTTGCATCACTTTGCTCGGTGATTGGATTAGCAAAAACGTAGGTAGTATGTAACAAAATATTGAAGAGGGAAAACAACACAGTTGCCCCCTCAAGTTTGATGCAAAGACACTTTCATCCTTTCATGTTTGAAAAATGACACTTACACCCCTTTCATCCTTTTTGTGTTTCAAATTCCTGGCTGTCTCATACTATCATACTCTAAGCGAGCAAATATATCTACGAAACTGCTATAGTGGCTGACAACTGCCCAGACGTACAATTGCACAGTACAATTGGGCAGTGTAAATAGGGTAAAAGACACTTTCACCCCTCTAGTTTTATTGAAGGACACTTTCACTCCCTCTAGTTTTGAAAAGGACACTTCTCCTATTCAGTGTGCCGAACTTCAAGTAATTTACACTCTCTAACAGTGAATCCCTTAGTCTGGAAGTGGGGTTTGTCACTGAAAAATATTTTAGAGACCAATTCGGCTGACATATCATGCAAAAAGTCTAGTATAATGTTATGTAATGCCTAAAATTTTCATAAATGAGAGCAAATTTATCTCCAAAATTACTTTTAGTGACTGTTCCCAGTTCCAGACTAACGCTGTAACAATACGAGGTATAAACTACTTAATGTTTGGCACACTAAAGGGGTGAAAGTGTTCTTTTTGAAACTAAAGGCGGTGAAAGTGTCCTTCAATAAAACTAAAGGGGTGAAAGTGTCTTTCTTAACAGTGTAAATACTCTATAATTTGAAAGATATATAAGGGGTGAAAGTGTCATTTCCCAAACTGGGGAAAGTGTCTTTGCATCAAACTTGATGGGGTAAAAGACACTTTCACCCCACTGAGAGTTTTAGGGTGAGTTTGGCAATGTTTTTGCTGCCAGCACAGCTACTTTCCTACAGTAGAAGCAGTTTTAGTATGTTTGGTAAAAATAAAATTTCTGTTTTTCCAGACAGGTTCTGCTGTCCCACAACAGTTTTCAGGAGGCAAGGGCGGAGATGTTTTTCCATAAAGTACTTTTAATTAATTTATCTACAACCGATTTTAACCTTACAATTTTTTAAAATATCAATAGTTATCTTTACGAGAATGACACGTGTCATATATTTTTGTCATTTTACCCTCTCACAGCAGCTTCACAGTTAATTTTACCAAACACAAAATTAGTATATCAATATTTCACAGCAGCTTTGACGTACTATTTACCAAACAACATTTTAGCAAGAATTCACAGCAAATTTTCCAGTGTTTTCACACATCATCTTTCTAGCACCGTCACACCATTCCCAAACTTGGCCTTTTTTTGGAGAGAAAGAATCAATGTGCTAGGGGTGAACTGTTAGATGACTTTTTTACTTTTTCGCTGCAATTCTAAGCATGAGAGTGTAGACAAAATAGCATATTTGAGAATGATGATGTACTTCTAACTTGATAAGTGTACTAAAATGTTATTTATCTTAGGTGACACCTGATGCTGAAGAGTGTACATAATATACCTTCATGATGCCAACGCCAGTCCCACTATAATGAGGAAAGTTGTTGACAGCCGTAACGACGTTAGATGTGTTAAGAAACGTCTGAGCGTGCGCCGCGGTTAACATGAACAAGCACATGACGGCTACCGGCGGCCTCTCTATGACCCCAACGACGGAGAGCCACATGAGGAAGTAACCGGAGAAGTACTGTATCGCTCCGGCCACATAAACAACCCAATGTCTCCGGAGAAATGAAGAGGATCGGCCAGGGCGAGGAACCACGACGGCCGTGTAAAGGAGTCCGGAGAGGATTCCGGCGTTTGCACCGATGTCCTTAAAAACAGAGACGGTGTCGAGCGTTGATTGGTCATAGTCCTGGCTGGACTTGAGGACGGAGGAGTAGATGCCGAAGGTGTAGGAAGCGCCGCAGCTGCACTGAATCCATATGCACGCCACCGTCGCCAACCACTTACTGCCGCCCATCTGCATCTTAACACCGTATCCAAAAGAAGAAACCAAGGCCTGAGAAATATAATAAGAGAAGATTCTCTTCTCTTACGTTATCTTACTTGCAGGCTATTCTGTACTGTTTCGACGGACCCCACAAACTAAAACAGCAATACCGCATGGGAAGGTATATAGAGTAGGACGAACCATTTTGATATTTTAGACTTGTATCTGGCTCATTTTGACGAAATAATTTGAATCGTAAAACGAAGTAACTTTTTAATAATTTTTTGCAATGTTATAGAGCAACTTTTTATCTACAACATCATGGAAAAAATATCAGTGATCACTTTATTTTACTACCTAAATCACTACTTCAAAATAACACAATAAATAGTGGTAAAAATGAAAATGAGAACGAAAAAGAGTTGTAGCTGTCATGTTTGTGCAGGGAAACAACACTGTCTCTCCTTTGCTGGACGGGTAACCCTTATCAAAGCTACTCTTCTGTCAATTCCAACATACTTACTGTCGGTATTTAAGGCTCCAAAAAGCTTCTTCGAAGATCTTCGACGACTTATTGTAACATTCCTATGGCACAACGGCTCAAAGCGTGGTATGCACTGGAAAAAGTGGTCCTACCTATGCCTCAAAACAGAAGAAGGAGGACTTGGTTTTAGAGAACCGGAGGCCCATAACCGAGCGCTGATAGCAAAGACAGGTTATCGACTTCAAACGGAACCGAGCAGCCTGCTGTTCCAAGTTCTAAAGGGGCGATACTTTCCCCAATCAACATTTCTGGAAGCTAAATGTGTGAATTCGTCTTCATGGGGATGGAAGAGCCTATGTTGGGGTAAAGATATTGTGGACCGTGGAATGCGCTGGATGGTAGGGAATGGAGAGTCTATTCATCCACTTAAAAACAACTGGATTCCAGGAGAAACGGAAACTCCATCCCCTGAGAGTGTCATTTTACAGCATTATCCGACACTACGGTTAGCTCAATTCTGGAATCACTCCACTAACCGATGGCGCGACGCTCTTCTCGGTACTTTCTTCACAACAGATCAGATACGGCGCATCCGGACAATATCCCTACCTTCTGTTCCTCAGCAAGACGTTCATCTATGGGGTGCGCATCATTCGGGGAAGTTCACCGTCAAGACAGCCTATGACATTTCGAGAGTGCTGACAGCGGCAAACACCTCCTCTCACCCATCGGTGCAGGGTCAACTGGCCCTGGCTATGAGAAATTTGCGTCTACAGCCTAAGATTTACTTCTTCATCTGGAAACTTATCAATCACGCAATACCGGTCAAATCAGAGCTCAGCCACCGTAAAATTCCACTGTCCGATACCACATGCGATCTCTGTCATAATGACGAGGAAACTCTTAGTCACTGTTTCTTCCGATGCCCACATGCACGAGCAGTATGGTTTGGCTCTTCACTTGGTTACAGGCCCCCTTTATCTGCGCCATCTAGCATCTCTCAATCAATACTTCGCATGTTCACGGACGCCCCCTCTCCAACTCAACGAATTACGATTCTCGTAATTCTACGGCAAATATGGCTCTCCCGGAATGCTGTAACGATGAACCATTCCGTTATATCAACACAGCAATCCTTAGTAGCTATTCGCCTCGCGGAAACCTGTCACTACAACAGACTTCGAATCCTGCAGCAGGATCAACAGGTTTGCATGACTGGCAATGCCATCAACCCCGACAACCAATCAACTACGTACAAGTTCAAGCGCTCCAACGAAGAACCAGAACACAAGTGGACATTCATGGTTGACGCTACTTGGACTGAAGGAAAACCTTCTGCGGCAGCATGGGTTTGCAAGGAACAAGTTCAGCATCACCACTTCTCCATTTTCTATGCTACTTCGCCACTGCAAACAGAAGCCCGTGGAATTTCGGATGCTCTTAAATGGTTACTATCACATGGATATACTGACATCGACATCTTAACGGACAGTAAGGTGTTCGTCACTGCCCTAAACAACCAAGCCTCCACGGTGGACATCTACATGATATTACGGGAGGTTCAAGCGATAGTGAGATCATTTAACTCATGTTGTATTTCTTTTGTTTCAAGAGACTTCATCTCTCCAGCCCATGATAGGGCTCGACAGATCAGTAGATCTTGTAACCGACTAGTTGTTTAAATTTCTATATATGCTTGTGACTTTCAAAAAAAAAAAAAACTCAATTATTTTGGACCTTATTACTGTGGACTTTACATCCAACACATTAGTCAGAGGAATACTACATTACATGGGGTGCAACTTGGGCGTGTTGAACCCGGGTCAACTCGAGCTCAGCCCGAATTAAAGTAGTATAATTTTAGTAATTTGAATGTGTTGACAAAAAAATTCAGTCTGAATTGCAATTAGGGTCGAGCTTTGACACAAATATTAAACGACAGGCTAACTCGAATTGTCTGGTTTGCATGACCACTACCTGTAAATATTATATTTTGAGAGACTATGTAGCACGTGTAACATGAATCTGCTACTTTTCTTTTGATTTTTATCGATATTTTAATTATTTTTTTCTTGAACTAGTTGATTTGATTTTTTCACCAAAGAATTATCATTTTCTTGTGTTTTAAAAGGTATTAAGTTTAAAGTACTAGCCTAAATTCAGCCCGAACCCGAATTGATTTGTATGAATTTCGGCTCGGAGAGGCTGTCGATGCTCCTAAACTGGGTTGTGCTAGGCTTGGGCAGCCTCAACGGAACATGGGCTCGGGCTAGGACAGGGGTGCCACCCCGCCCAAGTTGCAATCCTAATACTACATGGACATTTTTTTTTTGTTTTTTTTTTGAGGAGAAAACTTTCTTAATTATTACCGAATAACTGGGTTGGAGATCGGTCTTATGAGGCCCGTTACATCATCATTTAACGCCTTTGATGCCCAATGGGGCTCTGAACTAATCCACTCCTGATCTAGTTCGGTATTAAGCCCAAACTTGGCATGGAGATGAGCAACTATATTTGTGGTACGCCTGGCGTATTGGATAGTAAAACTGGTCAGCCTTCTCGAGAGTTCAACCGCCTCCTTTATTACTTCTGCTACTTCCGATGAGCTTTCCCAATTTCCTCTCATTATCTTCATCATCTCCGATACCGCGCAGATGGAGCATCCGGTCATATGCAAAATGGGGTTGTTTACAAGGTCATAGGAAAAAGTTCAATTAGATTCAATACGTATAACGGGAATACATGTACATTGAAGGAGGTTAGACACATACCACTTGTCATAAAGAATTTTATTTCTTTGATTTTACTCAACATCACAAGATTTAGCTTAAAGGGTGACGGTGGAGGATTATGCCTCTACAATGATGTGTTACTCAAGGGAGTTAAGGATGGTACTTTGTACGTGATACAAGGTTCGGCGATCACATGGTCTGTCGGGGTTGTCTCGTTCGAGATTAAGGAAGCTGATCAAACCAAGCAATGGCATATGAGGCTTGGTCATATGAGTGAACGTGAAATGCAGGAACTTCACAAGAAAGACTATCTTACTGGGAACACGCCTAAGAGCCTAGGACTTTGTGAGCAATGCGTGTATGGGAAGCTAGAGCGTAGCGAATTCCCTAAGGCGTAGAACGAGAAGAATTGATTATATCAATTAAGATTGATGCGGTCCATCTCGGATTGAGGCGATTGGCGAGTACATGTATTTTATGAGAATCATAGACGAGTACTCAAGGATGACTTTGATACTCGTGATGAAGCACAAGAGTAAAAAAGCCTTCACAAAATTTAAGGAGTGGAAGACCTTGGTAGAGAACCAAGAGGGAAAGAAGGTGAAGAGACTACGCACGGACAATGGCTTGGAGTTTTTTTCATCAGAGTTTGATGGATTCCGCAAGGATCAGGAAACGCTCTCCATCACACCGTTAGGCACACATCACAGCAGAATGACGCTGCCGAAAGAATGAATCAGACGCTTTTAGCGAAAGCATAGAGTATGCTTTCGAATGCAGTTCTTACTAGAGGTTTCTGGGAAGAGGCAATTACCATGGAATGTTATCTCGTAAATCGAAGCCCACACACAAGTATATGATGTAAAATTTTGGTCCCGAAAAGCAGCAGATTACTCAGTTTCGAGGGTCTTTGGCTGCGTTGCCTATTATCATGTGGATGATGGAAAGATAGAACCAAGGGCGAAGAAGGGGATATTCACGGGCTTTGGGACGGGTGTGAAGGGGTAAATGATTTGGAAAGACAGGAAAATTATACCCAACACGAGTGTAGGTTTTTTATGAGAGTTCAATGATCAAGTCAAGTTCTGTGGAGATATAGGTTGGAGATGCAGAGGAGAATGTGGAGGCAAGTTCGAATCCTACTGATCATAAGGAGCCCAAATTGCCTACACCGCCGGCCGAAACCGAAGAGAAAGAATAAGAGGAGTCTAATGGGGATGTATTGCTAGTAAAGGAACCAATTCATCAAATTATTATTCAAGGAAGACCAAGGAGAGTCATAAAGCCTCTGGCGATATACTGAGATGATGGTATGCTAGGATATGAATTACACGTATCCGAGGAGTTGGAGGATGAGTCGTCTACCTACAAGGCCGCGATCTTTAGTTCTCAGTCATCATAATGGATTGTCGTGATGGGAGAAGAGATGCACTCTCTTAGCAAGAGCTCGACTTGGGAGCTTGTAAATTGCCAACGGGAAGAAAGATAGTCACTTCCAAGTGGGTTTTCAAAAGAAATGAAGGAACTACATCTGAAGACGGCGTCAAGTATAAGGTAAGGTTGGTTGCAATAGGGTTCAGTCGGAAAGAAAGAGTTCACTACAACGAGATCTTCTCAGTGGTGGCCAGACATACTTCGATCAGGGTGCTACTAGCGTTGGTGGCGCACCACGACTTAGAGCTTGAGCATCTAGACGTGAAAACAACTTTCCTACATGAGGAGTTTGAGGAAGAAATATACATGAGCCAAACAGAAGGATTCCAAGTTCGTTTAAGAGAAGAACACGTGTGCAAGCTGAAAATATCTCTCTACGGACTTAAACAGACTCCTAGGCAATGTGAAAGATTGGTTATCAGAAGTGCGAGTATGATTTTTGCGTGTATCACAGGTTGTTGCGAGGTTAGACAAGAATATACTTAGTTCTTTATGTAGATGATATCTTGATTGCAACTCAGGATATGGAGGACATACAAGAATTAAAGAGGTCTCTCAGCATGGAATTCGAGATACAGGACCTTAGGGCTGCTCGGATGATTCTAGGAGTTGAGATTTATAGAGATAGGATGAAGAAGAATCTTTTCCTATCACAACAGGGATACATCAAGAAGGCATTGGGGAGATTCGGGATGTCATCAGCTAAAGCTATAGATACTCATATGGTGACTAACAGCAAGCTAGGAATGTACAACGTTCAGGCTGAGGAGGAGAAGAAGTACATGTCCAAGGTTTCATATGCTAGTGCATTTGGAAGACTCATGTCTCCTATAATCTGCACTCGAACGGACATAGCATTCGTTGTTAGTGTGGTTAGTTTTATGGCTGAACCGAGTACGGATTACTAGCAGGCGGTAAAGCACTTATTCATGTACCTTAAGGGTATGTCAGACATTGTCCTATGTTATGGGGCCAATGAAAACATCTTGGTAGCTGGGTTCTCGGATCTGGATTATGCAGGTGATATTGATAGAAAGAGATCATTGACCGGCTATGTGTTTACTGTGGGAGGTTCTGTTGTGAGTTGGAAGGCTACTCTACAGCTGACGGTGACTTTTTCGACCACTGAGGCGGAGTGTATGGCTCTAACGGAATCAGCAAAGGAGGAAATATGGCTTAAAGAAATGGTCAATGATCAAGGCCTACTTCAAGATCAAGAGATAGTCCAATGTGATAGCTTGAGTGCGATTTGCTTGACTAGATCTAGGCCTACTTCAAGATCAAGGGATAGTCCACCGTGATAGCTTGAGTGCGATTTGCTTGACTAAGGACCAAGTTTATCAGGAAAGGACCAAGCATATCGATGCCAGGTATCATTTTCTGAGAAACGAGAGCATGATCAAGGTAAAGAAGGTGGGGTTAGCAGAAAACCTCGCGGATATGTTTAGGAAGCCAGTTCCGGAGAGCAAATTTCAGCATTGTCTGGAATAGCTTAACATCTTGAGCCAGTGATACCTTCGAGGCATGTCGGACACACTGGGGTCCAGTGAGTCTCTGTGACGGGAGACATTGGGTGCGGAGGAGGAAATTTTTGATTTCGATAAGAGGATTTGTTGTTGCTGAATGAGGGAATTCAAGTCAAGGTGGAGAATTGTTGGTTTTGTGCCCTGAATAATTATAGAAGTCATCAAGAGCATCTACAGGGACCAAAGAAAGCCGAAATGGAGAGCAAAAAGAGGATGTTTTTAAAGGTCGTACGACCTGGCCAAGAGGTCGCACAACCTATAGGAAAAAAGCTGAAACATCCAGAACTTACAGAGGTCGCACGACCTGGATGTCCTGAGGTCGCACGACCTGGTCACGGGTCTAGCGATTTTTAATTGTTTCCTAGTCCATCTAGGAAGGCTCTAGGTCGGTTCTAAGCACTAGAAATAGTTCCATAAGTGTTTAGGACGTGTATGTATTATAATAGACTTGCCCCTCTTGATAAATAATGGTCTCTCTTCGCCGTCGACGTAGTTGACTCAATTTGGGCTAGCGAACCACGTAAACTTGGTATTTCATCGTTTCTTTCATCGTTCATGAGGCGCGAGTGTTATAACAAATCCTTTTGTCAGTTAGTAACTAGTTTTAAACCCGATTTAAATCAATCTTTGTCCAGCGTGTGTTTCTTGTACAAAACTTTAATTTAGAGTTAATTTATATTTTTCTCCTTTTAGTAAAATTTGGCATTTATGCCTATTTAAGTATGGGTTGTGGACTAGTTCCGAGAAATTATTTATTATTGAAGCTTTTTTTTCTAGAAAACATTGAGATTTTCTCCCTTCTCCCCTTTGCTTATGATGCGTGATCACGGCTGCACGACGATCGTTAGGAGCTCGAGTACTGGGTAGTTAACCCCAAAAAAATCCAAATCAAATACATCATGAGCCCAAGTTGACGTTTGCGAATAAAAGCTAATATCATCTTCTTCTATCGCTTTTCAGGCTACTAAATGTTCGAAATCGTTTCCTTCCCGATGTACATGTGAAATCTCAACCTCATCAAAGCTGTCTAGCATATTCCTGCAATCCATCAGCCTTTATTTAAACTATGGTTTTGACATTTTACAGGAAATCCCGGAAGATTAGTTAAGTAGAAATACCATCGCAATCAACAGAATAGTAAATGAAAACAAATCATTCTTGTCATATTCACAATTAACTTAATTCAACCACCTGTTGAAAATAGAAATGTCAGGAGGCACCAAGTTGACGATTTATTAAAGCAGAAAACACAAGCACACGACACTCCAATGAGATTTATTAATGCAGAAAACACAAGCACACGACACTCTAATGAGATTAAAAACGTGGGGCGATCCTTGATTGATGAGTATGCTTTCTTTATCACGTGTTGGGCAGTGCTGGTAAAAGCGTTTTCACGTGTTTGGCACTGGCGGAGCGAAGACTTTAAAAGAAGATGTAATTTTATAAGCAAATTCACTAATTACATAAAATTGTGTCCTTTATTATTTATAAATTGCTGATAGTCTTACGACATACCATATATGCAGGGATTGTTTCTTTAAGAAATTGTTGTTGTCGTCAACCGGGTTCGAACCCAAGACCTCATGTAGGGACTTCCACCGTTCTACCATTCGAGCTACCACCCAAGCTG
Source organism: Linanthus parryae (assembly GCA_023055425.1). Classification (NCBI taxonomy): domain Eukaryota; kingdom Viridiplantae; phylum Streptophyta; class Magnoliopsida; order Ericales; family Polemoniaceae; genus Linanthus; species Linanthus parryae. The sequence goes on along the minus strand of JALGPY010000004.1, from coordinate 98,238,401 downwards.
CTCCAGGGATTTCCAACATAGGGTTCTTTGGGTGCACATTTACAGTTAAGGCAGGGCACTATTACTTTAGAGCATGTTTGGTATTTGTTTAAAATCAAAAGAGACATGGAAAAGATATTGTTGAAAAAGCACGTTTAAAAAGACAATTATGTTTGATGTAAAAAAAGAATTGTGTAATCCCTAAAAAAAATATAATTGTCTAAGAATTTTTTTTTCTCAAAACAAAAAAAAATATCTGTTTAAAAACGGCTTGTTTTAAAGACCCAGAAGATTTCTAGCAATTTTTAGCAATTTTAAACTGGAATAAAAACTAACTGATGGAGTCGTCTTCTAGCAATTTTTTCTGGGACAACCACTATAATCATCAAGGAGGCCATGGGAGAACCTCAAGAAAGCCAAGGATGAAGGAGGAATTGGCTTTAGAAACCTAGAAGACTTTAACACATCACTCTTAGCGACACAATTCTGGAGGCTTCTCACCTCTGATTCCTTAGTCAGCCGGGTCTTTAAGCACTAATATTACCAAGATGGGGATATTTTAAATGCTTCGGTTCAATCGAACAATTCGTATGCCTGAAGATCCATTATGAGCTCAAAGGCCCTCATCCGGGATGGAATACGTTGGAAGGTAGGTGAAGGAAGCAAAATTTGCATCCTAGATGATCCTTGGATTAAACGTCCCCCTGGATTTCGGCCCATAGCCACGTCGGATGCTGCCTCATCCATGCTTGTAACGGAGTTTATTACTCGGGAGAGATGTTGGGACGTTCCCTTGTTACAACAAAAGGGCCTAGCTATTGATGTTGATGAAATAACTAACGTTTATGATTGCCAATCCAGCACAACCGGATGTTCTTATCTGACACTACTCAAAAGACGATAACTACAGTGTAGCTTCGGGTTATGAACTCAAACGAGCTAACAAGGTAAAGGATCTTCCTCACACGTCTTCTGGTACCTCTAAAGCTTGGTTAAAAATGCTTTGGAAAGTCAAAACCCAGCCAAAAATGATAGCAAGAGGCTATCACACACACACAAACAGTTACACAAACACGAACACGACAAATTGGGTTCTTCCCAGTTGAATTTTCGATTGATTGCCTGAAGAAAATCACCCACGACATAGTTTTTGTAGAGACTATTAAATGTAAAAGACACGAGCATCCCCCCAAGAAAATATTTAATACGCTACCCTCCCCCTAAAATTATGTAATGACATAAACAGACAAAAAGAAATAATACCAATTAATACTACTTTCGAACATAGTCTTCAAGGTAACACGGAGGGTGTCGGGCTTGAAACTGTGAGTAAGCAGATGTATAAGCAGCTAAGATACTCTCGAAGGGGGGGTTGAATAGAGTATGCCAACTTTTTGCAAAACTTGTTAGGAAGATGAAAACTTGTGAAAACAATGAAGTTCAAGGCCTTGAAAGCTAGTTCAAGCCTTTGAAGTAGATGCAGAAAGTATAGAGCAAGTATGTCTTTTTCAAGGCATTGAAAACAAGTTCAAACCCTTGAAAAATAAACAGTTTTTGTGTGCTGCAAAAGCTATGAAAGTAAATGAACTGAAAATGCAGAAGACAAGTGATTTATATAGTTCAGTCCACTTGGACCAACGTCTCTACCTCAGCGATTAGATCCCTGCAGGATTTTCAACTCAATTCTTATTAATCAAAAGCTAAGCCCTAAAACTCAAGCCCAGAGAGTTCCCTTACTCTGTTACAGCTTGTGGTTTTCCCTAACCCGTCGAGTACCTGCTCTAGCTAACTGATTAGCTAAGAATTCTCTATTGTTCACTTTGAACAATCCTTGAGAATGGATGTAGAAATAATACAGAAATGATCTACCAATATAGCTCTATACAGAAGAACACTTAAGAGTAGAAAACTGCAGTAAAAATGCAGTGAAATTCTGTGAATGGATTAGAAGAATGAAGAACTTCTTTGATGCTTGTCAATCCAGAATTCTTTCTCTGTTTTTGCCCGTTGAGTGTTGTGTCTTGTTGATTCGAATTTGAGCTCTATTTATACTTCATACAGCTCTGCAAATCTCCCCAGATTTTCAGCAACAACCTTCCTATTTTGTAGGCAACAGAGTTTGAATACTTTGAAATCATCTCCAACGGTTGGATGATCACAATCTTCAGAGATACTGTTGTAATATTTCATTTAATCATGAGAAGCTGTCATATACGTCTGATTGATCACAGGATCAAAGTGTCCAAGTATTTCCAAATCTGCAGCAATTCAGTTTAGGAAATAATCCTGCAAGACTTAGAAACAAAATTTCATGCATTATCATAGTCAAACAGATGATATATTAAGATTAAAAACATGTTATAACAATTTGTCTTTCATCATCTAATAACAGAGAATAAAACATATGAAAGAGAGAGAGTCGATCCAGAGAGTTTGCAGAAAACTCCCCCTGAGAATGTGCATACAGGTTCAAGCAGTTTCAAGGATTTGGATCCAGTTTCAAGGCCTTGAAAATAGCTAAACTATTTTCAAGCCTCTGAGACTGATTCAAGGATTTGAAAGCTGGTTCAAAGCCTTGAAATAGCCAAGCTATTTCAATTCTTGCACAACCTGATCTTTCAAGGCTCGATGTCCATGTCTCGGGGCCGTTTTGCCAATTGGTTTGCATCCGTATCAACTCCCCCGGGGTTGAAAATCACACTGTCCTCAAGGTAAAAGCGGAAAAAATCGTCAACACGTCCACCAACATTTTTGCCCGGATCAAATTGACGGCGAACGAGTTGGAAAACCTCAAGCCTAAAGATGTTCTGCCCACGAGAATGATGCCAAACAGAAATATTGGTCCAAGTGAAGAATCTGGCTGAAGTGTTACTTTCAGCCCAGAGGGGGAAAGTTAGCCCATAGGCATGTTTAACCCTTGCTTCTTCATGCGAAAGAAAAAACTCAGGTTCTTTTTCCTGCCGAAGGTTGCTTTTGGCTCTTGGACGGCTGTTGAAAATCGCCAACGACGGTGAGGACCGTTGCTGGGTGGTTGGTGGCTTTGGCGTATGGCGGTTTGGGCGGCGGAATTGCGGCTGGGTGTTGTGGCGATGGCGGCGTGGTCGGATTGAGGTCACCGGATGTTGCCACGGTTCCTGAGCGTTGCTGAAACGATGATACTTTTTGGGTCGCGAGCGGCGGAGATTGGGCGGCTGGGGATGATTCTTGCCCCTGTGGAGTCAGCGTTGGATAGGTGTCCTGGAGGACCATCGGATCTTGTGGCTGCTCGTCGGAATCTTGCGGCGGCGGCTATTGGGGTTGTCTTTTGGCGGTGGTTGGATGGAAACTTGGCGGCTGTGGCGGCGCTGTCTGATTGGGTAGGGCGTGGCGCACCGCAACCAACGACGGGGATGATGGTCGCGTGGGTGAACGGTTGCGGCGTTGTTCAATCGCCTGTAATCGGGTTTCGAATGCGGCGAATCGCTTGTCCAATACCTCCGTGATGATTTGATGAACCTGGTCCATCAGTTCTTGAAGTTATCCAGCGCCGATTTCCTTGGCGTTTGTCATCGTATCACCAATTGTTGTGGTGATGTCAATGAAATCACCAATTTGATAGCAAGAGGCTATCACACACAAACACACGAACAGTTACACAGACACGAACACGGCAGTTGGGTTCTTCCCAGTTGAATTCTCGGTTGATTGTCTGACGAAAATCACCCACGACATAGTTTTTGTAGAGACTATTAAATGTAAAAGACACCCACCTCCCCCCAAGGAAATATTTAATACGCTACCTTCCCCCTAAAATTATGTAATGACATAAAAAGACAAAAAGAAATAGTACCAATTAATACTACTTTCTAACATTGTCTTCAAGGTAACCCGGAGGGTGTCGGGCTCGATGTCCAACGTCTCGGGGTCGTGTCACCAATTGGATGTGCATCCGCATAAAAAAGAAATTATACACTTTTGAGGGACTCAAGTGATTCCATTGCTACACATAACAAGGTCAGCCGCTTCAATCCGTGCATTTGTGCCAGTTGTCCTCATTGGGAATCCGCCCCGAAAGCAGCTTCACATTTGTTCATGACCTGTGAGTTTGCTGTTCGGGTATGGCGATCGGTTATGGGGTTGGAATTCCTCTCTACCAGGACCGGCGGAATTACCTCCTGGAATCCCAATGTGCTACCAGTGCTCTCTCCTTCGGAGCGCATCTCCTTTTGTGTTACTCTCTGGAGTTTGTGGACGCGACATTTTTCTAGCATAAGGGCAGAGGGGCTGAAGCAATTACTGACTCTATAGCCAACCTCCTCTCTGCACATGATAGCAACCACGAAGGAACATTCTTTGCGGGTTCAGCGACCCGACTACCCACTGCGTCGTCCGCTCTCGAAGCATAAACACAAGTGATTAGGGCTGGGCTACGGTTAGCACTGGAGACCGGAAAATAGAGCATCATCCTCGAATCGGAGGCAGAGAAGGTAGTCGAAGATATCAACAACAAAGGATCTCTTCTGGACAGATTTGAAAGGGGAGCAGTCATTAAGGAAATTCACTCCCTTGCTAGACGTTTTAATTCCATTTCTTTTCGATTCATTCACCGTTGGACAAATGCAATTGCGCATGAATTTACTAGAGTCGGGCTCTCTGTTCCCCACCCCTCTATTTCATATTAATGAGAAACAAATTTTCCTCTAAAAAAGGCTTAATTATTTAATGCATACTCCCACTATGACGAAATTCTCACATTGCAACCCCTAATTTTAAAATTAACTTATTGCACTCCCATTTGCACAAAAAACGTTATTCTCAAACTGGGGAAAAAACTCCATTCATTACTTAACGTGATAGCCGGTTAGTTGATAAATAGACCCAATTTATTGAGGGTAAAATGTGAAACCCCACAAATACATGAATATCACCATCACCGCCTCAGCCATTACCACCGCAGCCACAACAACACAGACTCGGCCACAACAACCACCTTGCCCGACCTAAATTCCAACATGAATAAAAAGACCAGTGGTCTACCATCGCAACCACCCTTCACCAACGCCGCTGTCGTCTTCAGGTAAAAGACAATTGGACAAATTACACTTCACTACCCTGAATTTTTAACAAAGGCACTTTGCACCCATTTTATGGATGATTAAACGGATTTCTTAACACACCTGCAAAAAGACTATTTCACTCTTGTTATTTCTAGTTAGGTTATTATAATAGATATAACCCATAAAAGACCAAAATATCATATATCCATCTAACACAAACTAACCCTAACCACTTGTTCTTCTCCTTCCCCGTCCTCTGTGTTCTTGTCTCCAGAACCACCACTCAACCCTCTTCCACGACAATCGCTGCCCACAGCCGCCACATAAACCCTTTGTCCTTATAATCTACCCCAACACAAGAACCCAACACCCCGTCAGACTCCACAAAACCATCTCCCATGTATGCTATCAGAGGATCATATTCTGCAATTCAACCCAAACACAACCGCCATCGCTACCTCCTTCACCACCATAGAAACCGGCAAACTTCGTCGGTGACCGCTGCTACACCTAAAACCCAGCCACCTCCGCCTCACTTCTTGACCTACTCTTCCCTGAATTTCAGGATCAAGCTCGACCGAAAACACAAAACCTGACTCCCTTGTACTTGTGGATGAAAGGCATTGGCGTATACGTTGTACACGTTAGGAGGTGTGGACTACACGCGTGTACACAACTATACTAAAGTCTCGAACGACTGCGGGGGTCCGGGGGCAGCGCCCCCGGTGGAGTACAAGGGGCAATGCCCCTAGTGGATTTTGGACGTTTGTTGCTTCACAAAAATCATCTCCGATTTTTATTTCGTTGGAAAACGGACTGAAATCACAAATGTGATACCCGCTGTTTTGGCGGTTATAACCGACGTGATTAACCGCCTTCCTTCCTTTAACTTATCCATTTGGTTGAATGATGAAACACATAGTGTGAACTTGTGTTTGAAAATCCATAAAAAACCATATTCATTCTTGAACAATCTTTGTTTTATCTGATTATTGATTTAATGTGTATACCACTGGAATACTTTAATCTAAAAGTGATCCCACGACTCAGAGATTATCTAGGCGTTTTTTTCCTATACACACACCCATAACTCCTACAAATATTGGAGTATTCTGATCACGTCGAACGGAAACTCGGTTCAAGACATGACAAGCAAGTTCATGAAACTGGAGGAGTTCGAGGGGCAAAATTTTTGAAGGTGGCAGAAGAAGATGCACTTCCTGTTGACTTCTCTGAAGGTCGTTTACGTTCTCACCACCCCGATGCCTGAAGTCGTGGAGGAGGAAACCTGGAACATACAAGGAGGATATCGAAGTGGGAGAATGATATCAACATCTGCTGCGGACACATTCTTAACAGTATGTCGGATTCCTTGTTTGATATGTATCAGAATGTTGAGATTTCAAACGAACTGTGGGATTCTCTTGAAGCAAAGTATATGGACAAAGATGCTTCGAGTAAGAAGTTCGTGGTCAGTAATTGGAACGATTACAAAATGAAAGATTCAAGGCCTGTTATGGAGCAATACAATGAATTGCTCCGTATCCTAGGGAAATTTAATCAACACAACATGAAAATGGATGAATCCATTTCGGTTTCTAGTGTGATTGATAAACGGCCTCCATCTCGGAAGGATGTCAAGCATAAGTTGAAGTACAAGAAGACGAAATGTCATTGGTGCAATTGGGTAGTCACTTTCAGATTGAACAGTCAATGAGGGCTCAAGACGGTGACAAACCCAAAGACAAACTTAATGATGATCCAGGTTCAGTGATAATGATAGAGGAAGGGGATACTTTGAAGGGCAAGAACAAGTCTGCGAAAATGGAAATTTAAATAGAAAGAGAAGAATCCTAACGAAAAGCCAAAGACTGCTTTTTGGAAGTGTGGGAAACCAGGACACTTCAAGAAGGATTTTCGTGTGGGCAAAAGTAACAAAGGTGAAGGCACAAGTGGAAAGGGACAGGGGCCGAAAGGCCAGGATAAAAAATAAGGTATGTTCATTGAACAACTTGACAATTCAATTCAGAATTATGTATCCCTAAGTTCTGATGCATTTATGTGCAGGATGATGACATATCATTATGGGTTGATTCGGGTGCTACACGACATGCATGCAAGGATCAAAGATGGTTTACAACCATGCAACCGTTGAAAATGGGTCCACAATAGAATGGGGAATGTTGCAACCGAGCCAATCCACGAAGTTGGAAGTGTTAACCTAGTATTTACTTCTGGAAAATGTTTAAGTTTGAACAATGTATTGTTTGTACCCGATATTCGAAAGAATCTATTGTCTGGAATTGTACTAAATAAGCTTGGATACAAGCGGGTTATTGAGTCGGATAAGTTTGTATTGTCAAAACATGGTTCTTTTGTTGGCTAATTTGGTTATTTATGTAATGATATGCTTCGCTTAAATATCATTGCTCCTTTTGTTAGGACATGTACGCTTTAAACGGTTACAAGATATGCCCAAAATTAATCTAATTCCTTCATTTGGGATAAATATCGAAAGGTGTAAAACTTGTAGGCTAACTAAGATAACTAGACAAACTTTTAAGTATCTTAAAAGGGACTATAAGGTGCTTGAACTAATCCATAGTGATCTATGTGACTTTCATGCAACACCGTCTATAGGAAATAAAAAGTATGTTATTACATTTATAGACGATGCTACTCGGTTTTGCTATGTGTACTTGTCTCATTCTAAAGATGAAGCTTTAGATAAATTCAAGACATGCAAAACTGAAGTTGAGTTGCAAAAGAATGGTTTAATAAAGTTTTATGCACAGATAGAGGAGGCGAATATTATGATCCTACATATTTCCAAGAGGTTGGTATTATTCACCAAACCACTGCTCCTCATACACCTCAATGAAATGGTGTATCTGAGAGGAAGAATAGAACTCTAAAGGATATGGTTAATTCCATGCTTTCCTACTCGGGTTTGAGTGATGAATATTGGGGAGAAGCTGCGTTAACAGCTTGATATTTGCTTAATAGGGTTCCTAACAAAAGGAACAAAACTACCCCATGTGAAATTTGGTATGGTAAACCTCCGAAATTGCATTATTTAAGAGTTTGGGGTTGTAGAGCCATTGTTAGGCTCAATGAACCCAAGAGAAAGAATTTTGGCGAAAGAGGTATAGATTGCTTCTTTATTGGATATGTCAGGCATTCCAAGGCTTATAAGTTTTATGTGATTGAACCTAGTGACTCAGTAACCATTAATACTGTAATAGAGTCAAGAGATGCTATCTTTGATGAAGAAAAGTTTTCTTCTATCCTAGACCAAAGGACTTTATTCCGAATTTTAGCAATGCTCAAATGAAAGAACAAGTGACTCCATCACTTTATCTGAAGTAAGGAGTAAAAGAGCTAGAGTAGCCAAGGACTATGGTTATGAATTTCAACTATATTTAGTTGAGGGATCTAGGGATGAGATTAAATCTCAATATGCTTTATCTGAATTGCCTCCTGGGTTGAAATCACTTGATGCCAAGTGGATCTTCAAAAAGAAGATGAAAGTAGATGGTATCATAGAAAAGTTTAAGGCCAGATTGGTTGTACGTGGCTTTAAACAGAAAGAAGGTATTGACTAATCTGATACATGTGCTCCTGTTGCCAGGATATCCACGATTAGATTATTAATATCTCTTGCAGCTATACATAATCTTGTTATACATCAAATGGATGTAAAAACCGCATTCTTGAATGGTGATTTGGTGAGGAGATATATATGAAACAACCCGAATGATTTGTTATGCCAGAAATGAGCCTAAAGTGTGTAAACTTGTTAAATCACTTTATGGATTAAAGCAAGCTCCTAAACAATGGAATCAAAAGTTTGATGATATTGTGTTGTCCAGTGGTTATCATTTGAACCAAGCAGGCAAGTGTGTATATAGAAAATTTGATGACTCTGATAAAGGAGTCATAATTCGATTATATGTAGATGACATGTTGATCTTTGGTACCAGCCAAGATCAAGTGGATCAAGCGAAGGAATTTTTGTCATCTAATTTTTCAATGAAGGATTTAGGGGAGGCTGAAATAATCCTAGGTATTAGGATTAAGCGTGAGAACAAAGCCATCACTATTTCACAGTCTCATTACATTCAGAAGGTGTTAAAGAAATTTAATTGGGAAAATTGTTCTCCGATTAGTACTCCGATGGAACCAAATGTGAAGTTGTTGCATAACCGAGGCAAGGCTGTATCTCAACTGGAATACTCTAGAGCTATTGGTTGTCTAATGTATGTCATGATTAATACATGACCAGATATAGCATTTGTGGTTGGAAAGTTAAGTAGATATACTAGCAATCCAAGCACACATCATTGACAGGCAATGAGGAGAGTATTCAAGAATTTAAGGAAAACCATGAATTATGGTTTGACATACGATTGAAGTCCTTCGGTACTAGAAGGATATTCTGATGCAAGTTGGATAAACAATATGGAAGATCATTCTTCAACTAGTTGATGGGTTTTTCTACTTAGAGGAGGTGCAATCTCATGGGCTTCAAAGAAGAAAACTTGCATTACTAAATCAAGAATGGAATCTGAATTTGTGGCATTGGCTGCAGCCGGTAATGAGGCTGAATGGATAAGGAACTTAGTGTATGAGATTCCATGGTGGGCCAAACTGATTTCACCAATATCTATCATGTGTGATAGTGTTTCCACTCAGACTAAGGCATATAGTCAGGTATATAATGTCAAGTCTAGATACTTGGGTGTCAGACATAGCATCATTCGGGAATTAATCATTAATGGTGTGATATCGGTCGAGTTTGTTTGTACACAACAAAATCTTGTGGATCATCTAACCAGAGGGTTAGCAAGGGACTTAGTGCACAAGTCGGTCGTGGGGATGGGATTAAAGTCCATCTAAAAGATCTATGATGATAAGATACCAAATTCCCTTCTAATACAACGTTAGAAGCTGAATTCAATGTGGAACACTTAAATGAAGAAATTGGAACACAAAGATCATCCCAAGGTATGTGTTCAAATCTGCAAGTTAAGGAGATTGAAGTTTACACTTCTTAATGGTTATGTTGAAAAATTGTATGGCAAGTACAAGAGAAAAAGAACCACCTATATGAGTATGGAGTTTAGCCGCTTCAAGAAGTTGGGACTTGGCTTCTATAAGCTCATTGTAGGATAGTGACGTTAGGCTAGTAAAAAGAAGTGTCAAGTTAGAACATGAAATATGTTGAACTTATGTGTATTTTACTTTCATGTATTCATCATGAGTAGAAAGAGTTCAATTCATATGACACCCCTATACTCGAATATTTGAAACTGTGATTTACTAAGATGAAAATTCAATCTTCGAGACATTTTCATCTATGCATAAGTTTGCTTTGTTATGAAAATGATAAGTGAATCAACAATTACGCTAAATGGGGGAGGATTGTTGGTGATTTTAGTGTCATCAATCATTTTATGTAATTGGATTTACTTACGACCAAAACAGACATTGACGTATACATTGTACACGTTAGGAGGTGTGGAGTACACGCGTGTGCACAACTATACTAATGTCTTGGACAACGAACTCCCGGACGACTGCGGGGGTTCGGGGGCAGCGCCTCCGGTGGGGTCCAAGGGGCAACGCCCCTGGTGGATTTCAGACGTTTGTTGCTTCACAAAAACCGTCTCCGATTTTTATTTCGTTGGAAAAACGGAATGAAATCTCAACTGTTATAACCGCTGCTTTGACGGTTCTAACCGGCGTGATTAACCGCATCCCTGCCTTTAAGTTGTCACTTTGGTCGAATGAAGAAACACAGAGAGTGAACATGTGTTTGAAAAACCATTACAAACCATATTAGTTCTTGAACAGTCGCTGTTTTATCCGATTATTAATTTCGTGTGTATACCACCAAAATACTTTAATCTGAAAGTGATCCCACGGCTCAGAGATTATCCATGCCTTTTGTTTCCGATATACACACCCAATTTCCTACATTCTCACATCTTCTCACTCCATTTAAAATGTCCGAGCGTGCGCCGCCAGCGTCATTTTGTTGGCCGGGGAAAAGTACTGAACTGCTCCGGCCACATAAGCAACCCAATGTCATCGGAAGAAGGATGACCGGCCAGGACGAGGAACCACGACGGCCGTGTAGAGGAATCTGGAGAGGATGACGGCGTTAGCGCTGACCCAAAATTTTGGATCATAATATAAATTTGCTACCCAAAATTTTATAAAAATAAAATATTCATATAAATATAAATGATGAAAAATACTACCTATGTTTCGTCAGTTTCTTCCCAATTTGATTTTTTCACTCGTAACCGTGTCATTTTAACCCGGTGATTTGAATATCAAAACGATATACTCTACAAAACCATAAAAAAAGATAACCAAAAAATCCTTGTATCGTTTTGTTAATCAAACCACCGGGTCAAAGTCTTATTCTATTGTATTGTTAATCACACTTTGGATAAAAAAATATTGTTAATCACACCACTGGGTCAAGAGTACCAAATTCTTGCATCATTTTGTTAATCAAACAATGTCAAAGTGACCTGGTGAATAGTGGTAAAAGTTAAATTAGGAAGAAGCTGGCTAAACGGAAATAGTATCTTACAAGCTTAATGAAATTTACTGACTCATGAACTTTATAAAATATATATGATGACCACAAATATATGATGTATCTCTCGAAACCTTACAAATACGTTACGACTCTACAATTTATACTACAACCCACAAATATGTTAGAGAATGCATTTAGTCATGACCAACATCTGGTTTAATACATTTAATAGATGAGTGAATAAAATACGAATTTGTGATTTGGTGTGATTAATTAATCACTGACACTGACATTTCATCTGGCACTGCAGGAAGACAATCAAAACAGCGCAATCGTATCACGAATATAGAACAAAATTGGCTATCATGTCGTCGTGCAAGGATGAGACTGCATCTCGGAGGATTAATTAAGTAGAAATACCATTAAAAGCAACAGAATACAAAATGAAAACAAATCACTCACATTATGTTCTGTTTCAATAAGATCTTTCCAGAATACAAAATGAAGTATGCCATTTGTTTTTCAGAAAATGCTTTCTTTGTTAGCTTTGGATGTATGAGAACATTGAATAATCTTTTTGCTTGTTAAATATTTTCACATGATATCGTTCAAAATAAACATGGATCCATTTCTGGACCATATTTAAAATTGATATTGTCTACGAAATACTACCTCTGTTTCAGCACGATCTTGACAGTTGACTCTTTGCATTATTCTTTGACCCAATGATTTAAATGTCCAAACAATCCAAAATTTTGATAATATTTTGATGGTGTTGTATATAGTAAAGATTATTCTACCTCACAATGAAAAGACTATCAAAAAGTTATATAGTTTTATTATTCAAATCCCGGGATCAAAGTGACATGAATACGGTTGAAAAATCAAACTGGAAAGATCTTATTGAAACAGGTGAAGTATATGTAAAGGTATTTTAAGAGGCCCTGCGGCAATTCCAGCTCATTCTCCTCTGCGGAGTTGGTAAAACGTCAATCTTGATTTTCATGCACTTTTTGAGATGCATTGATGTAGTGCTTGGGCAGATCTCTTAAGAATAGGATTGTAACTTTTGAACCGAACCAGACAACCATTACATCCGTTTAACCCAGCTTCAACCAACACCCAAACACATTTCAGCAGATCAAAGAGATGATGTAATCATAACAAAAGAATGGGTATTATTATCATTTTCGTTTATCAAAATAATACATAAACAAAAACTGAGTAACAGGAAGACACAACATTACCTGCTTACAAATTACATATTACAAGACTGAAGTTACATTTGCACTGACAAGATTAAAAGACCCAAAAACAAGGCCAAAGAAGTAGGCCACTCTTTCACTGAGGTCTTACCTATTACATTTACATTTTTCGCAACCTCCTGAATAGAACCTGGGAGTAGAATCTTCTTGTGCGCAAAAACAGTATCGAACCCACAAGACACCCACAGAGACTGACACACGCCAAGATGAAAAACGATAACCTGAAGCAGTGAATACCATGGCATGAATTCCCCACACCCAACAACGCTTCTTTATCATAAATAGACCCAATCACTCCAACAGACAGTATTGAAGATCCAACTGGACTCGCTATAGCAATCGTGTTGAAAATAGTCCCCATATGACGAACACCAAATATCTCTGAAGTAATCGTCGGCATCAATGACCACTGTGAACCATAACAAATCCCAACCAGCAGTGAACCCACATAGAGATTACCTGGAAACCCAGAAGCTATCACAATGTGTCCAACAGCCATAGTCGCTAGAGTGATTGCCACAAAAAGTGGTCGCGCACAGCCTCTAGAGTGAAGGAATATGTCTGATACGTATCCACCTCCGAGACGCCCAAGGAAGTTCCATATGCTATACAAAGAAACTAAGGTGCTTATCTCCACCCTTGTGTAATCCAGAGACTCTCCTATTTGGCTCATGTTGTTTACAGTGGCTAGCCCTGAGCCCATTCCACACACCATGGCAATAAACAACAGCCAGAAGTCTATAGTAGACATGGCTTGTAGGAGATTTTTTTCTTTAGAAAGATGCATCTCTTCGCCTGCTTGGCTAGTTGACTCTAAAGCAGAGTCTTGAAGTAGCTGCCTTCTCTCATCAGTCAATACTTTTGATGATCTCTCTGAATCCTCACTCTGGGCTTTAATGGCGATTAAAAGAGGAGCACCAAGAAGAAGCAGAAGCCCCGAAAAGGTAAGGATGCGTACCCATGATGGTGGGGAGATGATATTATTTGAGATGTTTATGACAAGAAGATAAGCAGCAAGTATCACAGAGACCAGCGAGAAGCCATTCATATGCTTCTTGTCATCTCCAGATTTTGTTGGGTAGATTTGTATTGAGCACATAAATAGCAACGTGACAACCGTAGGCAGCAGAGCAAGTAACAAAAGGAAGGTGGTAGGATCATCGTGGAGAAATGTGAGATACAGTTGTATCAGAACTGATCCACTCAGACCAAGAAATCCCTGGGCAAAGGCAAGCAAAAGATGAGCATGATGTGAGTGAACCAAAGGGATAAAATCAGGAAGGCATTCACTCTATCAAGACTTTTGAAATTCCCACATTCGCATCCAAGAGACTTGTTATGTGCCTTAGTATGTCTGTTATCTGTTATCTGTTATCTGTTATCTTTGGTATTTGGTTTCTGGTTTCAATATTTACTCTGAAACAAAGTCGGAGATATTTTTAAACGCAGCCACTCCTATGGAAACGAAAATCAAGCAACTTGTCTTATTTTATATGTTTTGAACAAATATTCAATCTGTTCAAAACAAATTATTTAAACTCCAATTTTGCATATTCTCTCACATTATGCAGATTAAGGTCATACCGAAAGGCGCAAACTGATAGAATTTTCAGCTACTTTAGATTTTCATCCAAATTTTTTTCTCAAATTTTTTTCAGTTGATTATTTAGATTTTCAGTAGGTACCCCAAGGGAAATGCAGTGTCATTGACTCTTTGTCTAACCAAATCCAGTCGAAATTTGGAGTTGCCACTTGCCACTGGCTTTCTCAGGTGCGAGCATGTCAGCTACATGCTTGTTTAGGCTGATATACCTCAAAGTGACTTCCCCAAGGGGGAGAAGCATGTCCTCCTATTTACACTATTTGGGATCTCTTCATCTTAAAGATTAAGAAAGGCACTAATCAGTATACAAATAACTAAGGTTGTTGAAGAACAGTGCTAATACAACTACAAGTACTAATGATTTGGGAGACCCTACTTCAGGACAATCACATGCTCTGCTCCACCTAAAAACAACAGAAGACGATTGATGTCTTTCTCAAAATCCTTTTGAGCCAATCACCATGACTAATTTGTTTCTTTGAATAAAAAATTGTGCATTTTTCCCCCTTATTTCTGGGGCCTAATTGGTACCATTCCGTCCCAGCTCTTTCTTCCCAACTGACTTTTTAGACTCGCATCTGGGTCACTTTGACCGGGTGATTTTGATAGCAAAATAATAAGATTTTTTGATAATTTTTTCACCATATTATAGAGCACCTCTTACTCTACAAGACTATTAAAAAATTATCAAAAAATTACATCAGTTTGCTATTCAAATCATCGGGTCAAAGTGACCCAATGAATAGTGACAAAAGTCAGATTGGGAAGAAAGTGCTGGGACAGAGTGGTAGTTGGAAAATGGTCCTACCATATAAATGAATCTTTCAGCACAACTACTCCTTCATTATTAACAGCAAGGGGTGAAATTGAAATTATCAGGAAATACTGGGGGTCAAGATTGAGAAATACCAACCTTCATGATTCCGACGATTGTACCACTGTAATCTGGAAAATTCTGGACGGCGGTGACGACGTTGGCGGTGTTGAAGAACGTCTGAGCGTGCGCCGCCAGGAACATAAAAAAACACATCGCCGGTACAGGCGGTCGGTTTATTAACCCCGCCACGGCCAGCCATATAAAGAAGTAGCCCGCGAAGCACTGGATTAATCCGGCGAAGTGGACGAGCCAGGGACCGCGGAGGTAAGATAGACGGCCGGTGCGGACGGAGACGGAGGCGTAGAGGAGGCCGGAGATGATGCCGGCGTTGGCGCCGATGTCTTTGAAGACGGAGACGGTGTCGAGGGTGGATTGGTCGTAGTTTTGGGTGGATTTGAGGAGGGGGGAGTAGATTGAAAAGGCGTAGGAGCCGCCGCAGCTGCACTGGATCCATATGCTGGCCACGGCGGCGATCCATCTGCTGCTGCTCCGGATCTCCATTTTCTTCTCTCTGTCTTATTTGCCCCAATTCGGTTTTCGGACTCTTAATCCAACGGATATACTAGTCGATATGGATGGACTGATGACGTGTGAAAATTGGATGCGTGGATTTGTTGTTTGCGAAAAATAAATATTTTGTTCGAAAACAATTATTTTTGTTACAGCATGTATAGAGTGAGGCCACGTATTATTTGTTTAGACAATAAATTAATAGATTTTTTTGACAGAAAATTCTCTTGCAGTATCGTCTCGCTTATACTCAACTACGAGCAGTGTTAATTTTGTCATAAATCCTCCTGCAGTTTCATATTTACTGACATCACGCATCATTTTTCAAATAGAAACCTCACTACAATTTCACTTTTACCGACACTTAACTACCATCCCTAAGTTTATGATTAATTTCACTCTGCTACCCTGTGTTTTAGAAAAAGACTGTCTGCACTTTTTTTCGGATGGAGACTAAGGGTTGACTAACAACATGAAGAAAAATACTATTTTACCCCTGAAATGTGATAAAATTACCTCATATATATTACCCTCATCTATCATTCTTCTTCTTTTCTAATCGTAATCCTTCTTTCTCTTACCATCTTCCTCTCTTCCCATATTGCACATCTACATATCTTTCTCTTTTCTACTTCCCCAGATATGAAACTCACACCGCCTTCTTCTCCTCTCTGTCGATCCCTCTTTCTATCTTCTAGCCAGACTGACCCCAAATCAGCCCCTATCACCGATCTTCACCTCTCTATCGATTGAGTCCCTATCACCGATCTGACCCAAATCGCACACCAAATCAGCCTCCTGTCTCGCTGGACTCCTCCATTTCGAAAGCTAAGACAGCCTAACATCGTCCCTTCGTCGCCGATGAACGCCGCCACCACTCCATCGCCCCTCCCTCTTCCCCTGCCCGAGCACGACACTGGTGGTTCGATGAGACCGACGTTGGAGTTCGTTGGGTTGGAGTTTGGGTCATTCGGGTCTGGCCGGCTTCAATGTCGGAGGGTGGCGTAATTGATGCCTCGGTGGGTTGAGATGGGGATTTCCCAGGCTGAATTGATGGTAGGTAGGAGGCGGGTGGTGTTTTCCAGGGGTGTTCTGGTGGTAGTCGGTGTTGAGTTCATGGCTTGAAAGCTGTGGTGGTTAATCGGAGTTTGAAGGTGTTATGGGTTTAGGGTTTCTGAATTGCGATTCACAGTGGTTCTGTAGTAGGGGTTTACCAGCTCTTCAATTGATCCGAGGAGAGGGTGGTTTGATGCAACAACCCCCTTATCGGGCTCGGGACAAGACCGGGAGGGTGATGCTTAATAGAAGCGGCGGAACTCAAAAGCAATACAATCCACAGCATAAACTTATAACTAGACGATACCCCGCGCTAGCGCGCAGGATCTATATTTGAACAAAAAAAAAATGTATGTTGATATTTATAAGAATATGGTATGGATATGAATAAAAATTGGAATTTACTTGATCCTACTATTATTTTTAGTTTATGAGAATGAATTATGTTATGAGTCAAATTACCTTCTTGTTTCCTATCTTAAAACAATCATTATGTTGTCTAATTCTTTAGATACCTTCCAAACAGGAGACCACCCTTTATGCATAGTGAATAAGATAAAGAAATATCATGTCTATTCATATCCTTTTGTGTTAACTAAATATTTCTCCACAAATAATGTTCATGATAAAGAAAAGAAATGCTAAACGTCACACTTTTCTCTTCACCTTTTAATTCACCGCCCATGTGGATGTTTCCAATTGGTAATATAATTATAGAAATTTCTTAACATAAATACTTACCAACAATCATATCTCGACACAGAGGATGTGAAATTAAAGGACGAATATAAAATGGTGAATTATAGCGGCCCTTAAAGAAAATATGTAATTGTGAGCTAGTAATCACTGAAACTCCACTTTCTTTACCAAATGTCAGGATTTTTTTGGGTCTAGTTTTGAGTTATGGAAAGCTCTATTTTGATTATTTTTGTTTCGACCTTTTTCAAATTTATCTTTTTTTATTTTCTGAAACTAAAAAAATTAGTGTTACTAACTTTCAACTATTTTTACCCTTTACTCTCAAAGAAAAATTCACATGTGTTAAATAGAAGAAAAGCAAGCATTTTTCTTTTTTCCTTTCTAAAAAGTTAACAATATATTTCTAGAAAGTATTTTATTTTTTAGGTTAGTAATCCTTTTTTCTACAAAGTTAATTCTAAATTTAAGAAAGCTAAATAATTGTTGTAATCACTAAATATAAAATTAAAATTCAGGGTTTAAAAGGTCTAAGAAGTATAAACGTATCTATCTCACTAATAAACCAAAAACATATTATGTATAATAGCGTATATTAATGTAGATGGATGTCATCTCATTGGTAGAGCGTTTGAAGCCCCTGCTTGAGGTCCCGAATTCCAACCAAACTACATGATGCGATTCTCAAAAAAAATAAAAAAAATAGTGTAAGTCTATCATTTAATGTAATTGTGTGGTGATTTTGTACTCTTCACACCAAATTAATTACACTGCAAGTAACTTTTATTTAGAAAGTTTCTGTTATCCAGGTAGGCATGGTATATGTCATGGAATATTATTTGAGTACACCCACACATGTTTTTTTGGGCATTGACATCTCTTTTATATTAATTTTGAAATGTATATTAAAAAAAGAGTACTAATAGTAAAATATTGTTATAGTAATAATAATAAAAAATATGTTTATTATTAACTATTATTTTTAATGGATGATTTTTTAATGCAATTACTATGATTTTATTTTTTCTTAGTGCATTAAATATAGAGAAAAGCAGAAAAACAATTATGGAGCAAAATACCAAGCCTTCGATTCTATGGTGAGAAAATTTAAATAAACTTAGGAAGTAAAGAACTTCTGTCAGGGCAACGAATATGAAGCTTGCTATATTAATTAATATTCATGCCCAAATAAAGAAACGTGCATGCAATTATAAATTGGAGTCTAGTAATTACTATATATATGATGGAAAAGTTTAAAATGAACAATCTATACATATTAAACTCTCCTTACAAAAGAAATCAAGAACATCTCAAATTCATTTTGAAAAGTTCATTTTTAACTTTGTGAGACTTAGAATTAAGAATATCATCATTAGGAGAAAAAATGTCTAGACACATCACACAGCGTCATTTGACATTGTAGTTGCACAATATATATGTTATACCAAATTTGTTTTATAAGTTTTTTTGTACACGATTAATAAGCTGGATTTTCTCTTAACTTTGTCTGCCTTATGTGCATGCCAAACATATAAATATATTCTATGAATTATTACATTAAATAGCTAAATTTAAATGATAAATAATATAAAATGTTACTTAGTCCATACACACTAGGGAGAAAAATAAAAAGTTGAGGAGCAACATGATATGCCCAAAAGCCATGAGATATAATTCTGATGAAATGTCGTGTAAGCTTAAATTTAAAAGATAAACAGTTTAGAGTTTAACTTAGTCCATAGCTATATTTGAAAGATAAATAATATAGAGTTATACTTATTCCATATTAGAAAAAATTTAAAATGACCAACATGATATGCCCATAAGCCTTGAAATCTTATCTTGTTAGAGTGTTCATATAAGAAAAGCAAACAAAAAATTTAGGATATATGTAGTATCAGAATTAAACTTATCATCACACAGTGTCGGTTCAATTTTTTTCATATCACTTCATAACAAAATTAGATCATTTTAATTTTTATATATTGAACTTGTAAAGTAACTTTTCTCTTTTGCACATATATAATTTTTATATATTCAATGATTATAAATTATTTACCTATTTTTTAAAGTTAATACCTTAGGTATGTAATAATTGTTGTAGTAACTCTCTTCATATTTGTAACGGAAAAATAAATGCATGTAGGGATGAGTAATGCATTACATGTCAAGATGCCATTGGATTATTTAAACTCCTAATATAATGGCAAGACACGTGTCTTAATTAGAATAATCTTAAATTGCCAAATGGCGATTTTATGTTTCTTCTGAGCACTTTCTGCTTTTACATATATATAGAATCTTGTTAGAGTGTTCATATAAGAAAAGCAAACAAAAAATTTACGATATATGTAGTATAAGAATTAAACTTATCATCACACAGTGTCGGTTCAATTTCTTTCATATCACTTCATAACAATATTAGATAATTTTAATTTTTATATATTGAACTTGTAAAGTAACTTTTCTCTTTTGCACATATATAATTTTTATATATTCAATGATTATAAATTATTTACCAATTTTTTAAAGTTAATACCTTAGGTATGTAGTAATTGTTGTAGTAACTCTCTTCATATTTGTAACTGAAAAATAAATGCATGTAGGGATGAGTAATGCATTACATGTCAAGATGCCATTGGATTATGTAAACTCCTAATGACATGGAAAGACATGTGTCTTGATTAGAATAATCTTAAATTGCCAAATGGCAATTTTATGTTTCTTCTGAGCACTTGTCTGCTTTTATATATATATATAGATATTAAACATTAAACTTGAAGTCTTATACAAAAGATGCTTATTATTACACAATAACCTAACAACACTAGATACTAATTGTGACTTTATAAGTCTACGTGAGTCTCGCGCCCCTTCTATTCCATAATTCCCCAGCTCCTAGACCTGCGGTGGGAAAGAAAAACAACAAGAACCGCATTTTTGAAAGTCAGCAATAAATACTGAGTGAGCTACACCTTAGCATGTAAAACATGAAAGATAATATAAACTGCAAGTTAAATAAAGTAAAAGTGACGGAATATGAATGAAAACAGTTTCAGAGCTCGCAACGGTATAAACAGAAGTGTAAATCAACAATTCAATCGTTAGGCACAGTAACCGGATATAGTATTGCCAACAAATGGCCTCCCAATAATAATAAAGCCAACACGGCAGTCGAATTACTTGTTTCACAGTACCTGGGTAGACCAATGACCACATCAGACATTCTAGACCATAAGTTTTGCAACACCCTCCTAAGAGCGTCATTCAAAGGAGTGGTATCTAGAAGCAGTACTCCAGCCTACGGCGAAACGAGTCAGGGTGCACGTAGTGTCATATCTTTAGGGATCAAAGCCCAATGAATCATCACCCGAAATAAGTAAAACAACTGGTTCCAGTACATGCGATATTCTTTCCACTTTGCATTTTTAACGGATTATTGATTATCGCGTGAGAGTTTTCAAGAACAGTAGGCAACAATTCAAATATTTGACAAGTATAAATAAATAACAACAAGTATGAAAGTGTGTAATGTAGGTGTAAACAGGTACATTAATACTCTAGAAGGGGGGGGGGGGTTGAATAGAGTATGCTAGCTTTTTCCAAAACACAAGTTTTTGAAACTTCAATAAAGCAAACTATTGATATCTCAAAGCTCTGAAAAGAATTTGAGAATCTTACAGACATAGAAGCTGAGTATAGAGGCTTCAAAGATTTGAGACTTGGTAAGCTCCAAAGCTTTGAAACTTCCAATTCAAACTGTAAGTAAAGGCAGCAAGAGTAAATAGCAAGAACACAGAGATTTTACAGAGTTCAGTCACAATTCGACCTAGTCTCTGCCTGAGGGATCTTATCCCTCCAGGATTCAAACACAACTTCTTATTAATCACCCAGATTTAGCCCTAGATCTCAAGCCCATGTGAGCTACCTTACACATATACAGCTTGTGGTTCCCAACCTATCTATTTACAGGCTACAACCTGTTGAAACAATAAGAACCTCTTGTTGTTCACTTGAACAACCAAACTACTAAATTTAGTGAGGTTTTAGAGATGAAGAATAAATGATACAATTAAGTACACAGAGTAGAACTCAGAAAGAATAAGCTGTTTAAAGCCTGGAAGAGTTCTTCTGGATTTTAATGATCTTCAACATGCTTGAATTGAATTCCTGGATGATTTGAAGAGCTGTATGTAATTGATCTTCCCAGATGATTGTCTTCTTCAAGATCACGACCTCTGTGTCTCTTATAAGTCTCTGCAATTCAAACTTAAGTAGTAGTTCTCAGTCTGCAACTAACTTAAGAGATCTCAGGAATAGAATTCCTAAAATATCTCTTATCTGATAAGCTCCTGTTAACAGCTTAATTTGAATACATTGTTGATCTGTTTATGGACGTTGGAGAGTCCAAAAAACCCGCAAATACTTAGCAAACACGATCACAATAAAAATACAATCTAGCAAAAAGATTTGCTTGAAACAGCAGCTAACCATTAAAGAGAAAATTATGCTAGACTTGTCTGCTGACAGTTCTGAGTTAACAAGTATACTCAATTTCATGAATATATCAAGTAATCAATATAGAATCCAAAATAATAGACAATAAAAAACATGTAACAAGATCTAAGTATCACTGAATCCATCTGCACACAGAAATATGGTTAGTAGAACTTAGCAGTGAAGAGTAACTAGAATATCTCAAAGCTTTGAAGCTTTGCCTGCTAACTTTACCAGAATGTACATTGGATTTTCAATCCAACTTAATCCTGCAGTAATCAACTTAGAACATAGATTGCTGAATATAATTATATAACTAAACCAACATTATCAAAACATAACCAAAACCTGCTATAGTTAGATAATACAGCATATAGGAACCGCTACAGTAACTCAAAGCTTTGAAGCTTTGGTACTTAGCAATTTCTTATGCTTGTGTTTCTGGCTTTCATCATGAAGGAGCAAAGCTCTCTGCCTTTGTTTTCATATCATAATATCCATGAGCTTCAGACTTATCAATATCCCCCTTGATGAAAGACAAAACACATTATCTCAATATTGATATTCTGAAACTCAGAAACAGCAGTAAATAAATTACAGAACATAAATTCAAAAAACCACATAATTGCATAGATTAACATCTACCACATCCAGAATTTATTACACATCATAAAACTAGATACTAAACATCCTCAAAACATAAAACTACTAAAAACATAAAACATAAATAAAAAACATAACACATAATCTTCTCCCCCTTTTTGACTTTCATCAAAAGAATAGAAGAAAATGTTGGATCTGTTCAGAGTTTTTTTTTAAATATAATAACCTAAGCTTCAGGACTGAGAAGTGTAGAAAGAATAGAGAGAATAGGTTCAAAGCTTTGAAGATCCTGTAGACTTTGCTGTTCCCTTGCCTTTGCGCATAGTCTCTTCTTGTTATTCTTCTGAGACTTCTGCATCTTCATCCTGTTCCTCAGCTTGCTCTCCTTGCTGTTCAGCCTTATTTCCATGAGCTTCCTCATTTTTCATCTTCTCAACAACCTCATCAACAAATTTGTCCATATTAGCAGCTTCCTCTTTAGCTTTCTCTGCAGCAGTTTCCTCATCATCTGCCTCCTCCTCAGACTGATCAAAGAGATCCTTTGATGTCAGAACAACATGAATACCTTTCTTATTCTTCTGTCTCTTGAGAGCTTCCCCCATAACTTCTTCTGAATCAATGCTGGTATCTCTGCTTTCTAAAGAAGACACTTTCTCTAGATCCAAACCTTTGATGATTAGATCAAGCTTGTTAAGTACCAAACCTTTGAACTTAGTCAGATCATTGGACAAGTCAAACAATCCCTGTCTCAAATCCTCCACACCATCTTCCAGAACCTCAACCCTATCTATAATCTTTGAGAAATCCAGATTACCAGGCACCTTAGGGGTTGAAGCTGCTCTAGGTTTGGTGAACTCCTTTTCCTTCAGCTCCTTAGCACTCAACTCTGAATAGAACTTCCACTTTTCCTTAGCAGTATACACAATCCCAATCCTTTGAAGGGGTGCTTCATCAACTACCCCAAAACCAGTAGTAATCTTCTCTTCATCCTTCAAAGACACTCCAAAATGTTTGAAAAACATTGGTAAAACATTGGAATAGGGTAGAGAGTGGGTTATAGTCCTAGTCCCACAGTAGACCATGTGTTCCATCACCACAGTGGGAAGGTCTACCTCAAACCCTTGACAAATCAAATACATCAAGATTAAGACCTTGTATGTTACCAACTCTTTGGATTATTCCCTGGGTACCACACACCTCATAGTGATAGAAAATAGGATTTTGGCTTCACAATTGAACGCATAATGTGTTCACTGCTTAGGTTCAGAAGTGGTTCCCTCGAAGAAAACAAAGCTTTGGCTTTCTGTAGGATCTCTTTTCTATCAGGATAGTCACCAACCTTATAATTCCTAGGTACTCCAGAAACTTTGGAGAACACCCTATGATCTAACCTAATGTCAACTCCAGCCACCTTTGAGGTTAGGATATATCTATCACTATAATCAAGCTCTTTAACCTGATTCAAATAGAACAGTCTGGTTAACCTAGGGTAGGCTTCAGAGGGTGGATTCAACATACTTCCAACGTATGAGCTTTTCAATTTATTAATGTAGTCTAAGTCTACAATTTCCAATAAATCTGAACTGATCATACAGCAAAAAGACACTTTTGAAGATGCATACCCATCCAACCATACCTTCTCGACATCAGAATTAACAAACCAAGATTCAGGCAAGATATTCTTACCAAAGTTTGTTGCTTTCTTGGGTTTTAACTGCACTGTGTTTAACCCTCTTCTTCTCAGTGGTTTCTTTACCCTTCTTCTCGGGGGTTGCTTCTGCTTTCTTGTCACCAGCCTTCTTCTCTTTTGTAGAAGGTATATTTTTCTTTTCTTTCTCAGCAATCACTTCTTTCTTCTTCTTGCTTGACTCTTCCTCCTGATCCTTGTTCCCCTTTTCTTTCACCACCTCATCTGTTGGAGATTCTGAATCTGACCCAGCCCTAGCTTCTTCTTGAACTTCCTTACCTTTTTTGGTCTTCTTTGTAGGGGGTTAAGTCTCATGAACACTAGCTGTTTCTTCTGAGTCTGATCCATGAATGGTGATCTTCTTGTTAGCTTTTCTCTTCACCCTCTTGTTGGAGGTCTAACCTAGCTGCTTGATCCTTTCGGATTTTCTCTCCATTTGGGTTAGGGTTTGAGATAGATTGAGAGAATTGGGAGAGAGAGAGAGAGAGAGAGAGAGAGAGAGAGAGAGAGGGAGAGAGAGAGAGAGAGAGAGAGAGAGAGAGAGAGATGAAGAGATAGAAGTAGAGAATGAGAGAAAATAAGTCTTGAAGCTGGCTTAAGTAGGTAGATGAGTTTGACTAAAAGTACGAGATTTGCATGCAAAAAGACTTCAGAAGATTTTCAAGATATTTGTAGATATTTTGATCAAATCTCTGAACATTTGAAAAAATTATGTAATTATCTCAATAGATAACACAAATTTTTTTCATGATCCTATTTTTTAAAGATAATGCAAATCCACTTATCACAGCAGTGAAACAGTAGTTCAAAGCTTTGAGAAGTTTCAGACTAATACAGAAACTTTAAAGCTTTGAGCTCTATTTTCATGGCTCCATAAAATACAATCTCAAGGCTTTGAAATCACACAGATACTACATATAGTAACTGATTACTCCCCCTAAACCAATGCATCCTTGTTTAACATACCCAATTCAAGCCTTAAGGATACAAACCTCTCATCTGGCAGTGGTTTAGTAAAAATATCAGCTATTTGCTTAGAAGTAGAAATAAAAGATAGAACAATGACACCTTTTTCTGTGTGATCTCTAAGAAAATGATGTCTCACATCTATGTGCTTTGTGCTTGAATGTACTTGATTCTTTGATATTAAAATGGCACCTGTATTTTCACAGTTGATAGGCATATTTCTAAAATCATATCCAAGATCTCTTAGCTGTTGTGCAATCCATAAAACCTGTGAACATCAAGCTCCAGCTGTAATATATTCAGCTTCTGCAGTTTACAGAGCCACTGAATTCTGCTTCTTTGAATGCCAACTTATCAATGAAGATCCAAGAAACTGGCAGCATCCAGAAGTACTCTTTCTGTCTACTTTGTATCCTGCAAAGTCTGCATCTGAATATCCACTGAACAAAAAGGTAGTCCTTCTTGGATACCAAAGCCCCAAGTCTTTGGTTCCATTCAAATATATAAAAATCCTTTTCACAGCACTTAAATGACTTTCTTTAGGATCATCCTGAAGCCTTGCACACACACACACACACACACTAAACATAATATCTGGTCTACTAGCAGTTAGATACAAAAGCGAACCAATCATACCTCTATATTCTTTCTGATTTACACTCTTACCAGTTGTGTCCTTGTCTAAAGACAGTGATGAACTCATAGGGGTCTTTACAACCTTGGACTGTGACATGTTATACTTGTTTAACAAGTCCAGGGTGTACTTTCCTTGATGCACAAAAATTCCTTTCTTCATTTGATGTACATGAAGTCCAAGAAAGAAATCCAGTTCTCCCATCAAGCTCATTTCGGATTCCCTGCTTATTAGACTTGAAAACTCTTTTGAAAGAGCATCATTAGTAGCAACAAAAAGAATATCATCTACATATATCTGAACAACTAACATATATTTTTCCTGATTTTGATAAAAAAAGAGTTTTATCAACCAGACCTCTCTTAAAACCATTTCCTGACAAAAACTTTGAGAGTATGTCATACCAAGCCCTTGGGGCTTGCTTAAGTCCATATAAGGCTTTGTCGAGTCTGTAAACATGATCAGGAAAGATGTCATTTTCAAAACCTGGTGGTTGAGCAACATATACTTCTTCTTGTAAATAACCATTCAGAAAAGCACATTTGACATCCATTTGAAAAATTTCTATGTGATTATGTGATGCAAATGCAAGGTGTATTCTGATAGCTTCCAACCTTGCAACAGGGGAAAATGTATCCTCATAATCAATACCTTCCTCTTGATTGTATCCCTGTGCACTAAGTCTTGCTTTATTTCTCACAACCTTACCTTTTTCATCAAGCTTATTTCTGAACACCCATCTAGTTCCTATCACGGATTGATCCTTTTGTCTAGGAACCAAATTACAGACTTTGTTCCTTTCAAACTCATTCAGCTCATTCTGAATTGCAATGATCCAGTCTGCATCTCTAGTGCTTCCTTTGCATTTTTGGAATCAATGAGTGATACAAAAGCACTGAATGCACATAGATTTCTCAATTGACCTCTTGTTTGAGTTTCAGTTGTTGGATCTGATATAATATTCTCAGCAGGATGATCTGAGAGATATTTGAACTTCTTTCTGGGTATCCAAGTGTATGGACCTTCAAGGCTTTTAGTTCTTGATACAGTAGAAGGAGCATCATATTTCCTGTCAATCTCTGTCTCAAGGCTTTGAGATTTTGGCTCACCAGGGGGTTCAAGGCCTTGAGATTCTTCTGAAATTTTTTGATGCCTAGTTCTGCTCTTGCCGACTTTCTCAAGGTCTTCATCAGCCTCATATTTATTCAAACTAAGATCTGCAAAACTTCCACTCAGAGAATCATCAATACTTTCATCAAAAACAACATGAATACTCTCCTCTACAATCTTAGATCTCTTATTGTAAACCCTGTAAGCTTTGCTGGTTTGAGAATAACCAAGAAACACACCTTTATCACTTCTAGCATCAAACTTACCAATATTATCTTTTCCATTGTTATGAACAAAACAAGTACAGCCAAAAGGCTTAAAGTAAGCAACACTAGGCTTCCTTCCTTTAAACAGTTCATAAGGGGTTTTCTTCAAAATTGGCCTGATCAAACATCTATTGAGCACATAGTTGGCAGTATTAACAGCTTCAGCCCACAAGGATTTTGGCAAATTAATTTCAAGTAACATGGTTCTAGACATGTCTTCAAGAGTCCTATTTTTTCTCTCAACTACACCATTTTGCTGAGGAGTTCTAGGTGCAGAAAAGTTGTGTGAGATGCCATGCTTTGCACAAAATAAATAAAAATCAAGTTGATCAAATTCCCTACCATGATCACTTCTAATAGATGCAACATGTAAATTTTTCAAAGTTTGAAGCTCTATGCAAAGTTTAGAAATTTCAGATAATGCTTTAGAATTTTCTCTAATAAACATAAACCAAGTATATCTAGAGTAATCATCAACTACAACAAGCATATATCTCTTACCTCTGGGTATTTGAACCCTCATAGGACCACACAAGTCCATATGCAGCATTTCTAAGGGTCTGGAGGTACATACAAAATTCTTTGGCTTGAATGAGCTTCTGGTTTGTTTACCTTGAGTACATGCCTTGGAAAACTCATCATCTTTGAATTTAAGGATTGGCAATCCCGTTACCAGATCTTTTGAGATGAGTTTATTTAAAGAATGCATGCTTATATGACCAAGCTTTATGTGCCATAGTTTTGAGTCATCCTTCAAAGCTTTGAGACACTTCAGACTATCACCTGCAACTTTGTCAGTACATAGTGCATAAACATTATGTGACCTAGGAGCCGTGAGAATGCGATTGCCTGATTTTTCATCTTGCACCACACATTTTTTCTTGTAAAAAACAACCTTATTACCCTTGTCACAAAGCTGAGAAATACTCAACAAATTATACTTAAGACCTTCAACTAAATAAACATCAGAAATTGAATATGCAGAATTGTTACCAACACTTCTAATACCAATTATGTTGCACTTTGATTTGTTACCAAGTGTGATTGTTCCCTCTGATTGTTCTTTCAATTCTGAGAATAAAGATTTCTTCCCGCTCATATTTCTGGAACATCCATTATCCAATATCCATTTATGATCTTTCAAAACTTTGGTGTTATCCTGCAAAATTCAATCAATGCCTTCTATTAGACCAAGTGTAGAATTTGGATTCATGCTCAGAGTCAACCATGTTAGGTGGTCTAACTCCTTTTGGAACCCAAATCTGTTTCACTTGTCTCTTAAGCTGATAAGGATAGGTGTTCCTCATTATGTGAGGTTATGTCCTTCTAAAGGGGCAAGTTACTTTTACATGTCCAATTTTACAGCAATAATGGCACTTTGGTGAATGTTTGCTTCCTGCTTTCACAAATGTGGTTTGGCTTTTTCTTACAAAATTTGGATTATATCCAATTCCACTTTTGTGAACAAACTGCAGACTTCCTCCAAGTATGAGACTTAACTTCTATTCTGAGCCAGCAAAAATTGAAAGAATTTTCTTGGATTCTTGAAGCTTACTAGTCAATGTAGTATTTTTTTGTTCTAAATCATCAGAATAATTTTTTAGATCAACAAACTTGTCATTTAAAATAATGTTTGATCAACTACTTCTTTGACCTCTGATTTCAAAGCTTTGCAGTCACTGTCAATTTTTAACTAAGTAGCTTCAAGACATTTGTTCAGAAAAACCAAATCTAAATTTTCTTTTTCCTGCTCATGAACCTTCATTTTCAAAGAATCAATCTCATTCCTGTAACTCTCCTCATTTAAAAACATGCTTTTGAGGATTTCAGGTAACACATCAGAAGGACTAGATAAGAGATTTTTTTACCATTTCTTCAATTGGCTTCTCGGTGGAATGGTCCTCTTGATGTCCAGCCATTAAACAGAGATTGGCTTGCTCATCATCGGAGTCTGAGTCTGAAGAGTCTGAGTCTGAAGAGTCTGAGTCACTCCATGAGGCCACCATTTCTTTCTTCCTTCTGTTTTCATTTTCCTTCTTTGAAAATTGTTTGTTCTTTTTCTTTTGAGGATAGTCTCTCACCAAGTGATCTGCATCTCCACATTCATAGCAATTCATAACTTTAGGTTTATATGATTGTGAAGAAGACTTACCTTTCTGATCCTTGCTAGTAGAGGATCTGAAATTTTCTTTGTTGTAACCCTTGTTTCCAGAGTTCCTCTTTTTCTTGAGAATTTTGTCCAAGGCTTTGGAAATCAAGGCTAAGGCTTCCTCATCATCATCATCCTCTTATGGTTCAAGGCTTTGGGATTTTTCATTTTCTTTTGCCTTGAGTGCCGGATTCTTTATGTTGTCACTCAGTTCACCATCAATCTCCTTCATAGAGATCTCATGAGTGAGTAACTTTCCTTGCAGATCATCCAGTTCTAGAATATTTAAACCCTGAGCTTCTTCAATAACAGTAGTTTTAGGCTCCCATTT
The DNA here is from genome assembly GCA_023055425.1 of Linanthus parryae. Classification (NCBI taxonomy): domain Eukaryota; kingdom Viridiplantae; phylum Streptophyta; class Magnoliopsida; order Ericales; family Polemoniaceae; genus Linanthus; species Linanthus parryae. The sequence goes on along the minus strand of JALGPY010000004.1, from coordinate 98,208,580 downwards.
GGCTTTAGGCAAGCTTCTGAGAATCTTCCTGACTTTTTCTTCATTTGAGAATACTTTTCCCAAAGATTCAAAGTTGTTCACAATATCTGTAACCCTTTTGAACATATCTTTGATGGACTCATCAGAGTTCATCTTAAATCGTTCATAGTGCCTCAAAAGGATATTAATCTTTGTCTGCTTGACTTGGCTAGTTCCTTCATAGGTAACGTCAACTTATCCCAGATCTCCTTTGCATTCTTTCAGTTGGATATTTTGTTGAACTCGTCTGCACTAAGAGCACAATATAATAAGTTCAAAGTTTTGTGATTTTTTGATACCTTTTCCAGTTCTGTAACTGAGAGATCTTCATCAAGTTTGACAGTTCTAACACCATCCACAGTAGTATAAAATAGATTTGGCCCATTCACAATAATAGACCATAGTTCCATTTTCTGATCTATGACGAGCATTCTAATCAATGCCTTCCAATGCACAAATTTATCATCACAGAATAATGGAGGTCTATTAGATTCCCTTCCCTGTGAGAATCCTCCTTCACCTACAAAACTCATTGTCACAAGATTGTTAGATCTTTAAATCGTGACCCAAAGCTCTTATACCAATTGAAAGTGTGAAATGTAGGTGTAAATAGGTATATTAATACTCTATAAGGGGGAGGGGGTTGAATAGAGTATGCTAGCTTTTTCCAAAACACAAGTTTTTGAAACTTCAGTAAAGCAAACTATTGATATCTCAAAGCTTTGAAAGAATTTGAGAAGCTTAAAGATATAGCAGCTGAGTATAGAGGCTTCAAATATTTGAGACTTGGAAAGCTCCAAAGCTTTGAAACTTCCAATTTAAACTGTAAGTAAATGCAGCTAAAGTAAATAGCAAGAACACAGAGATTTTACAGAGTTAATTCACAATTGGACCTAGTCTCTGCCTGAGGGATCTAATCCCTCCAGGATTCAAACACAACTTCTTATTAATCACCCAGATTAACCCCTAGATCTCAAGCCTTAGTGAGCTACCTTACACTTATAAAACTTGTGGTTCCCAATCTATCTAGTTACAGGCTACAACCTGTTGAAACAATAGGAACCTCTTGTTGTTCACTTGAACAACCAAACTACTAAGTTTAGTGAGGTTTTAGAGATTAAGAATAATGATACAATTAAGTACAGGGAGAAGAACTCAGAAAGAATAAGCTGTTTAAAGCTTGGAAGTGTTCTTCTGGATTTGAATGATCTTCAGCCTGCTTGAATTCAATTCCTGAATGATTTGAAGAGCTGTATGTAATTGATCTTCTCAGATGATTGCCTTCTTGAAGATCACGACCTCTGTGCCTCTTATAAGTCTCTGCAATTTAAACATAAGTAACTGTTCTCAGTCTGCAACTAACTTGAGAGATTTCAGGAACATAATTCCTAAAATATCTCCTATCTGATAAGCTCCAGTTAACAGCTTAATTTGAATACATTGCTGATATGTTTATGGACGTTGGAGAGTCCAAAAAACCTGCAAATACTTAGCAAACAAGATCAAACAAATAACAATACAATTTAGCAAAAGATCTTCTTGAAACTCCTAATATAATGGCAAGACATGTGTCAAGACATGTGTCTTAACAATACAAATAACAATACAATTTACCACTGTTTTTCAAATACTTAGCAAAGTAATGCATTACATGTCAAGATGCCATTGGATTATTTAAACTCCTAATATAATGGCAAGACATGTGTCTTAATTAGAATAATCTTAAATTGCCAAATGGCGATTTTATGTTTCTTCTGAGCACTTTCTGCTTTTACATATATATAGAATCTTGTTAGAGTGTTCATATAAGAAAAGCAAACAAAAAATTTACGATATATGTAGTATAAGAATTAAACTTATCATCACACAGTGTCGGTTCAATTTCTTTCATATCACTTCATAACAATATTAGATAATTTTAATTTTTATATATTGAACTTGTAAAGTAACTTTTCTCTTTTGCACATATATAATTTTTATATATTCAATGATTATAAATTATTTACCAATATTTTAAAGTTAATACCTTAGGTATGTAGTAATTGTTGTATTAACTCTCTTCATATTTGTAACAGAAAAATAAATGCATGTAGGGATGAGTAATGCATTACATGTCAAGATGCCATTGGATTATTTAAACTCCTAATGACATGGAAAGACATGTGTCTTGATTAGAATAATCTTAAATTGCCAAATGGAAATTTTATGTTTCTTCTGAGCACTTGTCTGCTTTTATATATATATATATATTGATATTAAACATTAAACTTGAAGTCTTATACAAAAGATGCTTATTATTACACAATAACCTAACAACACTAGATACTAATTGTGACTTTATAAGTCTACGTGAGTCTCGCGCCCCTTCTATTCCATAATTCCCCAGCTCCTAGACCTGCAGTGGGAAAGAAAAACAACAAGAACCGCATTTTTGAAAGTCAGCAATAAATACTGAGTGAGCTACACCTTAGCATGTAAGACATGAAAGATAATATAAACTGCAAGTTAAATAAAGTAAAAGTGACGGAATATGAATGAAAACAGTTTCAGAGCTCGCAACGGTATAAACAGAAGTGTAAATCAGCAATTCAATCGTTAGGCACAGTAACCGGATATAGTATTGCCAACAAATGGCCTCCCAATAATAATAAAGCCAACACGGCAGTCGAATTACTTGTTTCACAGTACCTGGGTAGACCAGTGACCACATCAGACATTCTAGACCATAAGTTTTGCAACACCCTCCTAAGAGCGTCATTCAAAGGAGTGGTATCTAGAAGCAGTACTCCAGCCTACGGCGAAAGGAGTCAGGGTGCACGTAGTGTCATATCTTTAGGGATCAAAGCCCAATGAATCATCACCTGAAATAAGTAAAACAACTGGTTCCAGTACATGCGATATTCTTTCCACTTTGCATTTTTAACGGATTATTGATTATCGCGTGAGAGTTTTAAGAACAGTAGGCAACAATTCAAATATTTGACAAGTATAAATAAATAACAACAAGTATGAAAGTGTGTAATGTAGGTGTAAACAGGTACATTAATACTCTAGAAGGGGGGGTTGAATAGAGTATGCTAGCTTTTTCCAAAACACAAGTTTTTGAAACTTCAATAAAGCAAACTATTGATATCTCAAAGCTCTGAAAAGAATTTGAGAATCTTACAGACATAGAAGCTGAGTATAGAGGCTTCAAAGATTTGAGACTTGGAAAGCTCCAAAGCTTTGAAACTTCCAATTCAAACTGTAAGTAAAGGCAGCAAGAGTAAATAGAAAGAACACAGAGATTTTACAGAGTTCAGTCACAATTCGACCTAGTCTCTGCCTGAGCGATCTTATCCCTCCAGGATTCAAACACAACTTCTTATTAATCACCCAGATTTAGCCCTAGATCTCAAGCCCAAGTGAGCTACCTTACACATATACAGCTTGTGGTTCCCAACCTATCTATTTACAGGCTACAACCTGTTGAAACAATAAGAACCTCTTGTTGTTCACTTGAACAACCAAACTACTAAATTTAGTGAGGTTTTAGAGATGAAGAATAAATGATACAATTAAGTACACAGAGTAGAACTCAGAAAGAATAAGCTGTTTAAAGCCTGGAAGAGTTCTTCTGGATTTTAATGATCTTCAACATGCTTGAATTGAATTCCTGGATGATTTGAAGAGCTGTATGTAATTGATCTTCCCAGATGATTGTCTTCTTCAAGATCACGACCTCTGTGTCTCTTATAAGTCTCTGCAATTCAAACTTAAGTAGTAGTTCTCAGTCTGCAACTAACTTAAGAGATCTCAGGAACAGAATTCCTAAAATATCTCTTATCTGATAAGCTCCTGTTAACAGCTTAATTTGAATACATTGTTTATCTGTTTATGGACGTTGGAGAGTCCAAAAAACCCGCAAATACTTAGCAAACACGATCACAATAAAAATACAATCTAGCAAAAAGATTTGCTTGAAACAGCAGCTAACCATTAAAGAGAAAATTATGCTAGACTTGTCTGCTGACAGTTCTGAGTTAACAAGTATATTCAATTTCATGAATATATCAAGTAATCAATATAGAATCCACAATAATAGACAATAAACAGCATGTATCAAGATCTAAGTATCACTGAATCAATCTGCATACAGAAAGATGGTTAGTAGAACTTAGCAATGAAGAGTAACTAGAATATCTCAAAGCTTTGATGCTTTGCCTGCTAACTTCACCAGAATGTAAATTGGATTTTCAATCCAACTTAATCATGCAGTAATAAACTTAGAACATAGATTTCTGTATATAATTATATAACTAAACTAACATTATCAGAACATACCAAAACCTGCACAAAATAGTTAGATAATACAACATATAGGAAGTGCTATAGTAACTCAAAGCTTTGAAGCTTTGATGCTTAGCATTTTCTTATGCTTGTGTTTCTAGCTTTCATCATCAAGGAGCTAAGCTCTCTTCCTGTATTTTCATATCATAATATCCATGAGCTTCAGACTTATCACTTTATACCAAGTATATAGGCTGCTTCCCCTAAGTCTTTCATTGAGAAACACTTTCCCAGCCTATCTTTAACAGATTGCAGTATGTGAATGTCGTTTCCAATGAGCAGTATGTCATCCACATACAAGAATAGAAAAGCAACAGAGCTCCCACTAACCTTCTTGTAGAAACAAGATTCATCTTCTTTTCTGATGAAGCCAAACTCTTTGACTACTTCATCAAAACATCGATTCCAACTCCTAGAAGCTTGCTTCAACCCATAAATGGATCGTTGCAGCTTACAGACTTTGTTGGCTTGCTTTGGATCTTCAATACCCTCAGGCTGTATCATATACACGTCCTCGAGGAGATTCCCATAGAGGAATGCTGTTTTAACATCCATCTGCCAAATCTCATAGTCGTAGTATGCTACAATAGCAAGTAGGATTCAGATGGATTTGGTCATAGAAATTGGTGAAAAGGTTTCACCATAGTCAATACCATGAATCTGTCTGAATCCTTTAGCCACCAATCAGCCCTTATAGGTAATCACATTACCATCCATGTCGATCTTCTTCTTGAAGACCCACTTGCACCCTATGGGTCGCGCCCCTTCAGGTGGTTCCACCAAAGTCCATACTTTGTTGGTATACATGGATTCCATCTTGGATCTCATGGCTTCTAGCCAATTCTGAGAGTCTGGCCCTTTCATGGCCTCTTCATAGGTAGTAGGCTCATAATCTATGAGTATCGTGTCACCAGTCTCAGTCACGAGAAGTCCATACCTCTCTGGCTCATGGCGCACTCTACTAGATATACGAAGCTCTTGTGCTACTTGAACATATTGCTCCACAACTACGTGTGGTTCCTGCTCATGTTCCATAGTAGGATCAGTGCTTTGTGGTTCTTGAACTTCTTCAAGTTCTAGAGTCCTCCCACTTGCTTCTTTAGAGACAAACTCTCTTTCTAGAAACACGCCGGACCAACCAACAAACACTTTGTTCTCAGTTGGATTGTAGAAATAGTTACCCTTAGTTTCCTAAGGGTACCCCACAAATTTACACTTATCCGAATTAGGTCCTAGCTTGTCTGATTGTAAACGCTTTACATAGACATCGCAGGCCCAAATCTCCATGAACGACAGTGTAGGACGCCTCCCACTCCACATCTCATGTGGCGTCTTCATGACTGATCGGTTAATGTTGAAAGCTGCACTTAATAGAGCATAGCCAAAAAATGATAATAAAAGATTGGTTTGACACATCATAGATCGAACCATATCCAATAATGTTCGATTCCTCCTCTCGAACATGCCATTCCATTGTGGCATTCATGGTGGAGTGAGATGGTACACGATCCCACACTCTCTAAGATAGTCATCAAACTCTTGGCTCAAGTATTCTCCTCCACGATCCGATCGTAGAGCCTTGATACTTTTTCCAAGTCGCTTCTCTACTTCACTCTTGAATTCTTTGAACCTTTCAAAGGATTCGGATTTGGCATTCATAAGGTATACAAATCCATATATACTGAAATCATCAGTAAATTGTGATGAAGTAGACGTAACCACCCCTGACGGGCGTGGAAAATGACCCACATACATCAGTATGCGCGAGCGCCAATTGCTAACTAGTCCTCTAACCTTTCTTATTGAAAGGGGACTTTATCATTTTTCCCAATAAACAAGCCTCACATGTCTCATATGATTCAAAATCAAATGAGTCTAGATACACGTTTCTCGTTTATGTGGCCTAAACGACAATGCCATAAGTAACCAGGATTTAAATCATTCATTTTAATCCTCTTAGTATTAATGTTGTAGACATGATTACTTAGATCAAGGACGTACTGCCCATTAAATAATTGCGCACTACAATAGTGGATATTATTAAAATAAATGGAACAACAATTGTTCTTCATTGAAATAATAAAACCTTCCTTGTCCATACAAGAAATAGAAATAATGTTTCCGCTCATAGCAGGTAAAAATAGAAATTTTAATTCTAAAACTAATCATGAAGGCAGAGACAGCTCGTACACGCCTACGGCTCATGCAGCAACCTTTACCCCATTTCCAACGCACAGGTCTATCTCCCCTTTAGCCAATCTTCTACTTCTCTTTAGATCCTGCACATTCGACAAATGTGAGATCCACATCCAGTATCCAATACCCATGATGTAGAGATAGTTAAATTGAAATCTACAACAAAAATACCTGGTGGTGGTGGAATAAATATTCCAAGCCTCTTGTCCTCCAGATATTTTGGGCAGTTCCTCCTCCAGTGTCCAAGCTGACTGCATAAGTGACATTCACCTTTGGTCACACCTTTGGCAATGCCACCAACAAGCTTAAGGGCAGATCCTTGGACTTGGAAACTGTCTTGCCTTTGCCCATGGAGGATGAGGCAAACCTTTTGCCCTTTCCTTTCTGCACCATCATAATAGCCTTGCCCTTACCCTTATTGATACTTTGTTCAGCTGTTCTCAACATATTGAGTAAATCTGGCAGTGATTTCTCGATCTCGTTCATGTTATAGCTCATGATGAACTGTCCATAACTCTCAGGGAAACGATTGCAACACGAGATCGGTGGCCAACTCTTGGCCGACCGGGAACCCTAGTCGTGCGAGATTCTCCAAGTACCCGATCATTCGGAGTACATGAGGTCCCACAGGTTTTTCTTATGCCAGATGATATTTGAACAATGCCTTAGACACTTCATACCTCTCAACCCTTTCCTGCTCTTGGAAGAGCTGCTTCAAGTGTTCGATCATATCGACTGCATTCATGTTCTCATGTTGCTTCTGAAGCTCAGAGGTCATGGTGCAAAGCATGAGGCAGGCCGCATCATTAGCATCATCAGCACACTTCTGATACGCCTTTAGGGATGCAGGAGTATTGTTTTCTGGACCTGCTGAAACTTGGTCCTCTATTGCGTACAGTTTCTTTTCTTGCTTGAGAACGATTCTCAAGTTTCTGTACCAGTCGAGGAAATTGGTTCTAGAAAGCTTGTCCTTCTCAAGGACAGAGTGTAGGGAATGTTCTGAACTCGATGAGTTGTTTGCCATTTGAAATTCTACAAAAGGAAAATACGCTAGTTTTAGTACTTTGTGAACTTTTGACTATATTTAATAATGGCTAGATTATCAAACATAGCTCCCACTATTTTTCTACGGATTAATAATCCTCAAGATATTAATGTGGAAAATATCATTATATTTTCTAGTGGGCAAGATCCATGTTTCATCTCCTCTTGAGCTTCCTTTGGCAAGTCACCCAAAAATTGACTACTTTAGGTAGGAACAATTCCAATTGCATCCAATGCAACACTTGGTTCAATTGGACAAATAAATCCTTATTTATCCATCCGCATGGATAATCCCAATTGATTGCCTCTAGGTTTTAATCATATTAATAACCCAGTTGTGTCCAACCTCTTATTTAAACAATTACACATTACTTACTTGTGCCATCACATCGCATCATTATGAACCAAGTCACCTTGCTTTGGCATGCACGAACTTGATAAATCATGATGATGATGAGTGTTTAAATAACGAGAAGGCAAAACACAATATTTGAATTTTGAGGGATTTTAAAATTCAATTTAATTATTTGTTGATCCATATCAACTGATCTATCTATTTTGAGTTTGGGCACAACTCCAAATAATAGATCCGGGTTGTTAATTATCTTGTTATCCTAATTGCATGCATCATCCATAGTAGCAAAGGCATCTCCATGCGCCTCCATCTTTTGGTCCATCCTTCATAGTCTTGTGGAATGCTCCATGCTCCGTCTTTGTGGCTTCTTTGGCTTTGGGCTTCTTTTCTCCAATCTTGGCTAACATTCTATTCTATCTAGTACTAGCTAACAACTATACTAAATAAAATAAATGTTACAAGTTGAGAAAAAAATCGACTCGCAGGCCGTAAACCCAAATTTATATTACATCAAATTAATTGGTTTGCAGGCCGTAAACCAAACCACAAAATTAAACAATCACACCAAACCACATCCTAAGGCATTTCCAATCACCATGCAATTTTCACATAAACATTTAAAATCTAATTTTAACGTGCTTGGTAACTTTTAATTGATATTAGGATATCTAGGGTCAAAACGGTCCAAGAGGCCCACCAATACATGGCCGAACCTCCTTGGAGCCGCCCCAGACCAAGCCTAGACCGGCTGGCCGGCCCAACCCATGTGGTTGGCCGACAGCCTAGGCCTTCGACTTAGGTGGCTTGGGCGGCAAGGAAGGAGAGGGGCGGTCCCTAGGGCCAAACCTCTTGAGTTGTTTCCAAAACAACTCATTCCTTGTTTCCCAAGGCCAAAATGTTCCAAATTTGAAACTAGTTTCCAAATTGGTGCCCAAACCCTAGATCTAAGATCCTAAAACTTCTCAAACTCACTAATTCATGCTGATAATTCTGAAGCTCATGGACATTATGTTTTGATAATACAAGCAGAGAGCATAGCTCCTTGATGATAAAAGACAGAAACACAAGTATAAGAAATTGCTAAGTACCAAAGCTACAAAGCTTTGAGTTACTGCAGCAGTTCCTATATGCTGAATTATCTAACTGTTTTGTGCATATTTTGGTTATGTTTTGATGATGATGGTTTAGTTATATAATTACATTCAGCAATCTATGGTCTAAGTTGATCATTGTAGGACTAAGTTGGATTGAAAATCCAATGTGTTATTCTTGTGAAGTTAACATGCAAAGCTTCAAAGCTTTGAGATATTCTAGTTACTCTCTACTGCTAAGTTCTATTAACCATCTTTTTGTATGCAGATGGATTCAGTGATACTTAAATTTTAATACATGCTGATTATTGTCTATTATTGTGGACTCTACATTTGTTACTTGATATATTAATGAGATTGAATATGCTTGTTAACTCAGAACTGTCAGCAGACAATTCTAGCATAGTTTTCTCATTAACTGTTTGATGTTGTTTCAAGCAGATCTTTTCGCTACATTGTATTGTTATTTGTTTGATCTTGTTTGCTGAGTATTTGCAGGTTTGTTGGACACTCCAATGTCCATAAACAGATTAGCAATACATTCAAATTAAGCAGTTGACAAGAGCTTATCAGATAGGAGGTATTTTAGGAATTTTTTTCCTAAAATCTCTCAAGTCAGTTGCAGACTGAGTTCATCTAGTTAAATTTGAACTGCAGAGAATTATAAGAGACACAAAGGTCGTGGTTTTTAAGAGAGCAACTTACTGGGAAGATCAAGCTCATACAACTCTTTAAATCATTCAGGAATTTACCTCCAGCAGACTGAAGATCATTCAATTTCAGAAGAACTCTTCCAGGCCTTAAACAACTTATCTTTTCTGATATCTTCTTCCCGTACTCAATTATATTATTTATTCTTCATGTTTAAAACCTCTCTAAACTTACTAGTTTGTTTGTTCAAGTGAACAACAAGAGGTTCTTATTGTTTCAACAGAGTGTAGCCTGTAACTAGATAGGTTGGGAACCACAAGCTGTATAAGTGTAAGGTAGCTCACTTAGGCTTGAGATATAGGGCTAAATCTGGGTGATTAATAAGAAGTTATGTTTGAATCCTGGAGGGATTAGATCCCTCAGGCAGAGACTAGGTCCAATTATAACTGAACTCTGTAAAATCTCTGTGTTCTTGCTATTTACTTTTGCTACTTTTACATACAGTTTTTATTGGAAGTTTCAAAGCTTTGGAGCTTTCCAAGTCTCAAAGCTTTGAAGCCTCTATACTCAGCTGCTATATCTTTAAGCTTCTCAAAAAGCTTTGATATATCAACAGTTTGCTCAACTGAAGTTTCAAAAACTTGTGTTTTGGAAAAAAGCTAGCATACTCTATTCAACCCCCCCTTCTAGGGTATTAATATACATGTTTACACCTACATTACACACTTTAAATTGGTATCAGAGCTTTGGGTCACAGTTTAAAGATCTAACAATCTTGTGACAATGAGTTTTGTAAGTGAAGGAGGATTCTCACAGGGAAGCGCATCTAATAGACCTCCATTGTTTTGTGGTGATAACATTGTGCATTGGAAGGGATTGATGAAAATGTTCATCATAGATCAGGACATGAAACTTTGTTCTATTATTGTGAATGGGCAAAACATGTTCTATACTACTGTCAATGGTGTTAGAACTGTCAAACCTGATGAAGATCTTTCAGTTACTGAACTGGAAAAGGTATCAAAAAATTACAAATCTTTGAAATTATTATATTGTGCTCTTAGTGCAGATGAGTTCAACAGGATATCCAACAGCAAGAATGCAAAGGGGATCTGGAATAAGTTGACTGTTACCTATGAAGGAACTAGCCAAGTCAAGCAGACAAAGATTAATATCCTTTTAAGGCACTATGAACTATTTAAGATGAATTTTTATGAGTCCATCAAAGCTATGTTCAAAAGGTTTACCGATATTGTGATCAACTTGGAGTCTTTGGAAAAAGCTTTCTCAAATGATGAAAAAGTCAGGAAGATTCTCAGAAGCTTGCCTAAAGCCAAATGGGAGCCTAAAACTGATGTTATTGAAGAAGATCAGGATTTAAGCATTATGTAACTCGATGATCTGCAAGGAAAGCTACTCACTCATGAGATCTCTATGAAGGAGGTTGATGGTGAACTGAGTGACAACATCAAGAATCTGGCACTCAAGGCAAAATATAACGAAAAATCCCAATGCCTTGAACCAGAGGATGATGATGAGGAGGAGGAAGCCTTAGCCTTGATTTCCAAAGCCTTGGCCAGAATTCTCAAGAAAAATAGGAACTCTGGGAACAAGGATTACAACAAAGAGAAATTCATATCCTCAACCCGAAAGGATCATAAAGGTAAGTCTTCTTCACAATCATATAAACCTAAAGTTATGAATTTCTATGAATGTAGAGATGTAGATCAGCTGGTGAGAGACTGTCCTCAAAAGAAGAAGACTAGACAATTTTCAAAGAAGGAAAATGACAACAAAAGGAAGAAGGCAATGGTAGACTCATGGAGTGACTCAGACTCTTCAGACTCAGATTCTGATGATGAGCAAGCCAATCTCTGTTTAATGGTTGGACATCAAGAGGACCATTCTACTGAGAAGCCAATTGAAGACATGGTAAAAAATCTCTTATCTAGTCCTTCTGATGTATTGTCTGAGATTCTCAAAATCATGTTTTTAAATGAGAAGAGTTACAGGAATGAGATTGACTATTTGAAAATGAAGGTTTATGAGCAGGCAAAAGAAAATTTAGATTTGGTTTTTAGAACAAATTTCTTGAAGCTAATTAGTTAAAAATTGACAGTGACTTCAAATCCTTGGACAGTAGATTCAAAGCTTTGAAATCACAAGTCAATTAAGTAGTTGATCAAAACACTATTTTAACTGACAAGTTTGTTGATCTAAAAAATCATTCGGATGATTTAGAACAACAAAACACTTCATTGACTAGTACGCTTCTAGAATCCAAGAAAATTCTTTCAACTTTTGTTGTCTCAGAACAGAAGTTAAGTCTCATGCTTGGAGGAAATCTGCAGTCTGTTCACAAAAGTGGAATTGGATATAATCCAAATTTTCCAAGAAAAATCAAAACCACATTTGTGAAAGCAGGAATTAGACATTCACCAAGGTGTCATTATTTTTCTTGGAAAATGGACATGTAAAAGTAACTTGCCCCTTTAGAAGGACAGATCCTCACATAACGAGGAACACCTATCCTTATCAGCTTAAGGGACAAGTGAAACAGATTTGGGTTCCAAAATGAGTTAGACCACCTAACATGGTTGACTATGAGTATGAATCCAAATTCTACACTTGGTCTAATAGCCTATTAAGGCATTGATTAAATTTTGCAGGATGTCACCAAAGATTTGAAAGATCATAAATGGATATTGGATAGTGGATGTTCCAGACGTATGAGTGGGAAGAAATCTTTATTCTCAGAGCTCAAAGAGAAAACAGGGGGAACAATGACACTTGGTGACAAAGCAAAGTGCAACATTATTGATATTGGAAGTGTTGGTAACAATTTTGCATATTCAATTTTTGATGTTTATTTAGTCGATGGTCTTAAGTATAATTTATTGAGTATTTCTCAGCTTTGTGACAAGGGTAATAAGGTTATTTTTGACTAGGAGAAATGTGTGGTGCAAGATGAAAAATCAGACAATTGCATACTCACTGGTCCCAGGTCACATAATGTTTATGCACAATGTACTGACAAAGTTCCAGGTGATAGTCTGAAGTGTCTCAAAGCTTTGAAGGATGACTCAAAATATGGCACAGAAAGCTTGGTCATATAAGCATGCATTCCTTGAATAAGCTCATCTCTAAAGATCTGGTAAGGGGATTACCAATCCTTAAATTAAAGGATGATGAGTTTTGCAAGGCATGTACTTAAGGTAAACAAACCATAAGCTTATTCAAGCCAAATAATTTTGTAAGTACCTCCAGACCCTTAGAATTGCTTCATATGGACTTCTGTGGTCCGATGAGGGTTCAAAAACCCAGAGGTAAGATATATATTCTTTTTGGTGGTTGATGATTACTCTAGCTATACTTGGGTTATGTTTATTATAGAAAAGTCTGAAGCATTATCTGAATTTTCTAAACTTTGCAAAGAGCTTCAAACATTGAAAAATTTACATGTTTCATCTATTAGAAGTGATGATGGTAGGGAATTTGATCAACTTGATTTTGATTTATTTTTTTCAAAGCATGACATCTCACACAACTTCTCTACACCTAGAACTCCTGAGCAAAATGGAGTAGTTGAGAGGAAAAATATGACTCTTTGAAGACATGTCTAGAACCATGCTACTTGAAAGTTAATTGCCAAATCTTTGTGGGAAGAAGATGTTAATACTGCCAACTATGTGCTCAACAGAGGTTTGATCAGGCCAATTTTGAAGAAAACCCCTTATGAACTGTGTAAAGGTAGAAAGCCTAGTGTTGCTTACTTTAAGCCTTTTGGCTGTACTTGTTTTGTGCATAACAATTGAAAAGATAATCTGGGTAAGTTTGATGCTAGAAGTGATGAAATAGTGTTCCTTGGTTATTCTCAAACCAGCAAAGCTTACAAGTTTTACAATAAGAGATCTAAGATTGTAGAGGAGAGTATTCATGTTGTTTTTAATGAAAGTACTGATGATTCTCTGAGTGAAAGTTTTGCAGATCTTAGTTTGAAAAAATATGAGGCTGGTGAAGATCTTGAGAAAGTCACCAAGAGCAAAACTAAGCACCAGAAACCTTTAAAAGAATCTCAAGGCCTTAAACCCCCTGGTGAGCCAAAATCTCAAAGACTTGAGACTGAGATTAACAGGAAAATATGATGCTCCTTCTACTGTATCAAGAACTCAAAGCCTTGAAGGTCCATACACATGGACACCTAGAAAGAAGTTCAAATATCTCTCAGATCATCCTGCTGAGAATATTATATCAGATCCAACAACTGGAACTCATACAAGAGGTCAATTGAGAAATCTATGTGCATTTAGTGCTTTTGTATCACTCATTGAGCCCAAAAATGCAAAGAAGCACTAGAAGATGCAGACTGGATCATTGCAATGCAGAATGAGCTGAATGAGTTTGAAAGAAACAAGGTTTGGAATTTTGTTCCTAGACCAAAGGATCAATCAGTGATTGGAACAAGATGGGTGTTCAGAAATAAGCTTTATGAAAAAGGTAAGGTTGTGAGAAACAAAGCAAGACTGGTTGATAAGGGATACAATCAAGAGGAAGGTATTGATTATGAGGAAAAAATTTCCCCTGTTGCAAGGTTAGAACTATTAGAATACTTCATGCATTTGCATCACATAATAACATAAAAGTTTTCCAAATGGATGTCACATGTGCTTTTCTGAATGGTTATTTACAAGAAGAAGTATTTGTTGCTCAAGCACCAGGTTTTGAAAAAGACACCTTTCCTAATTATGTTTACAAACAAGACAAATCCTTATATGGACTTAAGCAAGCTCCAAGGGTTTGGTATGACACACTCTCAAATTTTTTGTTGGAAAGTGGTTTTAAGAGAGGTCTGGTTGATAAAACTCTTTTTATCAAGAATCAGAAAAAAGATATGTTAGTTGTTCAGATATATGTAGATGATATTCAATTTGGTGCTACTAATGATTCTCTTTCAAAAGAGTTTTCAAGTCTAATGTGCAGGGAGTTTGAAATGAGCTTGATGGTTGAACTGAATTTATTTCTTGGACTTCATGTACATCAAATGAAGAAAGGAATTTTTGTGCATCAAGGAAAGTACACTATTCACTTGTTAAACAAGTTTAACATGTCACAATCCAAGGTTGTAAAGACCCTTATGAGTTCATCACTGTCTTTAGACAAGGACACAACTGGTAAGAGTGTAAATCAGAAAGAATAAACATGTATGATTGGTTCACTTTTGTATCTAACTGCTAGTACACCAGATATTATGTTTAGTGTGTGCATGTGTGCGGGGTTTCAGGCTGATCCTAAAGAAAGTCATTTATTTGCTGTAAAAAGGATTTTTAGATATTTGAATGGAACCAAAGGCTTGGGGCTGTGGTATTCAAGAAGGTCTAACTTTTTGTTGAGTGGATATTCAGATGCAGACTTTGCAGGATAAAAAGTAGACAGAAAGAGTACTTCTGGATGCTGCCAATTTCTTGGGTCTTCATTGATTAGTTGGCATTCAAAGAAACAAAATTCAGTTGCTCTTTCAACTGCAGAAGCAGAATATATTGCAGCTCGAGCTTGTTGTTCACAGGTTTTATGGATTGCACAGCAGCTAAGAGATCTTGAATACGATTTCAGAAATGTCCCTATCAACTGTGACAATACAAGTGCCATTTCCATATCTAAGAATCCAGTCCAGCATTCAAGGACAAAGCGAGACATCATTTTCATAGAGATCACACAGAAAAAGGTGATATTGTTCTATCTTATATTTCTACTTCTAAGCATATGGCTGATATTTTCACTAAACCACTGCCAATGAGAGGTTTGCATCCCTAAGGCTTTAATTGGGTATGTTAAAAAAGGATGAATTGGTTTAGGGGGAGTAATTAGTTACTATGTGTATTATCTGTGTGATTTCAAAGCCTTGATATTATATTTTCTGAAGCCTTGAAAATATGGCTCAAAGCTTTGAAGTTTCTGTATTAGTCTGAAACTTCTCAAAGCTTTGAACTACTGTTTCACTGCTTTGATGAGTGGATTAGCATTATCTTTAAAAGTTGGATCATGAAAAATTTTGTGATATATTTTTAGATAATTACAGAATCTTTTCAAATGTTCAGAGATTTGATCAAAATATCTACAAATATCTTGAAAATCTTCTGAAATCTTTTTGCATGCAAATCTCCTACTTTTAGTCAAATTCATCTACCTACTTAAGCCAGCTTCAGGAATTATTTTCTCTCATTCTCTACTTCTATCTCTTAGTCTCTATCTCTCTCTCCCCATTCTCTCAATCTCTCTCAAACCCTAACCCAAATGGAGCGAAAATCAGAAAGGATCAATCAGCTAGGTCAGACCTCCAACAAGAGAGGGAAGAGAAAGGCTAACAGGAAGATCACCATTCATGTATCAGACTCAGAGGACACGTCTAGTGTTCATGAGGCTTATACTCCTACAAATAAGATCAAGAAAGGGAAGGAAGTTCAAGAAGAAGCAAGGGCTGGGTCAGATTCAGAATCTGCAACAGAGGAAGTGGTGAAAGAAAAGGGGAATAAGGATCAGGAGGAAGAGTCAAGTAAGAAGAAGAAAGAAGTGATTTCTAAGAAGGAAAATTAGAATGTACCATCTTCAAAAGAGAAGAAGGTTGCTGACAAGAAAACAAAAGCAACTCCAGAAAAGAAAGGGGAAGAAACTCCTGAGAAGAAGAGGGTTAAGCACAGTGCATTGAAAACCAAGAAAGCAACAAACTTTGGTAAGAATCTCTTGCCTGAATCTTGGTTTGTTAATTCTGAGGTCAAGAAGGTATGGATGGATGGGTATGCATCATCTAACGTCTCTTTTTGTAGTTTGATCAGTTCTGATTTATTGGAGATTTTAGACTTACATTACATTAAGAGCTTGAAAGACTCATCTGTTGGAAGTATGTTGAACCAACTTCTGAAGCTTAACCTAGGTTAACCAGATTGTTCTATTTGAATCTGGTTCAAGATCTTGATGATAGTGATAGATACATCCTAACTTCAAGAGTGGCTGGTGTGGATATTAAGTTAGATCACAGGGTGTTCTCCAATGTTTTGAGAGTGCCTAGGAAGTATAAGGTTGGTGACTATCCAGACAGGAAATAAATCCTATAGAAAGCCAAAGCCATGTTTTTCTTGGAGAGAACCACTTTAGAACCCAATCAGTTAACACATTTTGTGTTTAACTGTGAAGCCAAAATCCTATTTTCTATCATTGTGAGGTGTGTGGTCCCCAAGGAGTACTCCAAAGAGTTGGTAACATACAAGATTTTAATCTTGATGTATCTGATATGTCAAGGGTTTGAGGTAGCCTTCCTACTGTGGTGATGGAACACATGGTCTACTGTGGGACTAGGACTAGAAACCATTCTTTACCCTATGCCAATGTTCTACCATTGTTTTTCAAATATTTTGGAGTGTCTTTGAAGGATGAAGAGAAGATTACTACTGGTTTTGGGGTAGTTGATGAAGCATCCCTTCAAAGGATTGGGATTGTCTATACTGCTAAGGGAAAGTGGAAGTTCTATTCAGAGTTGAATGTTAAGGAGCTTAAGGAAAAGGAGTTTATCAAACCTAGAGCTGCTTCAACCCTTAAGGTGCCTGGTAATCTGGATTTCTCACAAATTATAGCTAGGGTTGAGGTTATGGAAGATGGTGTGGAGGATTTGAGACAAGGTTTTTTTAACTTGTCCAATGACCTTACTAAGTTCAAAGGTTTGGTGCTTAACAAGCTTGACCTGATCATCAAAGGTTTGGATCTGGAGAAAGTGCCTTCTTCAGAGAGTAGAGATACCAGCATTGATTCAGAGGAGGTTCTGGGAGAAGCTCTGAAGAAGAAGAAGAAGAAGCAGAAGAAGAAGAAGAAGAAGAAGAAGAAGAAGAAGAAGAAGAAGAAGAAGAAGAAGAAGAAGAAGAAGAAGAAGAAGAAGAAGAAAGGTATTCCTCTTGTTCTGACATCAAAGGATCTATTTGACCAATCTGAAGAGGAGGCAGATGATAGGAAACTGCTGCAGAAAAAACTGAAAAGGAAGCTGCTGATCTGAACAAGTTGGTTGATGAGGTTGTTTAAAAGATGAAGGATGAGGAAGCTCATGGAAAGAAAGCTGAAGAACAAGGAGAACAAGCTGAGGGACAGGCTGAAGATGCAGAAGTCTCGGAAGAACAAGAGGAGACTCAAGGCAAAGGCAAGGGATCAACAAAGTCCACAGGATCTTCAAAGCCTTGAACCTATTCTCTCTATTCTTTCTACTCATCTCAGTCCTGAATTTTAGGTTATTATTAGTATTTCTTTAAAACAAAACTCTGAACAGATCCTACATTTCTTCTACTCTTTTGATGAAAGTCAAAAGGGGGGAGAAGATTATGTGTTATGTGTTTTATGCTTTTAGTTTTTTTATGTTTTTAAGATGTTTAGTATCTATTTTTATGGTTTGTAATAATGTATGATCTGGTAGATGTTTTCTATGCAGTTCTGTGGTATTTGAATTTCTGTTGTTCATATTTTTACTACTGATTGTAAGTTGCAGGATATCGATATCCAGATAATGTGTTTTGTCTTTCATCAAGGGGGAGATTGATAAGTCTGAAGCTCATGGACATTATGTTATGAAAATACAATTATAGAGCTTAGCTTCTTGATGATGAAAGCCATAAACACAAGCATAAGAAATTTCTAAGTACCAAAGCTTGAAATCTTTGAGTTACTGTAGCAGTTCCTATATGTTGAATTATCTAACTCTTTTGTGCAGGTTTTGGTTATGTTTTGATGATGATGGTTTAGTTATACAATCACATTCAGCAATCTATGGTCTAAGTTGATCATTGCAGGACTAAGTTGGATTGAAAATCCATTTTGTTATTCTTGTGAAGTTAACATGCAAAGCTTCAAAGCTTTAAGATATTCTAGTTACTCTTTACTGCTAAGTTCTAGTAACCATCTTTCTGTATACAGATGGATTCAGTGATACTTAGATCTTAATACATGATGATAACTGTCTATTATTGTGGACTCTATATTAGTTACTTGATATATTCATGAGATTGAATATGCTTGTTAACTCAGAACTGTCAGCAGACAATTCTAGCATAGTTTTCTCATTAACTGTTAGCTGCTGTTTCAAGCAGATCTTTTTGCTAGATTGTATTGTTATTTGTTTGATCCTGTCTGCTGAGTATTTGCAGGTTTTTTGAATACTCTAACGTCCATAAACAGATCAGAAATACATTCAAATTAAGTTGTTGACAGGATCTTATCAGATAGAAAATATTCTAGGAATTATGTTCCTGAAATCTCTCAAGTCAGTTGTAGACTGAGTTCAGCTACTTAAATTTGAACTGCAGAGAATTATAGAGACACAGCGGTCATGGTTTTGAAGAGAGAAACTTACCGGGAAGATCAAACTCATACAGCTCTTCAAATCATTCAGGAATTCACCTCTAGCAGACTGAAGATCATTCAATTTCAGAAGAACTCAGGCTTTAAACAGCTTATCTTTTCTGAGTTCTTCTTCCTGTACTCAATTGTATTATATATTTTTCATCTCTAAAATCTCAATAAACTTAGAAGTTTGGTTGTTCAAGTGAACAACAAGAGGTTCTTATTGTTTCAACAGGTTGTAGCCTGTAACTAGATAGGTTGGGAACCACAAGCTGTATAAGTGTAAGGTAGCTCACTTAGGCTTTAGATCTAGGGCTAAATATGGGTGATTAATAAGAATTTGTGTTTGAATTCTGGAGGGATTAGATCCCTCAGGCAGAAACTAGGTCCAATCGTGACTGAACTCTGTAAAATCTTTGTGTTCTTGCTATTTACTTTTGTTGCTTTTACATACAATTTATATTGGAATTTTCAAAGCTTTTGAGCTTTCCAAGTCTCAAAGATTTGAAGCCTCTATACTCAGCTTCTATATCTTTAAGTTTCTCAAATTATTTTCAAAGCTTTGAGATATCAACAGTTTGCTCTACTGAAGTTTCAAAAACTTGTGTTTTGGCAAAAAGCTAGCATACTCTATTCAACCCCCCTGTAGAGTATTAATATACATGTTTGCACCTACATTACACACTTTCACATACATCCCATGCACAAACTAGATCTTGTTTTGTTTGAATTATTGACAAATTGCATCATATGCTTGATTTGTCCGTTTTACGCGATAAACAACAATTTTAAAGTGTAAAACTATCAAGACGTAACAAATAAACCACGTATATATTCTACGATCTGTGGATCTGATACCACTGTAGGGTTTTGATCATAGATAAGCAGAGGAAGAAAGAAATATCTATTAAAGACCCTCGAAGGATCACAGGAAGAGAATCATAACGATGGTAAAGGAAGAAACAAGTAACACACCTTAGAGATCTCCTGTGATGACTTGTAACCTGAATTGTGTCATGTCTCTACGGTTGATCCACGCCTAGGGTTGATTTCTAAATATTCCTACTCCTTTGTGCAAGCTTGGACCGGAGGAAGAGGATGAAGAAATCACGCAACGGGGACCGACCTCTCTTTGTGGCCGACGGGTAGGGGGCAGACGCAGGGGTCGGGTTCGGCCCTTGTGTCTTGCTCTCTCTCTCTCTCTTTATTTCTTTCCCACTCAACTTATGTTATGAGCATTAGTGTGGAAAGGAAGCTAGGAGCATCATTTATATAGTCCAACAACTCCTTGTCAACTACCAAAAGGCCCTTCCTAATCCTACATGAGTTCTGATTAGTCCCTTCCTTGCATATTAGTCCTACTAAGTTTGCAAGGTGTTGCAGAGTGATCATTCTAATTAATTAATCATATTAATTAATTCCCAAATCTAGTTCAACCCTATTGGGCGTGTGACCCCATAGGCCATATCTAGTTGGTAACAACAATTTGCTAATATGGAGCGGTCTCTAGCAAGACATCCATTCTAGGCAACTAATAGAATAGCCATCCGACATACCTTGTGCAAGTAATTGTCTCATCCCTTTATCGCAATATCCGGATTGGACACGAGACACACAAGTCACACTCGTATATCCAATCCATAGTTTCCCGATCCTGGGAATAGCCTTATTCGTGCAAATAACATCAATATCCCATATTGATTTATTTGAGTCTGGCCAAACATTTCGTAATTAAGCACTATCCGTCGAGTGGCCTAGGATATTTTCTCCCGTTATGTGGAGGGAAAAATTCTATCTACGTCTACTACGATCTATAATCTTGCTTTTATTGTATCCGGTACACGCCTATATAGCTACCCAGTCACGGTGTAGCTTTTGACGATACCAAAATCACAATAATCCACAACTAGACAATCTAGTGACTTCAAGTCTAAGGATGACAATACCGTTGTCACCACGAGAAGGGCTTGTGACTCAACATAACATGTATGTAGCCTTCTCGGAGATGGGTCAATCCAAAATGCAATTACCCCTAATGCATACCCATGTGTTGGATCAGGATATCTCCATATCAATCCAACCCCATACTAGTCTATAGATGATTGTCCCATTTAATCATTATAATGGACTATGAATATTTAAGATAAACAACACAATTGTAAATCTAAAGACTTCATTATATTAAATATCTAATAAACAAAACAACGAATGTTCTAGCCAAAATAAGTTCATTCTAAACTAGATTGCCTCTAGGGCATCTATTCCAACAAAACCATCCCCTTGATTAGTTCCCTCCATAAAATATTGTTTCCCTCCAACTTTTCCCACTTTCCTGCATATTAATTAGCCTAGTCATTATTTGGCGCACCCAATTCATTAGACTACAAACTACTATTATTTTAGAAACTCTACAACAACTTTCAGGGTATAAACAATAGAAGGCGTGAAGAGGTGGAGAGGCACACAAAGGGAATGACTGATGTACATCAAGCTATTCACAGGTACTCCATCTCCCTCTCTCTCTCTCTCCCTCGATCGATCGATCCTACAAGAGTTTTTACATTTCCTCATCCTTTCTATTTCACCCTTTCTCACACTTAGTCAATCTATTCAAATAATTTGAAAAAAATCCCTAATTAAGTAGGAGAGAAACGATTTCTATTTCAACTTTTCTCACACATAATCGATCTATTCAAATTATTTAACATAAATTTCTAATTGAGTAAGAGAGGAACGATAATTTTTTCCCTATGGATGTGCAGATCTTGTTAATTCAAGTTTCTGGGTAGTCATGTTCTCTCTATCAGCCTTTCTCACACAATTTCCAAATTCGACTAAGTCAAGGACATCTCTTTTGAGTGATACAGATAATGATTTCTCAATCTACATGCATATATCCTCCTACCAACCCATAGTTAATTGACCAGGCGATTCTTTTTGTCGGAAAACTCCAGTGCATGTCTGTATCCTACACTATTAAGTTATGGTTTAAAACTTTAGCAAATTGATTCTTACTCATGACTAAGGAGGTGTGCACAAGAGATTCCGGCGGGGAGACCTCCGTGTACACCGTATGTAGTGGATCAGGGATCGCACAGGAAGAGAGGGGTTGTGTGTAGGGAGAGAGTAAGGCAGTAGCAATGTCTGAGAGAGAGACAGAGGTTTGGCAGAGCTTCCGCGTATGGCAAGTGTGTTCTCCTTTGTATGGAAAGGTTAACGTCCTATATATAGCAGAGAACGTGACCGTTGTAGTGTGGTTAATGCGCCCATTGATGGCGGCTTAATTAGCTTAACCATAACGGCACGTTCGTCCGAGTATATAGGGACCGTTACAGCACGTGGTGCGCGAATACTGGAACCGTTACGAGGTTGACCGGGTTTGACCGGATTGACCGGGTTTATGGAGCTCGTGCCATAAATCTCTCAAAACAGTTACTAAAGGTCGCGTGCGGGCTTGGCTCGCACGCGACATGGCTTACTCTAGCCTCCAAACCACAAAGTCCCTACAAGTCCCGTGCGGTGGTATGCGAGGGCTCTGTCTCGCAGCCCCCACATGGATCAGCTCGGCTGGTGATCCAGTGTGTGTGGAGCACAATATGGTGTGCTGGATGGTTGCCACGTGGTCAAGATCTGTCAGCTCAGAAAGCAGTATCTACATTAGCCCCCTTTCTGCGCGTGAAGACTCATAGCCGTATAGACTTCCATGCGCGGAAACCAACATACGCGTTGCTGCCACGCACCAATTCAAATACGGGTAAGTTCAGCCCCCGTGCGTGTCATTATGACCTAAAACCCCTAGAGTCGTGCCGTCTGACCTTTAGGGTTTTAGGCGTGACGTCAGCTTGTCCTGTGATTGCGCGATTCGACGGTGACGGTTGCGATTCGACTACCGAAAGGACGCAACCCTTCATTGTTTTGGATAAACACCTTGTATCCCCCATTATTGCAAAGCATCACTTATTTCTCTTAAAGTGAATGTTACCCGGAGATCTTCGAGAGCAGATCCAGATAATCAATCACCAGTTCAGAACTGCAATCCGTGTTCTTCAATTGTGCACATCCAAGCAGGCTTCAAGAAAACTAGGTTGGCCTCGTTTACTTTTGATTTGAGTTACCGGTGTTTGCCTTGAACTGCGTTGAATCTGTAAACCCATGAAATTTGTGAAGAGGCTCTGATCTTTGAACCCACTTTGCTTTAATCCTTCAATAATATGAGATCTTGCAACTCCCCGATTTCTGAAATTGATACCAGAATTGTTCGTCTTCCTTTGCATAGATCTTGAATTTCAAAATTCAAACTGAAGTGTGGTATTTCTCCCCCCTTTTTTTCTTGCTCTTCCGCAGGAATGGCCAAGACAAGAGTAACCAGACCCGTCAAGGAAGATGAAGAGATACCCGACCTTCCGCAGGCCTTGTGGCGAAAAGCCCCCTTTTTAGGCGGCAAAGATTTCTACCATGCGAGGGTAAAGGCGAAGAGGATGCCTGATCCTATCCCAGTTGAGCGATTGCTGACGCTAACTCGCCCAGTTAACTCAGCCTTGCTCCAGTTGATTGGTTCCGAGGATGTGGTTCGATTGGGAATCGAGAACGGGCACTTCCCATATACTGCGATTTCTACCCAGGCGTTCGTCCAGAAATCGGACTATATGGATGAGTGGATCGACCACGTGTTGGATCATCACGCCGCGACTCTTGATGAAGCCGGCATATACTTTGCTATCCGGGCTATGAAGGGTGCTGCCGTGAAGCTGGATCAGTCCATGCTTCTAGACCTTCTGTCCCGCTATTCGCCTGCGACTCACACGTTCCATTTTGCTGAGTTCGAGGCTGCCCCCACACTCGAGGACGTTCAAATGCTGTACGAGCTTTCCCCCATGGGCCGTGTGGACCCTCTGAGTCCCTTAAGAACATCTGCAGAGATTGCCTTGTACACACAGATGGAGGAATGCCTAGCAGAGGTAAAGAAAATCTCTACTCGGTGGACCACTACAAAACCTCTTCCGAACTGGCAGCTGGTTGATACGTCTGCGAAGAATACCTGGAACAAATGGTTACAGTACTTCTTCCGAGACTATGCGAACAGCAGTATCACTAAGAAGCTTCTGAGTGAGGACCCGGAGGCCGAGAATTACGTAGAGGGTAAGGGTTATCATTTGACCCTTTGTGCTTTTCTTTGTGCCTGGCTGTCGAGGTACTTGATTGATGGTCACCCCCATGACGGAGTCTTCTATCATGTGTTGCCACTTGCTGTGAGGCTCGCCCTTGGCCAGAGAGTCGCACTCGGGCCCTTGGTCTTGGGCACGCTGTACTATAGGCTTGATCAGCTGGTTCTAGCCATGAAGGAGTCGCGTGGCCGCCTCGATGTACTGACCTTTGTCAATATTTCCTTCTTGATAATGTGGGTTTTTGAGCGATGGCCGTCCTATGCTCCAACTGCTCTCAAACTCGACAAGTGGTGTCCCCCAGGCGAGACGGAAGCGCGCAACAGCGGAAGAGCTGCGAGATGGTTCGGAGCAAGCAACACCAAGTGCGTTTGGAGTTTGATATGCGACAAGCGGAAGGAGTTTACTGCCAGGCCCTATGCCACGCGCATTGAGAATGTGCGATGGTTTCCAAAGCTGTACCCCTCTAAAGGCATGGTCTTTTCAGAAGAGCTTCTCTTTGAAGGGGGACCTCATTTCCATGAGCGCTACCGCGAGTTCTTTTGCTGGTGTCTGCGAGGTTCCCTTCCTGCTCTCGCAGAGCATATTCGTGAGCTCGCGCCGAGGTATGAAAAGCTTACCGTGGACGTTGACCCCACTCGAGTTTCTCCTCAGTTTGGTTTTGATGCGGTGGCCCCATGAATCTGGCCCCAGTCCATTATCAGAGGATGCTACAAGCGCTTGCTAACAAAGGAGTGCAAGACGGTCTTCATGAACAATCTGCCCTTTGAGCAGCCTGCGGGAACCCGCGAGGGTGGTTGTTCCCAAAACTGGCTCGCATACTGGATTGCCCAGCAAACGAGGATCGAGATCCCTTGATCAAAAGAAACTCTTTTCCGTTTCGCCCCACTTGCAGTCTGAGCGAGTCTGAGTATGGTTGCTACTCACTGTTGGATCGTGAGAACCATTTGTGTCCTGATGTCATTCTGAAGGAACAAGTCGCCGCAGTTAAGAAGGGCGACACGCAGGTCGTCAGATATAGCAAGGCTTTTGCTGAGGTAAGCAATTTCTTCGCGTGCGTTAAGCTTCTTGATTTCCTTATGCTGACACTTTTATTCTGTACTGTTGTAGTGTTATGTGCGGAGATTCGCAGCTGGTGATCGCTCCAAGTCGCTGGTTAACACCATTGTTGCCACCAGAAGACAAAAGCAGCCGTTCCGGCTTTCATGGAGGATGGACGCTGAGGTTGAAACAAAGGTTCGCGCAGTCATGAATGCTTTTGCTGACTCGCTGATAGACAATCCTCCGGCTCCGTTTCCTCCTGGAGATGACCCGTCCCCTCCAGCGACTGCGGCGCCGAGAGTGAAGAGACCTAGGCAAAAGGGAATTGCGATTTCTTCCCCTAGAAGTGCTCCAGCTTCTCCTCCAGTGAGGTCCCTTTCTATCAAGGACAAAGGCAAAGGTCGCATGCCCAGCAAAGTGCGGAAAGAGCTCGCAGTTGAGACTTTCGTTCCATTCAATCAAGAGGAAGAGGAAGAGAGGAAGGAGCCCCAAGCAAGTGATGAAGAAGAAGAAGCAACAGTTTTGATGCATGAGGAAGAATCAGGAGGTACCTCCGTCGCATTTCCTTTCTCGTTATCGTAACTTCTTTGCACTTCTTTTCTTAAACCAACCGTATATTCGCAGATGATGATGTTGAAACCATTGGAGGCCTTGTGGCCAAGAGACAAAAGAGAGATGCCCATTCTGGCATTCCAGATGATCCCATAAGCGAGGACGTTCTTGCTGAGTCCTGGAAGACAGCCGCGGAGGCTGCTGAAAGAAGGAGGCGGCGGGAAGAGGAGGAGCTCGAGCGTGTGAAACAGCGGAGCCTCGAAGAGCGGCATGTTGACGGCTTAGCGCGTCCAGTTGACGAGGAAGACGAGCTTTCCGAAGAAGTGGCTCCTCATGCGGAGGAGGAAGAGGAGATTCCAGAAGAGGATGCAGCAGCCTTGGAGCAAGTCCAAGCAGACTTTGAAGAAATCGCAGGCGGCGATAAAGGTGAGATCTTCAATCTCGCAGTAACTTATAGAGATGTTATTGTGGGTGAGTTAAAGCATGGTGTGTCAAAGGCTGACATTCGCCGTTGGTTAGTAAGCAAATGCGGAGAACCCTCAGGTAATCATTTGAGTGATACGCACGTACTAGGCTTTAGCAACTTGAGGCAGAATCATGACTGGTTTATTCGCATCCCAGGTCACGCTCCTCTTAAAGACTTGCTTAGTGAGGACACACTAATAGGGCATGGTTCCACGTCCTTAGTGTATGATGAAGATACCTCAATCCTACCTTCGCGTGGAGGTGCTCACTCTTAACTTTAGTAAAGATAGCAAAATAACTTATAGCGCAAGTTACCTCATATCATCGCATTTAATATCGCAGGTCATGCTGAGGAACCTGTGCTGGAGCAGAGAAGTCAGCCTTCTGCGTCCTATGTTCCAATTCCGAGCTCCCATACCGAGAAGCCTGTCGCGGCTGCTGAGCATGCAAGTGAGCCTCTCGAGGGCATCATCGAACTCTCCGATGATGCTGAAGCAGATGCTGTGCTGATGGATGAAGATGTCCATACCGGTGCTGAGGAAGTAAGGACAAGTGCTGCTAATGCTTTCGCATCTGAGAGCGTTCTTCGCCAAGCTACTTCGGCTGTCCCTTCGCCTCCGGCGATGACTGAGCCAGAGGCACCCATTCCTGCGTGGAGCTTTTGGGGCTCGCAGGTTGGGAATGCAGTCGCAGCTGGTGCGGCCTACATTCTTCCTCCCGACTACGAGAGATTGGAGCTCGCAGCTGATAGGAGAGCTATGGAGCGAGGACAGTCTTCGACCACCCCGGCAGCGCGCATTCCTTCTCTTCATGAGATTCTGGAAGGAACTGGTAAGCAAAGCTTTACTGTTCGCATTTTGCATTATTTACTTGCGAGTTTGACATCTTAACTCGGCTTTGACTTCTCTTCAGGTTTGAAGCAAACCGATGTGGACTGGGTGGTTCGAATGCGCCTCACCTACCCGCAATCGTTTGTGAGATCTCTGGAGATAGGGCCCTTTGACAGGAGGCTGTTCCTTACTGAGGCCATTTGGATATTGGAGCAGCTGTCTGCGGCTACGCCTGCGACCATTTCTGTCCAGAGTGCCGAATTGCTATGTGGCATGTGCCAGAATCTCGTGACCAAAGTCCAAGGCAGACTGGGCTTCAAGTTTCTTATGAATAGAGTCACGCTGATTCGCGCAGCCGTAACTTTGAAGATCGGCCACCAGAATCTCGCAGCTGAGAAGCAGAAGGTGGAGCAGCAAAAGCTAAAAGTTGACAAAGCTCTGAAGCTTTATCATGAGATGAATGCCAGGTGCGAGCAATTGAAGCAAGAAGTGGAACAAGTAGAGAAGCTGAGCCATCAGTTCGAGCCCCAAGACTCCTTGATCAAGAATTTGCTTTGATTTTCGAATTTTGAAAAATAGCAAGAAAATAGCTGAAACATTAATGTAATGTTTGAAACATTAATGTAATGTTGCTAGGGTTTCTCCCCCCTTTTTTTTAGCAACAAACAATGAATTTGCCCGTTTTGCCCTTTCCCGGGATTTGATAGGATATCTCTGTGCATATCCAATTATGACATCAGCAATTGATATTTTGCTTGATTTTCGCGCTAATTTCTCGGCAGATAAGCACGCTTTTGTTGGGAAGTCCATCCGAATCATGACTATCCGTCATTTATTAGGATACGCAACTGAATCGTCGTAGCCTTTAGTAGGGTAATTGATTGTTACCGCTTTTCAAGGCGTAAGTGATTGAACTTACCCTCTTTTTGAATTCTGCTGACTCATCTTTGGTAACTGAAGAGTCTCTACAGGGTCTATATAAACCCTGTCTTTGCTATTTGGGTTCTTCATCCCAAAAATGTGCTTTGCCGTGAGTCCTTACGACTGCTGGCTTCAACGCTTATTTTTCGTTGATTCATGGCAACTTCAAGTTGTGAATCCTGAGTTTGCGCTTTGTGCTGTAGAAATAGTTTCCAAGATCCACTTTATGAGGCTTATTGCTCTTTATAACCATCATAAAGAAGATGCAGATAATATCTCATGTGTGTTCGAAGAAATTTCTTCGTGTATTATGTTTGCAGGTCATGTTTCCGGCCGCCTCCCGGCGAGGTGCAGCGCCGAAGTGACCGTGCTACCGTCTCGTAATGAACGGCGGAATTCTTCTTCAGCATCCCTGGAGAAGAACCCATCGCCTTCACATTTGTGAGCTCGGGGTGGCGTACTGTCGCGTTCGTCCCCGTCTACAAGGAGCCCTTGCCCTTTGGAGCTTCTGCTTGCCTGTGGATCGCCGGAACCGGTGGTTCCTTGGGCAAATGTTATGGGGTGCCGATCTGACAAGGGCCTTGTCAAATACTGGGATCTTGAACATATGGCTTCATGTGGCTCTTTTAGAACAAGATCCCGCCTGCTACAGATGTTCACCCGCAGATCTGCGTATTGCGGAGCCGGTGTTGAAACCGGTGGGTTCATCCCTTTTAGCCAGGATTCCCATAGTGTGCCTTTCCTGGCTTGTCAGCTACTTTTCGCATGTATTGTAAGCCATGTCGGCTGCGTAGTTAGATTCGAGCTTTTTCGCTTGTAAGCTGCTATCTAGACAGATAAAATGTAAGTCATTTGACTCATAACGATAAATAGCCTTTTGTATTATCTGCTGTCTCTTTACAACAAAATACAACTTCGCATGCGTTTCAGCATATTTTGCCTTGCATAATGTTACGTAATGGTCTCGCATTTGCGATCTGCTATATGAGTTCGCAGATGTTTCGCTAGATCGTTTGAGATCATAATTTCGCAGCTGTGCCATCCTGGCAGATGGGCTTATGATTGGCCTTTGTGAACCTTCACAATATTGCGAGTTGCTATAGTGGCAGATAGTCTTTAATAGATCAATTAAGATCGTTAAATTGTGCGAGTTGCTATCGTGGCAGATAGGCTTTACCAGAAGATCAAATAAGATCATTTTGCGCATGAATTGCTATCGTAACAGATAGGCTTTAAAGATCAATTAAGATCGCATTTGTATGTGCTGCTATCGTAAGAGATAGGCTTAGATGATCAATCACGATCATTGCACGCAGGCTGCTATCGTAAGAGATAGGCTTAAATGATCAATTAAGATCGCATTTGTACGTGCTGCTATCGTAAGAGATAGGCTTAGATGATCAATTGAGATCGCGTTTGCATAGGCTGCTATCGTAAGAGATAGGCTTAGATGATCAATTAAGATCGCATTTGCATAGGCTGCTATCGTGACAGATAGGCTTAGATGATCAATTAAGATCGCATTCGCACAGGCTGCTATCGTAAGAGATAGGCTTAGATGATCAATTAAGATTGCATTTGCATTTGTTGCTATCCTGAGCGATAGGCTTAGATGATCACTTAAGATCGTATTTCGCATTTGCTGCTATCGTGAGAGATAGGCTTAGATGATCACTTAAGATCGTATTTCGCATTTGCTGCTATCGTGAGAGATAGGCTTAGATGATCACTTAAGATCGTATTTCGCATTTGCTGCTATCGTGAGAGATAGGCTTAGATGACGATCGATTAAGATCGCAGTTGTACAGATTGCTATTGCGGCGAATAAACCATTGTTAACAGTAATACCAAACTGAATAAAGCAACATAAACAGCTAGAAATGTGAACTTCTCATTTGGGAGAATTCTTTTATTATAACGCTCTCATTATGGGAGAGATGGGATTACAATCCTCTCATATGGGAGAGGAGATTGTGTAAATCGTAGCCATACAAGATATCAAGCGACGTTATAATAAAGCGCATGAAATGAGAGAAGTCAGGGATAGTACTTCTTAATCCAGCGCATGTTGACTGAACTCGGAGTTGAGGTTGTGCCGTGCAACCTTCAAATGCTGCAGTAGCCACTGTCAAAGACTTCTGTGACTTCGAAGGGCCCTTCCCAATTGGCTGCGAACTTCGGGTGAGTCGCTTCTCGCATACAGTGATCAGATGCGCGCAAGACCAAGTCTCCGACTGTGAAGTCTCTTCGCTGTACCGTCTTATTGTAGGCGCGAGCGATTCTTTCCTGGTATCGCTTGTTGGTTCTCTTGGCTTGTTCTCGCTTTTCCTCCAGCAAGACTAAGTCGTGATCGCGTTGATTTTCATAGAGTGCATGGAAGGCCAGCCTTGCCGAATTGACTCTGACCTCCGCAGGTACTACAGCTTCGGCCCTATAACATAATAGAAATGGCGAGGCCCCCGTGGGTGTCCTTGGAGAAGTTCGGTAGGCCCACAGAGCTATGCTTAGAGAATCAGCCCACTTCTTGTGGTCATCTGCGACCATCTTGCTCAAAATTCTCAACAGCGTTTTGTTGGTCGCCTCAGCTTGTCCATTTCCCTTTGGGTAATAAGGGGTAGAACAGATCTCCCTGATATTGTACTCCGCTAATTTCGCAGCTACCTGGCGATTAACAAAAGGAGTACCGTTATCTGAAAGAATGGTGTTTGGGATTCCGAACCTGCATATGATGCTTTCCTGGATGAAGTTGACTACAGCCAGCGCATTTGCCGTCTTTAGTGGTATTGCTTCCACCCACTTGGTGAATAGCTCAGTCGCGGTGAGAATGAAATGGTTCCCATGCGACGTCGGTCGGATGGGACCAATGAAGTCCAGAGCCCATGTGTGAAATGGCCAGGGCGTCCCTAATGCGTGTAGATCCACGGCGGGAGCATGCACTAGGTTCCCTTTGAATTGGCACTCCTGGCAACGTCGCACTTTGGTGCGGCAATCGACCTCCATCGTGGGCCAGAAATACCCGATTGAAAGGAGCTGTCTGCATAATTTCGCACCTCCTTGATGCTCTACCTGATGGGAAAGGTCCATGACTTCTTGTGCTTCTTTGCCGTCTAGACACCGCAGCAAGTTGCCTTCATGACCTCTTCGCCAAAGTAGGTTTTCCTGTACCACATATCGAGACGCTTTCCTTTTCAATTTCTCGGCTTCTTTCCTTGATTCGGGCGTGGTGCCCTGGGTGAGGAAATCAAATAGTGGCTTCCTCCAGTCCGTGTCGTCATCGGTTAGGGCGATGAGTAGAGAATCTTTGATTAGCGCGCAAATCTCGCACTTTCCTTGTATTAGGGATGCGGCTGTTGACATGTCTGGCCAATGAATGCCATATCTCTGAGCCTTCCTGTAGATTGACACCTCGCTTTCTCCACAAGCGTGTTGGTGAATCTTTTCTAACAGCTGTTGTCCCTCTTGCTCGGAGACGCATCGCATGAGTATTCCGCCAGGACCCTTGTAGTAAAGGGTGTTGTCGTGGATGCAGTATCCTTTTGTGAGTGCCCAGCTTTCGCTGCTGGTGCCTTTCGCAATAGCTTGTAGGATTGCTTTTCTCCAGTCTGCATCATCCATGTATTCGTCATCGTATGCATCTTCTGTCAATGCCGACGATGTTCGCACTTCAATTGAAATCTTTGCGGGACATTTGTCTGTGCTGACCTTAGATGCCAAGGTTGCTAAGGCGTCTGCGTGCCTGTTGTCTGCTCGGGGCTTGTGCTCATACTTCACATCGCAGAATTGCTGCATCAGCTTTTGTACTAGGGTGCGGTAAGACAGGAGGTTGATCTCATTCAAACCATACTCGCCCGAGGCTTGCTTGACAATCAGCTTGGAATCTCCCATGACTGTTAGGTTGCTTACTTCCAAAGCTTTCGCCGCACGGAGCCCCGCGATGAGAGCCTCGTATTCTGCTTCGTTGTTCGTGACTGCGAAGTTGAGCTTTGCGGACATCTGTATGACCTCCCCGTCTGGCTTTGTCAAGACTATCCCAATGCCTCCGCCTTTCCTGGTTGACGAACCGTCGAAGTGGAGGGTCCAATAGGGCACGTCGATTGCGTAGATTTCAGGGCCTTCGAGCTCTTCTTCGATCACGGGTTCGTGGCTGTTGTCGGGGAACTGTGCCAACAGATCCGCTACCGCCTGCGACTTGATCGCTCGCGGTCGAACGCATGTGATATCGTATTGAGAGATGGTCATGTACCATTTTGCCAATCTCCCGCCCGGAGTAGTGTGAGTTAGCAAATATCGTATAGGGTCGCTTTTGGTGACCACTACTACTTTGTGTGATGCAAAATAGTGTTTCAACTTTTCTATCACGAAGAATAAGGCAAGGCAATGACGTTCGATGTCTGTATACCTCGATTCAGCAGGCTGCACGATGCGAGAGATGTAGTAGATAGGCCTCTCTTGGCCTTCATACTCCTGAGCCAAGAACGCTCCTATAGATCTCCTTGTTGATGTCAGATATAGCAGAAGCGGTGATCCGAGTTGGGGCGCGATCATTATTTTTGAGGACGTGAGTAAATCCTTCAGCTTTTCGAATGCGGCTTCGTGCTCCGGAGCCCAGTTGTACACGGCGTCCTTCTTGAGAAGAGTGCTGAAACAGCATGTGATTTCGGCAATTGCTGGGATGAATCTCCGCAGATAGGATAGCTTTCCTAAAAATGTCTTTAATGCACTCTGATTATGGGGCGGCGTCATGCCAGTGATAGCTGATACTTTTGCGGGGTCAGGCTCGATCCCTTGGCGATGAACCACGCATCCCAAGAATTTCCCTGATGTCACCCCGAACGCGCATTTCATGGGATTCATCTTCAGTTGAAAGCGCCTGCATCTGTTGAACACCTTTCGTAGATCTGCGAGGTGATCTGCTTTGTGCTTGGATTTAACCACTAGGTCATCCACATAGAATTCCACCTCTCTGTGCATCATGTCGTGGAACAGAGCCATCATGGCCCGCTGATAGGTCGCGCCCGCGTTCTTAAGACCGAACGGCATTACTGTATAGTTGAACACCCCCACCGGAGTGATGAATGCAGTTTTCCGCGCATCTTCGGGATCCATCTTGATTTGATTGTACCCGCTGAAGCCGTCCATGAAACTGAACATGCGATGGCCCGCTGTTGAATCGATAAGCAAATCGATGTTGGGCAGTGGGAAATCGTCCTTAGGGCAGAAGCGATTGAGATCTCGGAAGTCCACGCAGATGCGGAGCTGTCCATTCTTTTTCACTACTGGCACGATGTTGGCCAGCCATGTGGGATGATGATTCGGCTCTATGAACTTGGCATCTAGGAGTTTGACAATCTCCTGCTTGATTTTCACGTTAAGCTCTGGCCTGAAGCTTCTTGTGCTCTGCTTGACCGGTTTAGACCCCGGGATGATGTCTAAACGGTGCATGGTGATGCTTGTGTCCAGACCTGGCATCTCATCATACTCCCATGCGAACACATCCTTGTATTCAGTTAGGAGTTGTAGCAGTCCCTGTTCCTCTTCGCTTGTGAGGTCCGCACTTAGGAAGACTGGCCTTTTCTTTTCCCCGTTCGGGCTGAGGAACACTTCCTTTAGCTCTTGCTTTTGTGGTCTGGGCCTGTCTTCCATGCATTCAGGTGCTTCTTTAAGTTTCTCGTCTGGAACGCCCTGTGTGGGCTCTTCTGTCAGCGCAATTTGCTCGATTTGATTGATTTGCCCAGGGATATCCCCATGCCCGTGTGAGGACACCCCCGCGCACCTTCATATGCGATAGCATTTCTTCCCATTGGCGTAGAAGCTCTCTATCTCCTTGCCCTCGGGGTCATGCTTTGCGATTCTCTTCAGAGTATACACGTTCTTTCGGTGATATGCAATACGCGGCGCCTCTTCGCGTGCAGGCGGCTTTTCCCTGGCATCTTCCCTTGTCACCATTACTCCCGCAGGTGACTGGTCCTTGATGTCCTCCCAGAGAGGCAAAGGAGTAGGGTTGAATGGTCCGGGTGTTTGCTCGTCCGCCATCTCAGTGAACCACACCGCCTCGCTGAGATGTGCCTCGTCCAGGTTGAATGGGTTCGTCGAAGCCGGTATCTCGACTATTCTGTCATTCCAGATAGCTTTCATAACCTGGTGAGCCGTTGAAGGGACTGCGTCGAAGCGATGAATCCAGGCTCGACCTATAATCATGTGGTACGTGGTGTTCGCGTCTATGACATAGAACTTTGCTGAGCACTTGATTTTGCCAATCTGAACGCCCAGGCGGATCCAACCGATCGTCATTCTAGAGTCGCTTCCGAATCCCATCAGCGGGGATGGACGTCTGACAATCTTGTGCTAGGGGATCCTTGCTAGCTTCAGTGTGTGGAGCGAAACGACGTTGACCGCTGCTCCTCCATCGACGAACGCTCGTTTGAACTCGACGCCATTGATGATGGCAGTGACGTACAGAGGCCTTTGGTGGCTCGCATCCGTCTTTTTGTCGCTGGCAGAAAAGGTCATACTCTTTTCTGTAGAGCGAGACGCCCTGATGACTTTCCCGTCGGATACTACAAGATCCTCTTCGTAGTCTTCTGCTATTCTCAAGATCGCTTTCGTCATATCTGTTCGGCATTTCTCCGAGAAATTCATCTCGTCGAAGAACCTGCTGAAGCCATGCGACCCTTTCATCCGGTCGGCACGTTCATCCTCCGTGTCCATGCTGTAGTCCTCGTCTTCATGGACCTCGGCAACGATGGGTAGACCATCCTCTGCGACTTCTTCCAAGTCGACGATCGAGATCATAGCGACCTCTTTGCCTTTCGAGCCCTGCTCCGTGTGCGCGGGAAGCGGGTTGTTGCGCACATCCTTCCGGTGATCGCTGACGATAAGCTCGCCGTTCTTCATCTTCTGGTCGAACGCGAATCTGAGCGTCTTGCACTCGGCCGTGGGATGCATGACCTTGCCGTGGTACTCGCACCACTTAGGGTCTCTTACCATCTCCTTAGAGGGTATCTTCTCGAGTGGCGGTAGGACACCGTCCTTACGCCATTGTCTGCAGAGGTCGCTTGCCTCCTCTACCGAGCATGGCAGAGGCGGTACATCGAAGTTCGCAACCTTCGCTTGTTTCTGGGGCGAAACTGTATTGACCTCAGCTTCGCGTCCCCTCTTGTAGCTAAATCTCCCGATCTTGTATGTGGTGGCGCTCGGAGGTCGCTCCGGAGCGTTCTTCTTTTTCTGTCTCTCGACTATAGGCTCGATGTTCTTCGTGCATTCGATTAACTTTGAAAACTTAGGTGTTTTCAAATTAATGAGCATACCTTTGTATTCATCTCGCATGCACTGCAGGCATATCTCTACGAGCCGGCTTTCAGGCATTGGATCTTTGCACTCCAGGGATTTCGCCCTGAATTTCTTGATGAAAGCGATTCCGTCCTCTTCGCGCTTCTGATACATCCGCGAGAGATGGATCATCGTCACCTTTTCTTCCATCTGGAAGAACTTGGTATAGAACTTCTGGACCATGTCTTCCCAAGTCTTCACGGATCCGGCCTCCAATGTTCGGTACCATTTGTATGCTACGTTCCCAAGAGATTTTGGGAATTCTCGCATCAGCAGCTTGGGATCGGCTCCGTACGGACCCATGACATCAATGAAACGCATGACATGCTCATGAGCGTTTCCATTGACGTCCTCGAACTTATCCCATTTGGGAGCCTCGTACCCCGCCGGGTTAGGCATGAGATAGATCTCTCGTGGAATAGGTGGATCGTTGTCTAACTTCGGGATAATGGTATCCGCGAATGACTGATGAGCCAGAATAGTGTCTACGCGCTTCTGCAGAGACGTCATGCATTCGGGAATGCTCCCCTCGGTAGTCGATGGCGGGGTTGCCGTAGGCGGTGGCGACACATACGCCGTCGGAGGGTTAGGAGCATACTGACTACCCGTATTTCCCCAGATCGCCGTTGGGGAAGGCAAAGGGTACTGCAGAGTTGGGTTAGACGCCAAAGCCGAGGGCTGAGGAGTGTGAGCAGCAAGAGGTAACATCTGAGCTGTTGACCCTTGAACCGACGGCAACTGCGTAGTCGCCAGTGGAGTCTGCAGATTGGGGTTGGGAGGTGTGGTTGACACTCCCAATCCTGTAGCGGTAGGGGCTCCTCCTCCCTGAGGAGTAGCGGTGGCTGATGAAGGTTTGGCGCAAGGGTGCCCAGAACGGCTAAGATCCGTTCTAATTGCGCAGACTGAGCCTTGAGAGCTTTCGCCTGACCCTGAACAGTGGCGTCCAAGGACTCTAGCGTCGGTGTCTCGCCGGGAGTCGTAGGAGTACGGCGGACCTCGTCTCCTGATGGTGCTTCGGTGGAAGGCGATCTGTTGCTGACATCATCCTCCTGAGACATGGTTGCTTTTGTTGGTAAGTTCACGTCGGGTTCACCAAAATGTGCACAAGAGATTCCGGCGGGGAGACCTCCGTGTACACCGTATGTAGTGGATCAGGGATCGCACAGGAAGAGAGGGGTTGTGTGTAGGGAGAGAGTAAGGCAGTAGCAATGTCTGAGAGAGAGACAGAGGTTTGGCAGAGCTTCCGCGTATGGCAAGTGTGTTCTCCTTTGTATGGAAAGGTTAACGTCCTATATATAGCAGAGAACGTGACCGTTGTAGTGTGGTTAATGCGCCCATTGATGGCGGCTTAATTAGCTTAACCATAACGGCACGTTCGTCCGAGTATATAGGGACCGTTACAGCACGTGGTGCGCGAATACCGGAATCGTTAAGAGGTTGACCTGGTTTGACCGAGTTTATGGAGCTCGTGCCATAAATCTCTCAAAACAGTTACTAAAGGTCGCGTGCGGGCTTGGCTCGCACGCGACAGGGCTTACTCTAGCCTCCAAACCACAAAGTCCCTACAAGTCCCGTGCGGTGGTATGCGAGGGCTCTGTCTCGCAGCCCCCACATGGATCAGCTCGGTTGGTGATCCAGTGTGTGTGGAGCACAATATGGTGTGCTGGATGGTTGCCACGTGGCCAAGATCTGTCAGCTCAGAAGCAGTATCTACAGGAGGTAATATGCTTCTTTAGGAAATTTTGAACACATGAAGGCCTATGCAAAATTCTACCTTTGATTTTCTTTATGAAAGGAATTGTAGCCTTGATTGTTTATATGATTTGTCTATTTAATAACTTATTGTTTGAGTATGAGGACTTACTTTTCTTTTCCATTTTATTTTGCATGTTATCTCGAGTGAATTTACTGTTCTTGTGAGGTAAATTTACACCCCAACTTTTGAATGGCACCTAAAATTTTAAAATTGTGGAGTTTTATTGTTATCATGGTTCTGTAGTTTCTTGTGTTTCTAAAACTCTTAATGTTTGATATTTGTTTTGTGCACTACATCTAGCATATTTATATATATGTAGAACGAAAGTCATGTTGGGTGAATAAAGGAATATATCAAGTTGACGATATAATAAAGACTAGTAAGAGGAGTTCATTTTCTCAAAGATATAACTTTGTTAATGAGTTCTATGGATACAAAAGTTTACATGATTCTCATTTCTAATTTTCTGATCTGAGTATAACTAATTCTCATTTTATTTGTGGTCTATTTGTGTGAAGTGTAAGTATATAACATGTGAACTCATGAAGTGTAGTACATAAAGTGTAGTAAATCAAAACATGTTTCCTAATTACAAAATGTGCATGTCTCTTCCTCCACACCATGTTTTACTTAGATTTTACTTTTTAGGAATTACTTCAGCTACAACCCTTCACAAAATGATCTTGTAGGTAAAATTAAATAATACTTATCTCTGGTTTCATGTATGATATGGTCTCAAGGATTACATAAAGACAAAGCAGCTAGAGGAAAAACAATGTTTAATTAAAAAAAGATGTAAAGCAGCACGGGATGGAGATATATATTCTCAAGTGCTGGGAAAGGATAGACGTGGACGAGTGCGTGGTTTAGGAGTAGGACCTACACCTTCAACTCTTTGGGGGCTCAAACAGAGGTCGAATCGGGTTTGTTAAAAAGAGTACTATAGAAGAAGAGCAGAAGATGGAAGAGGAGATGAGTAAACTAAGAAGCCAAGTAGAAGTTTTGCAAGGTCAAGCAGATAAAGTTCATACTCTACAAGAAGAAGTGGTTGAATTGCGTACTACAATAAAGTTGATGCTCCCCCACTTATCCAAAAATCAGTCTCCAGCATCTCGAGATGTTGCACAGGTGATACCTTAAGCTATAATTTATTAATTTTTTAAAAATTGATTGTTGTTCAACGAAAATATGTTTTGTCGTTACTTATTACTATTTTTATGCTATATTTGAAGGTGTATGCCTTATATGTCAACAAAAGTTCACTACCAAAGAATAAGCGTTCTTTGACAGGTAAATTTTTGAAGTACTTGCTTTGGTAGACATAATGCAATAGTCAACAAATTTTGAGATGCTTTATTACACTCAATTACATACATGTTCTTAGCTGATGTTTGTGCATTCTCCTGCAGGTACAAGATATTCACAGAAATGATGAGAGGAAAGTCATGCTCTGCTTATGCTGAAGTTATTTGGAAAGGGGTTGTCTTGGTCCAGTTTATTTTGATAGGGATAGTCTTCCTGAAGTGAAGCTTTTTCTTACAGCACTGATGTCTTCCAAAATAATTTTTCCGACAACATTATGAACTCTGTTCATTGATGCTAGTTTATGGGGATCCTTTCACTTTGAGATAGTTTCAGTAGAGCAGAAGATTTATTGTATTTTACTTAATTTTCCTTTTGAACACTATTTGTGTGGCTATAATTTTTATTTATAAGAATACCATTCTAATTGTCACTGTTGTTGTGGGCATTAAGTTATAATTTCTACACTCTTACATATTTGGTATAGTTATAGATAAAAATTGCATACATAAATATATGAAGAATTCATCCATTATGATCTGTTCTGGCTACGGATAATAAGCATGGCAACATGTTCGAAAATAGTTTCAAAAAAATGGTAACTCCTCTAGTGACGGTCGAGAAGTGTAAACACAAATATTTTTTGTTACACATGAAAATGTAACAAGAATTGTGTAGCCACAACTAATCTTTACCTAAGGTCACTCTAAGCGTGGTAATAAGCTATAGCGACGCCACTTCTAACTACGGAATACGAAAGTGTAGCTACTTCTACTACAGTTTTTCATATATATTATTACAGTTTCTGCCGTAACAATATGAACAGTTTGTTGTAGTGATATCATATACTACCCAAACATGGTTTTCAATATCCCGCATTATAACCGACATCACCCAAACACAGACGGGCAACATCTATTCTATAAAACAGCATGGTTTAACTAACTTATGACTTTTCAGCCTTCATATTACATAAATCCGCCACAGCCCTTAGATCTCACCTACCACCCACTTAACTACCCATTACTTAACTACCACTTAACTACCCACTACTTGAAAATTTACCCTCTTTTTCGGATTAATTTACGTAATTATCAAAAGTGTGTAAGAACATGACTTCATGATTATCATATAAAATTACTGGGGACGCCATTTTCATCTTCTCCTCCAGCAAAATCGTTCATGAAACGTGTTTTTTGAGTAGTACCCTCGGGCACGATCAATCCCTTAGTAATTCAACAAACAAGTAATCCAAGAGTATACATAAAAATGCAGCAACACATTGTGCATAATTCATCAACAATTAGGCAGAAGTCACACTTTTATAAGAAGTCACAATTTTAATGGTCAATCTACGTCCCCTATTGCTAATTAAGTTCTTCTAAGGAGCTTCAAGTCTCAGTTAACCCATAACTCATGCCCTGTTTATCATTCCTCTATACCATAAAGTTTCTCATTCCAATTCCCAGATTTTCCAAATTGTGGCAGCACAATTGCACAATTAAGAATCCATTTCCATAATTTTGTATTTGTTCTTGGTAGGTCATCTCCAGAACATGAATTGAAATAGAGTAAAGGTGGCTATCTAACCAAATCTTGGCTGAAACTTCATTTCGATTCCGTTGATGTATTTCTTAGTCAAAATTGTCAGGAGAAAGGGTTTTCATATGGTTTGAATTCTCATCGACGACTTACTCCATGAACAAAACAATTGGATTCTGAGTGTAAGAAAAAAAAAACCAGAAATTGAAGAGAGAGAAAATAATTAGTCTATGAAAATAGAAGATAGAAGCTATTGGTTTATGTGAAATTTTATGTAGTGTGTTTACTTAATGAGAAGATTAAAGTTGTCATTTAAAGTATTACTAGGCGTGACCCCGCGCTACAGCGCGTCCGAGGGTCAATTTATGCATCAAATTTTTGCTTAAGGTATACACGTACCCATTATATAAACTAAAATCCTTGCTGGTTTACATATTTTTTCATATAATCTATTCGACTTATTATCGCAAAAATACATAATTAAAGTATTGGCCCATTTTATGATTCCTCGCATCGATAGTCTACTTATTTGTTTCACCAACGTAGTTATATTATGAGGATATGTATCCAATAACATACACATTAGTAATATGGAAGGAGTATTTGATTAAACCATTATATATATCCTTCTCTCTTGTCCAGACTCGAACTTACAACCGTTGGCTGTACTCATTATCTATAAATGATCAAATATTTTTTTTTGAAAGTAATGATCTAATAATTTAGTTGAAGAAACTTTGCACGTTTTGCATATAAAGTATTGATGGAGGCAATTCAAATTAGCAATGAGTATTGCCAATTAAAGGAAAACATAAGAGTGGTAAAGTGGAGGATATATTATTCTATCGTAAAACTGTAGGAATAAATTATATTTTTCTTAGAAGCCCTGTGAAGAACTGGGTGCCATGGAATAAATTTTCACCAAGCTCTATCATACTACAATCATGAATGCATAATCACCCAAAAAATATCGAGAAATATCAGACAAAAACTAAATTGAGAAGTATTAGATAAGGGCCACCACCACCACCATCAAATTGTGTGCAATCGAACTTCTTACCTTTGCAATGTTGTTGTACTTCCTAAAGAATGCGTAAAACTCTTCCATTGGAACCTTATATGGGCTAAAAGCATTCATTTACTGAATATGAATTGTTTTGAAGATGACACATTCGTTATATGTATCACTGGCATAAATAATTTTAAAATTTAAAGAATAATAGAATGGAAAATATAAAATTGAGAATATTTTTACATAAAAAAATAATATTTACCTATAAAAAATATTACATTTGCATTATTCTAACCTTCACCATTCGTATGGCCAATGACAACCACTACCAGAAGTGGCACCATCTATAATTTTTGCGCAATAGAGCCTCTAACCTCTACACTTTTTTCTCTTTTTTTTCCTTGTGAAAGAACACCTTATATCACCATTTTTCTCTTATGGGATGATGAGATTTCAGTTATTGAATATGGATTGCGGAAGATATGAGGAACCAAATTTGAATTTAAAACAGTTTCTTTTACAGTATTGTCCTAGAACCGTCTTAGGGTATGTATTGTTGGCATAAATAATCTAGAAAATAATAAGAAATAATGAAACATCATATAAGAGAGTATTACTATACTATATCCTTCTCTCTTGACCAGACTCGAAAGTTGGCTCTACCCAACATCTATAAATGATCTAATAATTTTTTTTGAAAGTAATGATCTAATAATTTAGTTGAAGGAACTTCGGACGTGTTGCATACAAAGTATTGATGGAGACAATTCAAATTAGTAATGAGTATTGTCAATTAAAGGAAAACATAACAGTGGTAAGGAATAACTTTTCACCCAACATATATTATTCTATCCAACATAAAGTTGGCTCTACCCAACATATATTATTCTATCGCAAAACTGTAGGAATGGCTGATTTTATTCTCAGAAGCCCTGTGAAGAACTGGGTGCCATGTAAGGAATAACTTTTCACCAAGCTCTATCATACTACAATCATGAATGCATAATCACCCAAAAATTATCGAGAAAGATCAGACAAAAGCTAAATTGAGAAGTATTAGATAAGGGCCACCACCACCATTGTGTGCAATCGAACTTCTTACCTTTGCAATGTTGTTGTACTTCCTAAAGAAAGCGTAAAATTCTTCCATTGGAACCTTTTATGGGCTAAAAGCATTCATTTACTAAATATGGATTGTTTTGAAGATGACACATTCGTTATATGTATCTCTGGCATAAATAATTTTAAAATTTTAAGAATAATAGAATGGAAAATATTATATTGAGAATACTTTTATATGAAAATATAATATTGACCTATAAAAAATATTACATTTGCATTATTCTAACCTTCACCATTCGTACGGCCAACGACAACCACTACCACAAGTGGCACCATCCATAATTTTTGCGCAATAGAGCCTTTAACCTCTACACTTTTTTCTCTTTTTTCCCCATTTGAAAGAACATTATATTATCATTTTTTTCTCTTATGGGATGATGGGATTTCAGTTGAATATGGATTGCGGAAGATATGAGGAACCTAATTTGAATTTGAAACAGTATCTTGTGCAGTATTGTTCTAGAACTGTCTTTTTTTTGAAGGAAAAGCTCTATTATGCAACAGGGCTATCAGCCTATTCTAGAACTGTCTTGGGGTATGTATTATTGGCATAAATAATCTAGAAAAAAATAAGAAATAATGAAACGTCATTATAAGAGAGTATTACTATACTATATCCTTCTCTCTTAACCAGACTCGAACTTACAACCGTTGGCTCTACCCAACATCTATAAATGATCAAATAATTTTTTTTGAAAGTAATGATCTAATAATTTAGTTGAAGGAACTTCGCACGTGTTGCATATAAAGTATTGATGGAGGCAATTCAAATTAGCAATGAGTATTCCCAATTAAAGGGAAACATAACAGTGGTAAAATGGAGGTTATATTATTCTATCGCAAAACTATAGGAACGACTGATTTTTTTTCTTAGAAGCCTTGTGAAGAACTGGGTGTCGTGTAAGGAATAACTTTTCACCAAGCACTATCTTACTACAATCATGAATGCATAATCTCCCAAAAATAATCGAGAAATATCAGACAAAAGCTAAATTGAGAAGTATTAGATAAGAACCACCACCATCAACATATTTTATGCAATCGAATTTCTTACCTTTGTTATGTTGTTCTACTTCCTAAAGAACGCGCAAAATTCTTCCATTGGAACCTTTTATGGGCTAAAAGCATTCATTTATTTAATATGAATTGTTCTGAAGATGACACATTCGGTATATATATCACAGGCATAAGTAATTATAATATTTTAAAAATGATATAATGGAAAATATTTTATGGAGAATATTTTTATGTAATAAAATAATATTGACCTAAAAAGAATATTACATTTTCATTCCTTCAACCAGCACCATTCGTACGGCCAACGGCAACCACTACCAGAACCGTCATCTTCTATAATTTTTGCGCAATAGAGCCTTTAACCTCTACACTTTTTTGCTCTTTTTTTTCCTTCTGAAAGAACTTTATACCATCATTTTTTCTCACAGGATGATGGGATATCAGTTATTGAATATGGATTGCGGAAGATATGAGGAAGCGAATTTGAATTTGAAACAGTTTCTTTTACCGTATTGTCCTACAACCGTCTTAGGGTATGTATTACTGGCATAAATAATCTAGAAAACTATAAGAAATAATGAAACGTCATAATAAGAGAATATTACTATAAGAAACAAACAACTTTACAGTAAGAAAAATATTATACATACATTTCTTCATCCATATTCCTCCAGTCTATGCCAAAATTTTGGTCAATGACCACCCCACAATCCAATGTAACCACCATCACCTATAATTTTTTCACCGTGTTTTCTTTGGAATGTCTTAGGTTTATATTGCCATCATAGGTAGTCTCAAAAACAATAAGATAAAATATAATGTCATAGTAAGATTAAATATGCAATCTTTTGATCTTCGTCACGGG
This sequence comes from Linanthus parryae, assembly GCA_023055425.1. NCBI lineage: Eukaryota > Viridiplantae > Streptophyta > Magnoliopsida > Ericales > Polemoniaceae > Linanthus > Linanthus parryae. The sequence goes on along the minus strand of JALGPY010000004.1, from coordinate 98,164,608 downwards.
TTCGATCCCGGCTAAATGATGTAATTTGTAAACAAACAAAAAGTATTCACTGCTAGGGTCGACGGTTAGCCCCACGATCCACCACGACCAAAATCACTTAAAAGAATAATAAAATGGAGATATTTTCTATGTCGTTTGTTGCTCATACTTTCTATGGGAATTAGGAAATTTTGAAATGAAAAAATAATAATTTGGTGGCCATAGTTTTTTAAATTTAAAATTCACTCGAAATATCTAAATATTATTAATATACGTATTCATGTTGCAACGTAAAGAAGTAAATAGTGTAATTTAAAAGACAATTCAAATATTAAAGAAAATGAATCTATTAAGTTTGCGTTTTCTTTTAAATTACAATAGTAATCAGGTTAATTCATGGGTATAGAACTGGACAACCTGTTGGGAACAAAAATTCTAACATCAAAAAGTTCTATACAAAAATTATATATATATTTGAAATGTCTTTTAAATTACATGTTACTTTTTAGGTTGCAACATGAATTTGTATATTAGTAATATTTAGAGATTTCGAGTGAAGTTTTAAATTAAAGAAAAAAAAAACAATGAGCACCAAAACCTAACATGAAAAAGTCCTAATGTAAGATTTATTTTTTATTTTTTTTGAAGAAAACCAAATGTAAGGTTTCGGAAATGGAAAACAAACAGTGAAATAAATGTACATTATGTGATCAGTTACTACATTTTAAATGTACAATTAATTAGATGAATTATGTACTTAATTGAGATGATGACTAAGCTAACACCATGGCAGTTTTATTTAGTAAATGACAATTGGACGCTTGCCATCATAGCTAGTCTCAAAAACAATAAGATAAAATATAACTTCATAGTAAGAATAAATATGCATTCCTTGGATCTTCGTCACGGGTTCGATCCCGGCTAAATGATGTAATTTGTAAACAAACAAAAAGTATTCACTGCTAGGGCCGACGAGTAGTCCCACCATCCACCACGACCAAAATCACATAAAAAGAATCATAGAATAGATATATTTTCTATGTCGTTTGTTGCTCGTTCTTTCTATGGGAATTTAAAAATTTTGAATTGAAAAAATAATAATTTGGTGGTCATAGTTTTTTAAATTTAGAATTCACTCGAACTCTCGAAATATTTTTAATATACATATTCATGTTGCAACGTAAAGAAGTAACTTATTAGTGTCATTTAAAAGACAATTCAAATATTGAAAAAAAAAATGAATCTATTAAGTTTGTGTTTTCTTTTAAATTACAATAGTAATCAGGTTAATTCATGGGTATAGAACTGGACAACCTGTTAAGAATAAAAATTCTAACATCAAAATGTTCTATACAAACATTACATATATATATATATATATTTGAAATGTCTTTTAAGTTGCATGTTACTTTGTACGTTGCAACATGAATCTGTATATTAGTAATATTTAGAGACTTTGAGTGAAGTTTTAAATTAAAGAAAAAAAACAATGAGCACCAAAACCTAACATGAAAAAGTCCTAATGTAAGATTTCGGAAATGGAAAACAAACAGTGAAATAAATGTACATTATGTGATCAGTTACTACATTTTAAATGTACAATTAATTAGATGAATTATGTACCTAATTGAGATGATGACTAAGCTAATACCATGGCAGTTTTATTTAATAAATGACAAATGGACGCTGTTTATTCGTTGAGTGCCACAAAGGCACGACACATGTTTTAAAGAGTAGAAATTTTAGATGACAAATGGCATGCTCTGGTTGAATCTCGACACTTGCCTGCTTTTATATATATATAGATATAGATTACATATAGTGGCTTTGTAAAAATTGATTCTTGCTTTGTAAGAATCATTGCCCTAGATTTATTTATGGATATTTTCAATTAAATATTTGCACATCTTGATTCACCAAAGATTTTTCCAAGTCTTTTATTGAGCACGAAGTATGAACACTCAACTATGTATTTGTTACATAGACCTTCTATACATAAAAGAGTCTCATTCTCACGAACTCATGTCCATTGATATTGTCATGAGACTGTGATAGGTCGTCCTTATGATCAGAAGTTTTTCCTCATTAATGACAGAGATAAACAAAATTGTTTTCATTAATTGCCCATTTGTTCCTTTTCATTTGATTTCTTACTTATTTTATTAAGCTACTAAAAAAGTCGATAGGTCACGATAGAGTGCCACAATTCTTGTATCTTATGAAGGCTTATCGGACAACATTCATGTCTTTGCTCATAACCTATCATAAGTCTATCCCAACATATCATAACCAGCATCTATCAATATATAGACATTTTAAACTTTTGTTTACGCATATATAGCATCTCTTTTATGTTAGGAACTAATATTTTTTTTCTTAAGATAATTTTAACTTGAACTAAACACACAGCAGTGAGTGTCTAATTTCTTATATTTTAGAAATATAAAGAAATATATTTTAAAGAGGAACAGGACTAGTATAAAAAATTGAAAGAAATAACGACTGCCAGGGATAAATATCACACCAAATTTATTTTATTCAATAAAAAGTAGCCAGAGGATAGAGGCGAGGAGGGCCGGGTTTTAGTTGCGAACTAATAATTAGTAGTAATACACTCCCCGCAAATACATCTTCAGTTATTCAACAGTCTAGGGTGGTATTTGGTGTGCTGGGACGACAGTAGTAAGTCTAGTACTTAACCGTTGCCGTCTTGAACATCAAGCCCTCTTTGGGTGTCTCGCTCTCGTCAAAGAGGCCGAGATAAATCTTAGTGGCAGTGGTGTGATCATCACCTGTACCGGTGAACCTGAAGGTCCTAGTGATTTGCATGTCTGTGTCGGTAGGACCATCAAGGAACTCCTTTGTGATGTCTTCAAAATGATACTCTCCAGTCTCTCCCAACTTTGCCCCGATTGAAAGTTGTGAGCTTTCCCAGCCACAATTGTCCTTGAACTTCACAACCACAAAAGTGATTGTGGCCTCAGTCGTGTTCTTGTCGGCTTCAACCTCAGCGGTACATTCAATCTGGGTCGATTTGAACAAGATTCCAGGAGCACGTCTACATGCATCATCATCAATAACCATAATAAGTGCGTACTCGTAAATCAATTAATCAATCAAACTGGGAGCAAAACATAACTGTATATATGAGACAAACAAAGAAGAAGAAGAAGAAGCTATTATACTCACGGAACTTTGGCCCGTAGCCATCCACCCTTGGTGACAGTGAAGTCATCTAGCGTGAGAGTGTGGACTTGTTTCAGCTGTTCGGAAGCCATTTTTGGATCGGTCTAACCTCTGAAAAATTCAGTTAGTGCGCTGCTTTGAAGAGGAGTACATTTTTCGTTAAACACGGACATTAGTACTTATAGGCCTAGAAATGTAGTGCTATCTCAAAGTACCCTGTCGAATAAGAATAATAATCACAACTTTAACATTTGAAACACGTGGAGGAATTAATATTCCTATTCAAAGAAAGATGGAATCATGCACGCCCGGACCTTATCCCTTAAAGCTTTATATGCACTTCTCAAAAAAATATAAAGCTTTATATGCCTAAAGTTCATTCCATTGCACAATCGTAAATGCCACCTTATGTCTTACTGATACATCTTAAATCGTGTGTACTACCTAAGTAGTGTCTGACAATTATTATTGAAGTTGAATCAGAGGACCCAATTATAGAGACTCAAAAACTAATGACAACAAAAAGTTATAAATGTACTAGTAAATCGTCCGTTCATTGCACGGAATCATAAAACTTCAGAGAAAATTATGTCTTGAAAATATAAAGCAGATATAGTAAACATAATTTGTGATATCTCCAATTTGATACGTTATATATAGGATAAATGACACTAAACATATGTGCAGTTTGACACATGTAACACATTAAACTCCAACACTTTCAATTTCATAAAAAAACTCATTGCAATTTTCATTTTGGGGCATATAGCCTTCAATCGTTATAAAGGTTAGGTTGAATTAACAAAGTTTACTGTAATACCTATCACGTGAGGTCATGTAATGGGCTATAATACACATCACGTGATGGACAGTACAGCAAACCTTGCTAATTTCATCTAGTTGTTTTCACGATTGGAGTCTATTTGTCTCAAAATGAAAATTAGGGGGGGGGGGGAGTTTTATAAAATTGAAAGTGTTGGAGGTTGTATCACAACTGTGGAACTACATATAGGTTTAGTGTCATTTCAAAACACATAATTCGATTCAAAACACATACACTTGTTTGTTCAAAACAAAAACTCATACACTTCAACATGAAGGTATGTTGATTAAAGAAGTAGTAGTGTGTTCTATAATTAAATAAAAAGCGTTGTTCCATTTGTATAGAATTTTTTGAACAATAATTCCTCTCAACCATGTATTGAGATAGACTTCTAGTTTTCTGCTATGATCATTTACTTTTACAATTACATAATATCAATACAATAAATTTTAACAGCTGAGCGCAAAGTTTTTAAACTTTAAGGGTGCTGATAATTGCAATACAATAATTTATAGTTACAACATAATTTTTTGTCACACGACATTTTTAGCCCCCAATTACTAATCTTCTTATGTTCACTGTATTTACTTCTCAGTGTACTTCAAATGGACTAAGGGCTAGTTTAGTAATGTTGTGCCGGTTTAGAAAGCTGATGTGTAGGAAACACTGTGAGAAAACTGTTGTGGGAATCTGCACAAAAAGTGTTTGATAAACTCTGTATATAACATGTTGTGGAAAAACACTTTTGACATTTTGTGTTTGATAATTAGTACTTTAGACTTGTTGTAAATGTCGAAACGACCATTTCAAACATGATATATTAAATATTACTATTATAATAATAATATTTTATTAATATTTATTAATAGATAATGATGTCAAATAATATGGTGGAGAGCTGAGACAACCCTAGAAAATTAACAATTAGAGGTAGAAAAGTCGTGTCAGAAAATTGTGCTGTAGTTCATTTTTAATTGTGATAATGTTCTTGTCATCGCCGAGTTTTCAGATGATGAATTTCAGATATATGTTGTTCACTTTAATAGTGTTCAATTTACTAAAAAAAAATTTATAGTTATCACTTCAGAAACATATGTTACTTATTTTTCATCTACTTTATCCCCAGGAGTATAGAACAATAACAAAACAAAAGAGTTGGAGAAAAAAAACCCAACACTTTTAGTCTTACGAAAAGATTTTAAAAATAGTTGTTAAGAAAGTTTAGATTAAAGGTAAGCAAAATTAAGCTTTTATGAGTTAAAAAAGATAAATCGTGTTACATTATGCGGAAAAAAAAGCCTTAGTTTAGCCCTCTTATCACCAGGTAAATGATTTCATTTGAAAAATCTGAAATAATGTAAATTATTAATGCATATTGGGGAAACCTTAAGTAATCTGAATGTTACTACTAAAGAAGCACTTCCACTTGGTAAGACATTGCCTAAGGACTACAAGGCTAAAAAGTTGTTCAGATCATTACGTTCCAATTACAAGGACATTGATGCTTGTCCTGATTCCTGAAGATTGCATGTCAATTTGTGGAGAGTTAGGCTGTTTCGCGATTTTAATCATTGCTATTGCAATGTTCTTTGATGAAATTTAGGAACTTAATTATTTTTGTATTACGATTTTTGTAGCTTGATATTTGTAGTTGAACATGAAGCATCTGTCACATATTCTGAGAAAATATCCCTTGTAGAAAAGTAAATGTGGCGGTCCAAATTATACTGTGACGGCCATAGCCTAAACATAAAAATGACCGTCGAAAATCATATATCAAATAACCGTCATATATCGTATTAGGACGGCCAATCATAATGGTCAGAAAATTTAAAAACAATGGCTAGATAGTCGTTTTATATCATTAGCGACGGCGATCTTGACCATCGTTTTTCTTCTAAATGACAGTTAGCGTCCGTCGTATCTTTACTATTTAAAAGTTTCTAGGGGTCCATCACGCAAGATTTCAGCCTAGAAAAGGGACGTTTCACCAGTATACGGAAGCTTTGAAGACAAATATTGTTATCTTTTGCAGTTTTTCCTATTTCGCATTTTGACTTCTTTATTTAGTTTGATTTGGGTCAAACTATCATCTGCGTATTATTTTCAATAAGGCCTATAGTTTTGGGTCAGTTTTGTAATTTTGATTTTTTTTGACAAAATTAGATTTTGAGCTATAATACCCGGCTTGTGGGTAATTTTTCGTCAGACTTTGATTATTGAAGAATTCAGAACTCTAGAGAGCTTCGTGCCCTACTTCTTTGCCTTTTCATTGTTGATTCCGCTGTGATCCCTCGCTTGGGTGATAACCCGGCGTCAGGTTATCTGAAATAACCTTATAAAAATGTCTCTCATTAATTCTTTTTTTCCTTTAAAAACTCAATCTGCTTAATCAGCTATGCTTAGAGACGTAGCCGCAATCTCTATCTTCACGTCCAAGGGTAAGGGGTCTTCTCGCTCGTGGTCGCCATTGCCCAACCCTGGAACACGAAACTGGCGAAACTCCTCTCCTCTCTCCCTTTGTCACCGACACATGTTCAGTAAATTTCTGGTTGCTTTTGTTGCTTGTCTGATTTGTATTCTAAACGGAGTTTGATTTCTATTTCACAACGTTGCATAAGAGCTTGACGATCAAGAAGAAGATGAGGCGGGACAAGCCTTCCTATCCCCCACTTCCCATCCCCCATTGGATTCCCCTAAGGAAAGAGAACACGATCAGGTTAGGGCTTCCTCACTTCTCACTATAAATTTTTTGATGACTTCTTGAGACTTTCTGAATTTCAAGTACAACTCAAAGCCTGGCTCTATATTAAGCTTGTATTCTAAGGTATTGGTGGTACATTAGTTTTTACTACTGTTTGAGTTCGTTTACATGACCTCTAGATATGAGGGTAACTTTTTGAATTCGGGGTTGGTAGTTATATGGCACTTTTTTTGGGTGTCTAGGTTAATTCAAACAAAAGCTATGAAGGTTTTTTAGAATTGTGACCCAATCACAATTCATTGAAGTGTCAAAGTCCTACTTTGACTTTGCAATTGAAGCTAGTAAGGAAAATTGTACTTGGACGGCTGATTTGTACCTAGACGGCAGATTTGTTTCCATATGGTACTAGGAATGTTCTTTGTGTTTCTTGGGGGCCAAGTTAGTCTCAAGTATAAATATAGATGCTAGGGGTAGTGGTTATTCATTGTGAGCCATAGTGTGCTTGTAATTGGTTTTGGCTTATCATCAATAAATTGGGTTGGTTTGGCCATGGATGTAGCTAGTCTCAAACTGGTGAACCACGTAATTCTTGTGTTCTTAATCTTACTCTTGTTTGTTTGTGCGTCCTCTTGTCTCTCGCGTATTGGAATCCTAACAACTTTCCTTTAGTGTCCTCTTGGTTCATAGCTATGGCAAAAAATTCCTTTTTCCATAATCTCATTCGGTGAAATATGTTTTCTTTATAATCTTTTGGCTTAATTGCTGATTGCATAACCCCAGTAAGCTATAATTGTTTGATTGCATGCCCCTCTTCTAAAATTAGCTTATTGCATCCCCCATTTGAAAAAGTACTAGCTTATTGCAAATGGGAAAATTACACTGTTACATCCGTCTAGGAATATTCCGTTACTTTACAAATGTGTCATTTTGTTGCAGGGACAAATTTGTCATTCCAAACCTAATGTCATCTATTTTTTATTTTAATTTTGTACAAACTATGAAAAAAAATCCCAAATCGATTGTTCTTAGAAGTGTTCACACTTAAGAGGCTAAAGTGTCCACTACATAAAAGATATAACTTATTCAAAAGGAAAGAAAATAAATTTAGAGATGAACGAAGGTAAAAAAAGAGATACGGAAGGGGAAGAGAAAAACAGAGCCTTTAGCGTTCATCTCGTTCGCCTCTTTTTTTTTTTTTTTTTTTGATAAAACAAGGAGGGACTAAACCTAAACAACCAAGCACTAACAGATCCAGACACTCAGAAGGAGGAGAACAAAAAAAAAATATTACCAAAATCTAAAGATCTACAGCTCCCAGCTAACCAGAGCAACCTGATTGCCTTCTCTCCAAATGTGTTGCAGCTTACCACCAGAGGTATGTAACAGCTCCCTGATTTTGCAACTCAAAGGCCAGAACTGGTGGTTAAGATCACCATTTTGAACTGCCTCCACAGCAGGTAAAGAGTCTGATTCCACTAAAACTTTTGAATATTCAAATTCCAAGACACTAGTGAGACCTTCAATAACAGCCCACAATTCACCTTGTAACACACAACCTGCACCAATTTTTCTTTGAAGACCCCAGAGCCAAGAACCATTGTGAGATCTACAAACAACACCAACATAATACCCAAATTTAGGCATTCCTACAGGCACAGTCCACATTAATTTTAATTACACCACTGGGAGGAGCCTGCCATTGAACTAGAACTGGATTTGGGAGAACAAATGAAGGAATAATTTGCAGCTCTCTTTTAATTCTTCTAACTTGAGCTAAAATGAAGCCTTTCCTCAAATTGTGCCACATCCAACCAAATTTGATAGTGGTAGTGAAATTAGAGGCCAATCAAGATTATTGAACTGAAAAAAATTACCAGAAAGATTCATGTCCACCTAATAAAAAGAGCTGAACTGAAAAAGCAATCGCAGAACTTAAGCTGAACAAGCTTCTTCCACAAAGTAGAGATCCATAGACAATCTCTGATAGCATGGATGGTATTCTCAGTACCATTGTCACAAAATAGACAATAACCACAAAAAATGATACCTCTCTTTCTCTTCAAGTCTTGAGTAGTAAGCCTATCATGTCTCACAAGATCCTAAGTCTCTTTCTCTTCAAGACTTGAGTAGTAAGCCCCTCCATCTTTAGGGCTAGTAACAGTCTCCCAACCAATTAAAGGGAGTTTACTGTGAGAGTCAGTACTTCCCCAAAGAAACTTTTTACAAATCTTATCAATATCAGTGGTGATAGACTTAGGAAGCAAAGTAGACTGCATAACATAAGTAGGAATAGACTGCAAAGCAGTACTGATCAAAGTGACTCTCTCAGCTAAGCAGAGCTGAGGAGCCTTCCAACCAGAGATTTTTCTCTGAACCTTTTAAACCACAAACTGGAATTTAGACTTATTCCAAGTATCATGAATGCGAGGAAATCCCAGATGAAGCCCTAGATCAGAGGTCAAACCAATACCCAACATGTCACTAAACTCATTAGCAATAACTATGTGAACGGTAGAGGGAACAAATAACTTTGACTTTTCCAGGCTGATAGTTTGACCTATATTAGAACAGAAATCCTCTAGCACCTTCTTCATAGAATGAATCTGCTGGGAAGTAGCTTCTCCAAATAGCAGTAGATCGTCTGCAAAAGAAAAGGTGGGTCATAGCCAAACCACCCCTACCAACCTTCACACCTTTCCAAAAACCTTTATCCACTGAAATATGGATCTTCTGAGCTAAACACTCCATCAAAAGAAGAAATAGGTATGGAGAGATTGGATCTCCTTGCATGAGCCCTCTTTGAGGAGAGAAAGGATCTTGTTTCTCCCCATTCCAAATGTCCCTATAGGTAGTAGAACAGACTGAATCCATAATAAGAGAGACCCATTTCTTAGGTAAACCAATATTGGAAAGAATATACTGCAAAGTAGACCATTTAACTTTGTCATAAGCTTTAGACAAATCAATCTTAATGGTTAGGGAACCTTTTCTACTCTTTTTGTGCTGCATACAATGAAGTACCTCCTGAGCAAGCATCACATTATCACTACTCAACCTTCCAGGGAGAAAGCTGAATTGGAAATGGTGGATAAGATTCTGAAGAAGAGGCCTCAATTTGTGAGTCACAGTCTTAGTCACAATTTAGAAAGCCACATTACATAAACTGATGGGCCTTAGCTGGATGAAAGACTCTGGCACATCCACCTTAGGAATGAGAGCTAACAGAGTTTGATTAATACCAACAGGAAGTTTCCCTTGTAAAAGTGCATCAGTCACAAGATTGTACACTGTGTGCTTAACATAATTCCAATACTTCTGGTAGAAAATGGGGGGAAAACCATCTGGTCTTGGAATTTTATAGGCAATAATGTCAAAACGACCTTCTGAATCTCAACAGAAGAGATAGGGAGGTTTAAATCAGTAATATCTCTAGGAGAAAGCTTCCTACCTTGCCACTCAAAACTAGAACTAAGAGAAGGATGCAAGTCAGTGAACAACTGCTGAAAGTGAACAGTAACTTCCTTCTTCAACTGAGAGGGATCCTCACACCACTCTCTCGAAGCAAGTTTAATCATGGCTAACTTTTTTATCCTTCTTCTAGCCACTGAAGTAAGGAGAAAAAACCTGGTGTTCTTATCACCAAGTAACAGCTTGCTCAATCTAGCTTTTTGAAACCAAAAAATCTCTTCTTGAAGTAAAACATATTTAAACTGATCTTGCAGATCAACTTCAAGCTTGGAAAGAAATGGGTTATCCCTTATAGCAAGAGCTCTCTGAATACCCAATAACCTAGCTCTCAGCCTTTTCTTCTTTTGGAAAATATTACCAAAACTCTCTTCATTCCAGATTATAACCTCTTGAGTAAATTATTGAACCCTGGTAGAAAAAGGATTAACCCCAGACCAGTTTTTAGTAACAATGGTCTTAAAATTTGGATCCAAACACCAGGCAGCCTCCATTCTGAAAGGCTTTGAATCTTTAGCTGGGAGAGGCAGACCTTCCAAATCCACCAATTAAGGGTCACTACAACAAATACTGCCTCCGTTGACAGCAAAAGTTTTCGGTAGATAGCCTAAACTTGTCGGCAGATATTCTACCGACAGAAACTGGTTTGTCGATCCGTAGTCACAATAACTCTGTCGTTAGAGTGATAGCCGACAAGCGTTATGTTTGTCGGTAGAAAGAGTAAGCAGGGACATAAATTTCCGTCGGGAGTTTCTATCTAACGACTATTTTTTATTGTCGCATTTAAAACTGGCGACAAACATATATTCATGTGTAGTTAGACAGATGACATCCAAAATAGTCACTAGAAGAGAAGTTTGTCGATATTTCATCTTTCTTGTGACGTTCGTGCTTGTCACCTTTATCACAACTTAATTAAAAAAACACTTCTAAAGACCATCCAAACAGGCTGAAATCCATACATAAACAAGATGCCATATATTGGCATTTTACATAGAAACAAGTTGGCTAAATAACTTGGCATTTTCACATCAACTGAGTCATATTGTCGAAGTTCTAATCTATAACAGATGTAAAAAAATTTATCTAACTGCTATATCTAATAGTCATAGTCCACCATATGTTGCCCAGTTTAAATATAAAGATTCATACATGCAGATTCTAGTGAACAAAAATAGAAGTAGACGCTTTTATCACAGCCAGTGATTCCTTCCATGCCATGTACCACCAACAGGCCTAAAAAGCTAGCTTGCCCCATTCATGAAGTCTTGCAAACAATGATATACATAATCAGACACAATCTTTAAGCATGTGGAAACCTTGGTGTTAGCAGAATAGCGAAATTCTACAAACTAAAAAAAAAAACGAGAAAGGGGCAGCATTACCCCTGTTTTACGTCATTCTATGTGCAGAAAAAGAAACATGTGTGTTGCAAGTGGCGTAACGAAATAAACAGAAGTAGAATATGATTGACAACTTGGAGGTAGTGATCCAAAAGCGTGAAATTACTGACATTATATGCATATAGTTTTGACAACTTCGGAAAAATCAGTTTCCATTATTGTAAAGTTGTGTCTTTACTACGCAGCTCCTATGAAATAGATATTTTCTTACAGCTCTGGCGAAGAAGCTTAAGGATAAGTGGAAAGCAGTTTCTTTTACTGTAATTGGAAAATAATCAGTTTTTATTACTGCAAAAAATAGATAGATTGAATAATTATTATTGTAATTTGATATTTGGAGAGGACCGTCACGCAAAGAGCCAACTGAACCAGTTCAATATGAAACAATTCCCACAATGGAGAACAAGTTAGTACGTAGGTTATAGTAGTTAAGCCTAAGATCTAGTTCAATTAAGTAAAACAAATAAAAAAATGAACATTCCAAACATTTAAGTTCTGCAAATAAAAAAATCTAGAAGCTTTTGGGTTTCTTGGGCAGAGTTTTTTTTTTTTGGTCAAAATCTTGGGCAGAGTAGACTATGTGGTCTTTGGTGGGGGATACTGACACCCAATATGAAACTTCTATCATTGCTGAAACCCAATATGAGTGAAAGAGAACTAGAGAGAGAGAAAATCAAGAATGCAAATTACCAGTGCCATTGGCGTGCCGAAAGCTGAAGCATGTTGAGAATGAACGCCAAGGCCAGTCGTGGAGTGTTTCGGGTGATGGCTGAGAAGTGTTCTGTAATACTACGTTAAATTAGAAATTCCAATTGCAAAAAATAAGAATATTCTACCTGAAATATGCATCAGGATAAAGGAAGCTGACTTGAATGAATATAGATGAAAATACTAATCAAAATTTCCATGAATAACCGATTAACACCATAACACATGACAAATTCCCAGTGCAGGACAGGGATAATCTTTAAGTACTCGGATGTGAACCGATTGGACCTCCTCGTACCTGCTCTCGACCAATATCAAACCGATTGAACTTGTACTTGGATTCACACCACTAGCAAGTCAATCTCTTGGCCACCTAAAACATACTGGCATCAAAGAGAATAGATAGAGATAACTAAAATCGTGAGAAAGAATACATGATACTGTCAAATTTTGATGTGAACTATTGTCTCTTCAAATTTGAATTATTGTCTCTTTAACTCTAACATCACCTTAAAATCTACATTATACCGAGCATGAGCTTACATAAAAAGAAAAGAGACGCTTTGCTCTTGTTTCAATTCGAATATACTCAAGTTTTCGTAAACCAATTATAATCATTGTAGTTAAAGTACAAATAAACGTACCACCACATAAGTTGTGTTCACCACACAGGGCATGATGACCAGACTACATCAGTGCTCTTATTATCAAATCAGAAAAATTCCAAGTCATATTGGACAATAGCTAATGCCAATACCTGTAAGCAACCAATTCAAAAATCACATCAAACCAAATACCATGATATGATGACAATTTAGAGTTAAAAGTGAAGATTCAAAAGTTTAGGTCATCTGAAGTCTGAACATTTCACGATCTAGACAAAACCCATTCATGCTCTAAGCCATGATAGAGGGAGAAACTCCGTATTTACTATTTAGTATTTACCAATTAGCAATTCTGATTTGAAAGGAAGAATACGAATTCGGGCACCTGTGAGCCCCTCCTTCGGTTTTTCTTCGTCCAAAATCAGAATGCAAAAGAAGAGGAAAGTTCGCCCAGATCTGAAAAACACGAACCAACCAAAGAGGGGAATTAAAAGATGGGGAAAAACTGGATTGAAGCCTTTTCCCTGCGTCGCGAGCCGAAAATGGATGACAACGCGAGGGGAGAAGGGGATTGAAGGACAGAGATTCGGCTCCGTGGTTTGAGCTTTATGAATTCAGTCCCCATCAAACCCTATTCCCAAAATACACATCCACTTTACTTTGAATTAATCTAACGCCCGCTACTTAAACTCGATGGCCCAGCAGCCTTCGTTCTCAAGATCCACAACTCGTCCATGAAGAGAGACAGAGAGAGAGATGAAAAGAGGGGGAACGATTCGTGAAGGGTTTGTTTTAGTAGGTCTGGGTGTATTTTCAGATTCGATGGAAAATATCCCCATGTGACAAGGTGAAGTTGACTTTAACCTTTTTTTTTAAATAAAGTTGATTTCAACTTTTTATTTTCCCTCTCTCGCACAAATTAGTAGTGCGGGAATATATTAAGTTTGAACTCCAGAAATTACTACTTTTACTTGAACGTTGACAACTGTGTGTTGTCACGAAAATATAAGGTTTGTCACCTTATTTAATTATCTGCGATGGGAAACTAAGCGCCAAAAATTCTCGACTAATTTATTATTTAAAATACAAAAGTAGCCACATGTTGACATGCGATAGCACATATATCGACAAACACAAATATTGTAGATAAATCATGTAACTAGCTACACAAAACTGCTTGTCGACAAAAAAACTGTCAACAAAGGTCATATTTGTTGTAGTGGGTAGTGATTAGAATTGAGTATGGCAATGTGCTTAACAAGAGCCTCATAAAATCTCAATCTCCAACTACTATTACAGATGGCCCTATCTAGCCTCTGTCTAATAACTCTACCAAATTGAGAGTTAGACAAAGTAAAGAGGGGACCAGAGAAACAAAGGTCCTGTAAGCCACAATTATCAAGACAATTGGTAAAAGAAAGACAGTTTCTCTGATTGAGACCTCTGCCCTCCTCTCTTCTCACCAGAAACTAACACGTGGTTTAAGTCACCAAGTAAAAGCCAAGGCAACTCATGAACAGAATTAACTTGCTGAATTTGAGTCCATATATCCTCACTTTTAGCAGCTAGAGGACTGGAATAAACTACAATAAACAACTAATAAGGGTGGCTCTTAGCCTTAATCACACAAATGACAACCTGAAAAGTAGAGGCAACAACCTCAATATCCATCATTTGGGAATCCCAAAAAACCCAGATGCCCCCAGAGAAGCCATGAGCCTCCTCAACATAAAATTTATCAAACCTAGAGCGCTTACACAGAGCTATAGCATGCTTACCACTAACCATAGGCTCTAAAATGACCAAAACAGAGACAGTATAGTAGCTGAAGTGATCCAAAACAGACCTAACAGTGGCTTTATTGCCAATGCCTCTGCAATTCCAAGCGAGAATCTTCATTGGGAAACTTGAGTAGATGACCCGCCCATCGCCGGAGCTTGCTTGTTTGGAATTATATCATTCCTAGTCAAGATGGACTTTGGCCCAGAACCAGAGCCACCTCCAAATCCTGCACCAGAAAACACCAGAGCTCCGGTATTGAAAGCTAAAGCCGCACGAAATTGATCAACTATCGGCGACTAATTTGAATCCATAGCCCCCAGAGGATTTTGGATTCTAGGGTTAGGAATTTGCTTCCCTTTCTGCTTCTAACTCGGGCCAGAACTACTTGGGTTTGGTTTACCCGAGTTTACGTGGTTCGGCCGCCCACCTGCCCTCCCTTGATTAGTCTGTCTATCAACGCGCCGAATCGACTCTGATGCCAGTTGTCCAAAAGGAGGGCGAAATCCACTACTCCGTGGAGTAGTCTTCTTCAAATCCTCCTACAATGAGGAAAGAATACCGAACTGTGACTCAGCACCCATTGGCAGGCTTTCATCCGGTGTTTCTGGAGTATCAGCTTTCCCCTCCACCTTTCCACGTGTACGGTTCCCCTTCTTATTATTCCAAGAAGCAATCATCCAAGGGCCAAGACTTATATCTGTAGCTAGATCAGGAATGTCGCCAGATCCGCCTCAGCCGCCGGAGTAGGTGAGGCAGCCACCCCTCCCACCTGATCATATTCCTCCATATCCGCCGTCTAACGAGGACATGAATCTTTACTCTGACCGTAAACACCACAATCAAAGCAAATCATGCCTAGCCCTTCGTATTCAACTGGAATCTTCTTATCATTAACCCAAATCGCCGGAACCAAGCTCCGTTGGAGATCCGTTTCTACACAGATTCGAGCATATTTCCCCCGAGAAGCTGCAATTGTAAGCCAATCAATCTTAATAGAGGTCCAAAAATTAGCCCCTACATCCATGATAGTCTCTTCGTAAAAATCCTACACCGGCAAACCTCGCAGCCGAATCCGAATCGGAGTCACAGTCACCGCCGGTCCAAACGGATCGAAGTACGGAGTCCACCTCTGAACTGTTAGATAATTCCACTGTATCATCAAGAGACCATTTAATAGCACATGTTCATAGTCTTCTCCGCAATAGAACTGAACACAGAAAACACCCATTGTCAATATATGTTTAATCGAAACCAGATCTGAGTTTCCACTGTGCCGCTAAATGGTCATGGAGTATATGAAATAGCGGTTCCTTTCCCAGGATCCTAATGATCAGAGCTCAGCTCCAAGGGAGGTGAAGTTTACGGAGCTTGGCCCCCGTGATCTTAACCGAGATTCGCCCATCCTCTAGGACTTCAGAGGTAACTCCGGTAGCATCCTTGCCTTCATCTTCTTCAATTCCAAATAGATCCGCCTCCTCTGCCATATAGATTTCCTTCGGATAAGGCTGCAACAGAGTTTCCCTAAAAGTTTGATTACCGGTGATTGATTCATCTTCATCAGACGTGCTCTGACCAGCGACAAATCGTCGTTTGAAGGTGGATTGGAACCGGAAGAAATTTGCCGGAGATCCAACAGAATTTTCTGGTGAGAAGGATGGGGTGGTTGAGGAAACGTGAATGGATTTTTCTCTGTCATTCTAGAGAGAGAAAACCGCTTGGATATGATTTTATTAGTCTAATCTCTTTCCCCTCTTTCAATTGTCACTCTTTATGTCTTTATTTCTATCGATATCATCTCTCTACCGTTCTCAAACACCTCTTCTCTCTCTGAGGGTTGAATTAGAGGCTTGTGTATAACTATATATTCATGCTTGCTGCAATTCCCCCCCCCCCCCCCCCCCCGCCCGGTTCGGTGCCGTGTAATTTGATGTTCGATTAGAGAGTTGATGATGACAACGACATCTTTTGGTGGATTTGATGGTTGATCGCTTGCAGGCTTGGATTTCTTGGTTCGATTTGGGTTTGATTCAAGTGAATTATGATATGAAAATTCAGGGTTTTGCGGTTTGCTCGATTCGAGCAGAAGGGTTCGATTGAGGGAGGAATGGATGTTTGGATGGTGATGTTTGTTGGTTTCCATGGTGGGCTTCGATGTTTTAGTTCGGGTCTGAGACTGTGGTAGTTTGGACGTCTTGATTCAACTGTGATTATGGGTTCACCATTGAACATCATAGGCTTCAAAATTGACAAAGTCGAACCCATGGTTCGAGCAACCCAAAGCCCTCCTCTCTCGGTTGATGTCAGACCACAATGTTGTCAAGGAGCATGGAACACTGCTGTGGAAATTCTGAAATCCCATGAACACGATCTTCAATCAATGGCTTAGCTTCGATCTCCTTCAAGCTCTGCTTCGATGTTCTTCTTACTGCTTTTTCTGAACGGTCTTCTTAATACTTCTTAGTTTTGCAGAGATATTCTTGATTTTATTAAATAGTCAACTTAATTTATTAAATGCACATTTTGTAGGTGTTGGCTTTGTCCGGACGAATATACCCTTGGACTAACCTATCTACATAAGGGTGTAATTTCCCAGTTTGCAATAAGCTAGTACTTTTGCAAATGGGGGATGCAATCAGGCAATTTTAGAAGAGGGGCGTGCAATTAGCCAATTATGGTATACTGGGGGTATGCAATCAGCAATTAACTCTAATATTTTACGTCACTGCTATCTTTACTTCTATTCTTATAACAGTCCAACAGATAATCTAAAATTCTTTTGTACTATAACTGGCATTTGAATTATTCCTACATGACTTGGAATTTCTTTCCTCATATTTAATATCTTTGTTAAGACCGCCCCATAGTTTCGACATTTTACATAAAATCCATGCATGAAATTAAATTATATATTCAATGCCCGGTGAGTATCTCTCAATAGAAAGTTTATGGAGTTACCCAACGTTACTAATATATAAGATTTTACTCGTGCTTCAATCAAATTTAGCATTCTTTCAAGTAAGACTTGATTATTTATTTTTACAGAGCTATTAACTTAACCTATATTCAGTTCCATAGTAATGTAGACTAACTGGTCGAGAGCAAGGATTTGCCACTTTGACTTAGCTTGAGTTCATAAGTAAAGGGTTAGAAACATTTCAGCTACCTTTAAGTTTGGATTTACTGTGGACTATAATTTGTAAGGTTAACAGAGTTACAAGTTAAGGGTTAGAAACATTTTAGCTGCCTTGAGATTTGGATTTATCATGGATTGTAACTTGTAAGCTCAAAGAAGTTAGTAGTTTAGGATACATGAGTGTTAATGCACCTGGTCCAGTGCTGTTGCCTTTGCCAAGTGTTGTTGCCTTTGCCATACCCTATAGACTGCTAAATTTGTCCTTCAAAAGATAGAAGATATAATTGGGCTTGTGCACTTTACAATTTTTTAATTGGCATATGGAGCATCATAATCCCACGCATGGAAAGATGGAGGAATTTCCTCGTTCAAGCAGTCTTTAGAAGAGACAGTGCATATAGGATAACATTCTTTCCGAACATTCCACACACAACAGCTTTCTTGAACACATCATGAAAGAGATCAGGGTCCTCGTACAAGTGTGAAAATTGCGAGTTTAAGCACATTGAAAGATATTTACAGAGTTACTAATAAGAAAGAAGATACATAGGAAACCTCCCACGGGATTTGGTAAGAATATGGCTACAAGAATGTATAGCTTTGCCTAATTTCTTCTGGACCATTGTTTATTCGAATATTTCAGACTTAATCAAAAATCGTATACTATCATCGTGTTCTTAAAAAATTACGTCATTATCATTTGAAAACATTGGAGGATCATCCACTTCATTGGTACAGTCATAGGATTATAAACAATTTTCTTTACAGGTATATGGTGCTCTGTCTGAAAAAAGCTGCTTGTAGTTCTTATTCTGGAAATGGGGGGTTTAAAAACTTAATGTGACGTGCCATGACATTCCTATAAATTTTTTTACTTATTTGTTTCTGAATTAGATAGTAAATTGATTTAGAGTTTATGTTTCTTATCACAGTATGACTGAATGGCGACCAATCAAGTTCCGCCACTCCAATGAAAATGTATCCAATGGTGGAAGCTAAAACAATATCCGATATACATACATTATATTGAATACACATTCATATAATGATTATGGTAAAAATTACCAATAATTTTAACATGATTACGATTAAAAAATAA
This sequence comes from Linanthus parryae, assembly GCA_023055425.1. Taxonomy (NCBI): domain Eukaryota; kingdom Viridiplantae; phylum Streptophyta; class Magnoliopsida; order Ericales; family Polemoniaceae; genus Linanthus; species Linanthus parryae. The sequence continues at coordinate 98,145,721 of JALGPY010000004.1, read as the reverse complement.
ATTGCATAATGCTCATGTACTAGAGATGAAAGGGGTTAGCTAAATATCTGCACATTTTAATAGTCATGTTTGTGGATGTAGAATTATGTTATGTTATTTATTGGTTGTGATTTTTTGTACTCTACCGAAATGGAGTGTTTGTATTTCTAATATATTCATAGGGACTTTTGGACGAAAAATCTTATGAATAAACAAAGTACAAAATTTTTAATATACATGTTGTATCTCACGTGCAAAGCATGTTCATCTTACTAGTAGCCTGAAACAACTTCTCAACATACAACAGCTAAGCGTGACTGTCATATAAATCAAAATACGACAATTTTTAGGCCTTTTTTGACGGTTATTGGCTGTCGTTCTTTGACTTCTTTTTGTAGTGACCCTAGATGGCGAAGCTGAACAATTAGAGAAGATAATGCTGACTACTGAAGGTCTGATAATATTAACAGTTGCAAGGAGCATGCCATTAGTCTACTTGTGACAAATGGTAGTGTTGGGTTTGACTTGAAATCAAAGTCGGCAAAGATTCTTTGCGGGGATGAATGGTCCAGTTTTTCCCTTGTATTGGTAATCCACCGCCTCAAACATGGCTATATAAAGGGACTTGCTTGTTTAGTAACAATACACACATAGTATACGTTGGGGTTAATTGGTTCGGTGTTTTAAGAGCCTTTTTGGTGGGTGTGTGTCAGGTGGTGTGTTATCGGGTGGCGTGACGGCCACGACCTTCATTGTAATCGGGTTCTCTTCTCAATAAAATATCTAGTTCTAGCCGTGGAGGTAGCTAGCGGGTTCATTACGAATTCGTTAGTGAACCACGTTAAATATATGTCTCATTCTTATTTTACTTTCGTCTTTCTTGCTCGAAAACCCCCAGGTTATATCAAACTGGTATCAGAGCTCTGAAATAGGAGTTTTGTTAACAAAAAACTGGTATCAGAGCCGAGGTTCCAAGATCCGGGTGGAGCCAAGAGCTAGTGTTTCACGTTTTGGTAGAACTCAAAGCTAGGGTTTCGCGATTCTGGTGGAGCAGGCTATCGAGAGGTTGGGTTTCAAGATTCCGTCAAGAATGATGTCTGGTTTGGCGATCAAGATCGATCTGTTTGTGAGAGAGAAACAGGTACACCCACCATCTGAAGCCCCATGGAGGGGGTTATACGGGCTCCTGACGGAGCAATATGGCGCGCATCTGAATAGGCGTACAAGGGATCTGGAAAATCCAACACGTATTCGGTACTGGCGCGAATCTGGCGGTTTATGCGCATCTGGCGTTCTGGTGATTGATGTTCAGAAGAAATCGGACTACCGGTGTGGAGCATATGGCATGTGAACTGAATATGGTACTGGCTCAAGGTTTGCAGGAACTCGTTGGAGTTGGAGCAATAGCATGGAGCATCTAGCGCGTGACATTTCTGGCACGCGCATCTCATTCAGGTTCAGGAGTGCATTATGCACGAGTTTGTTCTGGCGTGCATCTTTTGTTGGTTTTGGGGCGTGTACCATGACACGCATTGAGCTCGCATCTGGCGCGATCTGTTTCTGGCGAGCATCTGGCGCATCAGAGGCATACGAGGCAGATCGAGCATGACAACTCTTGGGGCACCCATCACTAAGTGCATCGCGTCTAGTAGCGATATTTGGGCAAATTGTCATGGTGCATCTGTTTGGCGCGATTGGGTGCATCGGGAATACATTAGGTCCTGCTTTCTCAGTGAATGTATTCAATTCTGGTTCTGGGTGGAGCACTTGTTTCTGTTTCCGGAAGTGAAACCACATCGGGCACATTCGTTGCAGGAACGCATGGTAGTTGGAGCAACGATTTCACTATTCGGGTTTCGCATACAGTTGCAGAACATCTGTTGGGGAGGCGTGCTCGTTTCTAATTCTAGGAGGCGAATCCGTTTCGGGTTTGATAAGAGAAGCATCAGGTTGCTGAGATGATTCAAAGTCAAGGTGGATATTTGTTTGGTTTGACTTTAAATCAAAGTCGGCGAAGATTCTTAGCGGGGGTGAATGGTCCAGTTGTTTCCTTGTTTTGGTAATCCACCTCCTCAAACATGGCTATATAAAGGGACTTGCTCATTTAGTAACAATACACACATAGTACACATTGGGGTTAATTTTTTCGGTGTTTTGAGAGCTTTTTTGGCGACTGTGTATCGGGTGGTGTGTTATCGGGTGGCCGCCGTGGACATCACGGCCACGGCATGCATTGTAATCGGGTTCTATTTTCAATAAAATATTTGATTCTGGCCGTGGAGGTAGCTAGCGGTTTCGTTACGAATCGTTAGTGAACCACGTTAAATATATGTCTCGTTCTTTTTTTGCTTTCGTCGTTCTTGCTCAAATACCCCCAGGTTATAACAAACTAATATCAGAGCTCTGAAACAGGAGTTCTGTTACAAAATATAGAAATAAGAAAAACTTGCTATAATAGAAGGAATGGTTAAAGACAAAAACCACCCTCGTACTTTGGACTATATACAAAAACAACCCTATTCTTTGGGGATATACAAAAACACCCTCGTCGACAAAAACCACCCCTGTCAGTGATTGGACGTTAGACAAAAAGCACCCTTCTGTTACAATAAATTAGTATGGGGGTGCAATCTGTATTTTGCTCATATTTGTAATTGTTTGTTTATGTTCTTGATGTTCTTGGTGTTCTTGACCACCTATATGTATGTTCTTGATGTTCTTGGTGTTCTTCACCACCTATCTTGATGTTCTTGACCACCACCATCACGCCGCCGCGACAAATGGGTACGTGAAACCACCCTAAATCACATTACTGGTAATCACCCACCTCCAAAACCAACAATCCGACAAATGGGTATGTGAGAAACAACGAATTTTAGCACCGGTCTCCATCGATTGTTTGCTTACCTTGCGTGTAGTACCAACACATTGGTCTCCATCGATTGCTGCTCTTATGAGGAGTATCAACCCAAACCAGGAGGGGCAACCACCCTCGCGGAACATCTCTGTTGTCTCTCGCTCTTGGTTGGAGCCTCATTCGGTCGTATACAAACCCATAACCTCCAATCTACGTGTTGGTATGTCTTGAATTAATTAGGGCAGCAAAGAAAAGTCAAAATGCCAAATAGATAACAAACTTGAGGCGGTGGTTTGTGGGCTGGTAATTCCACCGCCCCCAAGTTTGATGTGTATAAAAGAGTGTTTTTTGGCTCTCATAACACATACACACACAGGGGAAAGGTTGAGAGCTACAAGCTTTTTTGAGAGGTTTTATCTAGCTAGGTGAGAGCTTTTTTAGTGTGTGTGTCGAGTGGTTGTAACCGGGTGCGTTTCTCTCAATAAAATCCGGGTTTTGGGTCGTGGTAGCTAGCTAATAACTAGTGAACCACGTTAATAGTTGTGTTCTTGTTCATCGTTTATTATTATTGTTCTCAAGCTAGGTCCAGATCATAACACTACGAATACCAATCAATTCGGAAAAAAATTCTAGAAACCCTCCAACACCGAATCGAACCCTAATCGAGATACTGGGGTTCGCTGAGGGGCGGCGGCGCTTGTTTGGGCGAGAGGATTACCCATTTCAGCTCCAACCCAGCTGCCGTTGGTCTCAAAATCAAACCCCTTTTCTCCAATAACTCTTCCATCTCCTTCTCCAATTACACTAATTCTCGCAATTACAACCTTGCAGCTTCTCCTCTATCAATTAGATATCCATAACCAATTCTCATCACCACCACTGCCGACCACAGTCCACTGCCATCTTCTCACATCACCGAACCCCTGTAAACAAACCTAACCGACCACCACTTCCTTTGCGCCTTATGAATTACCAATAAACCACCATCTCCGACGACCCAAATTACAAACCTAACAGAGACAGCCCAATCCTCCTCCATCTCTGACGACCCAAATCAGAAACCCAGCAGAGACCGCCCAATCCTCCTCCATCTCTGCCTCTCTCTGGTTTCACCCACCATTACTCCTGATGCCGACCACAACCCAGATCTTCGATCCCTGCGTCCTCTTCTTCGACCATGGTACTTCCCATCGACCCTAGTGTCTTGGCCAACGACGACGCCAGAAGCAGACGATGTTGAAATGGCGGTGGGATCTGGGTTCATCGCCCAGAAGCAGAAGGTGTAGTGGTGGCGGTGGAAGCTAAGTTTAGAGAGAGGAGGAAGAGATGGTAGGGTTCGACGAGCGACGGCGGCGCTGGTTCAAGCGGCGGCAGCACTGATTCAGGCGGTGGCGTCGCTGGTTTAGGTAGCGGCTGTGCTCCGGAGATGGCAGTGGTGGTTGTTGTGGAGTGGGTGGGTAATCAAGAGGCTGAATGTGAAGGTGAAGGGAAGAGGGAAAGCGTGATATATTTAGGGTTAGAAATGAGAGTATAAGGAGAAAAATTGGTATTAATGTTGTTTAACTTTTTTTGATTCGAAGGGTATTTTTGTCTTTTCACACCTCTGTTTGTTCGCTGTTAAATGCTAACGGAGACAAGGGTGGTTTTTGTATATTTTCAAAGAATATGGTTGTTTTGTATATAGTCCAAACCACAAGGGTGGTTTTTTGTCTTTAACCGTAGAAGGAATATCTAGAACGGTGTTAGAGAGAAGAAGTGCAGAAACTAAGGTTTCTTGTAGCAACCCATAAGTAGCTAGTACATGTCCAGATCTTCATTTTCATGCATGACATCGAGGTGATTATATTTGGGGGCAATCACTATTTGAGTCTTGACATCTTTTTTTTGCGGTAAAAGGAGAACTTCAATAGATAGCGAATATGAAAAGTACACAATAAGTAGTAGGAGTACTAAAACTACTAGGCCACTAACATCAAGATCTTAAGCTAGCTTAGGGAGCCTAGCCAAGAGCAACTTAGAAACAACTTACACCAAACTGAAAGTGTTCAAAACCAACACCAACACATGAAAGCTAGAAACTGATAGAGAGACTGAAAGATATCCACATGAAACGAGAGCTTTTAAACATCAATGAAGGGGATGACTGCAGATATGAGCTCACTATCTGGAATGGGGGGGAATTCCTCGCCAGAGACAGCACCTGAGGCACTAACACTTGAAGCTTCAATGGAGTGGATCACATCTGTAGCACCAGAAGTTCCTTCACCTCCTCCTCCTTTGCCCTTAGCAGACACATCAGCAGAAACTGCACTTTTGAGGTTGAAAACTTCATGCACAGGGGGCAACACAGCTAGAGGGACTGCTTGAGACACTTCCACCAAGGCCTGGGGGTAGAACTGCACCTGCCCTGGTAGCCATTCTGGCTTTCCCTTTTTGACCTCTACTTCCACCCAACCTTCATTAGCTAATAAGAACTTACAAAGTAAATCGCCAGGAAGATTAACATAAAATAAGAGAATTTGCAAGAGCCTCTGTCTGTAAAAATAAAGAACAAGGAGTTGACACTTGCTTATCAAATAGTAACTTATTTCTGGTAATCCAAAGGATCCAGAAAATAGCTGGGATCCAATGCCAGTTATTCTGATTTTGGAGTTTCTTCTTCTTGTTTATCCATTTCAAAATCCATTTACTAATATCTGAGTTAGAGTGAGTTGGTTTTTGATGAGGTTGAAGGGGGGCTCTACCCCAAAGCTCCTGAGCCTTAGGACAGTGGATGAAAATATGATCAGCAGTTTCACTATGACTAGGACAGTGAGGACAGTAGGGGTTTGGAATAGAGATTCTAGAGTTAATATTGGATAGACAAGGGAGAGAGTTAGTGCAAATTCTCCAGAGGAGATGAGTGATATTAGCAGGGAGTCCTGAAGACCAAAGTCTACTCCAGTTGTACCTAAAGTTTATGGGATTAAAGTGGATGGTGGTAGCATTTGATAAAGGAGATGAGTTATTGTAATTAAGAAGGGAATAGGCAGATTTAACAGAAAATTTTCCATTGGAGGAGGCTCCCCAGTAGGGGGCATCTGTGCTTTCATGCATTTCAATAGAAGTGCTAAGAATTCTATCTCTCAACCATGTTGGAAATAGCTCAGTAATTAGCTCAATCCTCCACACTTTTTGCTGCTGGTCAATCAGATGGCTAACCTTATGGTGAGTGTTATGGTGATGTGTGTGAAGTAAGCATTCCTTAATAGAGGCACCAGGAAATTCTTTAATCCATCCATCATTACCCAGATCAATGGCCTGGCCTGTAGCAATTTTCCATTGCAGCCCCAATTTCAAAGTGCCTCTGCCTTTACAGATGTTTTTCCAAGCAGTAGAGGAAGTAGAAGCAGGATTGAGGCTCAAAAAAGATTTTCTTTTGCAGTATTTTGTAGAAAAATAGTTTGTGAAAAGGGAGTTTTGGTCCTTAAGAATTCTCCAACTGCTTTTAGCTAAAAGAGCAGAATTAAAACACTGCAAGTTTTTGAAACCCAAACCTCCATTCTTGGGCTTATTGCAAAGAAAATCCCAAGAGAGCCAATGAATACGCCTTTTATTGCAATCCCCAGACCAGTAAAATTAGGAGAAGATAGATTTAATAGTATTACAGTCTTTCTTTGGGAAGAGGCAAATAGACATGGGGTAGACAAGATAACTATTAAGCACAGACTTAATTAGAGTGGCTCTTCCTAAGGAGTTAAGAAGAAGACCTTGCCAAGAAGCACATTTAGTTCTGACTTTTTCAATGGTATTCTTGATAATAGCTTTGCTTGAGCCTTTAGAGTCTAAAGAGATGCCTAGATACTTTCCTATGCAGTCACTTGGAGCCAATCCTAGGCAGGTGAGAAAGAGATTTTTATCTGCAGTGGAGCAATTGGGACTGAAAACTAGGGAGGATTTGTCAAGATTGATAGATTGACCAGATTGAGTGGCATAGAGATCAAGGATCAGCTTAATGTTGGTACTGGTTTGGGGGGAAATTTTGAAGGAGAGAAGTGTGTCATCTGCAAACTGTAGGTGAGAGATAGACAGATGATTTGAGTATGGAATGCCATGAAGGAGTCCATCTTCTTCAGCAGTAGTAAGAGAGCTTGAGAGGACTTCTGCACAGAGTGCAAAAAGAAAGGGGGAAAGTGGATCCCCTTGTCTCAGCCCTCTATTAGGCTTGAAGAACTTGGACTGTGATCTATTGAGTATAATGGAATAGGAGACAGTGGTGATGCATTGCATAATGAGATTAATAAAATGGGAGGGGAAATGCATCTGAACCATTACATGTTCAAGGAAGTCCCATCTAATGCGATCAAAAGCTTTCGAGATATCTAATTTTAAAGCACCTAATTTGGGTTGAGAGTTGTTTTTAGCTTTATGTATGGAATGGACCAGATCCTGACCTATGAAGATATTGTCCTGGATTAACCTCTGGGGGATGAAACCATTCTGATTGACAGAAATGATGGAGGGTAGGACATGCTTAAGTCTATTAGCCAAAACTTTGGCTATAATTCTGTAAAAGACATTGCACAAACTGATAGGCCTATAGTCACCAACTTTTAAGGGGTTGTGACACTTGGGTATGAGAATGATATGAGTTTTATTTATTTCCTTGAGTAAGTGGCCTGAGTTAAGAAAAGAGAGCACAGCTGATATGACAGTGGTGGAGCAAAGGCTCCAATTTTTTTGAAAGAAAGCTGGCTGAAAACCATCAGGGCCAGGGGCCTTTAGGGGAGCCATCTCAAAGACTGCTTGGGTGACTTCAGATGCAGTGAAAGATTTTGAGAGGAACGATTGTTGATCAGGAGTTAAAAACTTTGTAACATTGAAAAGAAGGGAGAAAGAAAATACATTGTCATTTTGGTTTGAGAGATCAATTAGGCTAGGAGAGGGCTCAGCGTAAATTGATTGATAATGATCAAGGAACAGATTCAAAATGTCATTTTGATCAGTAACAAAAGAGCCATCAGGGAGTTGCACATTCCATATTCCATTAATAGATTTATTAATTTTGGTGCATGCATGGAAAAATTTTGTATTCTTATTTCCCTCTTTTAACCATTTGCATCTAGCTCTATGAGCCCAATAGATTTCTTCTTGATTAAGCAGATCTTGAAGGTGGTGATGAAGTTGATTAAAAGAGGAGATGGCTCGAGGGTCAGGAAGGAGAGATTTTTGGGTAGCAATTTGAGCTTTAACGTATTTTATCTGGTTCTGAAGGGAGGGTCTGGCAGAGGCCCAAGATCTAAAATCTTTGAGAGTGATAGCTAGGAGCTTGGCCACTCTAAAGCAAGGTGAACCTGGAATGGGGAGGCTCCAAATATACTTTAAGAGCTCCTTGGAATCATTTGAGTTTAGCCACCAAATCTCAAAACGTCTAGGCGGGAAAGCAACGGTGGAGGGTTGGGAAAGTCTCAGAACCATGGGGGAATGATCAGAGGATCCTATCCCAAGGTTCTGAATAGTAATGTCAGGAAAAGAGCTAATGAGATGCACATTGCACCAAGCTCTATCAAGCCTTTCAAACGTAGGAGAACTGCTAGACCTATTGTTTGTCCAGGTGAACCAAGGGCCAATATTTTTAACCTCAAAAAGAGCCCATTTGTTTAAGAAGTTGAGAAGAGTATCAGAGCCTCTGATATTAGAGGCACAAGGCCCCATTTTGTCATGAGAGAAGAGGACCTGATTGAAGTCTCCTAATAACACCAATGGAGCATTAACAGGAAGAATAGAATCAAAAAGGGTCCAAACATGCTGAGTCTTGACATCTTAAACATATTTTGCATGCTATTTTGCAGCCCGAGAGGTACACTTGATGGTGAAATTTTGTTTCCTATAGTCGTGAACCTTCTATTCTACATATAGCCTAAAATTTTGTTTTAAGGACACTAAAGGTGTTGTTTCATATGGCTCACCTAACAAAATGGTCCAGATATATCTAAAAATTCAAGGAAAGATGACATTACTACATTATTACGGACGATATAAAACAGTAAGTACCCATTGCAAGACTATTGAAAAAATACTTTTTCACGGTTGCTTATTGTCGGCTCTTTTGCCTGTACTTCTACCTCCTACCACGAGTTAACTGACTCGTATACATTTAGTACATTAGTGTGAGTTGCAGATAGGGTCTGTATAGGTCATACGAGCATGTGATGTTTGCATAAATAAATCCGTTGAAGCCAAAGAATGATGAGTTCAAAAATCAACTGATATGGTTATGCACACAAATTCCACGTGTATGTCTTGTGCATTTATTCACATAATTACAAAGTGTAATTCCTACTCATGCGGCCGTCACAATGAACAAAATAGTGCAACAGGCACATAGCTCGTTACCTTATAAGCTCATTACAACATAAAATAATGGAATGCCTGTATTAATTTCATTGATGCATTCATTTACCTTCAAAATAAAGACCAAAGAGATGCTACAAGCATAAAAATAATTTAAATTTCATTCCTATATATCGAAGAAAGGTCGATAAATGTTTCCATCTCAAAAGTAAATACTATAAAGTTGAAACAGCTTAGAGATTACAAACATAAGCTCTATGGAAGGACACACGAGTTCACTATTTCCGCAACCGTTTGAATAAAATCTGAGAGTAGAATCTTCTAGTTCGGAAAAACAATACCAACGCAACTAGAGACCCCAAAAGGCTGACACAAGCCAAGATGAAAAACGACAACATGAAGCATTGAATGCCTTGGCACGAATTCGAATTCCCCTCACCCATCGTCGCTGCTTTGTCATAAATAGACCCGATCACACGCACTGACAGTATAGAAGATCCAATTGGACTCGCTATAGCAATTGTGTTAAAAATTGTCCCCATATGCCGAACACCAAATATCTCCGACGTTATAGTCGGCATCAATGACCACTGCGAACCATAAGAAACACCAATCAAAACGGACCCCACGTAGAGGTTGTCCGGAAAGCCAGAAGCTATCACGATGTGTCCAACAGTCATTGTAGCTAGAGTAATCGCGACAAAAAGTGGTCGTGCAGAGCCTCTAGAGTGCAGGAACATATCCGACACGTACCCGCCTCCTAATCGCCCAAGGAAGTTCCATATGCTCCATAAAGAAACCAGTGTGTTTATCTCCACCCTTGTGTAATCTAAAGCCTCGCCTATTTGGCTTATGTTATTCACTGTGGCTAGCCCCGAGCCCATCCCACATAGCATCGCGATGAACAAAAGCCAGAAATCTAGTGTAGACATGGCTTGTAAGAGATTTTTATCTTCAGTAAGCTCGAAATCCTTCAAAAAATATGCGCCGTCCCTTGAGTACTCTTCCGAGTCATCATCTGACGAAGAGAGATAACAATTGCACTCATGGATTGAAGCCTCTTGAATATATATTGGGATTCTCTCAGGAGCTAGTTCATCTGATGATCGCGCTGAATCGTCTTTTTGGGCTCCGCTTGCGATCCAAATAGGAGAAGCGAGAAGAAGCAGAAGCCCGAGGAATGTGAGCATGCGTCCCCATTGTGGCGTGGTGACGATGTTGTTGGAGACTATTATGATGAGGAGATATGCAGCGAGGAGGACTGAAACCAACGAGAAACGATTCAAGTGCTTCTTCTCGTCTCGAGACTTGGTCGGGTGGACTTGTATAAAAGACATGAATAACAGTGAAACGATTGTAGGCAGGAGGGAGAGCATCAAAAGGAAAGTAGTTGGGTCGCCTTTGAGAAATGTGAGGTAGACTTGTACCAGCACTGATCCACTCAGACCGAGAAAGCCCTGCGCAGAAAAATTTCGTAAAATGGTGAAATTGTATGAATGATCAATCTACTCATTGTAACTCTTAACGGCAATGGTGCCACTTCCAGATAAATTTGCAAGTTTTTGAAATTTGCAAGACCAGATTGCGATTATAGAAAATATTATCCGATAAACCGCGCCTTAAACCGAAACCGGACCGTTTCTAGGCGAATCGAAGGTTTTGATTTTTCCCTAAACCAAGAATTTAAGTCCGGTTTGGATTTTGGTGCAAACTGAACCGGACCGTTTACACCCTGACAGGGTATGTAAAAATTCAGAGAAAATTTGGACTGCTTGAGAATAGATGTATAAACCTTCATGATGCCGACGATAGTGCCACTGTAATCGGGAAAATTGTGTACGGCGGTGACGACATTGGCGGTGTTGAAAAACGTCTGAGCATGTGCCGCCAGGAACATGAAGAAGCACATAACCGGTACAGGCGGTCTGTCAATTATTCCAGCCACAGAAAGCCATATGAAGAAGTATCCCGCAAAGCACTGGATCGCTCCGACGAGGTGGACCACCCAGGGCCCACCACGCACGGCGACGAAGGAGTAGAGAAGGCCGGAGATGATTCCGGCGTTGGCGCCAATATCTTTGAAGACGGAGACGGTGTTGAGCGTTGATTGGTGGTAGCCTTGGCTGGATTTCAGGAGGGGAGAGTAGATGGCAAACGCGTATGACGCGCCGCAGCTGCACTGGATCATTATGCTCGCCACCACCGCCAGCCACTTGCTGCCGCCGGTGTTCTCCATTTTCTTCTCTCTCATTTCTGCAATGAAGTTTTTAGCTATGACTTTGGGATTTTTGTTATTTTAACACTTTTGGTTCTGGAAAAGATATATAGAGGACATGTCTTGGAGGTGATGAAACATTCTTCAATACCCTTTCGATTACAGAAGTTATGGTGGCCTTTGGGGCCAGCTTAATTCCAGGGCTATTCGTTCCATATGACATTGTCAATGTATATCGTGGTGTCTCACTTCGCAAATCCTGTCTCCATTTACGAGGTCGTGAGCATAGCTCTTGCAGTGTTACTTTTCTCGCGCATACACTCCTTGTGTACTATCACCACCACTCTGTCTACATGATCATGCTGGTAAATGTAGATCACATTTTGCTTAACCAATGATCAATCAGATATCATAGAGTTTGAAAGCAGCATGAGTACTAGATTTTTCATGAAGTATCTTGGAGCTTTGTCCTATTTCTTAGACATTCAAGTACTTATATGACAGAAGCAACCTATCTATTACAGCAAAACAAATATGCTATGGATCTTCTCGAAAAGGCTTGAATGAAAGATTATACGGCATTACGGCTTGCTCTACTCTTTTTAGCTTTATCTTCATCTTTATTTTTATCTTTACTATATAAAAGTTTGGAGAGGTATTTAGCGTTCCTAATACATTTACAATATTTATATGGGATTATTATAACGAATTAAGGCAAATAATTGAAAAATATTTACTCTAAAGAGCATAAAAGGAAAAATAATCATTAATAAAGAAACTTTTAGAAAACTAATTACTATTAAGGCAAAAATTGTATTTGGGTAACCATAAAGACATTGTTACCCTTAACTTAAAATTACTGCAATTGTTCGTATTCGTTTCTTTTTTTTCTTGTTGAGGGAAAGGGATATCCGTATTCGTTTATATTCCCTATTGTTATTCACACGGAAACCCTAACTCAATCTAAGTCCAGGAACTTCTGGCTATTTCTTGTTCTTGGCTGGGCAGAAGAAGATCTCCAGTATCCAAACCTCCCTTGTTTAGCTTCGAATATCGATAAATGGACGACTTTTTTGGTTCTTTAGCGAATATTATATCATAGTTATGTTCTAGTATACTAGTTAAATTTGAAGGTGCCAACCATTGTATGATGTTTATGCAGTAGACTCCTTCCACGCCACCACTGACTTGAGAAACTCCATGACCTCTGATGGGTCCATAAGAAAGTAAAATGGATTGGATTCTTTTGGCATAGAAGACATCAAGATTCCATATCCACGCACTACAACAGATTATGTGTTCAGTGACAAAAAAAATTGTCACTAAAGGCTAAATTATTGTCATTAAAAGGTTTAGTGACAACGTATTTTTTGTCACTATGTTGTCACTAAATATATGCCACTAAACATATCATTGTGACAAGAAAAAATATATTGTCACTAAAATTCAGAACTTCAGTGACAAACAAACTTGTCACTAACAAACTAAACAGTTAGTGACAAAAAAATGTTGTCACTGCCTGCTTGTTATTAGTGACAATAAATTAAACTTGTCACTTAAAACTGAGAGTTAGTGACAAAAAGATTGTCACAACAAGCTTGTATTGGTGACAAGTTGAACTATTCTGTGACAATATCTAACTGCAATAATCAGAACCTTAGTGACAACATATTTTGTCACTACCTAAGGAATTACAAACTAATACAATTAGCATATGCTTATAGATCTGGATGTCGAATAACCTCAAAGTTGGGATACTAAAATTAAAATCATATTAAACTGAAATCGATTTACAGCAAATGTTTTCAAGATTTGGGATACTAAAATTAAATCATATACATAAGGAATACTAATATGGAAGCATTCCGGTACTACATCGATGTCCAAACCGAGCCGAAACTAAAAACAAGGAAAAAACGTAGAGTCACCAACAAAAAACAATACTCCAAACTATTCTTCTAGTTGTGTCTTATCTCGAAGAAACTTGAATGTTCAACATCCTTTAACTGCATATAAACGAAAGAAACAAACCAATGTCAGATTCATAAATTACAATGTGTGTATCAACCCCCTTCTAATAGTCAACAGGTAAGAAATTTGAGAGAGCCACATACTTGTGTTTCGAACCTCGCTTGCAAGAAAAGAGCACTGTCGATGAGGCACATAGCTATTTCTACAGTACCTTTCAAAATCCGGAAGAAAATAAAAGAAAAAGATTACATTGTTTCGAATGGTTATTAGGATCAAGACACTTGGAGAGGTTTTCCATGGATTTCGCTTACTTTGAATCAGTATGCTAACAGTACTAGAAAACATAACTCCAAAGTAGAAAACAGTGTGAAGAAAGCCAACTTACTTCACAGAGCTTCAATTACCTAAGAGGGATTGCAAGCCTCAACTATATAAGAAGTGTAACTGTAGGTTTATAAGACCATCCCTTACAGTTGCACAAGTTTCATGTTCATGTGAAGTCTGATATCATCCCAATATGTTACTGAAAACAGAGAATAGATAACTGAAAGGAAAAGTATAGTTATAGACTTGCATACTTCAGTTTATGTTTGTTTCCTTTCATATTGGAATCAATACTCTTAATATTAGAATAGCTGGGAAAAAGGAAGGCTCTGTAGGATCTATAGGATTCCAAGAATAATTAAGTTACTAACATTATCATTAACTGGTGACTACAAACTCAACCTACAAAGCCATTCATCAAAAAATGTTTATTGGTGATGATTTACCTGTAAAGTAAAATGCTATGGGGTAAACTGGTTATACTCTAGTCAAGGAATCCAGGAATACACATACAGAGTAAACTTGACTCTTTATACAAGGCAATTAAACAAGTAAGCAGGCAAACATAAAGACATTCACCAAAGTTAAGACAAGATTTCGTGACTAACATTCTCTCTGAATTACTTGTACAATTTAACAACAATGGGTTGTACTGCCAATCAGATCAAGTGCTTCTACAAGCCAAATAATTTTCCCTTTCCAGATTTAGGGTCAAGGTAAAATAAGTTGCTATGTACAGTTAATTCGAAGAGGAGATCAAAAGAAGGAAACCCTCAAGATTGGGGGAGGGGGGTTTGTCTTAGACAGACCCAGACTTGGGTTGGAAAAAGCCCGTAGTCGCTGAATCAATCTTTCTCCAACCCGACATTCATACGATTGTGTATATCATAAATCAATTGAGATACCACGAAAGATCGAGAGAGAGAGAGAGAGAATACGAGAGCAATCTCACCTGAAGAGTTCGTCGCGTCAATAGAAACCACGGTTCGATTCCATAAACACTTGCTGAATTCAACCTATGAGAGAAGCAGAGAGAAGAAATAAGAGGTGGAGCGCCGTGAGAGCCGGAGAGGATAGGGTTTCCACGAAAATGAGAGAGAGACTTGTGAATGATGGTCCCAGGTTTTGAAAAAATGTATTATTCAAATGCATAAACTCAAAACGCTCTGACCTCTCTCTACTTCTAGAGAGAGAAAGAGAACCGCCTCTCCGGCGGTGTCTTCCGTCGGTGTTGTTTTTGGATTCCCTCTGTCAGCGTTGTTCATGTGGTCACGCTTTCCCGGTGTAGATGTTTCAGTTGGTGGTTCCCATCCCTGTCGGCGACAAGCCCAATCCAGGCCAGATCTATTGGGTATTTCTTGTTCGCCGGAGCTCTCATCGCCTCCCCGTCGCTGAAACCTTTTCGGGTTTAATCTTTAGGGATGTGTTGGCTCCGTTTTTTCCTTCATCGTCATCTC
The DNA here is from genome assembly GCA_023055425.1 of Linanthus parryae. Lineage (NCBI taxonomy): Eukaryota > Viridiplantae > Streptophyta > Magnoliopsida > Ericales > Polemoniaceae > Linanthus > Linanthus parryae. The sequence goes on along the minus strand of JALGPY010000004.1, from coordinate 98,130,585 downwards.
TGGCATGTTTGGTTCTCTCGATGATTCCGTTGGTGGTTCCTGTCCCTGTCGCCGCCAAGCCCATCCGGCCCGATTTATTTGGGATTTTCTTCGTCGGAGCTCTCCTCCCCTCCCCATAGCTGATACCCTTCAGGGTTCGATCTTTTAGGATGTGTTCGATCCGTTGTTTCCTCTTTAGCCATCTCAGGCATCGTCGGTTCTCTCGCTGATATCGTTGGTTATTCCCGTCGCCGCCAAGCCCATCCGGGCCAGACCATTTTTGGGGATTTTCTTCTCCGGAGTTATCATCGCCTCCCCGTTCCTGCAGACCCTTATGGGTTCATCCTTTCCGGGAAGTTGTCGCCTTCTCCGGCACCGTCTGCCGCTGGCTCCCGCATCGTGTGCCGCCACGTCATGAATTTATGTTCGCTGACCGCTGCCCACCATCATGCCACATCGCCTCCTGTCACCGCCTCACCGTTTGTGTCTTTTTTTGAGGTGGTTTCTGGTTTGACAAGCATTTGATGGGTTTATCTTTTATGTTTATTTTATGTTTATCTCCTGTATTATTACTACTGGTCGCTGCGGGTTTGCGTGATCTTGCAGCCTATCTTTCTAGCTAAGTTTTCCTAAGCTGTTAGGTGTTATGTTGGGTAGTATAGTTAGATCTTACAATTAGACTGTAGGTACTCCGCTGCGGCGATGAATGTCTGCAAACGTATATCGTTGTATTTCACATCTGGCTGTACTTTTATCTCGTAATAATATTTCTTACCTTCTTACAAAAAATAATGATAGAGGTGGTCAACACCGATTATTGTCATAAAATGCTCAATAGAAGTGGCAATTTTGATATTCTCACTCGGTCTCTTGTCACAGAAGGGCAGATCTGTTGTAGTGACGATTCCCCTCCCTTAAGATCTCCTTAATTGCATCTTCATCACTCTCATAATCTCCAACATAACTGGCAGTGCATCATCTCTATCGCTCAATCCAAGTGATTCAAGTAAGACCTCCACCGCTTTACTCTTGTCCCAAACAAGAACAAACCGCACCTCCAAATCCTTTCGGCCATAGATCAATCTCAGCCGAGAATAGTCAATTAATCATGAACGGATTGAGCAATTTGTGAAGTTTGGTGCCAAAAGTCTGTATTCTTTATAATTTTTTAATAATTAATAATATGGGAAAAGAATAATTTATTTATTTTATTAGGTAATGGCTATAAATGTAATTTGAATTAAGTAATGGGTATAAATGTCATTTGAACTACCAAATTTGGTAATTTTTTTGTCTTGCTAGTAAATAGTTTATAAAAGTTCCTTTATTATAATTACTTTTTCTTTCCTGCCTTCAGAGTAAATATTTTTAATTATCTGTCTTAACTATAATAATCCCTACTTATATTACCCCGTGTGTTAATTTAATCCCTAAAACGTTGCTAAAATCCCTAATAAAAAAAAGTCCATCTATTAATCTTAGAGTATTAAAAATTAGGCTTAATTACTTAATGCATACTCTCAGTTTGGAAAAACTATCACATTACAACTCCCACTTTTAAATTTCGCTAATTGCATCCCCCATTTATAAAGAATATGTCAATGTGAAACTGGTAAAAAGTTCAATCCAAAAATCATCCATGTAAAAAAGGATACATTTGTCTATACACAAAACTAAATGCATATTAATTGCTTTTAAAAATAAATCAATTACAATAAAAAAAGGCAAGAAAGGAGTTAAGGATGAGAAGGGGATTGATGAGAAGATAGGGTTCAAGATTTGTAACTAGGGGTGCAACTTGGGCGGGTAGAACCCGACCAACCCGAGCCCAGCCCGAATTAAAATAGGGCCCGAACTCATAGCTTTACTAATTTGGACGGGCTTGGACATAAATTATCAGCCCGAATTGCAATTAGGGTTGGGCTAGGGCACAAATATTAAACGACGGGCGAACCCGAATTACCCTACTTGTATGATCCCTACCTCTAAATAATATATTTTGATAAAATTATGTAGCATATCTACATGAATATGCTACTTTTCATTGATTATTACGGATTTTTTTAGTCATTATTTTGTTCTTGAACTTGTTTATTTGGTTTTTTCATAAAATATATATATATAATTTTCTTGTGTTTTAAAAAGTACATTATTTTTAATGTCGTACCCCGAATTAAGCCCGAACCCGAATTAATTTAAACGAATTTGGGCTCGGACGGGCTGGAAATTAACTTAACTCGGGCTGGGCTGGGCTTGGGCTGGGCTTGGCAGAACTTGGGCTCGGGCTAGGACAAGGGTGCCAACCCGTCCAACCCGCCCGAGTTGCAGTCCTATTTGTAAAATGTTTCTCTCTTTGTCGCCCTCTCTCTGCGATCTCTTTATTTCTCTAGGAATGCACACGATTGTTGATGAAAAGCTAACATACTCCTCCGGAACAACTAAAGAAAGATGACGTGACGGTGGCCTCATCTACGAGCTCTTCGTCGAAAAGCAGGGGAGAGAAGAGGGGAATGACAACGGGGGATATGTATCACAACCTGACCAACAAGTGTCATGACTCTTCAAATTCTTAAAGATCAAATCGCAAATGTGTTAATGGGTCTCTCTCCTCATTCCTCGTCATGAACTTTTTCATCTATCTGTTGAAATCTATTAATTTTGAGATTTCAGTTTGTTTGTTGTTCTTGAAAGAAGATAAATCTTCAGTTTCCTTCAATTTTCTTTTTCAGGCAGTTACCTTAAAAATCGATTGGAAACCTTTTCGGTACTTGCTGAGAAATCTACGGCTTTGACGATTCAACTTAGTCACTACTTCGTGAAATTTTGCGATTTTGAAGTTTTGTTGGCGACTTCAGAGGTGCAGGTGCAGGTGGCCGGAGGAGGAGGTGGAAGTGGAAATTTTTGCCGGAATCTGGGTTTAGGTTGGCTGGAATCTGGGTTTGAATGTCGGCTCATGGTTATGTGGCGGTGATGATGTGGTTATGGTGAGTATTGTAAATGTATTCCTCAGTGCTCATACATTGGTCGGAGTGGACCATATTACCCTTTACACATAAGGACATGATAGTCAACTAACCTTGTATTCTGTTAATATGTGAAGGAGTATATTTACCAGAGTAATGCTAGAGAGGCCGAAGCCATCTCCCGGAGGCATGCCGAAATTGCCAACTCAGCTACTATCAATTAATTTTGGCTTGTGCATCAATGGATTCAAGTGAGAAATGGAAGGTTGAAAAAAATCTGGGGATAAACATAACAGAGGAGAGAGTGAGAGAGAAGAGAAATCTGGGGAGGTTCAATCTATTACGAACTATTATAGCCTTCCCAAAAACTATTACAAGCATGTAGTCTATTGCCAAAAGAGATACAGAAATTGAAATGAGTCTTAATTGCGCAAAAACTCAGTTCACAAAATGCACCAAAACTCCGTCAATACTAGTTTCCTACCAACAAGTTATTACAAGCATGGGACACCTAACGAATTCAGTTTTCTATGGCCAAAGTGTGGACCATTTAGAATGTTCTTGAAAGACGTGGCAGGTTTTAACTTGAAAGCATCTGGAGACAAACCATTCTGGCCCTGAGCCCGACGAACCATTCCTTTATAAACTTTAGACCGATTTCCCTTACAATCCTCCTGACCTTGTACATATGAAACACCTACAATTGAGAATTGAGCATAATATCGCAATCCATTAGTTCCCATAAAGAAGTGGGGAGTAGATTTATTACAACTGGTCCTTGAACAAATAAAACACCTACAATCGAACACCCTATTTTACTTTTGAACACCTCTTTTTTAAGCTTTGCTGCTTGGATGAAGTTGGATCGTACTGGAGTAGGAATCACACGTTAGACTAAAACAATATACCGAACACATTAATCGTAATACACTGGACACACGTCGTTGCATTGCCAAAGTTCACAATTTCATAGACCGTTGTGAGCCTTATGTAGTCTAGGCGGACCCTTACAACAATGGTTCATTTAACCTTAGCAGAATGGACATGTTTTTAGCATTAAATTTAGGGTAGTGATTCTTACACTATCAGGAAAAGCTTGTTACGCTACTTTTTACACATTATGACTATTTTACCCCTAATTCTCACTCTCCTCTTTCTTTGTATATATAGCTAAAGCTTCACCTCACAAATCAGATCTCTGCTACTGCGTTTCTCTTTCTTCAACCCCCTCAGCTTCATGTCCAGATATCAACCAGTTTTGCTTGTTAATTTCCATGATGGGTTTTGTTTGAAGGGCTGGTAGGTAGAGGCTTGGAGTTGGGGCGGTGGAAAGAAGGAACATAGAAGAGAGAGAAAGGAGGGAGTAAATAGGGGGTTGTAAAAGAAGGGGGTAAAATTGTACGCACAACCAAAAAAGTAACGTAAGAAGCTGTTTTGGTAGTGTAAGAATCACTACCCTAAATTTATTCATAAAGCAAACAAAGTACAGTATATAAAATTCATAATATCCATTAATACCTAAATCTGTACAGAGCTTGGAAACACGAATCTCCAACCCAATTAAAAGTACTAGTGAACCTTGAACCCAGAGAAAAGAATAAGTACTAATCAGTTTCATGTAGAGACAACCAAGATCCACAAACATTCCCCTACTTTTGAAGCTGTGAATTTGAATCCATATATGAATCAAAATTGAAATCTATTCTACTATGTCTAATTTGGCGGACCAATATTGTACTTCAAGAAGTACTTCCCCAATCAAAATTCGCTAACTGAACAGCAAATCCTTGCCACTGTTGTCAAATTTAATTCACTTATGACTTCCCCACAACCTTAATCTCAGTCATTGGCACTCTCATCATCACTACTACACACCCATCACTTTCGCATATATCATCAGGTAGATGGAGAGATGGATGGTCACTTGTATAAATTAACATAGCTTACTTGCAGTCTGCAGCACCACATGAAATGATCTAATTTACCAAGAAGTTGATAGATATGGGTGCCTTGACACACACGTGCAACAATCTTTCAAAAAATGATGTCATAAAACTTCTATAGGATAGATACATGGGAATATATTGTGACAAGGGTAATGAGAGATCATAGAAAGTGAAAATAAAATGGATAAAAGGATTGTTACCTGGAAGCTCTTGTGAGAATGTCGTCTGTTCTGCTATCACGAACAATCCAATCACGTCTCGTACCGTTCTTCCCAGATGTTGCAACCCAAATATCGACTTGCATAGCACCACCCCTGAAAACCAGAAGATGATATTCCTACCACATTTCAATTATACAACTGTACATAACAAGCATCAAGGTAATTCAACAAACGTGTGCAAGAAGAAGAAATGGACGGCGCAAATAAACTAAACTTTGGAGAAACCATTACAGCTTACTGTACATAACATAACTACAGCCAACCGTAAGATTAAATTTCCTCGAGAGGTCAATAATCCCCCAATCCTACAGAATTTTGGGCCAAATAGAATATAAAAAAACCCTGATCCACTCGTCTCACACTCTAATTTGTGCTAGCTCTACAAAATACAGTGGCGGGGCCAGGATTTAAGAAATACGGGGGCACCACGTTTTCGAATGAAATATATTTGTAAGGGTCCTTCGAAAGAAATATTTCATTATTTTGGACATAATTGGAATTTTTTGAAGAAACACTTTTAATAATAAAAAAGGGGGGCACAACTGAATAAATCTTTAAATTTTTTTTGGGGTGCAAATGTTGTTCTTTAAAATAAGGGGGGCTCCCTTGCCCCTCCATGACCTCCCTTTCTCCTTGGTGATATATATCAAACGTCCTCTGACACTTCTAACATCAAGGGGTAAAATCACTTTCACTTCCTGTTTCTCTTGTTCCATCAGAGATTGGCATCCATTTCAGTTGTTAATTACGCTTTTTAATCTCTCTCATTGAGTTCTGTGACAATCTTCAACCCACATGTCATAAACTAAATGAACATGATGTAGGGTTTTGATTCATGGATGCGCAACGGAAACAATAATTAACCATGCAAAACCCTCTAAGGATCACAAGTCAAGAGACATAACGATGGTAAAGGAAGAAATCAATTAACACACCTTAGGGTTCTCCTTTGATGACTTCAAACGCGAATTGTGTCACGTTCTCTATAGTTGATCCACGCCTAGAGTTGATTTCTAGATCTCCCACTCCTTGGTGCTAGCCCGGAAAGAGGAAGAGGAAGAAGAATCACGCAAAACGAGACCAACAAGGGAGGTCTCGGCCTCCTTGTGGCCGACGGGGACGGGCGGCGGGCTAGGGGGCGGCGAGCTCCTTAGCTTGCTTGCTCTCTCTCCTTTTGTTCTCTCCCACTCAAGTTATGATCTAATGAATCATAAGTGTGGGAAGGAAGGAAGGTCCTTTATATAGTTCAACAAATCCTTGCCAACTACCTAAAAGACTTATTCTAGTCCTACTAGAATTCAATTTAGTCCCTTCCTTGCAAATTAGTCCCTACTAAGTTTGCAAGGTTTTGCAAAGTGATCCTTCTAATTAATTAATTCCCAAATCTAGTTCAACTCTATCTAGCGTGTGACCCCATAGGTTCTATCTAGTTGGTAGAAACTATTTGCTAATATGGAGCGGTTTCTAGCAAAACATCCATTCTAGCCAACTAATAGAATAGTCATCTTGACAACCTTTGTACAAGTAATTGTCTCATACCTTTGTCACTATATCCGGATTGGACACGAGACATACCAGTCACACTCGTATATCCAATCCACACTTTCTCGATCCATGGGAATAGCCTTATTCGTGCAAATAACATCAATATCCCATATAACATCACTATCCCATATTGATTTATTTGAGTCTGACCAGACATTCTATAAGCACTATCCCTCGAGTGGCCTAGGATATTTGTTCCTGTTATGTGGGAGGGACAAATTCTATCTACGTCCACTACGATCTCTAAGCTTGCTTCTTATTGTATCCGATACACACCTAGCGTTTAACGCTACCAAAATCACAATAATCCACAACTAGAATATCAAGTGACTTCAAGTCTAAGGATGACAATACCATTGCACCGCGAGAAGCGCTTGTGACTCAACATAACATGTATGTAGCCTTCTCGGAGATGGGTCAATCCAGTGCGCCATTACCCCTAATGCACATCTATGTGTTGGATCATGATATCTCCATATCAATCCAACCCCATACTAGTCTATAGATGATTTTCCCATTAATCATTATACTGGACTATGGATATTTAAGATAAACAACACAATTGTAAATCTAAGGACTTCATTATATTAAATATCCAATAAATAATAAATGAATTTCTAGCCACAAATAAATTCATACTAAACTAGATTGCCTCTAGGGCATCTATTCCAACACATGCTACATGATAAAAAAAAAAATTGTCATCTTACTCTAAAATCTTCACAATCAATCTTAGACCCCATCCCAAACCATTCTCCTAGACACCAAATAAAGTTCAAGTCAAACTAGAAACACATATTAACAAAATCCTGATGTACCATTCTATGTTTCAAGGCACTGACATAGGTAAAATATATCCACGGGAAACATGTGTGCAAAGAACATGGCATCCTCCTTTTTCCCTCATATAAAGACAATAACAAGCTGTCAACAAAAGCAAATTAGTTTGAGTATGATGAATTTCTTTTGACTGCTGCCACACCAATTTTAAGGTCTCATTTGAAAGAGGAACTTAAAGCAATATAAATGAAATATAGGGAAAACTGTCAGATATGACGATTTTCTGGTACGACAAGAAAAAACATGAGAGAAATCCTCTGCACTACTTGCAACCGATTACAAAATAAAATGCAGCAATTCAGATTTATAATCTCGATAATTCCATAAACGTGGTACAGATAAACTGTCAGCTAGTCAGTGACAATAAAAAAATCAGACAACATTTTTCAAACTCTCACCGCTGAAGTCACAGAAAGGTTGGTCTTAGCGAGAGAATTATCAAAGTGATTGTGCTCCATTGTTTTTGATCCATGTCTTCACCTCCTGTTACTTAAATTATTGAATCATTCTAAGAGTGAGCAGCAAAAATTAGATGTCTTCCCCAGTCTTAGATTTTCTTTCTGATGTTCTTACGTTTGAGTCACATTATAAGGGTACCCTGTGTTTTGACATTGGTCAAACTTGAAACCGAATCCCACCAAATGTAAACCATATGAGAACTTGTGATGCCCAAGTCCTGAGTCCACTGGCGGACCTAAAGGGGGGCAAGTAGGGGCCATGGCCCCCACAAGATTTTAAGAAATTCATATCCCTCCCTTTAAGTTTTTGGTAGTATTGCAATTTCGCAATATATTGGCCCCAGCAAATTCTATTACTATCATTGGTAATCCTAAAAGAACCTTCAAAATGAAACTTCATTTCAAATTTCAATGTTATACATTTAATTTGATAATTTGAAATTAGACTCGTTCCAAGTTAAATGATTTGAAAAGCTCAAAACCTTACATACATTGGTTGTTAGATTAACGTAATTGCATATTATCGTATTGTGTTCGCTTAAGAATAATTTATTGAAAATAGGCTGTGAAATTTATTAAATAGAAGTTCCACATGAAGTATTTGGCCCCCACTCATTTGAAATCATGCGTCCTTCACTGCCTGAGTCTCACTTAAAGGTGGAGCTATGTTGGTGCAACGTATCGCACTCACGTTACTATATGAACTGGTTGTGCTTGTCAATTTAGTGACATCTAACTATACTGAAAATACTCTTCTAAGAAAAATGTACTGACAATACTAATTCAACTCCTCATCTCATTGCATTACATTGATATATTGACGATACAAGGTAACAATACACAAAAATTAGGAAAAAAAGTTCCTAAATTAGGCAAAACCTTTCAGCAAATCACGGTCCAATATGTGAATCAGTGGGTAAAAACTATCAAAATCGGAGGAGATGTTGCAGATATTAAAGGTCATATCATAAAATTATCGAATAAGCTATAGAAAAAGAAGAGGGCACAAAATTAGATAGAAGGTACCTTCTAGTGCGTCCTGCCATGGAATCTACGATTGACGCAGAGTTTAATGCTCGTAACCTCCAATTTACGCTCACCGAAATCAGATGGTCTCTCCAACTGTCCATAATCACAGAAGGTTACTAGATGATTTCCAAGATTAGATTGAAGACCAAATAAGAAGGAGATGACTTTCCAGAACACACAATTTCGCGCTTCAACCTTCTAGGATCCAGGCGACAGAATCGTCGAGGTATATATTCAGTCGGACATCGGTCTCCTCTCGCCGAAGCAGCGTCATCTCTCTGTCTATCTGGAGGAAGATTATTTGCTTCTCCTTTGCCTTTTGTCGCCTCCTCTGGACCAAGGGGTGAGGAAGAAGGGAGGACTTCAGCATATAGTTGAATGAGGGAAGATGCGTGGTTGTGGTTCGATGGATCTGAATAGGGCTTCCGGAAGGGTTTCGTGGGTTTCTTGAGAGAAGAGGGGGTGTTTTGATAAAAGTGAAGTTTGTTTGGCTAACTTTTTTTTTGGTGAAAGTTTAGTTCCCCCCTCTTGTGTAGAGCAGAATTTTTCGTTCGGTTAAATTTTCATTCCCCTCCTGAAAGTGATCCCTCTATTTTTTTAAAACAAGTAGTAATTTCTATTAGAAAAACCTCAAGGAATGATCTGCTATTGAGTACCACCACTTTGGTTCTTTCCATTTGACTTTTTTGACTTGTATCTAGGTCACTTTTGACCATGTGATTTGGATCGTAAAGCGATGCAATTTTTTGTCAATTTTTTCACTGTGTTATAGAGAAACTTTTACTCTACAACATCATGAAACGATTATTAAAAATTGCATCATTTTGCTATCCAAATCACCGGGTCAAGGTGACCTAGTGAATAGTTGTAAAAATCAAAATGGTGAGTCACAATTGATATTTCGATTGGACCAATTAGTAGTTTCATTGAGTTCATTAATGAACATCGATTGTTCGATTGAGTGGTGAGCCACAATTAATAGTCCCATACAATCAGTTAGCATTTTAGTTGAGCTCATTAGCGAAGATAGATGGCCCGATTGAATGGTGAGTCACAATTGTTGGTCCGATTTGATCATCTAGTTGTTCGATTGAGTTCATTAGTGATGATCGATGGTTCGATTGAGTGGTAAGGAACAACTGATAATCCAATTTGATCAGTTAGTAGTTCGGTTGGGTTCATTATTGAAGATCGATGGCCCGACCGAGTGGTGAGACACATTTGATAGTCTGATTTGATCAGCTAGTAGTTGGATTGAGTTCATTAGTGAAGATCGATGGTCACAATTGTTAGTCTTATTTGATAAACTATTAGTTCGATTAATTGGTGAGAAACAACTGATTGTTCGATTTGATCAGTTAGTAGTTCGATTGAGTTCATTAATGAATATCGATTGGCCGATTGAGTTGTGAGTCACAATTGATAGTCCGGTTTGATCAATTAGTAGTTCGATTGAGTTCATTAGTGAAGATTGATGGTCTAATTGAATGGTGGGTCACAATTGATAGTCTGATTTGATGAATCACTACTTCGATTGAATTCATTGATAGAAATCAAAGACCTATTTGAACAACGAAACACAATTTATAGTCTAATTCAATTGAGTTCATTAGTAGAGATGATAGAATTCCCTTGTGCAGAGTGAGTAACAAATGATGGTCTAATTTGGTCTATTTAGAGTTCGGCTGAGTTTATTAATTAGTAAGGGTCGACGTTCAATAGAGCGTTAAGTCAAACTTGGTCGACTAGAACATCGATTGAATCCATTCATAGAGATCGATGGTCAATTTGAGCGGTTAGTTAAGATTAGTCCAAATATATTATTAAGAAGTTCTAATGGTTTGATTGGTATAGGTCTATAGTTCAATTTGGTTAACTCCTACACTCGTAGGTTTATTGAGTCAACCTCTAAAGATCCATAGTCCAATGGACGCTGTGTTCATTAGTGAAGTTTCATTTGATAGTCCGATGGATCAGTTTGTATTTTGAATGATTTAATTAGTGAAGATCGGTGGTCCAAACGAGGGGGAGTCACAATTGTTAGTCTGATTTGATGAACTAGTAGTTCTATTTAGCACATTAATGAAGATTGATGGTCCGATTCGCAATTGATATTCTGTTTAAACCAATTAGTAGTTCGATGTTCACTTTTAATACAGTTGACGTTCATGATAACTCTGCATTAGAGTTATCTATTCGTATAATTTCTTATCGGTTTGCGTGCGAAAATGGAGAATTTAGAGTCGTTCCGAGTCATTGTGAGAGAGAATTGATCATGGGAGCATTTTGTGAATTACTTGTGAATTCCGGGCGTTTTCTATCTCGTTTTACGTGTGATTTTTCATATCTTGTCACATTTGATCTTCCCGCGGTGTGCGTGTTGTGCTTTTCAGGAACGGAGCACGCGAGGAGCAAGTGGATAGAGGAAACGAACTTTGGAAACTAAGGCGAGCTCGAGAATTGGGAAGGAAAGCAAGAGACAACGATTCGAGTGCTAGAGAGGCACATGAGAAGATGTTACGGGCATTGAGCATGTGGAGAGCTCAAAATGGAGGATCAAGAGATGGGTCGATGCTCGGGAAGTGGTTCGAAAGCATGCTCTACAGGGGGACGAAGTTCCGATTTTTTCCAAGTTCATGGGAGGTCGTACGACCTCACTCAGAGGTCGCACGACCTGAGAAAGTTAGGACAGAGAGCATTATAGTTGAAAGGAGGTCCTGCAGGACCTGATCAGACTTAACAGGACCTGATTGAGATTTGCCAGAGGTCGCAGGACCTCAATCTCAGGTCGCAAGACCTGCGGGTCAGAAGGCAGCAAGCAGCGAACATGGACTCAGGTCTTGCAAGACCTATTCAGAGGTCACACGACCTCCTCTTGCCTTTTCCAGAGGTCGTACAACCTGGAAGGGAGGTCGTGCGACTTGGGTTTGGCCATATTTTTTTCAAACTTTGCGGGAACTTTTTGTAATTAACTCTAATTAGTCCCAAACACTTAGGAACGTATTTTAGAATTGGTTAGGTCGTTTTTGAGAGAGGAGACATTACGAACGACGTTCTTGGAGCTTGGGAGCACTTTGGAGCTTGGATTTCATCCGTTCGGATTTCTTCATCTCTTCTTCTTCATAATTCTTAGCGCTTTGTTGATGAAAAACATTGAGATGATGTTAGAACTCATGTCTAGCTAAGTTTTATTATCGGGATCCTCGTTTGGTAGCTAGGGTTCTATGAAATACACGTTTTGATGGTTCGATTCATGTTTTAACTCAATTAGATACGTGATTCTCTTTTTATGAGTAGTTTATGTGATTATCTTTATCTCTCTTGCGTTTGACGTCGCGTAGGATTGATCTCAATTAGTTTTCACGTGGTAACTCCGTGAATGTTAGTCGGAAACTTGAACTATTCACCTAGTCTTATCATTGTTTGGTAACTCGATAATGTTAACTAGGATCAAAAAGTAGAATTATGAGAATTTATACATGTCTAGAATTGAATTGAATTTGGTAACTCGGTTTGAATCGATTCTAGGCATAGATTGCTTACTTGGTAACTCGGTAAGTTAAAAATTTCTTGATTAACATGAGTAACGTATTATTGTTTCGTGAATCAAAACGAATATTCGTAGTAAACTTAGTGATCCAGTAGAGGAATCCCGGTATTTGTCTCTCATTAGTAACTCTATACAAATTGTTCTTCGTTAATCGTGAGTTAGTCACTTGGTTAATTGAGAATATTGTTCTTTCAATTTTCGTAAAATTAGTAGAACACAAACAAAGTGATTGACCCACATAAGGTGTAGAATTGGTAACTAATTTAATAAGAAGTCTCTTGGGTTCGACAACCCGGATTACCAGATTATTACTGCCCCGACAACTGTACACTTGCAGTTGGATCGTGTCAAGTTTTTGGCGCCGTTGCCGGGAACTTCGGCTAAATTAGTTATAATTCCTAGCCTTAGGGATTTTAATTTCCTGTTTATATCTATTACTCACCTACGTTTTGTGTGATTTGTGATTTTAGGTTAGATTGTACGGTGCATGTCCCGTTCTAGAAATGAACATTTACATCCAACACTTGAAGACCCGGAATCCTTGTTACGAGCACAGCGTAGAGACAAGAGGAAACCAAGCTCAGCTACCATGGATGACGAAACTAGAGCTGAGTTTGAAAGGATCCGCAAGGATATGTAGCATGCGGAAGCAGCTAGAGTTGCAGCGGTGGAAGATGCAGCTAATCGAGCGAGGGAGACTGAGCAACTTAGAGCTCAGATGGCTGAGATGGAGGCTGCTATGGCTCGCATGAATCCCCCAAATCCACAACTTCCGGTGTGGGGGTTGGTGACGAAAACAATGGTGGCAACAACAGGGGTAACAACAATGGTGGAGGACATAATAGACAAAATGATGAGGCCCAAGTGATTGTTGATCAGGATGAACGTCCATTAGTGGACTATTTCAGGACCACACCGGATGGGTACCAGCCTACTATTGTCAGACCCCAGATCAATGCCGCACATTTTGAGATACGCTAGCCATTGATAAACATGGTCCGAGATGAGTGTCTGTTTACTGGGGCTGCAGGTGATGATCCACACCAGCACTTGCTCAATTTCGAGCAAATTACCTCCACTATATATGATCAGAGAGTTCCACTTGAGACAATAAAGCTCATGCTTTTTCCTTTCTCCTTATCGGGAAAAGCAAAGACATGGCTTATGGAGCTTCCAGCAGGTTGTATTACTACATGGGCAGAATGTTGCCAGGAGTTTCTCAGTAAATATCTTCCACCATCCAAGGTTGCACAGAGAATGGCTAACATCACAAAGTTCACTCAACAGGAAGATGATTCTTTCGGGGACACATGGAGGAAATTCAACCAGCTTCTTCGCAGATTCCCTACTCACGGGGAGCCATGGTACAAACTATTGCACTACTTCTATAATGGCCTAGACAGGGAGACAGCAAATGAGCTAGACATGATTGCTCAGGGTAACTTCATGGGCTTGGGGGTGCAGAGATGTCGAGACCTGCTTAATAGTGTGGCGAAACGTGAGTCTACGAGGTCTGAAATTTGTAGAAATTCAAAATCTGATGGGGCACTGGTGAACAAGATTGAGACTATGGTGGAGCATAAGTTTGAGAAACAGATGGCAATCATGACCTCGGCTTTTAAAAACATGAATCCATCAGCACGATTGAAGTCTGTGGGAGTGATGATCGCGGATGAGAATCAGGGATATGGCTCCATTGAAGACGTGAATTATATGGGCCCACCAAGACAACAAAAGTGGCCGAGCACTTATCATCCCAGCAACCGCAATCACCCCAACTTTAGCTATGCCAACCCTAACAGTGGGTTATATACACCAGGTCAGCAGCCAAATCCTCCATACCAAGCTCAGCAGGCTCCGCAACAAGAGGATCAAGAGACAAAGGTTATATTGAGAAAGTTGCTCGCTAATCAAGATAGAATGGAGAGTAGAATTGTCTCCATAGAAGCTACAATGAAGAGTCATGAGACGCAGATTGGGCAACTTGCCAATCAAAATGCTAAATTTCCACCAGGTATGCTTCCCTCTAATACCATTCTTCCTACTGAGCAGCTTAAAGCTATTTCTACTCGCAGTGGCACTACTACTCAGGATCCTCCATATCCTAGCCATGCGAGAGCTGAAGCTACAAAGGCCACATAGAAGAAATTGGGTGAAGAGTTGCCCAAATTTGTGAGTCCCCAATCAAAGGACACGGTTGAGAAGAAAGAAGAGCCCAAGAACACTCTAAATCCGGCTAATTATGTGCCAGCTGTGCCATATCCAGCGGCATTGAAAAGGAACGATGAAGAACACTTTGGGAGATTTATGTACATCTTCAAGCAGCTACATATCAACATCCCATTAGTGGAAGCACTTCCTCAGATGCCCAAGTACAAGTTCTTGAAGGAGATTTTATGGGGAAAGAAGAGCATAGACCCCTATGCCACGGTGAATTGACTGAGACATGTAGTACAGTAATTCATAGGGACATTCCCAAGAAGAGAGATCCAGGCAGTGTCATTCTAGGCTGCACTCTTGGGGGTGGATATCATACGCATGGTCTTTGTGATTTGGGCGCGAGTATTAATCTCATGCCATTGTCTCTATTTCATAGATTGGGCATTGGTGCACCAACCCCAGTGAAGATGGGTCTGCAATTGGCAGACAATTCTATTGTTACCGCGAATGGGGTGATTGAGAACTTGCTTGTCAAAGTGGGTGCATTTTTCGTCCCAGCTGACTTTGTGATAGTGGATATCAAGGAGGATCGCGATGTTCCACTCATATTTGGAAGACCTTTGAAGACAATGCGTGCTAATGTGGATCTAGAGACTGAGGAGCTTACTATCAAGGCTCTACACTCATCACTTGTGTTCAAGGCATTCGTTCCAGGCAAGGGGAAGAATAAGTTGGCCATGTTCAAGTTTAGAGAAGATCGTGTGGATCCTTCTCTTGGGTTGCCTACAGTTTTGCAGCCCGATCCACCCGAATCAGAGAAGCCAAATGTGGTGCAGAAAATCAAGAGCAAGAAATTGACGGAGGAGGCACGTCGTGCTAGACCTCCTTAAAAATATTTTGAGGTAACTGGTTCGGGTCGTCGACCTTAAATTACAAGGCGCTTGTTGGGAGGCAACCCAACCTATTTATTTGCATTAGATTAGGGAGTGCGTTTTTAATTCATTTGTGTTGTGTTTCTATTTATTTTAACTGGAGAGATGAGAGAGAGAGGGACTGATGATATTTCCTAGTGACATATTTATGCAGGTTATGGTAGAATCTACCCCGGTGTGCATGGCACACATGACCTTTATGGGGATTCGTGTATGCGAGTTGGGGATTCTCCAAGACACAAATTTTAGCAGAGGAGGGCAGTCTACCCCGTGTGCGAGAACACACTGACCGTTGGGAGCATGGTGGCGCCACTACTGTGCTTGGGGACTGCTTGGCGTGATTTCTTCCCCACCCTTGAGGTGGTTGTTAGTATCTCTTTCTCTTTCTAAATTTTGTGTTTCTTTTATATAAGTATGTCATGCTCCATCTCATCTACTGGCCTACACATTGATTGCTGAGTCTTCTTGCATACTCTCTAAATTCGTTGAGGAAAACGAAGCATTTAGTGTAGGGGTGATTTATCTGTTTGCTAGCCAAAGTGTCTTGCATAGCCAGTTACATGTAGGATGTGTTAGGTTGCATTGTGAGTCAGTATTGTAGTTTTTCTTATGTTTCTACGTATATTGGCGTATTGTGTATGATAGATTTACATACGGTTTGCACTTTTACATAATTGAGTATACCCACCAAAATTTTAAATTGTAGAGTCAATTTTTTTTTTTCTTCGTGTCAAAGCCTTGCATATAGAGTTAGGATATTATGAAAATATATAAAAAAAAGAAAATTGAAAATTTGAGTAAAGGCAATTGAGAGAAGCATAGACTTGGTTGATTTAGTGAGATGTGAACACTTTAGGCATAGGGCGTGAATTTTGACCGAGAATGACACTTTAAGTTCCCCCTAGTAAGTATAGAGAGAATCTCATTACGGGAATGCCCACCTAGTTTTTAAACTAAATTGAATTTTAAAAGCTAAAGTGTGTGTTGTTTTTCTCTGAAAGAGTTGAGCTTGGTGTTTGCTAAACAAGCCGAACGTTCATGTTGTCCGTATTAGGTAGTCGCCAGCCCGCCTCGTAGTGGCACACAGAACAGCTGTGCGAGGATGTGTATTAGAGCACTCACTGCTTTTTAGATCTTACCTTGTAAGGCCACTAGATAACCCTAATTGATCATTGGATTCATTGTTAGCCTCTATGACCTAGGGAGACGATTCTTGGCCTTCATCATATATCGTTTAGAATTACCTTTCTAGAGCGTCACGAGGGAGCAGTAGTTGAGGGGGTTCGTTGAAGGAGTGCTTCACATCACTTTTATGTGAGTGCTATTGTTCGCATGTGCTTCATTAGATATCTTTGAGGGGATGCGAGGGTGAGTGAGTCGGCTTGCACACTACGGTGTGGCGGTGTTTCATGTCATTACATCGTGGACACAGTAGTGGAGAGCCTAAGTGCGTGACGTCTAATGCGCACGAAAATGGGATTGGTTGAACTTAATTGGTGGATCGTGCTAGGTATATCTTTTCATCATCGTGGTGTAGGAGGATCGGTTGGATTATGCACTTGACATGCATCTTATTGAGTACTTGAGAGGGGGCGTGACTACATTTTAGTGTGGGGGTGTCGACTTTTGACTATGGACATCGATATTGTGATTTTGACGACTCCATCCCCACACATATACTTTGATTGGTTTGCGGTTTGTTTGGTGCCATCACGTGCTTCATTGAGTTAGGGGGAGACGAATTTCATATGTGATACTCATTCATTGGATTGTTTATTTTCTTCCCCTAACGTGTTTATAATTGCTCAATTCTTGGAGGACCGCTCGTGTATTTTTGCTATTATATTGTGGATGTATTGTTGAGAGAGAAAAAAAAAAGAAGAAAAAAAAAATAAAAAAAAGAAAGGAAAAGAGAGAAAAAAGGAGAGGAATAAATTATTAAAGTATGCTTATTGGAAATCGAGTGGTGGAGTTCTTATTTCCTTGGACGGTGATTTACAGGTCGTGCACGTTTCGCCACGATGGCCGCGGATATCGTTATGATACCGGGGTTTTAGGGGATCGAGGGACAAAGTTGGTGAGATTCGCGTTTTGGATTCCTATCATCAGGGTGAGGGTGTGTGAGATGCGGGTTTTAATGTGAGAATGTGACGCTTTAGGACTTATTACTTCATGATTATCCTTTTGTCCCTAAGCCTCATCATTCTAAACCATTAGCGGAATAGGAGCTCAGACTATGAATGTGGCTTAGCCTTGGTTAGCCTCTTATTTTATCAGCACACATGAAGAGGTAGATTGTTATTCATAGTAAAGTTAAGCTTTCTATACTAACTATGGGGATTTACTTGTTGTCGAGTTTAGTTGCGGTTCACACCTCTTGCCTAACTTTTTCATCATCCATGAGCACTGGTCTACGTGTATTAAAATTGCTTGATCTCACAAAAAGTATGCAGTTTGTGTTTTATGTCTAAGATCGAGTCTAGATTTGCATTTGCATCATCTTGCTGCATTGTAGTGTCGTGAGTCATGTTAGAGTCGTTTGAGTCATGTTGGCTAATAGACATTTAGATGCAGTAGATGAGACTTTTCTCGGGACGAGCAAACGATAGCGTGGGGGTATTTGATAACTCTGCATTAGAGTTATCTATTCGTATAATTTCTTATCGGTTTGCGTGCGAAAATGGAGAATTTAGAGTCGTTCCGAGTCGTTGTGAGCGAGAATTGATCATGTGAGCATTTTGTGCATTACTTGTTAAGTCCGGGCGTTTTCTATCTCGTTTTACGTGTGATTTATCATATCTTGTCGCATTTGATCTTCGCGGGGTGTTCGTGTTGTGCTTTCAGGAACGGAGCACGCGAGGAGGAAGTAGATAGAGGAAATGAACTTCGGAAACTAAGGCGAGCTCAAGAATTGGGAAGGAAAGAAAGAGACAACGATTCGAGTGCTAGAGAGGCACATGAGAAGATTTTACGGGCATTGAGCATGTGGAGAGCTCAAAATGGAGGATCAAAAGATGGGTCGATGCTCGGGAAGTGGTTCGAAAGCATGCGCTACAGGGGGACGAAGTTCCGATTTTTTCCAAGTTCATGGGAGGTCGTACGACCTCACTCAGAGGTCGCACGACCTGACAAAGTTAGGACAGAGAGCAGTATAGTTGAAAGGAGGTCCTGCAGGACCTGATCAGACGTCACAGGACCTGGTGGAGATTTGCCAGAGGTCGCAGGACCTCAATCTCAGGTCGCAGGACCTGCGGGTCAGAAGGCAGCAAGAAGCGAACATGGACTCAGGTCTTGCAAGACCTATTCAGAGGTCACACGACCTCCTTTTGCCTTTTCCAAATGTCGTACGACCTGGAAGGGAGGTCGTGCGACCCGGGTTTGGCCAGATTTTTTTCAAACTTTGCGGGAACTTTTTGTAATTAACTCTAATTAGTCCCAAACACTTAGGAACGTATTTTAGAGTTGGTTAGTTCGTTTTTTGAGAGAGGAGACATTATGAACGACGTTCTTGGAGCTTGGGAGCACTTTGGAGCTTGGATTTCATCCGTTTGGATTTCTTTATCTCTTCTTCTTCATTATTCTTAGCGTTTTGTTGATGAAAAACATTGAGATTATGTTAGAACTCATGTCTAGCTAAGTTTTATTATCGGGATCCTCGTTTGGTAGCTAGGGTTCTATGAAATACATGTTTTGATGTTTTGATTCATGTTTTAACTCAATTAGATACGTGATTCTCTTGTTATGAGTAGTTTATGTGATTATCTTTATCTCTCTTGCGTTTGACGTCGCGTAGGATTTATCTCAATTAGTTTTCACGTGGTAACTCCGTGAATGTTAGTCGGAAACTTGAACTATTCACCTAGTCTTATCATTGTTTGGTAACTCGATAATGTTAACTAGGATCAAAAAGTAGAATTATGAGAATTAATACGTGTCTAGAATTGAATTGAATTTGGTAACTCGGTTTGAATCGATTCTAGGCATAGATTGCTTGCTTGGTAACTCGGTAAGTTAAAAATTGCTTGATTAACATGAGTAATGTATTATTGTTTCGTGAATCAAAACGTATATTCGTAGTAACCTTAGTGATCCAGTAGAGGAATCCCGGTATTTGTATCTCATTAGCAACTCTATACAAATTGTTCTTCGTTAATCGTGAGTTAGTCACTTGGTTAATTGAGAATATTGTTCTTTCAATTTTCGTAAAATTAGTAGAACACAAACAAAGCGATTGACCCACATAAGGTGTAGAATTGGTAACTAATTTAATAAGAAGTCTCTTGGGTTCGACAACCCGGATTACCGGATTATTACTGCACCGACAACTGTACACTTGCAGTTGGATCGTGTAAGTTCACCAAGAAAAAAGTAAATTAAAAGAAAAAAAAAAATTAGTTTGTAGTATTCTAAAAAAGATACGTTCCTTTGTTAAGTAGATCAAGTTCGTGTTTAATACAGCTGACGTTCACCAAGATACAGGTTTACAAGGGTAATTCCCCAAGTCAAAATTAGAGCTTGTTTGGTATCCGTTTAAAAACAAGAAAAACAGTGAAAACAAAACGTGCTTAAAAAACACATTTAAAATCATAATCTAAAATTATTTGGTTTTCGTTTAAAAACATTGTTTAAAATAAGGGTTGAGCGGTTTGGATCAGGGAATACATAAGATGTTTATGAGATCGAAATTGTTAGTAAAAGTAGATCGGCATTAACGGGTATCTGTAATCTTAATGTGAGAAGTTATCTAATATTAATAACAGGAGCTCATACATAATGATGAGAATAAATGTCAGAGTTCAATTATATTTTTATGGTGGAGTAAAATATAATTAATAATTAGTTTTGAATTTAATTCGGATTGAATTATGAGTTCAAATATAATATTGGGAGCCGATTCATTTATTTTCTCCAGAGGTCCCCGACGTAGTCCAACATAAGCGAGTTCATGTGATTTACAAGTGGTTTTGAGTTTCAAGTATAGAATATAAATTGAGATTATACTTGGTATTTTATAGTTTATGGGTATTACTATAAACCATATGATTAGGATTTAATTGCAAGCTACAGTAAAATTTGTAGGGAGGGACATGCTACGTAAAGTTTTCCTACAAGGGACTTGTGTGCAATTATGGGTATTCCTAATATTAGGGTTAATAATATGGCTCTATAAATAATCCACCATAGTTCTTAAGTGATGATGATTGGTCACACATATTTTCCACACAAGAGAGAAAATCATACTTGTGCACGCACAAGCTTTTCATGTTCGAATCACCTTCGAACTTGAATCGTAAGCTTGGATCATACGTCGGAAGGCTTCCGGACACACCATGTTCGGATTTTGGGTGTTTAGGCCTAGGTAACAATCTCTGATCGTTTTTAGTAAAACACGAAAGTTGTAGATCTCGGAAAAAAGAATCTACATGAATAAAGAGCGTGTCTATCGGAGTTGTAGAACTCGAGATATCGCTGGTCAAAGTTTCTGGTCCGCAGTCGATTTCCAACAGGATCTGAATTCGGTTTTCAGGGCATAACTGGAGCTACAGTTGTCGGACGAAGACGAGTCATATATGAAAATTGTGTATCTCGACGAGACGGATCAATTGGCACAGGTCTTGTAGTCAGATTCCGAACGCAGCTCCGTCATAAGCTGTTCAAAGCTTCGGGACTCGCGCCATACCAGTCTGGATGGACTGTGGTAAGTTTTAGTCCGCAAGTTAACTTACCATAGTAATTTTTTTGAATACCATAGTAACTTACCATAGTAATTCTCTGCATAAATCACGTGGTCCAGGATAAATCTCGTCGAATTTTCTCTTCAGGTACGATTGAGTAAGGTGTCACAATTAACAGTGCGGTTAGAACATTTAGTTGTTCCATTGAACCAATTAGTGAAGACCGATTACCTAATTGAATTGTGAGTCACAATTGATATACATGTACTCTCTACCCTCAGACACCGAGCTCATGCTGGTAACTAACCCGAAGACCCATCTAGCATAACAGAGTATATACATTTTTCAGTTCTAAAGTATTCCTTTGACTCATATAAGTTCGAGTTCGAGTTGACTCATACACACACACACACTTCATTTTATAATAAGGTTTGTTTTAGGGATACCATAGAGGATAATTTTAATTTTTTTTATAATTACTTCAAACACTATACCATTGAGATAGCACCCATCTACGTATTTCACTTTGTGGACGATACTTTAGTATAAACATTTTCTCATTACAAAAAGTCTTTTAATTACAGTGAAAATTAATCATCGATAATATTTGTGCCGAAAAATGTGAAAACTTAGCATTTATCATGTCAATATACAAGACGCAACTAACCGTAAGAAGGAGTTTTTTTTAGAGAAATTACACAGGACCTCATGCAGGGATTTCCGACGCTCTACCACTTGAACTACCACCCTAGCTGCAACGTAAGAATGAGTTACGTTGTTCATACACTAGAGTAAAACTCCGTCCCGTTGGGACTTTCACTCTTATTCTTTCTCTTCAAGTCTCGGCAATATTTGAAATATAGAAGTAACGAATAAATACGTACACAATTTAATAATTTAAATCAAAATAATTGAATAGAAAATATCACTCTCATAATTTTTTAGCAGACTAGTGTGCATTAACTAGCATGTCAAAATAAATTATTTAGTATTTATTAGAAATGAATTCAGTAATTACAAAAAGAGCATAAATATAAAAGTTTGAAGTAAGTTGTGCCTAGCTAAACTGTCAATTCCATGAATTAAAATTGATGGGACACAGTTAGTTGGCCAAAGTAAATGTGCACCGTCCAATCAAAAATCATCCAAAGAAGTAAAATGGGGACACTGTCTTAGATGAACAGTGAAACCCCTTGCTTCTACAGGATGAACTAGAAGATAACCCGTTCCATTGGGACTACATCTCTCTCTGTCCCAATATTTTGTTTGCCAATGGGTGTTACCTCAGTGATAGAGCGTTTAAAGCCCCTGTATAAGGTCACGAGTTCAAACCAGACTATATAATACAATTCTAAAAAAGTGAGAATTATATCATAAAGGAGTTTAAAAATAAATAAATAAATGACAACAGTTAATAAAAATGTAATAGAGCATTGATCGTATGACATCTGAAAGAATTTAAATATATGAACATATGGAGTATTTTGCAAAAAATGTAGTATCAGTTGATCTCAGTTACTGTTAAAAATAGGACTATGTATTGGATACATTTGCATGAGACTCATGGAGACGATTAATTCTTGCTTGCTCCAAGAGCAAATATGGCATGGTGCTCTAAGCTATACATCACAGGACACGTCAGGAACATGTAGGAATTTATTTTTTTTTTGTCTGCAACTCATTCTTTTTCCTCCTGACGTGTCAAGTGCTGTATGGTTAGAGCAAATCTACGTCATTTGCTCTTAGACCAAACAAAAATTTCTCCATAGAGACAATCTCCTTGCTTCTTCCAAAGCCATGTCAAGTCAACCCTTCCATTTTCAGCCATCAGTCCTACTCCACGGTTCAATTCCCAATGGTATTCTTTTCCTCAATTCTCAGCCTTTGATTATTTTGAATTTTAAAGGTTAAGATTGAGCCAACATCATGGGTAGAAATAGTAAAACATGGAGCTATCTTAGTAAATAGACTAGAGAACTACCCATAGCGTCGGTATTATTATCAAAAGTCGCGGAAGAGAGCGTGTTAAAATAGTTACCAGTAACCTGGCTAAAGTAACGTGTAAATAATTTTTTTTTGAGTTTTTGTTAGTAACGTGTAACTAAATCTTTTTTTGATGATTTTTAGGATTACATCATGTAGCCGGGTTCGAAGTCGGGTCCAAACACTCTATTAGTGAGTTAACAACTATTTTGCGTGTAAGTACAAATTACTGGAAAAAAAATAGTTGATTTTAACAAAAGGAAAAATACGAAAAACCACTCAGTCTCTCCTCTTTAGCGCCATTCTGATTTTTGTCACTATTTACAGGGTCACTTTAACCCGACGATTTGCCTATCAAATGATGCAATTTTTTTGATAATTTTTTCATGGTATTGTAGAGTAAAATTTACTCTATAACACGGTGAAAAACTTATTGAAAACTCGCATCGTTTTACTGTCCAAATCACGTGGTCAAAGTGACCAAGATACGAATCAAAAAGTCAAAATAGAACTAAAGAGAAGAGCCACAGTGGTACCTGGCAGTACCACTCACTGCATGCAATGATTGTTGATGTAAAAGGGATGAATGACTGTTCCTAATTAATGATGGCCCATCAACTCATAAGAATTTAGCAACCATTGATTTTTGTTCAATCCAATGGCCAATAAGGGGACAACATTCCTTGATTGTACAGTAAAAGGCCAAGTAGTTGTATTATAAGATTTACATAAGTTATAAATATTGTTATAAGTTATAAATAATATTTGTTTACCTAATATCAAGTGATACTCTTGATATTCTCTCACAAGAAAATTAAAAAGTCATTTATTTACAAGTTTTTATAAAATTAATAGATAAACTTTTAGTAAAAAGAGTTTGCTTACTTTACTATTACTCTATCTCGTTGAAATGAAAGAGAAATTTAAAGTTATAACGGAAAGTCATTTCTTTTTAGTCTTACCAAATAAACAAATGTTACTCTAGAAAACAACAATAAATAATTACGAGATAATAACTCTTTTATGACTGAAAAAGATACAATAATTTAAGGGGAATTGTGTAATTTTCATAGAAAAACATAAGACATCGCTTTATGTAAAATTTAAATGATTTTGTAGTAAATTTGATTTGGGTATTAGCTTTTTAACTTCCCCACCTGTTTTTCGGAGTTGTTCATGAACCTTGTCAAAAATTGATAGTTTTTCGAAGTCTCAGGTATGTTTAATCTTCATCAATGGATATAGATATTGTTATGATATGTGAATAGAGAAAATTAGCTTTCTGCTTTTTTAAGGGTACTGATAATTACAGCACAATTAAGTCTCTAAAAGATCAGGCAACCCTCCTTAAGTATACACGCAAATTCACTGTCTATCCTCTCGTCTTCTCTCCATGAACAGAGTCAAACAGACACAAAGCCACTGCTTCGAGGCTTCCCTCAACACAATCATCTCTTCAAAGCCAACCTGACACCACCATTGGCAATGCGAGACGTTCTTTGGGGGAACCTTGCACCCAAAATCACATCCAATTGCGAAAATTGGTGGCAAAGCGTCCCACATCAAAGCCGGAAGGATTGGCCCCAACAGTTCATCGAAGATAGATCTATGCGAGATGAACAAATCAATAAGCAAGTGGATATCAGGTGTTCCCTATCCCATTTTCGACTCAATTTCAACTCATGAAGCCTAAGGCTTTGACTTATGTTTACGACTAGACCTGATAAAATGGGTGGGCTCGTCATATTTGGACTGGGTTTATATAGGTTGGGTTTAATTAGTTTTTTTTTCTATTTCAAAATAAATAAATAAATAAAACTAATTAAAGGCCTGGATAATCGGTAATCCCAAATAAGCCCAATCTGAACAAGAAATGTTTTAAGTTAGTTCAATCAAAAACTTCCAATTGAAGTCCAAGTACAAAATTTTAATTGAAGCCCAAATATTTAACCTACTGTTGTTTGACCAAAAAAATATATTTAACCTACTGTTAACAAAGTTACTGTAATAGCCCTTCACGACTTTTAAATATCTAACTGTGTCATTCTCTCTACTGAAACCCACCCACCATTACCGCCGAACACACCACCGCCTACCTCCCTCTTCGACGACCACCATCATCACCGCTAAGCACTACAATCGAACCTCCATGGTTGCCACCATCTTTTTGCCTCTCTTCTGTAACCACGAAACCAAAGCATCTACTCTCAAACTCCGGCGAAAACAAACCCAATCGCCAGCAGCCATTAAAGCCGACGGTATATTCGCCTGAAATCCAAAGACGCAGCCTCCATCATCTTCCTCCCCCATCTACTACACCCACCTCTACCAACATCGCCAAAACCACCATTTCGCCGCTGCCACCATAGATCCGGCGGCTAGATGGACTATCTACGCGTCACACGGACGGTATTGCAACTCCAAAAAATACATGACGGTAAAATTCCAAAGGTGATGAAGTTCACTCAAAAAATTCCAAAGGTGATAACAACGGGGTGAAAACATATTTATGTATTCTACTGGGTAGTAAATAAAAGGGGTGTCCTACATGGAGGGGGTTAAAAATTGTAAATAATGAAAATGGTTTTCCACACCATTCAGCCAACTGCGCGTGGGGTTGTATTCTGCTTTTTGCATGACTTGAAAAAATGGCCGCATGGTAGCTGTGTACGAGAGAATCCTGTAGAGAGAACTCAATATACACCAAGAGCAGAGGATAGAAATAAAACAGGAAGAATAGGGTTGTGTGTAGGGAGAGAGTAAGACAATAGCACTGTATGAGAGAGAGACAGGATTTTGGCAGAGCTTTCGCGTATCTCAAGTGATTCTCCCCTTGTATGGAAGGGTTAACGATCCTATATATAACGGAGAATGTGACCATTGTAGTGTGGTTAATGCGCCCATTAATGGCGGCTTAATTAGCTTAACCACAACCACACGTTCGTCCGCGTATATAGGGACCGTTACAGCACGTTATCCGCGTATACCGGAACCGTTACTAGGTTGACCGGGTTTGACCGGGTTGACCGGGTTTATGGAGTTCGTGCCATAACTCAAAAGCAGTTACTAGGGGTCGCGCGCGGGCTTGGTTGTCGCTCGCGCGCGACAGGACTTACTCTAGCCTCCAAACCACTAAGTCCCTACAAATCCCGTGTGGTGGTATGCGAGGGCCCTGTCTCGCAGCCCCCACGTGGATCAACCGCCACGCACCAATTCAAATACACGCAAATTCAGCCCCCGTGCGTGTCATTATGACCTAAAACCGCTAGAGTCGTGCCGTCTAATCTTTTAGGGTTTTAGGCATGACGTCAGCTTGTCCTGTGATTGCGCGATTCGACGGTGACGGTTGCGATTCGACTACTGAAAGGACGCAACCCTTCATTGTTTTTGGATAAATACTATGTGCTCTCCATTGTTGCAAAGTATCACTTCTTTCTCTTAAAGTGAATGATACCCGGAAGCCTTCAAGAGCAGATTCAAATAATCAATCATCAATTCTTTCTTGTCAATCGTCTTCTATAACTGTCCGCATCCAAGCAAGCTTTACGAAAACAAGGTTGGCCTTGCTCAATTCCATTTATTGCACTGATGTATGCTTTGAACTGTATTGGATCTGCAAACTCATAACTATCTGAAACATGGCACTTCGTCGGAAACTGCAAGAGAGGCCTTCTTCTTTGAACTCAGAACTAATTTAATCCTCAGATCGTAAGGGTTTTTAATGTAGGGTTTCTGAAATTTCCAGTAATATAAACAAATCTGAATTTTTGAAACCCAAAATTGACACTGAACTGTTCATCTTCTCTTTTGACAAAACATCATTGCTTCATCCAAAAAATCGAACTGATTCCTAAAATTCGGACTGAAAGTGTGTGTATTTCTCCCCCCTTTTTTTCTTGCTCTTTCGCAGGAATGGCGAAGACAAAAGGAACCAAATCCGTATAAGAAGTCGAGGAGATACCTGATCTTCCACAAACCCTATGGCAGAAAGCCCCCTATTTGGGCGGAAAAGAATTTTATCATGCTAGGGTTAAGGTGAAGAACTTGCCGACTCCTGTTCCATCTGATGAGTTGCAGACATTGACCCCACCTGTTAACGCAGCCATGTTGGAATTGATCGATTCCAAAGATGTGGTTCGATTAGGGGTTGAAAATGGGTTTTTCCCCCATACTGCAATTTGTACCCAGGCATTTGTTCAGAAATTGGACTTCATGGATGAGTGGATCGACCATGTGTTGACCAACCATGCGATCACTTTGAACAATGCCGGCATCTATTTCGCCGTTCGTGCTATGAAGGGTGCTGCCGTGAAGCTGGACCAGTCCATGCTTCTAAACCTTCTCTCGCGTTACTCGCCTGCGACTCACACATTCCACTTTGCTGAGTTCGAGGCTGCTCCCACTCTGGAAGATGTACAGATGCTGTATGATCTTTCTCCTGTTGGTGAGGTGGATCCTCTAAGCCCTTTGAGGACCGATCCGGAAATCGCTATCTACAAGCAAATGAAAGAGTGCTTGTCAGAGGTTAAGAAAATTTCCACTCGGTGGACGTCTGCGAAGCCCCTTCCTGACTGGCAGCTAGTTGATACGTCTGCGAAGAACACTTGGGGCGAATGGGTGCAGTACTTCTTCCGCGATTTCTTCGAGGTCCATTATCGTGATCATGGCAACCTCTTTGCCCTTCGGCTCTTGCTCCGCATGGGCATGCAGTAGATTGTTTCGCACATCCTGTCTCTGGTCGCTGACAATCAATTCGCCGTCTTTCATCTTTCGGCTTACCATGATCCTGAGCTTCTTGCAGCCAGCCGTGGGGTGCATGACCTTTCCGTGACATTCACACCACTTTGGGTCCCTCACCATCTCCTTGGAGGGTATCCTTTCGAGCGGTGGAAAGATACCATCTTTACGCCATTGTCTGCACAAGTCACTCGCTTTCTCTACCGAACATGGCAGAGGTGGCGAATCGAAGTTTGCGACCTTCGGCTGCTTTTGGGGCGAGACCGTATTCACTTCGGCCTCACGTCCCCTCTTGTAGCTGAACCTCCCAATTTTAAAGGTAATCCCGCTCGGGGATCTCTCAGGGGCGTGCTTCTTTTTCTGCCTCTCCACTATAGGCTCTATATTCTTTGTGCATTCGATCAGCTTAGAAAATGTAGGGGTTTGCAGGTTGATAAGCATACCTTTGTACTCGTCTCGCATGCATTGCAGGCATATCTCCACGAGTCTGCCCTCAAGTATCACGTCTCTGAATTCCAAGGACTTGGCCCTGAACTTCTTGATGAATGTCACTCCATCTTCCTCGCTCTTCTGGTACATCCGCGAGAGATGAATCATTGTCACCTTTTCTTCCATCTGGAAGAATTTAGTGTAAAACTTCTGAACCATGTTGTCCCAGGTCTTTACGGATCCGGCTTCCAACGTCCTGTACCACTTGTAGACCACGTTCCCCAGGGATTTGGGGAACTCGCGCATCAGCAGCTTAGGATCAGCCACGTATGGCCCCATCACATCAATGAAACACATGACATGCTCGTGGGCGTTTCCATTGACATCTTCGAACTTGTCCCATTTAGGAGCCTTGTACCCAGCAGGGTTAGGCATGAGGTAGATCTCGCGTGGGATAGGTGGATCGTTTTCAAGCTTCGGGATGATGGTGTCCGCGAACGGTTGATTAGCCAGGATGGTTTCTATGAGCCGCTGCAGCGACGTCATACACTCCGGCGCACTTCCCCCAGCAGCAGGAGGAGGGGTTGTTGTAGTTGGAGGCGACACATATACTGCGGAAGGGCTAGGAACGTACTGTGGATTCGCATTGCCCCACGCCGCCGGTGGAGGAGGCAAAGGATATTGTGAAGACGGATTCGATGCCAGGATTGACGGTTGAGGCATATGAGCGGCAAGAGTCAACATTTGAGCTGTTTGCCCCTGAACTGAGGGTAATCGCGTCGTTGCCGGTGCAGTTTGAAGGTTAGGATTATGTGGTGTGGTTGATACTCCCAATCCTTGAGTGGTGGAATTTCCTCCTCCCTGAGAGACGGCAGTGGCTGATGCGGGATTTGGGGCGAGAGTCCCCAGGATAGCCATTATCTGTTCTAGCTGCGCAGATTGAGCTTTGAGAGCCTTCGCCTGGTTCTGGATGGTAGTGTCCAAGGCCTCTAACGTCGGAGCTTCACCGGCGGCTGTAGGAGTGCGGCGGGCCTCCTCTCCCGAGGTGGTCTCCGTGGAAGGCGATCTGTTACTGACATCATCTTCATGAGACATGGTTGCTTGCAGTGGTAAGTTCACGTCGGGTTCACCAAATGTGTACGAGAGAATCCTGCAGAGAGAACTCAATATACACCAAGAGCAGAGGATAGAAATAACACAGGAAGAATAGGGTTGTGTGTAGGGAGAGAGTAAGGCAATAGCACTGTAGGAGAGAGAGAGACAGGATTTTGGTAGAGCTTTCGCGTATCTCAGGTGATTCTCCCCTTGTATGGAAGGGTTAACGATCCTATATATAACGGAGAATGTGACCGTTATAGTGTGGTTAATGCGCCCATTAATGGCGGCTTAATTAGCTTAACCACAACGACACGTTCGTCCGCGTATATACGGACCGTTACAGCACGTTATCCTCGTATACCGGAACCGTTACGAGGTTGACCGGGTTTGACCGGGTTGACCGGGTTTATGGAGCTCGTGCCATAAATCTCTCAAAAGCAGTTACTAGGGGTCGCGCGCGACAGGACTTACTCTAGCCTCCAAACCACTAAGTCCCTACAAGTCCCGTGTGGTGATATGCGAGGGCCCTGTCTCGCAGCCCCCACGTGGATCAGCGCAGCTGGTGATCCAGTGTGTGTGGAGCATAGCTAAGTGTGTTGGATGGTCGCCACGTGGCTAAGATCTACCTGTCTAGAAAGCACTATCTACAGTAGCCAATCCCTCTCTCATGTCGTCTCTCTCTCTCTGCAAAGCATAGTTGGGTGCGTGGGTGAAGAGTGAAGCCCCACTCTCCGCGTGAGTAAACAGTGGGGCTACTAAAAAAGCCCATATATCTTCTAGTAATTACAGAAATACCAAAACCACATAGCTGTAATTGAGTAGAAGAGGCAGGGATAGATAAGTATTTTGCGAACCACCCAAATGAACAGTACCAAAGAACAAGCGGATCCAATAAAGGCACTTGACTTTGTATAATTACAAAAATACCAAGACCACACAACTGTAATTGAGTAGAAGAGGCAGGGATAGTTAAGTAATTTGCGAACCACACAAATGGACAGTACCGAAGAACAAGCTGATCCAATAAAGGCACTTGACTATATAATTACAAAAATACCAAGACCACACAACTGTAATTGAGCAGAAGAGACAGGGGCAGATAAGTAATTTGCAAACCAGCAAATGAACAGTAACCGTTGTATTTTCTTAATTCACTCACTTAATGGCCTATTTTCTTTTCTTTTAGTTTAGTGTGCTATGTTCATCAACATATCTTGTATCTTCAGTATATTTTGCTCATTTTCTAAAAAAAAAAGTATATTATGCTCATGAAATAACTTGGAAAAACAAGATGAAGTATACTCTACGGATGAATAGTAGATAACATGTTGGTTTCGTATAGGATTTAATATTATTACACTAGAATTTGAAACTCTCCACGTCCAAAGCACTCGCACCCTATTTGGTTATGAAAAGTAACCCCATACAATAAATGACACTTTATTAATCTTCAAACATTACAGAATTTTCGCACATAATGAAAATAGAAGCATTTGAAACTTGCATGATGAACACACGACATCTAATTGGTGCACACATGCATGACTATCTTACTGCTGGAGTTATACAAGGATCCAAGATCCAACATTATTATGCCCAAAATCACACATTAATTAACCCGCACACAGTTAATAATTATTTTTGAATATTGATTAAGTGTTGGGCTAGTGTGATCTGGCGGTCGGGATTAGTAACAGGGGGTCCTTTGGAGTTACAACAAGACCAAATTTCTGGTCCGCCCCCAGTCCTTTTGGGTCGACACCGGGAGGCAGAACCCAATCAAAGTAATGCACCAACGATCCGACTAGCAATGGGATTTGCTTAACAGCCAATGGTATTCCAGGGCAAATTCTTCTTCCAGCACCAAATGGCGTAAACTCGATTTTGTTTCCCCTGAAGTCTTTGTTAGAACCAATAAACCGTTGAGGCTTGAACTCTGAGGGGTCATCCCAAATCAAGGGGTCTCGCCCAACTGACCAAAAATTCACCATAGTTAGGGAGCCCTTTGGGACTAGATACCCCATCACCCGACATGTCTCAAGTGCGCAGTGAGGGGTTGTAAGCGGACTCGGAGGGTTGAGTCTGAGGTTTTCTTTGACACATGCTTGTAAGAAAGGAAGCTGAGGCAAGTGCTCTTCCTTTAGGTCGTCTTGTTTGAGGACTGCTGCAAGTTCTTGGCGGAGCTCGAGGAGTGCCTCTTTATTTTTGGTTAGCTCAAGCATTAACCATTCTGATGTAGTCTGGCTAGATGTTATTCCGGCTATCAGGAGCTCCTGCAATACAAATGCTATTAGACTTCACGGACTTTACGTATTCCCTTGTGAAATAAATCTCAATAATTGTATTATTATAACTTTATTTCTCACAATGGATCGTTTTTTTTTCCCACCGCAACTGTTTAGAATTATTGTTCGTTCAATTCTAACCAGGCCATATCAAACGGAAAGGAGAGGGGCAGGCGATAATGTTCCCTTATATTATTCATAGAAACAATAATATATATATTTATTAAAACAAGAGAGATTAAGCAAGAATAGATCTAGAGAACTAACCGTAAGTAGGATATAGATCCTCTCATCGTTGAATGAGTTCTCAATTAGAACATCCAATAAATCTCCTGTCACACCTTCTCCATTTTGCTTGGGGTGATTTCTTCTGTCGCTTACGATATCTCCCCAGAGAGACTTGAGTTTCTTTCTCAATGTCATAGCCCTCCCGTTGGTCCATGTATCGATTACACCCAATGCAGGGTGTACGTCGCCTAAGCCTGGCATTGACAAAGGCTTCAACATTTGATGAACGCGTTCCTTCATTTTGCCGTTTTCAGTCTCATCTTTAATATCAACAAGGTCTCGCGACACTAAAAGATTTCCAACAATGTTGACAACAATCGCGGACACTAGGTTCTCGATCCTCACCACCTGGTTCTCCGTCCCGCGCAAGTACTTCACCGCGTCATTTACCTTCTCCTCCCTCATTTTAGCCTGTGAACCAATGGCTTTTGCAGTGAAAAGTTGAGTATGACAAATGCTGCGAAGGAATTTACACGCATCCTGATTAATTCCGAAAGTCATACTCGATTCCGCAACTTGGGGTACCTTCAAGACGACGGCCGGCATGAATTTTCCGTGTAGTGAGCTGTCTCGAGTCTTTAGGATTTCATTAGTGGCAGCTGCAGATGATGCGACCACCAACAGTTTATTGCCAAGACGGAGAGACATGAGATCACCATGGGTACGGGCTAGGTTATCGAACCAAAGATGATATTGTTTTCCGAAAGGGAAAATGTCGCACACCAGACCCCATGCCCACGGGCCTGGTGGAAGTTGTGAAAAGTGGGCAAACAGCTTCTTCGAAACAAGAAAGAAGAAGGAGCTTGAAATGAGAATTAGCGAAATAGTAACTGGGAAGGACAAGGTTATGATGGTTTGCTCCATCTCTTGATTGAAGTTAGTTTTCAGGGTTTGTTTTTGAGAATATTTTTCAGGTTTTCTACCTCTTCTCTTATATAGGAATTTCTCCGGGTTTTAATACTTGACGGGTTAATTTATAAAATCTGCAATTGGATCTTAATAAATGAAAAGGCAATAGATAGCCCTACTGATGATCAAGAGACACCCCATGTTCCTTGCAAAAAACAAAAAAAGAGTTACCCATGTTATTTTGTACAGCTCTGTTTAGGTCAACTATATTGCTTCAGAATGAAAAATAAAAATTTCAACTAGGTGTAGTACCCTATGGCCTACGGTGTACTCGCTGACCCGGATTTAGTGCTCCGGATCTGAGACCCTTCAAGGTACTTCATGTTCATATTCTATTATGAGGAGTAACATGGAAGATGCACAAATCATTTTACAATTCTTCAATATTTCTCTCTAATCAATTATTCTTTGATGCTACTTTCCTTACAACCGGGACAGTGGTCGATTAAGTCTTCCCTTAGTATGTGATTTTATAATTGTAGTATCGAGAACAATAACTAATAAAACGAAAAACAGAACGAAATCGAGACGCAGAGATTTAACGCAGTTCGCTAACTATCACGTCAAGAGCAAACCACACTCGCTGCTGTTGGTGATGATGCCCTAGAGGCAATCTAATTTTAGTATGAACATTGTTTGGCTTGAATATTCATTTTATTATTTATGGGGATATTTAATATAATGAAGAAATTTGATTACATTTGTTGTTTATCTTTGTAAGTTCACATGTTGTTTCCAAGCTCTGAAACTGGTTTCAAGCCTTGAAAACTCAAGAGCATGAACTGAGGGGGAGTTCTTACTCATGTTCATCTCTAATTCCTTACACTTGATCATGCTATATTATACGATGAAAGATCAAACTAATTCTCTGTTAGAACATGCTTTGATCTCATCTTTTACCGAGGTTCTTTTGCAGGATTGTAATCTAACTTTTTTTTGCAGAACATTTCCTTATCTTCATAGTTGCAAAATAGAAAATTCAAGCCTGCAGATTGATTCTACTGTTATGGAAGGTTTTCTGGAATTCTCAGACTTGGAGATTGAAGATCATATCAAAATTAATGAGAGAATCAAGCAGCTTGGCGTTTGAAGATGGCTGTTGAGAGTCAAAGGATTTTGCAGAGGATTTTTAAGGATTTTTGTTGAAGTTCCCTTTATAATATGCAATTCAAATTGCATAAGAAAACTAATTAAGAGATTATTGAGATGCACATAGTATTACATAGAGATTCATACACTCTCACAGATTGACAAACATCATTGAAGAAGATCAAACATCCACTCAATTCATTCCAAATTCCAGAAGAACACTTCAAGCTTTACTGCTTCACTTCACAATGTTCTTCATCCAGAGCTTTCTTTCTATGTCTTTTGTTATATTACTTAACCATCTGTTCTCGTGAGTTGTTCAAGAGGAACAACAGAGAGTCTTGTTGTAATAAGTTAGCTAGAGCAGGTACTAGATAGGTTCGTGAGAACCACATATTGGAAAAGAGTAAGGCAATTCTCTTGGCCTGAGATCTAGGACTTAGCTTTTGATTAATAAGAATTTTTGAAATCCTAAAGGGATTAGATCCCTCAGGCGGAGAGTAAGTCACTTGGGACCGAACTTTGTAACAAATCACTGTGTTCATTGTCTTGCATTTACAGTTCTGGACTTGTCTTCATATCTGCTTCTAAACAGGTTTCAGTTCAAAGTTTTGAAAAGTTTTTCAAATCTTTGAATATACTCAGTAACTTTGAAACAGTTTGTTTTGATTTCAAAGAATCAAAACTGAGTTCAAACCTTTGAAATACTTCAAGTTCTTCACACTTTTTAAAACCACACTTTTGGCAAAAGTTTGCATACTCTTTTCAACCCCCTCCTAGAGTGTTTGATCTTGTATTTGCATACTACATCCAGTCTTCAATTGGCATCAGAGCTTGTATCACTGCACATATCTAACAATCTTGTGATCATTAGTAATGTAGTGAAGGTGGTTTCTCACAGGGAAGAGCTGCAAACAGGCCTCATATGTTTTGTGGAGATAATTTTGAATACTGGAAGGCCTTGATGAAAATGTTCATCATTGATCTGGATATTGGACAGTGGTCCATTATCCAAAGAGGACCTCACATATTCTACACGGAAAAGGATGGGATTAGGACTCCCAAACCTTAAAACTCTCTCTACTTCTCAATTAGAAAAGCTTTCAAAAAATTATATAGCTATGAATCTCTTATATCGTGTTTTGAATGCAGGTGAGTTCAACATGATATCTACCTGCAAGACTATTAAGGAGATATAGGATAAACTGGTGGGCACCTTTGAAGAAACCAGCCAAGTGAAGCAAACCAAGATTAACATATTCCTTAGATAGTATGAACTGTTCAAAGACATGTTCAAGAGATTTAATTACATTGTTAAAAATCTGAAATCCAAGGAGAAATCATTCTCTAATGAAGAGAAAGTCCGAAAGATCTTGAGAAGTCTTCCCAAAGACGAATGGGAACCAAAGACCACAATCATTGAAGAAGCTTAAGATCTATCCTCTCTCCAACCAGATGATTTACAAGGAAAGCTACTCAGACATGATATATCCATGAGTGAAGCTAATGGAGAACTACAGGAAAGTATCAAGAATTTGGCACTCAAGACCAAAGAGAGTGAACATCCTCAAAGCCTTGAAAAAGAGGAAGATGATGAAAAAGATCCCTTTGCTCTCATTTCCAAAGCCTTGACAAGAATTATCAAAATGAAGAAGAACTTTGGAAACAAAGACTTCAGCAGAGACAAATTCAGATCTTCAAGTAGCAAGGACCACAAAGGTAAGTCTTCTTCCCATAGAAATAAATCTAAAGTAATGAATTTATTTGAGTGTGGTGATGCATGACACTTGATCAGATATTTCCATCACAAGAAAAGAAATCACTTTCAAAAGAAGGACCACGACAGATGAAAGAAGGTCAAGGTAGCTTCATGGAGTGACTCTGATTTCTCAAGTGTATCAAATTTTGAAGAAAATCAAGCCAACCTATGCTTTATGGCCTAACATGATGAATGTTCAGAAAAGAATATTGAGGTTATGGTGAACATTTTAATGTCTAAACCTGCAAATGTTCTTTCTCAAATTGTGAAAAAAATGCTTTTCAATGAAGAAGACTACTTAAATGAAATCAAGTCTTTAAATGAGAAAGTTCATGAGCAAGCAAAATATAATTTTCAATGAGTTTTCCACAACAATAATCTTGGAATTTCTCAAGCAAAGAGTGAAAGAGATCTCAAAGCTTTGGAAACTCATTTCAAAGCCGTGAAAACTCAAGTAAAAAAAATTGTAACATAGAAATCTCTTCTGATTGACAACCTTATTTCTCTAAAACATCAGCATGGTGAATTAGATGAACAAAATACAACTTTGGCAGAGAAACTTCAAGACTCGAAGAAGGTTACTACAAAACTTGCTGGTCTTAACATAATCTCAACTTGATTCTTGGAAGAAGTTTGAACTCTGTTCACAAAACTGGTATTGGATATAATCCAAACTTTCCAAGAAAGAACAATACAAGATTTGTGAAAGCTAGAAGCAGACATTCTCCAAAAATGTTTTCACTGTGGCAAGATTGGTCATGTTAAGATGGTTGATTCTGAATATGAATCCAAGTATCACACTTAACAGCTGGGTAAGACAGTGAATGGTGTTTGCAGATTTCACCAAGAACAAAGAACAGAAGTGGATTATCGATAGTTGTTGCTCCAGACACATGAGTGTAAATAGTTCTTTATTCACTTAACTGAAAGAACAATCAGGAGGAGAAATCACACTTGGTAACAAAGGAAAATGCAATATCATAGGAATTGGAAAAGTTGGTTATGGTTTTGAAAATTTCATTTCAGATGTTTATCTTGTAGACGGTCTAAAGTTAATTCTCCTTAATGTATCTCAACTGTCTGATAAAGGTAATAAGGTTGTTTCCGACAAGGAGAAGTGTGTGGTGCAAGATGAAAAATCTGGAAATTGCATTCTCGCTGCTCCAAGGTCAAACAATGTTTATTCTTTGAATACTAACAAAGTTGCAGGAGAAAGTCTGAAATGTCTCAAGGATTGGAAAGAGGATTCAAAGCTTTGGCACAAAAAGCTTGGACATATCAGCTTGCATACACTGAACAAACTAGTCTCTAAATACTTGGTCAGAGGATTGCCATCCATCAAGCTCAAAGATGAAGAGGTATGCAAGACTTGTGCTCAAGGAAAATAGACAAGGAGCTCATTCAAGCCTAAGAGCATTGTAAGTACACCTAGACCTATTGAAATGCTTCATATGTGTGTTTTCCTATGAGAGTTACAACTCCAAAGGGTAAGAGTTATATGCTGGTTATTGTATATGATTTCTCTAGATCTACTTTGGTAATGTTTATGAGAGAAAAGTCTGAGGCACTATCTGAATTTTCTAAACAGTGCAAAGAGTTCCAAACTTTGAAAAACCTACCTATTTCTTAAATAATGAGTGATCATGACAGAGAATTTGATCAACTAGAGTTTAATTTATTCTGTGCCAAGTTTGGTATTCTCACAACTTTTCTGCTCCTAGAACTCCTTAGAAAAATGGTGTAGTTGAAAGAAAAAAAAAAGACTCTTGAGGCCATGTTTAGGACAATGCTTTTGGAAAAAAATTGCCAAAGTCTTTTTGGGCAGAGGTTGTCAACAACGTGATTAGGCCTATTTTAAAGAAGACTCCCTATGAACTATTCAAAAGGAGAAAGCCAAATATTGCATATTTCAATTTTTTGGCTGTACTTGTTTCGTTCACAACAATGGTAAGCATAATCTTGGCAAGTTTGATGCCACAATTGATGAGGTATTTGACTTGGTTATTCTTTGACTAGCAAAGCTTTCAGAGTTCAAAATATGAGAACCAATCTTGTTGATGAAAGCATACATGTTATATTTGATTAAATCAATGATGGTTCTTTGAGTGAAAGTTTTACAGAATTGAATTTGAACAAGCATGAGTCACATGATGAAGCAGATCTAGAAAATGGTTCTAAGACTAAGATACAGGAAAACATAATAGATTTTCAAAGCCTTGAAAGTGGCTCTCAAAGCCATGAAACCGAACCTCAAGGAAAATAGAGTGGTCAAGCCACTGCATCAAGATCTCAAGCCCTTGAAAAGCTTCCTGGAGAACTAGAACCATGGACACAAAGAAAGAATTTCAAATATATGTCATCTCATCCAGTATACAACATCATTTTTGATCCATCAACTGGTACACAAACAAGATCTGAATTAAAGAACTTGTGTGCTTTTAATGCTTTTGTGTCTCTTGAAGAACCTAAGAATGTGAAAGACGCATTACAAGAAGAAGACTGGATCATTGTAACGCAATGTAAGGTCAATTAGTTTGAGAGGAAAAAGTGTGGAACCTAGTTCCTCCTCCTAAGGATCAGCCTTTAATTGGAACGAGATGGGTGTTCAGAAACAAGCTGGATGAAAATGGCAAGGTTATCAGGAACAAGGCAAGACTAGTAGATCAAGTCTACAACCAAGAATAATTTAT
Source organism: Linanthus parryae (assembly GCA_023055425.1). Taxonomy (NCBI): domain Eukaryota; kingdom Viridiplantae; phylum Streptophyta; class Magnoliopsida; order Ericales; family Polemoniaceae; genus Linanthus; species Linanthus parryae. The sequence continues at coordinate 98,092,020 of JALGPY010000004.1, read as the reverse complement.
AGATTATTTGGGATCTTTGTTCCCGTGGCTAGGTTGGAGGCAATCCAAAATGTCACTTTCATTTGCATCTCATAACAACATCAAACTTTTTCAAATGGATGTTAAATGTGCATTTCGAAATGGTTATCTGCAAGAAGAAGTTTATGTTGCTCAAACCTTCAGGTTTGAAATTGATGAGTTTCCAAACGATGTTTATAAGATTTACAAAGCTCTTTATGGCCTCAAACAAGCTCCAAGATCTGGGTATGAAAAATTGTCAAAGTTCTTACTTGAAAATGATTTCAAAAGAGGCTTAGTTGACAAAGCTCTTTCCATGAAGACACATAAGAAAGACATCTTAGTAGTATAAGTATATGTTGATGATATTCTATTTGGTGCTACTAATGATTCTCTTTCCAAGAATTTCTCTAGTCTTAAGAACAGGGAATTTGAGATGAGCTTGATGGGAGAGCTAAATTTCACTCTTGGACTTCATGTACATCAAATGAAGGCATGAATTGTCCTACACAAGAATAATTACACCAAGAATTTGTTGAACAAATATAAGATGCCTCAATCCAAGGTAGCCAAAACTCCCATGAGTTCTACACTATCCTTAGACACGGATCAAAATTGGTAAGAATGTGAACTAGAAAGAGTTCAGAGGTATGATTGGTTCACTGCTCTATATTACTGCAATCAGGCCAGATATCATGTTTAGTGTTTTTATGTGGGCTAGATTTCAAGCTGATCGTACAGAGTCTCACTTAGTTGCTGTCAAAAGAACTTTCAGATCTCTCAATGGTACCAAAGACTTAGTTCTTTGGTATCCAAAATAGTCTAACTTCTCTCTGTGTGGCTATTAAGATGCTGATTTTTTAGGATATAAATTTGACAGAAAAAACACCTCAGGGTGCTGCCAATTCCTTGGATCATCAATGACAAGCTGGAATTCAAAAAATTCAATATTCAATAGCTTTATCAATAGCAGGAGCTGAATATATAATAGCAGGAGCTTGCAGCTCACAAGTAATGTGGATAGCTCAACATATGAGAGATTTGGGTTATGAATTCAGAGATATTCCTATCAATACTAGTACTATCTCAATTAAAAGAATCCAGTACAACATTCAATTATTAAGCACATTGATGCCATACATCACTTCATTAGAGATCATGTGGAGAAAGGTGATATCTCTATCGTTTGTGCCAAGTAGCTTGAAGTTTGTATATATCTTCACTAAATCACTTCTGAAAGATTGAGCCACAGCCTTGAGATTAGAACTGGGCATGTTGAATAAGGAAGAACTGGTTTAAGGGACTTTCAAGAGAGTGTTTTCAAGGATGAATTGATTAAGGAAGAACTGCTTGAGAGTGTTTTCAAGAGCATCAACTTGGTACGTGGAAGAAGAGGATTTTCCAGCTCAATAAGGTCCACGGAAGTCAGGATCTACCAAGGACTTCTTTGATGAGCATAACACTGGAGATCAGGGTGTGGGGGATAAAGAGGCTTAGACAAAGGCTGCTGAGGATAAGGAACCTGGTCATGAAGACATTATTTACTCGGGATTGCTACTCAGTGAGGCTCTACATCACAAGAAACAGAAAGCAAAGACTCCAGATTTTGTTACTTCGGATGACCTGTTTGATGATGATGTGGTAGCTGATGATCCTGGTGAAGAACTTGCACAAGATAAGAAAGAAGATCATGAAGAAAGTGATCAAGAAGATGCTGAGGGACCTAATATAGATGAAGCTGCAAAGCCTTGAATCCTGCCTTTCTTTATTTCTTATTTTCAAAGCCTTGAAAATCCTTTTTTTTCTCTTTCAAAATAATTTAAAGGGTTTTATTTTAAGTTTTTAAGTCTTTAAAACAGTTAGATCCAACATTTTCTCACTTTTTTATGAAATTAAAAAAGGGGGAGAAATTTTAGAGATATTATCTGGTTGTGGGGGATCTGTAGGAGTTTTTGTGTTTGAATTGTTTAGCTGTCTTTTGTCATTTAGTTTGATTTGATTAAGCAATTATAACTGTTGGTACTGTCATATGTTTTTTATCTTATCTAACTATTTTCTGCAATACTACTAATGACTATCTTTTGCAGAAGTACAGTTCTAATAGAATTGTTGGATTGGTCTTTCTTCAAGGGGGAGATTGTAAGTTCACAGTTGCGTTCAAAGCTTTGAAACTGGTTTCAAAGCCATGAAAACTCAAAAGAATGAACTTAAGGGGAGTTCATACTCCTGTTTATCTCTAGTCCCCTAAACTTGATCATGCTATATTATATGATGAAATACAAACTAATTATGTGTTATAACATGTTTTGATCTCATCTTCTGCCTAAGTTCTTTTGCTGGATTGTAAGCTAACTTTATTTTGTAGAAAGTTTCCTTATACAGAGTTGCAGAATAGGAAGCAGAATTATCCTACTATTATGGAAGGTTTTCTAGACTTTACTTACATTTGGAGGTTGAAGATCAGATCAAAATCAATAAGAGAATCAAGCAGCTAGTTTTAGGAAGATGGTTGTTGAGAGTCAAGGATTATGCAGAGGATTTTAGGGTTTTCTGGTAAAGTTCCATATATAATCTGCGATTCAAATTGCAGAAGAAAACTAATTCAGAGAGTATTGAGAAGCAGAAAGTATTACATAGAGATCAATACACTCTCACGGATTGAGAATCATCATTGAAGAAGATTAAACATCCACTCAATTCATTCCAGATTCCAGAAGAATACTTCAAGCTTTACTGCTTCACTGTCTTCGCAGTGTTCTTCATCCAAAGCTTTATCTGTATATCTTTTGTTATGTTACGTAATCATGTTTTCTCTTAAGTTGTTCAAGAGGAACAATAGAGATACTTATTGTAATTAGTTAGCTAGTGCAGTTACTAGATAGGTTACTGATTACCACATGCTGGAAAATTGTAAGGCAATTCTCTTGTCCTCCGATCTAGGGCATAGATTTTGATTAATAAGAAATGGTTGAAATCCTAGAGGGATCTAATTGGATACCTTAGGCGGAGAGTATGTCACTTGGGACCGAACTTCATAACAAATCACTGCGTTCATTGTCTTTCATTTACAGTTTTTTACTTGTGTTCACACCTTCTTCTAAAAAGATTTTAGTTCAAAGCTTTTAAAAGCTTTAAAAATACTCAGTAACTTCCAAACTGTCTATTTTTGTTTCAAAGCCTTGAAACTGAGTTCAAAACTTAGAAATACTATAAATTCTTCACACATTGTTTTGAAACCACACTTTTGTAAAAAGTTCCATACTCTATTCCCCCCTTCTATAATATTTGATCCTGTATTTGCATACCTAAATTTAGTCTTCAATCTTAAATATCTCTGGTCAAGTATATTGCTTATTAGGACGATCACTATGCATGGAGATTAGTATGTGGGTACATTATTATGGAGATATCAAGTCTAACACTTGGGTATTCACTAGGAGTAATGCCTTACTGAATTGACCCACCACGAGAAGTCTACATATGGATTCTCAGAATGTTACAAGTGATTCTCGTAGAGACATTGGTTTTGTAGTCCTTAGACTTCAAGTCACTAGATACTCTAGCTGTGTAATATCATGTTTTAATTTCATCAAACCTTACACCATAACTGGGTAACTATAAATATGATAATCGGACATGATAGGAAGAAAGCTAAGAGGTGGTAGTGATGTAGAGAGGATTTTTACCTCCCACATAATGGGAGAAAATATCAAAGGCCACTCGAGGAGTAGTTCTTATGGAATGTTTAGACTCAGATAAAACGATATGTAATATTGTTGCTCTCTGCTCAAATAAGCCTATTCCCAGGATCGAGAAACTATGGAATGGATATACGAGTGTGACGTTTATGTCTCGTGTCCAATCCGGTTATAGAGACAATGGGTCATACATAACACGGTAACCTTAGGCACAAGGTTTGTCAAATCATTGACTATTTCTATTAGTTGGGTGGCATTGATGTGTTGCTAGACACCGCTCAATGTTTGAAATTGTTACTACTGACTTAATAGAAACATGCAGGGTCACACACCAAAAGGATTAGACGGATATAGATGTTAATTAGTAGGAATAATTAATAAGGATCAAGGATCAAAACACAACCACATGCAAAGTTAGTTGGACTAAGTTACAAAGTGGACCAATTCGTGTATGGACACGATTAGTAGTACGGCAAGTTTCTATTCCATAAGGAGTTACTGAATATAAAAGGGGAGTCCTAGCTCTATTACTTCACAAGAGTTGTCATTAAGTAAAATAACAGAGCAAGGAGAGAGAACCAAGAGTTGGCTGAACCCCCTATCCGACAGTAGCACGGAGCTCGGCCGAACCCCTTCGGCCTCTTGGCCCGTTTTTCGTGATCGGTTGATTCCTTCTTCAATGTTGATAGCACAAGGCAAGGAAATGATCTCAGTTCTCAGTCCCAAGCAATGGATAACGGTAGAGACGAGGACGTAATTATTCGTTGTGATTACACAAACCTAGAAGGTTCACGTTGCTTCCTTAACACTTAATGAGAGCTTAACCTGCGATTCATAGAGGGCTTTGATCAGAAAATTTTAATTGTATTTCTGTTGCGTATCCTGCATCTAAACCCTACTGTGGTATCAGAGCCACATGTCATAGCGCATAATGTGATTTATGTGTTATCTGCTTTATCAGTTTTACATTGTACTGTTATTTTTCTTGTAAAACTGAATTCGTATAATGATGCGATTTAAATATGATTCAATAGGAATAAAACATAATTTTACATTTCGTGTAAAAATTAGTAAATTTCATATACATGTGATTATGAATTGATTGGAGACGTAAAACTAGAGTTTGGGCACTATTTGCGAAGAAAAATATGCTTTTGTCCCACAAATTGGGATTTTCCCACACGAAAGGAAAAAACTTTTTGGCTCCATCCCTATAGGGGTTTGGATGAGGCAACCCGTCGCCCCATGCACGCACCGATCCGAGTCGACTGGCCCCACCGGCCCGGCCAGTCAACCGGTCTGACAGACGGGCTGGGTCGACCGAGTTGGACTAATTCGGCAGGTCAGTTCGGTTCGGCCAGTAAGAATAGCGTAATCTTTTGATCGTTTTGATCCTACTGTCCCAATTTAATTAAATTGACTAAGCGCGATAAAATTATATTTTAACTATTTATGGGTTTTATCGCATGGTGGTTGGATGTGGCCTTAGATAAGGATGTTTAAATTTGTGATTTTTTTTGGTTCATGTAATTAATGTAAATATTTTACGGCCTGCATGTCGTATTCTCCCTTGCCTGTGAGGGTCCTTTATTTAATTTGTAGATGCTAGCTAGAATTAGATAGATATAATATAGTCGATACATGTAGAAGAAGATAAAAGACTAAAGAAACAATAAGACGATAAAGACCCAGAAACTAGGACGCATGGACTAAAGACGGAGGCACATGGAGATGAGCAAGCTGCTTTAGGGCTTATAGATATTCTCATTGCGTTGTGAATATCTTAGTTTTAGGCCACATCCATACCACGTTTACTTCTTTATTGTCTTGTTATTTAGTTTTTATGAATGATTGATGCATGCAAAACGTAACAAGATATTAATTAAACAATTGGATCTTTTATTTAGGCAATCCAAATAAGTAGACCAGTTGATATGATCAACAAATTAAATTGACAAGAAAAACCCTCAACGATATATATTAAGTTTTGCATTCTCTTACTTAACACTCGTTATGATCAAGATCAATTAAATTACGTGCTTGCCAAAGCAAGGTGACTTGATTCATCATGATGTGACGCGATGGAACAAGCTAGTAATTCGATTGTTGAAGTAAGACGTTAAACACAATTGAGCTACTTCAATAGAATTGAAAGCTTAGAGACAAGGTAATTGGGATTATCTATGAGATAGATAAAGAATAAGATGTTATTTGCCCAATTGGACCAAGAGTTGCATATGATGCAATTGGAAGGTGTTCCTACGTAAATAACTAACTTTTGGGTGACTTGCAAAAGCAAGCTCAAGATGAGGTGAAATATGGATCCTGGCCTATTAGAATATATATAGATATTTTCCGCATTGATGGTGAGGGATATTAAGAAAGATCGTGGGAGAAATATTTAATAATCTAGCCATTGTTCAATGTAGTTAATTGTTCACAAATACTAAAATGCGTATTTCTAATTTTGTAGAACTCCAATGGAAAACAATCAACAAAAAACATCGAATCCATCGTTGCATTCTGTCCATGAGAAGGAAAAAATGTATGGAATCAAATTCCTAGAGTGGTACAGAAACTTGAGAATTGTTCTCAAGCAAGAAAATAATATGTACATTCTAGAGCAATATGTTCAAGAGGCACCAGATGATGATGCTACTCTTTCTGCAAGGAAGGCGCATCAGAAAATCGTTGATGACTCTACTAATGTGACTTGCCTTATGCTTTGGACGATGAACTCTGAGCTTCAGAAGATACATGAGAACATGGAAGCGTATGATATGATCATAAATTTGAGACATATCCTCCAAGAGAAAGCAAGGCATGAGCAGTATGACGTATCTAAAGCACTGTTCAAATTTAGTCCTCCAGAGGGGAACCCAGTCAAACCTTGTTGTAGTATATGCCCTCTAGGCAATCTTATTTTAGTATGAACAATGTTTTTAGCTAGAACATTCATTTATTATTTATGGAGATATTTAATATAATGAAGTCCTTCGATTACAATTGTTTTTTATCTTAAATATCCCTAGTCAGGTATATTGATTAATAGGATGGTCACTATGCATCGAGACTAGTATGTGGGTAGATTGATATGGAGATATCAATCTAACACAGGGGTATGCATTAGGAGTAATGCTATACTGGATTGACCCACTATGAGAAGGCTACATATGAATTATGTGAATGTCACAAGTGCTTCTCGTAGTGACAATGGTGTTGTAGTCCTTAGAATTGAAGTCACTAGATACTCTAGTTGTGAAATATTATATTTTGATCTCGTCAACCGTTACACCGCAACAGGGTAACTATAAAGGCGGTAATCGGACATGATATGAAGCAAGCTGAGAGATGGTAGTGATATAGAGAGGATATTTCTTTAACACATAATGGGAACAAATATTCATGGCCACTCGAGGGGTAGTGCTTATGGAATGTCTCGACAGACTCAGATAAATTAATATGAGATATTGATGTTATCTGTACAGATAAGCCTATTCCGAGGATCTAGAAACTATGTATTGGATATACGATTGATATTTATGTCTCATGTCCAATCCGGATATGGAAACAAAGGGAAATATACAACACGGTAACATTGGCCACAAGGTTTGTGAGATCACTGACTATTTCTATTAGTTGTGTGGCATTGATGTGTTGTTGGACACCGCTCAAAGTTTGTAATTTTTATTGCCAACTTAATAGAAGCCTACATGGTGACACACCAAAATGATTTAATTGGATATAGATGTTAATTAGTAGGACTAATTAACAATTATATGGATCAAGGATTAAAAGGAAACCACGTGCAAAGTTAGTTGTACTAAGTTGCAAAGTTGACAAATTCATATATGGACATGATTAGTTTTCGGGAAATTTTGTAGTCAATAAGGAGTTATTGACTATAAAAGCGGAGTCCTAGCTCTATTATCTTACAAGAGTTGCCATTGAGTTAAATAACAGAGCAAGGACAGAACAGCAAGAGGCGTCCGCCCCTACCCGTCCGCCCTACCCGTCGACCACAAGGTGGTTCGGCCATCTTTTCCCGTTTTGCGTGATTACTTGATTCCTCCTTTGATGTAGCTAGAACAAGGCATGAAGAAGATTCGAGTTATCAACCCCAATATATGGATATCGCAGAGACGAGGAAACTATTCTTCGTTGTGATCATCAATACTTACAAGGAACACAATATATCCTTTATCATGTTTTGATGGCTTAACCCGCGATTCGTGGAGGGATTTGATCTGGAAATTATTATTGTGGTATCATAGCTACATTTCGTAGGCATAACGTGATTTATGTGTTACATGTTTTATCAGTTTTTACACCGTATCGTTAAATTTTGCGAAAAAAAACTTATATTCGTATAATGATACGATTGAATATGATTCAATAGGAAATAAGCCAATTTGACATCTCGTGTAAAGATTGACTAATTTCGTATACATATGATGTATGTTTTGGTGAATTAAAAATCTAGGGTTTGGGCACAGTTGGGGAAAAATGTGTTTTTCTCTACAACTGGTAACATGCCCGCAAGGAAGGGAATTTTTTTTGGAAGCTAGCCTATAGGGGTTCGGCCATGAGCTAGTCCCCCTCCGCTTGGCGCGGACCTGGGCTTACCGCCCACCAGGTCGGCCAACGGCCATTTCGACCGGGCTGTTTGGTCCGACAGGTGAGCTCGGTCCGTTTGTTCATTATGTTTCGGCCAATAGGTATTGGGGCAATCGTTTTGACCATATCAACCCTAGAAATCACAATTTCACTAAATTGACCAAGCACTATAAAATTTGATTTAACTGTTTATGTGTTTTATCGCATGGTGGTTGGATGCGGCCCATGTTTTGGATGTATACTTTTGTGGTGTGTTTTGGTTTGGTTTTGATGTAATTAATGTAGTTAATTTGACGGTCTGTATGTCATCTTCTACCTCGCTTGGGAGGTCTCCTTAAGCTTCCTCCAAGAATCGGTTTAAATTGTGTTCTGAGCCAACATGTCTTGTAATAACTTTCTTATATTCTTGAAGTTTATCAGCTAGAGTAGTCCTTTGTTCCTCCAATTCATCAATGTGATGATTAGAGCAACAATATTGTCACTCAAAAGTGAGTTATCAGTGACTACTTCCTTGACTTGAGTTTTCAAGGCTTTGAAATTGGTTTCCAAGGCCTTGAAATCCCTGTCAGATTTTTTCTGAGAAATTTCAAGATTCTAATTTTGAAAAACAAGATGCAAATTTTCTTTTGCTTGATCATGAACCTTTTCCTTCAAATTCCTGATTTCTTTCAAATAGTCCTCTTCATTTAAAAGCATTGTTCTAAGATAATCAGAGAGGACATTTGTTGGTTTTGAAATCAAACAGTTTACCATTACCTCAATGTTCTTTTCAGAAAATTCATCATGCTTGGACATAAGTCAGAGGTTGGTCAGATCTTCCTCAGATTCAAAATCACTTAAGTCCGAGTCACTCCAATAAGCTATTATAGCCTTTTTTTTTCTTTTGTCATGGTCTTTCTTCTGAAAGTGTTTGCTTTTCTTGTGTGTATAGTTTATAATCAAATGTCCTGAATCACCACACTCAAAGGAGATCATTACATTAGGCTTATTATCATGGGAAGAAGATTTACCTTTGTAGTCTTTGCTACTGGAGGATTTGCTTTTATCCCTACTGAAGTCTTTATTTGCAAAAAAATTCTTCATCTTGAGAATTCTGGTCAAGGCTTTGGAAATAAGAGCAACGGATCTTCATCATCATCTTCTTCGTTTTCAAGGCTTTGAGATGGCACATTCTCCTTAGACTTGAGAGCTAGATTCTTGACACTATCTCATAGTTCTCCATCAATTTCATTCATGGAAATCTCATGTGTAAGTAGCTTTCCCTGAAAGTCATCAAGTTGAAGTGATGATAGATCTTGAGCCTCTTCAATAGCAGTAGTCTTTGGTTCCCATTTGGCTTTGGGAAGGATTTTCAAGATCTTCCTGACCTTTTCTTCATTTGAAAAGGATTTTCCCAAGGAGTACAGATTCAGATTGTTAACCATGTCAGTGAACCTTTTGAACATATCCTTGATGGACTCATCTCCATTCATTTTAAACAGTTCATACTGTCTAAGAAATATGTCGATATTTTTCTGCTTGACTTGACTGGTTCATTAAAAGGTTACAACCAATTTGTCCCATATTTCTTTAGCAGTCTTGCAACCTGAAATCTTGTTGAATTCATCTGCACTCAAAGCACAATATAAGAGATTCATGGTTCTGTAATTTTTAGAAAACTGTTTTAACTCAGAAGCAGAAAGTGAATCCTCGGTCTTGGGAGTTCTGATCCCATATTTCTCTGTGTAGAATGTATGAGGGCCATTTTTAATGATAGTACACAACTCCATATCATGATCAATGATAAAAAATTTCATCGGGGCTTTCCAGTGCACAAAGTTGTCACCAGAGAATAGAGGAGGTCTGTTAGCAGCTCTTCCCTGAGAGAAACCACCATCACCTACAATACTCATAATCACCCGATGGTTAAATCTATGCTCTAATCCTTCGGATTTTAAATACGTAATTTTAGTCACCCTTTATATTGGATATCGTACATACATTAGGTTTGCATTTAGTAGTTATACCCTAGAGTGGAGACCCATACCTTAGTGGTTGCTAATAAATTGCTTTAAGCTTCGTGGACGAAGCTCTCTTTAAAGGGGGGAGGATGAAATACCCAGTTATTTAAAAACGGGTATTTTATTATGTTATATGGTGCTAGTATGAAATTTGTATAAGTTATGAATACTAGTTTTAATTATTTAAAATTTAATTTTTATTATGATTACCAACTTGGGGCTTTAATGTATTTTTCTTATTTTAAAAAAGTTTCTTTTAATTAAACTTGGGGCTGGTACTTGTCTTTAACCTAAAACAGTGGGGGTGAAAGTGTATTTTCCCTAAAATTATGTTATTTTCTTCATCTCCTGCAAACACTAGGAGAACCTCTGACCCCTTCGCCGCCCGAACACCACCACCGTCTCTCTCTCTCCGTCCGCCTCTTTTCCCGTCCGGCCTCCATGGCGGCGGGTTTGAGCTTGTTTCGTTTCTTCTTTTCTTTTCTCTTGTTGATCTCTTATTCTTGTGATCACTTGTTCATGATTCATGTATGTTGCATGTAATCTGTAATTTTCAGTTTGTTATTGTTAGGATCATTGTTCATGGATTCGTAAGATTGATTATCAAGTTTTAGGGTTCATCATGTTCTTGGGTTTTGGGAAGAAACCCTAGTTTGGAAGAGAAGTTTGATTGAATGATTTGGGTGTTTGAATGATCATAGTATGTGGATAACAACCCGATTTGAATGTGGGAATCATGTTATATTAGGTTTAGTATGAATATAGGATGAATTAGATGCTTGGGGGAAAAGTTTCATGAAGATTGACAATTCCCGTATGGATATTTTGAATGAAGTTGGAAACTTGAAACTAGTGTAACTTTTGATTCAGGAATCGAAATTAAGATCCGTTTGAGGATAAACTTATTATTTCGAATGTTTTGAATCCAATGGAACTTTTTTTAGACCATGATCTGTTTGGGAAACTAGAGTAATAGATTGGTGGAGTTATGATAGATTATGCATGCTTTAGGTTGGAGGATTTTGAAGCAAAGTTTTGGGTTTTGTTTTGAAGTATGAATTGAGTGAGATGTTGGGTAAGTGTTAGAGACCTAAATCATTGACTATCATATGCATTTAATTAGTATAGCAAGTATATTGCTAGAATAATTGTTTGATTAGAATATTGTTACGTGTAGGTAACGAGTTCGTCGACGACGAGTACGTAGAGTACGTTGATTGAGTTGCTATTGTTGGAATTTTCTTTGAGGTAAGTAAATATGCCAAGCCTAGTGTGCTTATCTCTTTCGTGTCAAACGAATAATTTGATTTTCTACGTCTCAAAATGTGTTTACATGATACATGACTTGAAATATGTTATTTCTACTTGTTAAATGTTTTGCCGAAAACATCACCATGATAATTAATGAACTATAACGTAAAGTGGAAGAAGTTGTGCGGGGACATTATTATTCTCTTTGGGCGGTGTTGGCTGCGGTCCCTTCTATTTTTGATCCGGTTGCAAGTCCCCGGATAGCGGCATGTACTCACTCCTCTGGCCGGAGTAGTCTTAGGGGGGTGTCGACACTCAAGGTCATGGAAGCTTTGGTTTATTTGGTTTTCCCCCGTCACAACGAATTAATAATGAGTATTTTGGTTTTTTGTTAACGGAAAGAAGTTAACAATGGATTTGGATTTTTCCTAATGATTATGGAAATTGGTTTGGAAATATTAAGGAATTGGGAACTCTTATGTTTTAATACAATATTCAACTTTATTACCGCTGTGTTTGCGAAAAACTCTTACTTTTAAATGAGAAGTTGTTTTATAACTATCCCATCATCGTTTTACATGTTTGGATGTTTATTTATCAGTATTTCATGCTGATTTTGTACTGTGGTGTTTCTTTTTGATTACGCACCACAGGTTTAGAGGATGGTTATCTGGCGTAGAAGGAGACGCGCATCGCATGGAATAGTAGTAGTAATATTTCATTTGAATTACTTACTAGTTTAAACACTCTAGTTTGTTTATGCCGGTTTGTGGCTAGGACGTTGGATTATAATAATGCAGTGTTTCAATTGGATTTAATTATTATTGTGGATGTTTTGTGCTTGCGAACCATGTTATAAAATCTCCTTGTATCCGGGCTCCTATAGGGTACGCAGTGACATCCCCGGGTCTCCGGCTTGGGCTATTTGGGGGTGTTACAGGTGGTATCAGAGCCGGCATTCCAAAAAGGAAATCAAAACCTGTTAGGATAACTAAAATGGATATAGGAGAAATAACTTAAAATTTGACAAGCCGTGGGAATTTGGGTATTAAGGATAGGATTATTATGTTTAAGTGTTTAGAAAATAGGATAGAAAGCAAGTACTTCCATCCACCCATTCCTAACTAAGAGCCTTAGTCTATCCAAGATGCGAATGGATTGAATTTTGAAGCGTTTCATTTGAGTTCTAAGTTGTAAGCCTACTTTTAAAGGATTTTGTTGGGAAATTTCTTCAAGATTCTTGTGACTATCAAATTGGATTCTGGGGAATAATTATTGGTTTGCGAAGTGTAGTTATTTCGGATTACGATGTATGCCTTGTGAAGTTAGAAATTTATTAAGTTGTATAATCTTGTAGATGGCTAGAACTAAGCATACAACAAGGAAGCGTGTGTTGCCAGTTGAGAAGCACCCTGTTATGACACGTTGGGTCGAAGGAGAAGACTTTCCAGATTTTCGTGACCACGTGGTTCAATATTGTGAAGATAGATTCCAAGCCTTAGATTTTCCTCGTTATAGAAATCCAGCTTTTCAGGCTTACTGTATGGTGAAGTTATTACCTATGAGACCCATGTTTGGAGAAATTATTACAAAGTATAGCAACATCATGGGCAGGTTGAATCGTCTGAATGATAGGGATTATCGTTGCCAATGTGAATGGACGGTAAGTGCAGATTTTATATGCAAGTTGTTGATGGAGACTTATCTTAAGTGGCAAAGTTTTACAGTTATTGAGATAGAATCCAGTGATGAAGAAGACGTGATCTACGTAACCTCTAGTGATGAAAAAGAGGTGATTTTTATAGACTCTAGTGACGATGAGGAAGTTGAAGAGGATCCAATGGAAGATGTCGATGAGTACCCCGAGATTGAAGAAGATCCCATGGAATATGAAGAAAGTGAAGAAGACCCGAGTGAAGATAAAAAGCACGAGTATGATTCCGATGAAGAGGAAGAGATGGATGAAAGCGATGAGGACAAAGATTAAGCTTGTTAGAGTTCTTTAGATTTCCTAGAATAGATGCTTTTAAGTTTTATTTATTGGTTTGAATAAGGCTATGGAGCCAAGCAACACTTTGAAGTTTTAGAACATTATTTTTGAATAGCAACTTTTGGGCTAGAGTTAAATTTCTAGCGTTTCGCTTTAGGGGATGAATAATGGTTTTGTTTTGAGGACCCGATATGGGGAGTTTAATAAATTTAGCCTTCTGAATTTGGAGTATGAAGTGATGAATTATGGTTGTGTTAAGTTTTGTTATCATTGATTAAGTGTTTAGAAAGTGTTCATGGAGTTAGAACGTGAAAACTTTGATCTTTGGTGTTGTTGAATCTGCGCAGCAGTGAGTTTTTGTTGTAGCAGACGTATTTAATTTTGGATTTATTTTTCCCCGAATTTTTCCCTGATAGAAGACATAACCAGGTATCTCCCATAAAAATTTCATCCCTATATGAGTTATGGAAAATTAGTTATGAATTTTCATAGTTGGTGGTTCAGTAGCAGAATTGCAAATTGACTAGCTGTAGCATTTTTGACGTTTACCTATCTTCCAGATCTTTTTTGATCTAAAAGTTTTATGGAAACTAGTAGACACGTTTGGCTAACTCTGGGAGAAAGCGTAGCTCATTTTGAGAATTTCAAAGTCAGTTTAAGGCTTTTCAAAGTCAAAGTTTTTTTTCTGGTGAGTTGTGACAGCAGCTGTAGTACTTTATGTGTATCTTGAGTTCTACAATTGATTTTGAGTTTCTTGATTATGAAAGTAGACTCAGAGAGGGTTTTGCACACCAAAATTCACAATTTTTTCTTGATCGATTGATCTTTTTTCCAATTTTGGAAGTAGACAAAAAGCTGAGACGTTGTCAGCCTATGTGGAAATACATGAGTAATTGATGTAAATGGTGATCAATGTGTGACATTACTTGTTTAATTGTGCACTACGTGCCACATATGCATGATTGTTTGTACTTCTTGATACTTTATAAGTAATACAATAGGCTATAGTGTAGAAATTATGACTGATAGACCACATCAATACCACACCAGTAGGAATAGTCAAGTCCCTATGGCAACCAACAACAACAACGACGACATGGACCAACTCTTTGCCCAATTGGCTCAGATGGATCAGAATATGAACGATGGAGAACAAAATGCAACTAATTGTGCGAAGAAAGTGGCAGACATGAAGCCAGGGAACTTTACAGGCAATGAGGATTCTGTTTAGCTCGAAAATTGGATCGATGAGATGGATAAGGTCCTTGAGCTGGTTGAGTGCCCCGAAGACCGCAAGATTGTTTGCGCGACATTCTACCTGAAGAACGAAGCTAATACATGGTGGAGGAGCACACGTCAGAACTTTTTGGCTCAACCCAATTTCAATTGGGAAGCTCTTCAAACTGCATTACGCACTCGCTTTTATCCGGACCATGTCCAGGATCAAAAATACCTGGACTTTGTGAATCTGACACAAGGTAACGGTTCCGTGACCGAGTACTTCAAGAAATTCATGGAATTATCCCGATTCGCAGGTCAGCTGATGCCTGATGAAGCGACTAAAGTCAGGAAGTTCATTTCTGGTCTCGAACTTCATCTGCAGAAAGACTTGATGTGCAGGACGTACGATACTCTTCAGGAAGCTTATGATAGAGCTGCAGCCGTTTGGCGCATTCAAGAGGCGCAAGATGAGAAGCGTGGAAAGCGCAAGGTTGAGAGCGTTGTGGGCTACAAAAACAATCAGGGTAGGACTAACCAAGGTAGTCAGGACAAGAGGTTTAAGCCTAACCATGGAGGGAGTAACCAAGGACAGTATCGTGGTAATAAGCAGAATAATGGAGATGAGCAATCTCGCCGTGATATCTGCAAGAAGCGTCAACAGAATCATCCATGAAAGGAATGTCAAGGAAATCTTGTCACTTGCTACCACTGTGGCAAGAAGGGTCATCGTTCGTTTGAGTGTCGATCGAAACCAAAAGGAAATCAACAAGGGAACCAAGGAGGCAATTACCAAGGAAACCGACAGTTCAACAACAACAATCAGGGTGGAAACCAGAACTATGGAAACTACAACAACCAGAATAATGGAGGCAACAATTATGGTAGGCAGCAAGTGAACAACCAAGGCAATGGAAGGAACAATGGAGTTCAGAACGGGAATAGGAACAACAACGCTCCAGTTAACGCCAACAACAATGGGATTGGTACGGCAGGAACTACCACACAGAACGGGAATGTTGCAAGGATCGCTGTCATGAGCAGGACTGAAGCTGAAGCAGCAAACGGAGTAGTCACTGGTACATTTTTGTTCATGATCAACCAGATTTTACTCTATTTGATTTCGGAGCTTCGTATTCATTTATTTCATCATCATTTGTGGAAAAATTGAGTCTCAATAAGCCATCTAGAATATCCATCCCCGTAGCTAACCCAACCGGTCATGTAACAGTAGGTGACGCCATTTTTGAGGGAGTAGAAATTAAGATTTCGGCTAGTACCCTACCAGCCAACCTGATACAGTTTGATCTTGGAGGAATAGATGTTATATTGGGAATGGATTGGCTGAGTAAATACCGAGTAGTCATAGACTGCCACGATCAGAAGAGCAGGCTTAAAGGTCCAAAAGGAGAAAATGTTTCTTACCGTGATATCACAAAGGAACCATGTATCCGACTAGTGTCAACTTTGACCATAGTCAACCAAGTGAAGAAGGGGAATAGTGCTTATTTCTGTTGTGTTCAAGACAGGTCTAAGAAGGAGAATGTGCTGGAAGAGATACCAATAGTTAGAGATTTTCTCGATGTGTTCCCGGAAGAAATTCCAGGAATGCCACCTAGAAGGGAGATTGAATTCACTATGGACTTAGCACCTGGAACAGCTCCAATTTCAAAGGCACCGTACAGAATGGCGCCTGTAGAGTTGAAAGAACATCAGTTGCAAGAGTTACTTCGAAAGGGTTACATAAGGCCGAGTGTTTCCCCTTGGGGAGCACCGGTATTGTTGGTGAAGAAGAAAGATGGAAGCTTGAGGTTGTGCATTGACTATAGGGAGTTGAATAGCGCAACAATCAAGAACAAATACCCTTTACCCCGAATTGACGACTTGTTTGATCAGTTAAGCGGCGAGCGTTTTCTCAAAGATAGACTTGAGATCAGGGTATCACCAGCTTCGAGTAGCCGAGAAGGACATCCCGAAGACAGCCTTTAGAACGAGGTATGGACACTACGATTTTACTGTTATGCCTTTTGGTCTAACCAATGCACCTGCAGTATTTATGGATCTAATGAATCGTGTTATGAGGACGTTTCTAGATCGTTTCGTGGTCGTCTTTATTGATGACATCCTTGTTTATTCAAAGAGCGAGGAAGAACACGAAGAGCGTCTCAAGGAAGTGTTAGAAACTTTGAGACATGAGAAGTTATATGCTAAACTCTCGAAGTGTGAGTTTTGACTAAAACATGTTCCATTTTTGGGTCACATAATCTCCAAGGAGGGAATATCCGTGGATCCAGGAAAGATTTCAGCAGTGAAGGATTGGCCTACTCCGAAGAATGTGTCTGAAGTAAGAAGTTTTCTCGGATTAGCAGGATATTACAGGCGTTTCGTGAAATATTTCTCGAAGATCGCTAGACCGCTTACTACGCTAACCAAGAAGACGGTAAGGTATAAGTGGAGCGAAGATTGTGAAAAAGCATTCCAGACATTGAAGGAAAAGTTGACGACAGCACCTGTGTTGGCTTTACCCAATGATTCCGGCGAATTTGATGTTTACAGTGATGCTTCGAAGAAGGTTTTAGGATGTGTGCTTATGCAAGAAATGAGAGTCATTGCCTTTGCTTCAAGACAACTGAAAACTCATGAAGAGAACTATGCTACGCATGACTTAGAGCTTGCAGCCATAGTTTTTGCACTGAAGATATGGAGACATCACTTGTATGGATCTTTGTGTAGGTTGTATACGGATCACAGCAGTCTCAAGTACATATTCACGCAGAAAGAGCTAAATAACAGGCAAAGACGTTGGTTAGAAGTCATAAAGGATTATGATTTGCGTATCCAATACCATGAAGGGAAGGCAAACGTAGTAGCTGATGTGTTAAGCCGAAAATCAAGCCATACTTTGGATACTATGCTAGTTTTGCCAGATCGGCTATGCCGAGAGTTCCGAAAGCTTGGGATTGAAGTAGTGGAACAAGGTGGAGTAAAGAATATCCTTTGGAATATGACAGTTGTGCCAGATGTCTTAGAAGAAATAAGGAGTAACCAGCCAGGAGATGTGAAGCTGGAAATGATAAAGAAGAAGATTGCAGAAGGTCAAGCAAAGGATTTCAAGATCCATGAAGATGGAAGTATCCGTTACAAGGGAAGATGGTGTGTACCACGTAAGTGTACGGAAACTAAGGAGAAGTTGATGCGACAAGCGCACAACACACCCTACTCAGTACATCCAGGAGGTGAAAAACTTTATAAGGACATGAAGAAGATGTTTTGGTGGCCTAACATGAAGAAAGAAGTGGCAGAATTTTTGGCAAAATGTCTAACTTGTCAAAAGGTGAAGTTTGAACATAAAAGAATGGGAGGCTTAGTACGACCATTAGACGTCCCAGTTTGGAAGTGGGATTCTATTTCGATGGATTTGGTGACTGCGTTACCGACATCAAAGAATGGACTGAATCAGATTTGGGTAGTAGTCGACAGATTGACCAAGACAGCAAGGTTCAATCCGATGAAAGACACATGGAATATGGAACAAAGAGCTGATGCGTATATGAAGAACATTGTGAGGTATCATGGAGTACCAAGCTCTATAGTTTCCGACAGAGATCCCAATTTTCTTTCTCACTTCTGGAAAGAACTCCAGGAGACACTGGGAACTCAGTTGAATTTTAGCACGGCATTTCACCCTGCTACAGATGGACAAACCGAGAGGACATCCCAAATGTTGGAAGATATGCTAAGATCGTGTGTTATGGATTTTCAAGGTTCATGGGTTGATAGATTACCTTTGATAGAATTCTCCTACAACAACAGTTATCATACCAGTATTAGAATGGCACCACATGAGGCGTTGTATGGAAGGAAGTGTAGAACACCATTGTTTTGGAACGACATAAGTGAGACGATAGTCATTGGTCCACAACTTATCGAAGAGATGACAGATCAAGTGAGACTTATACAGCAACGAATAAAGGCAGCCCAGGATAGACAGAAATATTACTCTGATCAGAAAAGAAGACCATTGGAATTTCAAGTTGGAGAAAAAGAATTTCTTAAAGTTTCGCGTACTAAGGGAGTCATGAGGTTCAATCAGAAAGGGAAGTTGAGCCCCAAATTCATTGGACCATATGATGTTATAGAGAAGATTGGAGAAGTGGCTTATCGATTGGATTTACCATCGAAATTGGGTCGTGTTCACAACGTATTTCACGTATCGCAGTTGAATAAGTATGTGCCTGATGCATCTCATGTATTAGATCCCGAACCAGTAGAACTGGACCCGTCTTTGAGTTATGAAGAACATCCTGTCAAGATTCTAGACACCAAGACAAGAAACACCCGTAACAAGAGTGTCAAGATTGTAAAGGTCTTATGGACAAACCACCTCACTGAAGAGGCAACTTGTGAAGCAGAGGATGATATGAGGAAGAAGTACCCTCACCTGTTTGAAGAGGTACCTTGAGTTACGAGGACGTCACTCCTCTTATGGGGAGAGGATGTAATCCTTCGGTGTTTTATTAAATTACTACTTATAGTATATTTCATATCAATCATGACCTTAGGTTTGCATTTAGTAGTGGTACCATTGAGGGGAGGTGTATATCTTATTGTGGTTAAGGTTTAGTTTAAACTTCAAGGACGAGTTTCTTTAAGGAGGGAGGTTTTTGTTTAAACTTCGAGGACGAAGTTCTCTTTAAGGAGGGAATGATGAAATACCCCGTTTTGTGACTACTGGTATTTTGTGATATTATTATAAGTGTTGGGAAATTAGTTTATTTGTAAAGAGTTAATTATAATGGTTATGAGAGTTTGGGGAATCTTTGTGATTTTAATCAAAGGTTTTAGTGTCTTTTACTTGAGTTTGGGGGAGGTGTTTGTCTTTTGGCAAAACTAATGGGGAATAAGTGTCTTTTGACCTAACTTTTCTTCCTACGTAAAAGTTTCCTAATCCAAGAGGTTTTCCTACTTATGAAGTTGATTTTATTTCCAACTCTCATAAAACCCTCACTCTCCCTATTTTCTCTATCTCTCTCTCTCTCACGTCCCTCACTCTCACCCGTCCCTCACTCTCTCTCTCGTCTCTCTCTTGTGACCGACGGCAGCCACCCACCGCCGCCGCCGCTCTCTCTCTTTTTTCGTTGAGGTAATATCTCTCTATCTCTCTCTCTCTATTTTCTATTTTCTTTCTTTCTCTTTTCCTTTCTCTCTTTCTTTTTTCTCTCTCTCTCCGTCCGCCTCTCTTCCCGTCCGGCCTCCATGGCAGCGGGTTTGAGCTTGTTTCGTTTCTTCTTTTATTTTCTCTTGTTGATCTCTTATTATTGTGATCACTTGTTCATGATTCATGTATGTTGCATGTAATCTTTAATTTTCAGTTTGTTATTGTTAGGATCATTGTTCATGGATTCGTAAGATTGATTATCAAGTTTTAGGGTTCATCATGTTCTTGGGTGTTGGGAAGAAACCCTAGTTTGGAAAAGAAGTTTGATTGAATGATTTGAGTGTTTGAATGATCATAGTATGTGGATAACAACCTGATTTGAATGTGGGAATCATGTTATATTAGGTTCAGTATGAATATAGGATGAATTAGATGCTTGGGGGAAAGTTTCATGAAGATTGACAATTCTCGTATGGATATTTTGAATGAAGTTGGAAACTTGAAACTAGTGTAACTTTTGATTCAGGAATCGAAATTAAGATCCGTTTGAGGCTAAACTTATTATTTAGAATGTTTTGAATCCAATGAAACAGTTTTTAGACCATGATCTGTTTGGGAAACTGGAGTAATAGATTGGTGGAGTTATGATAGATTATGCATGCTTTAGGTTGGAGGATTTTGAAGCAAAGTTTTGGGTTTTGTTTTGAAGTATGAATTGAGTGAGATGTTGGGTAAGTGTTAGAGACCTAAACCATTGACTATCATATGCATGTAATTAGTATAGCAAGTATATTGCTAGAATAATTGTTTGATTAGAATATTGTTACGTGTAGGTAACGAGTTCGTCGACGACGAGTACGTAGAGTACGTTGATTGAGTTGCTATAGTTGGAATTTGCTTTGAGGTAAGTAAATATGCCAAGCCTAGTGTGCTTATCTCTTTCGTGTCAAACGAATACTTTGATTTGCTACGTCAGAAAATGTGTTTACATGATACATGACTTGAAATATGTGATTTCTACTTGTTAAATGTTTTACCGAAAACATCACAATGGTAATTAATGAACTATAACGTAAAGTGGAAGAAGTTGTGCGGGGACATTATTATTCTCTTTGGGCGGTGTTGGCTGCGGTCCCGTCTCTTTTTGATCCGGTTGCAAGTCCCCGGATAGCGGCATGTACTCACTCCTCTGGCCGGCGTAGTCTTACGGGGGTGTCGACACTTAAGGTCATGGAAGCTGTGGTTTATTTGGTTTTCCCCCGTCACAACGAATTAATAATGAGTATTTTCGTTTTTTGTTAACAGAAAGAAGTTAACAATGGATTTGGATTTTTCCTAATGATTATGGAAATTGGTTTGGAAATATTATGGAATTGGGAACTCTTATCTTTTAATACAAGAGTCAACTTTATTACCGCTGTGTTTGCGAAAAACTCTTAGTTATAAATGAGAAGTTGTTTCAAAACTATCCCATCATCGTTTTACATGTTTGGATGTTTATTTACCAGTATTTCATGCTGATTTTGTACTGTGGTGTTTCTTTTTGATTCCGCACCACAGGTTTAGAGGATGGTTATCTGGCGTAGAAGGGGACGCGCATCGCATGGAATAGTAGTAGTAATATTTCATTTGAATTTGAATTACTTACTAGTTTAAACACTCTAGTTTGTTTATGCCGGTTTGTGGCTAGGACGTTGGATTATAATAATGCAGTGTTTCAATTGGTTTTAATTATTATTGTGGATGTTTTGTGCTTGCGAACCATGTTATAAAATCTCCTTGTATCCGGGCTCCTCTCGGGTACGGAGTGACATCCCCTGGTCTCCGGCTTGGGCCATTTGGGGGTGTTACAGGCTGAGTCTCCTGGTGGCTTTGCCAGATCCCTAGGAGTGGAATAGGATCCATTTCAGAGGGTGGGTGGCTCTTTTTCAGCTCGGTGGAGCTTCTTGCGGAAAAAATGGAGATCGGCGGTGGTGGTGGTCGTGCTCTG
This sequence comes from Linanthus parryae, assembly GCA_023055425.1. Classification (NCBI taxonomy): domain Eukaryota; kingdom Viridiplantae; phylum Streptophyta; class Magnoliopsida; order Ericales; family Polemoniaceae; genus Linanthus; species Linanthus parryae. Next base: position 98,070,101 of record JALGPY010000004.1, on the reverse strand, counting down.
TTTGAGTGGCTGGATAGCTACCGTCTTCTCCTTCTTCTTTCTTGTTTCAAGTCGGTACAGAGAGGGGGGAGAGAGTGATACAGATAAGGAATGATAGAGAGAAACATAGGTGTGGTGATGGGTCTTCACAACCTTTTTTTCCGACGGCGGCTGCGGCAGTGGTGGCTCTGGCTGCCTCTGCTGCTTGCTGCTCCTTTGGATTTGTTCGTGACAAAGAGCAAGAGATAAAACAGAGGGAGAGCAGAGAGAGTAATAGGAGGCAGTGGGGTGTTGTTGGTGGTGGTCATTTCACCTGAGATGAAGAAGATGATGTTGATGATGATGATGATGATGATGATGATGATGATGATGATGACGATGATGATGATGATGACGAGGATGGAAATGGTGGATGCTACTGCTGTTGTTGGGTCTACTGAAGAAGATGAGGAGGATGGTAAGCTTTATAGAGTAGGATTTGGCCAAGGTGGAAAATTTGGTGGCGGTGAGAAAAATCTCGCCGAAGAAGAGTTTGAAACTAAGAAGACAACACGAAAAACTATATGGTGTGGTTGGCTCACCATGTGATTAGGTGATTGGGTTTGACACACACACGAACAAGTCTGCGGTGGTCATACACACAATAATAACTAAGATAAAGAAAATATTTACGTGTTAACCTTCGGTTATTAATGTATCGTTCTCTATAATCACACACAATTAAAACACGATAGTTTACTTAATATTATTCTTCTCTACTAATAATTTAACAACGTATATTTATTTTAAATATAGCATAGTATTGTTTTTCTAATGTAACATTTCACCAATATAGATAACGTATGCTTAATATAAAATTGTTTCTAGAATAAATTACTAATAATCTACTTAAATATCAAAACACGATAGCATATCCAATATTACTTTATCGCCATTCTATTCTCATTTCATTCCCAAATTTTTACTATTTTACCCCTAGCATTTAGACAGGGTTGGACACACAAATTTTGTAAACGCAAAGAAAATGATGCAAAAGGTAAGTGCACAAATTTAATTTGTATTTAATTTTATTTAAAGCTGGTACAATCCTCTTGGTTCTACACCAGATCGGAAACCTCTAATTAAGTCTCCAATTTCTTACTTTGTAGACTTGTAGCGTACCGTTGAAAAGATTTCCTCAAAGAGACGAGGTTGGGGATTTAGTTGACTTTTGACCTTTGAACGAAAATTTTTGATGAAGAATGGTCCGTGACTTCAAACTCCGATCTTGAGGGACTTAAAGTGGAAGGACTTATGTATTCGAGCTTCCAAGAGCATCGTGGGGATAGAGCTTGAACGAGGGCTTTCGAGCTTGATCTTGGTCGCGCTTCGTGTACTTTTTCCTTCTTAAATCTCCGGAGAAATGCATGTGGATCTTCAAGAAGTCTCTTGGTCCGCTTGCAGGTGAAGCTTGAACGAGGGCTAGAGAGCTTGATCTAGATCACCCTTCATGTGCTTTGTTTTCTTGAATCTCTGGAGGAATGCTTGTGGATCTTCAAGAAGTCTTTGAGCGCGGCATAAATGAAGCTTGGCCGAGGGCTTGAAAGCTTGATTTTGATAAGGCTTCGTGTGCGGTCGCGCTCTTGAATCTCTGGCGGAAGGCTTGTGGATATTCAAGAAAGTCTTCGGGTGCGTCCGCATTCTTGAATCTCCGGCAAGATGCTTGTGGATCTTCAATTGGGTCTTCAATGTGTGTGAGAGCTCTGACTTATGCTAGCACAAGGTTCTTTGTGTTTGAATGAGAGTCTCTATTTATAGACTACACGTAGGGACTAGTTTGTGATAATCCCTTGATTTCTTTAATTTATTGCGTAAAGCCCCCTTGACTTTATGAGGGATCCCGTTCAGAGACATTTAAAGGATTCAGATGCAATTTTGTTTTAACCCAACAATGAATGGGTTGGTTTCCACCATTGGTCTTGGCACGAGACTGTAATGAGAGGCCCGTTGCGTTTGTAAGGTTCATCGTGGTCCGACTTAACCGAACTAATTAAATTCAATTAATTAATTCATGAAAAATTGTTAGACAGTTTTAATGTCCACAAATTATCCCCCATTTCAAGGCTTGAACAAGGTGCTTGCTTGCTAGCATTGGTCCTGGCTTGAAGTATCTTATTTTACGTCTTCGACCTTGAAAACTTGCACAGTACAATTGTGCTTGTATGACCTTGCATTTTAGTAACTTAGGCATGAGTGCTTAAACAAGTTGACCAAAATGCTATCTCAGAAAGAAGTCGGAGTACAATTATGATGTGGTGGCATCAACCATGAAACTTGAAAAATATCTCGTTGTGTTTAATCGTGATATTGTGTCCAAGTTTTATTTTATTTTTATGGTACTTGTCTGTGGCCCGGAAACACCTTGACTTGCAATCAACTCTCACTATGCATAAATTCCTTTGAGAACTTGAAAAATATTCCATTTATATGGTAGAAAATTTCCTTCACCTCTTCTAGGCGAGGCATAATTTTGTAAATTATTCAATTTCCTTCCCCAATCAAATTCCTTTGATTGATTACCTTGAAAAATTTTGATTGATTACCTTGGAAAAAGATTTGTATACCTCATGTCATGACTTTAAAAAGGCCACCCAGTCCCAATGTTTCCTGTATTTCCTCTTTTTTATCTGCAGATACTTGTTTTTTCTTAATGACTTTCTGATCATTGTTTTTCTTTCTCACATAACAACTTTTCCTGATTATTTTCAGGTCTCTATGATGTGGACTGAACGAGATAGCAGCAATCGAAGCGAAACAGAGTGGGATATGCAACAGCGGTGCACAATGCAACCATGTCGAAAAAAGAGTGGGCGTAACCCGTAGAACAACATGGTCATGAAGTAGCAAACATCCAATTGTTAACAGACGACCGGGAACTTTGGAGACTGTGGGCCCCAGTCTAAGCATTGAGGTTGCTCAAGCCAAGGCGGTGGGAGATTTGATCCAAGTCAAGCAGTGAAAGTGGTACGGGATGCCTTGATTGCAAGAGTCATCGACAATGGTGAGGCAAGCTTTAGCCTACATGAAAGGAGGACAACTGTTTATGTGATGGTGACTCCCCAGATGAATTCAAGAAGAGGATGACGCAAGATATGATCGGGATGATACCAAGGGTTTTAGGCTGCGCCATCAAAGGTCGAAGACCTGGTACACTACTCGAACCAGGACCGACGAGAAGAGGCTGTCGTGATCTTGAACTGCCCGTGGGATTTCGGAACAAGACAAGGTAAAAATACTTAGCATATCAATTGGAATCAAGACCAGTAGTAAAATGACGACGTGATCTTGAACCGGCCCGAAGCTTTTGGAGCAGGATAAAGCTCGATATGGCGGAATGGAACAACCAGCAACCTGAAGGTGGAAGCATCAATTTATTTTTGTGAAGCGGTGAAGGAGCTTGATCAGGAGCCTGGAGGTGACGAGGATGATCACAATTCACAACACTAGATGGAGACAACAACATGGATGGGAGGAGGAACCTTTTTAGAGGCAATCTTTATTGTAGCAACCACAATCTTAACATGAAGAGTTGTTTTCTTTTAACTTAGAAAGCCTATTTAAAGGCTCCAGTATTTGCTGAATAAACGGTATTCATTTTTCCCCTTCAAATTTTTCATATGAGCTTCAACTTGTAACAATGGTATCAGAGCCGGAGAGAAATCGGTGAGGGAGTGTTTACCTAGAAAAGTTGTAGCTTTCTTTAGCCTCATCTTCTACCCGATATTGGCCTCATAAAATAATTTTGTTCAAGCATCCATTCCATGTTTTCATGGTCATATGACCATTGGAGTATGCTAATGGAAAACTTCCTGAGATTGAAGGAATTCTGGGAGGTTGTTGAATGTGGTGTGGCTGAACCAGGGAAAGGCGAAACATTGACGAATGTCCAGAAAGTAGAGTTGGAAACGAGAAAGCTGAAAGATTTGAAGGCAAAAAAATTTCTCTTTCAGGCTATTGATCCTTCCGTCTTGGAGACGATTCTTTGCAAAGACACCTCCAAGAATATTTGGGATTCCATGAAGAAGAAATATCAAGGTTCTGCTAGAGTAAAGCGTGCACAGCTTCAAGCCTTAGAAGGGGTTTCGAGACTTTGCAGATGAAGGACAGAGAATTTGTCACAAAATATTGTGGTAGAACTGTGGAAATAAGCAATACGATGCGATTACATGGTGAAAGAATGGATGATGTTAGCATTGTTGAAAAGATACTACGCTCGCTCACACCAAGATTTGACTATGTTGTCTGCTCAATAGAAGAATCGAAGGACATGGATGAGCTTTCTCTTGATGAGTTACAAAGCTCGTTGCTCGTTCACAAGCAAAAGATGAACAGAAGTTCAGCGGTAGAAGAGCAAGCCCTGAAAGCTTCCACCAATGCTTATTTCTCAAGCTCCAGGGGACAAGGTGGAGGTAGAGGAAGAGGATATCGTGGAAATAGAGAAGGGGAAAAAAAACTCCATGCCATTTTTGATCAGTCTCAAGGAAGAGGGAGAGGACATGATGGTGATAAATCCAAGGTACAGTGCTTCAGATGTCATAATTTTGGTCATTATCGTTCTGAATGTTATACCAAGCTCCCTAGGGATAAGGAAGAAAAGTCGAATTTCGCTGAAATAACAGAAGGGGAAATTTTGTTGATGGCGATTCAAGGTGACAAGGAGGCAGAGAAAGGTACCTGGTTTTTGGACACAGGTTGCAGCAATCACATGAGTGGCAGTAAGTCCTCTTTCTCATACTTAAATGAAGACTTTTCGTTCTACAGTAAGTTTTGGTGATAGTTCTATTGTGAATGTGATGGGGAAATGTGATATTAAATTGCAAATCAGGAATGGTTGTGTGGAGACAATATCTAATGTGTTGTATGTTCCTGACTTGAGAAGAAATTTATTAAGTGTTGGACAATTGAAAGAGAAAGGTTATGTTATTACTATCAAGAATGGTTCTTGTGAAATTTATGATCCTAACAGAGGAGTTGTTGCTCTTGTAAAAATGAGTTCAAACAGGTTGTTCCAAATGAAAATTGAGAATGTTCAGTCTTGCTTAATGGCTGAACTGGAAGACCCTTCTTGGTTGTGGAACTTTTGATATGTCCATTTGAGTTTTGGTGGATTAAAAACTCTTGAGTAGAAGAAGATGGTAGCAGGTCTTCCTCAGATTTCATTTCCTTCCCGAGTGTGCGAAGAGTGTGTTGTTAGCAAGAAACATCGTTCTCAATTTCCAAAGGGAACGTCTTGGCGAGCAAAATGTGTTTTGGAATTGGTTCTCTCTGACATTTGTTGACCAATAACACCTATATCTAATGGAGGTAAACGGTACTTTATTACCTTCATTGATGATTACTCGCAGAAAACTTGGGTCTATTTTTTACAGGAAAAGTCGGAGGCTTTTAGTTCATTTAAAAGCTTGAAGGCTCGTGTAGGAAATGAGACGGGAAAGACTATATAGTCTCATCCTACTCATCGTGGAGGCGAGTATTGCTCAACAGAATTTGAAAAGTTCTGTGAAACTCATGGCATACGGAAGGAGCTCACAACCGCTTATACACCATAGCAGAACGGTGTAGCGGAAAGGAAAAACCGAACCATCCTTAACATGGTGTGAAGCTTGCTGGCAAATGGAATTCCTAAATCCTTTTGGCCTGAAGCTGTAGTTTGGAGCATTCACATATTGAACCGGAGTCCAACTCTTGCTGTTCCAGATGTTACACCAGAGGAGGCTTGGAGTGGAAGGAGACCAGCAGTACACCATTTCTAGATTTTTGGATGCATTGGCTATGCACATATCCCAGATAAAAAGAGGAGGACGCTCGACGGTAAAAGTGAACAGTGTGTTTTTCTCAGTGTCAGTGAAGCATCGAAAGTATACAAGTTGTTCAATACAGAAACAAAGAAGATTGTGATCGGCAGGGATGTTGTTTTTGATGAGGCTAGTTCTTGGGATTGGGGGAGACAACAACCAACTCAAGTCATATGCGAAACTGAAGTCAATGAAGAGGCTCCAGTGATAGAGAAACCATCAAATGCTTCTCCAACAGCCACCGAATGTCCAGAAAAGGAAACTCAAGCTTCTGAAAATTTGCCAAGAGAGGAGACATAGCAGCTGAATCTCTTCCTCGTGTTCGAAGAAGGCCTGCCTGGATGCAAGATTATGAGGTAACTGGAATTAATACAAGTGATGATGCAGGTACTTACTACGCACTATTTGCAGACTGTGACACCACAACTTTTGAAAGTGCAATCAAAGGAAGTAAGTGGAAACAAGCAATGGATGCTGAGATCGAAGCTATTATAGAAATAACACTTGGGAATTAACTGAGCTCCCTAAAGGACACAAGACAATTGGTGTAAATTGGGTCTTTAAAACGAAGCTGAAGGAAAATGGTGAAGTGGAAAAATTCAAGGCACGGTTGGTAGATAAAGGATATAAGCAAGAATACGTGGTCGATTATATGGAAGTTTTTGCCCCGGTTTTGAGACACGACACAATCAGATTAGTGATTGCAATGGCCCTGCAGAATTCAGGGCCCATCTTCCAGCTAGATGTCAAGTCGGCATTCTTGCACAGAATCTTGAAAGAAGAGGTATTTATTGATCAACCCCCTGGTTATATTAAGATCGGACATGAGAATAAAGTGTATAAACTTAAGAAGGCTCTTTACGGACTAAAGCAAGCTCCACGAGCTTGGTATAGTCGCATTGAGGCCTACTTTCTGAGAGTTGGTTTTCAGAAATGCCCCTATGAACATACACTGTTTGTTAAGGTTGGTGGTGAAGGAAAGATGCTCATTGTCTCTGTATACGTTGATGATCTCATATTTACCGGAAGCTATGATGAGATGTTTAAGGAATTCAAGAAATCCATGATGGTCGAGTTTTAGATGTCAGATCTTGGTAAGTTGCATTATTTTCTTGGTATAGAAGTATTGCAACCTGATGCTGGCATTTTTGTTTCTCAAAAGAAGTATGTGAGAGGAAGTGTTGGACATGTTTCGGATGACGGGTTGCAATCCTGTGAACACTCCTCCGGTTGAGTTTGGCTTAAAGCTTAACAAAGATAAAGAAGGGAAAAGGGTGGAGAGCACACTTTACAAACAAATTGTAGGCAGTTTAATGTACTTAACTGCTACAAGACCGGATATAATTTATGTTGTAAGCCTCATTAGCTGATATATGGAGGAACCAACTAAGATGCACCAGCTAGCAGCCAAGAGAATCCTTCGTTACCTACAAGGCACTAAGGATTATGGGATGTTCTACAAAAGGGGTGGCACTCGGGTTTGCTTGCTTTTACGGACAACGATTATGCGGAAGATGAAGATGATAGAAGAATCACATCAAGTTATGTCTTCTTGTTAGGTGAAACGGCAATTTCATGGTCCTCCAAGAAGCAGCCAATTGTAACTTTATCAAGTACCGCAGCTGAGTTCGTGGCTGCTACAACGTGTGCTTGTCAAGCGATTTGGTTGAGGAGAATTCTGGAGGAGCTTCACTACAAGCAAGAAGAAGCCACTACAATTTTCTGTGATAATAGTACGACTATCAAGTTATTAAAAAAATCATGTGTTGCATGGAAGAAGCAAGCACATTGACGTGAAGTATTATTTCGTGAGAGATCTTAGTAATGATGGAGCTATTGAGCTAAAGTATTGCAGAAGTGAAGATCAGTTGGCTGACATTTTCACTAAGCCTCTCAGGATGCTTCCCTTCCAGAATCTAAGAAGATTAATGGGAATATGCACTTTGGAGAAAAATGGTATTCCTGGAACAACTAGTAAACTGACACTTTAGAAGTGTTTGAGTTTAAGGGAGGGTTTGTTGGATAATTATTTCAGTTAGATATTGTTCTCTTTATCCTAGTCTGTAGCATTTAGTTCATATTCTACAGGTTAGTTCCTATTCTACATGAATAATTTAGTAATGAGCATTTCTTTAGGAGTCAGCTATCATCTCCTATTTTCTAGTTTTTCTGTTAACTTAGAAAGCCTAATTAAAGGATACAGTATTTGCTGAATAAACAGTATTCATTTTTTCCCCTTCCATTTTTTCATATAAGCTTCAGCTTGTAACAGCTCCAGGTGCTGCTTTTGATGATGATGAAGGTTGGATTAGTTTTGTTTCCCTTTTCTTGCTTGCATTCTTAACTTGAAAGTTCGTGAAGCTTCAAGTAAGAACTGAAAAATCCTTATGAATTGCAATACCCATGAAGTTGGATTGGATATTTTTTGGCAACATCCTAAGACGATCTTGGTGAAGAATTTCCAGCAATCACAACTCAATTAAATGGAGGTGCACTTGAGCTGATCAGCAGTATCTCTGCAAAAATTTAAGCGGGCTTGGAAATGGTGAAAAGGACATTGCAGATGAGGAGCAGCCAGCAACGAATTGATCTTGGACGTTGGCATTGTCAGCATATGTTCGGGAACTTGGTAGACTGTGAGCTCTATGCCAAGCAATGAAGTTTACATCTCAGAGGAGCGCGTAACTTTGCTGGGGGCAGTTACAGTACGCTGTGATTTCAAGGACAAAGGCCTAAAGTGCGACCATGTGTTATTCTGGACACTGGCTAAAACCAATCTTGATGGCATCCGCAGTAGCTGAAGTGAAGACCATTGCAGTAGAAAAATCAAGCCCAGATCAACGGATCAAGAAGTTGAACCCGGAATTTCAGAAGGCCAGCACCCGTGCAAAGTAGAGCCTCTCATGCTTTGATATGTTCCAGTCCTTTCATCCTGCAGCCAAATATCACACTTCAGCTACACCGATCAACGGTTGACCAGTTTATGTCAGTGGTGCACCTGGGAGGCATAATTTTGATATACTAAAGAAGCTTGTTTTGATTGACGGATCAATCCTCAGAGCTCGCTTGCCTGGGCGGCCTAATAAGGTGTTAAGGAATGAGATAATCTCCACTTATCTCATCCCTATTTTATACTGATTCTCCATGATCTATGGGATCGGTTATTATGCTGTAATTATCTTCTTTCTATTTTTAGTTGATTATACATTGTATGTAAATCTCTCTCCTAGTATAAATACGGACCAAGGGTCATTAGAAATACTTAACTGATTTTCAACCTTTACATGGTATGAGAGCTCTGTAGAAATTTCTCTACACGATCCCTCTCTCTTGTCGCAAATCGTAAGCCGACTACCTTGCTTCTCAGTCTCGGACGCAGACCATCACCATCATGACTACCACCACAACACCATCAGTGATCCAACTGAATGCCCCAACAAACTCTCCTCCGCCAATTTTCTTGTTTGGCGTCGACAAATCGAAGCCACTCTGATTGGTTTCGATCTACTAGGGTTCATCGATGGTTCCACCACAGCGCCGTCGCGCTTCACTAATACTGCGAAATCAGAAGCTAACCCATCTTACTCTATCTGGTATCGTCAAGACCAGATCATTTTCAGTGCCCTCCTCGGTAGTTGCACCGAGTAGATTCAGCCACTGATCTCCTCTACTTCCACTGCTCGTGAAGCTTGGACCACTCTCATGGAAAGCTATGCCAGTACCTCTCCTGGACGAGTCATTGCACTCAAGAATAAACTTGCCCGCAATCCGCGCGGCAATCGCTCCATTTCGGAGTACATCAAGGATATGAAAAACATCGCCAACGATCTTGCTCATGCACAGAGCCCAGTGTCAAACACTTACCTTCTCATCTCCATCATCAATCAACTTGGAGTCGCGTATTCGCCTATTGTTGCAGCCCTTCGCGTTCACAACACCGCAGTCTCAATTTTCGAACACACATTTATCCTTGAAGAGCACGAGCAATCTCTACAGACCATAGAATCAGACACTGCGTCGATCCTTGCAACAGCCAATGCGACGCAACGTCACTCTGGAATGACTTCACATCCAGCCACATACTCTCAGTATTGATAGAGTGGTGTTCATTCATGGAGCCAAGACCGTTGTAGACACTCCTCGAATGCTAATAAAGGATCTCGTGGCCCATCAACAGCCGCGACTTCACATGGGAATCAACAGAGGCGCTGTCACTTCTACAACTTCAGAGGGCATGTTGTTCGCGACTGTCGCAAACTCGGTAGCTTCTTGAGTGAACACAACTACTCATCTGCGAGCACACCACCTGCGAGCACCACACCTGCAATCAACAACACAATCAGACAAGCCTCAGGATCTTCGGGCGCGTGGATGTTTGACAACGGTGCCTCTCATCACGTCACCCCAGCACAGATGGCCTTCAAGATCTGGCAGAGTATGATGGTCCCGAGGAGATTATTCTTGGCAACGGTAAGAGCTTATCTATCTCTGACATTGGTAGCACTAAATTCTCCTTTCCCACTAAACCTCTTCATCTATCCAATGTCCTATGTGCTCCCAAATTACATCGCAAACTTGTCTCTATATCCCAACTTTGCAAAACTAATCATGCTTCGGTTGAATTCTTTTCCTCTCATTTTATTGTGAAGGATCGCTCAACCGCAAACACCATCCTTCGCGGTGAAAATCAAGATGGTGTCTACTATGCGTCTCGCAGCCAACCTCCTCTCATCAATCCAACCACCATTGCAGACGTTGACAGTCTCCATCACAGATTTGGTCATCCATGTAATAAAACCTTAGGGCTTATTTTGTAGCAGTGCAACATTTCTGTGTCTCCATCAAGTGTTCAGAAATTCTCTTGTACTTCGTGTCATATTAATAAAAGTCATAAGATTCCTTTCGCGCATAATTCTCTTACAAGCTCTCGCCCGCTTGAATTAATTTATAGTGATGTCTGGAGTACCAAACAAATCTCTCGTGATGGCTATCTCTACTATGTGGTCTTTGTTGATTACTTCACTAAGTATGTGTGGCTATATCCTCTTAAGAGAAAATCAGACGTTGATTCAATTTTCTCGCAATTCAAACGACTTGTCGAGAAGCGCTTATCCCAACCCATTGTCACTTTATTTTCTGACAATGGTGGCGAATTTGTTAAACTCCTAACCCAATTAAACCTCCACGGTATCACGCATCTCACTACCCCCCCCCCCCCTCCCCCGCTCATACTCCCGAGCACGATGGTTGTGCCGAGCGCAGACATCGCCACATTGTTGAAACTGTTCTTTCTCTCCTTCATACTGCATCGCTCCCACTGAGCTACTTAACCCATGCCTTCCAAACCGCCGTCTACCTAATCAATCGCATGCCAACTCCTATCCTGCGCAATACTCTCCATACTTCAAACTTTTCAAAGTACCCCCGAACTGTATGTCCCTCCAACCGTTTGGATGTCAGTGCTTCCCCTGGCTTCGACCTTACATCTCGAGCAAACTCGAACCTCGTTCCAGTCCTTGCATATTCTTAGGTTACTCGGTCACTCAGTCAGCCTACAAGTGCCTCGATCCCTCTACTGATCGCATATATATCTCTCGCCATGTTCGGTTCGTCCCTCATATCTTTCCCTTTTCCACACATCCACCTATTCAATGTGCTACCAATGCTGACAACTATGCCATGAATGACTTGGTTGATTCAGTTGCCCATGCGCATGCACCGAGTCTCGATCCTGTAGCTCCACCTATGCTGGAACCTGCTCTGGCACCTGCCCTTGCACCTTCCCCTGAGCCTCCGCTCGCACCTGAACCTGCATCTCCTCAAGCTGCAACCACTCCACCTACACAAGAACCTGCCCATGTGCCTCCTCCTAATGACGATACTCCACATGGGACTCCAGCCCCGGCTCATGCGTCTGCAACAACGCGCACCCGCAACCCTAATCCCAAGTATTTCAACTCTCAGTTTATCAATGCTACTACTTCGCATCCTGTCGTCCCCACTCTAGAACCGCGAACGGTGGCTCAATCCTTGAAAAATCCTCTATGGAAGCAAGCAATGGATGATGAATTTGCTGCTCTAGCATGCAACCGCACGTGGGATCTGGTTCCTCGCAATGGTCAATCAGTTGTGGGGTGTATGTGGATTTTTTGGGTCAAGCGCAAAGCTGATGGTACTGTTGACAAGTATAAAGCTCGCCTTGTGGCTTAAGGCTATTCGCAGGAGTTTGGGCACGACTACTCTGAAACGTTCAGTCCTGTCATGAAACCCGTTACTGCTCGTATTATCCTGACCTTAGCACTCTCGCATGGGTGGAAAGTGAATCAACTGGACATGAACAATGCCTTTCTCAATGGCACGCTTACAGACACAGTCTTCCTCGCGCAACCTCCAGGGTATGTTGACAGCTCCAAACCCAATCATGTGTGTAGACTTCGTCGTGCACTATATGGTCTCAAACAGGCTCCTCGCGCCTGGTATAATGAGCTCTCGACCTTCCTTCTTCAATCAAGGTTTCAGAAATCGCGTGCAGATCCTTCGCCGTTCTACCTATCCGCGAAGGGTGTTCATTTGTTCTTCCTTGTGTATGTCGACGACATTATGTTAACAAGTAACTCACCATCAGATTTAGCACAGTTCATATCTAATCTTGCTTCCATGTTCTCTCTCAAAGACTTGGGCTCGCTTAGTCATTTTCTTGGAATGGAAGTCATCCCAGCTCAAGGTGGTCTTTTACTATCACAAGCCCAATATATCTCTGATATTTTGGAGAAGTTTCACATGGAAGATGCCAAGCCTGTCTCCACTCCTATGTGCTCCACTGGACCACTTCCACCAGCACATCCTACCAAGGCAGTTGACATCTCCGATTACAGATGTCTCTTGGGTCTTCTACAATACCTAAGTCTCACGCGTCCGGACATCTCCTTCACGGTAAACCGACTTTCGCAGTTTCTTCATGGCCCTCTGTCTTCGCACTGGCTGGCAGCCAAGAGAGTTCTTCGTTACCTCAAAGGCACCATCTGTCATGGACTTTATCTGCGACCGATGCGCGAATGGAACTCTCTGCGTTCTCTGATGCTGACTGGGGTGGTCAATCCACCATGGGACGTTCCACCACTGCGTACGTTCTCTACTTGGGACCCAATATCATATCCTGTAAGTCTGCACTTCAAAAGTCCGTCTCTCGCTCGTCCACAGAAGCTGAATATCGTGCACTTGCGCATGCCACTGCTGAATTACTTTGGGTTCAACACTTGCTTCATGAAATTGGCATTCCTCTCACTGGCTCACCAAACTTGATGTGCGACAATCTCAGTGCCACCTACGTCTGCAAGAATCCCGTCTTCCACTCTCGCATGAAACATGTTGCGCTGGACTACTTCTTCGTCCGCGACCTTATCGCGTCAGCCAAACTTCATGTGCGACATGTTCCCAGTCAACATCAACTAGCACATACACTCACTAAACCACTTAGGCGCAAACCGTTTCTTCATCTACGATCTAAGATTGGAGTCTCCGACGGGGCCTCCATATTACGGGGGCGTGTTAAGGAATGAGATAATCTCCACTTATCTCATCCCTATTTTATGCTGATTCTCCATGATCTATGGGATCGGTTATTATGTTGTAATTATCTTCTTCCTATTTTTAATTGATTATACATTGTATGTAAATCTCTCTCCTTGTATAAATACAGACCAAGGGTTATTACAAATACTTAACTGATTTTCAACCTTTACATGAGGATTGTCTATTTCCGCTCGCAATGGTGTTAGCTTGTTGAAGATCTGGAACATGAACAAGTACGTTGTAGTAATTGGAGTACCCAACTGCCAAGGAGCAGCTTGGAACAACACAGAGTGGAAAACCACCTTCCACCAAACAGGATCAGAACCCATTACAGGCTCCATCAGGGGGCGTGACGTCCACTTGATCAGCGACATAGCCGTGGTCCTCAAATGGAATGGCGACTGTGCCGTCTATTGTAACCAGAACGGAGAGCTTCTCATCCTACCTAGCAACGCAAAATTTCCAGTATCTCTGAATATCCTTGAACACGAAGTGTTCATAGTAACACCCATCAAAATCGTGGCAATTGGGTCTAGAATTGCACTTTTGGGGCCCAAGGACATGCCCAATGCAGGTGGAGCTATTGAAGACTTGGAATGTGATACAAAAAGTGGGCCCACTGAAGCGGCTGGTTCTGTGAGGATAAAAGTTAAAGGGTGTGGCAGATTTGACGTATATTCTTCTACTAAACCTAGCCAGTACACTGTGGGTTCAGCTGAAGATCCCCTTTTTGAGGAGTACGATTTTGGTTGGGGACATAAGGGCAGCGTCTTGATAGCCACAACGGAGGACTTGTCACTTCCCTGACGTGCTTGGACAAAATTCCTCCTCGTATGACAGATGTCCTCCTCATATGACAAATGACTTCATTGAGAAGTACATGTCGACGGAGCTTGGACTTTCTTTTCTTTTTTCTTTGCAGGTTGGCTATCCTATCATTTCCTCTTGCCTTGTTTCTTTACCTTTGTATGCAGGGCCTAGAGCGTGCACAGTGGAAGTCTTGAGGCGATTTGACGATGGTGGAATTCTTCATTGGCGAGGATGATATCATGAGGTAGGCAGCTCAAGGAAGCAGCGATCAGTCATGGCGGTATAATCTTGTGCATCTTCCTCTTGACACATGAGACCTGACTTGGTTTATTATGAGCAAGGAGATGTTGGATCTGTGGCAAAGACGATGCCTAAGGTGCAAGTTGAGTATGAGATGTAGCGATAAGCAAGGAATGGTGGAGCAAGCGGCAGATAATGCAGCAAGAAAATGCATGATCCAGCTCTGAGTATGAGATGTAGCGATAATAAAGCAATAGTGGAGCAAGCAGGAAGATAATGCAGCAAGAAAATGTGTGATCGAGCTCTCATTGGCAGGTAGAGGCGCGTCTACCAATATGGATTGCGCCTGGGTGACTTTCTGCTGAGGGGGATATCATAAATTTGCGACTACGTAATTGAAGAATTGCAAGTTAACACTGGAAACCTTTTTTTGATTAGCACATTTATTTTTTGACAATTTCTCATTTTGGGGAACCCCAGGATCTGAGCTGGGATAACCCGAAAACTTGTAATTCACACCCCCGATTCTTCTATGAATGACGGTGCTATGACAAATTTTATCTTGCTAACATGCTTGTCGTATACTTCAACCTAGTTTGAATACCCACAGGATGAATAAAAAAAGCAGCTTCTTTACAGCATAGCCCATTTTTCCTTGATAGATATCGTCTACTTGTACTTGTATGCTACACCTTTTTATTCCGTTGTAAGCTCGATATGCTGAGTATTTACGAGATCCATCGAATAAAAGACCATAATGAAGTTCATATTCAGTGCATTCATCTTCTTCTCTCTTTTTTTCTCTTATAATATTTCTTTCATGAATACACATTATATAAACGCTTGATCCTGGTGTTACAGATATCAGGATAATCAGTTGAGATATATCCTGGTGACACCAAATCTCCAGAAGTGAATTTGTGACTCACTGGATGCTCTACCACTTTATCAATTCATTGATTCACTTATTTACCATTTAGGATGGTTGTGGTCAACAACGTCCTATAGTCGCAAAACTCTGCAGCGGAAACGATGTAATAAGGCCACGAAAGTTGCGGCTGTCGGCTTTACCAGGAATAAACCCAAAACAGAGAAAGAGCATAATGGGATCCTTTTCCATTTTGGCGCTCATATACAAAAATTTCTTGTCCTGCCAAGTTCATTTTATGAGCCATGTAATTCCATTTGCAAACAACCACGAGGCGGGTCAGCGCAAAACCATAAAACAGTACCTTAATTGCTTCACCACAACCATAGGAGATGTGGGGCGCCCTACACCAGGCTGATGGTAAAGATATCAACAACGGGTAGATTTTGTGTCCACCACCTCTATGCACCTAGCTCAAAGCCACATGAAAAACACCCCCAAGGTTCTGAGTACAGCATGTTAAAGTTTGGATATAACATTGAGGATGGCATCATGGGTTATCCTAAATTCAGAATATTGCATCTTGACATAATATCCTTGTGTGGTTTGTTTTTACGGCCTGCGAGCCGAAATAATTAATGTAATATTTAATTAGGTTTTACGTCCTGCGAGTCGGTATTCTTCTAAACTTGTGAGATCTCCCGATCTATATATATATAAAAGCAGACAAGTGCTTAGATTTAATATAAACTCGCCATTTGTCATTAAATATTTCTCCTTAATATGACATTTGTCATGCCCACTTGGCACTTGACCAATAATTATTGACCAAATGGCATCTTACTAATACACATCAGCTGCCATTATGGCACTTTCATTTGTGCAATTAAAACTTAATTATTATTTTATCTTATTTTTACTAATGCATTCAATTCACATTTGTCCATATTACATGTTGCTAAAAAAAACATATACAAATGTAACCTCCATGTATTTACAAACACAATTTATCATGTAACATCAATTTATTTTTTCATTTACATATTTTCACTTTAAATTTGTAAGATTATTGTCTTTAGATTCCACGCCGTAATTGCTCTATAATATTCCATATACAATATGATGAATCTAAGATTATTGTTTTATTTTTTTTCCAGTTTTTCTCAAAAGATAAGCCCACGCTGCATATTTATTACATGAAATGATTAAATTATAATACGTTTCAATAGAAAAATTATAATATGTGCTTGAACGTGGATTTGTGCTTTTTCACTATTTTTAATTTTTCGTTCTCCAAAAATTATCTAACGAGCATTTTTTCCTGTTATTTCTTACATAGATCTATGATATTTCTATATTATTTGTGTACATATTGTGTGGGTTTTGTTGTAGGGGGCTAAATACACAAAGAAAGTTAACCTAATTACCACTTTTGTTATCTCTAACGTAGTTATTTTGGTGATTTATGGGAAACTCTATGGTGTCTTTTCACGAGTATGCAAAGCGAGTTAGATAAAACTGTTGAAAAGGAACATGGCGAAGCAACGCAATTAGAAAAAAAATGCTACTTTCTGTTCGGAGGTGGAGGTAATTTGATTTCTTTCTATAGACAAAAAACTAAAGATATGTACAAATTATTAATTTCGATGTCGAATAGAATACATGACTAATTCTTGATATTCTCAAGAAAATGTTTATAACTTAATGAGCCTTGAAAATATGAAGATAATCCTTATCGACCTGCTTAGTATTTTTAAATTATTTTTCTATATAATAGGATTACATTTAGAAGGTAACAAATTTTTCATTGTGTCAACTCATTTAATTACGTTTAACAAACATCCAATTACCTTTTCATGTCTTCAAGGATCTTTATAAAGTTGTTGCTTATAGTTTTTCTACGCTACAAAGACTAAAGAAGAAAGTATCTTAGGCTTATTTTTTTTTTTAGTGACTGAATGTGATGAACATGAAGACTGAAGTTCTTGAAATAAATTAAATCGTTGATGTTGTTTTATTTTTTCACTCTCTATATACCTACTTATGAATCTTTATCTATATTCAATATAAAAGAAAGGAGATGAGTAAAAAAATCATTCTCTGTATGCCATTTATCTTTACAGTTAGTTTCTATAGACGAATCAAAACTTTCCATGTGGATTTTAAATGCCATGTCATTTGGGGAGGCGAAAGTGCAATTACTGAGTATTCAATTCTGACTAAATATGTAAATTAATGAAAAAAAAAACGGTAGAAGATGAACGGCTGCTTTGTTTTTCTACATGTTCCTTCTTTCTCCCGTAAGTTCTCCCTTGGCCCTCTGTTGCTGTGTTTCTAAACTCTCTCTATTCAGCCACCCATGGACGAAACAAAGGAAGATGAATCGGAGCTTGGAGTGGTCGCCTACAATTTTGTATCGAACACCCATGGACGAAACAAAGGAGGATGAATCGGAGCTTGGAGTCGTCGCCTACAATTTTGTATCGAACTCTTTTTTTTCATTGAAGATAGCAGCCAGCAATAGCTTGACAAACGATGGAGCCCTATCCGTTACCGATTCCACGTCAATAAAACAAGGCCACGATTTGTGTACTCTTCAATTTCACCCCCTGTTGTGTACTCG
This sequence comes from Linanthus parryae, assembly GCA_023055425.1. Lineage (NCBI taxonomy): Eukaryota > Viridiplantae > Streptophyta > Magnoliopsida > Ericales > Polemoniaceae > Linanthus > Linanthus parryae. The sequence goes on along the minus strand of JALGPY010000004.1, from coordinate 98,052,175 downwards.
AGAAAGGTAACCAGTTCTATCACTAAATTCCACAACGTATTTTTCTCTTTTTCCACAGTCTATTTTTGTTTCATGAAATTGTATGTTGCTTTTTGTGGCCATATGTAGTTCAGAACTTGAACTTGCTAAACCCGTTATTTTATTTTTTCAGCGATGTAACACCTGATAGCACTAAATATTCAGAAACGCTGGAAATTTAAACCCTAACATAGCTAAATGAAGAAAGAAATTTCAGTTTTTCATCCAGAAGTATAGTAACATTGCGTATAATCTTGACAAGGAAAAATCGCCTCTTTGTATCCCACACCATGATACTTTTCATGTATCGCAATTTAGGGATGTTTTGTTATAACACCAGTTAGCACTAAACAGTCAAAATCGGTGGCAATTTAACCAAACATATCTAAACCCAACCCATCAAATCAATCAAGTAAAATATGGAAAATCAATTGATCATTGACCATGAAACTCAAATAAACAACCGTTTGTATCATACAAAGTAATTGAGTGAAGTGATAATCAACCAACTGGATCTTATTGTTTGTTTCCCTAAATATATGGGAAAAGAGACAATAAGATGTCAAAATCAAACAATCCTCTGACTGAGTCCACCCATCCATCGAATTGTATATTTCATTTTTTCTGGCCACAAGCTTTTTTTTCCTAGACACAATATTTTTATGTTTTCCATCCGCTCTGATTAGTGAAAAAGTCTTGATTGGAGTATGTGATTTTCGAATATGTTTTTATGAACGTTGGATTTTCACACGATAGCCTGACAAACGATAGGACCCTCATCGACCCAATTCCTCCTTAATAGATCAAGGCCATGATCTGTCCACTTTTTCAATTTTTCCTGGAGTATGTACTTAAGAAGGAAAACCAATTATTTGCTTCATTTACTCGAGTGTTCTCTTTTCCCATGTCTATTTTCGATTCATGAAATTGTATTGTGATTTTTGGTGGCTGTGAACTAGACCAATTCCTATATTTTTCATCGACCTTAAATAATGAAAGTCTTGATTTGGGTATGAGATTTTTTAAATGCTGCTGGTGAAGTTGGATTTTCATCGTATATTTATTGATAAATATTACCACGAGGTTCTTATTGCACATACTAGAATTCATCACACAATGAAATACTTCGATATATCCAGCCACTTTGGGTGGAAAGACAGCCGGTCCTTATTGTTATAATCTAAAGGAAAGAAACCATATTTAGCTTTCCCTCACTCAAAACCTTTCTTGGTACAAAGTTACGGGCTAATAGCGATGTGAACAAGAATTGGTGAGTTCAAGGGTACTGATCAGCAACATTAGATGAGTTCTTGGCATTCAACAACAAAGTTAAGGTACGAACACGTTGCTATTTTTCTGCCTGCAAACTTTTCGTATTTATTTATTTCCATCCGGTTCTGATTAATTAAAGGTCTTTTTTAGAATTTCTCTAGAAATTGGATTTTTTATTGTATTTTTTTTTTTTTTTTTTTTGATAATTAGTCCCGCAGGTTTCTGACATATTGGAATTCCACCCACAGCGAGTTACTTCCACCACACTAGGTAGGAACACCATCAGCAGTTATTTTGATAACTTAAAAACACCAATACATGGCGCAATTTATTCAGCGGCTTCAAGGGAACACTTTAGAGAGTCCTTATAATTTGTAAGTTGCCAAATGGAATATTATAGGTTCTGTTGGTACTTGAAATATGTCAAACAACTCATTAATCATGTCCAAACGCAGAAGCCAGACTTTATTCCTTATGGTGGATTGCCCACATCAATAATCTTCCAAATACATGTATCCTTTAACGAACAGATTATCATGTCAAAACGTAGTAACCAGTCTACCGAATAGACAGCTTCTCGCGGAAAATTTGAACATGTTAGATCCGTTTCCTCTTCCTTCGGAATTAACACTCATGGTAAATAGGACGATTTCCAAACTACTTTCAAAACAACTAATAAATCTATATCCTTAAGTTAAAGACTTATCTTCTTTTCTTTAAAAGTAAGCAGTGGTGCATTCGCGCATCAGCTCCCTTAGAAAGATTTTGGTTAATATAGATATAGATATTAGTAACTATATTGTTTTGGTTCTTTATTTAAAAGTTAACACCATTTTTAGGTTTAAAGGACTAACCTTATAGATTGGATCTACAGAAATATTTTAAAGTATAGAATTGTCACACTTTCAATTGAGCATGATTAAAAATTGTTTCTTCAAATAACGCTTCATTCATTTTAGATTCGTAACAGGCAAGATTTAATATCGATTCCAGCAACTAATTAACTTACACTATTAAGTTTGAATGTTTTTCGTTGGTTCGTTAACATGCATGAACAAGAAACTGTTTTACAGACTACCTCCATAAAGCTTGGAACAAAAACACAGAGGAAACAAACATTGCTTCACTAAGAAACTGTTCTAAGGATGTGTACGAGATAATTTAACTGTTAATATAAATCCATTTAAATCACGTGGGTTTGGTAACTTAAGTGCCCCGTTTGAAATCTCTCATTGATTACATTTATATGCAGGACGACGAAGTTCCAAACAAACCAAAGAAAAATAGACGAACTTTTGAATTGAAGTGATTAGTGGTGGAAACTAAACGAACGAGATATCTGACGGTGTTAGTACTATTTATATTATATATCATCAGACCGTTATCTTATATCGCTCAACATGAAAAATCACTTTTCATACATTAATTAAATTGCAGGATCATGATAAAATGTTCTCCAGCAGTCAGTCTCCGTATAACTAGGTCCAAAAACAAACAAAAGAGATGACCAGTGGCTCAGACGGACGGAAACAACAACTAATGCGACTGAGATATCCAATAGTGTGCGTAATCAGTTTATTTCTACGGGGTCGTTATCCTGAACTTCTCTGCTTTAAAACATTGGTTTTATGAGATCCAAACACATGATGACGATGACGCTTCATTGGCGAGCAAAACTGATTATCATAACAACAGAAAATAGAAACACCTAAGTGAAAGGAAAATGTAACTTCAGAGGTTGATAATGAGATATTTGACAGCACTATAAGTATAATTTCATCTTAAAGCAGTCAAACACTTATATAATTCTAAGCTTGGAAAATCACTTCGGTAATTTTATCCGAATGACACATATGTGACTTGGTCGGCCAACCTCCCCAAACAGCTCACCAAAGTCACATGGAAGAAACGAACATTAAGTTTGGAGCAATAGCTGTGAGTTTACTTCCACTTCAATTCCATGAAATTATTACGCCACCTTGCTAAGAAAAAAATGAATTTATGGTGAAACCTACATACATGATTCGACAAAAATAATAAAAGGAAATAAACATCAAGTGTGTTAGCCAACACATCAGTTCAATGAGATATCTTATACAGATCGTATAATTTAGTTCATTTCGAAAATGCCATTACACTAAATTTCCCGGTTTGAAGAGCTACATTTTGTGCATTTACATGCACGATGAGGATACATGTGACAGCCCATCCAAAGCTCAGCCAAACTGTCGTGGTGAAAATAAAGAAGACACCTAGAACATAAAAAGCAACTGATGTTAAGAAAAAGGCCGTCACTAAAATGGTCAGTACACACTCCATGTATATCAAAAAGATTTTGTCAAATAGGGGCTAAAATGAAACTGTATACTGAGTTCAATATTTCCGTCTTTTAAGTTATGAAGACATAGAAAAGAAGGTAAAACATTTATGGTGGACTAACATATTCATGCAATCATGCCAAAAAACCATCACAATGAGCTACCAAAAGAAAGTTGACACTGGAGTTTCAAAGCTCAAGAAGCCTTGAATGATGCTACTCCAGCGAAGAAAGCATAAAAAAGCCAAATGCCACAAGTTAATGAGATGTGTGATCATTTAGGCGGTGCGTGAAAGTTTGGCAAATATGTAGCCAGATGATCAAGTCACGTGTTTTTATCTTTTCCAGCAGCTGTCATTAATTAAATTCATGATTACAGTTTGATCACTGCTAGGAATACGACACATGTTCTTATATACACTTTCTCTTCCAAAACGCTAATAAAAGTGATACCCCATAGTAATATGAATGATCAACGCGTCGCCCGCGCGAATGCGCGGGATACCGTCTAGTTTAGTATAAAAGCTATATAGTATTAGATAGAGTAGATGATAGTCAAGACATGGAGAAGGAGCCTAAAGAATAGAAGAAACCACGAGATGGCAGCATCGCACAAGGCTATGGAGCATGGACTAAAAGATGGAGGCGCGTGGAGATTAGCTTGCTATTTAGGGTTCATAGATATTCTCATTTACTTGGGAATGTCTTAGCTTAGAGGCCATATCCATATCATGTTTATTTATTTATTGTGGTTGTTTAATTATTGTCTTGTTATTTATTATTGGTGTATGGATGATACAAGCAAAATTGGTAACAAGATAATACAACCAACATTTTTTATTATAAGTTTGCTCAACTCAAATATAAGTAGATTAGTTGATATTGATCAACAAAACAATTAAAATTGAAAAAGAAAAATCCCACAAAATTAAATATTGTGTTTTGCCTTCTCGGTACTTAAACACTCATCATGATCATATTTTGCCAAGCTCGTGCGTGCCAAATCAGGCCGAATTGGTTCATCATAATATGATGTGATGGCACAACAAGTAATGTGCAATTGTTGGAGTAAGAGGTTGGACGCAAGTAGGTGTTTTTAATAGGATTAAAAACCTAGAGGAAGTCAATTGGGATTATCTATGGAATAGTTTAATAAGGATTTATTTGCCCAATTGAACCAAGAGTTACATAAGTTTGCAATTGGAATTGTTCCTACCTAAATAACTGAATTTTGGGTTACTTACAAAAGCAAGCTCAAAAGAAAGTGAAATATGGATGTTGGACCCACTAGAAAATATAATGATATTTTCCGCATTAATGTTGAGGGTTATTAATCCGAGAAAAGTAGTGGGAGCTATGTTTAATAATATAGCCATTATTAAATGTCGTTAATTGTTCACAAAATACTAAAACTTGTATATTTCTCAATTTTTAGAATTCCAATGCAAACAATTCATCGAATTCATCGCATTACCTACGAGCTGTCCTTGAGAAGGACAACCTTTCTGGAACAAGTTTCTAGACTGGTACAGGAACTTGAGAATCGTTCTCAAGCAGGAAAAGAAACTGTACACTCTAGAGGAGCCAGCTCCTGAGGGTCTAGAAAACAATTCTATTGCAGCCATAAAGGCGCATCAAAAGATCGTTGACGATGCTACAGATGCAGCCTGCCTGATTCTTTGCACCACGAGCTCTGAGCTTTAGAAGCAACATGAGAACATGTTTGCGTTTGATATGACAATTCACTTAAGGCAGCCCTTCCAAGAGCAGGCAAGGGTTGAGCGATATGAAGTTTCCAAGGCATTGTTCAAATGTCATATGTCAGAGGAAAACCCTGTGGGGCCTCACGTGCTCCGTATTATTGGGTACTTGGATAGACTCACACGCCTAGGGTTTCCGGTGGTTCAAGAGTTTGCGACTGATCTCATCTTGCAATCGTTGCCTGATAGTTTGGGACAGTTCATCATGAACTATAGAATGAATGAGATCGCCAAGACTCTGCCAGACCTACTCAATATGTTGAGGACAGCTGAACAAAGCATCAACAATAAAAAGGGTAAGGCCATAATGATACCAAAGGAAGCTGCCCTTAAACCTACTGATGGTGTTGCCAAGGGCGTGACTAAGGGTGATTGTCACTACTGTAGTCAGCCTGGACACTGGATGAGGAACTCGCCAAAGTATATGGAGGATAAGAGGCTTGGAATAGTTATTCAACCACCACCAGGTATTTTTGTTATAGTTGTCAATCTAACTATCTCTTCATCTTGGGTATTGGATATTGGATGTGGATCTCACATTTGTCGAATGTGTAGGATATAAAAAGAAGTAGAAGATTGGCTAAAGGAAAGATCGATCTGAGCGTTGGGAATGGGGAAAAGGTTGCTCCATTGGTCGTGGGCGTGTACGAGCTGTCTTTGCCTTCAGGATTAATTTTAGAGTTAAATAATTGCTATTTTGTGCCTACTATGAGCAAAAACATTATTTCTATTTCTTGTTTGGACAAGGAAGGTTTTGCTATTTCAATAAAGGACAATTTTTGCTCCATTTATTTTGATAGTATTCACTATTGTGTGTAATTATTTAATGAATTATATATCCTTGGACTAAGCAATCCTATCTATAGCATAAATACCAAGAGGATTAAAATGAATGATCATTTAAATCTTGCTTATCTATGGCACTGTCGTCTAGGCCATATAAACGAGAAACGTGTATCTAGACTCCATAAGGATGGATTTCTAGACTCGTTTGATTTTGAATCATATGAGACATGTGAAGCTTGTTTAATAAGAAAGATGACAAATTCCCCCTTTCAAAAAGAAAGGAGAAAGGACTAGTGAGAAATTGACGCTCGTGCATAGTGATGTATGTGGGTCATTTTCAACGCCTGCCTGGGGTGGTTATGTCTATTTCATTACATGTACTGATGATTTCAATAGATATGGATTTTTATACCTTATGAAGGCCAAATCTGAATCCTTTTAAAATTTCATAGAATTCAAGCATGAAGTAGAGAAGCAACTTGGCAAGAGTATCAAGGCTTTACAATCGGATCGTGGAGGAGAATACTGAAGCCAAGAATTTGACGACTATCTTAGAGAGTGTGGGATCTTTTCCCAAATCACTCCAACCGGAACGCCGCAATGGAACGACGTGTCCGAGAGGAGGAACCGAACATTGCTGGACATGGTTCGATCTATGATGTGTTAAACTGATCTTCCATTATCATTTTGGGGCTACGCTCTATTGTGTGCAGCTTTCACCATTAATCGTGTTCCATCTAAATCGGTCATGAAGACTCCATATTAGATATGGAGTGGGAGGCGTCCCATAAGGTCCTTCATGAGGATTTGGGGCTGCGATGTATATGTAAAACGTTTACAAACAAACAAGCTCGGGCACAAGTCGGATAAGTAAAAGTTTGTGCGATACCCTAACGAAACTAAGGGATATTATTACTACAATCCAACCGAGAACAAAGTGTTTGTTACCCGGTCCGGTGTATTTCTAGAAAGATAATTTGTCTCCAAAGAAGCAAGTGGTAGGACTGTAGAACATAAAATGATCCTACTATGTTCAAACAAAAGAGTTGCGTAGGTCAAGTAGAGTGCGCCAGGAGCCAGAGAGGTATGGACTTTTCGTGACTGAACCTGGTGACGCATTGCTCATAGATGATGAGCCTACTACCTACGGAGAGACCACGAAAGGTTTGGACTCTCAGAAGTGGCTTAAATCCATGGAATCCATGTATAACAACATAGTATAGACTTTGGTGGAACCACCCCAAGGGGCGCGGCACATAGGGTGCAAATAAGTATTCAAGAAGAAGACCGACAAGGATGGTAATGTGATTACCAATAAAGGTCGATTGGTGGCAAAATAATTCAGACAGATTTATGGTATAGACTATGATGAAACCTTTTCTCCGGTTGCTATGACCAAATCCATTCGAATCCTACTTGCTATTGCAGCTTACTACGACAATGAGATTTGGCTAATGGATGTCAAAACAACGTTTCTGTATGGAAACCTCCTCGAGGATGTGTACATGACACAACATGAGGGTTTTGTAAATCCTGAGCATGCAAATAAAGTATGTAAGTTGCAACAATCCATTTATGGATTGAAGCAAGCTTCTAGGAGTTGGAATCTACATTTTGATGAAGCGGTCAAAGTGTTTGACTTCATCAAGAATTAATATGAATCTTGTGTCTAAAGCAGGAGAGTGGGAGCTCTATTGTGTTTCTGGTCTTGTACGTGGATGACATTCTACTCATTGGAAACGACATTCCTATCCAGCAATCTGCGAAGGATTGGCTAGGAAAGTATTTCTCAATGAAGGACTTAGGGGAATCAGCTTATATACTTGGTATCAAGATCTATAGAGATAGATCGAGGAAGCTTCTAGGCCTAAGTCAAAGTACATATATAGACAAGGTGTTGAATTGGTTCAACATGCAAGATTCTAAGAAGGGATTCTTGCCCATTTCGCATGGAGTCACTCTCTCGAAGAATGATTGTCCTTCCATTGAGATTGAGAAGGACCGTATGACAAGGGTTCCCTATGCTTCGGATATAGGGTCCATCATGTACGCCATGTTGTGTACTAGACCAGATGTGTCATATGCGTTGAGTATGACAAGTATATATCAGTCTAATCTGGGTGAGAGTCACTAGATAGCGGTAAAGAAAATCCTCAAGTACTTGAGAAGAACCAAGGATGCGTTCTTGATCTTTGGATGGGAGGAAGAGTTGCGTGTAAGGGGTTACACGGATGCAAGCTTCCAAATCAAAAAATATTATTTCAGATCGCAGTCGATATTTCTGTAATGCCTGAATGGAGGAGCTGTGAGCTGGAAAAGTTCCAAGCAAAAGCCGGTTGCTGATTCTACAACTGAGGCTGAGTACATTGCTGCAAGTGGATCAGCAAAGGAAGCTATTTGGTGTAGGGTTTTGATCATGGATACGCAGCGGAAACATAATAAAAATTATCCGGTCAAGACCCTCCAAGGATCACAGGAAGAGAAATCATGACGATGGTAAGAGATTTGTGTTTGTGTACCTTTGAGGTCTCCTTGATGACTTCTAACGAGAAAATTATCACGTCTCTACGGTTGATCCACGTCTAGAGGTGAGATCTAGATCTTCCAAACGCCTTGTGCTAGCTAGGAGGAGTGGAAGAGGATGAAAAAATCACGCAACGGAGCACCAAAGAGAGGCTCGGCCTCTCTTGTGGCCAACGGGGTGGGCGGACGGCAAAGGGGGCTTCGGCCTCCTTTCTATCTTGCTCTCTACTTCCTTATCTCCTACCCTCTTGTGAATAAGAGCATTAGTTAGTAGGAAGGAAGCTAGGAGCATCCTTTATATAGTCCAACAACTCCTTGTTCTCTACATAAAGGCCCTATCGTAATCCTACTAGAATTCGGATTAGTCCAACTTGCATATTAGTCCTACTAAGTTAGCAAGTTGTTGCGATTTGATCCTTCTAATTAATTAATCATATTAATTAATTATATCCCAAGTCTGGTTCACCTCTATATGACGTGTGACCCCATAGATTCTATTTAGTTGGTAGTACCCATTTACTAATATGGAGCGGCCTCTAGCAAGACATTCATTCTAGCCAACAAATAGAATAGTCATCATGACAAACCTTGTGCAAGTATTTTCTCATCCCTTTGTCTCAATATCCGGATTGGACACGAGACATACAACTCACACTCGTATATCCAATCCATAGTTCCTCGATCCTGGGAATAGCCTTATTCGTGCAAATAACATCAATATCCAATATTGATTTATTCGAGTCTGGCCAGACATTCTATAAGCACTATCCCTCGAGTGGCCTAGGATATTTTCTCCCGTTATGTGGGAGGGACAAATTCTATCTACGTCTAATACGATCTCTAAGCTTGCTTCTTATTGTATCTTGTACACGCCTTTATGGCTACCCTGTCACGGTGTAGCGTTTAATGCTACCAAAATCACAATAATACACAACTAGATGATCTAGTGACTTCAAGTCTAAGAATGACAATATTGTTGTCACCGCGAGAAGCACTTGTGACTTCACATAACATGTATGTAGCCTTCTCGGAGTTGGGTCAATCCAGTATGCCATTACTCCTAATGCATACCCATGTGTTGGATCATGATATCTTCATATCAATCCAACCCCATACTAGTCTATAGATGATTGTCCTTTTTAATCATTATAATGGACTAGGGATATTTAAGATAAACAACATAATGGCAAATCTAAGGACTTTATTATATTAAATATCCAATAAAGAATACAATGAATATTTTAGCCAATTTATTGTTCATACTAAACTAGATTACCTCTAGGGAACCTATTCAAACAGTCTCCCACTTGCACTATAGCCAATCCGGTGCATCTCGTATGCCAATGCTCCTAGTGTGCCCTTCATGCTTGCGCTGAACGAGCGGCTTTGTAAGTGGGTCTGACGGATTCTCATCTGTAGGAATCTTGCATATCCGAACGTCTCCTCTTTCTATAATATCTCGAATAAGATGGAACTTCTTGAGTACGTGCTTGGATTTCTCGTGCGACCTTGGTTCCTTCGATTGCGCGATGCTCCAGTGTTGTCACAGTACAACTCTACTGGATTCGCAATTCTAGGAACCACACCAAGCTCAGTAATGAACTTTCTAATCCAAACAGCTTCTTTTGCTGCGCCATTCGCAGCAATATACTCAACCTCTGTTGTAGAATCAGCCACCGTCTCTTGCTTGGAACTCTTCCAGCTCACCGCTGCTCCATTCAGGCAAAATACCAACCCTGACTGTGATCTGAAATCATCTCGGTCGGTCTGGAAGCTTGCATCCGTGTAACCCCTTACACGCAAATCATTTTCACCTCCAAATATCAAGAATGTATCCTTAGTTCTTCTCAAGTACTTTAGTATATTCTTGACCGCAATCCAGTGACTCTCACCTGGATTGGACTGGTATATGCTTGTCATACTCAAGGCATATGACACATCTGGTCTAGTACATAACATGGCGTACATGATGGATCCTATGGCTGAGGCATAGGGAACCCTACTCATGCGTTCCTTCTCAATCTCATTGGAAGGACAACCACTCTTCGAAAGAGTGACTCCATGTGACATAGGCAAGAATCCCTTCTTGGAATCTTGCATGCTGAACCGTTTCAGCACCTTCTCAATATATGTACTTTGACTTAGGCCGATCAGCCTTTTAGATCTATCTCTATAGATCTTTATAATGAGTATATAGGCCGCTTCACCTAATTATTTCATTGAGAAACACTTCCCTAGCAAATCTTTAACAGATTGCAGCATGGAAATGTCGTTTCCAATGAGTAGTATGTCATCCTCATACAAGAACAGAAAAGCAACGGAACTGCCACTAACCTTCTTGTAGACACAAGGCTCATCTTCGTTTCTAATGAAGCCAAACTCTTTGACTACTTCATCAAAACGTCGATTCCAACTTCTAGAAGCTTGCTTCAATCCATAAATGGATCGTTGCAGCTTACAGACTTTGTTGGCTTTCTTTGGATCTTCAAAACCCTCAGGTTGTGTCAAATACACATCCTCGAGGAGAATTCCCATAAAGGAATGCTGTGTTGACATCCATCAGCCAAATCTCATAGTCGTAGTATACTGCAATAGCAAGTAGGATTCGGATGAATTTGGTCATAGCGACTGGTGAAAAGGTTTCATCATAGTCAATACCATGAATCTTTCTGAATCCTTTAGCCACCAATAGGCCCTTATAGGTAATCACATTACCATCCATGTCGATCTTCTTCTTGAAGACCCACTTGCACCCTATGGGGCGCGCCCCTTCTGGTGGTTCCACCAAAGTCCATACTTTGTTGGTATACATGGATTCCATCTCGGATCTCATGGCTTCAAGCCACTTCTGAGATTCCGTCCCTTTTATGGCCTCTTCGTAAGTAGTAGGCTCATCATCTACGAGCATTGTCTCACCAAACTCAGTCACGAGAAGTCCATACCTCTCTGTCTCCTGGCGCACTCTATTAGATCTACGAAGCTCTTGTGCTACTTGAACAGGCTATTCCACAACTTCGTGTGGTTCCTGTTCATGCTCCATAGTAGGATCAATGCTTTGTGGTTCTTGAATTTCTTCAAGTTCTACAGTCCTCCCACTTGCTTCTTTAGAGACAAACTCTCTTTCTAGAAACATGTCGGTCCGAGCAACAAACAATTTTTTCTCGGTTGGATTGTAGAAGTAATATCCCTTAGTTTCCTTAGGGTATCCCACAAATTTGCATTTGTCCGACTTAGGCCCTAGTTTGTCTGATTGTAAACATTTTACATAGACATCGCAGCCCAAAATCTTCATGAACGACACTGTGGGACGCCTCCCACTCCACATCTCATGTGGTGTCTTCATAACTGACTTAGATGGAACACGGTTAATGGTGAAAGCTACACTAATAGAGCATATCCCCAAAATGATAATGGAAGATCAGTTTGACACATCATAGATTGAACCATATCTAATAGAGTTTGATTCCTCCTCTCGGACACACCATTCCATTGTGGTGTTCCGGGTGGAGTGAGTTGGGATATTATCCCACACTCTCTAAGATAGTGGTCAAACTCTTGGCTCAAGTATTCTCCTCCACGATCTGATCGTAGAGCCTTAATGCTTTTGCCAAGCTGCTTTTCTACTTCATTCTTGAATTCTTTGAACATTTCAAAGGATTCGGATTTGTCCTTCATAAGGTTTACAAATCCATATCTACTGAAATAATCAGTAAATGTTATGAAGTAGACATAACCACCCCTGGCTGGCGTGGCAAATGGCCCACATACATCAGTATGTATTAGCACCAATTGCTCACTAGTCCTCTCACACCTTTCTTATTGAAGGGGACTTTATCATTTTTTCCAATAAACTAGCCTCACATGTCTCATATGATTCAAAATTAAATGAGTATAGAAATCCAAGCTTAAGGAGTCTAGATACATGTTTCTCGTTTATGTGTCCTAAACGACAGTGCCATAGATAAGCAGGATTTAAATTATTCATTTTAATCCTCTTAGTATTAATGTTATAGATAGGATTTCTTAGATCAAGCATATATAATTTATTAAATAATTTCCCACTACAATAGTGAATACTATCAAAATAAATGGAACAACAATTGTTCTTTATTGAAATAGTAAAACCATTCTGGTCCAAACAAGAAATAGAAATAATGTTTCTGCTCATAGAAGGAACAAATGCAGCAACTCTTGCTCCATTCCCAACGCGCAGGTCTATCTCTCCTTTAGCCAATCTTTTACTTCTCTTTAGATCCTGCACATTTCGACAAATGTTAGATCCACATCCAGTATCCATGATGTAGAGACAGTTAAGTTGACATCTATAACAAAAATACTTGGTGGTGGTGGAATCAAAATTCCAAGCCTCTTGTCCTCCAGATATTTAGGGCATTTCCTTCTCCAGTGTCCAGGCTGACTGCAGTAGTGACATTCACCTTTAGTCACACATTTAGAAATGCCACCAACAGGCTTAAGGGCAGGTTCCTTGGGTTTGGCAACTGACTTGCCTTTACCCTTGGAGGATGAGGCAAACCTTTTGCCTTTTCCTTTCTCCACCATCATAATGGATTTGCCCTTACCCTTGTTGATGCTTTGTTCAGCTGTCCTCAACATATTGAGTAAATATGGCAGAGGTTTCACGATCTCACTCATGTTATAGTTCATAATGAACTGTCCATAAATCTCTCGCAACGATTGCAGAATGAGATCGGTGGCTAACTCTTGGCCTACCGGAAACCCTAGGCGCCCTAGGCTCTCAAGATAGCCTATCATGCGCAACATGTGCGGCCTTCCGGGGTTTCCCTCTGAAAGATGACACTTTAACAGTGCCTTGGAAACTTCATACCTCTCAACCCTTACCTGTTCTTGGAAGAGCTGCTTCAAATGTGCGATCATATCGACTGCATTCATGTTCTCATGTTTCTTCTGAAGATCAGAGGACATGGTGCACAGCATTAGGCAGGCTGCATCATTAGCGTCATCAACGCGTTTCTGATGTGCCTTTAGGGCTGCAGGAGTGTTATTTTCCGGAGCTTCAGGAACTTGCTCCTCTAGAGCGTACAACATCTTTTCTTGCTTCAGAACAATTCTCAAGTTCCTGTACCAATCTAGAAAATTTGTCTTGGATAGCTTTTCCTTCTCAAGGACAGAGCGTAGGGAGTGAGATGAGTTCGTTGAGTTGTTTGCCATTGGAATTCTACAAAAAGGAAAATACGCAAGTTTTAGTATTTAGTGAACAATTAACTACATTTAATAATGGCTAGATTATTAAACATAGCTCCCACTATTTTTCTACGGATTAATAACCTCAAGATATTAATGCGGAAAATATCATTATATTTTCTAGTGGGCCAAGACCCATATTTCACTTCGTTTTGAGCTTGCTTTGGCAAGTCACCCAAAAGTTAGTTTATTTAGGTAGGAATAATTCCAATTGCATCACATGCAACTCTTGGTTAAATTGGACAAATAACTCCTTATTTTTCTATCCCATAGATAATCCCAATTGATTGCCTCTAGGTTTTTAATCTTTATTAAAATTACCCAATTAGTTTCAACCTCTTACTCCAACAATTGCAAACTATGTGTGCCATCGCACCACATGATAATGAATCAAATCGCCTTGCTTTGGCACGTACGAATTTGATTAATCGATCTTGTGATGAGTGTTTAAGTAACGAGAAGGCAAAACGTAATATTTTTTTTTTGAGGGATTTTACTTTTAATTTTAAATTGTTTTGTTGATCTGTATCAACTGATCTACTTATTTGAGCTTTGGGCATAACTCCAAATAAAAGATCCGGGTTGTTAATTATCTTATCATCAAATTGCATGCATCAACCATACACCAACAACAATAATAAGACAATAAAGTAAACATCCACAAAGCATAAAAATAACGTGATTTGGATATGGCCTTCTAGACTAAGATATTCTCAAGCCAATGAGAATATCTACGATTCCTAGAATGAAAAACGCATCTCCACGTGCCTCCATATCTTGGTCCATCCTTCTTAGCCTCGTGGAATGCTCCATGCTCCATGTTGTGACTCCTTTAATTCTTTGGGCTTCTTTTCTTCAATCTTGGCTATCTATCTATTTTATCTAGTACTAGCTAACTAAATAAAAATAAATCTCACAAGTTGAGAGAAAATACCGGCTCGCATGCCGTAAACTTTAATTATTACATTAAATTGATCAGCTCGCAGGCCGTAATCAAACCACAAAAATTAAACATCCACAACAAACCACATCTAAGGCCATATCCAATCACCATACAAAAGCACATAAACAGTTAAAACCAATTGATAACGCGCTTAGTCAATTTTATTGATTTTAGAATTTATCTAGTCTCAAAACGATCCAAGGGGCCCAACCATCACATGGCCGAAACCCTTATGGAGGACCGCCTAGGCCTTAGGCCGCCTAGCCCCTAGCCCACACGGCCACGCCGTGCGCTAGGGCAGCCCCGGTCCCTAGGACGCCCCCTTACTTGGGCGGCAAGCAAGGAGGAGCGGTCCCCTAGGGGGGCCGAACCTCTTTTTCTTGTTGCCCAAGTTTGGTAGTTTCCTTGTTTGAAAATAACTCCTTCTTTCAATAGGATGCCCATGAGATCTAGATCTAGATCTAAGATCCTAAAATTTCTCAAACTCACTAATTCACACATCGCAAGAATTAGATCTTGTTTGGTTGAATCATATTCAACTTGCATCTTTATGTTTTAATTTTTTTGTTTGAATGCAATAATCAACAATTAAAGCTTATAAACAACAAAAACGTAACACATAAACCACATTATGCTCTACGACATGTGGCTCTGATACCACTGTAGGGTTTTGATCATGGATACGCAGCGGAAACATAATAACAATTATCCGATCAAGACCATCCAAGGATCACAGGAAGAGAAATCATGAAGACGGTAAGAGATTTGTGTTTGTGTACCTTTGAGGTCTCCTTGATGACTTCTAACGAGAAAATTATCACGTCTCTACGGTTGATCAACGTCTAGAGGTGAGATCTAGATCTTCCAAACGCCTTGTGCTAGCTAGGATGAGTGGTGGAAGAGGATGAAGAAATCACGCAACGGAGCACCAAAGAGAGGCTCAGCCTTTCTTGTGGCCGACGCGGTGGGCGGACGGCAAAGGGGCTTCGGCCTCCTTTGTATCTTGCTCTCTCCTTTCTTCTCTCCTACTCTATTGTGAATAAGAGCATTAGTTATTAGGAAGGAAGCTAGGAGCATCCTTTATATAGTCCAACAACTCCTTGTTCTCTACATAAAGGCCCTATCGTAATCCTACTAGAATTCGGATTAGTCCAACTTGCATATTAGTCCTACTAAGTTAGCAAGTTGTTGCGATTTGATCCTTCTAATTAATTAATCATATTAACTAATTATTTCCCAAGTCTAGTTCACCTCTATATGACGTGTGACCCCATAGGTTCTATTTAGTTGGTAGTAACCATTTACTAATATGGAGCAGCCTCTAGCAAGACATCCATTCTAGCCAACAAATAGAATAGTCATCATGACAAACCTTGTGCAAGTATTGTCTCATCCCTTTGTCTCAATATCCGGATTGGACACGAGACATACAAGTCACACTCATATATCCAATCCATAGTTCCTCGATCCTGAGAATAGCCTTATTCGTGCAAATAACATCAATATCCTATATTGATTTATTTGAATCTGGCCAGACATTCTATAAGCACTATCCCTCGAGTGACCTAGGATACTTTCTCCCGTTATGTGGGAGGGACACATTCTATCTACGTCTACTACAATCTCTAAGATTGCTTCTTATTGTATCCGGTACACGCCTTTATGGCTACCCAGTCCAGTGTAGCGTTTGACGCTACCAAAATCACAATAATACACAACTAGATGATCTAGTGACTTCAAGTCTAAGGATGACAATACCGTTGTCACCGCGAGAAGCACTTGTGACTTCACATAACATGTATGTAGCCTTCTCGGAGTTGGGTCAATCCAGTATGCCATTACTCCTAATGCATACCCATGTGTTGGAACATGATATCTCCATATCAATCCAACCCCATACTAGTCTATAGATGATTGTCCTTTTTAATCATTATAATGGACTAGGGATATTTAAGATAAAAACATAATTGCAAATCTAAGGACTTCATTATATTAAATATCCAATAAAGAATACAATGAATATTCTAGCCAATTCATTGTTCATACTAAACTAGATTGCCTCTAGGGCACCTATTCCAACATTTGGATTAGGAAGTTAATTACTTAGCTTGGTGTGGTTCCTATAATTGTGGATCCGATAGAGTTGTATTGTGACAACACTTGAGCGATCGCACAATCTAAGGAACCCAGATCACACCATAAGTCCAAAGACGTGCTCAAGAAGTTCCATCTTATTCGAGATATCATCGATAGACGAGATGTGAAGATATGCAAGATTCCTACATGTGAGAATCTGTCAGATCCTATCACATAGCTGCTTGTTTAGCGCAAGCATGAAGGCACACCAAATCTATTGGCATACGAGATGCACATGATTGGCTCTAGTGCAAGTGGGAGACTATTGGAATAGCATGAACATTACTTTTGGCTAGAATATTCATTGTATCATTTATGGGGATATTTAATATAATGAAGTCCTTCGATTGCAAATGTGTTGTTTATCTTAAATATCCCTAGTCGATTACATTGATTAATAGAACGATCAACTATATACTAGTATGGGGTTGGATTGATATGGAGATATCACGATACAACACATGGGTATTCATTAGTAGTAATAGCATACTAGATTGACCCACAACGAGGAGGCTACATACAAGTTATGTAAAGTCACAAGTGCTTCTCGTAGTGACAACGGTATTGTCATCCTTAGACTTGAAGTCAATGGATCCTCTAGTTGTGGAATATTATGTTTTGACATCATCAAACGCTACACCGTAACTGGTAGTATAAAAGGCACTTATCAGATACAATAGGAAGCAAGATTAGAGATTGTAGTGATGTAGATAGAATTTTTCCCTCCCACATAACAGGAGAAAATATCCACGGCCACTCGTGGGATGGTTCTTATAGAATGTCTGTCCAGACTCAGATAAATCAATATGGATATTGATGTTATCAGCATGGATAAGACTACTCCCAAGATCGAGAAACTATGGATTGGATATACGAGTGTGACTTGTATGTATCGTGTCCAATCTGGATATAGAGACAAAGGCATGAGACAAAACTTGCACAAATTTTGTCGGATTACTGATCATTTCTATTAGTTGGGTGGTATGGATGTGTTGCTGGACACCGCTCCGTGTTAGTAATCGTTACTACCAACTAAGTAGAAACCTACGGGGTCACACTCCCTATGGATTAAACCTTACTTGGGAATTAATTAATATAGTTAATTAAATAGAAGGATCAATGTGCGACCACATGCAAACTTAGTAGTATTAGTTCACAATGTGGACTAATGCATGTAATAACATGATTAGGAGATGGACTAATATGTAGTTAACAAGGAGTTGTTAGACTATATATATGAACACCCCTAGCTTATTTTCTCAAGATTGTCATGATTGTTATAACACAAGGAGAGAACAAAGTAAGGAGAGAGAGAAGACAAGGAGTGCCGAACCCCCCCCCCCCGGTCCACCCCTCTACCCGTCCGCCTCAAGAGAGGCGTGGCCCCCCTCTTTTGCTCCGGTTTGTGTGATTATTCTTCTTCCTCCTTCATCCCTAGCTAGCACAAAGGCGTGGAGGATCTGGAGATAGTCCAAGGAGATGACTATTCGCAGAGACGTGAACAATATTTTGCATTTGAAGTCATCTAGGGAGACAAACAAAATATTTTATATTAAAACATTTACTATCGTTAAGTTGTCAAAGCATGTGATTCTTGGAGGGTCTTGTGCGGATCTTTATTTATTTTTATTCCGCTGAGTAATCCGTTACAAAACGCTACAGTGGTTTCAGAGCCACAGCTCATAGACCATAACGTTATGTGTTAATTTTGTTAGTTTTACACCTGAAATTGTGAATTGATTGCGTAAAACTAAATAATTAAGCATATTGATGCAACTTTGAATATGATTCAACCAAATAAGATCTAATATTACATGGGATGTAAGGATTTGTGAATTTGGATCGCATATGATGTGAATTTTGGATCTAGAAAATTGGGGTTAGGGCACAAATTGGAAAAGGGGTTTTTCAATTTGGAAACAACTAAAATAAGGGCAGGCCTTTGTGGCGGTCCTTTGGGGTTCAGCCAAGAGTATTGGTGGGCCCTCTTAGACCCTTTTGACCCTAGTTCATCCAAAATCAGCTAAAAATTTACCAAGCGTGTTAATATTGGATTTTAACTGTTTATGTTCTATCAGCATGGTGATTGGACATGGCCTTAGGTATGGATGTGGTGATTGTTTTATTTTGTGGTTTGTTTTTATGGCCTATGAGCCGGAATAATTAATTTAATAGTTAATTAGGTTTTACGGCCTGCGATCCGGTCTTCTTCTCAACTTGTGAGATCTTGGTACAGTATAGAAGCTAGCTAGTATTAGATAGAGTAGATGATAGTCAAGGCATAGAGAAGAAGCCTAAATAATATAAGAAATCAAA
Source organism: Linanthus parryae (assembly GCA_023055425.1). Classification (NCBI taxonomy): domain Eukaryota; kingdom Viridiplantae; phylum Streptophyta; class Magnoliopsida; order Ericales; family Polemoniaceae; genus Linanthus; species Linanthus parryae. Next base: position 98,032,881 of record JALGPY010000004.1, on the reverse strand, counting down.
AGATGGCGGCCTTCCACAAGGTTATGGAGCATGGAATAAAAGATGGAGGCGCATAGAGATGAGCTTGCTATTTAGGGTCATAGATATTCTTGGGAATATCTTAGCTTAGAGGCCATATCCATATCACGTTTTATTTTTGTTTGTGGTTGTTTAATTATTGTCTTGTTATTTTTTGTTGGTGTATGGATGATACAAGCAAAATTGGTAACAAGATAATACAACCCATATTTTTTATTGTGAGTTTTCCCAACTGAGAAATAAGTAGATAAGTTGATATGGATCAACGAAACAATTAAAATTGAAAAGAAAAATCCATCAAGATTAAATATTGTGCTTTTTCTTCTCGTTACTTAAACACTCATCATGATCATGTTTTACAAAGCTCGTGCGTTCAAATCAGGGCGACTTGGTTTATTATAATATGATTCGATGGCACAAACCAGTAATGTGCGATTGTTGGAGTAAGAGGTTGGACAGAACTAGGTGTTTTTAATAGGATTAAAAGCCTAGAGGCAGCCAATTGGTATTATCTGTGGGATAGATAAATGAGGATTTATTTGCCCAATTAAATCAAGAGTTGAATAAGGATGCAATTGGAATTGTTCCTACCAAAATAACTTAATTTTGGGTAACTTGCCAAAGCAAGCTCAAAATGATGTGAAACATGGATCTTGGACCCACTAGAAAATATATTGATATTTTCCGCAGTAATATTGAGGGTTATTAATCCGAGAAAAGTAGTGGGAGCTATGTTTAATAATCTAGCCATTATTAAATGTAGTTAATTGTTCACAGAATACTAAAACTTGTGTATTTCTCATTTTGTAGAATTCCAATGGCAAACAATTCATCGAATTCATCACATTCTCTACGAGTCGTCCTTGAGAAGGACAACCTTTATGGAACAAATTTCTAGACTGGTACAGTAACTTGAGAATCAATCTCAAGCGGGAAAAGAAAGTGTACACTCTAGAGGAGCCAGTTCTTGAGGGTCCAGAAAACAATTCTGCTGCAGCCATAAAGGCGCATCAAAGATCGTTGACGATGATACTGATGCGACATGCCTGATTCTTTGCACCATGATCTATGAGATTCAGAAGCAACATGAGAAAAATGTTGCGTTTGATATGATCATTCACTTAAGGCAGCTCTTCCAAGAGCATGCAAGGGTTTAGCGATATGAAGTTTCTAATTCATTGTTCAAATGTTACTACCGGAGGGAAACCCTGTTGGGTCTCATGTGCTCCGTATGATCGGGTACTTGGAGAGCCTCACACACCTACGGTTTCCGATGGGCCATGAGTTGGCGACTGATCTCATCTTGCAATCGTTGTCTGATAGTTAGGGACAGTTCATCATGAACTATAACATGAATGACATCGTCAAGCCTCTGCCAGACCTACTCAATATGTTGAGGACATCTGAACAAAGCATCAACAAGGGAAAGGGTAAGGCCATAATGATGGTGAGAAAAGGAAAGAGCTAAAGGTTTTCTTTTACCTCCAAGGGGAAAGGCAAGTCAGTTTCTGAACCTAAGGAAGTTTCCCTTAAACCTGCTCATGGTGTTGCCAGGGGTCTGACTAAGGGTGATTGTCACTACTGCAGTCAGCCTAGACACTGGATGAGGAACTGCCCAAATTATATGGAGGATAAGAGGCTTGGAATAGTTATTCCACCACCACCAGGTATTTTAGTTATAGATATCAATTTAACTAACTCTTCATCTTGGGTATTGGATACTGGATGTGGATCTCACATTTGTCGAAATGTGTAGGATCTAAAGAGAAGTAGAAGATTGACTAAAGGGGAGATCGATCTGAGCGTTGGGAATGGAGAAAAGGTTGCTCCATTGTTCATGGGCGTGTCAAACTGTCTTTGCCTTCAGGATTAGTTTTAGAATTAAATAATTACTATTTCATGCCTACTATGAGCAAAAACATTATTTTTATTTCTTGTTTGGACAAGTAAGGTTTTGCTATTTTAATAAAGGACAAAGCTTTCTCCATTTATTTTGATAGTATTCACTATTGTAGTGCGCAATTATTTAATGAATTATATATCCTTGGTCTAAGCAATCATATCTATAGCATAAATACCAAGAGGATTAAAATGAATGATTTAAATCTTTCTTATTTATGGCACTTTCGTCTAGGCCATATAAACGAGAAACGTTTATCTATAATCCATAAGGATGGATTTCTAGACTCATTTGATTTTTAATCATATGAGACATGTGAAGCTTATTTAATAAGAAAGATGACAAATTCCCCTTTCAATAAGAAAGGAGAGATGACTAGTGAGCAATTGGCGAACGTGCATAATGATGTATGTGGGCCATTTTCCACGCCTTCCATGGGTGGTTATGTCTATTTCATTGAATATACTGATGATTTCAATAGATATGGATTTTTATACCTTATGAAGGCCAAATCTGAATCCTTTGAAAAGTTAAAAGAATTCAAGCATGAAGTAGAGAAGCAACTTGGAAAGAATATCAAGGCTCTACGATCGGATCGTGGAGGAGACCACTTAAGCCAAGAGTTTGACGACTATCTTAGAGAGTGTGGGATCATGTCCCAACTCACTCCACCCGGAACGCTGCGATGGAAAGGCGTGTCCGAGAGGAGGAATCGAACATTTTTGGACATGGTTCGATCTATGATGTGTTAAACTGATCATCCATTATCATTTTGGGGCTACGCTCTATTGTGTGCAGCTTTCACCAATAACCGTGTTCCATCTAAATAGGTCATGAAGACTCCATATGAGATGTGGAGTGGGAGGCGCCCCACAGTGTCCTTCATGAGGATTTGGGGCTGCGATGTCTAAGTAAAACGTTTACAAACAAACAAGCTCGGGCCCAATTCGGGTAAGTGTAAGTTTGTGGGATACTCTAATGAAACTAAGGGATATTATTACAACAATCCAACCGAGAACAAAGTGTTTGCTACCCGGCCCGACGTGTTTCTAAAAAGAGAATTTGTCTCCAAAGAAGCAAGTGGGACGAATGTAGAACTTGAAGTAATTCAAGTACCACAAACAACTTATACTACTATGGAACATGAATAGGAACCAAAAAATTTTGTGGATGAACATGTTCAAACAAAAGAGCTTCGTAGTTCAAGTAAAGTGCGCCAGGAGCCAGGAGGTATGGACTTCTCGTGACTGAGCCTGGTGACACAATGTTCATAGATGATGAACCTACTACCTATGGAGAGGCCATGAAAGGGCCGGAATTGCATAAGTGGCTTAAATCCATGGAGTCCGAGATGGAATCCATGTATAACAACAAAGTATATAATTTGGTGGAACCACCCCAAGGGGTGCGGCACATAGGGTGAAAATGGGTCTTCAAGAAGAAGACCGAAATGGATGGTAATGTGATTACCTATAAGGGCCTATTGGTGGCAGAAGAATTCAGACAGATTTATGGTATAGACTATGATGAAACCTTTTCCCCAGTTGTGACGACCAAATCCATTAGAATCCTACTTGCTATTGCAGCTTACAACGACTATGAGATTTGGCTAATGGATGTCAAAATAGCTCTAATGTATGGAAACCTCCTCGAGGATGTGTACATGACACAACATGAGGGTTTTGTGGATCCATAGCATGCAAATAAAGTGTGTAAGTTGCAACAATCCGTTTATGGATTGAAGCAAGCTTCTAGGAGTTGGAATTAACGTTATGATGAAGCGGTCAAAGAGTTTGACTTCATCAAGAACGAATATGAATCTTGTGTCTACAAGAAGGAGGGTGGAAGTTGTTTCGTATTTCTGGTCTTGTATGTGGATGACATACTACTAATTGGAAACGATATTCCTATGGTGCAATATGTGAAGGATTGGCTAGGAAAGTGTTTCTCAATGAAGGACTTGGGGGATGCATCTTATATACTTGGTATCAAGATTTATAGAGATAGATCGAGGAATCTGCTAGGCCTAAGTCAATGTAAATATATAGACAAGGTGTTGAATCGGTTCAACATGCAAGATTCCAATAAGGGATTCTTGCCCATATCGCCTGGAATCACTCTTTCGAAGAATTATTATCCTTCCAATGAGATTGAGAAGGACCGTATGAGTAAGGTTCCCTATGCTTCGGCTATTTGGTCCATCATGTACGCCATGTTGTGTACTAGACCAGATGTGTGATACGTGTTGAGTATGACATGCAAATATCAGTCGAATTCGTGTGAGAGTCATTGGATAGCGGTAAAGAACATCCTCAAGTACTTGAGAATAACTAAGGATGCGTTCTTGATCTATAGTGGGGAGGAAGAGTTGCGTGTAAGGGGTTACACGGATGCAAGCTTCCAAATCAACAAAGATGATTTTCAGATCGCAGTCGGGATTTGTGTATTGACTGAATGGAGGAGATGTGAGCTGGAAAAGTTCCAAGCAAGAGAAGGTTGCTGATTCTACAACTGAGATTGAGTACATTGCTGCGAGTGGGTCAGCAAAGGAAGCTGTTTGGATCAGGAAGTTCATTACTGAGCTTGGTGTGGTTTAGCATTGTGGATCTGATAGAGTTGTATAATGACAACACTGGAGCGATCGCACAATCTAAGGAACCCAGGTCACACCATAAGTCCAAACACGTGCTCAGGAAGTTCTATCTTATTATCATAGAGGAGATGTGAAGATATGCAAGAATGCTACATATGAGAATATGTCAGATCCTCTCACTGAGTCGTTTGTTTAGCGCAAGCATGAAGGGAACACCAGATCTATTGGCATACGAGATGCACTAGATTGACTCTAGTGCAAGTGGGAGACTATTGGAATAGATGCCCGAGAGGCAATCTTATTTAGTATGAACATTAATTTTGGCTAGAATATACATTTTATTATTTATAAAGATATTTAATATAATGATTCCTTAGATTGCAAATGTGTTGTTTATCTTAAATATCCCTAGTTGATTGTTCTGATTAATAGGACGACCAACTATAGACAAGTATGGGGTTGGATTGATATGGAGATATAACGATCCAACACATGGGTATCCATTAGGAGTAATAGCATACGGATTGACCCACAACGAGGAAGATACATACAAGTTATGTAAAGTCACAAGTACTTCTATTAGTGACAACGATATTTTCATCCTTAGACTTGAAATCACTGGATCCTCTAGTTGTGGAATATTGTGTTTTGACATCGTCAAACGCTACACCGTAACTGGGTAGTAATAGAGGCGCTTATTAGATACAATAGGAAGCATGCTTAGAGATGGTAGTAATGTTAATAAAAATTTTCCCTCCCACATAACCGGAGCAAATATTCACGGTCACTCGAGGTATGGTTCTTACGGAACGTCTGGCAAGAATCAGATAAATCAATATGGATATTGATGTTATATGCACGGATAAGACTATTCCCAGGATTGAGAAACTATGGATTAGATATACGAGTGTGACTTGTATGTCTCATGTCCGATGATATAGAGACAAAGGGATGAGACAATACATGCACAAGGTTTGTCGGATTACTGACCATTTCTATTAGTTGGGTGGCATGGATGTGTTGTTAGACACCGCTTTGTGTTAGTAATTGTTACTACCCACTAAGTAGAACCCTACGGGGTCATTCTCCCTATGGATTAAGCTGGACTTGGGAATTAATTAATATGATTAATTAAAAATAAGGATTAATGTGTAACCACATGCAAATTTAGTAGGACTAATATGCAATGTGGACTAATCCATGTAATGACATGATTAGGAGAGGGGCTAATATGTAGTTAACAAGGAAGTGTTAGACTATATATATGAACACTCCTAGCTTATTTTCTCAAGAGTGTCATAATTTTTATAACACAATGAGAGAACAGAGCAAGGAGAGAAACAAGACAAGGAGGGCCGACCCCCCCTCCCGTCCGCCCCTCTACCTGTCGGCCTCAAGAGAGGCTTGTCGCCCCTTTTTTTCTCTGGTTGCATGATTCTTCTTCTTCCTCCTTCATCCCTAGATAGCACAAATGTGGGGAGGATCCGGAGATAATCCAAGGAGTGGACTATCCGTTGAGACGTCGGCAATATTTTGTGTTTGAAGTCATCCAAGGAGACAAACAAGGTATTTGATACTAAAACCTTTACTATCGTTATGCTGTCTAGTCCTGTGATCCTTAGAGGGTCCTGTGCGGATCTTTATTTGTTTTATTCCGCTAAGTAATCTGTTACAAAATCCTACATGAATCACTAACACTACAGGAAATCTTGTCAAAAAGGGCACCCAAAAAGCGCCCTAAACAGCCCTAAAACCGCTGTTTATCGTCCTTACGGCGGTTAGTACGGCGGTTGTGCAACTGTCGTTAAACTAAGTGTCGTATATGGCAAAACGGTGCTTTGTAGCGCCGTTAATATAAACGGCGTTTGGTAAACCGCCGACAACTTTAACGACGCTATTTTAAAAAACCGCCCTTTCAAAGTTATTCTTTTTTAAATAAAAAATATTTCTAATTTTGTTCATATATACGTTTTTCTATTATTTTTGTAGAAATATTATTAATGTTCTTATTTCATCTATATATTTACTTCTTTTTTTTGTGCAATCTATATATTTACTTCACTTATGTGTCTTGATTAATAAAATCAAATTCAGGAATTGTTCATCAGTTTGAACTTCTTCATCAACCCAGGTTTTGAAGAACTTTTTTTTGAACCCAGAGTTTTATTCATCAACTCGAACAACAGATGAGAAATCAGAGAAAGTAGATCAAGATGGCAGATCTGGAGGGACATGCAAAAGTCCCATCTGGTCATCCACACAAAGCAATTCGACCAAATCGAGAGGGGATCGAAGAAGAGAAACCAGATCAAGCCGATCGATTTGAGAGAAACCAGAAATCAAATCAAAATAGAGAGACATGCAAAAGGAGAGAGTCCATCGATTTGAGAGAATCGATCTGGTTCCTGGTAGAGAGAAATCAGATCGATTTGAGAGAAAGTCCATCGATTTGAGAGGGAGGGGAAAGGAGAGATGGAACTACATCGAGAGGGGATCGAAGAAAAGAAACCAGATCGAGAGGATTTCGCCGCCGACGTAGCAAACCGAGGGACGATGTGGCCACCGTAGCTGGACATCAAGCGCAATTTAGCACTGCCGCCGTCCTTCTAGATAGGCTCGTCTCATGAATCAGCGTTGCGAGAAAGAGGGGAGGAGTTGATTGAATCTGGGTGGCTGTGATTTGCGACGACCAGAGGAGCGGTGGAGGAGCACTGGTTGGTACTTGGTGGTTGCTCTCTTTCCAGAGTAGAGAGGGACGAAGAGGAAGTGAGGGGGCGCCGCACAAGTCTGATGAGAGGGAGGGAAAGGTGGGATAATTTATAAACTAGGTTTTCAATCCAACGGTTAAGATCAAATCTAGAAAAAAATAAAGCATAAGGCGGTTTTTAAAAGTCACCGTTAAATTTAACGGCACAAATATAGAAAGCGCCGTAAAAATAACGGCGTCAAGTAAACAACCGCCGTATACTATTTTTGAAACGACGCTTTTATTTATCCCGCCTTACATTGGACCAATTAAACGGCGGTTTCCATGCAACCGCCGTGAATTACGGCACTTTTCCAATAAACGCCGTTTTTAGATACCAAAAACGGCGGGGCCTTTTTAAAAGCGCCCTTTAAGCCTATTTTTCTAATAGTGTAAGATCGAAAAAGATGTAAGTAGGATTGGCTTGAGTGGGTAGTTTTGGATGTGAGATTCGACTATTTCGTGCAACGGTGGTCCGGCAGGACCCGTTGTCATGCAGGTTCTTAGCCTACTAGAACGGACTAGTAGACACAAGAGATCGACAGGAGATTGTAGTCAATCGAGACGTAAATTGACATAAGACGGACAGGAGATTGTCAATTAATAGCACCATTTAGGTGCTATATCTTGAGCATATTAGGTCACTATTTTGGGGATAAATGTAGGATTTTTTTTATCTTGATGGTGATTATGGATGATTGTTATACCACTTGTATTGAGCTAGTAGAAAGATAAGTACAGGAACGTTTCATCATGATTTAGCTTTATATTCGTTGGATTTAATCGCGGGGTGTAGTTGTTATTGTTTAGACACGGCACACAGTGAAGAATTCAGACGGACGCGAACTTCGAAAGCAGAGGATACAAGGATAGAAGATCCAAGGAGAAGAAGAAAAGAGATAAAGAGAGCTTGAAGGTGATTTGCATATCCTATTTGCACGAAAACGATTCTTATTCGCATGAAATGTATTCGTGCGAAATGCCCGAAGTATTCATGTGAATACCACGTAAGAAGGCAAAAAAAATTGGGTAACAAAGTAATTAGAGCTAACTTATGAATAATTAGAGAAGACTTAGGCATGACCAAATAAAAAAGAAGACGACAGCAGAGAAAGACACAAGCCCATTTTTTGTGGAGATTTCGTTGTTTGATCAATTTCTCCCATCTCTTGTACTATTTCCAGATATATTTATTTGATGTTAAGCTATTCTATGTCCAGCTAAACTTATAGCTAGGTGTTTATGGAGAACTAGGGTTACTTGGTTGATTTCCGGATTATGAATTCACTTAATGTTTAATACTCAATTCTATTCTTGATTTTCATGATTCTTCTACTTGAGTTTTTAATTCTTAACAAGTGAGTCTTTATCACCCATATCATGTTAGCTATCTAGGTGGGTATATGAAAATAACTCAACCCTAGGTTCGTGAAGAGTAGGTAGACATTCTTGACGTTCTTGAGACTGAAAAGTAAAGGAATAAGAATGGCTATTTAAGGTGTGTTTTGTTTGTTAGCGTTAGGATTGATAAAATTGACAAGCCGAGAGGTGTTGTGAATGATTTTAACACGATAACTAGAGCATGTGATAGATGGTATTAGGGCATCTCCAACTCTATAGTGGGGAGGGGGAGGGTGAGGGGGATGGGGAAAACCGTACAAAAATACGGTTCATGTCCAACCCTATGGGGGGGAGGGGGATGGGGAGGGGGTGCTATGGGGAAAAAAATTTGTCTTGGGTGAGATTTCCCCATGTACATGCCCTCACCAAGGCAAAATTTATCCCTATAGCACCCCTCCCCATCCCCGTTCCCTCACATGGTTGGAGACGAGTAGTAGTTTGGGGGAGGGGGAGGTGATGGGAGGGTGAAAAAGGCATGGGTTGGATATTCCCTTAGACTGGAAGGGTTTATTGCCCATCAATCTGCAGTGTAGTGCGTAATCGTGAGATATGCATAGCAAGTATAGCTTGGTATTATGAAATCAAGAGTAGAGTGTTGTGAAACAGAATTTGGGATCAATTGAGTACCCTAGGGACCATAATTCACCTAGTTTCTTCATATCAATAGTTCATATCTTAGATATTTACCTTCTATAGTTTACTCAAAGCCACTTGGTTGTGGGTGGCAAACCTATATTCAATCAAACATTTTTACCGGTTAATGTGTTTTCATTAGTTAGCTAACGATTGTCTGATAACTGTGCAACTCTCTGTGGGTTCGACAATTCGGAGTCTTAAATACTTCATTATACTACTTGATCGTACACTTGCGCAATATGCGTAATTAAGGTGCATCATGTTTTTGGCGCCGTTCCCGGGAAATTAACGGTGTTATTAGTGAGATCAAATACAAGAAGAGGGATCACATCAACTAACAAAAATAATAAAAAGAACTGAAAATTACATGATGGGTGGAAGCATCAAAGAGGTCTTATCTTCATCCAGGGACTCCTCACACTCAGACAGCGAGAACTCAGAGAGCACTACATCAAATAAGATAACTCTTGAGGAGATCACTGAAAAGATGGATGTATTGACTTCACAATTGGAGACTTGCAAGAGCCAGACCATCTACAATCAGGCCAGACCATCTACAATCAGTCAGGGATGTCTCTTGTCACAGGTTTACAAGCTTCTATAGCTGGAAACAGCCCAGCTATCAGGGTGTCGGACATTCAGGCTGAAACTTTCCAGCTTCAGGCCACCACTATCCAAACAAATCTAAACCTATTTCAGTCCTGATAATTCAACCCCTTAGACTTAAGGATGTGTATGAACTCAAGAGGAGTTATACTTTCAAGATGATGAAAGACAAAATTGCTTGAGAGATATGATCAAAGCTCCAAAGCTTTGAAGGTCAGTATTTCTTATAGTCTTGCTAGATACTTGCTGACATTTTCTGTGTTGCAGGCTGGACATTCGATTGAATGTTGTTTACAGGTCCTTTTACTATCTCTTACAAATATTCTTGAACTTAGATATTGTGCTTACAATGATAGAAAAAATATGCAGAGTGATATGTCTTACGGATCACTTGAATGTTGCCCAAAGTTTTAAAAGGTAGCCAAATCTCCAAAGCTTTGGAGGTTGCCTTTGGACTTCTGACAGTGGTATATTGGCTGACAGATTCCTGTTGCATGTTAACTTATCTGGCTATGTGATTGTTTATTGACTTGTTCTAAGTCTTAATCTTATTGTTGATTATTATTTGTCTAGATATACAGACTTATATGTAGTTTTTAATCTTTCAGAAAATAGCTAAGCTTATTTGTTTAATCTGATATGTCAAACATGTCACTATACTTGTACTATTCTTTCTGGATTTTGTTTGATCTTGTGTTCAAGTTTTGCAGGGGTATTCGTTGGTCAAACTTGCATGACCAAATCAAGACAGTTGTTTGAACGTAGCTATTGAAAGAACTTGTTTGGTGGCTGAGGATTTATAGGAATTCTAGTCCTAAAATCTCTCAGGTTGTTGCTAATAGTCTATTATATATTGGATTTGAATTTGAAGATTGGATAGTATTGATCAACTGAGAAAAAAAAAAGAGAATATACGTGGGAGATCATCAATCAACTCTTCAACCATTCAACCAGGTTGAGAATTCAACATTGCAGAAGATCAATCATTCCAGAATTCTGAAGAACACTTCTAAGCTCCACTGCTTATCCTATTTCTGTGTTCTTCATACTTGTGCTTCATATGTGTAACTTCTGAATTTATATACCTCATCAACTTTTGGAAGTTAGTTGTTCATGTGAACAACGAGAGGTTCTTAATGTTTCGTTAGATTGTAGCTGGAACTAGATAGGTTTGGAACCACAAGTTGTATAGGTGTAAGGGAGTTCACTTAAACTTGAGATCTATGGCTAAATCTGTGATTATTAAGAAGGTGTTTAAATCCTATAGGGAAAGTATCCCTTAGGCGGAGAGTAGGCCCTTTGGTGGCTGAACTTTGTTAAAAATCATTGTGTTATTTGCTTTACTTCACTGTATTTTATTCTGCTCACAAAACTGCTCAACATCGAGAAGCTCCAAAGCTTTGGAGGATATCGTGTTTCAAACCTTTGAAGCTCCAGACACTTTCAAATTGTTTCAAACTTATTTAGACTAATCCAAAGCTTTGGTTAGTTTTCTGTGTTAAAGTTTCAAAAGTTCAATTTTAGCAAAAGTTTGCATACTCTATTCAACCCCCCCCCCCCTTCTAGAGTATCTTGATCATGTTTTAGACCTGCATTACACACTTTGAATTGGTATCAAAGCTTGGGTCATTGTAAAGATCTAACCATCTTGTGACAATGAGTAATGTAGGTTATGGAGGATTCTCGCATGGAAGAGCAGCTTACTGACCTCCAATGTTCTGTGGTGACAACTTTGTGCATTGAAAGGCATTAATAAAGATGTTCATCATAGATCGGGACATAGAGCTATGGTTAATCACTCAAAATGGTCCATATATATACTATACTACTTCTGATGGGATCATAACTGTCAAAAATGAAGAGGATATTTCAATTACTGAATTGGAGAAGGTATCAAAGAATTATAAAGCTATGAAATGGTTACATTGTGCTCTTAGTGCAGATTAGTTCAACAGAATATCCAACTGCAAAAGTACCAAGGAGATTTTGAATAAGCTGGTTGTGACATATGAAAGAACTAGTCAGGTCAAGGAGACTAAAATCAACATTCTTCAAATCATATAGGCATGGTTAGAACCCGGGACCTCATGCAGGGGCTTCAAACGCTCTACCACTGAGCTAGCACCCATTTGCCTAATTTATATATTTCAAATAGATGTAATTTTTACATCTAATTACAAAAGATGTAATTTTTATTTGCATTAAAGTGTAAACTTTATAGCATTATTTATAATGTACATGCTACTAAAATGAAATTAAAATTGAAAGGAGGCGAGTCAACTCTATATTATTATATATAAAAGCTAGGAGGTGAGTAAAAAAGTCACTCTCCATATGTCATTTGTCATACACATCACCCTCCATATGCCATTTGTTATACACATCATAGCATACATGTCCTTTAATAACCAACTAGAATACCACGAATCCTCTGTAGCACAACTTAAAACCATCATTTGAGTCGATGTTGGCCCCCTTGGGGGCTTGGAATTCCAGGTTCGAATCCTGGCCGAGGAAAGTAAATTTTTTTCATCAAAAAAAAATAAGAATACTCCATGTAATTTATACAAATTTTTTTTAGGAACGTAATTTATATAAGTTACATCACGTAAGATGTAACTCATATTTTCATGTAACTTTTAAAAGAGTCTTAATTTACACTAATTACAAAAGATGTAACTTATAATTGCATTCAATTGTCAACTTTATAGCATTATAAAATAATGTATATGCACATCAAGACATACATGTCATGTAATTACCATTTAAAATACTCCATGTAATTTACATATTTCTTTTTTTTTAAATTACATCATATAGGATTGGTTAGAACCGGGACCTCATGCAGGGGCTTCAAACGCTCTACCACTGAGCTAGCACCCATTTGCATAATTTATATATTTCAAGTAGGATGTGACTTAAATTTTATGTCATTTAATAAAAAAAATTACACTAATTACAAAAGATGTAATTTATATTTGCATTAAAGTGTAAACTTTATAGCATTATGTATAATGTACATGCTACTAAAATAAAATTAAAATAGAAGGGAGACGCTGAGCAGTTGAAAAAAAATGAAAATTTTCATAATTCAACTTCAATTTATGCATATTTTTCCTTTCAATAAAATGCATGTATTTTGATTTTCATTGTACGACTAGAAACTAAGGGTCCTAAAATTAATTATGATTATGCCTCTAATGAATGACAAATAAAATTAATAAATTGTTTAGTTACAATTACTGTATCATATGAAAGGAGACGCTGAGTAACTATATTTTCATGTAACTTTTAAAAGAGTCTTAATTTACACTAATTACAAAAGATTTAACTTATAATTTCATTAAAGTCTCAACTTTATAGCATTATAAAATAATGTATATGCACATCATGACATACATGTCATGTAATAACAATTTAAAATACTCCATGTAATTTATATATTTCTTTTTTTTTTAAATTACATCATATAGGCCTGGTTAGAACCCGGGACCTCATGCAGGGGCTTCAAACGCTCTACCACTGAGCTAGCACCCATTTGCATAATTTATATATTTCAAGTAGGATGTGACTTATATTTTATGTAATTTTAAAAAATTTTAATTTACACTAATTACAAAAGATGTAACTTATAATTGCACTAAAGTGTCAACTTTATAGCATTATAAAATAATGTATATGCACACTCAAGACATACATGTCATGTAATAACTATTTAAAATACTCCATGTAATTTACATATTTCTTTTTTTTTAAATTACATCATATAGGCCTAGTTAGAACTGGGACCTCATGCAGGGCTTCTAACGCTCTACCAGTGAGCTAGCACCCATTTGCATAATTTATATATTTCAAGTAGGATGTGACTTAAATTTTATGTCATTTAATAAAAAAATTACACTAATTACAAAAGATATAATTTATATTTTCATTAAAGTGTAAACTTTATAGCATTATTTATAATGTACATGCTACTAAAATAAAATTAAAATAGAAGGGAGACGCTGAGCAGTTGAAAAAAATGAAAATTTTCATAATTCAACTTCAATTTATGCATATTTTTCCTTTCAATAAAATGCATGTATTTTGATTTTCATTGTACGACTAGAAACTAAGGGTCCTAAAATTAATTATGATTATGCCTCTAATGAATGACAAATAAAATTAATAAATTGTTTAGTTACAATTACTGTATCATATAATTAAAATTGAAAGGAGACGCTGAGTAACTATATTTTCATGTAACTTTTAAAAGAGTCTTAATTTACACTAATTACAAAAGATGTAACTTATAATTTCATTAAAGTCTCAACTTTATAGCATTATAAAATAATGTATATGCACATCATGACATACATGTCATGTAATAACAATTTAAAATACTCCATGTAATTTATATATTTCTTTTTTTTTTAAATTACATCATATAGGCCTGGTTAGAACCCGGGACCTCATGCAGGGGCTTCAAACGCTCTACCACTGAGCTAGCACCCATTTGCATAATTTATATATTTCAAGTAGGATGTGACTTATATTTTATGTAATTCTAAAAAAATTTAATTTACACTAATTACAAAAGATGTAACTTATAATTGCACTAAAGTGTCAACTTTATAGCATTATAAAATAATGTATATGCACACTCAAGACATACATGTCATGTAATAACTATTTAAAATACTAAATGTAATTTACATATTTCTTTTTTTTTAAATTACATCATATAGGCCTAGTTAGAACTGGGACCTCATGCAGGGCTTCTAACGCTCTACCAGTGAGCTAGCACCCATTTGCATAATTTATATATTTCAAGTAGGATGTGACTTAAATTTTATGTCATTTAATAAAAAAAATTACACTAATTACAAAAGATGTAATTTATATTTTCATTAAAGTGTAAACTTTATAGCATTATTTATAATGTACATGCTACTAAAATAAAATTAAAATAGAAGGGAGACGCTGAGCAGTTGAAAAAAAATGAAAATTTTCATAATTCAACTTCAATTTATGCATATTTTTCCTTTCAATAAAATGCATGTATTTTGATTTTCATTGTACGACTAGAAACTAAGGGTCCTAAAATTAATTATGATTATGCCTCTAATGAATGACAAATAAAACTAATAAATTGTTTAGTTACAATTACTGTATCATATAATTAAAATTGAAAGGAGACGCTGAGTAACTATATGTTCATGTAACTTTTAAAAGAGTCTTAATTTACACTAATTACAAAAGATGTAACTTATAATTTCATTAAAGTCTCAACTTTATAGCATTATAAAATAATGTATATGCACATCATGACATACATGTCATGTAATAACAATTTAAAATACTCCATGTAATTTATATATTTCTTTTTTTTTTAAATTACATCATATAGGCCTGGTTAGAACCCGGGACCTCATGCAGGGGCTTCAAACGCTCTACCACTGAGCTAGCACCCATTTGCATAATTTATATATTTCAAGTAGGATGTGACTTATATTTTATGTAATTTTAAAAAATTTTAATTTACACTAATTACAAAAGATGTAACTTATAATTGCACTAAGGTGTCAACTTTATAGCATTATAAAATAATGTATATGCACACTCAAGACATACATGTCATGTAATAACTATTTAAAATACTCCATGTAATTTACATATTTCTTTTTTTTTTAAATTACATCATATAGGCCTAGTTAGAACTGGGACCTCATGCAGGGCTTCTAACGCTCTACCAGTGAGCTAGCACCCATTTGCATAATTTATATATTTCAAGTAGGATGTGACTTAAATTTTATGTCATTTAATAAAAAAAATTACACTAATTACAAAAGATGTAATTTATATTTTCATTAAAGTGTAAACTTTATAGCATTATTTATAATGTACATGCTACTAAAATAAAATTAAAATAGAAGGGAGACGCTGAGCAGTTGAAAAAAAATGAAAATTTTCATAATTCAACTTCAATTTATGCATATTTTTCCTTTCAATAAAATGCATGTATTTTGATTTTCATTGTACGACTAGAAACTAAGGGTCCTAAAATTAATTATGATTATGCCTCTAATGAATGACAAATAAAATTAATAAATTGTTTAGTTACAATTACTGTATCATATAATTAAAATTGAAAGGAGACGCTGAGTAACTATATTTTCATGTAACTTTTAAAAGAGTCTTAATTTACACTAATTACAAAAGATGTAACTTATAATTTCATTAAAGTCTCAACTTTATAGCATTATAAAATAATGTATATGCACATCATGACATACATGTCATGTAATAACAATTTAAAATACTCCATGTAATTTATATATTTCTTTTTTTTTTAAATTACATCATATAGGCCTGGTTAGAACCCGGGACCTCATGCAGGGGCTTCAAACGCTCTACCACTGAGCTAGCACCCATTTGCATAATTTATATATTTCAAGTAGGATGTGACTTATATTTTATGTAATTTTAAAAAATTTTAATTTACACTAATTACAAAAGATGTAACTTATAATTGCACTAAGGTGTCAACTTTATAGCATTATAAAATAATGTATATGCACACTCAAGACATACATGTCATGTAATAACTATTTAAAATACTCCATGTAATTTACATATTTCTTTTTTTTTTAAATTACATCATATAGGCCTAGTTAGAACTGGGACCTCATGCAGGGCTTCTAACGCTCTACCAGTGAGCTAGCACCCATTTGCATAATTTATATATTTCAAGTAGGATGTGACTTAAATTTTATGTCATTTAATAAAAAAAATTACACTAATTACAAAAGATGTAATTTATATTTTCATTAAAGTGTAAACTTTATAGCATTATTTATAATGTACATGCTACTAAAATAAAATTAAAATAGAAGGGAGACGCTGAGCAGTTGAAAAAAAATGAAAATTTTCATAATTCAACTTCAATTTATGCATATTTTTCCTTTCAATAAAATGCATGTATTTTGATTTTCATTGTACGACTAGAAACTAAGGGTCCTAAAATTAATTATGATTATGCCTCTAATGAATGACAAATAAAATTAATAAATTGTTTAGTTACAATTACTGTATCATATAATTAAAATTGAAAGGAGACGCTGAGTAACTATATTTTCATGTAACTTTTAAAAGAGTCTTAATTTACACTAATTACAAAAGATGTAACTTATAATTTCATTAAAGTCTCAACTTTATAGCATTATAAAATAATGTATATGCACATCATGACATACATGTCATGTAATAACAATTTAAAATACTCCATGTAATTTATATATTTCTTTTTTTTTTAAATTACATCATATAGGCCTGGTTAGAACCCGGGACCTCATGCAGGGGCTTCAAACGCTCTACCACTGAGCTAGCACCCATTTGCATAATTTATATATTTCAAGTAGGATGTGACTTATATTTTATGTAATTCTAAAAAAATTTAATTTACACTAATTACAAAAGATGTAACTTATAATTGCACTAAAGTGTCAACTTTATAGCATTATAAAATAATGTATATGCACACTCAAGACATACATGTCATGTAATAACTATTTAAAATACTCCATGTAATTTACATATTTCTTTTTTTTTTAAATTACATCATATAGGCCTAGTTAGAACTGGGACCTCATGCAGGGCTTCTAACGCTCTACCAGTGAGCTAGCACCCATTTGCATAATTTATATATTTCAAGTAGGATGTGACTTAAATTTTATGTCATTTAATAAAAAAAATTACACTAATTACAAAAGATGTAATTTATATTTTCATTAAAGTGTAAACTTTATAGCATTATTTATAATGTACATGCTACTAAAATAAAATTAAAATAGAAGGGAGACGCTGAGCAGTTGAAAAAAAATGAAAAATTTCATAATTCAACTTCAATTTATGCATATTTTTCCTTTCAATAAAATGCATGTATTTTGATTTTCATTGTACGACTAGAAACTAAGGGTCCTAAAATTAATTATGATTATGCCTCTAATGAATGACAAATAAAATTAATAAATTGTTTAGTTACAATTACTGTATCATATAATTAAAATTGAAAGGAGACGCTGAGTAACTATATTTTCATGTAACTTTTAAAAGAGTCTTAATTTACACTAATTACAAAAGATGTAACTTATAATTTCATTAAAGTCTCAACTTTATAGCATTATAAAATAATGTATATGCACATCATGACATACATGTCATGTAATAACAATTTAAAATACTCCATGTAATTTATATATTTCTTTTTTTTTTAAATTACATCATATAGGCCTGGTTAGAACCCGGGACCTCATGCAGGGGCTTCAAACGCTCTACCACTGAGCTAGCACCCATTTGCATAATTTATATATTTCAAGTAGGATGTGACTTATATTTTATGTAATTCTAAAAAAATTTAATTTACACTAATTACAAAAGATGTAACTTATAATTGCACTAAAGTGTCAACTTTATAGCATTATAAAATAATGTATATGCACACTCAAGACATACATGTCATGTAATAACTATTTAAAATACTCCATGTAATTTACATATTTCTTTTTTTTTAAATTACATCATATAGGCCTAGTTAGAACTGGGACCTCATGCAGGGCTTCTAACGCTCTACCAGTGAGCTAGCACCCATTTGCATAATTTATATATTTCAAGTAGGATGTGACTTAAATTTTATGTCATTTAATAAAAAAAATTACACTAATTACAAAAGATGTAATTTATATTTTCATTAAAGTGTAAACTTTATAGCATTATTTATAATGTACATGCTACTAAAATAAAATTAAAATAGAAGGGAGACGCTGAGCAGTTGAAAAAAAATGAAAATTTTCATAATTCAACTTCAATTTATGCATATTTTTCCTTTCAATAAAATGCATGTATTTTGATTTTCATTGTACGACTAGAAACTAAGGGTCCTAAAATTAATTATGATTATGCCTCTAATGAATGACAAATAAAATTAATAAATTGTTTAGTTACAATTACTGTATCATATAATTAAAATTGAAAGGAGACGCTGAGTAACTATATTTTCATGTAACTTTTAAAAGAGTCTTAATTTACACTAATTACAAAAGATGTAACTTATAATTTCATTAAAGTCTCAACTTTATAGCATTATAAAATAATGTATATGCACATCATGACATACATGTCATGTAATAACAATTTAAAATACTCCATGTAATTTATATATTTCTTTTTTTTTTTAAATTACATCATATAGGCCTGGTTAGAACCCGGGACCTCATGCAGGGGCTTCAAACGCTCTACCACTGAGCTAGCACCCATTTGCATAATTTATATATTTCAAGTAGGATGTGACTTATATTTTATGTAATTTTAAAAAATTTTAATTTACACTAATTACAAAAGATGTAACTTATAATTGCACTAAGGTGTCAACTTTATAGCATTATAAAATAATGTATATGCACACTCAAGACATACATGTCATGTAATAACTATTTAAAATACTCCATGTAATTTACATATTTCTTTTTTTTTAAATTACATCATATAGGCCTAGTTAGAACTGGGACCTCATGCAGGGCTTCTAACGCTCTACCAGTGAGCTAGCACCCATTTGCATAATTTATATATTTCAAGTAGGATGTGACTTAAATTTTATGTCATTTAATAAAAAAAATTACACTAATTACAAAAGATGTAATTTATATTTTCATTAAAGTGTAAACTTTATAGCATTATTTATAATGTACATGCTACTAAAATAAAATTAAAATAGAAGGGAGACGCTGAGCAGTTGAAAAAAAATGAAAATTTTCATAATTCAACTTCAATTTATGCATATTTTTCCTTTCAATAAAATGCATGTATTTTGATTTTCATTGTACGACTAGAAACTAAGGGTCCTAAAATTAATTATGATTATGCCTCTAATGAATGACAAATAAAATTAATAAATTGTTTAGTTACAATTACTGTATCATATAATTAAAATTGAAAGGAGACGCTGAGTAACTATATTTTCATGTAACTTTTAAAAGAGTCTTAATTTACACTAATTACAAAAGATGTAACTTATAATTTCATTAAAGTCTCAACTTTATAGCATTATAAAATAATGTATATGCACATCATGACATACATGTCATGTAATAACAATTTAAAATACTCCATGTAATTTATAGGCTTAATTACTTAATGGTACCCCCCAGTATAGAGAAACTATCACTTTGCACTATCCACTACAAAAACTTGCTGTTAATGTACCCCGTTTGCAATAAATAAGTCACTTTGAAACTGGGTAAATTTTTCCATCCACCACTTAACGGATTGAACCGTTAGTTGACAAATAAATCCTTTTGTTTCAGGACAAAATGGTAAATGAAAGTCTAACACCTATATGAAACTGGCAATTCGATCAAAATCCTCACTATAGCAAAATGCTCGAGACCATTCGATGTGTTCTTCAACACTTGAAAGAAAACCTCTCCCAATTCTTCCCCTTTGTTAGACCTGCTCTATCTCCACTGAATGGGAATCAAGAGCCCCAATTTAATTCAGTAATTCATCAAGCTAATGACTCGGAATTTGGCGAAACTCTCAAGAACCCTATCTACCTTTTTTGTCCAATTTCTTAACTTCAGTTGAAAATCGGTCCAATTAACCACTCCGACGTTACTCTTGAGGTCAAGACGAGTTTAGGAAGCACTAGCACGACTCTCTAATCGCCGAAATCTGATGTTGTTGCCGGATTCTGGGCACAAAACTCACCGGCAAACTCCATGGCTGCCGAGCTCGTAAACCCTCTATTCTTGATGTTTCTCATTGCAGAAGAGAGAACGAATCGTAAACCGATCGACTTGTGAAGAGACAAGAGATGGGGACGGGGAGGTTAATGGTTTCTCGCCGGGTTCCACGCCAGCTGTTGGTTGGTCAATCGAACTGTTCGCCATTCGAAGGGGCAGAGACGAGAGATTGGGACGGAGTTTTTTCGAGGATGAGGGAGGCATTGGGGATGTTCGGTGAACCATAGAGCAGAGTGATGGAGATAGAGATGGAGGAAGGTGTGTCGTGAAAGGGGTTAATCGACAGAGAAGATAAGATGATTTTTTTTTTAGAGAGAAAGAGCTAGAAGAGGCCTGGCCTGGGGTTCTCCTTCATCCTTATCTTCATTGATATTTTCTTTAATTTTCCATTTCTTTTCTTTTTAGATGTAAAATTTATTATTTCGGCATTGACAATTTTGCCCTCCTAGTGATGACGATGATTGGATGGAATTTTTTCCCAGTTTCAAAGTGTCTGATTAATTGCAAATGGGGAACATTATCAGCAAGTTTTCGTAATGGGTAGTGCAAAGTGATAGTTTCACTATACAGGGGGGTACCATTAAGTAATTAAGCCTAATTTATATATTTCTTTTTTTTTAAATTACATCATATAGGCCTGGTTAGAACCCGGGACCTCATGCAAGGGCTTCAAACGCTCTACCACTGAGCTAGCACCCATTTGCATAATTTATATATTTCAAGTAGGATGTGACTTATATTTTATGTAATTTTAAAAAATTTTAATTTACACTAATTTTAAAAGATGTAACTTATAATTGCACTAAAGTGTCAACTTTATAGCATTATAAAATAATGTATATGCACACTCAAGACATACATGTCATGTAATAACTATTTAAAATACTCCATGTAATTTACATATTTCTTTTTTTTTTAAATTACATCATATAGGCCTAGTTAGAACTGGGACCTCATGCAGGGCTTCTAACGCTCTACCAGTGAGCTAGCACCCATTTGCATAATTTATATATTTCAAGTAGGATGTGACTTAAATTTTATGTCATTTAATAAAAAAAATTACACTAATTACAAAAGATGTAATTTATATTTTCATTAAAGTGTAAACTTTATAGCATTATTTATAATGTACATGCTACTAAAATAAAATTAAAATAGAAGGGAGACGCTGAGCAGTTGAAAAAAAAATGAAAATTTTCATAATTCAACTTCAATTTATGCATTTTTTCCTTTCAAGAAAACGCATGTATTTTTATTTACATTATACGATTAGGAACTAAGGGTCCTAAAATTAATTATGATTATGCCTCTAATGAATGACAAATAAAATTAAGAAATTGTTATAGTTACAATTACTGTATCATATAATAAAAATTGAAAGGCGACGCTGAGTAAATATATTTTCATGTAACTTTTAAAAGAGTCATAATTTACACTAATTACAAAAGATGTAACTTATAATTGCATTAAAGTCTCAACTTTATAGCATTATAAAATAATGTCTATGCACATCATGACACACATGTCATGTAATAACCATTTAAAATACTCCATGTAATTTATATATTTCTTTTTTTTTAAATTACATCATATAGGCCTGGTTAGAACCCGGGACCTCATGCAGGGGCTTCAAACGCTCTACCACTAAGCTAGTACCCATTTGCATAATTTATATATTTCAAGTAGGATGTGACTTATATTTTATGTAATTTTAAAAAAGTTTTAATTTACACTAATTACAAAATATGTAACTTATAATTGCATTAAAGTGTCAACTTTATAGCATTATAAAATAATGTATATGCACATCAAGACATACATGTAATGTAATAACCATTTAAAATACTCCATGTAATATACATATTTCGTTTTTTTTTTAAATTACATCATATAGGCTTAGTTAGAACCGGGACCTCATGCAGGGGCTTCAAACGCTCTACCACTGAGCTAGCACCCATTTGCATAATTTATATATTTCAAGTAGGATGTGACTTAAATTTTAGGTCATTTAATAAAAAAATTACACTAATTACAAAAGATGTAAAAATTTGCATTAAAGTGTAAACTTTATAGCATTATTTATAATATACATGCTACTAAAATAAAACTAAAATAGAAGGGAGACGCTGAGCAGTTGAAAAAAAAAATGAAAATTTTCATAATTCAACTTCAATTTATGCATATTTTTCCTTTCAAGAAAAAGCATGTATTTTTATTTTCATTGTACGATTAGGAAGTAAGGGTCCTAAAATTAATTATGATTATGCCTCTAATGAATGACAAATAAAATTAATAAATTGTTATAGTTACAATTACTGTATCATATAATTAAAATTGAAAGGAGACGCTGAGTAACCATATTTTCATGTAACTTTTAAAAGAATCTTAATTTACACTAATTACAAAAGATGTAACTTATAATTGCATTAAAGTCTCAACTTTATAGCATTATAAAATAATGTATTTGCACATCATGACACACATGTCATGTAATAACCATTTAAAATACTCCATGTAATTTATATATTTATTTTTTTTTAAATTACATCATATAGGCCTGGTTAGAACCCGGGACCTCATGGAGGGGCTTCAAACGCTCTACCACTGAGCTAGCACCCGTTTGCATAATTTATATATTTCAAGTAGGATGTGACTTATATTTTATGTAATTTTAAAAAAGTTTTAATTTACACTAATTACAAAAGATGTAATTTATATTTGCATTAAAGTGTAAAATTTATAGCATTATTTATAATGTACATGCTACTAAAATGATATTAAAATAGAATGGAGACTCTGAGTAATTGAAAAAAAATATGAAAATTTCAATTATTCAACTTCAATTTATGCATTTTTTTTCCTTTCAAGAAAACGCATGTAATTTTATTTTCAAATTATAATTAATTATGATTATGCCTCTAATGAATGACAAATAAAATTAATAATTTTTTATTGTTGAATCAAAATATTAAATATAAAATATATAGGCTAGGAGGTGAGTAAAAAACTCACTCTCCATATGCCATTTGTCATACACATCACTATACATATGTCATTGTTATACACGTCATAGAATACATGTCCTTTTTTTTTGTCCAAAGAATACATGTCCTTTAATAACCAATTAGAATACTCCATGTAATTTATATAAGTTAATCACATAGAATGTAACTTTTTTTCGCTTAACTTTTAAAAGAGTCTTAATTTACACTAATTACAAAAGATGTAACTTATAATTGCATTAAAGTGTCAACTTTATAACATTATAAAATAATGTATATGCTATTATGACATACATGTCATGTATTAACCATTTAAAATATCCATGTAATTTATATATTTCTTTTTTTTAAACTACATCATATAGGCCTGGTTAGAACCCGGGACCTCATGCAGGGGCTTCAAACGCTTTACCACTGAGCTAGCACCCATTTGCCTAATTTATATATTTCAAATAGGATGTGACTTAAATTTTATGTCATTTAAAAAAATTACATTAATTTTAAAATATTTAATTTTTATTTGCATTAAAGTGTAAACTTTATAGCATTATTTATAACGTACATGCTACTAAAATGAAATTAAAATTGAACGGAGGTGAGTCAACTCTATATTATTATATATAAAAGCTAGGAGGTGAGTAAAAAACTCACTCTCCATATGTCATTTGTCATACACATCACTCTCTGTATGCCATTTGTTATACACATCATAGCATACATGTCCTTTAATAACCAATTAGAATACTCCATGTAATTTATATAAGTTTTTTCTTTTTTTGAGGAACGTAATTTATATAAGTTACATCAGGTAGGATGTAACTCATATTTTCATGTAACTTTTAAAAGAGTCTTAATTTATACTAATTACAAATGATGTAACTTATAATTGCATTAAAGTGTCAACTTTATAGCATTATAAAATAATGTATATGCACATCGAGACATACATGTCATTTAATAACCATTTAAAATACTCCATGTAATTTACATATTTATTTATTTTTAAATTACATCATATCGGCCTAGTTAGAACCCGGGACCTCATGCAAAGGGCTTCAAACTCTCTACCACTGAGCTAGCACCCATTTCCATAATTTATATATTTCAAGTAGGATGTGACTTAAATTTTATGTCATTTAATAAAAAAATTACACTAATTACAAAATATGTAATTTATATCTGAATTAAAGTGTAAACTTTATAGCCTTATTTATAATGTACATGCTACAAAAATGAAATTAAAACAGAAGGGAGACGCTGAGCAGTTGAAAAAAATGAAAATTTTCATAATTCAACTTCAATTTATGCATATTTTTCCTTTCAAGAAAACGCATGTATTTTTATTTTCATTGTAAGATTAGGAACTAAGGGTCCTAAAATTAATTATGATTATGCCTCTAATGAATGACAAATAAAATTAATAAAATGTTATAGTTACAATTACTGTATCGTATAATTAAAATTAAAAGGAGACTCTGAGTAACTTTTTTTTCATGAAACTTTTTTTTTTTTGAGAAACCATGAAACTTTGAAAAGAGTCTTAATTTACACTAAATACAAAAAATGTAATTTATATTTGTATTAAAGTGTAAACTTTATAGCATCATTTATAATGTACATGCTACTAAAAGGAATTTAAAATTGAAAGTAGGTGAGTAAACTCTATATTTATTATTATTATTATTATTATTATTATTATTATTATTATTATTATTATTATTATTATTATTATTATTATTATTATTATTATTATTATTATTATTATTATTATTATTATTATTATTATTATAAAAGTTATGAGGTGAGTAAAAAACTCATTCTCCATATGCCATTTGTCATACACATCACTCTCCATATGCCATTTGTTACTGTTATACACATCATAGCATACATGTCCTTTAATAACCAATTAGAATACTCCATGTAATTTATATAAGTTACATCACGTAGGATGTAACTCATATTTTCATGTAACTTTTAAAAGAGTCTTAATTTACACTAATTACAAAATATGTAACTTATAATTGCATTAAAGTGTCAACTTTATAGCATTATAAAATAATGTATATGCACATCAAGACATACATGTCATGTAATAACCATTTAAAATACTCCATGTAATTTACATATTTCTTTTTTTTTAAATTACATCATATAGGCCCTAGTTAGAACCCGGGACCTCATGCAGGGGCTTCACACGCTCTACCACTGAGCTAGTAGTCATTTGCATAATTTATATATTTCAAATAGAATGTAACTTTTTTTCATGTAACTTTTAAAAGAGTCTTAATTTACACTAATTACAAAAGGGGAACCCGTACAAAAGATGTAACTTATAATTGCATTAAAATGTCAACTTTATAGCCTTATAAAATAATGTATATGCACATCATGGCATACATGTCATGTAATTACCGTTTAAAATACTCCATGTAATTTATTTATTTCTTTTTTTTAAACTACATCATATAGGCCTGGTTAGAACTAGGGACCTCATGCAGGGGCATAAAACGCTCAACCACTATGCTAGCACCCATTTGCATAATTTATATATTTCAATTAGGATGTGACTTAAATTTTATGTAATTTAAAAAAAAAAAGTTTTAATTTACACTAATTACAAAAGATGTAATTTTTATTTGCATTAAAGTGTAATCTTTATAGAATTATTTATAATGTACATGCTACTAAAATGAAATTAAAATTGAAAGGAGACACTGAGCTGTTGAAAAAAACATGAAAATTTCAATAATTCAACTTCAATTTATGTATATTTTTCCTTTCAAGAAAACGCATGTATTTTTATTTTCATTGTACAATTAGGAACTGTGGGTCCTAAAATTAATTATTATTATGCCTCTAATGAATGACAATAAAATTAATAAATTTTTATAGTTACAATTACTAAATCGTATAATTAAAATAGAAAGGAGACGCTGAGTTGTAGAAAAAAAGAAAATTTCCATAATTCAACTTCAATTTATGCATAGTTTTTCCTTTCAAGAAAACGTATGTATTTTTATTTTAATTTTACAATTAATTATTATCATGCCTCTAATGAATGAAAAATAAAATTAATAAATTTGTATAGTTATTATTATTGTATTGTATATAATTGTTAGGAAGTGTACACACTTTTCATTTAGAAAATGTAATAGCAGATATACAGTTGTTGTACATATACCTATTTTCATGAAATATGATTTTATAAAAAGAAAATTATATGAAATATTTACAGACAAAAAACAACATAACCTACTAATCACGCAAGGCATCAAAGCGTAACATTTCATGATATGAATAAATAGTTTTTATTTATAAATAGATAAACAAAACTAAGTTATTTATTGCTTTATATTATATATTGAGTGAATATTAATGAGATGGGGGTGAGCACTTAAAATTTAAGAAGTTTACTAACTCCTCATTTTCATGGATGTATATTTTTATATTCTAAGAGAATGTATGTATATTGTTTAAAATTTTATAATGATTCAGGTCTTAAAAATATTAAGCCATGACTGAAACATATGTTCGAAACTTAATATAGATATAAAGTCTACAATATTGGAGGAGGTAATAGTTGTTAAATAATTTTTCTACTTGACAATTTTAATAGTACACATATAAGAAGTGTAATAAATAAATATAAATATGATCAAATTCAAAAAAAAATCAGAAAATACATTTTCCGGACAACTAACATGTTTATATAATTGGACTCAGTTAAATATCAAATCACATTTTGCAAGCTGGCGACTTGAAAACTAAAACTATTTTTCTTAATTGCACCATGCCATTTTTTAAGAACAAATCACTCAATGCATCCAAATTAAATTTTTGAGATATATGTTTATTAATAAAAAGTCTATTAAGGTTTTATAACATATCTATATCATTTATTTTATTATTTATATAAAAAATTATATGGAAATTAAATGATAAGGGAGGTGCAAATTTTAAAATACTTTTGTTTTCTCTACTTTTCCACCTTCAATGCATGCATTTTATTTTGTTAACATGATAAAAAGAAGGTTCTAGATTTATAATTAATATAGTTTAATTGAATATATATTTTTAAATCTAATCAAATTAATAAATTTGAAAAAAGTAAAATATATACAATGTTTTGAAAATTGTAAGTGCGGATTGATAGATTTTTATTTGAGTAGTGAAATTGAACACTTCACAAGAAGTGAATTGATTAAATATAAAAGATGTTCGAAGTTTAAACTAAATTATGTCAAATTCTTACTATAAACAACTGTCATGTTACGAAATATTGGCTCATCATTGATATGATTTGATTTTCTAACATACAAATTAATATATATGATTTGATTAAATCAAACTATTGCTTAGACATAAACGCTTGCTCATTCACATCTCTAAATTTATTTATTTTTTATGTCATACACATGTTCAATTTTAATAATCATAGTTCATTTCATGATTTTTTTAATTAGTGCAAAATGTTAATTGAAAATAAGTTTGTAAAGTGTTTGACATTGACTACTGTTTTTTCTTTTTTTTTTTGAGAAATTATTTTTGTCGTCCATCAAGTTCGAATTCGGGACCTCATGCAGGGAATTTCAACGCTCTAGCACTTGAGCTACCACCCTAACAGCCTCATGTTTCTAAACATGGCTAGGTTTTTATTGTACTATTTATAATGCAAATAAAAGACATTGTAAATTTCATCAAAATGGAGTGAGAGCGGATTTGAAACAATCTTATTCTACAACCGGATTAATTATTTTTTCAAGGAAATATACGCATTTTATTTATTCATTGGAAATGAACGAAGTGTCGGAAAATTTGCAATAGATATGACTGTCAAGCTAACAAATCAGAGTATCTAAATTGCTATAGATAAAGTGTCTATAATCCTAATAATAAATTACTTTTTTTAAAACGGTAAGAGAGTTAAATAGTTTTTCTGTTGGATTATTTAATAGTACACTGCCTACAAAAATTAATAAAAAAACATAAATATTCCCAAGGGTAAAACTACATTTTAAAAAAATATTTATCAAGAAAGATTAAATTGAATGAAATTTCAACTTGCCTTAAGTGGAAACTTACTTTTATACATTCAGGAATGAAAAATAAAATAGATTAAATTTTTAGATAAGGTAAAAGATGATAAATAGTTGTTCTATCTGACTATCTTATCGTACATATCTCAAGAATTACAATTAATAAATCTAACCTATGTTGAAATTTAAAAATAAAATTGCACTAAATTATTTAATGGGGATAATTCTCATGATAAAAAAATGTTTACTTACGTTAAATATGTTTGCAAACTTAAGAATGATTAGCAAAAACTACAATTTTAATTACACCGGACCATTGCTTAATTGTGAATATCTGGATAAATTAAAGTATCAAAATTAACTTTTCTATATGTTTTTTCAATTTTAATGATATAAATTAATTACAATATTATTTTATAAGTTAGATAGGGGCTACGTAGAAATAAAAGTTAGCAAATGGATTCTAGCTCAGTGGTATACTATTTGAAGCTCGTGCATGATGTCCCGCGTTCAAAACCCGTCTAGACGTAGAATTGATGTAATTCTCAAAATAAGAAATAAAAGTTAGTAAAGCATTTGCCAATGGCTATTATTTTTCTAAAGCTAGCTATGTTATTTAAGACTTAGTACAAATAATAAGTTGCTCTGTGACTCTAACTAACCCAGAATATTACTTTTATATTTATATATTTTTAGATAATCATTTTACAACTTATATCTTCCAAATACAAAAAAAATAACTTTTCAACAGATAATAAGAAAAATGTATATATTTTCCATTACAATTGCTTAAGTCCAAAGAAAAACTATGTATAACACAAATAAGATTTTTTTTTTTTGAGAAATTATTTTGTCGTCAACCGAGTTTGAACCCGGGATCTCATGCAGGGGCTTCAAACGGCCTACCACTTGAGCTACCGCCCTAGCTGCAACACAAATAAGATTAAACGAAGAGCTATGTCAAGTTCTTTATGCACTATCATATACAAATAATATATGATTTACAACTGAAAAAGAATTGAAATGTACTCATTCATGGGGCATGATTTTGGAATAGTAAGTGCATGAGAACCCGCGCATAGCGCGGGTTAACGACTAGTATCATTCGTAATGGATTACACAATGGCTAAAGCTTAAGAAAGTAAGTTACTACTCCTTTTCTACTTTACTAGTAAGGTGCACGTGTTTTGCACGTGGGAAACAAACTTTTAAGATTACAGAACGTAAAATTTATTGGTTATGTTTCTAAGAGAGTGATTTCTTATTAACAGTGGAAATTCAGATCATTATTCTTGGGGGAAGGCCAACATATCATCATCAGAGTGGGATCTCATAGTATAAAATGAGATTTCTCACGGAATTGATCTATAGTTCAACCCCTATTAAAATTATCACAAAGCTGTTAATTTTTTTTTTAAATTGTGTATTTAAGGGTTAATTCTGGGATGCCAAATCATTTTTCTTCACCAAATATATAATTTTGTGTAACTGTGATCATTTCTCTAACATCATGATTAAATAAGTTCAACACAGATGAAAATGTGATCATGCAGTTATGAGATTTCGTGATTTTCGCAATCAAATGCTTACAACAAGGAGAGAAGTTAAAGTAAACAAAAAGTACACATGGCATTTGAAGCTAAAGTTTCATGTAAATTAACATCGTTTCGGAGCATTCTTAACTTCTGTGAAAATGATTCCGCTCATAAGTCCTAAGGTGAAACCATAGCTACAAAATTACATTATATCCATGGCGTCCAGTTTAATGTACCTACTGAAAGTACAAACTTCACTGTTTAATAATTCATATGTTTCTTCTCTTTCTTCCAACTTTAACTTTTACCATTAATATATCGGGTTGCTTTGACCCGATGATTTGATTAGCAATACAATGCATTTTGATAACTTTTTTATGGTGTTGTAGAGTAACACCATGAAAAATTACAAAAAAAATTGCATCGTTTTGCTATCAAAATCACCAGTTCAAAGTGGCATGGGTACGGATAAAAAAAGTCAAAACTGGAAGAAAGAGAAGAAACAGACCAAGTATGCAAAAGATAAATAGTTCCCCGAGAATTATGAAACGACTATACATAAAATTCTGTTAGAAAAATAGCAAAGCGAAACTATGTTTATTACTTGATGGTGTTGGAATGTAGACACTCAATAAGTATTATGGCTTCAAATCATCAAAGTAAAATATCTTATGGTACTTACTCATCGATGTCTTCAGGGATTGAGAAATGTGTCATATAATCACCCGTTCATTAAAATATATATATATGTCAATTAACTAATTTTTAACTACTTGATTTGTTCTAAATTCATTCCTGATGTTATAAAGTAACATTGTGGAAAGATTAGATTCTAATGGTTTGGGGAAAAACATAAAACCTCTTATATCTTTTCCAATATCTTACTACCCAGGTGGACGTATTTAACAACATAAGATGACTCTCTAGCAATGGTTAGGGCCAGTAAGATGTTAGTTGTTTGATTAAGGCAGAAGCCTCAACGCCAGTATTGCTCTTTGATCATAAACATTAGAATATGTAGAAAAATAGGAAGAATAGAATGTACACCTTTCACCTCAGACGGTACCGATCTTTAATCCGTTCTTGACCTTGGATATGGACAAGTTTTCCTCATTTTTCTTCTTCTTCCAATCCCAACATAAGAGACGAGAATATATAATGCCATGATCATACATGTGATACTAATTTCTCTTCCATTACCTAAACCTTCAAATTAACTACGATAGAAGAAATCCCTAGAATAATACATATGCAATATTCACCAAACACAATACTTAAATGCCTTCCTTTCCATTAAAATTTTTAAAAAATATATGAAGGTCAAAAGTTTCACAAATTACCTTGAGTCTTTTAGAGTCTTCAAATAATGATGGTAGCCTCCTCAAAAAAAATAATAAAGATGGTGCCTGATAAAAGTAAACAAATAGCAACAGTAGAGGCAGAAAAGTATTGTTCTGAGTTTAACTGCTTATGAGTGAGGAATATTACTCATCCTTCTTGTTGACACAGATGTATTGTAGCTTTGTTAGGGTCATAATGAACTCCAATCTGCTAACAAGGAGATTCTACAAAATAAATTAGCATAAAGAATCCCAATAACATAGGTATGCCTCTGAATATTACGGTGCGTTACACCAAAGAATCCCGGGACTTTGGAAAGAAAACACCTTTAGGCAAATTTTGGTCAACACCTGATAAAAAAAATGAACATAAACAAATTCACTCCTTTACGATGACGTAAGAACTTGGCATCAATAGTGTATATTTCTAGTTCCATTAGATAAGTAATAATTTAGAGCAACTCCTGAGAGTTTAGAAAAGCATGTACTTCGAAGTTCCCCTATAGAGGGCATCGCAGAACTTCGGCAGAAATGTTCCCACTCTTAATTCTCCTTCCATGCCGAGAGTAATATTGGATGCAAAATGGCACCGACTTGATTTTTTGTCCGAAAATCGAGGTGAGGGGAGTGTTACACCTTCCTTTAAGAATAAGTCCACAACTCCCACAAATAACATATGTAATCTTGAGCAGACACGAGTACCTAAACTTCAAACATCTAAAAAATACATGATTTAATGGTTTCCTAACAATTTAGGGGCCCTTGGTTGCAAGGAGGATACAACGTTCACAAAAGTGCAGAAATTGGTAATAGACGTGATGAATTATGTAATCTCTTATCTAGCGAATGCTTTGAACTGATGTGTTTTACATCAACCTGGTGATCAATATTTTTGTACATTCATTTTCTATTTGATCTCTTCCCATATCAACCATTTGCGTACATGTTCACTATGACATTATTCCCAAGTCAGTACCAAAGTATTAAAAAATCAGCCTGGTACAACAGAACAATGACTGTTATACCATAAATATGTTGCTAAAGTATTAACAACGCTACTACATTAACGAGTCATCTGTTGGTAAGAAATTAATTAACTCAAACATGTTGTGAGCAGCCTCAAATCTCCAATATTGTAGGCAGCCACAATCGAATTATATGACAATGGTCCATCATACCTCCAAGCCTATACATTTCATCAGAGAGGGCCAAACCACACTTAATATGACGTCACAATACATAACCAAAAATATTTTATATATTGGAAAAAGCATTGAATTGAACTCCAAAGTAAGGGTTGAATTATATAAAAACAATTTGTTAAAAGGAGAACATGTAACCAAACAAATACACGATGAACCACAGATGATACGCGCAAAACCTGGTTGGAAACCTAGAACATCTATATTTGATGAGAACTGAGCCTAGCTATCTCATGTAATGGTTCGACTATCATGCTGATTAAACAGGGTTGACGGGAAACAATTGAGATTTTACAACGAAATTAAATAAAATCCGTCATACCTTAGTTCAGAAAGCTCAAGCGAGGGCAGCAACGTTGGATACGAAAGGAACAGCTTGACCTAACTGACCTAACGAACCATTCGATGTAAACAGAGAAGATGAGTCGTAAAAGTGAAGGGAATCGATAGGGACACTGGAGAATCCTCGTTATCACAGGTATCTCTCCTGGAGGATTTTATTAGAAAATAAATCGAATCTTAGGGTTAAGAAGACACTTCCGTAATTATAAACTTTAGGGAGACACTTCCGTAATAAAAGATCTTAGGAGTCACTTTTCTATTCTTCACTCTTTCAAGATAGTAAAGATCATTAGTGCTTTAGTTAGATTAACTAATTTGTATTTCCAGAATTCTGAAATGTCTTCATAAATATTTTACCAAAAATTGAATTTATACGTGAGCATGAACTTTTCTTGAGCATGAACATGTTCAAGTTCATTTTGTTTATGTTATTAAATTGTTTCCTATCTCGTATGTCCTATGAAGTTACTTCCCTAAAATAAGCTTGGATTTCTTAAACTACCTTTATCAATGGGGCTAATAAGGACCCTAGGTTTGTTTCATAGGTACTACAAACCCTTGGCGCACGACCTGCCATTTGGACTTCTACTCTGTTTCAGTCACCATCTGTTGGTTTTACATGTCTATGGTTATCAAAGTACCTCTCTGGAATCCGGTTAGCAGGCTGACACAATTTCACCATCCTTTGCACAACCAAAATGATGGTCACGCAGTTGGAAGAATCTTGAGAGAGCATGTGTTACAGTAGCTTATCCACAAGAAAATTAGAGAAGTTTGGCAAGGCTTTTGAGTCTTTTGAGACATTCAAGACAACTTTTATGTTTGAAGTAGAAAAGTTGAGAGAGAAGATCAGATCGCATGCTCGAAAGTAGGCTTAAAATCTTATGTGTAATGACGGCCCATTTTCTTTGTGCAAATGACTACTGTACCACTTATTTGTAGCTTTTTTTTTCACCAGCAACGAAAGAAGTTAATTAAGAAAAGGATTACACAACACAAAGGGGCATACCCCTAGACAGAAAAGAGAAAAACAAACCCAATCTCCTACCATAAACTAACCACTACCAAAAAACAGACAATACCTATTGGGATACAAGCTCAAAGGCCCCAAAAACTATCCTATGCAAAAAATCCGACCCAGTAAGACCCAAGAGTCTCTAATCGTCTCAGAACACCACAGGAGAAAGCCCAAACGAAAACGGCCCAACACAACCCCTTCGTGACCTAAACCATGGCTGCTGCAGAGATGCTACACCCAAAGCCGCCGGACAACAAACATCGCCGAAGGACCACAAAACAGGAAGCCACCAGCCGGCGCAAGTGTCGGTGACTCGAGAAACAAGGAGGCGTCCCGATCTTCTCCCGGAGAGCCGTTATAGGAACGGGATTTGTGGTGTCGGTGGGCGGTGAGGGGACTGCTCCGTGAGGCTTAACCCGGCCGAGGACCAGCCTAGTCAAGGAGGAGGGGGATGGAGTAGATTGCATCCCCCATTTGCAATAAACATGTCAATTTGAAACTGGTAAAAATTTACCATCCACTACTGAACGAAATATTATGTTAGTTGACAAATAAATCCTTTTAATAGAGGGTAAAAGCGTCTACTCGAAAAAAGTATGAAGACTGCCGATGCCGCCTCTATTTCCGCCACATCTAACCCAGTTTTCGGTGAAGTCGCCAAAATGCGGAGGTGTCCAAGACATTTGAATCCAAAAATTATTTGGGCAGACCACCAAAAAGAAACAAGAAGAAGATTTGAGTTGTTAAACGAATTGACAAACTAAATCTATCTAATTTAATGCGAAAATAAAAAGGTCAGAGAGCATTCATAGATGCCCTGTAATCTCGAATTCGTCGATTCAACCTATGAAATTTCTATGAAGTCACCAAACCGATCTCTTGGGAGTTTTGGGCTAAAGAAATTGTCCTTCCATACATTTCACTTAAGAAAGTCGCAATTGTTTACCTGCATAAGGGCACTCACTGTTGGATTCAGTGAAGAAGGAAGGGTGGTAGTTCAATTAGATCCCAATTTCTCACAATTACCACACACCCAACAAATCCAGCACCCAATTGAGCAGGCTCACAACCCAGAAACCCATCGATCCAGAGATAAAATCAAAATGCAGAGAGAGAGTGAGAGAGAAGATCAAGAGATGGTCAAGAAAGGCATAGATAAGTTGTTCTTACCACCAGCAGAGAGAGAGAGAGAGAGAGACGACATGAGAGAGGGATTGACAACTATGAAGATAAGGAAATGTTCTGCAAAAAAAAAAAAAAAAAAGTTAGATTACAATCCTGCAAAAGAACCTCGGTAAAAGATGAGATCAAAGCATGTTCTAACAGAGAATCAGTTTGATCTTTCATCATATAATATAGCATGATCAAGTGTAAGAAATTAGAGATGAACATGAGTAAGAACTCCCCCTCAGTTCATGCTCTTGAGTTTTCAAGGCTTGAAACCAGTTTCAGAGCTTGGAAACAACATGTGAACTTACAAAGATAAACAAAAAATGTAATCTAATTTCTTCATTATATTAAATATCCCCATAAATAATAAAATGAATATTCAAGCCAAACAATGTTCATACTAAAATTAGATTGCCTCTAGGGCATCATCACCAACAGCAACGAGTGTGGTTTGCTCTTGTGTAATTCGGGGTTCTCCCATATGACAATAAAATTCGGATTTTCAATCAGTAGAGGTAACTTTACGTGATAGTTAGCGAACTGCGTTAAATCTCTGCGTCTCGATTTCGTTCTGTTTTTCGTTTTATTAGTTATTGTTCTCGATACTACAATTATAAAATCACATACTAAGGGAAGACTTAATCGACCACTGTCCCGGTTGTAAGGAAAGTAGCATCAAAGAATAATTGATTAGAGAGAAATATTGAAGAATTGTAAAATGATTTGTGCATCTTCCATGTTACTCCTCATAATAGAATATGAACATGAAGTACCTTGAAGGGTCTCAGATCCGGAGCACTAAATCCGGGTCAGCGAGTACACCGTAGGCCATAGGGTACTACACCTAGTTGAAATTTTTATTTTTCATTCTGAAGCAATATAGTTGACCTAAACAGAGCTGTACAAAATAACATGGGTAACTCTTTTTTTGTTTTTTGCAAGGAACATGGGGTGTCTCTTGATCATCAGTAGGGCTATCTATTGCCTTTTCATTTATTAAGATCCAATTGCAGATTTTATAAATTAACCCGTCAAGTATTAAAACCCG
Organism: Linanthus parryae; assembly: GCA_023055425.1. NCBI lineage: Eukaryota > Viridiplantae > Streptophyta > Magnoliopsida > Ericales > Polemoniaceae > Linanthus > Linanthus parryae. Next base: position 97,996,507 of record JALGPY010000004.1, on the reverse strand, counting down.
GAGAAATTCCTATATAAGGGAAGAGGTAGAAAACCTGAAAAATATTCTCAAAAACAAACCCTGAAAACTAACTTCAATCAAGAGATGGAGCAAACCATCATAACCTTGTCCTTCCCAGTTACTATTTCGCTAATTCTCATTTCAAGCTCCTTCTTCTTTCTTGTTTCGAAGAAGCTGTTTGCCCACTTTTCACAACTTCCACCAGGCCCGTGGGCATGGGGTCTGGTGTGCGACATTTTCCCTTTCGGAAAACAATATCATCTTTGGTTCGATAACCTAGCCCGTACCCATGGTGATCTCATGTCTCTCCGTCTTGGCAATAAAATGTTGGTGGTCGCATCATCTGCAGCTGCCACTAATGAAATCCTAAAGACTCGAGACAGCTCACTACACGGAAAATTCCTGCCGGCCGTCGTCTTGAAGGTACCCCAAGTTGCGGAATCGAGTATGACTTTCGGAATTAATCAGGATGCGTGTAAATTCCTTCGCAGCATTTGTCATACTCAACTTTTCACTGCAAAAGCCATTGGTTCACAGGCGAAAATGAGGGAGGAGAAGGTAAATGACGCGGTGAAGTACTTGCGCGGGACGGAGAACCAGGTGGTGAGGATCGAGAACCTAGTGTCCGCGATTGTTGTCAACATTGTGGGAAATCTTTTAGTGTCGCGAGACCTTGTTGATATTAAAGATGAGACTGAAAATGCAAAATGAAGGAACGCGTTCATCAAATGTTGAAGCCTTTGTCAATGCCAGGCTTAGGCGACGTACACCCTGCATTGGGTGTAATCGATACATGGACCAACGGGAGGGCTATGACATTGAGAAAGAAACTCAAGTCTCTCTGGGGAGATATCGTAAGCGACAGAAGAAATCACCCCAAGCAAAATGGAGAAGGTGTGACAGGAGATTTATTGGATTTTCTAATTGAGAACTCATTCAACGATGAGAGGATCTATATCCTACTTACGGTTAGTTCTCTAGATCTATTCTTGCTTAATCTCTCTTGTTTTAATAAATATATATATTATTGTTTCTATGAATAATATAAGGGAACATTATCGCCTGCCCCTCTCCTTTCCGTTTGATATGGCCTGGTTAGAATTGAACGAACAATAATTCTAAACAGTTGCGGTGGGAAAAAAAAACGATCCATTGTGAAAAATAAAGTTATAATAATACAATTATTGAGATTTATTTCACAAGGGAATACGTAAAGTGTTAGGATTCCGATACGTGAGAGAACAAGAGAAAGCAAAAAAAACAAAAGCAAGATCAAGAACACAAGAAATTTAACGTGGTTCACTAGTTTTGAGACTAGCTAATCCACGGCCAAACTAACCAATTTATTGATGAGAAGATAATACCAATTACAAGCACACCCCCAAAATCTTCACCCTAGCATCTATTTATACTAGTACCAAACTTGGGGCCAAAGTTACTACCAAAACAATCCGAAACGAATTATGAATGAATCTATCCAAAATTGTGTCCAAAAAGATTGGAAACAATTCGTTGCCAAAAAAAAAAAAGTCGAAGCCGACTAGAACACTGCCACACTTGTAGCCGCCTTTGACCCAAAGAAACATTCCTACTTCAAAAACAAAGTCACAGCATGTCTAGCTGTCTTTATTCTTTTCTTTGACAAAAAGCCAAAGACACCTATAGCCAACCAAAGTCCATGCCGACCCATGCACAATTCAAACAGTGCACATGCACTCATTCACATAGCCACTAACCAATCATTGGCCATATGATGAGCTTTGTTTGCCAACTTTCAATTTCACAGTTTGAATCAAAAGAGACCCAACAAACCTCCCCCTTGATTCAAACCTCATAGCCAATTCTTCTCATCAATCCAACGAACCCTACCCGAGTGTATTCCCTATTTGCGGAATTGAACACACTCCCAATGCGTCCCAACAAATGCCTCTTCAATGCACCATGACTAATGCATACCCCCAACGTCGCACCATTGACACTTTGCGACAAAGTGCCTATCAAACGATGTCATGCCAATTTGCGCCGCCAACCGCACCAATGCGCACAAAACTAATAGCCAAAGCGCGCCAATCCAAGATTCAATCGCGCCACCAACCGATGTGTCCACAAAAACACACCACCAATCCGCGTGCCCAATAACACGCACCCATGCTCCATGCCCGGAGCCCGAACTGCCCCCGAGGGGCCTAGAGAGCATCATCGTCCTCGGGTGTTGTCCCTCCTCCTCCCCCTGAAGCGAAAGCTACAGACGTCCGATTCTTGGGACACTCCCTTTTCCAATGACCTTTCTGTCTACAAAAAGCACATACGTCCGAAGGTAAGTCGGATCCGCCTCGTCTATATCATTTACCTTTTCCTCTCCTAACAATCAACGCTCCAGAAGCATGATCGTCCTTCCCAACCGCCTTGTTCCTCAATTCCCTCGTATGAAGGGCCAACCTAACTTCCTCTAGGGTTATCGTTTCTTTCCCAACAACGAACGATTGAACGAAACCCTCAAAAGATGGTGGCAAGGAAACCAATAAAATCAAATCCGCGTCAATATCACTAACAATCTCATCACTATTGCGCAGTTCAAGCAATATAGTGTTAATATTGTCTAAGTGATCACCAATACGCGTACCTTCAACCATCCGAAGACTGAATAGCCGCTGCTTCAACATCAATTTGTTGGCCACGGATTTCTTCGCGTAGAGATCCTCCAACTTTGTCCACAATCCAGCTGCGGTATCCTGATCTGCAACCCCAGTGATCACATCGTCCGCGAGGCACAACATGATCGTCGAATGTGCCTTCTCCTCCATCTTCACAAACGCCGAAGTGCTTGTATCCGTGTCCTCCTTGATAGCCAATGGCAACCATAGATCTTGCTGCTTCAAGAGAGCATGCATCTTGATTTGCCAGAGACTAAAACTATTCCTCCCATCGAACCGATCAATCTTGATCATCGAACTCACCATAGCTTCTCTTGAGACTCAACGTAACTTGGCTCTGATACCACTTGTTAGGATTCCGATACGTGAGAGAACAAGAGAAAGCAAAAAAAACAAAAGCAAGATCAAGAACACAAGAAATTTAACGTGGTTCACTAGTTTTGAGACTAGCTAATCCACGGCCAAACTAACCAATTTATTGATGAGAAGATAATACCAATTACAAGCACACCCCCAAAATCTTCACCCTAGCATCTATTTATACTAGTACCAAACTTGGGGCCAAAGTTACTACCAAAACAATCCGAAACGAATTAGGAATGAATCTATCCAAAATTGTGTCCAAAAAGATTGGAAACAATTCGTTGCCAAAAAAAGAAGAAGTCGAAGCCGACTAGAACACTGCCACACTTGTAGCTGCCTTTGACCCAAAGAAACACTCCTACTTCAAAAACAAAGTCACAGCATGTCTAGCTGTCTTTATTCTTTTCTTTGACAAAAAGCCAAAGACACCTATAGCCAACCAAAGTCCTTGCCGACCCATGCACAATTCAAACAGTGCACATGCACTCATTCACATAGCCACTAACCAATCATTGGCCATATGATGAGCTTTGTTTGCCAACTTTCAATTTCACAGTTTGAATCAAAAGAGACCCAACATAAAGTCCGTGAAGTCTAATAGCATTTGTATTGCAGGAGCTCCTGATAGCCGGAATAACATCTAGCCAGACTACATCAGAATGGTTAATGCTTGAGCTAACCAAAAACAAAGAGGCACTCCTCGAGCTCGGCCAAGAACTTGCAGCAGTCCTCAAACAAGACGACCTAAAGGAAGAGCACTTTCCTCAGCTTCCTTTATTACAAGCATGTGTCAAAGAAAACCTCAGACTCAACCCTCCGAGTCCGCTTACAACCCCTCACTGCGCACTTGAGACATGTCGGGTGATGGGGTATCTAGTCCCAAAGGGCACCCTAACTATGGTGAATTTTTGGTCAGGTGGGCGAGACCCCTTGATTTGGGATGACCCCTCAGAGTTCAAGCCTCAACGGTTTATTGGTTCTAACAAAGACTTCAGGAGAAACAAAATCGAGTTTACGCCATTTGGTGCTGGAAGAAGAATTTGCCCTGGAATACCATTGGCTGTTAAGCAAATCCCATTGCTAGTCGGATCGTTGGTGCATTACTTTGATAGGGTTCTGCCTCCCGGTGTCGACCCAAAAGGACTGGGGGCGGACCAGAAATTTGGTCTTGTTGTAACTCCAAAGGACCCCCTGTTACTAATCCCGACCGCCAGATCACACTAGCCCAACACTTAATCAATATTCAAAAATAATTATTAAGTGTGTGCGGGTTAATTAATGTGTGATTTTGGGCATAATAATGTTGGATCTTGGATCCTTGTATAACTCCAGCAGTAAGATAGTCATGCATGTGTGCACCAATTAGATGTCGTGTGTTCATCATGCAAGTTTCAAATGCTTCTATTTTCATTATGTGCGAAAATTCAATAATGTTTGAAGATTAATAAAGTGTCATTTATTGTATGGGGTTACTTTTCATAACCAAATAGGGTACGAGTGCTTTGGACGTGGAGAGTTTCAAATTCTAGTGTAATAATACTAAATCCTATACGAAACCAACAGGTTATCTACTATTCATCCGTAGAGTATACTTCATCATGTTTTTCTAAGTTATTTAATGAGCATAATATACTTTTTTTTTAAAAAAAATAATGAGCATAATATACTGAAGATACAAGATATGTTGATGAACATAGCACACTAAACTAAAAGAAAAGAAAATAGGCCATTAAGTGAGTGAATTAAGAAAATACAACGGTTACTGTTCATTTGCTGGTTCGCAAATTACTTATCTGCCCCTGTCTCTTTTGCTCAATTACAGTTGTGTGGTCTTGGTATTTTTGTAATTATACAGTCAAGTGCCTTTATTGGATCAGCTTGTTCTTCGGTACTGTTCATTTGTGTGGTTCGCAAATTACTTAACTATCCCTGCCTCTTCTACTCAATTACAGTTGTGTGGTCTTGGTATTTTTGTAATTATACAAAGTCAAGTGCCCTTATTGGATCCGCTTGTTCTTCGGTACTGTTCATTTGGGTGGTTCCCAAAATACTTATCTATCCCTGCCTCTTCTACTCAATTACAGCTATGTGGTTTTGGTATTTCTGTAATTACTAGAAGATATATGGGCTTTTTTAGTAGCCCCACTGTTTACTCACGCGGAGAGTGGGGCTTCACTCTTCACCCACGCACCCAACTATGCTTTGCAGAGAGAGAGAGACGACATGAGAGAGGGAATGGCTACCATGCGGTCATTTTTTCAAGTCATGCAAAAAGCAGAATACAACCCCACGCGCAGTTGGCTGAATGGTGTGGAAAACCATTTTCATTATTTACAATTTTTAACCCCCTCCATGTAGGACACCCCTTTTATTTACTACCCAGTAGAATACATAAATATGTTTTCACCCCGTTGTTATCACCTTTGGTATATTTTGAGTGAACTTCATCACCTTTGGAATTTTACCGTCATGTATTTTTTGGATTTGCAATACCGTCCGTTTGACGCGTAGATAGTCCATCTAGCCGCCGGATCTATGGTGGCAGCGGCGATATGGTGGTTTTGGCGATGTTGGTGGCGGTGGGTGTAGTAGATGGGGGAGGAAGATGATGGAGGCTGCGTCTTTGGATTTCAGGCGAGTATACCGCCGGCTTTAATGGCTGCTGGCGATTGGGTTTGTTTTCGCCGGAGTTTGAGAGTAGATGCTTTGGTTTCGTGGTTACGGAAGAGAGGCGAGAAGATGGTGGCAACCATGGAGGTTCGATTGTAGTGCTTAGCGGTGATGATGGTGGTCGTCGAAGAGGGAGGTAGGCGGTGGTGTGTTCGGCGGTAATGGTGGGTGGGTTTCAGTAGAGAGAATGGCACAGTTAGATATTTAAAAGTCGTGAAGGGCTATTACAGTAACTATGTGAACAGTAGGTTAAATATTTTTTTTGGTCAAACAACAGTAGGTTAAATATTTGGGCTTCAATTAAAATTTTGTACTTGGACTTCAATTGGAAGTTTTTGATTGAACTAACTTAAAACAATTCTTGTTCAGATTGGGCTTATTTGGGATTACCGATTATCCAGCCCTTTAATTAGTTTTTATTTATTTATTTTGAAATAGAAAAAAAAACTAATTAACCAACCTATATAAACCCAGTCCAAATCTGACCAGCCCACCCATTTTATCAGGTCTAGTCGTAAACAAAAGTCCAAGCCTTAGGCTTCATGAGTTGAAATTGAGTCGAAAATGGGATAGGGAACACCTTATATCCACTTGCTTATTGATTTGTTCATCTCGCATAGATCTATCTTCGATGAACTGTTGGGGCCAATCCTTCCGGCTTTGATGTGGGACGCTTTGCCACCAATTTTTGCAATTGGATGTGATTTTGGGTGCAAGGTTCCCCCAAAGAACGTCTCGCATTGCCAATGGTGGTGTCAGGTTGGCTTTGACGAGCTGATTGTGTTGAGGGAAGCCTCGAAACAGTGGCTTTGTGTCTGTTTGACTCTGTTCATGGAGAGAAGACGAGAGGATAGACAGTGAATTTGCGTGTATATTTAATGAGGGTAGCCTGATCTTTTAGAGACTTAATTGTGTTGTAATTATCAGCACCCTACAAAAAGCACAAAGCTAATTTTTTTCTATTCACATATCATAACAATATCTATATCCATTGATGAAGATTAAACATACCTGAGACTTTCAAAAACTATCAATTTTTGACAAGGTTCATGAACAACTCCGAAAAACAGGTGCGGAAGTTAAAAAGCTAATACCCAAATCAAATTTACTACAAAATTATTTAAATTTTACATAAAGCGATGTCTTATGTTTTTCTATGAAAATTACATAATTCCCCTTAAATTATTGTATCTTTATCAGTCATAAAAGAGTTATTATCTCGTAATTATTTATTTTTGTTTTCTAGAGTAACATTTGTGTATTTGGTAAGACTAAAAAGAAATGACTTTCCGTTATAACTTTAAATTTCTCTTTTATTTCAACGAGATAGAGTAATAGTAAAGTAAGCAAATTTTTTTTACTAAAAGTTTAACTATTAATTCTATAAAAACTTGTAAATAAATGACTTTTTAATTTTCTTGTGAGAGAATATCAAGAGTATCACTTGATATTAGGTAAACAAATATTATTTATAACTTATAACAATATTTATAACTTATGTAAATTTTATACTAAAACGACTTGGCCTTTTACTGTACAATCAAGGAATGTTGTCCCCTTATTGGCCATTGGATTAAACAAAAATCAAAGGTTGCTAAATCCTTATGAGTTGATGGGCCATCATTAATTAGGAACAGTCATTCATCCCTTTTACATCAACAATCATTGCATGCAGTGAGTGGTACTGCCAGGTACCACTCTGTCTCTTCTCTTTAGTCATATTTTGACTTTGTGATTCGTATCTTGGTCACTTTGACCAGGTGATTTGGACAGTAAAACGATGCGAGTTTTTAATAAGTTTTTCACCGTGTTATAGAGTAACTTTTACTCCACAACACCATGAAAAAATTATCAAAAAAATTGCATCATTTGATGGCAAATCGTCGGGTTAAAGTGACTCAGTAAATAGTGACAAAAATCAGAATGGGGCTAAAGAGGAGAGACTGAGTTCGTATTTTTCCTTTTGTTAAAATCAACTATTTTTTTTTAGTAATTTGTACTTACACGCAAAATGGTTGTTAACTCACTAATAAAGTGTTTGGACCCGACTTCGAACCCGGCTACATGATGTAATTCTAAAAATCCTCAAAAAAAGATGTAGTAACACGTTACTAACAAAAACTCAAAAAAAAATTATTTACACGTTACTTTAGCCAGGGTACTGGTAACTATTTTAACACGCTCTCTTCCGCGACTATTGATAATAATCCCGACGCTATGGGTAGTTCTCTAGTCTATTTACTAAGATAGCTCCATGTTTTACTATTTCTACCCATGATGCTAGCTCATTCTTAACCTTTAAAATTCAAAATAATCAAAGACTGAGAATTGAGGAAAAGAATACCATTGGGAATTGAATCGTGGAGTAGGACTGATGGCTGAAAATTGAAGGGTTGACTTGACATGGCTTTGGAAGAAGCAAGGAGATTGTCTCTATGGAGAAATTTTTGTTTGCTCTAAGAGCAAATGACGTAGATTTGCTCTAACCATACAGCACTTGACACGTCAGGAGGAAAGAGAATGAGTTGAAGACAAAAAAAAATAGATTCCTACATGTTCCTGACGTGCCCTGTGATGTATAGCTTAGAGCACCATATATTTGCTCTTGGAGCAAGCAAAAATTACTCGTCTCCATGGGTCTCATGCAAATGTATCCAATACATAGTCCTATTTTTAACATTAACTGAGATCAACTGATACTACATTTTTTGCAAAATACTCCATATGTTCATATATTTAAATTCTTTCAGATGTCATACGATTAATGCTCTATTAAATTTTTATTAACTGTTGTCATTTCTTATTTTTTTAACTCCTTTATGATATCATTCTCACTTTTTTAGAATTCTATTATATAGTCTGGTTTGAACTCGTGACCTTATACAAGGGCTTTAAACGCTCTATCACTGAGGTAGCACCCATTGGCAAACAAAATATTGGGATAGAGAGAGATGTAGTCCCAACGGAACGGGTTATCTTCTAGTTCATCCCGTAGAAGCAAGGGGTTTCACTGTTCATCTAAGACTGTGTCACCATTTTACTTCTTTGGATGATTTTTGATTGGACGGTGCACATTTACTTTGGCCAACTAATTGTGTCCCATCAATTTTCATTCATGGAATTGACAGTTTAGCTAGGCACAACTTACTTCAAACTTTTATATTTATGCTCTTTTTGTAATTAGTGAATTCATTTCTAATAAATATTAAATAATTTATTTTGACATGTGTGCACAAGAGAATCCGGCGGGGAGCACTCTGTGTATACCAAGAGCAGAGGATCGGAAATGGCACAGGAAGAGTTGGGTTGTGTGTAGGGAGAGAGTAAGGCAGTAGTAATGTCTGAGAGAGAGACAGGGGTTTGGCAGAGCTTCCGCGTATGTCTGGTGTGTTCTCTTTGTATGGAAGGGTTAACGTCCTATATATAACGGAGAATGTGACCGTTGCAGTGTGGTTAATGCGCCCATCAATGGCGGCTTAATTAGCTTAACCACAACGGCACGTTCGTCCGCGTATATAGAGACCGTTACAGCACGTTATGCGCGAATACCGGAACCGTTATGGGGTTGACCGGGTTTGACCGGATTGACCGAGTTTATGGAGCTCGTGCCATAAATCTCTCAAAAGCAGTTACTAAAGGTCGCGCGCGGGCTTGGCTCGCACGCGACAGGACTTTCTCTAGCCTCCAAACCACTAAGTCCCTACAAGTCCCGTGCAGTGGTATGCGAGGGCCCTTTCTCGTAGCCCCCACATGGATCAGCGCGGCTGGTGATCCAGTGTGTGTGGAGCGCAATATGGTGTGCTGGATGATTGCCATGTGGCCAAGATCTGTCTGCTCAGAAAGCACTATCTACATTAGCCCCCTTTCTGCGCGTGAAGACTCACAGCCGGATAGACTTCCATGCGCAGGAACCAACGTGCGCGTCACCGACACGCACCAATTCAAATGTATGCAGGTTCAGCCCCCGTGCGTGCCATTATGACATAAAACCCCTGGATTCGTGTCGTCTGGCCTTTAGGGTTTTAGGCGTGACGTCAGCTTGTCCTGTGATTGCGCGATTCGACGGTGACGGTTGCGATTCGACTACTGAAAGGACGCAGCCCTTCATTGTTTTTGGATAAATACTCTGTACTCTCCATTGTTGCAAAGTATCACTTCTTTCTCCTAAAGTGAATGATACCCGGAAGCCTTCAAGAGCAGATTCAGATAATCAATCACCAGTTCTCTCTTGTCAATCGTCTTCTTCAACTGTACGCATCCAAGCAAGCTTTACCAAAACAAGGTTGGCCTTGTTCAATTGCGTTTAATATACTGATATATGCTTTGAACTGCGTTGGATCTGCAAACCCGTAACATATTATCCACTGAAAACTTATGAAGAAGCTCTCGATCTTTGAATCCAATTTCGATTTAATCCCCAGATGATAAGGATCTTGAATGTAGGGTTTCTGAAATCCCTGATAATGTAAACGATTCCAATCTCTAATTTTGAAGATTGCCACTGGACTGTTCATCTTTCTTCCAATAAGTCCTTGTATGCTTTGAACTGAATCTTGAAATTCAAACTGAAGTGTGCATATTTCTCCCCCATTTTTTCCTTGCTTACAAAAGGTACTAAACCCATTAAGGAGTTCGAAGAAATACCTGATCTTCCCCGGGCTTTATGGCGAAAAGCCCCCTATCTGGGTGGCAAAGACTTCTACCATGCTAGGGTTAAGGCGAAGAAACTGCCAATCCCTGTCCCCGGTGAAGGATTGCAAACGATAACCCCTCCAGTTAACTCGGCCCTGCTCGAATTAATCGATTCCGAAGATGTGGTTCGATTGGGAGTCGAAAATGGGTATTTCCCGTACACTGCGGTTTCCACCCAAGCTTTTGTTCAGAAATTGGACTTCATGGATGAGTGGATTGACCATGTATTGACTCATCACGCCATGAATCTAAACGATGCTGGCGTATACTTCGCAGTTCGTGCTATGAAGGGTGCTGCCGTGAAGCTGGACCAGTCCATGCTTCTAAACCTTCTTTCTCGCTACTCGCCTGCGACTCACACATTCCATTTTGCTGAGTTCGAGGCTGCTCCCACGCTCGAAGATGTGCACATGCTGTATGATCTGTCTCCCATGGGCGAGGTGGATCCTTTAAGTCCCTTGAGGACAGATGCGGAGATCGCTTTGTACAAACAGATGGAAGAGTGCTTGTCAGAAGTGAAGAAAATTTCCACCCGGTGGACTACTACAAAAGTCCTACCTGACTGGCAGTTGGTTGATACATCTGCGAAGAACACTTGGAGTAAGTGGGTGCAATACTTTTTCCCGTGATTATGCGAACAGAAGCATCACCAAGAAGCTTCTGAGTCAAAACCCGAAGGCTAAGAACTATGTGAATGGCAAGGGTTATCACTTGACCCTATGCGGCTTCCTCTGTGCCTGGTTGTCGAGGTACTTAATCGATGGTCACCCACATGATTGGGTCTTCTATCATGTTCTGCCTCTTGCTGTGAAGTTGGCCCTTGGCCTGAAAGTCGCACTTGGACCCTTAGTCTTGGGCACGCTGTACTACAGGTTGGATCAGCTGGTCGTGGCAATGAAGGAATCGCGTGGCCGCCTCGACGTACTGACTTACATTAACATTGCTTTCTTGACAATGTGGGTCTTCGAGCGATGGCCCTCTTATGTCTCAGTCGCTTCTAAGCCCAGCAAATGGTGTCCCCCAGGTGCGGAAGAGGAGCGTAATAGCGGCAGGGCTGCGAGATGGTTCGGAACTAACTTCCCCAAGTGCGTTTGGAGCCTGATATGCGACAATCGGGAAGAGTTTATAGCCAGGCCTTATGCCATGCGCGTTGAGAATGTGCGATGGTTCCCGAAACTGTATCCCTCCAAGGCTGTTGCTTTCTCAAAAGAGCTCCTTTTCGAGGGCGGAGAGCATTTCCACGAGCGCTATCACGAATTCTTTTGCTGGTGCCTGAGGGGTTCCCTTCCTGCTCTCGCAGAGCATGTTCGTGAGCTCGCGCCCAGGTACGAAAGGATTACCGTGGATGTTGATCCCACTCGCGTTTCTCCCCAGTTTGGCTTCGATGCAGTGGCACCATCAATCTGGCCGCAGTCTATCATCAGAGGCTGCTACAAGCGGTTATTGTCTAGGGAGTGTAAAACAATCTTGATGAGAAATCTTCCCTTCGAGCAACCTCCAGGTAACCGCGAAGGTGGCTATTCCAGAAACTGGGTCGCTTACTGGAACGCCCAGCAGACAAGGTTTGAGACACAGTCGGTCCCTCAGCCAAGCAGAGCTCCTGTGATCAAAATGAATTCTTTCCCTTTTCGTCCCAATTGTAGCCTGGACGAGTCTGAATATGGTTGCTATTCGTTGCTGGATCGCGAGAATCACCTGTGTCTCTCCATCATTCTTGATGAAAAGATCGCCGCAATTAGGAGAGGTGATTCGCATGTCATAAGATATAGCGAAACTTTCGCCAAGGTAAGCAATTTCTTTTGCACGCGCTAAGTTCCCTTACTCCAATATGTCAAAAGCTTCATGCTTCACTTTCTGTTGCAGTGCCATGTGATGAGATTTGCATCTGGTGAGCGTTCCAAATCGCTGGTCACCACCATTGTTACTGCAAGACGGCAAGGACAACCAGTTCGGTTGGCATCGAAGATGGATCCCGCGGTTGAGACCAAAATTCGCGAGACCATGAATGCTTTTGCTGATTCGCTGATAGACAATACTCCAGCCTTGTCTCCTCCCCGGAATGATCCGTCTCCTCCAGCGACTGCTGCTCCGAGAGCGAAAAGTCCCAGACAAAGAGGAATCACGATCTCTTCCCCTAGGAGCGCTCCAACTTCCCCTCCTGCGAGATCCCTTACTTCCAGGGATAAAGGTAAAGGTCGCATGACCAGTAAAGCGCGGAAGGAGCTCGCAGTGGAGACCTTTGTTCCGTTCGGCCAGGAGGAAGAAGAGGAGAGGAGGGAGCCAAGAGAAGGAGATGAAGAAGAGGAAAGAATTGAAGATGTCAGAGACAGAGAGAGAGAGATGCGATACAAGAGGAAGATTCAGGAGGTATCTCAATCGTACTTCTCTTCTCATTATCTTAACTCTTTTGCAATCTGGTTTGAACAAATTATTTCTTCACAGATGATGACGATGAGACCATCAGTGGCCTTTTGGCCAAGAAGCAGAAGAGGGGTTCTCATTCTGGTGTTTCCGATGAAACCATAAGCGAGGACATTCTTGCCGAGTCCAGGAGAACAACTGCGGAAGCTGCTGAAAGGAGAAGAAAGCGAGAGAAGAAGAACTCGAACGCGTGAAGCAAAGGAGCCTAGAAGAACAACACGTCGACGACCTAGAGCGTCCAACTGATGAGGAAGATGTGATTCCAGAAGAGGTGGCTCCTCAAGTCGAAGAGGAGGATGCGGCTCCAGAAGAAGATGCGGCAGCTCTAGAGCAGGCCCAAGCAGATTTTGAAGAAATCGCAGGCGGTAATGAAGGTGAGATTTTTAATCTCGCAGTAACTTATCGAGATGTTATTGTCGGTGCGCTAAAGCACGGTGTGTCAAAAGCTGACATTCGCCGTTGGCTAGTAGGCAAGTGCGGTGAACTCTCAGGTAATCATTTGAGCAATATGTGTGAACTAGGCTTAGCAACCCAAACATGATCATGACTGGTTTCTTCGCGCCCCAGGTCACGCTCACCTTAAAGACATGCTTAATGAAGACACATTAATAGGGCAAGGTTCCACGTCCTTAGCATATGACGAGGATGCTGCAATCCCACCTTCGTGTGGAGGTGCTCGCTCTTAGCTTACCAAAAATAAAATAATATACGATACAAGTTACCTCACACCATCGTATTTTGTATCGCAGGTAATGCTGATGAAGCCGTGTTGGAGCAAAGGAGTCAACCTTCTGCATCCTATGTCCCGGTGCCGAGTTCTCATACTGAGAAACCTGTCGCAGCTGCTGAATATGCAGGAGAGCCCCTTGAGGACGTCATCGAACTTTCTGATGATGCCGAGGCTGACACTGTGTTGATGGAGGACGATGCCCATGCTGGTGCTGAGGAAATAGGAACGAACGCTGCTGATGCTATCGCACCCGAAGGTATCCCTCATCAAGCTGCAACTTCGGCTGCCGCCATGCCTCCGGCGATGACTGAGCCTGCGGCACCTCTTCCTGCGTGGAACTTTTGGGGTTCGCAGGTCGGGGCTGCAATCGCATCTGGTGCGGCTTATACTCTTCCCGCCAACTATGAGGAGTTAGAGCTCGCAGCTGATAGAAGGGCAATGGAGCGAGGACAGTCTTCAACTACCCCAGCGATGCGCATTCCTTCTCTAAGCGAGATCCTTGAAGGAAATGGTATGTCGTGATTTGTTGTTCGCATCTTGCATTCTTCATTTGTGAGTTCGATAGTCTAACTTGGCTTTGACATTGCTTTAGGGTTGAAGCAAGCTGATGTGGACTGGCTAGTTCGGATGCGCCTCTCCTACCACCAATCATTTTCGAGGTCTCTGGAGATAGGGCCCTTCGACAGGAGGCTATTTCTGACTGAAGCCATCTGGATTCTGGAGCAGCTGTCCGCGGCCACACCTGTGACCATTTCTCCTCAGAGCGTGGAATTGCTTTTTGGCATGTGCCAAAACCTTCTCGCCAAAGTTCAAAGCAAGTTGGGCTTTGGGTTTCTTGTCAAAAGAGTCACCCTGATTCGCGCGGCCGTGACTTTGAAACGCGGCTACCAAAACCTCGCAGCTGAGAAGCAGAAGGTAGAGCAGCAAAGGCAAAAGGTTGAAGAGGCTGTGAAACTCTTTCATGAGATGAACGCCGAATGCGAGCAATTGAAGCAAGAAGTGGAGCAAGTGGAAAATCTGAGCCGTCAGTTTACTCCTAATGACTCCTTGATCAAGGGCTTGTTTTGAAAAAATAGCAAATAAGTAGCTAAAACATTACTGTAATGTTGCTAGGGTTTCTCCCCCTTTTTTTCGAAAAGAAATTTGAATGCCTGTTTTGCCCTTCTCGGGATTTGTTAAAGCATATCTCTGCATATCAATTTTGACGTCAGCAATTGATATTCTGCCTTGATTTTCGCGCTAATTGCTCATTAGATAAGCACACTTTCCTTGGGAAGTCCATCCGAATCCTGACCATCCGTCATTAATTAGGATACGCAACCGAATCGTCGTAGCCTTTAGTAGGGTAATTGATTGTTACCTCTTTTCAAGGCGTAAGTGATTGATCCTTACCCTCTTTTCAAATTCTGCTGACTCATCTTGGTAACTGAAGAGTCTCCACAAGGTCTATATAAACCCTGCCTCTTGCTATTTGGGTTCTTCATCCCACAATGTGGCTTGCCGTGAGTCCTTACGACTGCTGGCTTCAACGCTTGTTTTTCGTTGATTCATGGCAGCTTCAAGTTGTGAAACCTGAGTTTGTGCTTTGTGCTATAGAAATAGTTTCCAAGATCTGCTTCGTAAGGCTTATTGATCTTTATAACTATCATAAAGAAGATGCAGATAATACCTCATGTTTGCTCGAAGAATTTTCTTCGTCTATTATGCTTGCAGGTCATGTTTCCGGCCGCCTCCCGGCGAGGTGCAGCGCCGTACTGACCTTGCTACCGTCTCGTAATGAACGGCGGATTTCTCCTCTAGCTTTCCAGGAGGAGAATTTCTTGCCTCCTCGTTCTTGAACTCGGGATGGCGAGCCAATGTGCTCGTCTCCGTGGACAAGGAGCCTCTTGCCTTTGGAGTTGCTGCTTGCCTGTTCTTCACATCCGCATACGCCGGAACAGGTGGTTCCTCAAGCACATATCTTGATCAGACAGAGGCCTTGTCAGATCCTGGGATCTTGAACATAGCGTCGCATAGGTTTTGTAGACATGGCGAGCTGCGGGCTGTTCTTCTCGCAGGAACACCCTACTTGCTACAGATCTTTGGTCGTAGATCTTTGTATCACATAGCTTCTGCTAGGACCGTTAGGTCGATCCTTTTCCAGTTAGGATTCCCCCGATGTGTAACTTCTGCTTGTAAGTTACTACTTAGATACATTGTAAGCCATGTTGGCTGCGTAACTAGCTTGATCTGAGCTTTTCGCTTGTAAGCTGTTATCTAGACAGATAAATTGCAAGTCATTTTCACTCATAATGATAAATCGTTTTGTATGATTTGCTGTCTTGTTACAGCAAATTGCAATTTCGCATGCGTATTGGCAAATTTCGCCTTTTGTAGTGTTGTATTCACACTTTGCATTGTTGCTATAATTGGCTATCTGTCGAATAGATTCGCAGATATGTTTTTAGATCGTTTGAGATCGTATTTGCGCAGCTTTGCTACCTTGGCGAATAGGCTTGCGATTTACTTCAGATTCAAGTGCAGGTGCTATCTCAGCAGATAGGCTTTTGTAGATCACTTAAGATCATTTTGCATAATGTTGCTATCATGGCAGATAGACTTGAGAATCATTTTAAGATCGCATTTGTATAGTGCTGCTATCGTGGCAGATAGGCTTGAAAGATCATTTAAGATCATACTCGCATAGGCTGCTATCGTTGCAGATAGGCTTAAAAGATCAATTAAGATCATATTCGCATGAGCTGCTATCGTGGCAGATAGGCTTAAAAGATCACTTAAGATCGTATTCGCATGGGCTGCTATCGTGGCAGATAGGCTTAAAAGATCAGTTAAGATCGTATTTGCGTAGGCTGCTATCGTGGCAGATAGGCTTTTAGAAGATCACTTAAGATCGTATACGCACGGGTTGCTATCACGGCGGATAGGCTTTCGCTAACAGTAATAATGAAATAAACAGAGCAATGAAGACAGCTAGAAGCATAAAGTTCTTCTCATTTGGGAGAAGTATTTTTATTATAAAACTCTCGTATGGGAGAGATGAGATTACAATTCTCTCATATGGGAGAGAAGATGTGCGAATCATAGCAATACAGAGCATGAAGCAAACGTTGTAATATAACGCATATAACGAGAGAAGTTAAGGATAATACTTCTTAATCCAGCGCATGTTGACTGAGCTTGGGGTTGAGGTCGTTCCATGTAACCTCCGTATGCTGTAGTAGCCACTGTCAAAGACTTCCGTGACTTCAAAGGGTCCTTCCCAATTGGCTGCGAATTTTGGGTGAGCTGCCTCTCGCATGCAATGGTCAGACGCGCGCAAGACCAAATCTCCAACTGCGAAATCTCGACGTTGGACTGTTTTGTTGTATGCACGAGCGATCCTTTCTTGGTATCATTTGTTAGTCCTTTTAGCTTGCTCCCGCTTCTCTTCTAGCAGGAATAGGTCATGATCGCGTTGGTTGTCATATAACACGTGAAAAGCCAATCTTGCAGAGTTAACCTTCACTTCCGCAGGTACCACAGCCTCAGCTTCATAGCATAAAAGGAATGGTGAGACCCCTATGGGTGTCCTTGGAGAAGTCCGATAAGCCCACAGGGCTATGCTCAAAGAATCAGCCCACTTCTTGTGGTCATCTGCGACCATCTTGCTCAAAATTCTCAATAGCGTCTTGTTGGTTGCTTCTGCTTGCCCATTCCCCTTCGGGTAGTATGGAGTGGAGCATATCTGCCTGATGTTGTATTCTGCTAGCTTTGCAGCCACCTGGCGATTGACAAAAGGAGTGCCATTATCCGAAAGGATGGTGTTGGGAATTCCGAACCTGCATATGATGCTTTCTTGGATGAAATGGACCACAGCTAGCGCATTTGCTGTCTTCAGTGGTATCGCTTCTACCCACTTGGTGAACAACTCGGTCGCAGTGAGAATGAAGTGATTCCCGTGCGAGGTCGGTCGAATGGGACCGGTGAAATCCAGAGCCCATGTGTGAAACGGCCATGGTGTTCCCAATGCATGTATATCTACGGCAGGGGCGCGCACTAGATTACCCTTGAATTGACACTCCTGGCAGCGTCTTACTTTGGTGCGGCAATCAGCCTCCATAGTGGGCCAGAAATATCCAATTGAGAGGAGTTGTCTGCATAATTTTGCACCTCCCTGATGTTCTTGTGCTTCCCTGCTGTCTAGACATCGTAGCAAGTTACCTTCGTGGCCCCTTCGCCAAAGCAGATTTTCTTGCACCACATATCGGGCTGCTTTCCTCCTTAGTTTCTCGGCTTCTTTTCTCGAATCGGGTACAGTACCCTGGGTGAGAAAATCAAAGAGTGGTTTCCTCCAATCCGCATCATCGTAGGTCAGAGCAATGAGTAAAGAGTCCCTGATCAGTGTGCAACTCTCGCACTTTCCTTGTATCAATGCTGCGGCCGTTGACATGTCCGGCCAATGAATACCATACCTCTGAGCTTTCCGGTAGATTGACACCTCACTTTCTCCGCAAGCATGTTGGTGAATCTTTTCTTACAGCAGTTGTCCCTCTTGCTCGGAGACGCATCGCATAAGTATTCCTCCAGGGCCCTTGTAATAAAGGGTGTTGTCATGTATGCAATACCTCTTTGTGGATGCCCAGTTCTCGCTGCTCGTGCCTTCTGCGATGGCCCGTAAGATTGACTTTCTCCAATCCGCATCGTCCATGCATTCATCGGTGCACGCGTCTTCTGTCAACGCCGAGGATGTTCGTACTTCAATCAAGATCCTTGCGGGACATTTGTCCGCATTGACCTTGGATCTCAAAGTAGCTAAAGCGTCAGCATGCCTATTGTCCACTCGAGGTTTGTGCTCGTATCTAACGTCGCAGAACTGTTGCACCAATTTTTGTACCAGGGTCCGGTAGGGAAATAAGTTCATTTCCTTCAAAACATACTCGCCCGAGGCTTGTTTGACGATTAGCTTGGAGTCCCCCATAACCGTCAAGTTGCTTACTTCCAAGGCCTTTGCCGCGCGGAGTCCTGCGATGAGAGCTTCATACTCTGCTTCGTTGTTGGTAACTGCGAAGTCAAGCTTTGCGGACATCTGTATGACTTCCCCATCTGGTTTGGTCAAGACTATCCCGATTCCTCCACCTTTCCTTGTTGACGAGCCGTCAAAATGGAGCGTCCAATAAGGCAACTCAACTGCATAGATTTCAGGTCCCTCCAATTTTTCTTAAATCACGGGCTCATGACTGTTATCGGGAAACTGCGCCAGCAAATCCGCTACCGCCTGCGACTTGATCGCCCGCGGCCGAACGCATGTGATGTCATATTGGGAAATGGTTATATACCACTTTGCCAATCTTCCCCCAGGGGTGGTGTGAGTCAGAAGATATTGTGACCACCACCACTTTGTGCGAAGCGAAATAGTGTCTCAACTTCTCTATTATGAAGAATAAAGCAAGGAAATGACGTTCGATGTTCGTGTACCTTGATTCCGCGGGCTGCACAATGCGAGAGATATAGTATATGGGCCTTTCTTGACCCTCATACTCCTGAGCAAGGAGAGCTCCTATAGACCTCCTTGTTGACGTCAGATACAACAAGAGTGGTGATCCTAGTTGAGGTGCGATCATTACTTTTGAAGATGTCAGCAACTCCTTTAGTTTTCCGAACGCAGCTTCGTGCTCCGCAGTCCAGTTGTATACGGCATCTTTCTTGAGAAGATCACTGAAACAGAAGGTGATTTCAGCGATCGCTGGGATGAATCTTCGCAGATAGGATAGCTTTCCCAAGAAGGTTTTCAAGGCACTCTGGTTATGCGGCGGAGTCATGCCAGTGATGGCTGATACTTTCGCAGGGTCAAGCTCGATTCCTTGGCGATGTACCACGCATCCCAAGAACTTCCCTGATGTTACCCCGAATGCACACTTCATGGGGTTCATCTTCAATTGAAAGCGTCTGCATCTGTTAAACACTTTTCGCAAATCCGCCAGATGGTCTGCCTTCTCCTTGGATTTGACAACTAGGTCATCCACATAGAATTCCACCTCCTTGTGCATCATGTCGTGGAACAGGGCCATCATGGCCCGCTGATAGGTTGCACCTGCGTTTTTGAGGCCAAAAGGCATCACCGTATAGTTGAATACTCCCACCGGGGTGATGAATGCGGTTTTCCGTGCATCTTCGGGGTCCATCTTGATCTGATTGTACCCACTGAAGCCGTCCATGAAGCTGAACATGCGATGACCCGCGGTCGAATCAATAAGTAAATCGATGTTGGGAAGCGGAAAATCGTCCTTAGGGCAGAAACGATTAAGGTCGCGAAAATCCACGCAAATACGAAGCTGCCCATTCTTCTTTACCACCGGCACAATGTTGGCCAGCCATGTGGAATGGTGATTTGGCTCTATGAATTTGGCATCCAGGAGTTTGACAATCTCCTGCTTAATCTTCACGTTGAGCTCCGGCCTAAAGCTTCTTGTGCTCTGCTTTACCGGCTTGGATCCTGGAATCACATCCAACCGATGCATGGTGATGCTCGTGTCCAGGCCAGTCATTTCATCGTATTCCCAGGCGAATACTTCCTTGTAATTAGTCAAAAGTTGTAGCAAGCTTTCCTCCTCTTCACTTGTGAGGTCCGCACTTAGAAAGACTAGCCTATTCTTTTCTTCGCTCGGGCTTAGGAATACCTCCTTCAGCTCCTGCTTCTGCGGTCTGGGTTTGTCTTCCATGCATTCGGGTGCTTCTTTGAGTTTCTCTTCTAGAGTGCTCGGCATTGGTTTTTCTGTCTCCCAAAACCTGCTCAATTTGATTGATTTGCTCAGGGATATCCCCATGCCCGCGTGGGGATACCCCCGCGCACCTTCATATGCGATAGCATTTCTTCCCGTTGGCGTAGAAACTCTCTATCTCCTTGCCTTCAGGGTCATGCTTTGCTATTCTTTTCAGAGTGTGCACAATTTTTCGCTGGTAGGCAATCCACGGCGCCTCTTCTCGCGTAGGCGGCTTTTCCTTGGCATCCTCTCTTGTCACCATCACTCCCGCCGGTGACTGATCTTTGATATCCTCCCATCGGGGCAAAGGAGTGGGGTTGAATGGTCCCGATGTTTGCTCATCTGCCATCTCGGTGAACCACACTGCCTCACTGAGATCGCTTCTTCCATGTTGAATGGATTCGTCGAAGCTGGTATCTCGACTATTCTGTCATTCCAAATGGCTTTCATCACTTGGTGAGCTGTTGAAGGGACAGCATCAAAGCGATGAATCCAGGCTCGACCTATGATCATGTGATACGTGGTGTTCGCATCTATGACATAGAATTTCGCTGAGCACTTGATTTTGCCGATCTGGATACCCAGGCGGATCCATCCTATCGTCATTCTGGAGTCGCTTCCGAATCCCATCAGCGGGGATGGACGCTTGACAATCTTGTACTCTGGAATTCCCGCTAGCTTCAATGTATGGAGCGAAACAACGTTAACTGCTGCTCCTCCGTCGACGAACGCTCTTTTGAACTCAACGCCATTGATGATAGCCGTCACGTACAGAGGCCTCTGGTGGCTCGCATCTGTCTTCTTGTCGCTGGCGGAAAAGTTTATGACCTTTTTTGTAGAGCAAGACGCCCTAACGAATTTCCCATTGGAGACTACGAGATCCTCCTCGTAGTCTTCTGCTATCCTTAAGATCGCCGTTGTCATCTCCGTCCGGTATTTTTCTGAGAAATTCATCTCGTCGAAGAACCTGCTGAAGCCGTGCGACCCCTTCATCCGGTCGGCATGTTCGTCCTCCGTGTCTGTGCTGTAGTCTTCATCATTTTGGATTTCGGCAATGATGGGTAGACCATCCTCTGCGACCTCTTCAAGATCCACAATCGAGATCATAGCGACCTTTTTGCCTTTCGATTCTTGCTCCGCATGGGCAGGGAGTGGATTGTTGCGCACATCCTGCCTTTGATCGCTGACAATCAGTTCGCCATTCTTCATCTTTTGGCTAAACACGATTCTGAGCTTCTAGCAATCCGACGTGGGATGCATAACCTTTCCGTGATATTCGCACCACTTCGGGTCCCTCACCATCTCCCTGGAGGGTGCCTTCTCGAGCGGCGGTAGAACACCGTCCTTACGCCATTGCCTGCAAAGGTCGCTTGCTTCTTCCACCGAACATGGCAGAGGTGGTGCATCAAAGTTCACAATCTTCGCCTGCTTTTGGGGTGAGACCGTATTCACTTCGGCCTCGCGTCCCCTCTTGTAGCTGAATCTCCCGATTTTGAAAGTAGTACCGCCTGAGGATCGCTCAGGGGCGTTTCTCTTTTTTCTGCCTCTCCACTATAGGCTCGATGTTCTTCGTGCATTCGATTAGCTTTGAAAACGTAGGCGTCTGCAAGTTAATAAGCATACCTTTGTACTCGTCTCGCATGCACTGCAGGCATATCTCTACGAGTCTGCTTTCGAGTATCACATCTTTGCATTCCAAGGACTTGGCCCTGAACTTCTTGATGAAGGTTATTCCGTCCTCCTCACGCTTCTGATACATCCGCGAGAGATGAATCAACGTCACCTTTTCCTCCATCTGGAAGAACTTGGTGTAGAAATTCTGGACCATGTCGTCCCAAGTCTTCACGGATCCGGCTTCCAACGTCCTGTACCACTTGTAAGCCACGTTCCCCAAGGATTTCGGGAACTCACGCATCAGCAGTTTGGGATCAGCTCCATACTGCCCCATCACATCGATGAAACGCATGACATGCTCATGGGCGTTCCCATTGACATCTTCGAACTTGTCCCATTTAGGAGCCTTGTACCCAGCAGGGTTAGGCATGAGATAGATCTCTCATGGGATAGGCGGATCGTTGTCGAGCTTCGGGATGATGGTATTCGCGAACGATTGGTGAGCCAGAAATGTGTCTATGCGTCGTTGCAGAGACGTCATACACTCCGGAGTACTTCCCTCGGCAGCGGGAGGAGGGGTTGTCGCAGGTGGAGGCGACACATATGTCGCAGGAGGACTAGGGACGTATTGCGAATTCACGTTACCCCAGACTGCCGTTGGAGGAGGCAAGGGATACTGTGAGGCCGGATTAGGTATCAAAGCCGAAGGCTGAGGAGTATGAGCAGCGAGAGGCAACATTTGAGCTGTTGACCCCTGAATTGAGGGTAGCTGCGTAGTCGCCGGCGGAGTTTGCAGATTAGGGTTGGGTGGTGTGGTTGACACTCCCAATCCTTGAGTGGTGGAGACTCCTCCTCCCTGAGAGACGGCGGTGGCTGGTGCGGGGTTTGGAGCAAGAGTTCCCAAGACAACCATGATCTGTTCTAGCTGCGCAGATTGAGCTTTGAGAGCCTTCGCCTGACTCTGGATGGTGGCGTCCAAGGCTTCTAGCGTCGGAGCTTCACTGGTAGCTGTAGGAGTACGGCGAATCTCCTCTCCTGAAGCGGCCTTCGTGGAAGGCGATCTGTTACTGACATCATCCTCC
The DNA here is from genome assembly GCA_023055425.1 of Linanthus parryae. NCBI lineage: Eukaryota > Viridiplantae > Streptophyta > Magnoliopsida > Ericales > Polemoniaceae > Linanthus > Linanthus parryae. The sequence goes on along the minus strand of JALGPY010000004.1, from coordinate 97,973,541 downwards.
TGAGACATGGTTGCTTGCAATGGTAAGTTCACGTCGGGTTCACCAAAATGTGCACAAGAGAATCCGGCGGGGAGCACTCTGTCTACACCAAGAGAAGAGGATCGGAAATGGCACATGAAGAGTTGGGTTGTGTGTAGGGAGAGAGTAAGGCAATAGTAATGTCTGAGAGAGAGACAGGGGTTTGGCAGAGCTTCCGCGTATGTCTGGTGTGTTCTCCTTGTATGGAAGGGTTAACGTCCTATATATAACGGAGAATGTGACCGTTGCAGTGTGGTCAATGCGCCCATCAATGGCGGCTTAATTAGCTTAACCACAACGGCACGTTCGTCCGCGTATATAGGGACTGTTACAGCACGTTATGCGCGAATACCAGAACCGGTATGGGGTTGACAGGGTTTGACCTGATTGACCGGGTTTATGGAGCTCGTGCCATAAATCTCTCAAAAGCATTTACTAAAGGTCGCGCGCGGGCTTGGCTCGCACGCGACAGGACTTACTCTAGCCTCCAAACCACTAAGCCCCTACAAGTCCCGTGCAGTGGTATGCGAGGGCCCTGTCTCGTAGCCCCCACATGGATCAGCGCGGCTGGTGATCGAGTGTGTGTGGAGCACAATATGGTGTGCTGGATGATTGCCACGTGGCCAAGATCTGTCTGCTCAGAAAGCACTATCTACAACATGTTAGTTAATGCACACTAGACTGCTAAAAAATTATGAGAGTGATATTTTCTATTGAATCATTTTGATTTAAATTATTAAATTGTGTACGTATTTATTCGCTACTTCTATGTTTCAAATATTGCCGAGACTTGAAGAGAAAGAATAAGAGTGAAAGTCCCAACGGGACGGAGTTTTACTCTAGTGTATGAACAACGTAACTCATTCTTACGTTGCAGCTAGGGTGGTAGTTCAAGTGGTAGAGCGTCGGAAGTCCCTGCATGAGGTTCTGTGTAATTTCTCTAAAAAAAAACTCCTTACGTTTAGTTGCGAGGTCTTGTATATTGACATGATAAATGCTAAGTTTTCACATTTTCCGGCACAAATATTATCGGTGATTAATTTTCACTGTAATTAAAAGACTTTTTGTAATGAGAAAATGTTTATATTAAAGTATCATCCACAAAGTGAAATACGTAAATGGGTGCTAGCTCAATGGTATAGTGTTTGAAGTAATTATAAATAAAATTAAAATTGTCCTCTATGGTATCCCTAAAACAAACCTTATTATAAAATGAAGTAAGTGTGTGTGTATGAGTCAAATCGAACTCGAACTTATATGAGTAAAAGGAATACTTTAGAATTGAAAAAGGTATATACTCTGTTATGCTAGATGGGTCTTCAGGTTAGTTACCAGCATGAGCTCGGTGTCCGAGGGTAGAGAGTACATGTATATCAATTGTGACTCACAATTCAATTAGGTAATCGGTCTTCACTAATTGGTTCAATGGAACAACTAAATGTTCTAACCGCACTGTTAATTGTGACACCTTACTCAATCGTACCTGAAGGGAAAATTCGACGAGATTTATCCCGGACCACGTGATTTATGCTGATAATTACTATGGTAAGTTACTATGGTATTCAAAAAAATTACTATGGTAAGTTAACTTGCGGAATAAAACTTACCACAGTCCATCCGGACTGGTATGGCGCGATTACCGAAACTTTGACCAGCTTCTAACGGAGCTGCGTTCCGAATCAGACTACAAGACCTGATCCAATTGATCCGTCTCGTCGAGATACACAATTTTCATATATGACTCGTCTTCATCCGACAACTGTAGCTCCAGTTATGCCCTGAAAACCGAATTCAGATCCTGTTGGAAATCGAATGCGGACCAGAAACTTTGACCAGCGATATCTGGAGTTCTACAACTCCGATCGACACGCTCTTTATTCAAGTCGCTTCTTTTTTCCGAGATCTACAACTTTCGTGTTTTACTAAAAACGATCAGAGATTGTTACCTAGGCCTAAACACCCAAAAACCGAATATGGTGTGTCCGGAAGCCTTCCGACGTATGATCCAAGCTTACGATTCAAATTCGAAGGTGATTCGAACATGAAAAGCTCGTGAGTGCACAGCTATGATTTTCTCTCTTGTGTGAAAAAGATGTGTGACCAATCATCATCACTTAAGAACTATGGTGGATTATTTATAGAGACATATTATTAACCCTAATATTAGGAATACCCATAATTGCACACAAGTCCCTTGTAGGAAAATTTACATAGCATGTCCCTCGCTACAAATTTTACTGTAGCTTGCAATTAAATCCTAATCATATGGTTTGTAGTAATACCCATCAACTATAAAATACCAAGTATAATCTCAATTTACATTCCACACTTGAAACTCAAAACCACTTGTAAATCACATGATCTCGCTTATGTTGGACTACGTCGGGGACTTCTGGAGAAAATAAATGAATCGGCTCCCAATAATATATTTGTACTCATAATTCAATCCGAATTAAATTCAAAACTAATTATTAATTATAGTTTACTCCACCATAAAAATATAATTGCTTTCCGACATTTATTCTCATCATTATGTACGAGCTCCTGTTATTAATATTAGATAACTTCTCACATTAAGATTACAGATACCCGTTAATGCCGATCTACTTTTACTGACAATTTCGATCTCATAAACATCTTATGTATTCCCTGATCCAAACCGCTCAACCCTTATTTTAAACACTGTTTTTAAACGGATATCAAACAATTTTAGATTATGATTTTAAATGTTTTTTAGCACTTTTTTTTACTGTTTTTCTTGTTTTTAAACGGATACCAAACAAGCTCTAATTTTGACTTGGGGAATTACCCTTGTAAACATGTATCTTGGTGAACGTCAGCTGTATTAAACACGAATTCGATCTACTTAACAAAGGAATGTATCTTTTTTAGAATACTACAAACTATTTTTTTTTAATTTACTTTTTTCTTGGTGAACGTCAACTGTATTAAAAGTGCACATCGAACTACTAATTGGTTTAAACAGAATATCAATTGCGAATCGGACCATCAATCTTCATTAATGTGCTAAATAGAACTACTAGTTCATCAAATCAGACTAACAATTGTGACTCACGGCTTGTTTGGACCACCGATCTTCACTAATTAACTCATTCAAAATACAAACTGATCCATCGGACTATCAAATGAAACTTCACTAATGAACACACCGTGCACTGGACTATGGATCTTTAGAGGTTGACTCAATCAACCTACGAGTGTAGGAGTTAACCAAATTGAACTATAGACCTATACCAATCGAACCATTATAACTTCTTATTAATATATTTGGACTAATCTTAACTAACCGCTCAAATTGACCATCGATCTCTATGAATGGATTCAATCGATGTTCTAGTCGACCAAGTTTGACTTAATGCTCTATTGAACGTCGACCCTTACTAATTAATAAACTCAGCCAAACTCAAAATAGACCAAATTAGACCATCATTTGTTACTCACTCTGCACAAGGGCATTCTATCATCTCTACTAATGAACTCAATTGAATTAGACTATAAATTGTGTGTCGCTGTTCAAATAGGTCGTTGATTTCTATCAATGAATTCAATCGAAGTAGTGATTCATCAAATCAGACTATCAATTGTGACCCACCATTCAATTAGACCATCGATCTTCACTAATGAACTCAATCGAACTACTAATTGATCAAACCGGACTATCAATTGTGACTCACAACTCAATCGGCCCATCGATATTCACTAATGAACTCAATCGAACTACTAACTGATCAAATCGAACAATCAGTTGTTTCTCACCAATTAATCGAACTACTAGTTTATCAAATAAGACTAACAATTGTGACCATCGATCTTCACTAATGAGCTCAATCCAACTACTAGCTGATCAAATCGGACTATCAAATGTGTCTCACCACTCGGTCGGACCATCGATCTTCTATAATGAACCCAACCGAACTACTAACTGATCAAATTGGACTATCAGTTGTGCCTCACCACTCAATTGAACCATCGATCATCGCTAATGAACTCAATCGAACAACTAGATGATCAAATCGGACCAACAATTGTGACTCGCCATTCAATCGGGCCATCTATCTTCGCTAATGAGCTCAACTAAAATGCTAACTGATTGTATGGGACTATTAATTGTGACTCACCACTCAATCGAACAATCGATGTTCATTAATGAACTCAATGAAACTACTAATTAGTCCAATCGAAATATCAATTGTGACTCACCATTTTGATTTTCACAACTATTCACTGGGTCACCTTGACCCGGTGATTTGGATAGCAAAATGATGCAATTTTTACTAATCGTTTCATGATGTTGTAGAGTAAAAGTTGCTCTATAACACAATGAAAAAATTAACAAAAAATTGCATCGTTTTACGATCCAAATCACGTGGTCAAAAGTGACCTAGATACAAGTCACAAAGTCAAATGGAAAGAACCAGAGTGGTGGTACTCAATAGCGGATCATTCCTTGAGGTTTTTCTAATACAAATTACTACTTGTTTTTAAAAAAAAAAAAAAAATAGAGGGATCACTTTCAGGAGGGGAATGAAAATTTAACCGAACGAAAAATTCTGCTCTACACAATAGGGGGGAACTAAACCTTCACCAAAAAAAGTTAGCCAAACAAACTTCACTTTTATCAAAACACCCCCTCTTCTCTCAAGAAACCCACGAAACCCTTCCGGAAGCCCTCTTCAGATCCATGGAACCACAACCACGCATCTTCCATCATTCAACTATATGCTGAAGTCCTCCCTTCTTCCTCACCCCTTGGTCCAGAAGAGGCGACAAAAGGCAAAGGAGAAGCAAATACTCTTCCTCCAGATAGACAGAGATATGACGCTACTTCGGCGAGAGGAGACCGATGTTCGACTGAATATATACCTCGACGATTCTGCCGCCTGGATCCTAGAAGGTTGAAGCGCGAAATTGTGTGTTCTAGAAAGTCATCTCCTTCTTCTTTGGTCTTCAATTTAATCTTGGAAATCATCTAGTAACCTTCTGTGATTATGGACAGTTGGAGAGACCATCTGATTTCGGTGAGCGTAAATTTGAGGTTACGAGCATCAAACTCTGCGTCAATCGTAGATTCCATGGCAGGACGCAATAGAAGGTACCTTCTATCTAATTTTGTGCCCTCTTCTATTTCTATAGCTTATTCGATAATTTTATGATATGACCTTTAATATCTTCAATATCTCCTCCGATTTTGATATTTTTACCCGTTGATTCACATATTGGACCGTGATTTGCTGAAAGGTTTTGCCTAATTTAGGAACTTTTTTTTCCTAATTTTTGTGTATTGTTACCTTGTATTGTCAATATATCAATGTAATGCCATGAGCTGAGGAGTTGAGTTAGTATTTTCAGTACATTTTTCTTAGAAGAGTATTTTCAGTACAGTTAGATGTCACTAAATTGACAAGCACAACCAGTTCATATAGTAACGTGAGTGGGATACGTTGCCCCAACATAGCTCCGCCTTTAAGTGAGACTCAGGCAGTGGAGGACGCAGGATTTCAAATGAGTGGGGGCCAAATACTTAATGTGGAACTTCTATTGAATAAATTTCACAGCCTATTTTCAATAAATTATTCTTAAGCGAACACAATACGATAATATGCAATTACGTTAATCTAACAACCAATGTATGTAAGGTTTTGAGCTTTTCAAATCATTTAACTTGGAACGAGTCTAATTTCAAATTATCAAATTAAATGTATAACATTGAAATTTGAAATGAAGTTTCATTTTGAAGGTTCTTTTAGGGTTACCAATGATAGTAACAGAATTTGCTGGGGCAATATATTGCGAAATTGCAATACTACCAAAAACTTAAAGGGAGGGATATGAATTTCTTAAAAGCTTGTGGGGGCCATGGCCCCTACTTGCCCCCATTTAGGTCCGCCAGTGGACTCAGGACTTGGGCATCACAAGTTCTCATATGGCTTACATCTGGTGGGATTCGGTTTCAAGTTTGACCAATGTCAAAACCCATGGTGCCCTTATAATGTGACTCAAACGTAAGAACAACAGAAAGAAAATTTAAGACTGTGGAAGACATCTAATTTTTGATGCTCACTCTTGGAATGATTCAATAATTTAAGTAATAGAGGGTGAAGACATGGATCAAAAACAATGGAGCACAATCATTTCGATAACTCTCTCGCTAAGACCAACCTTTCTGTGACTTCAGCGGTGAGAGTTTGAAAAATGTTATCTGATTTTTTTATTGTCACTGACTAGCTGACAGTTTATCTGTACCACGTTTATGGAATTATCGAGATTATAAATCTAAATTGCTGCATTTTATTTTGTAATTGGTTGCAAGTAGTGCAGAGGATTTCTCTCATGTTTTTTCTTGTCGTACCAGAAAATCGTCAAATCTGATTGTTTTCCCTATATTTCATTTATATTGCTTTAAGTTCCTCTTTCAAATGAGACCTTAAAGTTGGTGTGGCAGCAGTCAAAAGAAATTCATCATACTCAAACTGAGCTGCTTTTGTTGACAGCTTGTTATTGCCTTTATATGAGGGAAAAAGGAGGATGCCATGTTCTTTGCACACATGTTTCCCGTGGATATATTTTACCTATGTCAGTGCCTTGAAACATAGAATGGTACATCAGGATTTTGTTAAATATGTGTTTCTAGTTTGACTTGAACTTTATTTGGTGTCTAGGAGAATGGTTTGGGATGGGGTCTCAGATTGATTGTGAAGATTTTAGAGTAAGAAGACAATTTTTTTTTTTTATCATGTAGCATGTTCTTTTAGTTTATGACAAGTGGGTTGAAGATTGACACAAAACTCAATGAGGGAGATTAAAAAGCCTATTTAACAACTGAAATGGATGCCAATCTCTGATGGAACAAGAGAAACATGAAGTGAAAGTGATTTTACCCCTTGATGTTAGAAGTGTCAGAGGACGTTTGATATATATCACCAAGGAGAAAGGGAGGTCATGGAGGGGCAAGGGAGCCCCCCTTATTTTAAAGAACAACATTTGCACCCCAAAAATTTAAAGATTTATTCAGTTGTGCCCCCCTTTTTTATTATTAAAAGTGTGTCTTCAAAAAATTCCAATTATGTCCAAAATAATGAAATATTTCTTTCGAAGGACCCTTACAAATATATTTCATTCGAAAATGTTGTGCCCCCGTCTTTCTTAAATCCTGGCTCCGCCACTGTATTTTGTAGAGCTAGCACAAATTAGAGTGTGAGACGAGTGGATAAGGGGTTTTTTATATTCTATTTGGCCCAAAATTCTGTAGGATTGGGGGATTATTGACCTCTCGAGGAAATTTAATCTTACAGTTGGCTAAAGTTTATAGGTGTTTCAATTGTAGGTGTTTCATATGTACAAGGCCCAAAATTCTGTAGGATTGCGATATTACGCTCAATTCTCAATTGTAGGTGTTTCATATGTACAAGGTCGGATTGTAAGGGAAATCGGTCTAAAGTTTATAAAGGAATGGTTCGTCGTGCTCAGGGCCAGAATGGTTTGTCTCCGGATGCTTTCAAGTTAAAACCTGCCACGTCTTTCAAGAACATTCTAAATGGTCCACACTTTGGCCATAGACAACTGAATTCGTTAGGTGTCCCATGCTTGTAATAACTTGTTGGTAGGAAACTAGTATTGACGGAGTTTTGGTGCATTTTGTGAACTGAGTTGTTGCGCAATTAAGACTCATTTCAATTTCGGTATCTCTTTTGGCAATAGACTACATGCTTGTAATAGTTTTTGGGAAGGCTAGAATAGTTCGTAATAAATGTAAGAATATCGTAAATGTCCAATTTAGTAAATTAGCTGAAGTACTAGTTGAATTTGAACAATGCTTCCTGGCCTTGCACTTGTTTCATTTAGTAAATTAGCTCAAGTACTAGATGACTCGCCAAAGAAGAAAATTACCCATGAACGCAAGGCTAGAAAGCATTGTTAAAATGCAGTGATTGAATATATAAGTCTAATGCTCAAGAACTGCTTGTCAATCTTGTTTTTAGATAATTGTTTGTGATGAAGAACGAAACATAAGAGGTCCTACAATCTACTAACTCTGCTACAAATTGAATGCATTACTTCATCTAACTTCGCATAGAATGCTTAACTTCACTTCCGTAGTGGCAAGTCAGCTAAGTTACATATAGCATATTGTAAATAACAAAGAGAATCTGAGTCCTTCCTTTCATTCACTTATAAATGATGTTTCAAGGTGGAGCTCAAATGTTAAGCAATATTACGTGCAGAATATACTCTGCTTTATTAATAAGCCTGATTATGATGGCATAGATATCATAAATTTTCCACTAAAAATACTCAATAACTTATTGATCATATTACCGTTGCAAAGAGGATGAAACCTGCTTGCTGTATGGAAGAGTAAAAGCACAGTAGCAGATACTCCTACGCGGCACATCTTGGCAGACTGGACTTGCAATCTAAAGTGGATAAGGCAGGTGTGGACAAATTTTTAAATCAGCAGCAAAGAATTCAGTAGGAAGACTTCCAGTTTTAGATTAGCAAACTTAATTGAAAAAAATAAAAATCAGAAAACTCTCACGCATGAGATCAGCTAAGCAAAACAGTAACCACAAATCAGAGTCCGATGCTTTCGTGAAAAATGAGAAACCATAACTAACATGTCGTTGAAGCTATCCATTTGTGGGACTACATTTTATGAATGTATATCAAAGCATTTTGTCTTCAAGATCAAACAGCCAGTTCAGCCTTGAGAATTGTTATAACGTTCACTGTCTATGAACCCTATCCCAACAGAAGCCATCCATTCATTTCGACTCTCAATGATCTAACTGTATGCTGAGGAGTTGGGACCCTAGATTACATCACATAGGAATTACTACCCAATATCTCCACTTGAGTATGCAAAATAAACCAAGCAGAAAACATAAACCCTCAAAATTGATTACCAAAAACATAGCGGTGCATAGATTTCCTAGGATTTGAAAGAGCTACTGCAGATATCGTTGACCGAAAAGAAACCCTAGAAAATCACAGAATGGAATAGTATGAGAAAACCTTAGAAGCCCCAATCAAGAATCCGATTGGTAGAAGTCCACTTTTTAGTTGGAGAAGGAGCGATGGGATGGAGATTCGCTCCTTCTCCGTCAAACCACTTTAATTGGACGACGAAGACTTCTACAGGTGCTTCACCAGTAGCCTTTTCGATCCGGATACCTCGATTTCTCCGGCATCGCAAGCAATTCCACCACGGATACCTCGATTTCTGTACACAACCCCTGGGATACTAATCTGCTATTCAGATTGAATAACTAGAAATCTTTCGAGATTCATCCATTATCAAAGCTCTTGATAGGTTTGCAGAAATGAAGAAAGAGAAAAGGAAAGTTTGCAGAGGAAGGAGAGAAGAAGCTGACGAAGAAGAGTGTATTCTTCTTGTGAAAGAAAAGATCCCACATCATGCCTCTATAAGGCTAACGGCATGAGTGAGAATCACCAATCCGACCATGACACGTGGCTGGTGATGATCAGTACAAAATAAGAGATCTACGGTCCAGATGAGTTCCTAGCCAGCTATGCCAAACGACATCGTTGGACTAATAAGCTCAACACAGAATTATTACAAATAGCAACATAACTTAAATAAAAGACATAAAAGCACCCCCTCTATATTCTAACACCCCCTCTCAAGTAGGATGTAGGAGAGTTCCCAATCCTAACATGCAGACAAGAGTATTGAAAAGAGGTCCTGAGAGTGGCTTAGTGAGAACATCTGCTAGCTGAAGTTGAGAAGGAACATGCTCCAGCTTGATCACTTGATTTTGAAGAAGATCCCTGACTTGATGACAATCAAGCTCTATATGTTTAGTTCTCTCATGGAAGATGGGATTCTGTGCTATATAGATTGCTGAGCTGCTATCACACAAAATTAGAGGCTTCTTGCAGCTGGTGATTTTCAATTCTTGGAGAAGTGACAGCAGCCATTGAATCTCACAACACACAAGAGCAATTCCTCTATATTCTGCCTCTGCTGAACTCCTGGATACAACATGCTGTTTCTTGGACTTCCATGAAATGAGTGAAGATCCTAGATACACTAAATAACCAGAAGTGGATCTCCTGCTGTCTGGACACCCTCCCCAATCTGAATCAGTGTAGGCCTTCAACTGAATTGGTAGCACATTTGAAAAACAAAGACCATAATTGACTGTTCCTTTGACATATCTAAGCACATGATGAAGAGCCTTCATATGAACATCAGTAGGACAAGATAAAAACTGACTGAGTTTGGTAACTGAGAAGCATAAATCAGGTCTTGAGTTACAGAGAAACAAAAGCTTGCCAACTAGCTTTCTGTAGGTGGTAGTCATCTCTGCATTAAGGACATCTCCATCTGTGACACTGAGCTTCTCATTCACAGCCATAGGTGCAACTGCAGGTTTGCAGTTTAGATAGTTTGCTTCAGCTAGAATTTCTAGTGCAAACTTTTGCTGGCTCATAAACAATCCTTGTGTCACATTAGTGAACTCAAATCCCAGAAAATAATGCAGCTGTCCCAAGTCTTTGAGCTGAAAACAGTCATTAAGTCTCTCCTTGATTGCACAAATTTCTTTGTTATGACTTCCCACTAGGAGAATGTCATCAACATATACAAGAATTGCTAGAAAGACCTTTGAGTTGGAGTTATTGTTGACAAATAATGTGTAATCTGTCTTGGATTGAACAAAGCCAAGTGTCAACAAAGTGGAACTAAACTTTGAGAACCATTGTCTTGAAGCTTGCTTTAGACCATATAATGCCTTTTGAAGCTTACAAACAAGAGTACCACTTTGATGAGAAGGAATAACATACCCCTCAGGCAATTCCATGTACACTTCTTCATCTAATTCCCCATGTAGAAAGGCATTGTTCACATCTAATTGATGTAATTCCCAGCCATTTATTATGGCAATAGCAATTAAACACTTCAAAGTAGGAAGTTTTGCTACAGGAGAGAATGTATCAAAATAATTAATACCTTCAATTTGTGTGTAACCCTTGGCTACAAGCCTAGCTTTGTACCTTTCTATGCTTCCATCTGCATGGTATTTGACTTTGTACACCCACTTGCAGCCTATAGGTTTGTGTCCCTCTAGCAATAACACAATCTCCCAAGTGTCATTCTTCTCAAGAGCTGCAATTTCTTTGCTCATAGCTTCCACCCATTCTGGTATTGTAACAGCTTCTTTGAAATTTTGTGGTTCTGTAATAACCAAAGCTTGATTGACAAAAGCATAATGATTAAGAGATGGAGGAGGTGTAACATATTGACCAATGTCATATAAATATGCAGAAAAAGAAGTAGAAGATTTCTTGGTATTAGTTGGCAAAATAAAATCTTTGAGCTGTGAAGGCTGTCTCACTGATCTGCTTGACCTTCTCACTTGTGTCTCTTGAGGTGGTGACATAAGAACACTTCTATATGTAGGGGTATCATTATTGCTCACTTGCTGATGTGGTATACTTTCATCTGCAGTTGTTCTTGATGAATGTTCATGTTCTGAAGCTGCTTGAGGTAGACAAAATTCTTCCAAGAATGGAGTTGTAGGTTCCATATCATCCTTGTAAGGAAAGATTTCTTCATGAAATTTCACATTTCTTGACACAATGAACTTCTGATTTTCTAGATCATATAGCTTGTATCCTTTAACACCAAACACATAACCCATAAATATGCATTTAGTTGCCCTGCTATCAAATTTTGTTCTCCCTTGTTGTAATGTAGATTCATAAGCTAAACACCCAAATACTCTCATGAAATTGTAGTCTGGCAATTCTCCATATAGCATCTGAAATGGTGTCTTCTTTCCCAATCTAGCACTTGGAGTTCTATTGATTAAATAGGCAGCAGTGAGCACACATTCTCCCCAAAATCTGATTGGCACCCCAGACTGAAATTTCAAAGCCCTAGCCACATTTAAAAGATGTTGGTGCTTTCTTTCCACAACTGCATTCTGTTCTGGGGTTTCAACACAAGTGTTTTCATGAACTATTCCATTTTCGGCATAATAATCTTGTAGATGTAACTCAGGTGCATTATCACTTCTGATTCTTTTCACCTTCTTCTCAAATTGCCTTTCTATATATGCACAAAAATCCATAAGAATAGTAGCAGCTTCTGACTTTTGATGCATTAGAAAAACCCAGGTGACTCTTGTAGCATCATCAACTAAAGTAAGAAAAAATCTTTCTCCATTATATGTGGGAACTTTGTATGGTCCCCATGTGTCACAATGTATCAAAGCCAAGGGTATATGAGAAATGTGGTTGAGTTTTGGAAATGGAAGTTTCTTCTGTTTTGCTAAGGGACAAATAGAACATGGTGCATTTGAGGGAGGAATAGAAACAATGGAAGGAATCATGAACAATTTCTTGGGAGAAGGATGTCCTAACCTCAAATGCCAAAGTGAAGAAATAGAAGTGGCTGCAACAGAAGTATTCATGGCAAAATGTGAAGTAGAAAGCAGATACAAACCTCCCATTTTGTATCCCTCTCCTAATGTGTTGTTTCTGGACTTGTCAAAGAAGAAGCATTTGTCCATCTCACACACAAAAACACTCCCAGAGCTGTGAGTGAGTTTACTAACAGAAATAAGATTAAAATGAAACTCTGGCACAAACAACACATTGTCCAGAGTAATGTCTTTATTAATGGGCACAGTACCCATATGAGTAACAAGCACACTTTTCCCATTAGGCAAGTGAACTTGAATATCAGCAACATCATACAATTTTGAGAAGAAATTAGCATCACAGCACATATGGTATGTGGCCCCAGTGTCTATTATCCATGAACTAGGAGACACCTTTTCTGCAACTTTAGATATTTGTAGAGAAACTGAAGTAGACACCCCAGCCATAAATTGAACATGATTGGGAGGAGTATTTTTAGGAGAAGGACTCCTAACAGGATGATGAAGGGGACTGTCAAAACCAACAATGTTGGATGCAGAATCATATGGAGAAATGGAGCTAATTGAGCTAGGAGAAGTGGGAGGAGTGTGAGTAGTAATGGTCATCTGGTTGTTAAGAAGTTGCACAAGTTGCTGGCATTGTGCAGGAGATAAAGATAGACCAGCAGTACTGGTATTAGTTTCTGAAACAGAATCACTAATAACATTGTGAGCTTTAGGTTTGGCTTTAAAATGGGCAGGGTATCCATGAAGCTTATAGCATTTGCTTTTAACATGGCCAGTGTCTCCACAATGGTGACAAACAAGTTTAGATCTGGGAATTTGACCACTTCTAGAGTTATGGGTTGAGAAATTTTGGTTTTGTGATTGTGGAGATGGTTTGTAAGAGTCAGCTGAGTAATATGAATTGGCATTAGAGTACATTGCAACATTAGGGGTTCCCAGCAAACTAGTCTTACCAACAGATATAGCAAGTTGTCTCTCATGTTGGACAATTTTGCTATACACCTGATTTAAAGATGGTAAGGGCTCCATTAAGAGGATTTGTTCCCTTACAGCTCTATATGGCTCATTGAGACCCATCAAAAATTGCATTATATATTCCTCCTCTCTTCTTTGTCTCATTAAATTCAAAGTCCCACAGCTGCATTCTGGTAATGGCTTGTAATTAGCTAACTCATCCCAAAGAGTCCTCATCTTTGTATAGTACATAGTAACATTATTATCACCTTGTTTTTGACTAGCAACCATCTCAGTCAATTGAAACACTCTAGGGTGATTTCCTTGTGAGAACCTCTCATGTAAATCAACCCAGATCTCTTTAGCAGTAGTTCTCCCAATTAAACTACATGAAATCTCTTTAGACACAGAATTTAACAACCATGACATAACCATACTATCACATCGCCTCCAAATAAGAAACAGATCAGAAGTAATCTCAGGTTGCAGCAAAGTACCATCAATAAATTGCAACTTATTTTTGGCTTGCAAAGCCACTTTCATGGACTTCTCCCATGAGTAGAAATTATCACCAGTCAAGAGCTGGGATACCAAAATTGCACCCGGATTCTCAGAATTAGCAAGAAAATAAGGAGAGTTTGAGAAGTCATTACCAGAATTCGCCCTTAAACGAGACGCATCATCCTGAAACTCCATCGGAGCTAAACCCAAGCTTCACACTGCTTGTTTTGAAGAGAAAGAGCAGATCCTTCAAGAACTTCGACCGAAGAAATCAATAGAGAAGCCAACCTGGCTCTGATACCATATCAAAGCTCTTGATAGGTTTGCAGAAATGAAGAAAGAGAAAAGGAAAGTTTGCAGAGGAAGGAGAGAAGAAGCTGACGAAGAAGAGTGTATTCTTCTTGTGAAAGAAAAGATCCCACATCATGCCTCTATAAGGCTAACGGCATGAGTGAGAATCACCAATCCGACCATGACACGTGGCTGGTGATGATCAGTACAAAATAAGAGATCTACGGTCCAGATGAGTTCCTAGCCAGCTATGCCAAACGACATCGTTGGACTAATAAGCTCAACACAGAATTATTACAAATAGCAACATAACTTAAATAAAATACATAAAAGCACCCCCTCTATATTCTAACATCCATCAAAATGGAGCAAATCTGTGCCCTTTGCTTGGAGTTGTAGATTGAGCACGGACCAAATAGAGGTTCAACCGAGGAGGGTTTCGATTCGGGATGAGAAATCGACCGGAAGTGATGAAGTGTGGAAGATTGCACACGACGCACTAGGGTTTCGTCTTAGATAGAGAGAGATAGGGTAGTGGATGTGTGTACTGTTAACTGTGATGGGAAGGATGAACGAAGGTCATCCAAGGATCGTATGTGCAAATACCAAATAGATTAGACGCCGTTTGTAACTTGGTTTGCATATGTATTTGGGAATAATAAGCTACAGATGCGGGTGCATTTTTGCAAATAGGTTTAAAGGCAAGTTAGTGGTGCGTGGAACCATTCCGAGAGTGAGAAACTGGGTGCTATTCTCATGGGAATAGTTTGAAGGGACGGGTTTGGCCGCACTGTAGCCACCCCCGTAAATAAAGAGAGAGAAAGACTGGAGAGAGAGAAAGATAGTGGCAATATGACGTGGCGGATTCGCTCCTAGCCGGGAGATCTATTCGGCACCTATAGTTTTTCTCATATTTACCCGTTTCAGATTGATGTATTTATCAAATAGACGATGCAATCAGAGAGTTCTAGATGTGGAAGTTGCAATGTGATAATTTCGACAAACTGGAGGTATGCATTAAGTAATTTAGCTTAAAAATTATTAGAATTACCAAAATTTCTCTGATTTCTAAACCCTGCATGATAAAACGGTATGTTTCTCATAAAAAGAAGAAAAAAAAAAGAAAGAAACCCCGTTTCTGATTTGCTCCTGTTATGTTTTCTCAACTCCCTTGCGTCGCATTTCAAAAAAAAAAAAAAAAAAAAAAAATCCCTTGAGTCTCTTTTTCATAAAAAAAAGTCCCTTGTGTCTCTAATTGCAAAACTCCTTGTGTCTCTCTCGTCATGTTCCTCTGCGGGATTATCTTGATGATGACTGAATTCAGACTAGCTTGATTCGACTTTCGAGTCTGGATTCAGATTCAGTTCGCCCTATGACCCAGACCTAGATTCTTTTTATGATTCTGAAGATTTGGATGATGATCTTGATTCATTTCAATACAACCTTCAGTTGCAATGATCGCCCACGCATGTACGCCATAAATTTAGGCCGATGAAATTGGTGGTTGTAATCATTATCTCATATTGTTTTCCATGTGAATTATGGAGAACATGATGATGATATTTATTTAGAATATGACATGATACCGGTTTGAATGGGTTGTGAGGAAGACATCGAGGAAGATAAAGAACACGCCCAAGAATAGCAAAAGGGTGCCTGACGGCTACTACAAGTACTTGTGGTAATTTTAAATAGTTGTATGATCAGTTCTATCGTATTTTGTAGGTCTGTTAGTTATGCTTTTATATTTATTTATTTTTTACTGTCTTAGTACGTGGATATTCAGTCGGACTTAGGGTTTTCTTTGGTCTAATATATGTATTCTGGCCTTGAATTTGTTGATCTCTTCATCGCAAATCTTTTACTACTTTGATCAATTCAATTGTATTTTTTTGCAAACAATGACATGGGCGGGTCTTACGTGGGAAGTTTGTTCTTCAACAAAACTGATATTATTAAATATTAATTTTATTGAAGGACGAAATTCGCACTTAAGACCCCGCCTAGTTACTTCATATACAATGAGTGCTAGTGTTGTAGTAGTAGCCAGCAATACTTGCTTTTATTTATTCAGTAGGTAGATAGATCCAGGCTAGAGGTGTGTTTAGTCATATGGGCACAAGACGAACTTCCGACACCTTAGGAGGAGGAGGATTAATTCTGCAATTTGACATATCCGCCTCGAAGGATGAGGCCCTCTTTATAACCTGTTGTGTTATCCACGAGCATGATGTGAAGCTGGTCGTCCGTGGCGTTAGGGTTTGCAGCCAGGCTAAGATCAAGGCTAAAGCGCCTGTATTTGTCAGTTGGCATTTCCACATATTCTTGATTAATACTAGATATTTCTGTCGGAACGCCATTTTCCCCCACCTTAGCAAAGATGCCCAGACCGGATTCGTCCACTCCCCAGCCATAATTGTAATCCGGTTTTAGCAAATCGAAGCCAATTTGCACATCATGGTTTGATTTGGTGTCATAGTTCACCTTAGCAGACGCCAGAATTTGTGTCTCACCAACAAACGAGGCTGCTGGTTCAGCACTAGTAGTCAGAAAACATAACATATAATTAGTCCCACTCACCCACAATTAAGAGTATACATATTCTTATTGTGTAGAAATGATGAGTATAGAAAAAAGAATAACGATTGAAACTAAACTCACCCAATTTCGACACCAATCCAGTATCCAACTTCGCAATTAAACTCTTTGGCAGGGACGTATCGTAATCCTTGAAGCTGCATTAATACACATGGGAACAAATACAACGTAAATCACGAAGCTATTAGTGACAACTGACAAAAATGTTTACAATAGTACCTAGTGTTTTATTAGTAGTTTACAAGATACCCATACCTCCGCGGAAAGTTGTTCAGAAGTCATATGTGGATGGATAAAATTTGAATTTAACCGTAGATTGTGAGTAGAGCAGGTTTTGGTGAATCATTTCTTCATTCAACCAAACATATTTATAGGCATATTTCAAGTTCATTGCGCTTCAGAAAAATAATTCAAAAAGAATGAGATGCTAATGGAGAAAGGATATATTTGAAAACGATAGCACACCGAATAATGTAAAGTAATATTTTTGCTTAAAGTTTATTATTCTTCTATTCGAGTAATTATTGCCTGCTTGAAGAATAAAATTGACACAGTGTTCTAATTCACAGCATAATGTAGAAAATTCACTATTATTTTGTGTGTCATCCATTCTCTCTTTTAATTGTGTGGTCTCGTGCCTTACGCTTTCAAGCTACATCACTACTATGTCTATTAGAGTGGAGCAAAAGGTCTCTCCTTCGGTATAGTGCGTTTACTTAGTGGCAAGTTTGGGTAGTGGGTGGATGTGCAAGAATCTCCCCCAATCTTTTCATCTCTGGAGATGCACACACATGCTAGAACTCAAAGGACAATCTACTTTATTTTCCATTGTTATCCTTTGCATTTGTTCTATTAATTACCACTACAACAAATTTGACTTTTTGTAACAATTTTTTTCGTTGCTATAAACCACAAATTCGTCGCTTAATCTCTAATACGACGATTTTTTTTCGTCACCAATTTCGTTGCCTATACACCGTCGCTAATGTAATTTGCGATGAATTTGTATATCGTTAGGAAAGTTTGTTTACGCTACGTTTATTATCGTTGCCCATGTTGACTTTTGCTACAAAAAAAATGATTGTTGCTATTTACCTTTTCGTTGCGGATGACATGATTTCCCGACGATATAATTCATTGATAATTGATGCCTAAGTCAACTTCCTAACAAATTGACTTTGTTACTAATTGTTGCTTACGCAGTAATCCTGACGAATTTGATTTGTTGCAATTAAGTTTTGTTGCGTATTAGTATATTATATAACGTTCCAATCGTCACTTTTTCGCTCATTTACCACAATTTTTTGTGTCGCGCTATATTTTTTATAATATTTTTTTTCGCTCATTCACCACAATTTTTCGCGTCGCGCTATATTTTTTAATTTTTAATTTTGTATTGTCGGCAATTAGTCTGCGTAATTTGGCAACAAAGATCTTTGGCCAAAAATTACACTTCAACAACAATTTTCTCTTTGCACATCAAAAGAATAAAGATTCAAATTATCGTCATGTTTGATTATAATATTATCTTACTAATGCAATAATGAAAAAATAAATTCATAAAACCAACAAATGAGCTATATATAAACTGATAAATAATTCCAAACACGAACATAGCAAACCGTCAGTAACAATTCGCAATCCGAACAGAAAAACAAAAGTAAAAATAAGACCTAAGAGCGTGATGAACATGCCCATACGAGCTAAACACTAAATAGACAAACTAGATTCAAAGAGTTAAATAAACTAGTTGCTTCAGATAGTATGCATGCGAGCCTCCTCCTAGCTGACGAACTATCGAGCCATCCTCGAAGTTGACGAACTACCGATCTTGCTAAGATCAAAGGAGGAAATGCAAGCTACATTAACCTGCAAAAGGAAACAAAACAATAAGAAAAGCAAGTCTTATATGTGAACAAGTAACCCAGTAAATATAAATTAAAGATTTAACACCAGTAATTAAAAAAGTTAGCATATTTGCTACCTA
This sequence comes from Linanthus parryae, assembly GCA_023055425.1. Lineage (NCBI taxonomy): Eukaryota > Viridiplantae > Streptophyta > Magnoliopsida > Ericales > Polemoniaceae > Linanthus > Linanthus parryae. The sequence goes on along the minus strand of JALGPY010000004.1, from coordinate 97,954,758 downwards.
AGTGGATGGAGCATCAGGTGGAAAAGAAGTTGGAGCAGATGGAGCATCAGGTTGTGGAATGACGACTGGAGCATTTGGAGCAGTAGGTGGAAATACTACTGAACCATTTGGAGCAACTAGTGGAAAAAATGCTGCTGCATTTGGAGGAGCAGGTGGGAAAACTGATGAGACATTTGGAGCTGCAGGTGGAAGAACTGACGAGACATTGGAAGCATCAGGTGGGAAAACTGAGGGAGCAATATGTGGGAACATCATTGAGATGAATGCCATACACTTCTTTTGCTGAGCTGCCATTTCCGCCACTAACTCATTCGTTACTGCCATTTGTTTCTTATGTTCCTCCAATTCGTTCTGTAAAGCCACATTAGCACTTCGCAGTGTCGAGCTCGAGCTACCAATTACATATCCAAGACTCTTAGTAAATGTAGAGGTTTTCCCAAGTACCCTCTTCACAATATCTTCAGAAGTAAGTGGACCAGAACCATACACATTTGGTGTAGCCTTGAGTTCCAACATAGCAGCCTGTATATATATTATATATACATTATATATATATATATACAAATTATACTATATTTATCAAGAATTATGACCCTAAAAAAAGCTGTAGTAAAATACACATATCAAGAGGCATATTTCACAACACTCACATAGTTTGATTCTGCCTTCTCCGACTGCCAGCCTTTGCCTTCTTTGTGGTTCGTAAGACGATAAAATTCGATTGGATCCTTTTCCTCCTTTGTCTCTTTGTCACGCTACATAATGAAAATGAAAATGAAAATATGACATGAAATTATATATTTTTGTACAATGGTATAAATAGTAAATGCAGTACTTACCAGTTGCTCTCGACCAACCACATACGACTTGGACCCCAATGTGTTGACTGTTTTAACCTTTTTCCGATTATCTTTGTTCGCACGAGACCATGCCTATATAATTTTCATGAAAATAATAAAATGTTATGAGCTTCAACTTATATTTAAGTACACATATTTAAAAACTAACCTGCCACGCATCTGTCTTCCACATATCACATAAGTTTTCCCAATCTTCACGAGTAACGTGCTCTGGTGGATTTTCACGGGCCAATGAGTCAGAGTTGAAGGAAAGGTACTTTTTATGCAGAGTATGTCTACGACCCCTTAGTCTTGCTTTAAGTTGAGCTTCACAACTCTCACGAACATGCGGTTCAGTTACATCCACTATAAATCTTTCCTGAGAATATTTAGAAATGAAAACATGTGAATGCAAATATAAATACATTTTATGCAAGTTCAAGTAAATTTGAGACAATGTTAGATATTCTCACTTCTAGGCGATCAAACGCCTTAGTCACGTCACTTGGTTCCACTTCTTTCCACTTGCGCTTCGTTTGAATGAACCCTCGAGAGATTATACCTATCTCAGATGCAAGTTTTGATGACTGCACGCTATCGGTTGGTCGTCCCTTCTCGACATCGACATCAATAATTAATTTTCCATTGGACTTGCTAAGTTTTTCAAGCCCTAAACCAATCGTTGGGCCACGACCTCTCTTAGTAGAAGCAGAAGCTGCACAAGTTAAGCATTAAGTGAAACGCTTGAAGGTAGAATCAACTAATTACAATGTATTTATACCAAGTATGGAAAACATAACAAATTTGACACTCATTTATAGCAACTTTTGGATTGCAGATTTCTTTTTCTAGAAGAAATAGATTTGTTTAGATGTAGGTGTTAGATACATTTGACTAACCAGTATCTAACTTTGTAAGTATTTATTAAAAAAATAGTAAATACTTAAATTAAGTAATTGATTTACTTAAGAAAATGGCACGTATCGAATAAATAAATCACCAAGTCATATAGTATATTGAAAGAAATGTTATGTCATGGTACATTCATTAGTCATTAGAAGCAGTAAAATCAAAATACTAGTCAATAACATATCAAGAACAAGTCACTAAGTCAGGCTAGCCAAATGTACAAGATAGCAATCAAACTGTACTATCAGCAATTTTAACAGTCTTAACTGACAAGTGAATCTGTATAGAGATCACTCGCAACACAAAAAGGTAAAAACATGTAAACACGATTGCAGAATAAAAGGCATATTGTGCATATATATCAAACGAAATTAGGGGACAAACAGTCCATCAATAGAGTTCCAAATCAAAACAAGAAAACACTATCGATAAGATGATAAGAATTAAGAAAATAAATGCTACCTTGACTAGAAGCAGTTTGTTCCTGAACGGAAGAAAGATCAGTGGACTCATTACGAGCAGATGCATTCAATCTCGCAAAGCTCTGACCAGGTGCCATCTAGAAGGCAACAAATCTATGTTACAGGAGATAGTAAAAAGATAATCAAACCTGACTAGTTGTTCATAAGCTTGAAAAGTAAGCGATGTATATATTAGTACTTACACTGATTGCAAGAGGAAAGAGATGAAGCACACAAATACCAGAGATAACAGAGTATGAGATATGGTTTAGAAACTTCTCATGTAATATAAATACTGACAAGAAACGTGGTTTAGTGGGCTTATTTTAGCGCCGTCACTTCATTTTCGTGTGGCGCTAAGAATAATTTGGCGGGCTTCTCTCTGAAAATTTTGGTTTTAGCTCAAAATAAGAGGAATTAAGTTACACGTTCCTTTCTTTTAAAAAAAAGTTACACGTTCCTTAAAACATGGGGTTTTTTATCTCCAAAAAAGAAAAAATAATAACAGACATGTTTCTATTAGAGAGGCCATACACAAGATTAAAAGATAGAGGTATCTTTGTAATTTGCTTAAAACAAGACCTAAAAATCAAAATCGGAATACCATTTTTTCTAGAAATCGTTTCAGATACCTACTTAATTAAGTAGCAGAAAAATTCAAAACTCTAAGAAATTTGTTGGATGAGATGGAATAAATTGTTTACCTATAGTGTATATATCCAGTAGAGAAGATCTCGGAACTTCAAGCCGGAGATCTCTTGTCGACCGCTTGTTGATATACGCTGTAAATTAATAGTACCAAATTTGTCTTCCGATAACAGTAGCAGCCCTGCATCTGGAGCGCGAATTGCTCAAGATTGTAACAGAGGTTTTTTTCGATTTGGCTTCCTTCTAACATCTTCTTGCCATCTCTCATTCTACAGTTGCGGCTAAAGTGATTTGTTGCTTGCTCCTCGAGTTGAATTTCAGCTCGAAACTGATAATCAACTTTGTCGCCCTCGTCTCTGGTTCTACAGGTGAAGGTCAACGAGTTGAATTGCGTACATAAGTATATGATATAACATTTGGTAAAGTTATAACAAGCTTCTGAAGAGACACACGTGTCCCATTGAGCAGATGAAATGATAAAGACTTCTTTGAGATAATGACAAATTATGAAGACTTTGATTGAAGTAACAACTCTTCATGCTTATCTACTCTACTATAAAAAATAAATAAAAAAAACTAATCTGCTGCTCTCTATAACAAACCACCAACACAAATGTAGGGGAAACAAAATTTTTAAAAAGGTAGTGGGACCAATAAGAGTAAAAGCGTTTAAAATTTCTTTTTTCATTTTTGAGATAATAAAATATTTTTTTTTCATTCTAAAAGATGTTTTTATTCATTTTAATTATTTGAAGAAAGTTCTGTCATATAATCATTTCCTTTTTTGGTATTGTTAGTCTGGAATTGAGAATTGTCAGTAAAAATAAATTAGAGACAAATTTTTCCTCATGTTATGAAAATTGTAGACATTATCCAGTTGCACCTTTTTACATGATATGAAGGTCGAATTGGTCTATGAAATTATTTTTCGTGACAAAGCCCACTCCCAGACAAGGGATTCACATTCAGAGAGTGTAAATTACTTGAAGTTCGGCACACTGAAGGGTGACAGTGCCCTTTTCAAAACTAAAGGGGGTGAAAGTGTTCTTCTAACATCTTCTCGTCGCCTCTCATTCTACAAGTGTGGCTAAATTTTCCATCACGTTATGAAAATTATGAAAATTATAGGCACTATCCAATAGGTGTAGGCCTTCAAATTTGGTCAAATATTTGCACCGGTCAACATTCTGCTTGGTATAACTCTAGACGAGTGCTTGATCGGGGCAGTTCCTCCGTGTTCCTGCAAGTACAAAAACAAAACAAGCGATACATGGTTAACCTGTTTGGAGACCGGAGATGAGAGCCAGTTCGGGGTTAGATCAAGGCAACATATGTTATCCAGAGGTGAGACAGTGATGGTTGAGTTGAGTGTGGTAGCTATTGTGGCTATGTCTGTCTGTTCTGTCTTTTGTGTGTTTTTGTTGTGAAGGGGACATATCTTTTATATACAGGCCATCAGACGGACGTGGGCAAGCACACACGATGGTAATGGAACCCATCGTAGTCCTTCGTATACGCGTAGGCAAATGATGTATTTAATTTGGTACTATGCGGAACACAACGATTGCACATGTGTCCCTTATCCGGAGTGCCACGTGACTTATCGATGGTATCGCGATTTATCTACAATAACTTGCCTTAGCCTAATGAGGATCGGCACAAAACTAGCTATGTATACATAATTTTATTCACTTTTGACCCGTACGTATTTAGTCAGTCTAGTATTCCCTGTAATATCCCGTCCCAATCGAGATATTGTGGATTGATATTGTTAATTAGATGTAATATGGTTGGGAGTTTGTGATATTATGTCCCACAATGGAGATTTGTGAGTTTAACATCTGGTATATGGTAAACCTTGTGGATTACTACTAGCACCTTCAATGCTTAAGCATTTTATCCGGTGGTACGGGTAGAGAAGTTGCTGGGACAGTAATCCACGGTTGTTACATTCCCTCTCAAATATATATAGTTCGTCAAATAGTCCATCCCAAAAGTAAGTCTCGTACTTTGACTTGTACCACCATAGTTTAATCAAATGGATATTGTAGAAAGAGGTCCGATGATCTCAAATTGGAATGGAAAGAAGTTCGCTGAAAGTTCAGGGGTCTTCACTTGATGCTTAATTTAGTACTTAAGTTTGAGAGAGTATTTTCTGTAATATTTATTTGAGGTCTGTTGGACATTCAGCGAAGCTGAAATCCATAAACTTTGGATGCCGAGGTTTGTCTGTAGCCGTGACTGACACGTCAGAGGCTCTTGTTCACTAATTTTGTCATTTTGTAAAAAATTTAAAGTGGTTTTTGAATAGAGTTACATTAGTCCACATTACTGACTTCGTTAGCTCTACCATGCACCATACGAACGTCGTGAATTTTTCAAGGAAACTAAAGGGACATGTTAACATATTATAGTGAAGTGCCATCTCCGTTTCTTCTTTCCTCTAGAAGTATGTTTTGTGCTTTATTAAGAATCAAGTGAAATATCTTTAAAAAAAAGATTTAAGTGAGATGACTTTGTTACCTGATTCATTTCTCTAATTTTCAATTCATCGCATGCCTCTCTCATCAAACCCTATGACCCTATGCCTGAACCAGTGCCCCACCACCAGCTCCAGACCTCGTCCTCCTCTTGCACCACCACCAGCAATCCACCGCCAATTTGACAGAACATATCTACAGGGAGAAATACAGATCTAGACAAAATTTAGTGAAATACAAGAATATACATCTTTGACACTGTAAAGGGTTGAAAGTGTCATTTTAGAAACTAAAGGGGGTGAATGTGTCCTTCAATAGAAATAGTGGGGTGAAAGTGTCTTTTACCCATATTTTTTGAGAAATTTGGGGTCTATACTAGGGCAGTAAGCCCATCTATCTACAATCAATGAAACACAGATCGGTTGGAGCAATTAGGACACTTAACACTTTAAATACAATTTGGATCAGACTTTTCTTGCTTGCGTGTTTAAATAAGGAGTTTAATTGAGAGAAATATCCAGACTTCGCCGGTTTTGCAAATATTATATTTTTTTTAGCAATATCGGCTTGCTGACTGCATTCAACAATCATATCTCACTTTTCTGAAATCAGTCCCTTGGGGACTTTTTCCTCATTCCCTCTATATTTGCATTTTGATCAGTCCTATTAATTCCTAACTTGGTTGTTCTGCTTAGTCATTTACTACTATTGTGACATAGCTCAGGCTGCATTTATTAGAGCAAATATTAAGACTGCGATTTGGAAAATATCTCAGCGCCCAAGACGGCCACATAAAGCTTGCTTCATGTAACTGTGTTTCAATTACAAATCCTGTCATATGGCTATTCAAAAATATATATTGATAGCTAGACGACAGGATTTGTGGTTGCGATATTTTTTAATAGCCAACCGACAGGACTTGCGGTTGAAACGCGGTTACATGGAGCAATTAGGAGACTTTAAATACAATTTTGATCATACTTTTCTTGCTAGCGTATTTCATTCATGAATTTTATTGAGAAAAAATATCCAAACTTCACTGGTTTGGCAAAAATTATGTGTTTTAGCTATATCGATTTGCTGCCTGCATTCAACTATGTACTTACCACTTTTCTGAAAGCATTCTCTAGGGACTTTTTCCCTCATTTCTTCTTTTCTGCATTTTGATCAGTGTTACAGATTCCTATCTTGGGTGTTTAACTTAGTCATTTACTATTTAAACCATAGCTCAGGCTGCATGCATTAGAGAAAACCTGCTCCAGGCTTTGTGTTGAAGACGGGTGCATCCATCAGTTTCTTCGAGACCCCCAGGTGTCTGCAATTGAAAACAATAAAATTAGCCATTAGAAAATCGAAGGTAATGATTCGGGTAGAAGAGTAAAACATAATCATGGGTACTCTGAATTCTGAATTGCGAGAATATGAAGTGGTGTACCAATTCCAGATCAGTCATAACAGACTCTTTGAGTATAGATGCTTTAGCGGGCTCCGGAAGAGCAAAATACCCAATGTTACCTTAAAAGCAAATGCGGTACCGAAACCCAACACTAAGGCTGGTGATACGTACTATCTACTTTGTGACCATCCCTGTAAAAAGCAAAATAACATAGGATCCTTCACCATAGTAGTAACACTGACTTGCAAAGTTCTCAAATAGATATTATGCTCATAAACACAACTCAAGGGAAAATTAGAGCCTTACTGGAAATCGGCTACAGAGGCTAGCAAGTTCTTCAAATAGATATTAGTATTAGCAATTAACCCCAGCAAAAAAACATGGAACTTCAATCTATGGGAAAACGGAAAACTTTTGTAACAATAGAGAAGAGTTGAGATTTGCTTACTTCGATTATAGGTCGCATGGTAGAGGGCCCATACTCATAAGAGATGGCGTTTCAGAGAAAGAAGCGAGGGTTTGCAGCAGAGAGACAAAGTGAGGGTCACGATGGTCAAAGACTACAATGATGAGGAGAACGCCGAAGGTCGATGACGGACGGATGGGAGAGAATGAGGTTCCGAGACTGAGAGAAGGGTCGAAAACGACCTCTGACTGCACGGTTTTTTGAATTTCAAAACTCTTCTTGATACTTCCAAGTAGAAGAGAGTTCGCTTCTTCTGAGTTCTTAGATTTGGATGGGATGGGGGAGAGTTAGTGGGTAGGGCCAGCCAGAGGGGGTGTAAATTTGCCACTGGATATGCTATTCTCTTTGAGGATAGGCATTGTAATGGGTATCTTCCCTTAATTCTGCTGTTTGGGATGCCAAACTTTGTTTAGTTAATTTGTCACATTTTGGGGTTAAGTTATCCACCAAGTCCTATTTGTTATGTAGATTGAAGCTACATTTACCCGTGTAGATTAGTGAAGAGCTCAATTTTGTCTTTTAAGATTAATTGTGCTGCATCTAGTCTTTTATGGGTTGTTATAATCAGCTCCCTTTGTATTTTTAGTCTTAATTACATATCATAATTAGCATTTTTTTATGAAGGTGTACCAGGTCATTTGTCAAAGCCAGTCTACCTCTCGAGTGTGTATTGCCGTTTCATGCCTACATCAAAGCTCTAAGGCATCCAGCTGATCATGGCCGTATATGAAGTTCAACTGCAGCCAACTAAGATAGCTTTCTTGAGCTACGTTCTGCACAGACAATCAATAGTGCAAATTTATGTATTTTTAATTTGAAGTTAGTTAGATTCATGTTTCAAAGAAAGTTAGAAGTGATTGGAATTATACCTGTAATGTGTAATCTTCTTTTTGCTCAAGGCCGTACTATTTTTACATTTGGTTTCCTCTTTAGTCAAGTTTGTATTGTTGTAGACAGTTTGATTTTTGCATGGTTTGACTTTCTACTTCAATTCTGCCAATTTTATGGTCAGAATATGTTATCTAGTTCTTGAATGATGTTGTGTTTGTGGAATTTAGAAGTGCTCTACAAGTCGATCAAAGTTCAAAATATGATTCCTTTTTGGGTATATTATCTGATTCTTCAGGTATCAAATATATTTGATGCTATATCACAAAAGTTGCTACAAAATAATACGCTATTATGACCTAATAATTACCCTTTTGTAACAAACTTTTTGTTGTTCGACTAAGAAAATGGACAACAAAACAATTTGTTGCGTAGTATAATTATTGTTTTGATTCCGCAACTAAATATTTATGTTACAGAATCATAAGAATTGGCAATGAAACAATTGGTTACTAAACCAGAAAATTTCATTTTTGCGACCAAATATTTTTATTGCTAGATCATGTGAATGAGCAACAAACTAATTCATTACAAATGGGTAAGGGTCATTTTTCAGGTACAAATATTTATTGTTATTGGATAATGGGGATCATGAACAAAATGATTCGTCACAAACACCCAAAAACTATTTTTCTCAAAACAAGATATTTTTGTTGCTAAATAATAAAGAATATACAACAAAATGATCCGTCACAAAATATTTAGGGACGTTTATTGTCGCAAAAAAATTGTTGGGAACAAAAAAAAATTGGCGCCAAATTTTTGGCGACAATTACGGCAACAAAAATCAGGATCGTCGCTGAAAACAAACCTTTTTGGGACGATTTCAGAGGTTTGTTGCTAATAGTTAATCTTTCGTAACAATTTTCATTTAGTCGCATGTAATTTCGTCGCAGGAGATACTATTTGTTGTAGTGTACTCTACTACCACTGGTTTAATTTCGTGGCTATTTCTTTTAGTAAGTTAATAGTACTTTGTTTATTTTGTTTCCTCAGCGCCGCATGCCCTAAAGGGAATATCAGAAGCTAGAAGCTGTAAAAGAAAATATATCCAGAGTGATTTTAGGGCACAACAAGAAGTCAATTTTTCAAAAGGCTCCTGTTTATCTCCGGCATTTGACGCATCACCTTATGATCAATGGCTTAAGATAGGCAAAAACTTCTGTGCGTCCCTATGGTAACCGGCTAAGCCGGTACTAGCCGGTTATTACGAAAATGCCAGCTACCGGACGAAAAAAGTGGTCCCAGAGGCAAGCGACCGGACAAAAAAAGTGGTCCCAGGAATATTCCTTTTTAACCTAGATAGTATTGTTAATACTATAGAATGAACTAAGCTGAATAAGATAACACAGTGATATCGTTGATTAATCTTTAGTTAGTGTGTTTAACAGTTATGATATTAACCCTTTCATTTTAAGATAAGCTCGGCGATATCACTGTTAACAAAACTTGAATCCTTAACTAATCACAGCAAAATTAGAATTAAATACAGGATAAACTATCGTACATTTAAATTAAAATGTTGAAAACGACAAAAATCACAACATACAACAGTTTCACACGAAAATAGTGGGCTTTTGAAGCATTACCGGCCCCTTCGAGTCTCACACTTAACTGAACACAAGAGAATAGAGAGGAAACTATCTTACTTTGAAATTAAAACGATGAGAATGACAAAAATCACAACGTACAGCAGTTTCACATGAAAAGAGTGGGCTTTGGAAGCATTCTCGGCCCCTACGACTCTCCTACTTAACGTTGTTACCTCCTCCTGAAGTTTTTGGAGATCTGGAGCACAGCACGGACTGAGAAATTCATCTTCCCAGTAGAAATAGTTGCATTGTTGACCTCTAGGCTTGGCACAATTCCAAAACACGCGTCCATCATTTTCGGGCGTATGTGCGGTACGACTTACCGGGTAACGGCCACAGAAACACTGCCCAGGCCTACACCCTGACCTCCGGGATGAATCTCCTCTTGAATATGAAGGTGGATTGCTTGGTGAGGGTGAAGAGCTTACACTATGTTGAGACATTGCTTAGAGAAAGAAGAGAAGGGTGAAAGAGAAGGAGATCTGATGAGATCTGAGAGTGAAGAGAGAAATAAAGAGTTAGTTGAGAGTGGTTGGAGATTGTATTAAAAGCGGGCAGTTGGTAGGTTGGTTGATATAAATGCAAGTATCTAATTTTAAGATAAAGAACTTAACACTTTAGAATGGGTACCTAATAACGTAGTAGTGCATTTATTAATTCAGTTTTGGTAGGTGAGGGCAGTTGGCCAACACCAAATTCACCTTAAATAAATTTAACTGTACAGTTTGTGTTCACAAAAAATCACAAGCATTTTTTCAGAAAAAACACAAGTCATCGAATAATAATAAAAAAAAAACATTGTCTCATCAACATTGGGAAACATTGCTCATATAACACACTCTCTCAAACAACCCACAACATTTACTGACATAAATATTGTTCATATTACAAAATCCCCAACAACATAACAGACAAATTAAGTTTTTTCCATTCTTCCCCGATGACTTTCGGGCCGACCTCCTCGTCTTCGCCCCGGATTCCAATGGAACAGTAGGAAAAGTAGGGAAATTGTACATCCTTTCAAACTCATGAACATTTTCATCAATAGACTTGAAGCTCATTAACTCTTTAAACATCTTGGCAAAGTGGCTGTTGTAATCTGATCTAGTCATTTGATTGGCAATCCAGATTCTGAGCTGATTCACTTGGATAGAGAAGTTCTTCTTTGGATTAGGAATCAGGTCCCTCAAGTGGGTCATGAAGAAGCATACAAAAAGGCCACAATCATTCCTGAGAGATTAAAACAGAATGCAGTTCTAATGTATAAGATTGTGAGTTTAACAAACTGGAGAGTGGATTAAATGAATAAGTGTTTTACCCGTTTGGTTGTTGGGGAACGTCGTCATTCATGTACCACACATCCCACTTTCTGATGTCATCATGGTACTCTGGATAGGAGGATAGCACCTTGTGCATTTGATTAACTTTTCTAGCTACATCCCTCTCATCATACCCAAGTCCAGAATCCGAGTCCAAGACGTATATTTCCTTGTCGAAAAAGGAAATGACCATCATGAACCAGTGGGTGTGATGTACATTCATGGGCATGGCAATCTATTTCATTAACAATTCAACATAAAATAAGTTCAACAAAATATGAATGTATAAAGCAACTTGTATTGATAGAAATCGTAAATCTTACGTAGCCCATCTCGCTCCACGTTCCTCCATATTGATCGGACACTTGGAAATATCGATTACCCTATTAAAATTAATGATGTCATTTTGTGGAAGAATTTTAAATTGAGTTTTTATCCAATGAAAAGGGAATGAACTTACGGCATAATTTGTTCTGAGGTACCAAATGCGAGGGATTCCACCAAATTCGCGGATTCTTTCTTTCAGATGAAGGAATTGCAAATATGCATCCAACACCTAATTGTTTAAAAAGTGAATATAAAAGTGTTATGATGATGATGGGAGAGGATTATACATGTCTTAAGAAACTACGTTAAATCAACAAAAACAAATACTTACTTCGTTGTCAAACCATTTTTCATCTCTGAGGCGCCACGCGGAATACCTCGTCAACTTCTCATAATCAGCCATGTTAATAACCAACTCACTGCAGATATAATAACAAATCAAACCATAAGTAAAAACAAAATTTGTTTCTTATACAGCTTATTTAGGAAATTTGAATGTAAATAACACTTACTCTCGCAAGCTTAGTGGAACTTTGGGATCCCATGGTGTTTTATCGAACTCAGGCTCATATTTGTGAGACAAAAAGAAGTGGAGCCAGCAATCTTCCAGGCTAGGCATCTCTGGCAGACAGGTCATTTCCTCAGGATTGCTTTGTTGCTTCTTAAGCGACACCCGATTAGACCCCCTTATGATCCACCGCGCCTTTCCCCGGACAGACCCATCAATGTTTGTCCTTGGATCCTCCCAAGAAGCCAAGGATGCCACCTCCTAATAAATCAACAAAATGTTAAAATTGGAAACGGAGACATCAAGTCTAAAGTTAAAACAGTTAATAAACTTACCTCAGCGTCAGCGCATACTTCGCCGACCACCTCCATCGAAGAGCTAACCTCATCCTGATCCTTCTTCTGCTTCTTCTTGGGAGGTTCTTCTTGTTTATCCTCTTCACCTCCCTTCTTCTTTTCGCCTCCTTCCTCTTCCTCCTTTTCATCCCCCTTCTTCTTTTCCACTCTTTCATATACCTGCTTCTTCTCATCTTCTTCCTTCTTTCTCTCCTCATCCTTCATCTTCTTTCTTCCATCTTCCCTCTCCTCCTCCAATTCAGACTTTCTCTTGTTAACAGTCGCGAACATGGCCAATAAAGTTTGCGGGTCAACATTCTGCGCCAGCTGTCCCATAAGATCTTTCAAATAATCCCCTGGTGGAAGAATTAATTGAATTGCTGGTGCAACAACCTTCTCACTGATTGGCTCTTCATCCATTTTCTTCAAATTCAACTACAAAGAACAACAGAGTATAAAGGTTGACATTTAAGATAAAGATGTTAACTGATTAAACTAAAGTTTAAGGTTTATGTAACATGTTACTCACATTTTCATTCATACACACATACTTCCATCTCTGAGAAACATCAGATGTCTTCCAGAATTTCAACCTGGGACTTGCTTTCTTGTCTTTGCAGCCCTTGAGATTTTCTTGAAATTTGGGGCAGAACTTTTCCAAGTACAGAAGCTACAAAATATACTCACAACATTAGAACTTAAGAAGGAGTTGTTAACATATTAAACATAAATATTGAAACAAATGACAAAATGTTAGATTATTACCACAAGAATGAGCACGCAACCATTTACTCGCAAGGTTTCCCCAGTCTGGGCCTTCACATTTTGTTTCATGAAATGATCAAGCGACAAGGCTGCCCAGTTCACCTCTTTCAGGTGCTCCAAATCTACAACAAGTTTGGCCAGCCCAGACCGGACTCCTTGTCGCCCGATCGGCATCCCTAGGGCCTCCAAGATCAAACAAACAGTCCTCTTCTTCCACTCATCATTGAACAGCTTCCTATTTTTCAAGAACCATGGAACATACTCACCGGCCTTTGTGTTGTCCTCGACGAGGCCAATTCTGTGTGCCACTTCTTGTACAACCTCCGGATCAACCTCCGGAAATTCAGTTATTCCGGTGCATCTTACTCCAAGGAGCCATCCGACAACTTCCGGGGTTACATCCACAGTCCGGCCGTGAGCCGTCAAGGACCCCTCGGTGTCAAATGAGTTGTAGAGGAAGTTGTTGAAAGCCTCGGGGGTTTCTGAAATCTGTAGGTGCTTTAGTCCTCCAAGCCCCACTTCACTCAACCATGACTGTTGTTCATCTGTCATATCTTTGAAGAGAGCCATAACAGAGGGCACGCTCATATAGCTTTGGAACCGCCTCAGGTTCTTCAGCTTCTTCTTTGATTTTCCCTTCAACTTGGCTTCAGCCGATTTCTTCTTCTGCTTGGCCTTCTCACCGGTTGGTTTTCTCTTCAGCCGATTTCTGTCCTTTTGGATGTTGTGGGTTGTTTTGGATGTCGCATCTTTTGTACACCTCATATGGCTTGGTAGTTACCAGAGTTAAATCAACATTGATGAACCTTCAGCTTTTCCTGCTAAAGTGGCTATAATTGTAGTATATTGTTGGTCTGATTCATTTATGTTAGGCATTGAATGGTTCTGCTGCCCACAAAATAAGCTAAGTGAATCGTTTCTCTTTAAACTATTAAGGATGCTTTCTTAAATCTTAAAGAGGAGTTAAACTTATTAAAGATGCTATCTAAAAACTAAGTTCAAGAATGTTAGATTCTCAACTCACTGACACCACGGTCTTGGTAGCTGAGGAATTTATTATATTACATCCATATATTAATGAGGAGATAAACTATTCAGAGATTTCGTATTTATTAAGGTAATAACTTAAAGCATTCTTCATGTTTTTATAAAATTTGTTTCCACAATGGTGCAATACTGCTTTTGGTTGTTGGGGTCTTCTTCTTTGAAAATCTGCTATTTTAAGGTATCTCACAATCTTAGATAGGATGGAAAAGTTTCATATGAACACCTCATATGGCTTGGTAGTTAGCAGAGTTAAATTATCATGGATGAAACTTCAGTTTTTTTTGCCAAAGTGGCTAATTGAAGTATATGGTTGGTCTGGCTCATTTATGTTAGGAATTGAATGGTTCTGCTGCCCACAAAATAAGCTTAGTGAACTGTTTCTCTTTAAACTATTAACGATGCTGTCTTAAATCTTAAAACTAGGTTAAAGAATGTTAAAGTTTCAACTCACTGACACCACGGTCTTGGTAGCTGAGGAATTTAATATTTTACATCCATATATCAATGAGGAGATAAACTTTTCAGATATTCCGTAGTTGTTTAGGTAAAAACTTAAAGCATTCTTCATGTCTTTAAAAATTTTGTATCCAAAATAGTGCAATACTACTTTTTGGTGATTGGGGTCTTCTTCTTTGAATATCAGGTTGAGAAGGAAGTCAACCAGAGTACCATAAAGTGAAACAAACAATTTCAGATGAGAGGGAGGGAAATTTGTGAGAGTGGAGTTCGTGGCAAAGGTTTGGTATCTTTGCCTCATGATTATGAGGAAGAAGAATACGATTTTGAGGTCTTCGATGAAGATGAATATTTGGACATCACTCTTACAGAGAACTATGGAGAAGATGCAACCAGAAACTCTATTATGGAAGTTCCAAATGGAGAGATCATACCAGGTATGCGATCTTACAGTTTAAGTTAATGATTGTAGTTATGTAGATAGTAGGTTTAAGTTTTATGCAGGAATAATGGTTACCAAGGAAGATGTTATGGCAATGACTTTTGAAAATGAGGTTCAGGCTTATGACTGGTACAACCTCTACGCACTGATTCTTGGCTTTGGGATTAGAAGGTGCAACCGCAGGTATTTCGACCCGGAAACGAAAGAATGCATAAAGTCAAGGATCTATGTGTGTGCCCGACAAGGCTTGCGCTCCGAGAAGGTCATGTACAAAGAAAATAGGAAACGGGAGCATACCAGAAACACAAGGTGTGTCTGCAAAGCTCGTATAAAATTATCAAGAACTTCACCTACCGAGCCTTTTAAGGTGGTTCAATTCAAACCCGGTCATTCACACGAACTTTCGGAACCACAATGCGCGAGCAACCACCGGTCACACCGAAAGGTCAGCGAGGCTGATGTTGAACAGGTCAGATCTTTGAAGGAGGTGGGGATCAAGTATTTCCAAAGCTTTTTTTATGGTTAAACAAGCCGGTGGTTATAACAAGTTGGGTTACACACAGAAGGATCTTTACAATAAAATGGCTTCTCTGGACAAGATATATTCAAATGAAAGAGATGGGCAGCAGACCTTGATGAGTTTGAAGAACAGTCACTATGGCGTGTTCAGGGAGTAAGATTACTTCTTAAATATTAAACATGCTATCTTATATGTTAAGGTCTTTCTAGTATTCTGGTCACTGCTTACTTATTAGTTAAAATTATTTTCTAAACCATTAGAGTTAACATCATTTATGTAACTAATCTTTCTGTTTCCCTAAGTATTATTTATTGTTTTTGTAGGTTCAGAACAGGTAAAAATCATGAGCCTGAAAGTGTATTCTGGTGTGATAGGAGATCAGCGGTAGATTACAACAGATTTGGCAACGTACAAGACCAACATGTATCAAAAACCATTTGTAATTCTATCTGGCGTGAACAATCACTACCAGACGACTATTTTTGCCTGTGCTTTTCTCAACGACGAGACAGCACAAACATATGATTGGGTTTTGAAGTGTCTGATGAAGGTAATGAATAATAAGAAGCCTTTGTCCGTCATCACGGATGGCGATTTGGCAATGAGAAAAGCTATTATGCAAAATTTCCCAGAGGCAAGACATCGTCTGTGTTCTTGGCATCTTTGTCGGAACGCCCAGGCTAATCGGGAGAAGCCTTCATGGTTGATTTTAAAAAGTGCTTGCGTAGTAGGAAACCTGAAAATTTTTGGCATGATGATTGGCATGCAATGCTTAACAGATGGGACATTGCTGATAGGAATTGGGTCCAGGTCACATATATGAACCGCCACTTGTGGGCGGAGACATACTTGAAGGATCATTTTTTCGCCTTGCATACGACGACCTCAAGATGCGAGAGCATCAACAATTTCGTCAAGGATTATATGTCCCACTCGGACAAATTGACCAATGCTTGCAAGGGATTCACGACCGGGGTTGACAAGCTACACAACAATGAGCGTAAGGCACACCATCGCTCCGACCAATCAGACCCGGTGATAACAACAGGGTTCACGGAACTCGAACGTCATGCAGCAGAGGTCTTCACCGAAAATGTCTTCAACATGTTTGGGATACAAGCTCGAAAGGGTGATGATTATAGAGTGTTTGAAGTCAAAACTATTCCAGAAGAGAGCTTGGACTTGTTCTACGTGATGAAAGGTCAAATCAAGAAATCCCTGGTATGTACATCTGCTTCAATTTACATATTTATATACTATGTACTCATGTACTGCATTTTTATTGCTAAATAATCTGCTAATGTTTCCTTACTGTTAGTACTGATATCTTAAGTGTTAAAGGGTAACTGATAATTATTAATGTCACAGTCTTTGAACTATTATCCTCTTCTATCTAGTACCAGGTTACAATCCGTCTATCATTGTGTTCATTTGTATTCTCATTTCCTTCTTAATTTCTAACCACCCTATCTTTTCTTGTTTCAGCAAGTTGTTCAATGTCGTCAGGATATTATGCTTCTCCGATGCACGTGTTTTCGTTGGGAAACATCGTATATGATTTGCAAACACATGTTGTTTGTTCTGAAACAAAAGGGAGTACAGAGGATCCCAAACTCTTCAATTGCGAAAAGGTGGACAAAAACTGACAAAGAATTCTGCATAACTGAGCCATCAATGAAGGAGCCTGTTGGGAAGAAAAGTGATGACCCAGATTCGCAAGCCTTGCGGCGGGCTTCCACGAGGAACGAAGTTCAACTGTATCACCGTTTGGGCTGTACTACTGGCGAGACAATTAAGTTCTTCAAAGAGAATATGCCCGACGGGGTGCGGAAGCAGAGAATGATTTCTAAAAATTTTCAGGGTACACAAGAGAGATTAAGAAGGAAGAAAATCCCTACGCCCATGTGAAGAATCCGAACCCCACGGACACTAAATGCCAAAAGGGACCCAAGAAATACAAGAGAAGGAGGTGTGGCAATTGCAAGGAGCTGGGACACAACAGGACAACATGCCCCAATCCTCCGGTGGACTCCGTCGAACAAGTGGACGATCCGAAAGACGATTATGCACAAATACCACTTGAGTTTGATGTGAAAGAGGAATACTTATGGTCTCAATCGAGTAGTCAGTCCAAGAAAAACAAGCATGAATGATATATGTCTGTTTAGAGTGATTTTATTCGTGATTTCTTGACAAGAAAGACGATCCGGGAGACGATATTGAACAAGTACCATCTTATTTTAATGTTATTGTGGAATTATTCTGGTATTAATCTTTAACATGCCTTTAAAGGACATTTGAGTTGGATATTGGTCTGCTTGTAGTTAATTTCATCGTTATTTATTAACAAGAAAACTCAAGTTGTTAAGACTGCTTTCTTAAATGAGGGAACTCCTTCTACCTGTTGAACTCTACTAACTATAGGGTAGTCTTTTCTATCTTTTAGCCGCGTAGATATTAAGAACTTTATCTAAAGCGAGAAAAAATTTTAACAACTCTATCTTCATCCGAGGTTACCTGCTATAGCGGGTAACCTTTTTTGTCCTGTAGTAGCGGGGACCACCAAAAAAAAAAAAAAGGTTGACAGGAACCCTAATTAGGGACGCACAGTAGACAACCCCCTTAAGATAAGAAGTTTCCAGCACGGGAAAAAACTCTGGAAGAGAACATAGTGGGTGCCATTGTAAGTACTGCACCTTTCGGTTGTTTGCTAGCTTAAGTGTTGTTGATCACATAAAACCAATTAAGCAAGAAAATGAAGTTGCAATGAATGTAGTTTGTGAAGGGTTTTTACTCATCACGGTTTTAATTCTTGCTCCTCAAGATTTGCCAATGTGCAAGGATGGTGAATTATGATGAAGTTGCCCGCTTGTTGTGATTTTCCTGCCATATGACCTTCTTCTTAAGTATCTTCACTTGAACGACAAGAGGGCTTACGATGAAATGCTGCCATTTTCACCTTTTAAGCTTCACCTTCTTAATGGATTTATTTTGGCAAGTATGTAGTAATGCGAAACAAGAAGAGTGATGAGACGAAGAACAAAATGAAGAAGATCAAAAACTATTTAACGTTCATTAGTTTTGAGACTAGCTACGTCCACGGCCAAACAATCCCGATTTATTGATGAGAACTCGATTACAATCAATCACAAGATCAGACACTAATCAATAGTCATTGTAACACTCCCAAATTTTCATTACTGAAAGTCTGGGCGTGCCCTTCTCATAGAGAGTTACCCACCATGATTAGAAAAATGATATTTGCTTTGGATTCAGAAAAACATACTTTAATACATAAAAGCGTTCCCAAACCTTGTTCGAGTTATTACAAACCAATATCTTACAAACAGCGGAAATAGTGGAATTACTACTTTATTAAGGCTAGATGATGCTTGCACTAGTACTCGACGTTCCCATCCCCAACGTAAGCCTCTCATGTGGTGGTTTTACAAAACAAAGATGCCACAGTTGAAAAGTCAATGAAAACTGAGTGAGAACGTATCACAACGCGTAAACAATAGTAAGGCACAACAAGTTATTTCAAGTTCATTTATTTTGAAAATCAGTTTAATTATTTAATCGGGACGATCCATAACCAACAATCGTATATATCCATTGTGGACGGCAAAATAATTCGCTCGTCCGAACCGATTCCACTTCAGCAACTAGACCTTAAGTGTCGACACCCCCTACAAGGAAACTTTTGTCCCAAGAGAGTAGTTCTAGAGCCTTAACCTGTGCTAATGTGCCCCACGGGTACTCATAGAATCACCTTCGACTCATGTCCCAATATTTTTTGGTTAAACTATATTAATTCCCAAGTTTTTCTTGGTCAACCTTATAAAGTTCCCGAAATATTGAATTTGATCGTATAAAAGAATGGAGATCAATTGACGAAATGAAATATTTAGTAAACACAAGTAATAAGTAAACATGAGTATAAAAAGTTTAATATCCAAGTCAAGCAGGTAGAGACATTATAATTAAACACTCGTTTTGAGAGTAAGGCTTGAGCCTACGAACTCACCTACACGTTAGACTGTAGTTCAAATGTACTCGACGTAGCCTTCATCGGTAAACTCGGTGTTTACAAATAAGGATAAACTCTAATTAACACTTAATCATTTAATAGGCAAGTGTAATACAATATGTATGCTATGCGGGTCAATCCTAGTTAATTATTCGGTAGTGATTAGGTGTGTGACCTACTTAACATTTAACGGTATTCCTTTAATTAAAATCTTAGGACATTTTTATTTGTCCAACATACTTAATATTTAATATTTAATTAATTACCAAACTAATGCTAATTTACAAATCTTAATCTTAGTTTACTAACTCTAATATTAACTACTAATCCTAGTTTTAATTAACATTAGTTTACCAATCAAGCACTAACTTATTAACATAAAATAATGGTAGGCATTTGTAATTATAGTAAAGTATGGGTAGAGTAGAAATTACAAATTTACCCTTAAAGTAATCAAATTCTCAAAAAACAAGTTGTTGCTAGTTTATTAAAAGACACTTTTACCCCATTACAAAACATTATTTTTCAACTTTTTCCGATTTCGACGAAAATGACGTGGCTGGTTCCCGGGACACTAATTATCATTTTTATGTAAAATATATGGGCGGTAATTTCAAACTCTGATCTTTTTAGAACGTTTAATTCCTAAAAGATTTGACTGAAAGTAATTGTAAAAGACAACGACTACCCCAAAACATGAAATAATTAGCTATGACGATTTATAACGTTCTGTTTTCGACCAAATTAACGTGAATGACTCTTGAGACGTGTGTGAGCATGAATATACAAGAATATGTTGAATGCGAAGTAAGGTTAGGAAGTTGTACCGATTTGTCGCTAAAATAAGCGGTGAAATGGAATGAGTTGTTGGGACCACGTGAGTGACTCCGGATGGTTGTAAAAGGGTCTCTGGAGCGTCACAGGATGAGTGGTAGTAACCGTGACTCAAATGGTTGATGTTTGTGGTGTTGGTGAACAAAGTGGTTGCGTAGTGCTCTCAGGAAATCACCAAAGCTTGGCGGCTATGGAGTTTTTCGGCGAGGTGAATGAGCTTGTGTTGGTGGAGGTGGTGTTGGTGTTGGAACTGGAAGAGTTGGTGATGGTAGTGAGGAAGATGGTGGTGGTTGCTATGGAGTTTCAGAAGCTCAGCTAGTGTTTGCCCTGAATGGAGTCACTGGGGTTATGCTATTTATAGGAAAAAATAATGAAATGAATAGAAAACAAATGTGACAATTTGTCGGAGGGTGAAAGGTGAATTGGTTTTTTACCTGGACAAGATCCAATTTTTACGTCATTGAATGTATGACCAATTTTCTTTGATGTAGTTGAAGACTTGCCGAAAAATCTCATAAGTAAATAATTTGGTGTGATGATTGTACCATAATAATAGGCATAGCACGACAAGAGTCGCCACGTAAAATATATGATACTATAATAGTGTACACGTTATTAAATATTAGTGTGCTAGACATATAGCACCGTGTTATTTTTATTAAAATTTAGCCACATAAAATAGTATCACAAAATATTAAGGTCAAGATGTCAATTTACACTCTATATTATCATAAAAATATATATTTACTCTTAAAATACGTAATTAAGGTTTCGGGTTGTTTCAGTCACAACCTTCACAACCCATATATAGGCATAAACTACTGACTTATGTCCAAAATAATGTTTAAATATTACAAAAATTGAAAAGGAAATAATCCAGAATTTCCCCCCAGTCAAACCAGGTCGCACGACCTATTGCCGATAGTGCTGGCCATGGGTCGGGCCAGGCTCAACTTTTTTAAGCCAGACGTAAACCCATCCCAGCCCACTAATTGGGCCGAAAACTCAGCCCAGGCCCGACCAAATCGAATTTTTGTGAACCCAAGCCCACCTCACAGGCCGAGTACATAATCTGAAATGTAAACCAAGACAAGGAAGCTACCAAGCACCAACATAAACAAAGCCAAACATGATATGAATTGTTTTTTCAGTGTGATTTGAAAGGAAAAAGATAAGTATAGATCTTTGCTCAAAAATAGTAAGTTTGAAATTCTGATTTTATCATTTTGATGGAAACAGCCCAGAGGATGTGTGATTCTCTCAAGAAGTGTTTGTAAGCTAAACACTACAAGAAATAGTGGAATTTGTTACGATTATTTTGTTTCGGTCTTAATTTGGTAACAAAAACAGGACAATTCAGCTACCAAATTGTATTTTGGTAACAAAATACGTTACAGTGTACTTTCGGTGACCAATTTTATTTCGTAGTGCAAAAATATGAGGCGGGAGTATTTTTGGTAGCGGGAAACTATTTATTTTTTATAATCATGGCGGGCAACTAGGGTGCTACACAGTTTTGGCATTGTTGTGGTAACAAAATGAAATAAAAATGCTATTCGGTGCTATGTAATTATTACGTGCTATGCGAATGTGCTATTACGTGTAACCTGCTATAATCATATTGTTTATTGCATATCACCCTACTGTTGCGGTGAACGACCTACTGGGCGCGAGCTCACCCCCTAACAGTGTTTGCAGGTTACGACGGACGGATAAGACGGTAGAATCGAAGTGATAGCTTTATTAGATTTGATTAAAGCTTGTTATTTCAATTATCGTGTCGGATTATTTGTAAACACATTCTTTTATAAAATTACTATTTTCAATCGTGAATCACGTACCGCTGTATCGTCTTTTATTAAATAAACGAATCAGTGTTTATTGAAATACGATGTTGTCTTTGGAACCTGAGATGGTGGCTCAGATGGTACCTGTTTGGCAGACTAGTCCTTGTTTTGGTACCCGCGGTGAGCGCAGGTGGTGCCGGTTGGATCGTCGTGCCGGTTTTGTTTATTTTATCAGTGTTTATTGAAATACGATGATATCTTTGGTACCTGAGTTGGTGGCTCAGACGTATTAACTTATTTGTTACAATAATTTGGTAACTACATGAGGTATTTTTTGCACTTAATATAAAAACATTATTTGTTGGGTGCTCTAGAAAACCTAGACTTTCTTAAAAAAAAAAAAAAAAAAAAAAAAAAAAAAAAAAAAAAAACCTAAACTTCCAATCATTCATTCAGTTTCAGAGTCTCCAAATCTCAAAAGAGACCTGTTCTTTCACGCTTTTGGAGTCTTTTATCACGAAGTAGGCATCTCTTGCCGCCCGTTTATATTCCAGGTAGGGTGTCCTCCTTGGAAACCCAGTTGCATCTACTCCAGGCGGCGGTGTCTAGTGTGGGAAGCAGACGGTTCGGTCTCCTCTAGCTATTCCTTTACGTACCTCCCATCAATCTCTCCTCTTCTACAGTTGAAGGTAAGCGATTTCTGATTCACTAGTTGCTTCGATTTTCTCAATCAATCGGGTCTGTCGTAATTGGGCCGAAGTTCCCATTAATTTGAGATTGGGATTCATCTTGTTCCCATTAATGTCTGGAGATATCTTAGATTCATCTTGTTCCGAGCGATAAACTGTTTTGATAAGGTTGTACATACATTGGTTGCCTGCTAGAACCCTTGATTTTCAAAAATCGGCCGTGTCAAGCTAAGTATGAAATTGGCAGTAATGAACCCGTGAGAGGATTAAAATTGGATCTTAGTGGTTTTATTGAAGGAGAATGTGAACAAACAATTCGATTGGTTCCGTTGAACAGAGTTATTCAATAGAAAACACTTTAGAACCTTTTTTAGACAAAACTCAAATGAGCATAAGGAATCAAGGATACCTCAAATGCATAAATCTGTAGTATCTCTGCCATTTTGTTAAAATGTCTCAAAGACTACTTCAAATATAGAAGAAAGACTACAACCTTTACGCTAAATCGGTATCCCAATCTCATAATATTCACAACCAAATACATGAACGCCATTCCACTTAGATTATTGACTCTGCATAATAAAATTACATAAAATATTTCAGTAGATTGTAGGGGAATGTAAGGATTTACATAGCCTCAAACACTACCCCCAAACTTCATTTAGAGCAAGAAAATCCTTGTTAAACATCTTAAATCATTCAGGTTTGGCTGAAACATTGTTCACTTGATGGTTATTCCGGGGATTCTAAAGCACCAGCAATTTAGGCATGGTAAGACAGGGGAAAAGTCTAACATAATAACAGGGTGAAGTTATAAAAATGTCCCTAGGATGTGCGAGCAGGGGAAGATGCTACTGTCGCTGGTTCAATTAGTAACTAGTCGTTAACCCGCGCTATGCGCAGGATTGCTTTTGTATTTTGTTTTTAACATACTATGATGGATGGATTACTTTATGTCAGTAAATATTACATCTCGAAAAATATATGTCAAAATAACTTTATCTGTCACATGAAAGAAAATATGTAACTGTGTTGCATGTCTAATTCACTTTCATGTCTAATTCATGTTGTAACTGTACATACATGTCTTGTGGCTTTGGTATTTTAAAAGTCTTATTATCAGTACCTTGGTTGTATTTCAGTAAATCTAATCTTTTATTTTTGTTAATATGCAGACATGGTTCCTATAGAAGTCGTTTCTAGACCTTCAAAGTCAGGTATGTCACTTTCAAAAGTCTTGCTATTTCTCTGACATGTTTGCTGTCGGATCCATATTTGGTTCTTTGGAAAACTAGTATGTGATGGTGGTTTCTTAGTTTGCAGTGAAAATAGCAAAATTCTGAGTAATATATTAACCATAATGTTTATTTTAGTTAAAAAAATTGAAAGTTTGTCACTGCATGATAACAGTAGATAAGTCTGTTAACATGTCAAAAACCAACATTTTATTATACAAGTCCAGCACCTTTTACATGTACAATCCCTTAAGAGTAAAAAAAACCAACATTTTGTATACACCAGTGAACCACCAAAACCTTGGGGAGCTTGCACAAGAGCAAAATGTGTTGGTAATCTAGAGGATATTGGATTAATGACTTTCAGCCCCCTGGATGTACTCCATTTGGGGGAGAATAATCCCTTTGGCCCTAATAGTTTCAAACACTTCAATTTTTTTTATCATACACTCGTAGCTTCAACTTCCATTATTTATTTTTTTACACTAACTTCAACCAAATATGTTCAGTCTTTTGTTTAAAAGTTATGCTTCAAACAGAAATAACTGTTTGACCCTTGCATATAAGCTAGATGATGAGGTAGTGAACAAAAAAGAATACATGGAAAACATTAATAATATTTATAGTTGCAACAAAAGGAAAAGATAAAGAGATCATGAAAATACACCACTCAAGATGAGGCCAATGAGCACACAATAGAATCCAAGCCAACCTAAAACTAAAGTTACAGGACTCTGGTGCGAGTGTCATGTCGGGGTGTGTATCCAGGTGTTGGATTTGTCTACATAACAAAATTTAAGATCCTTGGACTCGCCTACAAAGTGTCAAAAATGGGGACACGGGTGCAGGAACATGGCAAGTATGCTTACATTATACGCATTTCCATTTGTAGCTTTTTATGCTGGTACAGCTGTATAGTTGAAGGTCTTTTTTTCTAAGCAAGGACTGTATTGTAATAGAAGTTATATCAGGGAATTGCACATATATCAAGTAGTTCTTTTATCTGGGGGTTCATATTTTACATATTCAGCTCTTTTAGGTTTTTGTCAGCGCATTTGTTCTTCAATTTGCTTGTTCTGAAATCATAAGAGTTAAAAACCATGCTTTTTGTTGCATCGCACCGTGGTATGTTATGTAGTGAACCAATCAGTAGATGGTTGCTATAATGTGTCATCATTTTTCAGTTCCGAGGACAAATGGGGATTATGTAAGGAAGAGTGTGAATCAGTCAAGACCATGAAGTAGATACATGACTAATTATGTAGCAAAAATTGTAACTTCTTATGAACAAGTGAAGGTTCAATGGAAGTATCGGTTCTTATAAGGAGTATAATTTTGATATTTCTGGCCCTAATACATAGAGTATACAAAATTTTGATGATGGGTTAGTTCTGGCCTTGTGGTTTAGTTCGTGAAAATTTTAGTCATAGGATAAGATCAGGTGGGTGCGCAGTGTCGATTTTTTCCACATGGCTTGAACAATTTTGTGGGTTTCAGGTGGTCGATTTTTGATACACATGTTTTATTTAATTAGTTTCATTTTTATCTGCTAAATATGATTTTTTTTCTTCCCTGCTGCAGGTTTTCCAATCGACAGTTTACTGAATAACGGAGGAGGACTACAAGTTTCGATGCATATTTAGGATGAGCTACATTAGTACTATACGTTTTTTAAGCACTTTGAGTTGCATTTTGTCACTTGATGTGGTAGTTTCTTTAAGAGATAAGATGATTTGGTGGAGAAGATACTGCAAATTTTGTGTTTTCAGGATACATTTCGAATGTAATTTTGATTTTTGCAATAAATTTTAGCACTATGTGCTCACTTTTGAGGATGCTTTATGTCGTTCTTTAATTTATTAATAGCACATTTCTAATATGCTTGTTTATGAGTTTATTTTCAGTTACAGATCCATTTGTTACGAGTACCCTTTTGTTACGAAGGGATTTTTGTACGATTAAGTAGCCTTTTTGTTACGAGCTTTAGTCTATTGTTACCAACAAATTTTTGTATAAGAAGGATACTGTTACGCATATTTCGACATTTCATGACAAATATTTCATAGTTTGAAGTGTTTATTCAATTACGAGAAGCTCGTAACAAAATAGTAGCTTGAAATTGTTACCAATTTTCGGTAGCAGAACCTACGGTAATCTGTTACGAACTCATCGTAAAAAAATGTATGAACTTTTGTTACAAGTTTCCTATTGGTAACATTAATTTCTACCCACGGGCTTACCATTACGACTGTGTTACGAAAATAATTTGGTAGCTAAAGTCTTTTTGTTACAAACTTTATTTCATTTGTTACGAGAATTTACTTAACAAATTCCTAAATTTGTTGTAGTGAAAGCGGAAGAGATAATATATGTCATACAGAAAACCTCCATGTATACAAATATACAACTCAAAATATGGGTGAAATTCGAAACTCATAATAAAATATGTGTCACTGATACAATTGGTCTTTTGAACTATTGGTCAAAATACTACATAAAAAATTAATAATATGACTCACATTTCACTAAATGAAAGAGATTATTGGTTGTTCAATATGCTTGATAAGGATGATGGTATGTTTCAGATATATTGTGAACGGATTGATCTTTTCTATTATTTTGTTTTTTGAAAAGTGAATTAAGGGTGAGGACTTTGTCAATAAGACTATCATAAACTTTATTAATATAAATTATAGTTGAATTTACAGCTTATCTTTTTGAATTATCTTTATAAAACTTATATTTGTCAATAATAAATTGATTAATTGAATATGGAGTTCAAATGTCAAGTTATAAATCCTTCCTTCTTCATAAATGCTTTTACGAAATTGTATATATTTTTATAATTAATTTATTTTTTTATGCCTTAAAATAAATACATTTTATCTTCCCTATCCCGTATTGTTGTTTATTCAGTAACATTGTGTGATATAACTGTTTCTTCAATAATAATGGGGTTTGGACATGTTCTTAGTAATTTGAATGGCATGGGCGGAAATTTTAAGCCCAAATTGTAATGAACGTCGGACTTTAACATAAATATTAAACGACATGATAACCCGAATCGCTCGATTTTTATGGTCACTACATATAAATATAATAATTATATAGCATATTTTACACGAATCTACTGCTATTTTTTATTATTAACTATGTTTTAATAATATAATTTTCTTGACCTAGTTGATTTATTTTCGTCCGATATTTATATTCTCTTATACTTTAAAACATTCATTTAATACTCCTAAACGACAATTTTTAATTCGATCTAGCAGCATGTCATTAGTTTAGCCTCAAATAACAAACTTTAAAATACATACTTTCAGTATATTCCTTTACATGTAAGTTATTAATTTAATTTTAAGGAACTTTAATTGAGCTTGAAGTGATAACTAACTTCATTTATTATGTTTCATATGCTGGCCCGAATTCAGCCCAACCCGGACTTATTTATATGAACTTGGATTCGGGTGTGGTCATGATGCTCCTAACTCGGGCTGGGCTTGGACAGCCTCGACATAATTCGGGCTTAGAGTGTCAACCCGTTCAATCCGCTCGGGTTGCAATCTTTACCTATACCATATTTTACATTTTACATTTATTTCTTTTCGATAAAAGAAAATATCATTGACCCGATTTCTTAACACGTTTAAACGCAAGCGCACGGTCATGTATTATAGGAGTGGTATTTTAACCCCAAGTTATCGATCCCACGAGGACAGACTTTAGAATATCTAATTAATTCCTTAATTTAAAGTACGGTGTAGGAGGAAAGATTTGACTGATTTGAGAATTGAAATAACATCTAAGCTAATATTTTTGTTTTTTTATTTTTAAAAGATACATATGGAGAAACTAGGCAATCTCTAGATCACCTAGGGTTGTAGAAGATTTCCGGTTCATCTATGTAACACGTTAATCCTATTCTAGTTCAGCCGGGTAATAGGGTATGACAATATCCTCTCGGTCTCATGTCATTTTACGTCTCGGTTGACTACAATCTCCTCTCGGTCTCATGTTGTCTATCGGTCCGTTCTAGCAGGTCATCTACTGGTACGTTAGCGGCTCCTGTCGGTCCATCGTTTCACGGAACAGCTAAATAATCATACTGAATCTACCCACACTAGGCCAATCCTAACACTTCTCCTTTCAGGTCTCGGTGATTCGCGATTGTGTTCAAATTCTCTACACAATTAGGTTGAGTCACTGTTGTGCACTCATCTAATTAGCTAGCACATCCAGATAGCTACTCCATTCATACTAAAGATTAAGCGTAGAACAAGAACATGTAACTAGAACGAATATTAACTTAAAGCAAGAAATTGATTCACAAAATAAACCCTAGTTTCGTTGAATATCAAATCATATCCTAATCGTGTCAATAGACTAAGATCAACAAGTTCAAGAAACTAACATTCAATTGTAGAATCAAATTCAAATGCATGAAACAAAGTTTGAAATCCGGAAAATAACCGTCTACATAAACCCTAGGCTCTCGTAGAGATGCCTAGCAAAGTATTTAGCTAAGAAGAATCAACCAAACACGGTGCAATAGTTTCTCTATACAAAGATTGAGAAAAGAAGAAGAAGAAATAAAAAAACCTAGCTCTCCAATGGTGGCTTTTGTGTTCTCTTCGTGCCCGTCTTCGTCATTGTCGTCCTCCCTTTGTTTGCTGCTCCAAATATGCGTGAATACCCCCCCCCCCCCCCCCCCCGAAGTCGTCCCTCTATGTTAGATTAGGTCTGGAGTCTTCAAACTTTCAAAAAATAGCAAAACAGCCCCAAAAATCCGCGCTGGCCCTCTCTGTTCGTGCGAACAAACGACTGTTCGTGCGAACAGCGTTTTGTTCCTTGTTCGTGCGGACAACTTTCTGTTCGTGCGAACACACTTTTACTCTCTGTTCACACGAACAACTTTCTTGTTCGTACAATTTAACAGCCTCTTTTTCTCAGATTTTCATCCTTTTTGACGGACCATATCTTTCTCGTCCGATCTCCGTTTTAGCTCCGCGACCTATCGTTGGAAAGATCTTTGAGTCTACTTTCATTTTCCACTGGTCTCACTCTAAAATGTATTGTATAACTCGAGATACAATCAAAATAGTGGAGATTGGTCACTTTTGCTCCTCCTACTTTGCTTCTCTTGCTTCCTCTTGAGTTTTCTTTGTTTCAAAAGTTCGTTTCATGCCTCCTAGTCATCGTTTAGCATCTGTTCATGTCAAAACAACATGAACAACCATACCAAGCGATTATATTTGACAAATAAGATCGAAATATGCATCGAAACACCCGGATTAACAATAAAGTGCTAAAAACTCAACTTACGTTTTCTCAACATTCATAGTGTAAAACTCATATTCCAACCCCGGAATCACACAAAACGATATTAAATATGCAAGAAATATAACTCTAAGAAAGAGTTATCAAATTCCCCCATACTACCCTTTTGCGCGTCCCGAGCAAAGTTGATCCTCACACTACGTTTTAATCCACGTAATTGCATACAACTACACTAGCCATGTGACACACACAACACACACACCCAATGCGATCTACATGACTATAAACAATGCAACTCGATTATCAAACGATGCAAAAAATTGAAACAACACAAATATATTTTTTTCTCGTTAGAGATCGGGCAATCTTGCTATCACTAACCAAAATCATCAAGTTCTCACAAGTCTCTTCTGAAATTTCACAACCAATAGCAAGAAATTGAAGTAAAATGATCATACGCAGAAGCTCACTAAGGGGTCCCCAAACATCCACCATAAACAATCCAAGACTCGGGCACGTCCTTTAGCTCAGAGGGTCTAGGCATCTTAAGTACTAAGATAGTCTTTCGTCGCCAAGTCATTTGAGGTTTTCAGAACCTCTTAGCCGTGATTGCATTTGAATGCAAATTTTCCCATTGATGGGAGACACAACTCCGTGTAATACGGCTTGAATTTAATTTTCCCTAGTTTCTCTAATTGGATTGAACTCAAATTCTCCACGTGAATGGAGGCACATTAGGCTGTTCACCGTATCTAGTCCAAGAGAAGATTTTGATTCATTTTTTTTCATTCTATTCTAATTTTTTCAACCATGCATTTAGTGCAACTAAGTGTGGCCTTTTTCGGTTAGCTCTTGAAACCGCCTTAAGGGATGGTGGCGTACGCCCCCCGACTTCGCTTAGGCCGAGGCAACCGTACCACATGGAACCGACTCAACGCGAAGGTCCACCCCAGATTTCAAGAGGCCACAAGTTTCCACTCGAAAACGGACTATTCAACTCCTTAGGACTAAATCCTCCTGGCACAATAAAGGAACTAGAGGTATGCCCTTGTCTACTTTCCACATTCCCTGAATACCTGGGACATCCTTTCGTGAAACAGGTGCGCAAGATACTATGAATTAAGGTTTTCCTACTACGGCGCTTCCTATTCTTAGAGACTCTTTCACTGAACTCTCTTCAGTTTCAAGCTTCATCAATTGCTCTTATTCTCAAAAAAAAATTAAATTTTTATGGATTTTCACTTTTCTATTTTTCTTCTTTTCTCATATATTCCTAGACTCTATATGCTTTTGGCCAACTCGATTAACCACAAGTTTTGGGTAGGGGACTCAATAAAGTAAAAGTGCAACAATGAAAAATATTAAACTAGCACCGTACGACACTAAAACACCACTCTACACTAACCACATTAACACAGTACTACACAAACTACATGTAACAAGGCTATGCAAGACAAAACATGGCTGGTGAAATTATAAACAAACTCCCCAACACTTAAGTGTTTCGTTGTCCTCAACGAATTTAGAGATCAAGTACGAGGTGTCCTCGCTTAAATGTGTTGGCGGTGGATCTACACAATTATGGCTCAAAACGTAGAAACAAGAGAGAGAGTTAGAGGTACCTGGGTACCCGGACCTACATGGGCACCGTTGCCGCGAATTTGCAACAAGAAGGGGTCTTGTGGACCGTTGAAAATTTCCGGAGAAGTCTCTACGCGCCCGAATTCCGATGCGCCTACTCAACATTCTATCGCACGCATCAAGAAGGGGAACCCGAAGCGTCTTTTGTACCTGTGTCCCTGCACACTGATTGAAAGTATTAACACCACTCTCTCTCTCTCACCCCTCAAAATCATATGGAGAACTAAAAGAAAGAACATAAATAAATTGCATCCTACTCTACATTGGGTTGCCTCCCAAGCAGCGCTTGTAATTTAAGGTCGACAGCCCGACCCGGTTACCTCAACCGAAAAGGATGGTGGATGATGCTTTATCCCTCCACTTCTTCTTCTTCCACCATCTCTTCTCGATAAGCCTTTTCTCACGAGCACCCCTGTGCTCTGGCGATGGTGGACAGCTGTGAAAGCTAACTCTTTTCATATTTCAATTTATCTTCTTGATCAACTTCCACAAAGTACCACTGGGATCACATACATCCTTTTCCATAAATTCATCCCAGTAGTACCTCCTTGGTGCTAGATGATCTTCAAATGACCCATGCAATTCATCTACACCCCCACACTTGCTGACTTCCAACTCCTTGACTATGGCATATGGATGATCAATAGTATCGCCCATTGAAGAAGAGATTGGAAGTTGCTCATCCCGTTCTTCCCCATAAGAATCGCCATACAGCAATTGTTCCAGCTTGTCGCAGACTTGCGTGACATATGATATGGAGAATTCATCATTAATCAAAGTTGGGGCTTTTACCTCAATATCACTGAGCACAAGTGTTTCACCAGCTTCATCGTCGGCACACCACAGACTTCCAATGTCGGTGTCTTCCCATTCATGCCAAGGATGTGAGGGAACATGCGGTCTTGGCTCGCAATACGGCAGATCTTCCCATATTGGGCACACATGTCCACCCAGTCTGAATCGGAGTCTGAGTCCTCATAAATGGCAGAGTCCACCAATAGTTCCCTGGACACTGCAGTCTTCGCTCGGTTCAGGTCTCTCTTCTTCCACTTGTGGTGGTGATGATGAAGGTTCAATATGAGGCTCACTGTCATGTGGCAAGGGCTCCTCTTGGGGCTCTTGAATACTAGATTCCCCTACTGTTGACAATTTTTCTATTCGTTTCTTTATCCTCTCCATCATCTCCCTCACGTATTCCCTACCTGTGGCAGAATCCTCTTGTGGCACTTGTGCAGCTATGGATAAAATTTTGGCGCACACTTCGATGTCATTCATAATACTACGCCGTTCTACCATAATCGCTGATGAGTCTTCCTGGTGCTGATGAAGTTGGGGGGCATGTATTCAACATGAGTCTCTACGGTCGTGCCAAATGCCGCATACGTAGCATCAAGTTATGCATGCGTCCTCGTATTCATGGTTACCCCTGCAGTGGAAACAGTAGGGGGACCCGAATAACAGTCTTCGCTCCACATGCTTATATTGTCTCCTGCTTCCTGCGTTTCTGAGAAACAGACTCACAAGACACCCGTGAAGCACAGAGATATAGAATAATAAAAAAAAAAAAAAAAGCTAAAACTAAAATAAAAGTACTCTAAACTAACTCCTACAAAATAATCTTCCGATGTCCCCGGTAAGGGCGCCAAAAACTTGACGCGATTTCTTAACGCGTTTAAACGCAAGCACACGGTCAAGTAATATAGGGGTGATATTTCAACCCCGAGTTATCGATCCCACGAGGACAGACTTTAGAATATTTAATTAATTCCTTAATTTAGAGTACGGTGTAGGAGGAAAGATTTGACTGATTTGAGAATTGAAATAACATCTAAGCTAATATTTTTGTTTTTTTATTTTAAAAAGATATATATGGAGAAACTAGGCAATCTATAGATCACCTAGGGCTGTAGACGATTTTCGGTTCAGCTATGTAACACGTTAATCCTATTCTAGTTCAGCCGGGTAATAGGGTATGACAATATCCTCTCGGTCTCATGTCATTTTACGTCTCGGTTGACTACAATCTCCTCTCGGTCTCATGTTGTCTATCGGTCCGTTCTAGCAGGTCATCTACTGGTACGTTAGCGGCTCATGTCGGTCCATCGTTTCACGGAACAGCTAAATAATCATACTGAATCTACCCACACTAGGCCAATCCTAACACTTCTCCTTTTAGGTCTCGGTGATTCAGGATTGTGTTCAAATTCTCTATACAATTAGGTTGAGTCACTGTCGTGCACTCATCTAATTAACTAGCACGTCCGGATAGCTACTCCATTCATACTAAAGATTAAGCGTAGAACAAGAACATGTAAATAAAATGAATGTTAACTTAGAGCAAGAAATTGATTCATAAAATAAACCCTAGTTTCGTTGAATATCAAATCATATCCTAATCGTGTCAATAGACTAAGATCAACAAGTTCAAGAAACTAACATTCAATTGTAGAATCAAATTCAAATGCATGAAACAAAGTTTGAAATCCGAAAAATAACCGTCTACATAAACCCTAGGCTCTCGTAGAGATGCCTAGCAAAGTATTTAGCTAAGAAGAATCAACCAAACACGGTGCAATAGTTTCTCTATACAAAGATTGAGAAAAGAAGAAGAAGAAATAAAAAACCTAGCTCTCCAATGGTGGCTTTTGTGTTCTCTTCGTGCCCGTCTTCGTCATTGTCGTCCTCCCTTTGTTTGCTGCTCCAAATATGCGTGAATACCCCCCCCCCCAAGTCGTCCCTCTATGTTAGATTAGGTCTGGAGTCTTCAAACTT
Source organism: Linanthus parryae (assembly GCA_023055425.1). Lineage (NCBI taxonomy): Eukaryota > Viridiplantae > Streptophyta > Magnoliopsida > Ericales > Polemoniaceae > Linanthus > Linanthus parryae. The sequence continues at coordinate 97,921,092 of JALGPY010000004.1, read as the reverse complement.
TCAAAAAATAGCAAAACAACCCAGAAAATCCGCGCTGGCCCTCTCTGTTCGTGCGAACAAACGACTGTTCGTGCGAACAGCGTTTTGTTCCTTGTTCGTGCGAACAACTTTCTGTTCGTGCGAACAAAAGTTTACTCTCTGTTCACACGAACAACTTTCTTGTTCGTACAATTTAACAGCCTCTTTTTCTCAGATTTGCATCCTTTTTTACGGACCATATATTTCTCGTCCGATCTCCGTTTTAGCTCCGCGACCTATCTTTCGAAAGCTCTTTGAGTCTACTTTCATTTGCCACTGGTCTCACTCCAAAATGTATTGTAGAACTCGAGATACAATCAAAATAGTGGAGATTGGTCACTTTTGCTCCTCCGACTTTGCTTCTCTTGCTTCCTCTCGAGTTTGCTTTGTTTCCGAAGTTCGTTTCATGCCTCCTAGTCATCGTTTAGAATCCGTTCCTGTCAAGACAACATGAACAACCATACCAAGCGATTATATTTGACAAATAACATCGAAATATGCATCGAAACACCCGGATTAACAATAAAGTGCTAAAAACTCAACTTTCTACGTTTTCTCAACATTCATAGTGTAAAACTCATATTCCAACCCCGGAATCACGCAAAACGATATTAAATATGCAAGAAATATAACTCTAATAAAGATTTATCAATCAAATGATAAAACAAATATGATGGTCCGAATTCAACCCAACCCGAACTTATTTATATGAACTTGGATTCGGGCGTGCTCATGATGCTCCTAACTCGGGATCAGCTGGGCTTGGACAGCCTCGACATAATTCGGTCTTAGAGTTTCAACCCGTTCAGCCTGCCCGGGTTGCAATCCTTATCTATGCCATATTTTACATTTTACATTTATTTCTTTTCGATAAAAGAAAATACCATATGATAATACAAATTATATTCTACTTAATTTACTAATTCAAATCACTTTTTTTTTAAGAAATCTAATTCAAATCACTTCATGAGTACTATAGAAAATGTCAATCTCGAAACTCAATTTGGAACGGGAATAGCGAATAGGTACATCCAACACCAAAAAGATTGGACGAAGATAAAGCGAAGAAGAAAGTTAAATATTTCTCAAACAAAAAAGAAGAAGAAAGTTAAATTTTGGGCCTGAGATGGAGACCAGTTGGGCTCCGTGGGAACGACATGTTCTGGGCATCAAAACACGAATTATCTGCTTCAAACCTAGTTGGTGTTCATCCAAAAACACACCCTATTAGTAGTAACTTCGACCCAAAAAGATTATGGAAACTTGATACGGTACGTATTCTGACACGGGCCCGAGATGTGAACAAGTCGCACCGGACTATCTCGAGGACTATGTCACAAAGTAGTCATTTATTTATTTATTTTAGTGTGTGGTTAGTTAACTGGTTAGGTTTTCTTTACTGTTCTTTCATGTCTCATGTGGTGAACCGTCTTGGTATAGGACTTTATTATTTAAACACTTGTACGGTCTTGTTTATTTTTTTATCGAATGAACTGAGAATAAATTTTTATTCGGTCAACTCATTGGTTGCTAAAATAGCACCGTAGGCTACAAGCTACGTGAAGAGTTTTGTCGATTTTCACAAAATCGTCACAACGGATACTATTCCGTATCAATTTGTGATTTCATTGATTTTCACCAATCACCTGATGATACGATGACGAACGCCAAAGCAATCGCCTAGGAGTTGCTTCACGCCATCAACCAAACACTCATGGGAATGGAGTTGAACCATATTTGTATACGATTTTCTCCCTCCCCTGCCCATTGGCGTTGGAGATGCCCCAAGCGTGCTGAACAACAAAAAAAACTACACTTTACAAACAACACTTGAAAAGGGAGAAATAATGCCAGGTAAATATATTGCATATTTATTAAGCAATAATGGGTGAATGAGTTAACATGCTTAATTGTACTTTAATAAAATAATTTAATCAGTTGCTTCCTTGCACGTCCAAGAGACGGAAGTTCACAGTTCTTGTTTCAAGCGTCTATGCTTCTTCAATGCATTGCGGCACTAGTATAAAGCATGATTCACCCCTCAATCTTCTTCTACTCCTAATTATGTCAACATGTCCACGCGGCATAGTAATGTGGCGTAACCCTTCACATGTGGTTGAATAGCACGTGGACCGAGTGCGTTGGGCACAAACTTGCACACGTACCTGCCCCGACCACAAACTACCAAAAACTAATTATGTCCTCATTAGTAGACTAAACCCCACCTGATTGTGACGCGTGATGCATTACAAGGCTGCATGAAAATTGAACCCTTAAGACAGAGAGAACGAACCGGAATGAAAGCATGCAGAAGTGTAAAAGTATCCATAATCTTTCTTCCAAATCACAGCAGAAGTTTGGGAGCCCAAGTGACACGCCTATGAGAGGTTTTGGATGACTAAGAGTGGACATTGAGTTTTTTTGACCATGCTAATAATACTTTACGTCTGATTCTTTCTACTTTTAATCGATGCTAAACTTTGTTAATTAGACCACCGCACTTGTCAATTGTCATGGTGTGTTTTCCTATATATAGTGGTGAGGAAATTGTAATGGTGAGAGCGAACAAAATTCCCTACTCTTGATATCTGTGGCCGAGAATGATATCAATCGGAAGCTTTTACAAAGTCTTAAGAGCATTGTCATGCATTTGTATTACTTAGAAATACATTTCAACTAAATTAGTGAGAAATAATTATTTTTAAGTTTGTCAACTTGAACATTAACCGAGAAATCATGATGATGAAAATTATTCAATTACTCATGGAGTATGAAAATCCAAAAAGACAACGACTCAAAATATTAAAATCTACGGTGTAGACATGTAGCAATAGCGCTAGACTAGTCAACTGAGAAGTTTTGTCAATCTTGCTCTTGCCCCCGCAAAACCAGGCATGGGAGCATCAATTTATGTACGCCAAAGAACAAGGTTGTTGACAAATTGCACAATTTCACGAAAGAGTTGTTTTTTTTTTTTTTTTTTTCATTTCCTTTTTATCTATTGAGGAAGTGTTGTCATGTGTTTTATGAACTCAAAAGAAGTCAATGTGGCAAACTTCTGACTTTGTTTCAGCAGCAATTTGATATTTGAAAATACTAGGTTAAAGATACATCTTATGGCCACTTCGTTTTGACTACAAAATTTAGCTCAATAGTATATATTACAGGTTCTTGGAAGTGTTGTTTCCTTCTTCTTTTCCTTTGCTTATTTAGTTCATTTGTATAAGCTATTGTGATGAGCAGGAAATGGCAACACCAAAGGGAAAGACCAGATTTTGAAAACAAATAGTAATTTGTTCAAAATTTCCCTTAACAAGTACTAGTAGTAATTTGTTTTTCTGCTTTGCAATTTTTTCCTTTTTGAGAAAATACTTTGCAATTTTTAAGACCAAGTAAATGTCAATCTATAATAAAACATGGAGTGATTTTCTACTTTCCTCTCTTACCATCCTCTATAATAAAATATGAAGTTGATGTCAAATGAGATACACAAGGTGACTCACTTTGACGCGACATAGCCTTTCTATAATCCTTGTTTAAACATATATGACATTAAACGATCATGTCAACATATTGTTACTCGTTCTCAAATTGAATAGTCAAATATCAAATTGTACCAAAGTACGGATTTTGTCGCAGTCAGTGTGATTCATGTTGTTTTAAGAAAGGCTACATTTCTTGTCTTGTTCTCCGGAGTCTTCAACGTATTTTTACTCGATATCTCTTATTGAATAGTCAAATATCAAATTGTGCCAAAGTATGAATTTTATCGCAGTAAGTGTGATATTTTTGAATGCGGATTATGTAATAGATGGTTTTAGGTCTCTTTTGTATACACACTTAGTTTGTATGGTGGATTGAGAAATATAAGAGCGATAGGTCATTAGTAGGCACAGAACCAGAAGTTGGTTTAGACATGAAAATAGGTGGGAATAATGACTTGTTAGTGACTTTGGATGTAGAAAAAGAGTGACATAAGGTGAATATGGGAAGACATGTTAAAAACAAAATTGACATGTCTAGATATATATACTTTATGAGTAGCAGGATAGCATCTACATCCTTGGTAGAGATACAATAGCCCAAAAATATGCAAGGAGTATATCTATGTTCCAATTTATGTTGTGTTTAAGGTGGTAGCAACCAAGGTCTTTAAAAAAAAAAAAAAAAAAAAAAAAAAAAAAAAAAAAAAGCAAGAACTTTTCTAAGGTAACTTATACCTACATAAGATAGTTGGTTGTGGAAAGGGCTTCAAGCCAATAATAGGAGGATAATAATTGAGCTTCATGTAAGAGACATGAGGTAATTTCAACAAAAGGTCTATGTTTCATTTCCACTTCCCATTTTATGTAGGGGTGCGAGGACAAAACTTTTTATGAAGGTACCTTGAGATTGCAAGAAAATGAATTGGTAACATACTCAGTACCATTGTTTCTTATGAACATTTTTACATTGGAATTGAATGGAGTATAGATCAAATCAGTAAATACAGTATAAGAAGTGTCAAAATATTAATTGTGTTTAAGAGGGTTCAGCCAACAAAACTTTGAATGATCATCAATATTGTCTAAAAGAAAGTAAAGGGGAAGGACCTCGTAGATCTGAGTGTACTAAATCAAAGCACCCAGGGGCGGATCCAAGATTTTCTGCCAGTGGGGGCTAAATTCTAAAAATATAAAATGTTAATGTAACAAAAACAAATTATAAGGATTAATATTTAATTTGAGTGGGGGCTAAACTGCATTTACTAGACACAATGTGGGGTAAAATTGCAGTTTTATAAACTTGAGTGGGGGCTATAGCCCTCACAATCCAAAGGTTGCGTCCGCCCCTGAAAGCACCTTTTAGCATGAGACTTTGACAAAGAGAAAGGTAACTTGTGAGACTTTGACACTTGGCAATGATCACAAGGAGCATGCGAAGGAGCCTTGGAACACTGTAAAGTAAGAGCTAGAACATTAGAGACAGTTATAGAAGGGTGCTCTAGTATGCAGATCTGCAGAAGGGATGGAAGGAGACACATGATGGAAGTCGGTTGCATATGCATTTGGTACAGTTCCTTCTCACAAGGGCCCTGGAAAATTAAGGATAATATGTGTTTGATTGTTCTGTACAAGAAAGCCATGCCCATTAAAACTAATATAGCAATCATTGTCAGCCGTAAATTGAGAATATAAACAAGATTAGTTGAAACAGAAGGTGTATGAAGAAGGTTGTGTAAATGAAAATATTGACAGGGGTATGAATAATGCCAGTACCAACATCATTCATTGGCATATGAGAACCATTGCAACTTGAATCACGTCAGATCCGTTATAAGAATTTGGTGGGTGAGAGAATGCAACAGTGGTTCCATTCATATAATGATTAGCTCCACTATCCATAAGTCTGGGAGCTCTGGGAGCTGGAGGACGACAAGAATCCTGAGAATGAGTTATGAGAGAAGGAGCCAAAACCACGTGTACAATGAGACTCCATAGTGTAATTTGGAGATGATATGTAGATGTAGGAGGAGCATAAGAAGAACCAACATGAGATGAATAATCTTGTGGTCTTGGAAGTTTAGGTTTGGTGGATGCAAACTTGGCGGTGTTTAACCTGTACTAAGTACTAACAGTCTAATTTTGAGTGTATAGACCTTCCAGAAATTTGACAAATAATGTTTTGGATCATGTGAGGGAGCTTTGTACAGGGAGACATTAAGTCTCCTTGAGGTGAGAAGCAGCCATACTTAGGTTTACCAGACACATTGTAAGATGTGTAAGGGCTGGAGTTGGAAGCACCACTATGAGACCTGTACTGACTTCATTCTTTTTCGAAACCCCATTTAACTCCAAGAAATGCAGTAGATACATCATTAGTACCTACACATGAAGATATGGAACTGTGGAGGGATAATTCCTTCATAGTTCTTCAGACATAAGTAAAGCCCTTTATTCAGCCTCAATCATGATCCTAATTAAAAGACTTGAAGTGATTGTAATGTGGGGATATGCATTTCCAAATATGCAGAATCAACAAGCTCATTAACCAGAGCTATCTATGAATTCATTAATCTGAGCTAGATATGCCTCCATAGAGAGATCACGCTGTTGAATGTTGCGTAGTTGCATCTTTAATTGATGAAGTGAGTACGAGACAGTGAAGCAAATTTCAACTCCAGAGCATGACAACTTTCATAAGCATGAGCTAAATTGAGCAGAGATGGTGCAATAGAAGTGATTAAACAACTTTTGAGATGTTGATCAATAGAATTATAGGTTCAAACGTTGGATTAGAGATAGAAGAACCTGCATCTTGTTCAAGAAATGGCTTCGGACGATCACATGATTCATAGAGAAACAGCGGAAGGTCGTTCGCTTGAAGAAGAGTGTAGATCTAAGCTCGTCAGACGCTATAGTTTGTGCCGTCGAGCTTGATCGGAACAAGAGAAGTCAAATTACGAATCACAAGCTTTAGACCTGGAGGAAGAAGTTCAGCCATAGCGTGACTTGGCACAACTCCGTTCGGCAAAACTCGGTAGAAACTCGACAAAAGAAGAAAAAACACTCAGTCAACGCGGCAAAACTCGATAGGCGAACTCGTTGTTAGACTCAGTGTTGAAGAAGGCACAGACACCATAAATGTGATCATCTTCTTATGCCAAATTTGCAGCACCCCACACCTTTCCTTTAACTACACTTTGCAATACGCACTTAGGCCCTGCTTTATTTGCCTAATTTTAGGTGACTTTTAACCTTTTATTAGGTCATAAAAAAAGTTCTACTTAGTTCCTTTTTCGTTGATTCTTTTTTTAGATAACTTCTTTACATTTTTTTAAGACTAGAAAAAGGAGAAAAAAATAGGCTATTTTTAACTTCAACTTTTGTTACTTTTTACTCATAAAATATCTATTTTAGGAGATAAAATAGGAGCAAAGTAAGCATCATTTTTTTTAAAATTAAAACTAAAACTTTTTAGAAAAATTAGTAGTAACGAAGTAAGTAATTTTTTTACTTTCTTTTAAGAAAATGTAAAAATTCACCTTAATTAGACAAAGAAAGAAAGACCTTAATTCACGGTGCTTTGACCAGGCTTTGGTTGATTGGCATCGTTTATTGTCCTCCTACTTGCGAGGACGAATTCAGACAAAATAATTATCCCACTTCAATGAGGGTTAAAACGAATTTATTAGACAAAATATACCGCTCAAATCTTGATGACAGTAATAATGCCGCTCAAAATAAAAATAAATAATATTACCTACGTGTCGATCCCTTATTGGCCAACCTCGTAGATCTTGATGACAGTACCAATTCCTGTCTGTTGTTGACCATTAGCGGAGGTGGCCGTTAGGTATAACGTCCCATTCCGCCACATCAGCAACGAACGAACCCAAAAAAAATCTTATTCTATTCATTCAGCCAAACCCCAAATTTAAAATTCGTAGCTCGAAGACGACGACAGAGAGAGAAAGAGAAGAGCAGTTTCAGAGAGAGAGAGAGAGAGAGAGCCAAGGACAGAGTCGTCTTCGTTATATTCCATGCCGTTTCGGTACTCATCTTCTTCCCTCCCTCTTCCTCTCCTCTCTCTCCCACCATTCATGGTGTTTGGGACCAACTCGGAGTCGAATGGGCGTCCCCGGACAAAAATGCGCGGCGGAGGACGACGACGGAGCGCCGCCGTCCACGGCGGCGCTTCTCTCCGGCGCAAACCTAACCGATTCACCGATTCTCATACTCGTCTACTTCCACAAGGCTATTCTCGCCGAGTTGACCTACCTCCGCCGCATCGCCGTCGGAGCCGAATCCGGCCGCGTCGGCGAACTCCGTCGGAGGTTTGAGTTGCTCAAATTCGTTTACAAGTATCACTGTTCGGCTGAAGATGAGGTGATTTTGCTAACAATTGATGTCTCTATTTGAACTGTTTCTGGTTAATTTTGTGTTATTGATACGGAATAGGGCTAATTTTGGGGCAGGTTATATTTATGGCGCTTGATTTGTATATTAAAAATGTGGCGTCGACGTATACGCTTGAGCACAGAGGCATAGATGATTTGTTTGATTCTATTTCGGCGTCTCTTAATGTTTTGGTTGAGGAAGAGGAGAGCACACTAGAGCAGTTTCAGGAAATTGTGATTAGTGTTGGCACTCTTCGGGCCACGATTTCGGGGCATATGGTGAAAGAAGAAAAACAGGTAACTATGTTCTTCCTTTTTGTTGTTCATTGTTGTATAGTTTGGATTATTTATCAAGTGACTGCAGTTAGTATTGTGGTGTGATTGATAATAGACATGATGAAGAATTTTTTTGACTGAGCTATGAATAACTTGTGCATCATCGTGGATGTTGAACTGCTCTGTAAAGTAGGCAATATCATTTGGCATACGAACCTTTTTGCAAGGCTTGTAAGTTATAACTAGTACTGAAGTGTAAAAACTGAAACGATTTTCGTGAGAGAGTTGTGGAAGTGCAAACTTTGACAGTGCTTCATTTCTTTAGTTGCATAACACTTGAGTCTATACTTTATCTATTGGATGGTTAGTACAAGGCTCCGATACTATCTTACATCACCACTCAACATGCTCTAGCTCTTTCCCACTCCAGTTATAACTTCGTTTCTTAGAAGGCATGCTCTCTGAGATTTTGATGATCACCTAAACCTAGCATAGTGCTTGTACAATTTCTGCATTAGAATAGATGTCTTCGTAAATATATGATAAATCATGGTGGGATGAATTTGAAGGATTTTGATTATAATCTATTGAATCTGAAAAGAGAAAAGGTAATAGCTAATATCACAAGATAAATAAAATAATGGAATTGGGTGTGGGTGTGGCACTTAGGAAGTTACAATGTTTTTTCGAACAAAATCTCTTGGCTACTCAGTACCTCACCTTAGTACTAGTGAAGTTCTGTTAAAATTGAATATGGACGAGCCTTTTCGAGGTCAGTTTTATCACAGACTACTTAATGTACCATTACCCTGGAAATCTTAATAGTTTTATACTTTTAAGTTATCAAATAGCAATGGAAATGATATGAAAAATCTATCATTGGAATATTGGATACTGAAAGAAACTTCATCACAAGAGATGATATATGGATAGTGATAACCCCCATTACTAGATCAGGTCTCTGCTTTTCGGTTGTACACATGAACCATTGTGCACACGAAACCAAGTATTTAAGGTAGTTTGTGAATGTTTTACTTTTTACAGCCGAAGAATGTGTCTGAGGTTTCAAGGATCACTAAAGAGAATCTGAAGATTAGATCCGCCTTCGGTTCCTATAAGAATCGATGGGTTCCACCTCTAAACCAATTGGCCATGAGGGGAATAGCGCAGGGCCTTTTTAACTACACACAACCCTCCAAACACCCTGATGTGGGACAAATCTCAACAGTACGATCTAGTATTAGGGAGATCTAGAATACTATATCCATCTTTAGCCCCGCAGGGTGAAATTTACCCTTTTTTAACTTGGTGGTATATTGCAATTTTGAACTGTCATCATGTCAGCCAAATTTAGGGCATCAGATCCATTCCCTTCACTAGACAGAATACCCTGAGACTACAACTGCTAGATTTCCAATTTTCTACATATCCACCATTGTCAATTGGTTGCTAGTTCTAAAGAACCAACGGAGTTAAAATGCAAAAAATGGGGCTGATATGAAGCTCACTCTGCACACACACAAAATCAAAGAATATGCATGTACCTATGGGGAATGTACCACAAGTAGACGTGAATACTTATGGCAGCCCTTAGTAGCCGAGCCTGAAAGAATTTGACTAGAGATCTTTCCTTTGCTAAGTGCAATTAAGATTATCTCCACCCATAGCAAGTCAATATTGACATGGCCAAGTTCTCAAAATGCTCATAGGCAGAATTGTCCAGGTATGCTAAAGGATTTGAGCTCTCGAAAGTCAACTTCCTCTTTAGAGTTCTCCCCTTCTGCTTGCATTGTCTTGAGCTAAGTTGGATGACTAATTACGTTACCACTCTCACCTATAGGTGTCATAGTTCTAAATAACAGAAACGGTTGATGTATCAGATACAGCCGCGGTGTAATATCAGACACAATGTAATGAGAATTGGCAACAGAAGGCGTAAAATCTCTAAACATGTTGAAATATGCAATAGAGAGTCCGCCGATACTTGTCAATTGATTCACATCGTAGATATCTATGGCAAGCGTATTGGAGGATGTATAGATACCACTACACAACAGTATAGGCCGATTTCTGAAACCATGAGCCATCACGTATTGATGATCTCTGCCTGAGCCATCACGAACTAGGAGGTTGGAATAACTTTCAGGAGCTAGCATTACCCAGGAGACTAGCTCATTGAATTAGGAAATTGGAATTTTTTTTCCGGAGCTTGAACAAGCATTGCCCAGGACCAGGAGACTGGGTTACTGACCTTTTGAGGTTGTTTCCTTTTCCCTTTTAATTAAGAAGTCATTTTCATAGCATGGCTAACTGCATAGCAAAATAACTGAATCAATCCAAAATAAATGAAAGAAGAAAATAACTGGAAGATCTTAAAAATGCTCTTTGTTGTCGTGTGAGCATTAAAAATCCATAATCATACTATAAAAGAAAATAGTATTACAACATAGAATATCGGCATAATTTGGTAGCTCCAACCCACTTTTTGAGGCACCGTATTAATGAAATTCAAGACTTGCACACATTACTCAAAATATATACTAACTGAATTGTATGGACTCAGTGTTGTCTCTCACCAGGTTGTGCTAAGGCTTGGTGATCCGAAATGGACAGTACGTTGAAGGTTTTGAAAGAATAACCACAGTTGTTGAAGGAGAGGCTAATTCCCTTGCTTCTATATACACATAGATTTGACTGAGAGCCCATCTGCCCCTTCCAACTTCCACGATTTATAAGCTTAACCATTTCAAGCTCAGAATTCCGAATGTGAAGGCTGAAAAGCTCAGTGTCGGTTTCCCATTATATATATATATATATATATATATATATATATATATATATATATATATATATATATATATATATATATATATATCGAAGTTAGTATACAGACTCCAAAAAAGAAAGTAGACACCTCTCTATAAGATACCTCCAAACTCTCTTCTTATTAGTAATGCTTTCCCTCTTAACTAACGGAATTAGGTAGGAAAGCTACTCTGCTCTACTTATGTATTTAGAATGGAATGAGGAAGGAAAGCTAGAGATTCGATTAGGTTAGTGAAGCGAGGCCAACTAGGCTTCTTTTATATAGTTTAAAAGACCAAATTAACAGCAAGTATGAGCAGAATTTGAAGATTTTCAAGTAATCTGAGCAATATTAATGAGACATTTATATCTTCCTTCTCTAGCTTCTCCTCGTTTTGTCTAAAATAGGAAAATTTAAAAACACGGAAATTGGAAATGTAATTGCTTCTTTAAGTATTTTTGTTCATATTTCAGTATAACATTCTTGTGCAGGTTTTTCCTTTGCTGATGAAGCAATTCTCCTCCAAAGAGCAAGCTTCACTGATATGGAAATTCTTTAGCAGTGTTCCGGTCATGCTCTTAGAGAGCTTTTTGCCATGGTTAACGTCTTTCCTGTCTTCAGATGAACAAGACGATGTTGTGTCTTGTATCAGAGAAGTTGTACCGAAGGAAGAACTGTTGCAAGAGGTAGGTCTTGACCTAAGTGCTTGCTAAATTTTAGATAACATCTTGATATTTGCTTGATAGAAAGCAGTTCTACCTTCCTTGAAGGTGGTCATTTCCTGGCTTCATAAAGAGTGTCCATCATCTGAAGCAAGCACTGGAAGTGAAGAAGGAGCTAACAGTTTTGATATGCTATCCGGATCAAGTGATATAGTTGAAGTCCAGGCTTCTAAGAGCTTCTGTGGAGAAAAATGGTTGTCTAACAATGACTCTTGCACGACATCTGTAGCACGAAGACCTATTGATGGTCTCCATATTTGGCATGCTGCCATTAGAAAAGATTTCAACAGAATTTTGGAGGAGCTATATCAAATTCAAAACTCAAAAGATTTCTCGACTTTTAGTTCTGCAATCCTGCAGCTAAATTTTTTGGTGGACATCCTTATATTCTACAGGTACTTCCCACAATCAAGCAAGTACTTCTCTTGGTTAGGCCTTCTACTTGTAAAGCAGAAGAGACGCAATTTTTTCATATTCTCTTACTCCTGAAGAATGCTTTTCTTTCCCAGCATTGCATTGGATAAAATATTTAACCCTGTGGTGAATGAACGTGCCGTGGGCTTCAAATGTCACTTTGAAGAAAGTCAAATTGGAGATTTACAGAGGTTTTTGTACCAACAAGCTCAGAACGGGTTACCTTCTTGCTCTACTGTAGAGACGCTCTCACGGAAGTTGGAACTACTAGTTGCAGGAGTCAGCAAACATTTGGCTTTGCTAGACGCACAGGTAGATTGTTCTTTTTCCTTCTTCTGTTTAGATTTTTGAAAGAGACAGACATAGTCAAACAGGGCACGATATCTAGTACAGTTGTAATTTGCTAGTGAAACCACTTCCATAGAAACTTGGAAGCGGAGAGCAAAACCCCTCAAACTACAATTCTCTCATTTGAAGGGAAATGAGGAAAACTGCTCTTAAAGTAGCTCCAAAGCACACTTTATTGATGGCAGTTATGATTCGACAGTCAATCCACATTCATCGAGAACTTACAAGTTGCTAGCAATATCATTAGAAACTAATGTTCATAGCTAGGAAGTTTACCTCTTACTAAGATGACTGACATAATCTACTTTCAATCAGGTCATCTCCTTCATTTCCAAGAACTGCACCACTGAATTTCAGCTGTGGTTATTGTACACAAGCCTCGGCTTTGTACCACTTGGGCTGCTGAAGGGTATGACAACTTGGTTCTCGACTCATTTATCTGAAGATGAGTGTAACTCCATTTTGGAAAGCTTAAATAGCAGGAACCACCAAGTTAACAACAAAGCTTTTGCGTTTCTCTTGTATGAGTGGGTCCGCATGGGTTATTCCGGTAAGATGTCCATTGAAAAATTTAGAGAAGACTTGCAGGAACTGTTCAATAGCAAAAGCTCTTCACTAACAGAGCCTGCCAAGATTGATAAATCATTTTCTCCATTAAGCTTGAATGTACAACCAATCGACATCTCTGATGCGGAAGCCATATCTGATGACAGCATTACTCAAAAGTACAGCCCATCATATGCTAGTAGGATCAATGTACATATATTCCCCCATAAAATGTCAAACACGATACCTCCACTTCCTAAATGGCCTGCCTTCGATACCGGTGCCAGTTTGAGTACCAAACATGAACCAAAGCCAGTGGATCATATATTATTTTTTCACAAGGCTTTGAAGAAAGATTTGGAGTACTTTGTCACTGTTTCAGGTAAATTGGACGAGAATTCTGGGAACCTAATGGATCTTCAGAGGCGTTTCAGACTAATAAGATTTCTCTACCAAATTCATACTGACTCTGAAGATGAGATTGCTTTTCCAGCTCTGGAAGAGAAAGGAAAGGCTACAAACATTAGCCAGTCTTATACCATAGACCACCAACTGGAGGTTGAACTCTTTGACAAAATATCCCACATTCTTGATGAAATCTCAGCTTTTCATGGTTCAGTGGGTAGCACCAACACAAATGCTCCCAATCAAGCAAGGCTAAGCTACAGTGAGCTTTGTCTATATCTCCATGAAATGTTTATAATTATGCACAGGGTACTGAGTGATCATGTCAATCGTGAAGAAATTGATGTGTGGCCTTTGTTTATTGAATGTTTCTCCATTGAAGAGCAAGAAAAGATCATAGGATATGTGCTTGGGAAGACAAATGCTGCAATTCTACAGGAAATGATACCCTGGATGTTAGCATCTTTGACAACGGAAGAACAACATGCCATCATCTCCTTATGGCGCAAAATTACCAAGAACACTATGTTTGATGGATGGTTAGCAGAATGGTGGGAAGGTATGAAGAGATATGATGTGGCTAAGGTGGAACAGGAACCAGATATTTTTCCTTCTTTGGATGCAAACTCACTGAAGGATCTCTCAAGATATCTGTTGAACAACGGAAGTCATACAGCAGACAAAACACCAGATGCCAAAGGTGCTGAATTTCTACAGAATGATTGTTCTGGTTCGCACGTCAATTTGGATGAGGAGAGAAAGGTTTCTAGTGGAGACTTCTCCAATAACCAAATGTCAGATAGTTTGGTCTCTAGTGGAAACATTTCCAACAATGAAATGTCAGATAGTTGTAAACAGTCCAGTGAGATTGAAAAGCAGAAATACAAGGAGCTAAAGGAAGTTGCAAATCATGTCCAAAGTCCTACCAAACATGGACAAGGTAACCAAGATACCTCATGCCAGAACCACCTCCCTGAAATGAGCCAAGAAGAACTGGAGGCTGTAATAAGAAGAATATCTGGTGACTCCACCTTAGATAATCAAAAGAAAGCAAGCCTTATCCAGAAACTGTTAATCAGGTTAGATACTTCTTTGCTTTCCCTCCATGTTTTTCAAGTACTTTAGCATCACTCAGTTGAACATACTTCAGTGCCTAGGATCTTTATTAGAAAGTAGGAAGAAATCTGTCGATACCTATTGTTCGAAATCATTATCTCTCAGATCCTTGGATTCTTCTCAATCTACTCATTTCATAATTAACTAAAAAGAATTAAGTTAATGAACAGAAACACTAATGTAAGTAGTGAACACATAGCTACTTCATCCAGCTTTCAAGGTCCTGCTGGATCTTAAAATGTCTACTCTTCTATTGGAAAATTCACATTTCAAGTGACAATGCACATAACTGTTCTGACTGGTGATCTTTTGGGCAGCCGCTGGGTTTTTGTGAAACCGAACTCTGATTCTGAAGTTCATGATACGAGAAAGAAGGAAGAAGTTCCAGGTCAATGTGCATCATATCGAGACCCTCTCAAATCAGCTTATGGTTGTAAACACTACAAGAGGAACTGCAAGCTAGTTGCTGCTTGCTGCAACCTGCTTTATACATGCAGAAATTGCCATGACGATGTGTCTGATCACTCTATGGACAGGTTTATCCCGCATGCTTTCTGTTACAAGTAGTTTGCTTCTTGTGAAGTTTTACACCATCGTAATGACGTGCCTGTGCTACTTTATATACATGCAGAAAAGCTACGACTAAGATGATGTGTATGAAATGCTTGACAATTCAACCAGTTAGTCCCACATGTGCAACTGCATCTTGTAATAACTTATCCATGGCAAAATACTTTTGCCGCATCTGCAAATTCTTTGACGACGAAAGGTAAAGTGTTTGGATTGACCTTATCCTCTCTTTTCTGTTATAATGGAGTTTACCAGTTTATATCATTTGGATGGTTCCATTATTATTAGTTTCATATGTTCCATCAGTGGACTTCTTGTCCTCAATGCTTTATTTATTAGAGAATACTCAGAAATGATCAAGCTAAATTACGTTCTAACAGCCATATCATGATTTGAGAGGTGGCCATATAGCAATAATCAAAGTCCACACCCACAGATAGCAGATTAGCAAGTATAGTTGAGGATAGTCTGCCTATATTAGTTACTGATAAGAGTTATTTCCAGGCTTGGAAAGAACTTTAGAAGGGAGAACTTTACTGTTGAGGGTGAATTCCGTACACCTTATGCTATACACTTGGGTTTTAGTTTAGTTGTTTAGTTTGGCAATTTGTTCTGGTCTGGGTAATCAGGCAACAACTAGATATTAGGAAATGATTTCTCTCTTTGTATTCCAGTGCCAGTGGTTTGACAATGTTTACCGCCTACAGTAGTTCTTCCACTGCTGCATATTTTTCTTTTGATGTCATGGATATGTCTCAAAATAAATAGTGCTGAACAGGGACATCTATCATTGCCCTTACTGCAATCTGTGCCGGCTTGGGAATGGACTGGGCGTCGACTATTTCCACTGCATGAATTGTAATGCTTGCATGAGAAAGTCCCTTCGGAAGCATATATGCATAGAAAAATCTCTTGAGGATAACTGCCCAATATGCCACGAGTACATTTTCACCTCCAGTAGTCCTGTGAAGGCCCTTCCGTGTGGACACATCATGCACTCATCATGCTTCCAGGTATTAATTTTATGAATCTGTTTCTCCTTTTCTTTCTGGCGACTTATATAATCCAAAAATGTTTACAAATGCTCTCTGTCTGTGATGCTGCTAGGACTACACTTGTACTCACTACATATGCCCGATCTGTAGCAAGTCACTTGGAGATATGCAGGTCTGCCTTTATTAACCTTTTCACTACATTTGTTTTTACTGTGAGGTTTATGTGAACATAAGTTGACTAATATTGTTACTAGTCAAAATACATTGTTTTCACTAGTTGGAACTCGCCACTCTTCGACTAACTACAGGGCTCAGTCCATCTAGTTATGAGAACAAAAAGAATGATGAGCCCGTACATAATGAACTCTCCTAACACTCCTTTCCGGAGAAGTACAAAATTTAAATGATGATAGAGCTTCACTCGGTTTGGTTTAACCGGCGGTTTCCGGTTAAAACCGAACCGAAAAACCGAGAAAAGGAGAACTGCAGAACCGAACCGCATGACAAGAACCGGAACGGTACCGGACCCGTACCTATACGGTCACGGATCGGTCCCAGGTATTTGGTAACCGGGACCAGAACCGGCCCAAAACCGGCTATTTTTATGTTTTTTTAATTATTGTTTACACCAGAAAACAACCCAAACAAAAAAAATTCAAAAAGAAAATCGGTAAAGTACCGGAACCGGTCAACCGAACTAAACCGAAATACCGGTTCCAGTTAACCGGTCGCGGTTCGGTTCCACGTTTTCGAAACATTTCGGTTTGGGTTAAACCGAACCGATGAACCTAACTTACCGGTTAAACCGGGCCGGGAACCAAAAGAACCGGATAAACCAGTTCGGTTCCGGTTTCGGGTAACCGAATATGAAGCTCTAAATGATGATAGGAATTAAGGTAAAAATACGGTTTAGCTACGTACCTGGAAAGGAAACAGGACAGTGCTCATAATAAGAAAAAATCTAGTATCCCTAGAAAAAAAAATCAAAATAGATAGAGTAAAACTCTCCCTAGTGCTCCAAGAATGCCATAGTTGCAAACACCCTTCAAAGGTGTGTGCAAGAGCTCGCCGCATCTTAAACTTTACAACCACTCCTCTCCTTCCCAATATCCCAAACGAGGATCAAGGAGCCAAGACCAAGCCTCAAAATGTTTCTATATCAGGACCCATTGCCAACTCACTAGTGATGGTAGTGACACTGTGACAGAGTAAGAGAGGAAATCCCAAAAAATGCCAAGCAGACAAGATCATACTTAAATAGGACCAGACAACAGAAATATGCAGGCATCGGTTATGAACATACAAATCTTAAACACTGCTATTGGGAACAGCAGTCAAAAAAGAACAAAATTTACGTATCTCCAACCAGTCAAATCAGTTTCCACTTTCCACATAACAGAACATGAAACAACCCTGCTCAAGTATACATCATAAAATCTCATAGTAAGCATACCACGCGAATCATAGTCAAGTTTTCATCTCACCAGCTATGTATGTATTATTTAAAAGAATCAATAGATTTGAGTGATTTCATGATTCTAAATATTGAACTTCACTCCTGTGACAAGATTTGCTGAGCACAACTGAAGCCAAACAGCCAAAGACGAGGACAGCCGAATACTAATAACCCCACCAACCCTTAAGGCCTTAACCCTCAGTTTCTTCGCGAATTATTCCACTGTTCACATATGTAGCACTTTGTACCACACCACTAAATCTATGTTACCTCCATGGAACAGAATTCAGTGACAAACTCATCAACAACTACCAGGTTCCTGAGGCTCTCACACTCATTACGATATCCTCTTCCTCTGGAAAAGGTTTGTAAGCACCAAGCCACATAGACTGGAATATCAAGACATGTATCAAATAGGTTGGGTGACTCGAAATATACTTCTCATGCATTAGGTCTCTTCCATTCCAACATTACTGTCCCTTCTAACTCAAAAGATGCCGCCGTAGTGCTCCTTAATTCTATCACCCCAGCTTGTAGTCTTGAAAGCAGCATCCCGAGGTAAACCAAAGTTAAAGGTATCACCCCTACCTGACATCGCGAAACCACACTACAAGAGTAGGTATCAACCATATCTCCCACAAGAATGATTTGTTCCTCGATTCTCAAACTGAAACAACCTCAAAAATCCAAACCTAAACCAAGAGGGTGCCATCCACAAATTATTTTGTTTTTCATTTGAAGACTTGTATGACATTGACTCTTTTGTCAGCAGGAAAACTTGCTCTAATATTGTTTCTTTGCCTCTTCTAAATAATATCATTCTGAAGAGTTTTGAAACTCTGATTTAACTGCAGTAGTACCAATATGTTCTTAGTGACCAAATCAGAAACAAAAAGGAACTGAAAACAGTAAACCGGTGTTTGTTTGCATGGTTTGTTGTTTTGCCTAATTAAACTAGTTGAATCTTTGTATTAAGGAGTCGCTTACTCATACAGTCATACATTCTAAAACTGTACTCCGCAGGTTTATTTTGGTATGTTAGACGCATTATTGGCAGAAGAGAAAATGCCAGAAGAGTATATCGGCCAGACTCAGGTTGATAAAGTTTTTCTTTTATGTACTGTTTTTTCCACGAGTTTTCCATCTTCTGCCACTTTTGTAGCATAACTAGCTAAAATCAAAACTTTCAGGGAATATTATGCAATGATTGCGAAAAGAGAGGAACTGCTTCATTTCATTGGCTATATCGCAAATGTTCTTTCTGTGGTTCGTACAACACCAGGCTTCTCTGACTGTATTCCATGAGTTCCAAAAACTCGTGTTAAGACATTTTTGTATAGCAAGGATCGACTAACATAACCAATATGCCATTATGGTTTAATAAATTTGAAGAGGAAAATATGAACAGTCAATATCGTGTGGTTATATTATCTGATCTTACTTTTGTAATAAGTAAAAGCCAAGATGTAAACCTGCTTTCCTCCATCAGAATCTATTCTTATTGGTCTACATTTGGTATCACCAGGAGTTGCAGTCTTCAGTAATTGAGGAACATAATCTTGCAAACCACTTGACTTACGAACTATAACCGTAAATTTCTTCAGAACCCTACATTTTCAGACACAGTAACATATAGATGACAGCATTAATGGGAACCGGAAGATCACTCGATAGGACTATTTGAGGATTTTGCTTTGTAATTCACATAAAACTATAATAGTGTCCGCAGTTTCTGGATAGTATGTATGTTGGTTTGAGGTTTATGATAGTTGTAATAAAAAATAAATAAATAAAAGAATGCACAATAATCATAAACTTGGGGGATGAGAAATTGATTGGCATCTGTTTGAGTCTTCCCAAAAGCTTTTAGGATAACTAAGTAAATTTACCATAAATGATGACTGCACAATCCTGAAAATAGCTGGATAACTTCACCCTCCTGGTTGCCATTGATTGGTTGATGTCGATAATACCAAGCTCATCCAACAATCATTAAACGAGACTGTTTGGTGTGCAGCTACGGATGTGATGATATAAAAAGATGAAACCAATTGAAGCTCAATAATGTAGGCACAGAATGATTTTACGAGATTAAAGAATGCTAACTTCTTCAATTTCACTAGGGAAACACAAATGGCCTTTGTCCTCAAAATTATACTGCACTCTTTGCTCTTTATTGTAAACGCAAATTGACTACAAGGGTGGGTAAAACTCACTCATTCTGAAGTCTGAAGGGAAGGTGTAGAAGATAATCAACAATGGAATGTTTAAACTTATAGAACAAACTGAAACCAGTAGAACAGAGCCAAAAAAGTTTCCAAAAAAACTGTGAAAGTTACTTGACTGAATCAATAAATGGGGAAAGCGAAAGAAAATCAAATCATAGAGAAGATTGCTAAGATCAAAAATCAAATAGAAGGCAGGCCATTATGCTACTCTTCTTACTTTTGCCCAGTCCGATACTATCAGTTGACACTGGTAAGACTGAAGCATGCCGCAGCACTCTTCAATTCATTATCTGCAATATGCTCCATGGCCTGTGTTGTATCTTTCAACGATGAATCCGAGCTGAGCAAAAAGAGAAAAAATTAATTTTTACGCAGAGAGCTTCATTTGAGTTAACTGTATATATATTCATGCATACCTCGAGTCATAAGCCTCCTTGGAATCGATGTACGATTGTCGATCATCGATCGTGTCGAAGAAAGGATGCATATCCTCGTATTCTTGGGCAGGTTCTTGTTGGATACTCAGCTGCTGCAATGCCGCCAGCTGAGATTGCATCCCCACTGAGTTGTTGCCGCTGCTGTTGTTACTATTCTGTGACCAGAATGAGCTGACCATGTTGTTGCTGTCCTTGTCTAGGTAACCACCACAGGAGTTGTTACTGTTGTTGTACCCACCACCATTGTTATTGTTGTTGTTAGGGTAAGATTGATACGACGAGACAGGCGCCGCTGCGACAACAACGTTGTTGTTGTCAAAAGCCTGTGGCGAATCCTGGTGGAATAACGACAACGCATTGTTGTTGTTGTTATGAGTCGGTGGAGCCATTCCTAGCTGAAGCTGTGACTTGGAATCATAATTATTGGGTGTGCACGGTGCATCGTGGTGGTGTTGTTGGTAGAGCGCGAGCTGCGATAGAACAGCATGGAGTTCTTCCTCAGCGAGACGTATCTGGTACTGATACTGGGCGATGATGCCGCAGCAACCATGGACGGGGAACTTGCTGCGCATGTTGGATTGGTAGATGATGGATTTCATGGCTTCCATCTTCTGGGTGGGGTCGAGTTTCTCGATGATCTTGACGATGTTTTTGACGCCAAAGAGGCGGTGGGCGTTTTCAAAGACCTTGGGCTGGTCAGGAGGGAAGTAGGGTGCGAGTGGACACTCGGAAGAGCATTTCCGTCTCTGGTATTTGCATGCTGCACAGGCTTGGCTTGTGCCACCTTTTAGGGTCATTACTGTACGAGCTGTGATTGTGGAGAAAACAATTGCAATGAAATAGAGAAAGAGAGAGAGTTTTGATGATGAAGAAGAAGATGATGATGTAGATCGGAGAGAGATTGGGAGAGAGTAAGAGGACAGAGATTGCTGTTGGGAAGGCAACGGCAATTGCCATGTGGAAGCATTGATCTGAACAGGTCTGATATATGCGGATTTTTCTGGGAGAGATGGGATGACTGAGTAAAACATGAGAGAGAGAGAGAGAGAGAGAGAGAGAGAGAGAGAGAGAGAGAGAGAGAGAGGGACAAATGTTGGAACTTCATGAAATCAGGAGTTCCTATGTTCATGGAGAACTTGTGGTCACAGCTAAGTCTGAGTTAGTTGCTTGGCCAATGCGGTTACTTCTATTCCATTCAAATTAAGGTTAGGATAATTATAGTTTTACCACACTAAATTTGGAGGAAATTTTCGTACCACGTGATACAGGTGAAATTTTGGTTGAGTTTTGTGTGAATTTCAGGAATTTTAAATCTGACTTTTTTAGTTTTTATGAAATTTGTATCAGAACTTATTCTTTCAACTAAGTTTGGGATAATTATAGTTTGCCGTACTACTATTCTGGGGGAAAAATTGCGTACCACGTGAATCGTGATACACGTGAAATCATAACACAAAATGGAATCAAACATGATCCTATTATCGTTTTATAATTCTCTTGAATCGAACATATTACCGTTATCGTTTTATGGGGTAAGTTTCGTATGACTTATTTTGATCTTGAGTTGACTTATAAATTTATACCAAAAAAGTTTGTGACATAAGAAAAAAAAGACGAATGCGTTCGGTGAAAATTTTATCGACTAAAAAAATATTCAAAAACTCGACTTATTCGACTCATTTTTTACCCTATAGGCTTGTTAGTCAAATACAAAAGTTAATTTTATAATAGCAAACACAACTTGCAAGTTGGCTTTAATTTATAATTCAAAATTGGCTTATAAGTTGCTTATAAGTCTTTAATTGAAGTTCTTTTTTCTTTCAAAAGAAAGTTGTTTATAAGTTATATCAAACTCACTCATAATTCTCTCGTTCTTCTCTTACGATGACCCCACTCCACGTGCGACCACCATTAGCACACTCTAAAATGTAAATGAAATTATATTTTGTGTGGACACTTGGATCAAAGTGTTCATATTCCATCCATTTCGGCACGCCCTTAGAAATCTATAGGCAGAAGTAGCGCACAAACTGCCACGCTGGTTTGGTGTGCACGCAGACGAAGTTGGAAAACGTGACGGACGGTAGATAACGCTGTTATCGGCATTGGCTTTGTTTCTTGGCATGACCTTGGCTAGGTGCCTTGGTTGTGTGATCATGATAACTCCATGATTGGAGTTATATTCTATTGTGATTACTTGTCGTTCCGTGTACTTTTCGATGCATTTATGTGTGTTTTAGGCCGAGTTTTGATAGTTTTGAGTATACTTGAGTATTTGGACTTCATGGTGTAATCCGGGCGTTTTATGCATGTTTAATGCTTTATTTGTCGCATTTGATCTTCCGGTATTCGTTTGTGTTGTGGATTTCAGGAACCGGAAGCGCGGAGTGCGGATTTTGGAGCGGAAGCGAACTTCGGAAAGAAAGAAACTCAAGGAATGCATGTGAGAATAGAAGAAGGGGAGAAGCTAAGAGGAGAAAAAGACTTAGCCAAATTTTCAAGAGGTGAAAAGAAGCAACACACATGGAAGATCAAGGTGATCCTACAAGACAAAAGGTGATCCTATGATCACAAGATCAAGTGCAAGACCACCAACGTGATCATACAATCAAGTAAGGTGATCCTAGGATCACAAATTGTGATCCCAAGATCACATTAGTAGATCTGACGTGATTAGAAAAGGGGTAAAAAGTGTAATTAAAAACTTGAAAGAAGTGACTTGATTTAACAAGGAGAACGACCTAGGGCTTGTATTATTCATCATTCTACGCCATTGGAGAGCAAGGAGCATTCTTGGGAGCTTGGAGACCATCGTTTGATTCTCTATCTTCTTCCCCTCTTTAGTTTTTGTTTATGATCATTGAAACTTTGTACTTTGATCATGTGTTTTAGTAGCTAAACCCTCTATTCGGGATATCTCATAGGGAACTAGGGTTTTGAACACAATATTTTGGTGATTTATGGATTATGCTTCATGCTTATTAGCTTAATTGGATGTTT
Organism: Linanthus parryae; assembly: GCA_023055425.1. Taxonomy (NCBI): domain Eukaryota; kingdom Viridiplantae; phylum Streptophyta; class Magnoliopsida; order Ericales; family Polemoniaceae; genus Linanthus; species Linanthus parryae. Next base: position 97,897,876 of record JALGPY010000004.1, on the reverse strand, counting down.
ATGCTTAGTTATGCTTGATTCATATGCGTAATTCTATCTTTCATATTGTTTGACGTCACAATAAGATTGATCTAGGTGATAATTATTAGAGGAATCAATAGTTATTGCTTGAATTTGAATCTCGCACTAGTCGAATCTAGGGTTGAGGAATCTTGCTAGTTAACTAGAACTAAGAGTTGATATCAAGATCATAATGCGTATTTAAACTTGAGTAGGCTAGAGGAATCAGGTACAAGAGTTTGAATATAGGCTTTGGTTGAGGAATCGTCAAAGTGAAATTGCTCGTTTGGCTAAGTAGAAAACATCCGTGTTGTATGAACATAAATCCTAAGTGGTGTGAATTCCCTAGTGAACCCGTAGAGATATCCTGGCTTGTCCACTTATTAAGTAACTTTCGTAATCATTATTTGTTAATCGTGAGATTATTCAACCGATTAATTGAGACAGTTGTCTTTTATTTTAAGTAGAATTAGAAAACCAAATCATTGCGCCTTGCCCACACAAGGTTAAGAATTAATAGCTAATTTACAAAGAAGTCTCTTGGGATTCGACAATCCGGAGTTCTCCGATTATTACTGCACCGACGGCCATACACTTGTGGTTTGGACGTGTCAGATCACATTGGAAGTACGTTTGGGACTTACCGTGTTGGACGCTTGTTTTGCATTTTCGTTGCTGCCTTGCCAGGTTGCACTATTGGACTGTCAAAACTATGCCGAAATAGCGCTGGAGCAAGGATGAAATGGGTTCAGAGTTCTTGACCGGTATGTTGGTTCGGTGCACATAAAACGGTCGATGAACGAGCATCAGACTTGGCACAATTATGCATGTTGGTGCACCAGCTTGGTCCCTATTCGGCAAGACGATTGGTGCATTTGTACAACATGTTTGCTGTGGAGTTCGAAACGATCACTGAATCGATGTTGTCGCGGACTGTATTCTGGCTGTGTTGTGCTATGCCTTGACCGCCTGGTCTAGTGGCTCATCGGTTCGTGGCTAATGGTCAGGCGAAGACAATTAGAGTTGGTTATATCTGTAAGGACAGTTATGCATGAAAGTAAATGCCAGTAACCTCTATATTTCTAACTTTATAAGTCATTGAATAGCGCATTGATTGGGAGAGATTGGACGATGTATTTGGTGTTCCTTGTTATTGGTTGGTCGCAAGAAAATGTCTTAAACGGTTCCCGTACATTGTTATCTTACATTCAGTTGTCTACTGATGATACAAACGCCGTTAAGCATTAACTTGACGAATAAAATCAAGGTTGGACCAAGAATCGGTTCGCAATGTAGTGTAGAAAGTTGGTGCACAAATTCTTCTGACCCGGTGAAAGCTGGTATCAGAGCACTAGGACGGTGTTCGCTCGATGTGTGTTGGTTGCCTTTGGTTGCTAGGAACAATGGACTGGCTATGTGTTGTTCTGCCAGCAATCCAGTCGCTACAATGGTAGTACTTTGCTTCCGGTGTTTTCCATGCTTGGCTTTGTGCCTTGCACTCTCCTTCATTTCTTTATCGTATGAGTAACTTGTTCAATGCAATGGTTGGGGAACGTCTGAACAACTGTCATGTTTGGTAAGACTCATTAGGACTCCTGCTGACACCTATCGTGTAGAAATGTTAGCGGACATAACGAAACAGGTGGAGAATGTTGAAACATAGCTAACAGATCTCTCTCAGTCATAACATTAGCCAGAGAAGGGCAAATTTCGATTCGAAGTTGAAGATCGTGTATTTGTTGCTCGTATTTGTTGCTCAAGATCACACTTTCTTGAAAATAAATTCTCTGCCTCACGGTTCTTCCAGTGTGAGATAACCGGCTGTAACCTAATAAGTTTGCCACAAAAGTCTCAAGTACAAGAGTGAAAAACTTAGTAATTGAGTTATTAAGAGAACTGTAGTACAACCAAAATGTTTCTATTTTAAAATATCGCCTAAAAGAATTCCTAGAAACCTGATTGATTTGAAGCAAAAGAGGGTGTGACCGGAAGTGAGTCTCGTCAGATGAGTGACCGAACAATTCACAAAAATTTTGAAACCAAAGATCGTTACCAGTAACCCGGTCAATTATCTCTTGAATTAAATGAGGAGTCGTTTACTAGTCCACTTATACTTAGGTCCATCAAAACCTAAATCACTTGAGTTACATTGAGTCATACAATGCATTAAAGAGTTGTGAAAATAATGAAATGGATGTCATCTTAATTTTTTTGAAGGGAAAGTTCTTTCATTAATGTGCCAATTAATACCCACGGTAAAGTAACAGATGCAGAAATAACAACAAGATCATCCCATAAATTACTATGTAACAGCAAAGCATAAATTGCAGTTGAAATAAAAGTGGAATTAGTTTGGTATACCTTTATCGCAACATGTGAAAACCGATAATTACGGTTAAGAACTTTAAAATGCACTATGTCCGGTTTTCATAATATCCAGATTCCTCCACGGCGGCCAATTGAATCAACCTTGTGCATGGCCAAAAACCAAGCGGCCAAGAAACATTCTCGGCGATTGATCCTCCAGAATGAGTTCCATAACAAAAAATGCAACACCCTGTGATCCCCAAGCCTTCCGTTCCGGACCGGAAAAACCAGGAGGACGATGGTAAAAGTGACGGTCGAAATCGTAAGCTTAATATCCATGTTACATTACCATTAAACATTACATAAGTCATTAAGTCTTACATGCGACAATACAAACTATTACACTATAACTAGACTGACTGTTCGTTAGGTCATCACTCTACGTGACTCTCGTACCCAGCTTCCCCATAGCCTCCAGCCTCTATACATGCGGTGGGAAGGAAACAGGAACCGCAGTTCCGAAATTCAGCAGTGAAAGACTGAGTGAGCAACACCCAAACATGTAAATCGGATACGAGGTATTATCATTCCATATAAAGGAAATGAATAAACAGAATAGTTCATAAGCAATCCAACTTCAAGTATAAACACAGCTGAAATAAAGCTCGGTAGATTAATAGACTCTTTCGTATTCTTTCCACATTTCTAAAATTCTCAATTTAAATCACAACATTCCAATTATCCAATATAATAATCCAACCAGAAATTTCTTTTCATCCATTAACTGATATGGGGATAAACCAAAATGAACCATCCATCTCGCAAGCATCCAAGACCTTAAGTGTCGGCACCCCCCTAAGACTTTTTGCGGCCAGAGAGGTGAGTACATGGAGCAACCCGGCAGGTCGCGACCGGGTGAAAAATACACAGGCCGAGTGACCGTAGTTAGCATCGACAATAATAATAAAGTTCCCTGCACAACTCTTTCCACTTTACGTTATTATGCATTATTATTCTCATGTGACATTCAAAGCAAACATTTGAAACATAATCCAATCTCAGATAGAACCGGCATATTATAAACATATTTTGATACAAATAATGAAATCAAGTTTAGACACGAAAGAAGCTAGGCACGCAACGTTTGGCATGTATACTCACTACAATACTCGGAAAATAGCACGCAAAAGCTCCTAGAAGTACACGTAACCCTCGTCTACGAACTTGTTACTTACAATTTACAAGTCTCTAGTCACAATGATGCTACTTCCGAGTAAACAAATGCATGGATGTTTGTCAAGGTCGGGTACTAAGTTCATCCCTATAATCCCAATTAACTCGCTTTCAAGTGGTATACTCACGTGTCGAAGCGAGGAGTCAAGGCCTTGTTGCTATTCCAATCTATGACTTTCATTTCACCCGTGTTGGTTGAAGAAAAACCGATTTCAGAGAGGGAATCAGGTTTTGTGACCGCCTGTCTTCAAAGATCCAGGCCATCAATCTAAACTAAAGTGTTCCCGCCAGTAGCAGAGAGCTCCAACCCCCCCCCCCCTCCCCCATGTCCAGTACATGCCAATGCTTAATAATTAGACTTGTTGGCTGAAGAGTATGTCTGATACGGATGGACACGATTGTCGGCATTGTTCCAGGTAAATACCACGTCAAGACGTTCTGTTCCGAGATGAATAAGATTTTGAAGAGGGAGTATAAGATTCCCAATTTCTCGGGGAGGGGTTTGGTGCATGTGGAATCTCTCCTGTCGGTGGACATGGTCGTTGTCGAAAGGGCAGGTCGATGAAAGAGGTCCCCTGACCCGGTGAATTCTGCTCGAACTGAGCATGGAGGGGTGGTTCTATCTCCGATAGCATGAAGCTGAGGGGGGATGCCCTCCAGAACGGGGTATGTCATCGTTGGAGGGAGTGAATGACTCACCAAAGTTTGTGGTGGTAGAGGGGACTGCAACTAATGAAATGGCGGCACATAATTCCTTGGTAGGGCCATGTACCCCTCCAACTTGATCCATTGCATGGTGGTCGGAGGTATCAACGGAAGCGGCACCAGCGAAATCGATTGAGATGGGGTCGGTTTTGGGAAAATCAAAATTCCCTGATGCGGGTGAGTGTCGAGAATCTCGTGCATGATCGGTTGGATCAAGATTGGTGTCGTGATTGTTGATGATTGGGGATGATATTGAGGTTGAGAAGTGGTGAGGAGTCTTTAGTCCTGTAATTTGTCTTAACCTTTAACAACATATAATACTATGATAACCAAGTGGTCGTGGTGGCCGCAATGAGAGGTTGTGGTGGTGAGCGGTTGACGGGTTTGTGGTGGTAAGCAACGGCGGTTGTTGGAGTTGTTGTCACTAACCATTCTAAGCGACTTTGACATATTTCAACAAAATTATCTACGTTCGCCATTTAACATGGTTTTTTTAACATGGAGCTTATAGAGTACACTTATATAGATAAGTATATACTTATATTTAAGTATAATGATGAATAATAAACATACTAGGCAGATCGGCTCAGGCTTGGGTCAAAGGCACATAACCCAAGCCCATCCCATTTGTTGGTCGGGCTCAAATCTCCAGCCTAGCCTATGACGAGCTGAATTTGTTAAACTCAAGCTTGTACAATACCTAGGGACTGGTTGGGCCACTTGGCCAATGGCCAAACCTATTTGGCAGTAGTTCTTAGGGAGGCGTTGTTAGCATCCTTCACTCTCCGGAAAAACAGCTTACGAATCATTATACATGATACACAATGTCACACACAAATTACTTCTCAATCAAACGTCGCCTTCACTTGAAAGTCTAATGTGATCGACAACTTCATTGTAATTGGAGAGTGCTGACAAGCGTAAATTAGACCCAAAAAAAACTTTAAGGGGCACGTTGATACTCAAGTATATGAAATTGTTTCATTCCTTAAAGCATAGTTTTAGAAACCGGACCAGGCCGGCCGGTTCGACCGGTCGGACCGGAGCTTGACCGGTCCGGTTCAGGATCTGGACCGCTCATGCAAAAACCGGTAAAAAATAGGCCGGTTCACACTGAACCATCGAACAGGTTATACCGGTTGGACCAGTTTCGAAAATTAAATTTAATATGCGCTGCTACCAGGGATCGAACCAGCAAACATACATAAGTATGGAAGGTTGCTAACCACTTAATCAAGGAATCTTTTGTTGTTCAGATGTAAATTTAAATATACATACCTTACTTTCAAGTCTTAATTTTCCACACTTTGTCTTAATCTAAATGATATTATTATATTAACAAATGTTATACTATTAAAGAAAAATACTTATCAACCATCGTTACAATACGAAAGTCCATAATCTTTTTTTTTAAAATAATAATATTATCACCAAATATAATGTATTAGAAACAGTTTTAGTTATACATAAAATGTTAAAAACTTTTAAACCAAACATAAACATGATGTTAATGCAATTTTTTTATAAAATTTAATGATGTTATTGTTATGTCAATGAGCATAGATTAGGTTATCGTTGTGCATTTGATTGATATATTAGTCATATTCAAGTAATTTATGCTGTTTTTAATTATGTTTTTTAGATTAACATATAAAAATATAGAATTATATGTTATTAAAAAACGTGCAGTCAATCTGGTTGAACCACCGGTCCAATCGGTTGGACCGTGAACCAGTGCCTCGCCGGTTCGATGCCCGGTCTGGTTTTGCAAACTTTGCCTTAAAGTATCAAGTGAAAGATTTTACTCACAGGGAATCGGGCCCTAGGTTTTGGGACAAGATAATGTTCTTATCTTTGGGACAACACAATGTTCCTATCTTTTTTTTTAGAAAACGTTCAAATTTTCATTAAAACGGAGTGAGCAAAGCAAACAAAACATACAACCAACTAGGAGGTCGATGAACTACTGACTACTACAGTCCCATACTACAAGCTATATATACAACCCCTACAAAACAGCACTGCCTTTAATACACCAAAAAACCCAAAGATATGGAGAAATTGGGGTGATGGAGTTGGATAAAGCTTCTCTAGCAAGGGAGTGCATGCTTAAACGTCACTTCGGGGTAGCTTCTGGAGCTGAAAAAAAATTAACTTAGCTGCCTCTTGATAGATCAAAGAAGCTACTGGCTCATCCCCGTAAGCAAAGCTCTCATGTCTCTGCAATTGATCAAGAGCAGTGAGACAATCTGTGTTAATGATAAGATGAGTATAATTTAGATGAACAACTATAGAAATGCCAAAATAAATAGCAATTAATTATGTTTGTAATGGAGAGATATCACTCCATCGATAGCGGAAAGGCTGAGAGACTCCCTGATCGACATGTAGATAGATACCCATGCCTGCAAACTGTAGGTTCGGTTTCCACGCTCCATCCACTTGTATAGTGCATCGTCTTGGATTCTCTTGAAGAAGTTGCATTTTCTAGAGAATTCATGAAGATGTTGGAGATGTAGGTGTCGGAGGAGTGGAAGCCGACGTAGGATGTTTTGTGGAAGTGATGAGAAGTTCCTGATAATTTTGCATGTGGAGAACGTGAAGAAGAGGGTCGTTCCAAGATTGGTCTTGGAATACTATCGTATTTCGTACTTTCCAAATAGCCCATAGGAATGATGATATGACACGGTCGTTCTGATTGGTGTTCGCACAATAAAATTGTCTCACACAACCATGTATTCCTTGAGGACTGCTCAAGAGTCGTGAGAATCTCGGGGATAGGGAAATGAGTCTGATGCCAAGCTATCTTTACTAAGGAGAAATAAAGGAATAGATGGTATGCTGTTCTTGAGAGAAGCAAATGGGACATTTGTCATCAAGGGAGAGGTTGCACATAGCAAGCCTTCCATTGGTGGGCAACCCATTATGTAAAAAAATTCACAAAAAGATGGAAAGTTTTGGGCTCAGCAGAAGCCATAAAAGTTTACCCCAAATAGGATCTTTGGAGTATGAATCTGTGGCCATGAAGTAACATGCTGGGAACAAGACTTTGCAATAAAAGCTTTGCAGGAATTTATAGCCTGACCAGACCGAGTAACTACTTGTGCGAGTGTATGGCCATATTCGCTTGTCGGGCTGTCCTGGCGGGAAGAGTTGAATGGCGGATATCATATAAATTTAGAAGGTTGGGAGAAATAGGCTAAGTTTCCGAATATCCCATGTCTGGCTCGAGCTAGAGCAAAGAAGAAAGTCTGACACCTTATACTGACTGAGATCCGATTTTTGTAGGAATTCGGAGAGGGGAATTTTGAGCCCCGGAATCCATCTATGGTAACCAAAGTTAATAGTTCTCCAATTTTCGACTTGTCGAATATCGCATTTTTGCAAAAGGTTAGCTGATGAAGAAACATACTTCCATGCCCAGGATGAGGTTGACTTATTCTGAAGTTGAAAAGACTGCTTAAATTGCCATATTTAGGCAAAAGGATTTTGGACACTAAAGAAGATGGATGAGAGAAAATATGCAAACTCTTTGTTGCTAATAATGCTGAGTTGAACCACGTTGAGTTTCTCATGCCTAATCCCTCGTCAGATTTTGCTTGCCGTATGATAGACTGTGGGATATAAGTAGCAGAATGAACAGTCTTGGGATTCCACCAGAAATGGATAATGGAGCGATTAATAATATTCCGGTGAACTGTCTAAGGAAGTTTAAGAGTGGATATGATATTGGTAGGAAGAAAGGACCGACTTTGCAAGAGTAAGTCGACCCGCTTGATTTAGAAATTTAGACTGTCATGCTGCGACTTTGTTAATATGAATTTTATCAAGGGTGAAAGAGCAGGCTTGCATCTTGATTTTGTCTTTACCCATTGGCAATCCTAGATAAGTGGTTTGGAGATGTGTAGATTGGAGACGAAAATGTGAACTGTAAAGATGTTTTAGATCATCTGGTGCAGAGGGGCTGGAATGTAAAGTGGGTTTAGCAAGATTTAATTGTTGGCCTGACACTTGGCTGAAAGCATCTGAAGCATGAGATAGGTTATCACAGATAGCAAGAGTTTGGCTTAAAAAAGAGCAGAAAGTCATCGGGAAAGAAAATGTGAGAGTGATGGACTTGTACGACATAGTTTGATTCCAGGTACATTTCCAATGGAATCCAGGTGCGGGAGATAACAGGAGAGTGCTTCCAAATAAGTGATAAAAAGACATGGATATAGGGGGTCGCCTTGGCGGAGGCCTGCATGTGGAATGAAGGAGTCGCTTTCCACACCATTAACCAGAGAAGAGTAAGATACTGCAGTAGAGTAATCCAGAATGATGAAAAACTCAAATGAGTAAGACAACGAAATAAAAAATGCAAGTTAACCCGGTCAAAGGCCGTACTCATATCTAGCTTTAAAGCTGCTAAATGAGTTCCCGAGCTTTGGTGTCGAATTTTTGCAAAGATTTCATTTGCGAGAAGAATATTATCTAAGATAGAACGCCCTTGTACAAATGCTGATTGATATTGGGAGATAATACCAAAATTTGGTAAGATGAGCTTTAAACGATTAGTTAGGACTTTAGAGATTATTTTGCAAGTGGTATTACATAAGCCAATAGGGCGGAAATCAGATGTCTTACGTGGTTCAGCACTTTGGGAATAAGAGTAGTGAATGTACGGTTCCACTCTTCAAAAATGTGTCCCGAGTTTAAGAAGGATAAAACTGCACGTGTCACCGAGAGGCCCATAATGTCCCAAGAGTATTGGAAAAAACATGGGGAATAACCGTCGGGTCATGGGACTTTGTAAGGGCCAAGTTTAAAGAACGCTTTACGAACTTCCTTGTGAAGGGAAAGTTTAGAAGAGAAAGAAGATTTTGAGAAAGGCGAGTATGAAACAAATCTCAACCATTCCAATAGGTGATTGTACTGTAGATATTAAGATCAGAATTTCCTTGGAAAAGGGAGGTAAAATGATTAACAAAAAGATGAGAGATCTCGTCAGGCTGTGTAACTTCTTACCCTGATGGAGAAATGAGTGAAGAAATATGGGTCCGACATTGACGAAGGCGGAAAGAGTTTTGAAAAAATCTCGTATTTCTATCCCCCTCCTTCAGCCATCGAATCTTAGCTCGTTGTGCCCAGAATTGTTCTTCGTGCGAGAGGAGATCCTCGAGAGCATTGCCACATTGAAATTCCTCAAATTTGGCATAAGGATTTGTTGAGACAGTCTATAGATTATCCCATGCTAGTCGTATCTGACGATCCATTGTCTAAGCTTCCCCCAAAGCATCTTTTGCGTATTTACGCCTGTTATGGCAGGTGCAGGCAGGAAGGTACAACAAAAAACTGTCTTGTGCTCATGAACTTGTGATGCAGTGCTCTGCATAGCGTTCCAGTAATGTAATGCTCCGCATAGCCACTGCAACGGCATCCAATTGTGTTCAGAGCACCACATAACAAGTCCATGAGCATAGAAAAACCTCTCATTGGAGTGCCTAGTTCATGCCTCTGACACATCGGGCATGGACGTTACAACACTGGTTACGAAAAAAAATGTTTGAATAATTTTAAATTTATGAAATAGCGTGGACTTCTAATAATATTTCCAACTAGCGAAAGCTCCACAACCATTAGTGCAAACTGGCGACTAACATCCCAAAGTTAGTGCACAACTCATCTCAAAAATGCAAAACAGAAAACCAATGACACAATCAGCTGACAGAGCAATCATCTTCTTTTTTTTTTTGATCGTCCAGAAAATTAAAACAACAGAACAAGAAATAAAGGAAAAAAGAAAACAAAAAAATGAAACAAACACAAGCAACTCATTGCTCGCAGTCTCTAAGCACTTTCTCCCTAATCACCAGCTGGGCAAGGTTTTGAGGGGGTTCTTCCAAGATGACTAGAGTCTCTTTTTGTTTTGTCCCTTCCTTGGCCAAAGCATCAGCCAAAGTGTTGTTTTCTCTGTTGATGTGCTGGATAGTACAGTTGCAGCTCCTGAGAAGGACTTTAATCTCCTGGATAATCACCGCAAATGGAAAGTTGGGAGGAATGTCATTTGTGGTTAGATCAGCAGCATCCTGTGAGTCCGTTTCCACAGCAACATCTTTGAGATTCATTTGGTGCACAATGACAAGTCCTCTGTGAAAGCCCCAAAGTTCAGCCTCAATCACCGAGCTGAATCCAGTTTGGCCGAAGTATCCTTTGATCCATTGACCTTCTTCATCTCTGAGAACACCTCCAAATCCAGCAATCCCATTCTCTCCCAGTTTACTACCATCTGTATTGAGTTTAATCTTGCCTGCAGCAGGGGAAATCCAACTCTTAGTAGCAGTATTCTTGCAATTCCCAGTGATATCTTTTCTAAGAAAGGCAATTTTGATTTCCTCAACATAAGAGAAGATGTTAGTAATACTCACTCTGTCAGGTATGGTTATTTGATTAAAACAAAAGTTATTTCTTTTATTCCAAATAAACCAACACCCACACAGAAATAACAAAGAGTGATTATAGCTAACATACTTAGTAGGTTTGAGATTTGCATCAAACCAACTGAGGAAATTAAAATTTTGGTTAGAAGATAACCACTGGGAATTGAAAATCACTCTCCAAATGGCAATGCCTTTTGGACAGCTTCTAAAGATATGGTTTTGGTCCTCACTGATACCTGGGCAGTGAGGACAAAAACCATTAGGAGCCAAGCCCCTTTTGAATCTCTCCTCATTTGTAAATAATTTAAAGTGTCGAATTTTCCAAACAAAAATAGACAGTTTCAAAGGCACTTTTAACTTCCAAATCCAATCCCAGTCAGTACTAGAAATATCATTAGTTCTAGCAATTCTCTCATAAGCCTCAGAAACAGAGAAGACACCATTTTTTGACCCATACCAGTGGATCATATCAACAGTGTCATGATTGGGGGGGGATAAGTTTGGCTTTAATAGTGTTGATATGATCAATAGAGATAACATCTTTAATTAAGTCCAGCTTCCAGTTTCTAGTATCATCAATCAACAAATTAACCGTAAGCTTGGGATCAAACACGGTGTCAGGGTAAATATCTTTAAGAGCAGTAGGGCCAATCCAGCAATCATCCCATATGGACACAGACTTACCATTCCCAATCGTCCATTGAAACTGGTTTCTAATTAACTTTAAAGAATCAACAATGCCTCTCCAAGTGTTAGTGGCATTTTTCTTCCTAGGCCACTCAAAGATGGACGAGTTGGCAAGGTACTTCTGTTTCAAACAATTAACCCAAAGAGTATCTTTATTGCTAATATTGTTCCAATCAATTTTGGTTAACATAGCTCTATTTTGGTCTTTCATACTCCTAATTCCTAGACCCCCCTTCTTCTTGCTTTTACAAACAGTTTCCCAATTAACATTGTGGATATTCTTTTTAAGATTGGTGTCCCCCCAAAGAAAACTCCTGTTAATTTTATCCATCATAGAACAGACATTAGAAGGGATATTCTGAGTTTGCATCGCATAAATAGGCAAGGCAGACGTAACAGTTTTGATCAAGGTAGTTCTACCCCCAACAGACAATAATGAAGCTTTCCATCCCGCAAGTCTAAGATGAAACTTTTCAATAAGGTCAGAAAATTTGATTTTACCCACTCTTTCTTGGTCTAAGTTGATCCCAAGGTACTTGCCTAGATTCTGAGTTAAAGGAATCCCAAGTTTATTTCTAATGCCAGTCTTGGTTTGAACACTAGCATTTGGAGAAATAAAAACTTTAGACTTGTTGTAGTTGACTTTCTGACCCGAAAGACTACAAAAATCATCAAGAACTTGCATAACAAAATTATAAGAAATACTATCAGTAAGGGAAAAAAGGAGCATATCATCCGCAAAAAATAAGTGAGTCAGTGGAGAACAGTTTCTAGCAATTTTGATACCTTTCCACAGTCCCAGATCCTGAACCTGGTCAATCATTTTAGACAATCTTTCCAGGCATAAAACAAAGATGTAGGGAGACAGGGGGTCTCCCTGCCTTAGCCCTCTCTCAGCTTTGAAATAGGGGAGTGCTTCTCCATTCCAAAGCACAGAGTAGCTAACACTGCTAACACAACTCATAATAAGTTTCACCAGGTTTGGCTCAAAATTAAAAGCCGCAAGAGTGTCATGAATAAACTTCCAAGAAAGGCGATCATAAGCCTTTTCAAGATCAATCTTGACAATCATAGCACCAACTTTGCCTTTTCTTTTCTTAATAGTATGAAGAACTTCTTGGACAAGCACAATATTATCACAAGTAGATCTTCCCGGGATGAAACTACTTTGATTAGGGGAGATAAGGTCGTGAATAAGAGGTCTAATTCTATCCACAATAATTTTAGACACAAGTTTATAGTTCACATTACACAAACCAATAGGCCGAAACAACTTGATTCTATCCGGGTTATTGGTTTTAGGTATAAGTGAAATCAAACTTTTGTTACTGTCAAGAGAAATAGAGCAAGTGGAGAAAGCATTTTTCACAAAACTGCACACATTGATACCCACAGTGTCCCAGCAATCCTGATAAAAAGCTGAGTTGAAACCATCTGGGCCTGGAGCCCTATTACGATTAATATTCTTGATAGTTTTCAAAATGCACTGATTCGAAATTGGGGCAGTGAGCATGTTGTTCTCAAGATCCGTGATTTTTCGAACATTGTACGAGTAATTGGTGTCAACAACAACAGCAGCCTGGTCATTTTTATACATATTATCAAAATAGTTATAGACATGCTCTTTCAGTTGGTCCTCCTCAGTGATCCAACTGTTACAGTCATTTTTGAGCCTCCCAATAAAATTCTTCCTACGTCTGATAAGCGTTGAAAGGTGAAAAAATTTAGTATTGCGTTCGCCCTGGATAATCCAATTAAGTCTAGACTTTTGATGCCAAAGCATCTCTTCCTGCTCGAGAATTTGGTTAAACTCTTTAACCAAATCTTTCTCCAGAAGAAAAAGATCCTTTTTAAACTTGGAACTTAAAATGTTTTGAATCCCAGCAATACGCGCAACTAACTGCCTTTTCTTCTTGTGAATATTTCCAAAAACTTTTTTATTCCACTGGATAATAGTAGTTTGAATTTTATCCAGAGCTTCATTAATGTGAAGATGGGGGTTCCAGTTAGCATCAATCAAACTATAGAATTCAGGGTGAGTGAGCCACATATTTTCAAAGCGAAAAGGACGATTCTTTTTAATAACAGTCATACCTTCGGTTTCAAACAACATCGGAGAGTGATCTGAATGAGTGCGAGGGAGACAGGTGACTAAGCTGTTAGGATAAGCCAGCTTCCAGTTGATATTGCACAAGCCCCTATCCAGTTTCTCTTGAGTATTAGCCAAGCCATGTCTATTGTTAGACCAGGTCATATTAGGACCACAGTGACCAAGATCAATGAGATTGCACTCTTGCATATTGTTGACAAACCTCATGTTCTTTCTCATATTGACATTATCAGTGACGCTCCTCCTCTCGGAGTTACCCGTATAGTCATTGAAATCTCCAAGAAGCAGCCACGGTTCAACAATATTTGTGGCTTTCTCTTTCAAATCTTCCCATAAACTCTCTCTGTTGGCTTCCAGAGGGCTGGCATACACCGCCGAGAGGATCCGCTCAGTGAAATGATTCTTTTTGATTCTCGCATGAATCGCTTGAGGATGACCCTCAATCAGCTCCAAATCAACCTCTTGAGGGTTCCACAGGACCCAGATACCTCCTGCCCTACCCTGGGGGTCGATATGGTGGTTCTCGGTGTAACCCAGATTGCCGAAAAAGTTCCCCATATCACTGATCTTCACTTTAGTTTCCAAAAGAACAGCGATCTCAAAGCGATGAGTTCTCTTCAGATATTTGAAATTATTCCTAAAACTTTTGTTCTTCGTTCCTCGGCAATTCCAGAATAAGATATTGGTTGTGTCAATCATGGGAAAATTTTCTTTAGTGAAGCGAAACTGACCTGCCTTAGCGATCTCCACCAGTCTCTTTTTTATCTCCTGGTAGGTCCTGTTGCTCTGTACTTCCACTCCCAGGAGCGATGGATCTGTATTCTCCGACATCATTCGATAGATCTCCATCTTTAGTATTTCCATCATCCATGGAGTCGTCACTAGTGTTGCCTTTCTCCCCTCCCTTCCCATTAGAAATTGTATTTTGTTTCTCCCCAAATTCATAGTGTCTACCTCGACCGCCATGGTAGGGAGAGACTCTTCGATTGATTCTGCTGGCCTTCCTGCTTTGATTCCCACCTTGATCAAGATAGTTACCATACACCGTTTTAGGCGTACTTTCCGGTTCGTTCGTTGTATTTGGGGTAAACCAGGGGTTGGATTTGAAGTTGAGATTCAATTCACCTGACTGGTGACCTCCTCTATACTCCAATCCATTCATAAAAGCTTCCACAGCTTCTTCACTGTCACACGCAAGACCTTTCCCTTTCTCCAAGGGTGTTTGACCGTCAAGAGACATCTCTTCTGTTTGTGCTTTTTCCTCATTGGTGGACGGCCTGATGCTCGGATTGTGATCCGTGTCAACATTCATTCCTTCCGTTGGATTTGTGTTTGTTATGGACGGCTGAGATTGATCTTCAAAGCTCTCACCGACCTCCTTTCTATTGGATGGACCAATATGGTGTGGATTCTTATCCTTGTTCCTTATCTTCTCCTCCGTTGGATTTGTGTTTGTTTTTTGTGGCTGAGATCTTGCCACGTAGCCCTGTCTGTTTTGCTCCTGTTTTCCGAACGGTTTTTTGAATGGGCCTTTCCCTCTATCACCAAGAGTTTCCTTGGATTTGTTCTGTGTTGGGCCTTGCTTAACTGGGTCCGCCTGCACACTTAAATCACTAATGGGCCCAAAACGATTAGAATTAGGGTTAGTGGTACCTTTTTGATTGGGCTTCATCTTTTTATTTGTGACTAGAGTCCAGGGACCGGGTCCTCTTGGTCCATTAGAGACTTCAATCTCAGAGAATCTGTTCTGGTAGTGAACTTGAGTTGAATCATCTTTTTTTTCTTCCGCCATGGCTTCTTGCTGCATTCGTTGTTCTTCATCCTTCTTCCCCTGCTCATTGTTCTTTTTTTCCGGACAGAAGTTTCTGTTATGTCCAACCCTGCCACACAAGAAACATACTTTATGCAGATGTTCATACTCAACCGAATAACTCTTCTTTCCAACAACAATATCAGAGATTAGTGGTTTTTTGAGACCAATCTCAACACAGACTCTAGCAAAAAGACCTCTTTCGATCTTTGCAGTGGTAACATCAAGTTTCAGGGGTAAACCAATAGCACTTGCAATGGAATGAAGACTATCTTCACGATAGTATTCACTGGGAAGTTCCCAGATCCTAGCCCAGGTAGCGGACTTATGTTCATCAATATCAGAGACCTTGAAATCAGGAGACCACTTTTGGACCATAAGATAGTGATCGAAAACTATCCACGGTCCTCCCATCAAAGCACGATTATAATCAGTGTCCAATTCAAAATTGAACAAAAAGAACCCTTTTCCAATGTCCAGATGATTAATCTTTCCATTTGGTCTCCATAGTTCTCTGATTCTAGGAATCAGTTTAAAAGCCGCGATTCGATGCCCCAAAGGCCTCACAATAAGATGATTGTGCCAGGGTTGTCTTAGCTCATCAAGAAATTCATCTTTGAAGATGACATGGGCAGTAGTGGGATTATCCACAGTGCCTCTAATAATCTCAACATTATCCGAAGAAACTCTCTTCTCTTTGCAATCTTTTTTAACATCACAGTCAAAATATTTCTCTCGATCTGAGATACCCACAAGAGCTCTGATGTATGAAGGTTCAGGACCTTCATTATCATCAACAATCATCTTAGCATCAGCCATATCAATGCTATTGTGAGTAACATCAGTACTCTGGATACTGATAAGTGGATCTTTGAAGGAAGGATCTGAAACCTTCAAAGAGGCCACAGATTCATTCAAAATCGCAACTGAGGTTTGATTCACAAACCCCGGGAAGAGATTGACTTCTTCCATGTTAGGGGAGATCTGTAGTTGAGGAGGAGCGGAGATGAGTTCTCCACTCGATTGAGAAGCCATGGAATCCCTGCGGATTTCCGCCGGCGGCGGAAGGGAAGCAAACGAACGTTGTGCACGGAACCCAAGTCAGAGGATCAACAGAGTGGTATATTACTGAGCAATCATCTTCTGACTGTGCATGTAAATTTATTTCATTGTAATGGAACCAAAGTAAATAACACCTCATGGTTTTATTTTTTTCATTTTTGATCATCCGAGTTCAGAACTCACTACCATAGTCGTCGGGTCTACTCGAGAGCAACAAAAGAGTGCAATGAGCTGAGGTAAAACCTACCCCAGAATGTCACATTGCAAATTCTATACAGTCCCTCATATATTGCATACCCCTACCATCACTACTCATAAACCTAATTGACTATTATTACCTGCAAACTTCTTCGATAGGCCTCCTAGTAGCCTGGCGATGAAGACACACCCTAGCGGAGTAGCGGCAGGGGAAATCTCAGTCGACTCTCATGCCACCTTATTGGAACATCATAAAATTACGAGGAATTCCGTGAATTGGAATCCCCATCTGTTGGTACAACATTCAGCACTGTTATCTGCAACTTTGATTTCTAAAACCACCTGATGCTCTCTTCATTCCGGGACAAAACTTTTCCTCTCAAATGTTTTCTGAGGAAACCAGGTATGCCAACAAAATCTCCTATCAAGAAACCGCCTGGCCGGTTTATGTATGACATTCTGTTTTTTTTTCTTTTTTCTATAATAAAACTTTTATACGGTAATACTCCAATATGCGACTTTACTTCAGGACTGTGTACCAAGTGCAGGAAGCAAGAAAGCCTATAAACACCAAGCTCCAATTGGACGCATACCAATGTGATTAACTTTAGAATGGACGTCACTTGACGGCTTCATAGAAGAGAACCTGAGGTTGCAACTTCCCTTTTTCACACATAGCAAGGACATCGCCCCAGCTACCAATTACCTGGGTCAAGTTTCGAATTTTGTTACTAATAATGTAGGAGATAGAATGTACGAGTAGTAAATAAGAATGCCGAGAAAAACTCACCTTCACAGTTTTGTCATCATACATCAACCATTGTTTGAGATCGTGACTAAAAGCGAAGCAATGATAGTGCTGCCCGTAATAGCAAACCTAGAGAAGCAATGAAAAGAGGGAAGATGAGCAAACAATACACAAACCGCGAAAAACATCGAGAAAATAAATGCCCAAAACTTTAAAAAAATGCAGCAAACAGAAATGCACAATAACAAAACATAATACCATCTTGTTCATCCCCTTTCCGAGAGAACAAAGGTTTGACAGGAGAAGTGTGGCTGTGTTTGTGTGGACAACAAGCAGATCGAAACTACAGAAATAGGACAGGCAGTTGTATGGTCTACCATGCAACAAACAATGATACACATGCTAATTAATAGACATTAACTAATTAATAGACATGCTAATTAGCTCTCAACTGAGTGGTTAAGTAATTCACGGCCTTTTATGTTTCTAGTTCAAATGAATACTATCTTGTAATTCCCCATGTAATCCCTATACTGCTTGCAAAATGCCACCAAAAAGGAAATCACCCCGTCCTTTCTTTGAGAGGTAGAATAAAAAAGGCTTAATCCCTTATCGCCCACCCCGTCATGTTCCCCTCCCTTGTTTCAAAACTGCCTTATTACCCTCCCCAGTTTCAGATATAGCAATCAGCTTTTGGTAAAAATACACCTAGTGACATGTTAACGGAAGTTGAGGGTAAAAATGTCATCACCAACAAATATTATGACATTCTAAAATAAGATAAAAACAATAACAAATATAAAAACAAAAAAGAATGAAGAAGGTAACCAAATGAAGATGGACAAAATTTTTTAGAAAAATAAAATATAAATGAAGATAGACAAAGATCAACTTCTTCATCTACAAAGATCAACTTCTTCATCTACCTATTCTGTCTCTCTACTCCCTCTCTGATGAAGATAGACAAAGATCAACTTCTTCATCTACAAAGATCAACTTCTTCATCTACCTATTCTGTCTCTCTATCTCCCTCTCTGTATCCCGTCTCTCTCTCTCTCTCTCTCTACTTCTTTCTCTATGTATCTCCCTTGACCTCTCAAGCTTGTGCGGTGAAACTGAACCCCAGCACCATGTTGCGGGGTAAATCTGAACCTCAGAGGTTCGATTGGTCTTCAAGGCGAATCGAAGATGAAAGTCAGGGCCTTCTGGCAAAGAAGCTCTAATGCTTCAATTCGAGCCGGTGTTTCTGGGTTTTGTGCTCAACTGGCTTAAGGGTTTAATAAGATATGAGAGAGAGAGGGTTATGTGGGTGAAATTGAGCTATGGAGTTCGGCGTTTCGGGGTTTTGTTGCGCGGCTGGTTTGAGGTCTAAACATAGATGAGAAAGAGAGGGTTGTGGGGAGAAATCGAAGCTTTAAAGCTTCAATTTGTGTCTGAATGAGGTGTTTGATTTCTGGGTTTGTTTGAATGACGGACTGAGGATGATTTTCCGAATTGTTTGACAGGAACCATGTTGTGGGTTTCGATCTGAGAATCGATGATTTCTCAGATTGATTTGTTTTGAGTTCGTGATGTTTTCATGAAATTTTAGGTAGCCGGAATCTGGGCAAAGTTGCTGGAATCTGGGTTACAGTGACGGTCGTGATGGTGTATGGACGGTGATGTTATAGGAGTTCTCGATGTTCATATTTTATGGACTTGATAATGTTATCTCTAAAACAAAAGGATATAACAGTTAACTAAAGGAGCATGTTGGATAGAAAAAATCTCCAGTTGTTGGTTGCCACCCTTTTCGAAACTGGGGAGGTTAATAACGCAGTTTTGAAACAAGGGAGGAGGAGATGACAGTTACAGTAAACTGAGGGTGGGTAATAAGGAATTAAGCCAACAAAAAATTACCCCTTCAAAATGCAAGCTCGCACAGTTACTAAATAATACGACCTTTAAAATATCAAGAAGGAATAGTTGCATACCACTGAGACCAAACGATGTCTGTGACTTGGATCTAGGCCCCGATAAAGGACTGCTATATCAATTTCAGGATCAAGAGTCGCCAACGTTTCTGTAATGTCTTCTGTACTCTCACAAGTTTTTTGCCATCCCAGAACTGAGACACACACACCAACAGCCAGCTTAAGCTTCAAACAAGGACACCTGGTAGTACAAGAGGAAATATTCACAAACTTTGAAGTTACCTGTTGTAAACACATGTGGAGGAGATGATAGAATATGATGGATATAATTCAGCTTCCCACATCCACCATCATCTGGGTCACAAGCTAGCTGATGATTCATCTCCACAAGGTTTAACAGTTCAACAAAAGAACTTTCAGCAGACATAACCTGGAAGGTAAAGAAACAACTATAAATAAATGAGTCAAACCAATAAGCAAGTCAAACGACTTCATGAAATCTCTTCACTATTAGTTGGTACTAATAAGAAAACATCTCTTGATACATGCCTTCATTGTCCGGAGGGCACTAGCATTAATATTATGGAAGAAAGATGTGTACTTCAAGTGCCTGGACTCCAGACCACAGTTGTAACAATTCATCCTTTCGTATATGTCCATTCCGAAAAGAGAATGTGCGATGCAAGAAGTGTTTTTGCAATCCCAAGAACCTGTACAGTTGCTTTCTATCGATTCATCCGCATCAGTAACCACCAATCTAGTGGAAAACGAACGATGAAGACAGTCAAATATTAC
Organism: Linanthus parryae; assembly: GCA_023055425.1. Classification (NCBI taxonomy): domain Eukaryota; kingdom Viridiplantae; phylum Streptophyta; class Magnoliopsida; order Ericales; family Polemoniaceae; genus Linanthus; species Linanthus parryae. Next base: position 97,877,889 of record JALGPY010000004.1, on the reverse strand, counting down.
ACCCATCACCTCTGAAGCATCATTCATCTGAGCCTGCCAGTTGAAGATACAGATTAGAAAAGTTCACTAGCAATAACTCTTCTAAATGCAGTTGTTGAAGGAAAAACAAGACTTAGACAAAAGTGAAAGTGAAAGACAAAAGAAGAACAAGGAACATAGACGTGATACCTCCTGAAAGAAATTACTATCTGGGTACAAATTACTCAGAGCAACTCTCAAACTAGTAGGAGCAACAGCTTCTCTCTTTGTATCGGTAGATGCCAAGTTGAGGGCCGTAAAAATATCATACAGAGCACAGGTAACGCATGGATCTCCGACATGAACATGATCTGACACTGATCTTGCCAAGAACTCCTCCCGAAACCTCCTTAAGTTCCATAAAGACTGCAATTTTACAAAACTATAAATCCGAGAACTATAGAAGATATTGTTCCAAGAACTTAACCCATTGACATCGAACATTTCTACCGAACGAACCTGTATGATAACGTTTAAAAAACAATTGTATTCGCCCACTTCATTCTTCAAACCGGTGCCAAATCCATCTGTTCCAATCACATCCTGTGATGCAACTTCTTTAACTAAAATGCCCCCATCTGCTTCAGATAACCTTATCTTTGATACCCTCGAAGTTGAGTCCAAAGGCATTTTGTGATTTGCATTGAATGTGTCTGAAGAATAAGACAAAAAAAACATATTCGTACAGAACAGGTATTAGCAGTTTTTGACATGGAGTCTATCTTAGCAACTTCCTGCCTCATGGTGAAGGCACTGGTAAGAAGTACAGATAGGTCAATTGTTATAGCTGGGCACAAAGGTCACAGGCGGCAGAACAATGGGGGAATAGGGCATGGCATGTCAAACGTGTACAATGCTAAATTATAGCAGCAAATTCCACAGGGTACCATATAATCATATACTTTCAGTCAAAGTTTAAAAGTACGTGAATTAAAGATTGCATGTAACATCTGAAAACAATACAGTTACATTCAATTACCACAAGATGACATATCTGCTTGAGGAAATAATTGTAATCTTTAAGGGTTATCATAAGAAAACAGCTTAATAGACAGGTTTTCATAGGAAAACAGACGTATTGCCTATTTTAGAATGTATCTGAATAAAATAAATATATGACAGAGAACTTATGGGTCAGCAATAGATGAAATGCCTTAATTTACAGAAGCGCTTGAAGCATCATTTATAACAATAATGAGTAGCAGTGCAAGTGGGACAAGCCTTTCATTAACAGATCACTGTTTTGGCCCTGAATAAACTCTTCGATACTCAGCTGGTCAGATTAATAGTACTCTATATGCCTAATTCTAAAGCTCATTTATCAAAAATGTTGAGCTTAGCAGCGGCCAAGAGTGAATGGGCAAGAGCCCTATTATTTAGCAGCTGGTGAGCCATCCTATTTATTTAGTCATTTACTCATAAGGGCAGAATAAAAGGCACATTTAGAAGTGTGCACACTTGAATAAGCTGACTAAATTAATATTTTGCACCATTAAAATTATCAAGGCATATGTATGTTCCAGTAAAAAACTATTTATGTTGTAGACCAGTAGGTAGCATGAGAACTTCGGATATTTTAAATTGCAGATCTCCAAATTAGAATGTTATTTTTACAGTTCTAGGAAGCAACAATAGAAATTTTCAAGCATGTTTTACGTAACGCACTAAAATTGCATACCCTTCTTCAGGTTCTATATAATGTAAAACCCATTGATACAAACAGTAGTCAGACACAATGGAGGTCTTAAGATAGGCAGAGGCAGAAGATTCAAAAGCTTACCAAGACTTTGTCGCACAGCTTGTTTAAGGTCGTCCTGGAATCTTTTTTCGTCATCATCTTCAGCTTTTAACTGTCTCAATGTCTTTGTTCCACCTCCTTCCCCATCAGGATTAACTAATCACGAAAATTATCCATTAACAGCATTAGCTCCACATGTCAGGAGAAAACATCAACTGCAGATTTTAGTTGGAGATGCAGCTAAATGCAGGGGGTTCTAGTTCAGATTTCAGAATAACACTAATCAAATAGAAACTCGTATATTAATAGCAAAAAGAACCTGGTCCAAAGACCAGGCTTTAGAACAAAGTACATAACTTTGTAGACGGACCAACTAAAAAAACAGAAGTCAGAACATTCCATGCCTAGAATTGCAAAGAATTTATCTCCATAGATCTACTGAGGTTCTAACTTTTTACAACTTTAACAATGTGAAATGAGTATCAAGGAGAAGTCATTGTAAACCATCACCCAACATAAAGGTTCTACATACTCCATCGTGCATGGAAATCTCCATTGAAGAAATACAGTTTTAATTGTTTTCTAATTTGGTCTAAATAAAGGGTACGGATGTATTGCTAGTTTAACTCTGGAAATTTGAGAAGGACAAGTTTTGGGGTATCCACTAATGGAAATGTGTACTCTTGACATGCATGACATGATATACCAAATTTAATTGAAGCAAGTAATAATCATCTCACTAGTCATCCCACAAACAGCACTAACCGACACAAACTTCTCCATATCTTATATGTCCTAGCTTTCTCTGAACATTATTTGAGAAATGATATTACCAGTGCATTCATAATTTCAAGACATAAGTAACAAGGAAAGCTAGGTTGAACTTCTCAAAAATGAATACATGGAGTGAGACAACTAAAAAGCATGAAAAGTTAAAGCTAAGGGTAGAGCATATTATAGTTGTAGATGGTTGCAGATAAGGTTAGAGCCCCCGGCATATTTGCTATTGGTGATTATCGGATAAGGAAGGACTAAACCTAGAGTTACAAATATGAATGGTGTACGAATACCATGGGACTCCACCTTAAAACCAATTTTTAAGGAGGGGAGTAATCAAAGATGTTATTAGTTGTTGGAATTATGTGGTGGATTTCCAATGTTGGACTTTCCAAACGCTGCCTCACGAGTGGTGCCATTTAAGCCTTACACGGGTTCCACCTTAAAAAATTGCTAATGATGGGAATAATCAAGGATCTTATCAGTTGTTGAATTATGTAATCGATCCCAATGTTGGACAAAAAAAAAAACACTCAAGTGTGGCGTCGTTTAAGCCTTACAATGGGTTCCACCTCAAAACTATAACAATGGGATTAATCCAGGATCTTATTAGTTGTTCATTGTGTTGTAAATACCCGATGTGGGACTTCTCTACAGATCGTTGATGCAAGAGGAATTGAACCACTGTGCAGAAATAGTAGGCTTCTACGGAAGATATTTCAGAACAAAATATATGATGTCAGGATGTTATTGAATTACTTTACTTACTTTATTATATAGACACACATACACACACGCACGCACACACATATATATATCCATTCCTCCCTCTGTTCCCTTTTATCCGTCCAGTTTTACTTTTAGGCAACTTTGACTAGGTGATTTGAGTAGCAAAACTACACGAACTTGTTAAAGTTTTTATTATTGCGGGGTTATCATGAGTCTACAACATCATGAAAAGTTCAACAAGTTCTTGTGTTGTGTTGTTAGTCAAATTACCTAGTGAAAAGTGCCTCAAAGATCAATCGGGACAGATAGAATGGGACAGAGGGAATATTTGTTATTGTAAAGTATACACTCGTTTATTTTCTGTTCGAAAATCTAGGGTTAGGTGAGAGTAGCTACCAGGGGAAACCTTTCTTTTCTTTAAACTCGCAATGTTACGAAGCACTAGAATAAGGTTGTAGTCTGAGTTTCAACAACAAGCCTTTTCCCAGTTTAACTGGGGTTGCCTACATGAATCAACCTTCCCAGTCCTATCTATCCAGGACTATTTGCTCACTTAAGTTTCATCTGGGTCCCCTCTCCCTCATCTACCATCGTTGATCTTGCACCATATCACGTCTCCTAACTACTGCACCCAACAATCTACGATACACATGACCAAACTACCTCAAATGAATCTCTCTCTCTCTCATTTTGTCTTCTGTAGGTACATCATCTAGAGTTCTAGATTCTTACTAACTGTGCCATTGTGTATCTTATCTTTCCTAGTTACGCCACTAATCCACCTTAACGTTCTCAAGGATTAAAGGAGTCTGAGTTATGATGACTTAAATCTCTTGTAACCACTTCACATTCCACTAAAATTTATTGGTGTTGAGACTATTGTGTATCCCACGTTTTTCTTAAAGCTGCTGATCTTAGAGATAAGACTTGGCCCACAGTTCCCAATGCTCCAGGAATACTATGGTATGGCAGATACTTTTGGAAGTATGAGTTTGAACCGAAAAGTGCTCATTGCTCAGGTCAGGCAACTCTGGCAGCATGTGATAATTGTGTTCAATCATGGCATACACATCCTGGAATACGGAAGCTGTTCTTTTAAAAAGACCGGAATCAGCTATGCTGACGTCTGGTTGAGCAAACCTTGTCGAGCTTCAAAGGACAAAGGCATTTCCTCCACGTATTGGGTTGTAATGACAAACTATAGTGAGGAGCACTGAAAACTATCGGGTGGCAGGAAGGGACTGCCACTAACGACTTTTAACATTGGCATGTTGAATTTACTTCTTTTGCACTTTCAGCACCGCATTCTGATTTCGTTCTGATTCATTTGGTGGCGACGGACATGGTGGTTTAATGGCAGTTAGTAATTAGCATGAAGAAATATTTTAACATAAAATCAATCTGATTCCAAATCTTAAATAAGATATGGCACCAATTCTGGTCCTGACCCCTCTGAAGGCCTTTCATCTAATTCCAACAATATAACAAGGCCCATGTAAACTGCAATCCTCACAGCAACTACGGTTAATCTATAAAGAGCACCATTGCAGGCGTAAAAGAAGTAGGCTTACAGGTCACCTTGATTATAGTTATAGATTTGTCTCTATTAAAATAGAACTTTCAACATATAACTGCTTTGCAGTTTCGGTCAGCTGACACTGTGATACATGCAGTATGAAAATTGACATTTACCTCCACAAATTATCGAAAGTGCTGACATCGCGCTCCTAAAAAAAATTGCCGACACTGAGGTCCAAAATAAAATGGAAAATGATGAAGACAGTATTAACATCCGTCAAACTTTGGAGAGTGATGACAGCACTTTCATAGTGCGTGGAGTTAAATGTCAACTTTCATACTGCATGTACCGCAGAGTCAGCTGGCCCAAACTGGAACGTAGTTAAATGTCGAATTAAATATGTTAAAAAGACTTAACCACCAAATACATGTGAGTATTTGTTAGATATGTTATGCAACAAGTAATAAAATACATTCAGCAAGTTCTGACGCGACCTTTAACCGCTGAGCAAATCAGTGTCTAGTAACTATGTTATGGATAAATCAAAAATGCGAGAGTTTTTAATCCATAAATAATCAGATATCACTTATGCATAACACAGTAAGTATTCACATGAATTCTATGAGAGCTTATTACCACTATTTAATAAGTTAGCATGCCTTCCTTCTATAAAGTTGAACTTTAGGTAAATTCATCTGTTAGGTGAATTCATCCGTCAATGAAGTTTACCATATAGTGCATTAACTACACATGATGGAATCAAGTAAGAACAAGAGACAGAATGATATTTAAAACTAAGCAAACGTATCTCAGGATGGATAATGTACATTAATAGTCAACCAACTTCTTGCGAGTGACGGGGAAATATGAGACAAGGATTTTGGGTATTAACTAAGACATATCTCAAGTGAGGTACAAACAGGATTCATCAGTCCCACCATAACGACGATCCCCGAGTGTGGCCATAGAAAAAGACACAGTTGTCCGTATCTGTAACACAGGTCACTGGATATGTATCTTATGATACCAGGCGAGACAACCCCAAACTCATAGGTGTCCATATACTTATGCATTCTAAATGTCAATTGTAGCATGTTAGTTTTCCCATATGCAACACCTAGCATATGCTACAGGACAATCCACTTACTAGGTTACCTGCATGTATAACATTATAACTGAAGTCCATATTAAATATGAAGGTTATTGTACATATATTATGTATAGGAAGTTTGGAAAATTCACAAGCACACTATCACAAAGTTTAATTTGATCTAAAGCATAAGTCACTCAAGTCTTGTGCAATCTAATACCATTATTTCCTCAGTCTCAAACAATGTGGGCGAATTTGATTTAGGAAATATTGCAACTGCTAAAGAAAAAATGTGAATATCTTACATCAAGCATATTTTGGGTTAACTTGCATCAATCATGTTTTTTTCTTGGATCAAATTTTCATAGTTACAACGAATTGAGACCTTTGATTCAAAGATATAATTAATCTATTACACAAGAAGTGACGGTATCTTTACCAAACACGAATACTGAAAACTAATATTTTGATCAGTGATACTCTTCTTTGACATTTATAATAGACAATCATACTCTCACAGAGGCTGGGCCAATTAAATTTCACAACCGTAAGCACCACCTTTAGCCAGATACCACGATACATTAGTCTAGCTCAAAAGTAGAGTTTCAAAACCAAGTTTGAAGGACAAGAGATACAGAGGTCAATGGATGATAAGGTATATAGTAATACTTTTTTAGAGTTTTGAACATAAAAACTCAATTTGTTATACGGCATTATAGCATTTTTGAAAATAAAGGGAATGTGTAAAAGTAAGTCATTCAAAAACTACAATTTGTAAAGAAACATGGTCTTTTCCCTTTAAATTGTTTATCTAATTGTGACAAATTCATTAAAATAAATTACAATGACTAATCCCATCATTGGTACAAACTGTAGAAAGAATTACCTATTTAGAAACAAAACATACTGCTAAACTTGGCAAAAGAATTAGCCCTTCAAAAATTGTGCTTTGATCATCTCAATTTATCATTAATAATTTACTAATCATATTAATAGTTAACATTTACTGATTTACGTTTCTTTTAATGATTTTAATTTACGGACTCTTCTCCATATATACACTTAACCAAAACATAACAGCTCTTGTAAAAAGAAAAAGCTGATCGAACATCAGTGATGACTCTAAAAGGGAATAAAGCTTAATGTTTTTTAAGAAAAGGTAGCTTTCTTTTGTTTTCTGTCTTACTCTATCATTTTCTTTCTTTTTGTTATCATTTATTTATAGAAGTTGATGATGTCTAGACATGTGTTGGAGCGAGAAATTAGAACTTACAAATGGTTCCTGCCAAAAATTTCATAAAATCGGAGACGGAGACGGCAGTATACGGAGACGCCGAAGCGTCAAATTTCATAAAATCGGAGAAGCCAACAGGGCGCGCGCCGTAAATGAGAAATTTAAACTAAATGATTGTAAGAGTTGAAACTTAACATCCAAAAGATAATAACTAGAAAACATATGGTCTCATGCTTTCTTCTTTAAACCCTCTTCACCAGCCCTAGCCACACAGTCTTTTTGACGAGACGACAAAGAGGAAGAGGCCGAACAATAATCAAATCTCGTCAGGTAAGTTGACATACAGCTTTATCTTACTCTTTCTCTATGTCTCCCCCTGACATCTCCCAAATGGAGAGAAGTGTCCCAAGCGTTTCAGGCCATATTAAAAATTATTTTTATTTTCGAAACACCATGTGGAGTTTCAGAATTCAGAAACATTGTGCACGACGAGTGTCCGAGTTTCCGAAACGCAAACGGCATCCCTAATGGAGTGTCTGTGCTACATAGATAACAAATTGATTGTCCTGTTTTTTAGAGAACATTTTGGTATAATTTTATCGTAATCTCATTATTGTATTTAAGTAGTCCTCTGAGGATCCATTGTCTTAAACATGCTAGAAATTGATAAGATCATGTTTTTATAGGTTTTTCCTTTGCTGATACAGTAAGGGCAGCCAAAATATTCAGGCACTTAGAAGATCTATGGCAATATATACATCAATTTGTTTTATGTATGAATTTGTTGGGGAGAGAGCATTACAAAACAAATGATTGACACGGCCTTTTTAGAAAACTTATGCTAATTAGCAGAGTATTCCTGGGCCAAAGGCTAGCTTTCAGTTATGACTTAACTTCTAAACTATGCCTTTTGTAATATAACCAGAGACTATTAAACATTTTAATGTCAATGTCGTCATTTTCATAATTTGTTGTTACGTATATTGGACGCTTAATAAATGCTTCTTATAGCCAATAATTTTAAGAATCTATTAAGTTTAAAGTCTCATTTTCAATAACTCTTTTCATCTATTACAAATTATATTTTCCACACGGTATATATTTGGTCCAGGATGATTTTTCCATGGATTGGAGGAAAAAAAAAAAACCTTTTTGAACAGAGGGGCTTTTTAATAGATTAAATGTATGCTTCTTATAGCCAATTGTTTTAAGAGTCTATTGAGTTTAAAGTTTCATTTTCAATAACTCTTTTCATCTATTACAAATTATATTTTCCACAAGGTATATTTGGGGCAGGATGATTTTTCTAGGGATTGGAGGATTAAAAAAACTTCTCTTTGAACAGAGGGGCTCTTTAATAGATTAAATATATGCTTCTTATAGCAATTGTTTTAAGAGTCAAATAAGTTTAAAGTCTCATTTTCAATAACTCTTTTCATCTATTACAAATTGATGAAATTATTTCCACACGGTAAATAATTGTCCAGGAAGATTTTTCTAGGGTTTGGATGATAACACACTTCTCTTTGACAGAGGGGCTTTTGCTACGCCTTTCGGAATCTACTACCCGAGCCCTACATTTTTTCAACTATCGATAATATTTGGTCCAGAAAGGTTTCATCTCCATAAGTTTGAAATATATGAATATATATACATATGTATTTATATAAATTACTACTAAGATATAGCAAATGTTAAGAACTTCCTTTTTAGGTAAATTTTAAGAACTTTCTACAACCATGGTCCACGAATATTCTCATAATCATTACCACTGGGTTGATATATGTATTAATATAAATTAAGCCGGAATGCATATGTACGACGCTGTGCATCACACGGGCTAATCGCACGTACAAGACTAAATGAAGAAAGTTGTTTGAGGTATTTTAGTCGTGTGTGGTAAGCCCTTGGATACAACAATTAGGCGTGAGCAGTGTTACCACAATTCACTCGTACCCCTGCGAATTGCGAATTGGATCATGCGTTCTGAAACACGGAACACCAGCGATCCAGATCGCTTAATTTGGGGATCCCAAATGTTTTCACTTTTCACTAATTTCACCTAAAGTATCTATGTAGAATGGGAAATTACATTTAGATTTGCTAAGTTACATCCATTTTTAGAGTAATAACTTTTAAATATTGCATTTATTGAGCCGTTTTTATACATTATGATTTGCAAAAAATGGTAAAACTCCTATGAAGGTACCTAAAGAAGCCTACCCTTGGCGTACCAAATTCCATAGGGTACGGCGTTCCCGTTCCACGAACCGAAAACGATCTGCGTTCTAGGTAACTTAGGGCGTGAAAGACCAAGGTAAAGCCGGATAGAGACTGAACCTCGATGAACGAATGGCTTCAGAAAGATGGAACTGCAAGAGATTGATCCACGTAGCCACCCGCTTCAACTGGAGAAAGAGTTGTAGGACGGCTGAATTGAGCGGAGTTGAATGACAATTCAACTGGTGCAGGCATCTTCTGGCACGCCACAGGCATGCAGCATACTTGGAGACTTTCATCTCTGCTATTCATTATCAATAGTGAAAATTTGGTGGATGCCCGGCATTTTTGTTTCACATTTAGGGTCTATTTTATTGCGCCTGAACATTACATTTATTAAGAGTTTCTCAAGAAAGAAATGTACAGTGATAGACTTTGAATACTGTAAACCATATGGATCTTACTGAAGCACCTGCCTAGCATTTGACTTTGCAAATACTGCCATTGACCCAACCCCAGAAAAGTTGACATTTGGAGCAGAACCACTTAAACAGTCACATCCACTAATTTGCACTAAAACTAGTTTCATTACATTCTGAAGCTAACATTGCAGAGCAACAAAGAAAGAAGAGTTTACTATTTGTCTTGTGATGATTACGAGATTAGTTCCGAAATTGTGGCATGCAGCCCACACCTCTTTCACACGACCATATCTTTGAAGAAAGGACAAGTGTAAATTTAATGTAAAATACAATGGAATTGAATGGATATCAGCAAATTCTATTTGCTTGATGAGTAAATTATAACAGAAAATAATACTTCTATAGAAAAAGCCTAAGTGATACTTACTGCAATCACCATGCAGTCCATTATCTCTAACTTGTGCAATTTCGTTATTTCCCCTGTCAGATGGTACAATTTGTAACTTGGAATCAGACAACTTGGCAGAGTTCTTCTGCCGTCTGCCTTTTCTTCCTGACCTCCTCTCAGAAGACAAAACACCATTCTCAGGAGACTCTCCATTAGCCAAAACTGCCAAAGAGAAGTAACAGTATTACCACAAAACATACAATTAGCAGATCAACTACAGCAATGCAGCAATAAAATTACTAACCTGACTTAGCTTCATGAATAGAGCCAATTTGTGCAGCCGTGTCAGGAATATTCGGCGACGCATCAACTAAATCATTAGCAGGTACATTTTCAAGGATCAGGAATTCCTGCAGAGTTACCAATACAGATATTTACGATCACTTGCAAACAAAATACTATGTCCTAGAAAATGAAGCCACAGTACCTACTGGTGCTTTTTACTTGCTTCTGCAAAATCTATGCACAAAATATACAAATTGGAAAGAACAACTTTTATACCACAACACCTAAGCATGAGACCACTACCTCTTTTCTATGGTTTAATTGCACCTTTACATCTTGATCATCATCAATTTGCTTCAGTGAATTTGTCCAATCTGTTTTCTTTTGTTGTTCAGCTAGGTGCTTCTGTTTAGCCTCCTCTTCAATTCGTCTCTGATACTCCAAAGTTTCTTCCAACTTCCTTTCCTCTTCCTCAAGTTCAATTCTACGTCTAAATTCCTCATCCTCTTGTTTCAGAACATCGTCATTAACGGGATCGAAAATTCCAGAATCTAGGTGATCGCCATTAGACATAATTGGTGAGGACCTGAAACAAACACACATTTACTGAACATCAGAATAATAATTCTACATTGACCTCAGGATGTCAAGTCTGCAGCATTTGGAAGAGAAACATACACAATGTCCTGCTCTTCGGTGCCGTGAGAGGAAAGCTCAGTACCACTACTAATCTGCAGAAGCAACAGAAAAAATCACCACAACGGCTACATAAAAATCACCATAACCCATGGAGGCAAAATGCATCAAAAATCAACAAAGAACAAGAAGTAGGGAAAAGCCTTAACACAGTGCCTAACCATTGAATCCTTTGCTTTCTTGTGCTCTTTGTTCTTTTTCTTATCCTTGGTCTTCTCACCTCCATTGCCAGCACTTTTCTTAGAGTCAAGAGCAAGTTCAGCTAGAAATGCCTCTCTTGCTGCGTCAGATTTCTCAGTGGCATCCTTTTCTGCCAGATCTTCCAAACGTGCCTAGAAAGGATATATAAACAACAGAAAACATGATGTCAGGGGCAGAAAAGCACATGTCCATGACCACCCATAAGATAACATAAACATAATAGAATGCACATTCTCAACACAAACCCGCATAAATGACTTCACAAGAGGCACTAATATTGATCGATAGTCATGAGCTGAAATGAGCTCCAGCTTCACTTCCATCTGCTGCATTCCACTAAGATTGTGCATCATTCTTGCATCAAGTTTACTGAGCTGCAAGACAGAATATGTAAGAAATTGCAGCAACAAGCCAACAATGTATCATATATGAGCCTGTTTGGTGCCAGTTTAAAAAGAGAAGAAAACAGCTCAGAAAAACATGCAGAAAAATAAGTTCAAAATCAAAAAGCTACTTTCTATGTGTTGAAAAACACTGATAAAATAAAACACACACTTGGCGACACAATTAACTTTCAGTGGTAATCTACTATAAGGTCCTTATGTACATCCAACAATGACATATAGTTATATTGTTTATATTCAATGAGGGTAGGAGTGTCTTTAACACCGCGAGAATGGAAAAAAACCAAAAAATCACTAGTTTCGGTGTTCTTTTTAACAGGTGTTTTTTCAGCATGAAAAATGCACTGCCAGATAAATTTTTTGAAAAGAGGGTATGTTTTGGTCTATCTGCAGAGAAAAACATATAACATTACTAACCTCTGTAGCCAGCTGTTCTTTCTGCCTCTGGATTGCAACTTCTATGCAGGAGTCCACCTGTTGCAGATAGTCTTTTGTTCTCCAAGTATCATCTACTCCAGATTCCAAATCACACAGTTGAGTACTCAAACCACTGTAACTTTCCTCAAATCCGAACTGATTGATACTCAAAGTATCAACTTCTTTCAGAATATTTGATATGGCATCCAACTCAAACCGGTTGCTAATGAACACAACATCATTGCCATTTCCAACAAGATCCTCTCTCCGCTTTCTTAAGATAGACTCATAACTTAGACACTCAAATTCTGTGACATGCTCCCTCTTCTTTCCTTCTTTAATACAAAGATCCTCCACTGCCTGCACGGCCTCCTCATAGTTTAAGTGCTCGCATTTCCTCTCATACAGGCTTTGCAGGTGGTGAAAATCTTTTTCAAGCAATTGCAAAATTTCCGTTCCTTGCCGTTCTTTCTCGTCTTTCAAGCGAGTCCATGACGCCAATTGTTCTGCAGTTGAGGAACAGTTGAATATCCATTGCAAGAAAGTGTCAGCATCAAGAGGAACCTGATGCTCATAGCCAAGAGCATAAGAAGATTGTCCTAATACGTCAGTTGTGGCAGTGTTGCTGTAGGTGGTGGAGCTCACTTTGCATGGCAGGAATTGCTCATCCAGAACTAGACAGGAGGCCTCTTCATCAAGAATTATCTTCTCTATGACTTTATCCCCTTGGCTTCCTGTTGGGGAATCATCAATGGCGCTAGTCTTTTCAGAATATCTTCCGATGCCACAAGCATGAGATAAATCCTGCAAGTACTTTAGGACTTTCCTTAATTCAGAAGCTCCCAAAAAGCAAATGCATAGAGGCGTCTGGTCAATTCCATAATTGAAAAGCTGTGAACAGGATGCCAGGCTCTGTATTTCATCCAGTGTATATTGTATGACCTTGTTAACATGACTGGATGCAAGACATTTATGTTTAATAAGCAACTGGAATGTCGCGTGGATTTTCTCAAGGAGCTTCAATCGCTCAGCATCATCCGACAATGGCCACCTATCAGGTGGGCAATATGCTTTACCATTTCCCCGCCACCTAAAATCATTAACTTTACTATCGGTCTTGCACTCAACAGCATCAACATTATAACTATCCACCGGTGAACCCTTTAGGAGAGGAGAAACCCACGAGTTTGCTAAATGATTATTAATAGCAATCAGAGAATCTTTACACTCCTCCACAATGTTCCTTGGAAGATCAGGTTCTTCAGCTCCCAATTGGTCATCCACCATTTCAATTGCAGCAACGATGTCTAGTGGTTTCCATGTACAATTCAGAATCATCTCGACCCAGTCGTTGTCAACATTTTGGGGCAAAAATGATTGCATTTTGGGCAACATGTTTCCCATGTGCTCCTGCAAAATGTGTTGCATGTGAGATTCAAAGTCGGCAAACCTCTGATTGCAACGGCAGCACATCCAGAACTTCCACGCTTTGTTCACTTCCGCAAATGATATGGCTTCTGATAGGACTTCATTTGCCAAATTATCCTTCAACAAGCTGAAATGGGCCTTTAGTTCCGAAATCCTAATTCTTAGCAAATCCTTTTTCGCATCCAAGCTCATAGCATTCCAATACGACTTTACCCAGTCACTTCTCTCTGCAGAGGATGCATTCTTCCTCATATTTCCAGACTTCCTCCTCTGGCTCGCTTTACTGGCAGATACAGACGACGAGTCCACAGCAACGCTATCATCATTTTGTGAAGGTGAGGACTCCGACTTCTGCTGCAAGAGCCTAGCAGCAGCTACCCGTACTTCAATCTCCTTCCTTCTTTCTTCAGGCGTCTTAGTTGCCTTCTTGATCTCATTAGGTCGCCTCGTTTGCACCAACCGGAGCTCCATCGGGTCCTCAGATGCTCTTCTGAGAGGAATCAACCTAAACTTCTCCTCCCCATTCCCCAGATTCTTCATCCAAGTCGATATCGAAGCTATGTTCGATTTCTGAATCAGCGAACGAACCTCATTCTGCATATGCGCAATCCGCGCCTCAGGGGTCGACAGCTTCTGCTGGCTCTCGTCCTGCAAGCTCTCTTTCGCGGGATCAACCGGGTTTTCAATCGACAAAGCCCTCTCACACTCCTGAATCACCTCATCGTACTCTTTCCCTTCATTCGCAGCCTCATACATCAAATTAGCATAAAAATGCGCAAACTCAATAGAATTAGGCGACAACGAAACCGCCTTCTTAGCAGACTCGACCGCATTCTTCAAATACCGCTGCTTCGAATTCGTATCATCGATAATCGAAGCCACCTTGGCGAAAACAGTCCCCTGAACTCGATACGCCAAAGCCGAATTCTCATGCTTGCTACACAACTCCTTCATCAGCCTCAGCGATTTCCTGTGATTCGCCCTCAGAGACTTGAGAGCTCGCTCGCATTCGAGCTTAATCGCAGGGTATAAAGACGAAGAATCATCTGATTCAACAACAGCCAATGCTTGCTCAACCCTAGTCGAAATTAGGTTTAGGTCCGAGTCGTGAACTCGTTCGATTGCTAATCCGCCTCCACCGCCGCCACCGGAAACAGCCCCCGACGGCGGCGATGTCTTGGAGCGCACGGCGGCGACGGTTCGTTTCTTATGCCCCATCAAAAACGTAACCTAATCTACCAAATCGCAATCGGCATGTCTGGAATGAAATTGCTACGGCGAGAGAGGGAGAGACTTACTTGGATTGGGCAAATGAGGGACGAAATCGACGGTTTGGAGTGAATCTGGAGCTCCGACGACCGGAGATCAATCGGCGGCGATATACAGAGAGAGAGACAGTTTTGTTCTCTTCTCTGCGTGGTCTCTCTAGGTATATCGTCTTTGTTGTTGTTCGTCGTCGATGGAAACACACTTACCTAACCAACCAGAGGGTTGGAGGAGGTGAGTAATGTACTCTTCTTCTGTGTTAGTGAAAGAAAGTGTCTATCGATGGATAGAGAGAGTGAGACAGACGAGAGAGAGAGAGACCGAAAGAAAGAAATCTTGGTCTTTGCTTAAGAGGTTGGTATGTTGTGGTACTCTATTTTGTTTTTTTAGATGTAAAGAGGTTTGTATTAAGGGTTAATTGCATTTTATGCCCTTGTAGTTAGGGGTTTGTGCAAAACACTCCCTGTGGTTCCAAATGTGGAAAAAAATACCCAATGTAGTTTCCTGTATGTGCGCCGGAGGATGTTTCTGTTAAACAATGTTTAAAATGATGAGGACACCATCCCGTCGTCGTCCCCATTGACACCGTCGTTCCCGTCGCCGCTATAATTCATGTCTCCATCGCACTTGCCTTCTTTATTTTTCCTCTTCTTCTTCTCCTCTAGTAAGATCTACTTCCATTAATTGTCATATCTCATCTCTATTTATCTACCTATCTATCTATATGTTTGAACGTATCAGATCTAGGTCTGACCAGATCTCGGTTGGAGGGTTATGGGAGATGGGGCACGGTAGTCTTGCATTCACAATCGCTTTTTCTCTCTCTCTTTCTTTCTCTCTGTTTCTGCTTGAAAGAGACAGACTGGGTTTGACGACCGAATGTGGGTTGTGAGGGTTCATATGTGGCAGAGCACGACGACGGAGAGCGTAGCTGAAGAGCGGTGGAGTTCCTCCTTCTCCTTCACGTGTCTTCTTTCTCATTCATCCTTATTTTCTCAAGTTTTTTTTCTATTTTTGGTTTTCATTAATACATTAAGTGTAAGGGGATAACATATGTTATATATATATATATATATATATATATATATATATATTTACGAATTTTGTTAGTTTCGACATATTGAATCCTGGGGAGGTATTTCGCACAAGTCCCATACCGGGGGTAGAATGCAATTAAGGAGTACCAATGGACGATTTAATTGGTGATTGGATATGTATTTTTCAAACATTTTAAGTTGTATGTTTTGAAAAAGATATTCATTCCATTGTACATTGATAGAAAATGATGCGATGGTCAATAACAATCAATGTGACTAGATGTGATTACTCAATCACATTATCTTGTTGTACCACATCATCGTACTCCGTTGATAATGAACATTTACCCCTTGTGTAGTGACTAAAAACTACTTCATTATTGTCTATTTTTTTGTGCTTTGTTTGTCTTCTACCGGCTCTCAATAAGTTTATAGGCTTTCCTTTCATTCTTTAAGTCCTTAGAAAGTTTTTTTCATTGAAGTTACCACTATACCAACTCTCCTAAGCATGGTTAGTTTTCTTAATTAACATAATTTAACTAAACTAAATTAAATTATTACATTTTGTATTCTGTAATATTTCTTATTTAGCACCTAATCACATGTGGAGTCGTGGAGGTTCTAATTGCAAAAATTTTGAAGATAATAAATAAATTGTTGCTTAACAGATGATCTACTTAATATTTATACTAACTCGAAGTTTTGGACTGGACCAAATATAACATTCAATAGCTCGTATAAGAAAACTGGAGGTAATAGATAAGTTCGGAAAATAAAGTAGAAACATTTTTTGTTTGGACTTACCTCTTTGTCGTAGTAAAAATATTTTTCGGAGTGTTAATTATAAGTATAGTTTCATGTTTGTTATACATCAATATTCCTCTGTGAATACGGTTTATAACAAATTCATAAAATGAATTGATGGTATTTAACATACTCAGACCGAAAACTAGTCTTAGAAATAGTACTTTAACTGAACAATGAGGTATCTAGCAATTTACTTTTTTTTAGGAAAAGCAATTTACAAGCTAACGATAGATTTGTTGTAACGACAAAAACTATTTATGAAGTAAAATGTAATTAGTGGTTGGGGCTATAATGGGCTAAGACACAACATCAAGTAGTTGAAAAACCCAGTCCATATTAGAGCATCTCCAACCCATTGCTTTTTCCCCCTCCCCTCACCTCCCCCTCTGGCCCACCATTTCCCCCCTCCCTCTCCCCCTCCCCCTCCCCTTTCACCAAACTACTAATCGTCTCCTACCCATTTCTTCCCTACCCCCCCCCCCCCCACACCCACCCAAAAATTTAATTTGTAATATATATTTAATGATTTAAAAATGAATTATTAATACCAAAAAAAAGTAAATGCAAAATTGTTTACGAATATACACACACACACACATACACACAAAAAGAGATGTTAATAATAATAACAATGATAATAATACTAATAATAATTAAAATAATATTAACAAACAAAACTAGTATTCGAAAAAGTTAAAGATTACAAGTACAAAAAAGTCGTGATTACAATAAATAAAATTAAACACTAATACAAAAATGCAAGGATATAGCGATAAAACGCACAAATTGAAATAAACCAACCTAACAACGATTACATAAAATAGTTCTTTCGTTAGTTGAAAGGATTGGATTCTTGTTCAGACACATTGGCCGAACTTCCATAAACACTTCCAAATAAGCTTTTCCGAATCTTTTTTTCGTAAATATACTTTCCAACAATAGTGAATACATTATTAATTTTATTAAATAATAAAAAATAAAATTATTAATCATAATAATTAAATACATAGTATAATCATAAAATATTAGTATGTGTAGTTAAAATTATCAAATATTCAATTAATTAATCATTCCATGTAGGGGGAGGGGGAGGGAATGTCCATGGGGAAATCCCCTCTAACCATCCCTCACCCAAGGCAATATTTATCCCCATAGCACCCCCCCCCCAATGGGGTTGGACATGAACCGTATTTTTATACGATTTTCCCCTTCCCCCTCCCCCTCCCCCTCCCCCCATGGGGTTGGAGATGCCCTTAGAAGACCTGACTGGCTGACTCTGTTAGTGAATCATAACCTTAAATAGTATTCACGCTTGGCCCCATTGAAAGAAGTGGGTTCCCCCAATGGTAATTGTGCACTTCTAGATATGCAGCCCAGGTTAGAGCGGTAAGCTAAATCCACTCCAAAATTATCGTCTCAAGTTGTTCGAAATTAAGCTTACATTTGTGCTTTTTCGCTTGATCAATATTATAATATGTCATACTCGGATCTATTTGAGTGAACCATGGTATGAAAACTCACAAAATTATTTTAAAATTATCTATCTGATTATAATTGTGTAAAAATAATGCACCTTTTTCTAGAAAGAAATCAAATTTGCATGTTTTTAATTACACTACTAGCCTTTAACCCATGCGATGCACGGCGAAAGTTTAAATACAACAAAAATTGATATTATCGAAATAACTTATGTCTTACCCGCAAAATGGAAGAAAATACTAAATTGACAAAATATATTAAGAAATACCACATAGAAAAGATAAGGAAAAAAATTCTATGTGAAACTCTTTGTATCTCATTATAACTACTTTAACATTTTTTCTTTTTCCGGTAATTTTCATTTGTAAACGTATTGTACTGTTTATATCATTTAACCCTCTTTTGTAAGAAATATTTTAGCAATAATTAAAAGACTACATATTTAAAAACTTCTCTGTCTTTGTGAACTTAATTTTAACCAATCATTTTTCTCGGTGAGATTTTAAATTTAAGAGTTTTTCCTTAATTTTCGTGATCATAATTTTTGTGTTAATTTTTTGTTATTTACTCTAATCCGTTTTTTTCGAAAGGAAAGGTCTAAGTGAACAAAAACAATAACAAAAAGTTGAACATAACTGACTTGGATATACTCACGTCATAAATAAAATACGAGGGTGAAAAGTATTGACAAAATAATATAAAATAAAAGCGTGTGAAAGTCTTTGGCATTTACTGATGTGGCATATGTCATATTACTTTCTGTTCAATCTATTATCCGTCTTTTTGTCCATGTAGCATGACTCTTCTTGAACAAAGTTAAATATTCAGATCAACGATACTCATATGGTAATTGTCTACTTCTCCAATAAGGTATGTTAGTATTATGTTTGATTGTTCTTTCATTTTTTTTCTTCTGCGTTGGTACATATCTTTAGCATTAAGAGAAGAAAAATAATATTTTCACTGTCTTCATTCGAAAACAAAACTTTCTCTCACACACTGTTTCCTTTTTTTAATGCATAAATAAGTTTTTGAAACTAAATTGTGTCAGTTTTTAATGATAAATTTAGAGAATTGATTCTTACACCGGTCATTATTGATGGTTACACCAGATTTTATTTGTGATGACTTGATTTTCCTTTCTTTATCAAATGGTAACAGAAAGTCCTTTTGTTTTTTGTAATTTTTTATTTTAGGCAATGTTTTAATGTTTCAATGTTTCTCACATTTTTTCCATTGATGCCTTGACATTCCTTTACATCTTTAAGAAATCGGTATGTCTCTCTCCTTATTTTAAATTTTTACATCAATATCCATTTATATCCCGGTCTCGTTTGATTCCAAATCTTTGAAATCATTAACATTCCCGAGATGTGGAAGTATATACATGCATCAGAGGTTAGAAGAGTGATTGAATATCAATGAGTCATTTACTTTCCATATTAAACTCATGTAAGTAGAAGTCCAAAGCTATCACTCTGCCAGCCTCAAAAGCTAATTCACCAATCAAACAACCAATCTTAGCTCCTAGATTTTTTTACCCGAACATTGCTGAATTGGAAAATAATTCTCAATCTAGTGCTACCACAAAAGTAATACCCAATATGGTGTGTTCTTTGCAACATAATCTGCCACATAGGAGAGAGAGACATGATTTTTTTTGAAATGTGACATGAACAAATTGGTTGAGTCCCAATCTGAGTATGTCTCTCTCTTTTTTTTTGAGAAATATAATGCTTCTCTTTTCTAAAAGTAGAAAACTAATTGTCGTACGAGTGCTCTTATCGTACTCCCTTTGCGAAGATTGGACGTCCCCCTCCGTCAAAGTGGGAAGGCTTGCTCTTCAGCACAAAGAAAAATTGTCGGCTCTGTAGATCAATATAAGGGTTTGAGGCTTCTACTATCAGGTAACTACAACAAAGATCAAGTTTTGCATAATCTATGTGGTACTATCCTCCTCTCTTAGGTTTTTCCAAATTAATCAACTGTAGGGTTTATATGGCCATACATGTACGATCAGTTTCAATC
This sequence comes from Linanthus parryae, assembly GCA_023055425.1. Classification (NCBI taxonomy): domain Eukaryota; kingdom Viridiplantae; phylum Streptophyta; class Magnoliopsida; order Ericales; family Polemoniaceae; genus Linanthus; species Linanthus parryae. Next base: position 97,857,706 of record JALGPY010000004.1, on the reverse strand, counting down.
ATAATATCTACAATTTACTACATGAAGTTTATTTTGAATAATCTTGATGTTTTTAATCAAACAAACAACTGAACCCTTCTTGTAGCAACACTGAAATTGTAATAACTGACATTTTTCCATTAAGGTATAATTGGTGGCAATCGATTTAATGAGATCACCACCCTAATTAGAAATAATGTTATTGGTATCAATCTAGTAACTTGCTATCAATTTTATAAATTTGTGTGATATTCATGGTTGAACTTTTGTGATGTCTAAGAAGACAATATCAATATTGTGTTATTGGGGGGAGAATTCGTACTGAATCTGAGGGGATAGTTTACAAAGATGCGATGCCGAACTTCTTCAGTTTGTTATACGGTTAATTATGGAGAATTTATCGAAAAGATGTACAAGGTAACAGGATTAAACTGACACGATGTGAAATTGAAGGTTACTTGTCGATATATGTTAGACATGACAAAGGAGAGGGGAATAAATTGTGTAGAATTATTTCTAGATAAAGATAAAATACTCACTGAACGTCAAGTTGACGAGACATCAGTTGATCAGGGTGGCCCTTTTACTCGTTTTTTGACACAAGATATTGATATTGAAACCTTGAACGCGCTGGATATGTTTGGAAACCATGTCATACCAACTGAGCGTCCTCTTACGACCAACCAATTACTTGATGATCTTGGGGATAATGATAGAGTAACAAGAAGATCTACATGCCAGCTACCTATTAATGATTATGACTGTGTTATTGAAGGAACGGACATCAAATGATTTAGTTGACGACGTTGTAGAAGAAGATCCCGATGAAGTGATCATGGGGCGTACTTACAAAGAACCGTCTATTCTTGAATTTCGAAATGTTGAGTGGGTTGATAAGGAAGTAGTTGGTCAATGGGCATCATGGATGCAACACCCAAACTCAGGACACTCCGAGGGAGAGTTGTATGTCGGGCAAACATTTGGAACCAAAAGAGAACAGCGAATTACGGTAAATTTGTATTCTCTTAAGTTTCATCAGCAGTATACTGTTGTGGAATCCAAACCACGTGTTCTAGCACTGAAGTATATACAAAGTCCGAAGTGTCCTTGGAAATTGCGTGCATCAGTTCGACAAGGGACCACATGATTTGAAATAAAAATACCCTAGCCCTCATACTTACTCCCTTTAAATCATGAACATAGATCGTAAGCAATTGGATTCATAGCTTATTGCTTACCAAATTATTGAAGTGGTGAAGGCATTTTTATTACTTCTGCAGCGATTTCGGAAAAGGCCTTCCAATATGAAATCACTTACAAAACAACTTGGAAAGCTAAGATGAGGGCTATTGAGGAGATTTTTGGTGATTGTAAAGAATCATACAAATTGTTACCTCGGTATGTGGATGCAATGCGACGGAAAAATCCGGGTATTGTTGTCATTTGGAAAACGCTAGATATGCCTCACTTGACAAAATTTTCAGCGATTTTTTTGGGCATTTGGTCCATCAATATAAGGTTTCAACTATTGTCACCTGGTTACGGAACACATACGTATGAGAAATACAAGGGTACTATATTGTTTGCCATGGGAGTTGATGCTAATAATCAATTGTTTCCCCCTTGCATTTGCCATTGTGGAGAGAGAAAACAATGATAGTTGGGCTGGTTTATGGCGTGCATACGAGAGCATGTCACACGTCGTGAAGGCCTTTGCGTTATATATGATCGCCATATAGGCATTTGAAATGCTACGAGTTCTTCTTACCTTGACTGGAACGAACCAAATTCTCATCACCGCATCTGCATTCGACATTTTGCCAGTAACTTTAATTCACGGTTTCATGACACTTCATGAAGAATCAGTTAGTGAAAGCCTCAATGACGCACCAGATACGAAAGTTTAACCTCAACATGGAGAGCATTACTAAAGTTAATTCAGAAGTAGATGACTGGCTAAATAGTACACTCCTTGATAAGTGGGCATTGGCACATGATGAAGGGCACATGTATGGAATCATGACAACAAATTTATCTGAGGTTTTTAATAGTGTGTTATTAGGATGTCGTAGTTCGCCCATAGCAGCTTGTGTTGCACGTTTGAGCGAGTAAACATGTACTTCGCCGTGAGGCGACAATGGGCTGAGGAAGAGCAACCAAAGGCGAACTATTTCCTCAAAAAATTGATACAAATCTTGAGCAAAATGGGATAAAGTAAAATGCACATGAAGTTATCTTGTTTGATCATGTCAAAGATGTATTTAAAATTAGTACAGGTCGCTCTGTTAGTAGCATAAAGAAGGGAGGTAATGTTCAAGTTGTTAACCTTGAAGATAAATCTTGTACTTGTCAGAAGTGGCAACTTTATGGTATGCCTTGTTCCCACGTCATTTCTGCGTGCAAATCACGTTCGTTGGATTACCGCAATCTTGTTCAGCATTGGTACTCTGTGACTAACTATTTACAGACTTGGAGCCCTCGTTTTCATCCGGTACTCGACGAAATATGCTGGCCACAAGTACAGGGACCAGTGATGATACCAGATGAGCATATGAAAAGAATAATAAAGGCTGCCCGTCGTCGAAGCGTTTGCGCAATAAAATGGACATTAAAGAAGGTCGTGCACCAGTCACTTGCACTTTGTGCAAAAAGACGGGCCACAATAAGCGTTCTTGTCTCAAATGAAATGGGAAACCAAACTTGAGAAATAACATTACCGCAAGTGTTGATATGCCTTTCTATTTCTTCAACTCATGCCAATTTTAATGTAGTTACCTCCCACATTTTTAAATTTTTATATTTTTTTGTAGGAACATACTGAATAAGATGCAATCATTAGAACAGCACTTCTGTACGAATCAAATGCTCTTGATGCTTTCATTGTTGAAGCATGACATGCTAGCTGGTTGGTGTTGGGCGTTATTCTTATACGTAAGTGTCTTTGTAATATTATTCAAACAGTTCATAATGCTAATTTAGTACATTCTTATTAGATCTTCTAAAATTTATCTCATTGGTTTTGTAGGAATTATTTCTACTTGGAGATAACTATGATTGTCATCATGTTTAGTGTATTTGAGTTAAGCAGATACCTATTATTCCAAGTTCATTGCAGGGTCATTGTTGGATTGAGAATCGTAGTGTGACGATTACATCGATTTTGCTCGGGACGAGCAAAAAGATAGTGTGGGGGATTTGATAACTCTGTATTAGAGTTATAATTCATACACATTTTAATATCGTTTTGCGTGATTTCCGGGTAGATATTGTGAGATATACACTATGAGTATGAAGAAATGGTGAAAGTTGAGTTTTTGACGCATAATTGATAATCCGGGCGTTTCTCGCATTATTTTACGTTATTTTATCACATTTGATTGCACGGGTTTGTTTCGTGTTGTTTTCACAGGAAACTTAGCTTGGGGATCAAGTGGAGAGGAGAATACGAGCTTCAGAAACATTGTAAGACTCAAGAGATGCTTGGAATTGAAGACGAGAGAGGAAAGAGCAAGAAGAATGAAGAAAAAGAGCTATGACATATTCAGCCACTCGTCCGAGTGCACTGTGCAATCGTACGAGTGCAAAAAGATAGCCAAAATTGAAGTTTTAAAGAATTACAATCGTATGAACCCTCTCAGACAGTCTTACGAGTGGGATAGACACTCGTACGATTGGACCTGCACTCGTACGACTGCGACGTAGGATTGCGCAGTAACTTTTCTTTTAGACGTATTTTTAGAATCTTTTCTTATGGGAACAAACGATTGGGAGACTACATAAGAGGGGCTAATATTGACTCACGTGGGAGGGGAGAAAGAGGAGGACGACGAGGACGAAGACAGAGACGAAGAGAACACCAAAGCCACCATTGAAGAGCTAGGTTTTTGATTTCTTCTTCTTCTCTCTCAATCTTTGTATGGAGAAACTATTGCACCGTGTTTGGTTGATTCTTCTTAGCTACATACTTTGCTAGGCATCTCTACGAGAGCCTAGGATTTATGTAGACGGTTATTTTCAGGATTTCAGACTTTGTTACATGCGTTTGGATTTGATTCGTCAATTGAATGTTAGTTTCTTGAACTTGTTGATCTTAGTCTATTGAAACGATTATGATATGATTTGATATTCAACGAAACTAGGGTTTTTTTTGTGAATCAATTCCTTGCTTAAAGTTAATATATGTTCTAGTTACACGTTCTTGTCTATGCTTAATCTTTATTATGAATGGAGTAGCTACCCGGACGTACTAGCTAATTAGATGAGTGCACGATAGTGACTCAACATAATTATGAAGAGAACTAGAACACAATCCCGAATCACCAAGACCGAAAAGGAGAAGTGTTAGGATTGGCCTAGTGTGGGTAAATCCGGTAGGATTATTTAGCTGTTCCGTGAAAGGGTAGGCCGACAGGACCCGTTATCGTACCAGTAGATGACCTGCTAGAACGGACCGGTAGACACATGAGATCGATAGGAGATTGTAGTCAACCGAGACGTTAAATGACACGAGACCGACAGGATATTGTTATAGTCTATTACCCGGCTGAACTAGAATCGGGTTGACGTGTTACATAGCTGAACCGGAATTCGTCTACATCCCTAGGTGATCTAGAGATTGCCTAGTTTCTCCATATCTGTTTTCTTAAATAAAAAAATTACAAAAATATTAGATTAGTTTGTTATTTCAATTTCCAGTCACTTGTTTGTGGGTGACGCACTATTTTTTCACTCAATTTTCCTCCTTGTACCGTACTTTAAATTAATAATTAATTAAATAATCTCAAGCTTGTCCTCGTGGGATCGATAACTCGGGGTTGAAATACCACCCTATAGTACTTGACCGTGCACTTGCGCATACGCGTTAAGAAATCGCGTCATAGTACTTGTTTTTTTCTTCTTATTAAAAGTATTAGGTCACCTGTACAAGATCTGTTGCCATATTTTTATATCCCCAACCAGAATATGGACATTTCTCCCTTAATAAGAACTCTGAAGATGATTAGAAAAAAAAACTGGTAGTCTAATTGTGTTGCTAAGTGTGAAAGGCATGCCGTTTTGAAGTACCCAGTTCATAAAAGTGAATTGCTTTAACGTTATGATATGAGGGTGTTCTAATGCAGATCTTTCTTTTTGTTTAATTGAATGCCATTAAAAATATATAAATACTTCATTAGTTGCCACATAAATACTACATTTCTACAATTACATACCAGGTGGCATTGATGTGGATGCCCAGACCCTATTGAGGGAAATAGTTTGCAACTGGCTTTAGATGGGGAATTATTTTTCCATTTAATATGATTGAATATCCATGAGTCATTTATGTTACATATTAAACTAATGTAAGTTGAAGTCCAAAGCTATCACTCTGCCAACCTCTAAAGCTAATTCACCAATCAAACAACCAAGTTTTATTTTTTATAACATAATTCATATTTATATTTTATTTTTCTTGCGCCAAGTTAAATGAGATATATACATTGACCTTATTTACAATGTCATTACCATTAAAAATTTAAATTTCCAAAATAACAAAATCTTATTTTTTAGTAGCCATTTACCTTTTCTGATTTTCACAAGTGTCTTTTCCAAATTAAATTATTTCCTTTTTTATTTATAATATAGAATTAATTGCCAGTAATGCCACATGACAGTTTTTGATTTTCATAAATGTGTTTTTCAAATTAATTATTTCCTTTTTAATTTATACTATAAAACTAATTGATAGTAATGCCACATGACAGTTTCTAAGAAGACGAATGAAATATATTAAATGACTTGATTTATGGATCATGTCATTACCATCTGAAGTTAAAATTTCCAAAATAATAAAATCTCATTTTGGTAGTATCATTTTACATTTATGATTTGCTTAAATAAGTTTTCCAGTTTAAACTCTTTCCTTTTGTTACGTGGCATTCTCTAAGAGAAACCCTAAAACTTGAGAATCGATAACTGCGGGGACTAAAATGAAATTGGACAAACTGCAAGAACTTGAGTATAAATATCAAAACTTAAGAATCAGTATTAAGTAAATAACTTGGAGACTTAGTACCGCATGAGACTGGCTAACTAGGCATAATTGAGGGGTTCAGGAACAATCAGAGACTGTACTGATAAGACTGAGACTTCAGGGGATAAATAGTCATTCTGGGTAAATAACCAGAGTGATATTGCATATGCATTCTATGTCACTAGTGAGGACCAGTACTGATAGTATTTGTACATTTGTATGTGTAGAGATCGATGGGATAGAAATTCAGCATCGCTGATATGGAACACTAGGCAGACTACTAGGTAAGCATAATGCTTAATTTACTATTGGAAAATGCCAGAGTATATGTATGCGTCTATGTATACCTGACACGGAGACCTGGAAGTAAGTAACGTTAGATTATGCATATATAAACATACACACATGTGTTAATGGATATGCTTCATACTTGTCTCTAAGTTACTTGGTTGATATCCAAAACATGATTACTTTAGACCCTTGTATGGTCACTACAGGCTCCGTCCGTGTAGATATTGCGGTAGCAGACACACGTGGGACCCGGTCTTTGTCATGGTACATAAGTGGATACTGGAGTAAGGAACTGTGTAGGACATGTCATGACTGAGTATTAATTTTGTACCTAACATACTGGTTTAGTTTTCTCTTCGATCTTGGATGTGGGTCAGGTGATATGGTTTTCACACTACAAGTGCAGTTTAAACACTTTCGAAGTTTTTAATATCTACTTTCTCTTAAGTTCTATTTTAATTGTTGCAACCTAATGTCGTAACGTCACTGCCTTCAATCTTTTACAGGTGAGAATGCGTGGTGCGGGGAAGTAAACAAACACTTAGAAGCTAACACGAGAGAGTATAAGAACTACAGTTGTAAGTTTTTCTTTAAGTTTCCATTTCTCTAATTCTGTCTCGTAACAAAACCGTCGGGTTTAAACTCGATGCTGAGCAATATTGTGCTCGGCGAAGGGCATCTCTGGAGAGTCTTGGAGAATGAAGTGTAAGTTTCTAGCACTCTAGGATGGGAGAAGTTACACTCCAATCCCGGACAATTTCCTGATTATATAATGAGAAAGTTATTTCACTTGCAAAATGACTTGATTAATTATTACTATTTCTATCGTATTGTCTTGTTGAAAATATTTACAAGTATTCATGTCATTTTAAAAGTAAAATCACATCTTTAAATCCATGGAAAAATGAAAAGATTGCCGATTCGAAATAGAGAGAATATCAAGTTAAAATATTGTAAGATGATTATTTTCCTGGACAAGAAAAAGTCTACACTAACACTACTTTCCTTGGAGTATGACATAATCGTCAAACTCAAAAGCCTTGTCTTTTAAGATCATGGGACACTTCCGTCACACGTGAAATAATCGTGGTACACGTCACATATGATTCTTTCCATCTGCTGATAAGATAAATATATTATAATTAATAGTAATAAAATTGATTAGATATATTCAACTAATGACAATATTTCATTATAACTATTATTGTACTTCGTGGTAATGAATATTTTTTTGTCCTCCCGCTATTCAAAAAATTCGTCCTCCCTCAAATCTTGTGCAACCAGAAAGGGATCTTTCCCATACGAACATCTGCAGAAAATATTCAACAACTCCTCGTGCCAACTAGACACTGCCTCGTGGAACATACACCAAAGTTAATGTCGGTTGAGCGTGGTCTTAACTCCTACGCCAAGAAAGTCACCGGAGCCGAACAGAGTGCGAGGAATCATCGTAGAAAAATGATCTGCACATTAGCTTCATCGATTCAGTGGGGAATCAGTGCAAAGGAAACCAAGGCTCAATCACTCAAACTAGGCTTTCAAACCGCTTCGGATTTACAACTCGAGAATGTGGTTATTGAAAGCCATGCACAACTTTTGGTTAGGCAGGTCACCAGAAAAATCTCGGTGGTAGATGAGAGGACGACAATCAGCTATTTCAAGTTCTGAGTTTCGGAAATGGGATAGTGGAAACAGAAGCAATTCATAAAGGTGTTCGGATTAGAAGCACTTTGTAAGTTCAAACGATTCACAGGAGCTATTTCAAGGGATTGAACCAGTTTTCAAAGCCTTGAATCAGGTTTCACAGGCTTGAGCTATTTCAAAGCCTTGAAACTGGATTCAAAGCGTTGAAACTGTCTAACGTGTATGCACATACTTAGGGAGAGTTTTTCTAAACTCTTCTAATCGGTTTCTATCTCTCTCACCCCTATGTTTGATATGTTGTTATTTTATGATGAAATACAAACTATTTTGATATATTTATCACCAGTTAATCCATCTGTTGGACTCAGTTTTGCAGGGAAATTGTATTTCCTAAATTTGCAGGATTGGTTTCCTAATCTGGCTTTTGCAGGAAAGGAAACATTAAGAGAAGATGATTCTATGATCAATCAGACACTCATGACAGCTTCTTAATTTGTTTAAAAGCAATATCACAACAATATCTTTGAAGATCATGATCAACTATCCGTTGGAGAAGGCGGTTAAGAGAGTCAAATTTGTTTCCTACAAAACAGGAAGTTGTTGCTGAAAATCTGGGAAGATTTGCAGAGCTTCAAGATGTACAAATAGAGCTCATTTTGAAGAAACAAAACACAACACTCAACGGGCAAAAATAGAGACACATTCCTGGACTGACAAGCATCAAAGAAGCACATCATTCTCACAATCCAACTCACTGAAGACCACTACATTCTTCACTACAGTTTTACACTTCAGTGTTCTTCTGAATTGCACTTCATTTGTATATCATTCTTATACTACTTCTTTCTCTCATTCTCAAGGATTTTTCAAAGTGAATAATAGAAAATTCTTAGTTAATCAGTTAGCTACAGCAGGTACTAGATAGGTTAGAGAGAACCACAAGCTGTAACAGAGTAAGGCATATCTCTGTGCTTGAGATCTAGGGCTTAGCTTTTGATTAATAAGAATTGTGTTGAAAATCCTGCAGGGAGAAGATCCATGAGGTAGAGAAGTAGGTCCAAGTGGACTGAACTCTATAAATTATGTGTCTCCTGCATTTACAGTTCATTTGCATACTTAGTCTAAGCAGCATTCAAACTAGTCTGTTTGCAAGGGTTTGAAACTCTTTTCAAGGCCTTGAAAAAGACTTGTCTGTTTTCTTTCAAACTGTATTTCTTCTCAAAGGCTTGAAACAGATTACAAGGCCTTGAACTTCACTGCTCTTCAACATAAACTCTTTTCTTTAACAAGTTTTGCAAAAAGTCTCTATTCAACCCCCCCCACTTCTAGAGTATATGTGCTACATTACTATCTGCATACTCTCCTGTCAATTGGTATCAGAGCTTGTATCACTGTATAGATTTAACTATCTGGTGATCATGTGTACTGCAGGTGATGGTGGTTTCTCACAGGGAAGAGATGATAACAGGCATCCTCTATTTTGTGGAGATAATTTTGCTCACTTGAAAGCTCTGATGAAAATGTTCATCATTGATCAAGACATAGAGCTATGGACCATTATTCAGAATGAACCTCACACTTTCTACACAGAGAAAGATGGGATCAAAACTCCCAAATCTGAAAATTCTCTTTCCTCATCTGAATTAGAACAATTCTCTAAGAATTACAATGCTATTAACATTTTGTATTGTGCTTTGAGTACAGATGAATTCAACAGGATTTCAGGCTGCAAGACTGCCAAATAGATCTGGGATAAGCTTGTGGTGACATTTGAAGGAACCAGCCAAGTCAAGCAAACCAAGACCAACATCTATCTCAGACAATATGAGCTATTCAAGATGAATGCAGATGAGTCAATCAGAGAAATGTTCAAAAGGTTCACAGACATAGTCAATAACCTTGATTCACTTGGAAAACATATTTCCAATGAAGAAAATGTGAGGAAGATTCTGAGAAGTCTACCTAAGGCAAAATGGGAACCAAAGACTACTGCAATTGAGGATGCTCAAGATCTCTCATCACTTCAACTTGATGACCTACAAGGGAAGCTTCTGACACATGAAATATCCATGAATGAAGTTGATGGAGAACTACCAGAAGGTGTCAAGAATTTAGCACTCAAGGCCAAAGAGAATGAGAAAATTCAAAGCCTGGAAATAGAAGTTGATGATGAAGATCCATTTGCTTTGATTTCCAAAGACTTAACCAGAATCCTCAAGATGAAGAAAAACTTTGGAAATAAAGATTACAACAGAGAAAGACACAGATCATCCAGTAGCAAGGACTACAAAGGTAAGTCTTCTTCACAAAGTAAATCAAAAGTCATGAACTGCTTTGAGTGTGGTGATGCAGGACACTTGATAAAAGATTTCCCACACAAAAAGAGCAAGAAATTTCAGAAGAAAGATCATGACAGAAGAAATAAAGCTATGATAGCTTCATTGAGTGATTCAGATACTTCAAGTGACTCTGAATCTAAAGAAGAACATGCCAACCTTTACTTCATGGCCAAGCGTGATTATAGTTCTGAAATAACATTGAGGTAATGGTAAACTGCTTGATTTCAAAACCAAAAGAATCTCTCTCAGATTACCTCAGAACAATGCTTTTAAATGAAGAGGACTATCTGAAAGAGATTATAATTTTAAAAGAAAAAGTTCATGAGCAAGAAAAAGAGAATTTACAACTTGTTTGTCTGAATCATAATATTGAAATCTCTCAGAAGAAAACTGATGGTGATTTCAATGCCTTGAAAACCAGTTTCAAAGCCTTGAAAACACAAGTCAAGGAAGTAGTCACTGATAATCCCTTACTGTGTAACAGCCTTGTTAATCTGAGACATCAAGTTGATGAATCAGATAAAAAAAAACTACTTTTTCTGAGAAACTTCAAGAATCTGAATTAGTCAAAGTCAAACTTGCAGGCTCGGAACACAAGTTGAACTTAATTCTTAGAGAAAGTTCAAATTCTTTTCACAAAAATGGTATTGGATACAATCCAAATTTTCCATGAAAGAACAATACCAGATTTGTGAAAGCTGTAAACAAAACTTCTCCTAAGTGTCATTTTTGCAATAAAGTTGGTCACGTTAAGATGACTTGTCCTTCCAGAAGAAGAGACCCTCACATAATGAGGAACACCTTCCCATTTCAACTCAAGGGACAAGTCAGACATATTTGGGTTCCTAATGGGGTCAGACCACCTAACATGGTTGATCCTGAGTATGATTGCAAATTCCACACTTGGTCTAACAGCTGGGTAAGGCAGTGATTGGTGCTTGCAGGTTGTCACCAATGTCAAAGAACTGAAGTGGTTTTTGGACAGTGGTTGCTCAAGACACATGAGTGGGAAGAGATATCTATTCTCAGAATTCAAAGAGAAATCCGATGGTTCAATTAATCTTGGTGAAAAAGGCAAATGCAACATTCTTGGTATTGGTAAAGTTGGTACAGATTCTGAAAATTCAATTTCTGATGTATATCTAGTTGATGGCTTGAAATTTAACTTGATTAGTATATCTCAACTTTGTGATAATGACAATAAGGTTATCTTTGATAAAGATAAGTGTGTGGTGCAAAATGAGAAATCAGGCAATTGCATTCTCACAGCCTCTACATCAAACAATGTTTATACTTTTCAGACTAACAAAGTTGCAGGTAAAAGCTTGAAGTGTCTCAAGGCCTTGAAAGAGGATTCAAATCTTTGGAACATAAAACTCGGTCACATTAGCTTGCATACCTTGAAAAAATTGATCTCCAAAGTTCTAGTAAGAGGATTACCATCTATCAAGTTCAAAGATGATGAAATATGCAAAGCTTGTGCTCAAGGTAAGCAGTCCAGAAGCTCATTCAAGCCAAAGAAATTTGTAAGTACTTCTAGACCTATTTAATTACTTCACATGGATATCTGTGGTCCTATGAGGACTCCAACTCTAAAAGGTGAGAGGTATATGCTAGTTATTGTAGATGATTATTCCAGATATACTTGGGTTATGTTTCTAAAAGAAAAGTCTGAAGCCCTCTCTAAATTTTCAAAGCTTTGCAGAGAACTTCAAACCTTGAAAAACCTACCTATTGTTTCAATCAGAAGTGATCATGGTAGAGAGTTTGATCAATTAGAATTTGATTTTTTGAGTGTTAAGCATGGTATCTCTCACAATTTCTCGGCTCCTAGAACTCCTCAACAGAATGGTGTTGTTGAAAGAAAGAACAGGACTCTTGAAGATATGTCAAGAACAATGCTTTTAGAAAACAAGCTGCCAAACACTATTGGGCAGAAGCTGTGAAAACAACAAGTTACATTTTGAACAGGTGCTTGATCAGACCTTTCTTGTAGAAGACCCCCCCCCCCCAATGAACTTTTCAAAATGGAGAAAGCCAAACATCTCTTATTTCAAACCCTTTGATTGCACATGTTTTGCCCGCAACAATGGTAAGGACAACTTGAGTAAGTTTGATGCAAGAAATTATGAAGGTATCTTTATTGGTTACTCTCTTACTAGCAAAGCTTATAGAGTTTATAATAAAAGAACCAAGATAGTTAAAGAAAGTATTCATGTTATTTTTTATGGTTCTTTGAGTGAAAGTTTTGCAGAATTGAATCTGTATAAGCATGAATCAGAAGAAGAAGATGAGAACTTACTTGGGTTCAAGAAAGTTTCAAAAGGAAACAGAAGCCATTTTAAAGACCTTGAAAACAGTTCTCAAGGCTTTGATCTTTGCTTTCAAGGCCTTGAGAACTGTTTTCAAAGCAAGTACACTAGGGATTTGTTAAACAAGTACAACATGTCTCAATCCAAAGAAATCAAGACTCCTATGAGTTCTACATTGTCCTTAGATAAGTATGAATCTGGTAAGAGTGTCAATGTGAAAGGGTATAGAGGTATGATTGGAACATTACTATACCTTACTGCTAGTAGACCATATATTATGTTCAGTGTATGTATGTGTGCAAGATTTCAAGCTGATCCAAAGGAATCACACTTAAGTGCTGTGAAGAAAATATTCAGATATCTCAATGGTACCAAAGACTTAGGGCTTTGGTATCCAAGAAATTATAACTTCTCTTTGCATGAATTTTCAGATGCTGACTTTGCAGGTTACAAAGTTGATAGGAAAAGCACTTCAGGACCTTGCCAATTCATTGGATCCTCCTTGACCAGTTGGCACTCCAAGAAATAAAACTCAGTTGCTTTATCAACAGCTGAAGCTGAATATACATCTGCTGGAGCATGTTGTTCACAAGTGTTGTGGATTGCTCAACAGTTGAGAGATCAAGGCCTTGAAACTGGATTCAAAGCCTTGAAACTGTCTGACCTGTATGCACATACTTAGGGGGAGTTTTTCTAAACTCTTCTAATCTGATTCTATCTCTCTCACCCCTATGCTTGATCTGTTGTTATTTGATTATGAAAGAAACTATTTTGATATATTTCTCATCAGTTAATCCATCTGTTTGACTCAGTTTTGCAGGGAAATTGTATTTCTTAAATTTGCAAGATTGGTTTCCTAGTCCGCCTTTTGTAGGAAAGGAAACATTAAGAGAAGATGATTGTGTGATCAATCAGAAACTCATGACAGGTTCTAAATTTGTTTAAAAACAAGATCACAACAATATCTCTGAAGATCATGATCAACTATCCGTTGGACAAGGCTGTTAAGAGAATTAAAGTTATTGCCTACAAAACAAGAAGTTGTTGCTGAATATCTGGGAAGATTTGCAGAGCTTCAAGCTGTATAAATAGAGCTCATTTTGAAGCAAAAAAAACACAACACTCAACGGGGAAAAATAAAGACACATTCCAGGATTGACAAGCATCAAAGAAGCACATCATTCTCACAATTCAACTCACAGAAGACCACTACATTCTTCACTGCAGTTTTACACTTCAGTGTTCTTCTGAATTGCACTTCATTTGTATATCATTCTTATACTACTACTTTCTCTCATTCTCAAGGATTGTTCAAAGTGAACAATAGAGCATTCTTAGCTAATCAGTTAGCTAGAGCAGGTACTAGATAGGTTAGAGAGAATCACAAACTGTAACAGGGTAAGGCGTACCTCTGTGCTTGAGATCTAGGGTTTAGCTTTTGATTAATAAGAATTGTGTTAAAAATCCTGCAGGGAGAAGCTCCCTGAGGTAGAGACGTAGGTCCAAGTGGACTGAACTCTATAAATTCTTTGTCTCCTGCATTTACACTTCATTTGCATACTTAGTCTGTGCAACATTCAAACTAGTCTATTTTCAAGGGCTTGAAACTCTTTTCAAGGCCTTGAAAAGACTTGTATGTTTTCTTTCAAACTGTATTTCATCTCAAAGGCTTGAAACAGATTTCAAGGCCTTGAACTTCACTGATCTTCAACAGAAACTCTTTTCTTTAACAAATTTTGCAAAAAGTTGGTATACTCTATTCAACCCCCCCCCCCTTTCTAGAGTATATGTGCTACATTACTATCTGCATACTCCCCTTTAAAACTTCTTCGTCAAGATAAGGAAAAATGGGTCTCAGTTGACATGTGTGGCTTCTAGTGGTTTTCTCTTTCAAGCAATTTCTTTTAGAAAAAAAAGTCTAAAAAATTAAAAAGACATGTTTACCCCTGAAAAAAAGAAAAAGAAACGCAATCTTTTTTTAGGGAAACAGATATATTAAACTCAGAGCAAAAATTGTGCACTCGCAATTACATCAGTTTGAAAATAGAGCTATTCCAATCCGGAGGGGGATCAAACCAAACGTAATCTTCAGTTGTTTTTTGAAAATCTGCTATTTTGTGGGCTACGGAGTTGAGAGCTCTGTTAACAAAAAGGATCCTCCAGTTCTCAAAGTTAACCATCTTCATCAATATTTCCTCAATGATTTCTTCCACCTCTTTGAAGTCCCTCGAACCTTTCCCTTCATTTATATTAGATATATCCTCATAAAGAACTTTAGCATCACCCTCAAAGCAGACGTTTGTGATCCCCAGTGATTGGGCAATATCAACGCCTGCTAGCAATGCTCTAGCTTCTGATTCTCTAGCTGAATTGCATATTCTTGAGAGCTTCGCGAGGCCTGCAAAATAATTTCCTTCAGATTTCCTTATCATTACTCCTGTCGTCCCTGCTCGAGTCACTTAACCAGCCTCCATCAACATTGACCTTCACCCATCCTTACTTTGGCAGTCTCCATGTGGATCTGTTTTGAACTCTAGTGTTCCGCTTCAGACTTGCACCTGTGAATCAGAAATTCCTTCATTCTACTCAAAATTTTCTCATGACCCACTTCAAAAATGTAGTTAACCCCATTAAGCCGCATGTTGTTTCGAGGGTACCAGATCGTATAAATAGTTGTGAAAACTTTCCTTAGCTCATCTTGGTTGGTTGAAGAAATTTTGTTCTCCAGCCATGGGCCAAAGGGGACATTTGGTTTTGCAGCAAAATTGTCATTGAAGAGCTTCCTCCATATTTTACCGGCATCCTCACAATGAAGAAAAACATGAGTAGGATTTTCACTGCCGTGACCACACCAAGCACATTTATTTTTCACATCCATTCCTCTTCTACGCAACACCTGACAAGTTGGCATAGCATTGCTAAGCGCTCTCCAAACTTTTGAGAGTTTCAAAATTTTTGGGAGGAAGCAGAGAGCTACCTTGAGGGGCTTGGAATGATCTCGCAACTTGACACCCGCTTCGAACAATGTAGATACAACTATCATTGTGTTTCCAGATTAGCTTGTCCTTCGTACCCGGCCTTGGAATTCTGATTTTCTCAACTGCTATGACGTCCACCTCCCACAAATGTTGTTGAAGCAGTGGGAGATTCCACTGCCTTGTCTCGCTATCAATGAAATCTGCGACCTTTAGCTCATTTGTGGATTTAATCCGTGTTATGATCTTGCCCATCCTGTGCTAGGAATCCACCTCTCCTGTATGCCAATGTTCTCTTCGTTTCCCACTTTCCACCTTAACCCTTCCTCCAAAACACCCTTTCCTGAAATGATGCTTCTCCACGCGAATGAAGGCCCGTATCCCACTTTGGCATCCATGAAGCTTGAGTTGGGGTAATACTTGGCTTTTATCACTCTACTACAAAGCGACTCGCTATCATGAATCAATCGCCACCCTTGTTTTGCAAGCATCGCATTGTTAAAACTAGAAAGATCTTTGAAGTGGAGACCCCCAAAGCTTTAGGTTTTTGGAGTTTTTCCCATGCTAGCCATTTTATTCCTCTTTGTTTGGATCCCTTGCTCCACCAAAATTTCCGAATTACTTTCTCCATCTTTTTGCACACTCCAACCAGAAGCTTGAAACTTGACATCGCAAAAGGGCAATGCTTGCGCAGCCGCCTTTATCATAAATTCCTTCCTTGCTGATGAGAGATTTCGTTCTTTCCACCCTTTTAGTTTATTTATCAGTCGTTCGACAATTTTTATGAAAGTGACACTTTTATTTCTCCCCATCGTTGTTGGTAGCCCCAGGTATTGATCATGGTATGTTACTTCCGGGATGCCCGCCGCTTGTAGGACACTGTTTCTGACAACTTCAGACACATTTGACGAAAATTCTAATGCAGATTTCTCAAGGTTTATTAATTGACCTGAAGCTCGTTCATAAGACTGGAGTATCTAATTTAATGTGTTAATATTCTCAGTGTCAGCCTGCACAAGAACATAGGATCGTCAGCTAAAAAAAAGTGGGAGACCACTGGTCCTCCCTGGGATGCCGTAACACCCGTTTATCTTCCTTCCTCATTCGCTTGTGAGATTGATCTAGAAAGCATCTCACGACAAAGTAAAAACAAGCTGGGTGATAAAGGACACCCTTGGCGAAGCCCTCTTTCCGGTTTGAACCGACTCGGTGAAGACCCGTTGCGTAAAACTGAGAAAGAAACTGATCTGACACAATCAAGAATGAGGGATCTGAGTCGAACACCGAACCTTAAATGGAAAAAAACTTCCTCCAGGAATTTCCATTCAATTCTATCGTATGCTTTACTCATATCCACCTCATTGTCAGAAAACCTTTCTTCCATCTTTCGAGTTTTGAGAGAATGGATGACTTCAAAAGCTGTTAGAATGTTGTCAGAAATCAAACGCCCTGGCACAAAAGCACTTTGATTTTATGATATTAGCGACGGGAAAACGCTCTTGAGTCGATTATCAATACATTTAGCCAAAATCTTGTAAAAAACAGTGCATAAACTTATTGGACGGTACTCACTGGGTTTCCTCGGTTGTTTTGATTTGGGGATGAGGGCAATCAACGTGTGATTAAACTGTCGGACCGACTGCCCCTCATTCAAAAAATTTAGCATGTGATTAGTTACTTCTTCCCCCACTGTGTTCCAATGCTTCTGAAAAAATACGGCATTATAACCATCAATTCCGGGTGCCTTGTCCGGCGCCATTTGGAATAGTGCGGCTTTGACTTCTTCGCTCGTGAAAATACCCTCTACCCGCTGATTGTCCTGTTCAGCCGAATAAGCCAACATGGGAGCAATATTCTCCATGTCCGGATTAGTTGATTTGAACAAGTCAGCAACATAGCTTGTTAAAACCTGACTAATACGGCTTTCTTCCGTTTCCCAACTCCCATTCGTTGCTTCAATACCCTGAAAATTGTTACGCGAACGACGAATAGTAGATTTTAAGTGAAAAAAAAATCGTATTTTAATCACCTTGTTTCAGCCATTCCACTTGAGATCTTTGTTTCCACATTATTTCTTCTTTTCTTTGGAGCTCATTGTACTCTTTTGAAATTCTTCTCTTCTCTTCAATCACTTCTTCATTCTGATCGATACTGTCCAGGAATCTCCCTCTATCACACAGCCTCTTGCACTACCTTGTGACCAAGCCAAAAACTTTCTTGTTATAGTGTGCGGACAGAGTCTTCAACTTCTCCCAGCAACTGCCCTGCTCAGTCTACGAATTCTTCACTAAGTCCCCAAAGTTTGGGTGCGTTTCCCACATCAATTCATATTGAAATCATCGTTTTCCTTTCCATCTAACTCTCTGCTGCTTCCAAACAACTAGGATGGGAACATGATCCGAATTGGGCCACCATAAGTGAGTGACTTGTGCACCTTGAAACAAGTCCATCCATGTAATATTGGCGATTGCTCTGTCGAGCCATTCACGAATATTCCTTTCACTAGATCGTGAAGCGATAGAAACATAGAGGGGTTCCCCAACCCCCGTACGTTCCAACTAAGAATACTCATTGGCCGCGGCGCGGTTGTCTTGCAGCCACCTACAAAACTTTATTGAGTGACCGTGAGGCATTCTTCTCCGCCTGCATACCATCCCTTCCCTCCTTGAATGCCGATGCACTTGGTGGAGTTTCTTCTCTAATAACAGTTGTTTTGTTTGGGTGAAAGGGAGGACTAAAGTTCATAAGATGTCCCTTCCTCTTTCCCGCTTCGCCCTTCAACAGATTGCCCTGAGATTTCCCCGCCGTCGCATTAAAAAAAAAATTATTCTGTCCATGACGCTTCCATCAGTTGGTAGGTCGATCGGTGTTGAGACTGTTTCCAAATCCTTGCGTGTTGTGTCACTAGTTGCTGTTGGCGTGATTAGTTCCAGGTCTTCTTCCTTGTTCTGTTCCGCACCACTACTCCCTTGATTCAAATCTCCCAGTTCTGCTTGCTTATTCGTTTCCGGATGGCTCACTGCATTGTCTTCATCCATTCCCATGCAACTGTCTTTTGGAGTACCGAGCCCCTCTTCTCCCTTGTCCATTTTCTCCACAGATCTTTGCCTTGCACCCCTGTCATGATCTTTGTTGTTTTTCCCGATTGTTCCTCATAGTAGCTCTCCGGAGACGATGTGGGTGACGGAGTAGGAAGTCTTCGTAGCCAGCCTCCATAGCGTCTTGCACATCTTTTGGGTAAACCTCGCATTCATCGCTAGCGTGTGTAACACATCCACACCAACTACATACGCAAGGTATACGTTTGTACCTGAAATCGATCAAAATTTCCTCCCCTTTAACAACCAAATTAACCCCTCTTGAAATTGGTTCGTTGAGAGATAAACGAGCTCTAGCCCGTATGAAATTTATGTCGTATCATCTTCACTATGAATTTGCCCATCAACGTAGAGGGTCTCTGCCACCAAATCCACTATGAGCTTATTTGTCTCCTTTTTTCATTAGGTGGATTGGTATGTTACTCAGTTGAATCCAGACTTCAAACTCCTTGAACTCAACTGCAGTAGTAGGATCTCCCAAAACCCATGGTTTTAACAACCGTTGAACGCCCACGGATCTTCAGACGCCACACGTTCCATGCTAGCTTGATCCGAAAAAACAAATAAGAAAGTATTGTGGTCGACTTCAATCATGTTCGCTTCATTACCTTTGTTCCAGATTTTCCGAAAACCGGCCTCATTGTCGAACCTGCAACCTTCTCGTGGGAAGCAAAGTACCCGTTCAAGACATAACAGAACACTAGCTATGCATCGTTGCAGAACTCGTCGTCAAGAACTACTCTTTTCTTCTCCTTTTCAGTGTATTATGTGCTTGCCATGTATTCCCCTGATCTTTCCTGATGATCGGACGTCGGAATCTGCGTGTGAAAGCTTCGTGTTCGCTGCACTTCTTTCAAAACCCTAGCCGTCGCCTCGTTGAACTACCTCCGAAGTTATCGGAGCAGTAAAACTTTTTCATATTTGTTACTTGATTAATTAGTACTATTTCTATCGTATTGTATTGTTGAAAATATTTACAAGTATTCCTGTATTTTACAAGTAAAATTACATCTTTAAATACATGGAAAACACGAAGAGATTGCCGATTCGAAATAGAGAAAATATAAAGTTAAAACATTGAAAGATGATTTTTTTCCTAGACAAGAGAAAGTCTACACCAACACTACTTTCAATGGAGTATGCATAGTCGTCAAACTCAAAAGCCTTGCCTTTTAAGAGCATATGACACTTCCGTCACACGTGAGTTAATCGTGGTACACGTAACATACAATTCTTTCCATCTGCTGATAAGATAAATATATTATAATTAATAGTAATATATTTGATTAGATATATTCAACTAATCACAATATTTTATTATAGCCATTACTGTATTCCGTGGTAATGAGTATTTTTTTTGTCCTCCCGCTATTCAAAAAATCCGTCCTCCCTCAAATCCTGCACAACCAGAAGGGGACCTTTCCCAGACGAACATCGGCAGAACGAATTCAACAACTCCTCGTGCTGACTGGACACTGCCTCCTGGAGCATACACCAAAGTCAATGTCGATGGAGCGTGATTCTAACTCCTACGCCAAGAAAGTCACTGAATTCAAACTAACTGCGAGGAATCATCGTGGGAAAATGATTTGCACAGTAGCTTCACCGATTCAGTGAGGAATCAGTGCAAAGGAAGTCGAGGCTCAAGCACTCAAACTAGGCTTGCAAACAGATTTGAATTTATAGATCGAGAAAGTAATTAACGAAAATCATGCACCAAAGTCAATGTCGATGGAGCGTGATTCTAACTCCTACGCCAAGAAAGTCACTGAATTCAAACTAACTGCGAGGAATCATCGTGGGAAAATGATTTGCACAGTAGCTTCACCGATTCAGTGAGGAATCAGTGCAAAGGAAGTCGAGGCTCAAGCACTCAAACTAGGCTTGCAAACAGATTTGAATTTATACATCGAGAAAGTAATTAACGAAAATAATGCGCAACTTCAAATTACACATGTCACCGAAGAAAGCCTGATGGTAAATGAGATGACGACAACCAGAGAAGCAATTGAAGATATCGATATATTGAAGTCGCAGTTTGTCGAAGTGATTTGGAGAGTTACGCGTCGAGAGAAAACGAGAAAGCTCGCAAGCTTCCATACCGAGCTCTTCATGTTTCGAGTTCCGGCTTTTGGACTTGATAGCGGAAAAATAGGTCTCAGTCAACATGTGTAGCTTCTAGTAGTTTTCTCTTTCAAGCAATTTCTTAAAAAGAAAAGTCTAACAAATAAAAAAAAACATGATTACTCCCCAAAAAAAAGACGCAATCTCTCTATCCTCAAATATACCTTCCACTAGAATATTCACAACTTTGTTATTTAAAAAAATGAAATTTTATTTCGCTCTCAACTGAACCAACCCGCGTATTGCCCAAGTCGACTCTCGTCAAAATGCCCGCCAACTCCTTCAACCACAACCACCGTCCACTCTGAATCCCTCTACGGTGGAGCTAGGCTTTGAACAGTTTAATCCATGGGAAACCTCTGCGGGAAGACAACAACAGATAGCACCCACCACCACAACGATACTCCAGACAACAGAGAGCGCCGCCCAAACCCGTACTCCACCTCGCCGGCCCCCCTCCGTGTCCTGAAAGAATTCACCCCTCTGACCCACCGCACCCTCATCAGCGACAAATACCTCCTCAGCCGCGAACTCGGTCGCGGCGAGTTCGGCGTCACCCACCTCTGCACGGACAGACTAACCCGAGAAGCCTTCGCCTGCAAGTCAATCTCCAAGAAGAAGCTGGTGACAGCGATCGACGTGGAAGATGTCCGGAGAGAGGTCCAGATAATGTCGAGGTTGCCGGATCACCCCAACATCGTCAAGCTTAAAGCGACTTACGAAGACAGGGAGGCTGTTCACCTTGTGATGGAGCTCTGCGAGGGTGGGGAGCTTTTTGACCGGATCGTCGCGAGGGGACATTATAGTGAGAAGTCGGCTGCAACGGTGGCGAGGACGGTGGCGGAGGTGGTCAGGATGTGTCATGATAATGGAGTGATGCATAGGGATTTGAAGCCGGAGAATTTCTTGTTTGCTAACAAGAAGGAGCATTCGCCTCTTAAGGCTATTGATTTTGGGCTCTCTGTTTTCTTCAAGCCTGGTATGGTTGAATTTGAATTTTCTATTTCTTTGTTAACCGAATTTTATGGAAGTTGGGGTTGTTACTGAAATTGGGAATTTTACTGAAATGGGTTTGGGTTCTTGATTAGGGTTTTGCCCTTTAAAGGGTTCTTTATTTGATTTGCTTCAGTTCTTGATTTGGGGATTTTCTTGAAATTTGTTCTTGTTGATGGGTTATTTTTTTCATGTGAAATGTTAGAGAACCCGCCGTTATCTCGTACTTATCTCCCACCCAAATGTAAAATTCACTACTAATTTGGCATGATTGCATCTGCGTCGAAGATATGTGTGAGATAACAGGGAGAGCTCTAGCATTTCTTGTTTTTCATCTGGCTAGATCCTAGAAAGCTGCTTAATTGGATTTGCTTTCTTGGGTTATTTCATTTGAAACATTCATTTCCTTTCTTGGGTAATTTGATTTATTCTAATAAACTTTGATTTATCATTCATTTGATCTAGGGGAGAGGTTCTCAGAGATTGTTGGGAGTCCATACTACATGGCGCCGGAGGTTTTGAAGCGAAGCTACGGGCCAGAGATCGACATATGGAGTGCCGGCGTGATCCTTTACATTTTGTTGTGTGGTGTTCCTCCTTTCTGGGCAGGTAAATTTGTTCATACAAGGTTATCAATTTGTTCCCAGGAGTCGTATCTCTGAGTTTTTATTGGTTCTCATTCCTCATTTTACGCTTATAGAAACTGAACAAGGTGTAGCACTAGCGATTCTTCGTGGGGTACTTGATTTCCAGAGGGAACCGTGGCCGCAGATTTCTAGAAGTGCCAAGAGGCTCGTCCGGAGAATGCTTGAGCCTGATCCCAGAAAGCGTTTGACTGCGCAACAGGTGCTTGGTAAGAGCCTCATCGCTTAATCAACTATGTGCTGTCTTTATTTCATTAGAAAAAGAAGTTGTTTACTATAAGCTGCACCTGACTTCGTCATCCTTGAAGTTTGAATGATTCTTCAGATCATTGGTTGTTTTGATAGCGATCATGCCTTGTTTGTTTTTATTTTCTTGTAGATAGAATATTGGGAAAGGAGATAACCGGCTCTTATTGTTTATGTTAATTACATAGTAGATTAAGGTGAGGATGATCTTCACAAATTTGACTTGGTGTTCATGCCTAAAGAATTAAGAAATGGGCACTCTTCATGTAATCATGGGATGTAATATACGATTAAGGTAATGGATAAACATTGTCTAGGAAGTTATCTACTTGCTACGTATAAAATGTGAGTTGCCAAAGTCAAACAAAATCAGCTGCAACTCGGCAAGTGGTGTTCAAGGAAATTAAGGGCATCTCTAATATGTCACGCATTCTAATAGATCATGTAATATTCCCTGTTAGCAAAATATAGAGAATTTTGTTAAAGATTCAGCTCCAATACTTGCATTTTACAAAAAGATGCAACATCTTCTCTATATCTATCCAACTAGAAAGTAGGGAGGCAAAAATTATATGTGCCTATCTCTCTCATGCCACATTTGCATATTTTAACATCCAATGACTATGAGACGTAAACTATATATCTCCCAATGCTCACTGTATAACTCAAGGTCAATAAAACTCATAGACTATGAAACATATGCTGAAGTTTCTGTTCAAGAAGTACTTCGTTAAGTTCAGTACGAACATGCATCATATTTCCTGACGAATAAATCTTGCTAGAAACTGATTTTTTCCCGAATCATGTGAAACTTTGTATGGGCAGAACACCCCTGGATCCAAAATGCCAAGAAAGCGTCAAATGTTCCATTAGGAGATGTCGTGAGAACAAGGCTGAAGCAATTCTCCATGATGAACAAGTTCAAGAAGAAAGCACTCAGAGTAAGCGTTCACTAAATAGTCGTTGTGTCGTGCCGTATCTGTTTGTTCCTTCATATTGAGGATCTTCAACACTTTGTCAATTCAGGTATTTCCCCTAACATCAGGATTTGATGAATCAAAATATTGCAGGTAATAGCAGAACACTTATCGCTCGAAGAGATGGAAATAATCAAAGAGATGTTTGCGTTAATGGACGTTGACAATGATGGGAAAGTGACATACGACGAGCTGAAGACCGGGCTTCAGAAGGTCGGGTCACAGTTGGGGGAACCCGAGATCAAACTGCTGATGGAAGTGGTAAGTTCTTTGAGCTCACTTCTTCTCGAATCCTGATTTAGTCTAGTAAATCAAGAGACCACCCTACTTGTTGATCTAAACGAAAAAATAGGTCATTAAAAAGACACCTTCACCCCTCAAGATTGACACCCCTCTAGTTTGGGAAAATACACTTTCACCCCTTCAGTGTGCCAAACTTCAGGACAATTGCACCCCTCATTCTGTAATTCCATACTCAAACAGAGCAAACTGGTCCCCAAAACTACTACGGTGAGGGACTCCCACCCCCTTGACTAAGAGCGTCACACTTATAGAGTGTAGGTGTCCTGAAATTTGGTACGCTCAAAGGTGAAAGTGTTCTCCCCTCAAGTTTCATGCAAAGACACTTTCACCCCTCTAGTTTGGGAAAAGACACTTTCACCCCTTTAGTGTGCCAAACTTCAGTGCACTTGCACCCCTCATTCTGTAATTCCATACTTTAACAGGACAAATTTGTCCCACCTCCTGACTAAGGGCATCACAATTAAGGAATGTAGGTTTCTTGATATTTGGTACACTGAGAGGGTAAAAGTCCGTCTTTGCGTGAGGCTTGAGGGGGTGAAAGTGTCTTTTACCCGTTAAGATATCATACTCATATCTAAGCCTCACTACTAAAACACTTCAATTTGGATGCCCACTGCTAGGCTGATGTCGACGGTAACGGAGTCCTGGATTACGGAGAGTTTGTGGCAGTGACAATCCATCTACAGAAGATGGAAAACGACGCACATTTCCAGAAAGCTTTCTTGTTTTTTGATAAAGATGGAAGTGGCTATATAGAGCACGACGAACTACAAGTAGCCTTGGCAGAGGAATCCGGCGAGACCGATGCGAATGTAGCGAGTGAGATAATGCGAGAGGTCGACACCAACAAGGTCTGTGTTCCTAAACTTTTCATATCAAAACTAAATTATGAGAGCATCTCGAACAGGTTATGTAAATTAATTTTTTTAGACAAATTTTAAAAAAGTTGGTAAAGTTTGGACGCCACTAACATAGACATCTTGATAGGTAAAACACGATATAGGCATCCTGTTTGCTAAACTTATAGGCATAATCAACTGCCTCTCCTATTTTACATGGCTCATAACATGTTTCCTAATTTTTTCACTTATTTCCAATATTTTCTATCAATATGTCGACTTTTGTAACATAAAATAAATAATATTTCAATAATATTTTATTTTTGCCTAGTCACTATTGGAGATGTGACTAAAAATCTTGGTCATCTAATACGCAAAAGAGCGATTTTATCAATATTTTGCGCAATATTTGGCCACTAGTATTGGAGATGTTCTAAATAACTTGCGCCATTTCTGTATTTCTCATCAGTGTCTGTTGTTGAATAAATTTGTCAGGATGGTAGGATAAGTTATGAAGAGTTTGTTGCAATGATGAAAACGGGTACTGATTGGAGAAAGGCCTCGCGGCAATACTCAAGGGAGAGGTTTAACAGCTTGAGTGTTCACATGATGAAAGATGGCTCCATGCATCTCCAAGACAGAATTAGTGGCCAAACCTTTCTCGTCTGACCTCATTATAAAAGTCGAAAAACATTCAATTTCGTTTTAACGTGCCCTGTGATGGAGCCTGTTGGATACCGGTTCGTGTTTTCGTAGGCGGTTGGAATCAACTTCAGTTGGCAGGAAGGTTGATTTTAGAAACTGTTTTCTGCCAGAAGGAGGAATGGGTGAGGCAGATGAGGATGTTTTTTCTGTTACTTGTAGTTGTAAATTTACCATTTTTGTGTGTGTGTGCGCTTGTTTGTGAATAATTAGCAGCATATTTGTGCTCTCCAGACATTGTTTGGAGACTGGAAGTCAAGTTCAAAGATTAACTGTTTAGAGGAATTGTGAAATTATTGATTTTTTTTTTCTGACTTAGCTTTGAGATTTGGCGGTTTTGTATTCATGAATTCTTATTCTTAATGGACATATGATTGATATAGTGATCCAATGATTTTTTTTTTCTTCTACTTATCAAGAGCTTTTCTGAATTTTCAGACAACTTCCAATTTGGTGGCCAACAGGTTATTGAAAGTGGGAGAAATCTTCCGTGCCTTTTCATTGATTATTTACACCCTTAAATATGTAAAATACAATGCTAAATTATACAACGAGTCCTCTAATTATTTACATAAGAGTCCTATAACTATTACTCCCCCGCAGTCGAAACTGTAGGCGTGCCAACACTGAGACTGGAACGGAAGCGCTGGAACAAGGGCCGAGGAAGACCCTTGGTGAAGATGTCAGCGTACTGATAATCTGCTGGAATGTGCAACACACGAAGCTGACCCAAACGAACCTTCTCACGAACGAAGTGGAGATCAATCTCAACATGCTTAGTGCGCTGATGCTGAACAGGGTTACCAGAGAGATAGACAGCACTCACATTGTCGCAATACACGACGGTGGCCCGAGGCGGGGCAACACGAAGCTGAAGAAGCAAATTCCGAACCCAGCAGAGTTCGGAGACGGCGTTAGCAACACCGCGATACTCAGCCTCAGCACTAGAACGAGATACCGTGGCATGTCGCTTGGACGACCAACTCAGAAGATTGTCTCCATAGAAGACACAGTAACCAGAAGTGGAGCGGCGTCAGGACAACCAGCCCAATCTGCGTCAGTGTAGGCGGTGAGGGAATCAGCAGCACAGGCAGAGAGCCGAAGACCATACTCTAGTGTCCCACTGATGTAGCGCAAGATACGCTTCAGGGCATGAAAGTGCGGCTCACGGGGATCGTGCATGAAGAGACAGACCTGCTGAACGGCAAACTGGATGTCTGGTCGAGTGAACGTGAGGTACTGCAAGGCCCCAGCAAGGCTGCGGTATAGTGTAGGATCAGCAACCGGTGGGCCAGATGTGGCTGTGAGTTTACTCCCGACCTCAACAGGGGTGGCAGTAGACTTACAGGCCGACATAGAGGCACGACGAAGAATCTCGGTCGCATAGTGATGCTGAGACAGGAACAGGCCAGACGAATCACGGGTGACAGCGATGCCCAGAAAATGATGCAGATGGCCCAGGTCAGTCATAGCAAACTCTCCAGAGAGCTGGGAGACAATGTGATCCAAGACAACCGGAGACGACCCAGTGATGACGATATCATCCACATAGAGCAGGAGGTAGACGATTTCCGAGCCACGACTGTAGACGAAGAGAGACTCATCACACGAGCAACCAGAGAAACCGATAGTCTGTGTGAGGACGGTGGCAAATCGCTGAAACCAAGCACGGGGAGCCTGCTTCAGACCATATAAGGATTTGCGTAACCGGCAAACAAAGTCAGGATGGCGTGTGTCGCGGTAGCCAGGGGGCTGATGCATGTATACCGTCTCAGAGAGATCACCATGAAGAAAAGCGTTCTTGACATCCAGCTGACGGATAGGCCAAGAGCGCGTGACTGCAATACTGAGAACTGTACGGATGGTGGTCAGTTTGACAACCGAGCTGAAAGTCTCCTCACAATCAATCCCAACCATCTGGGACTTCCCATTAGCTACCAATCGCGCCTTATAGCGCTGCAGACTACCATCAGCGCGAAACTTGTGGCGAAAGAGCCACATAGATCGCAGAACATTAGCCCCTGCCGGGAGTGGAACCAGATCCCAAGTGTGGTTCGTAACCATAGCTCCAAACTCATCATCCATGGCCGCTTTCCAGTGAGGATCCGACAAGGCTAGGATGGGGGATTTGGGAAGGGGCGAGATGGGGTCTGGTGGCTGGGCCGCTAAAGTGAGACGGGTGACTGGTTTGACTATGCCATGCATGGATCTGGTAGTCATCTGAGGAGAGAGATGGGGAGGAGAAGTGGCCACTCGGCTCGGTGTGGGTGACTCAGGGGGGTCAGGTAACACAGGCACAGAGGGTACAGGAGGAGGGAGAGTGGACACAGATCGACGGACGTAGTGCTGAGGAAAAGGTTCCACAAGGGTCCTGGACAGGGAAAGCTGTGTGGGTGCCCTAGTAGGTGCGGGTGGTGATGTGGATGCCAGAGGAGGGGTGGGTGAGGGTGTGTGTGCCACAGGGTTATGAGCACGATGAGTGAAAAGGGGAGACGGAAGACTGTCATCGGGATCAGACGTCCTGTGGACAGAGGGAGACACAGACCCAGGAGTGGAGAAAGGAAACACCGTCTCATCAAAGGTGACATGACGGGAAGTGTGAACCCGACCAGTACTCAAGTCTAGACACCTGTACCCACGATGATTAAGAGGGTACCCCAGAAAGACACATCGAACAGAGCGTGGTGCAAGCTTGTGAGGTGATGTGGCAGAGAGGTTCGGGTAACACAAGCATCCGAACGTGCGGAGATGCTCATAGGATGGTGAGCGATGGTAGAGGGCAACAGTAGGAATATTGTTTCCAAGGACTTTGGTGGGAAGAATGTTATGAAGGTAGACAGCAGTTAGAAGAGACTCAACCCAGAAAGAGGCTGGAAGGGAGGCCTGAGCTAGGAGGGCACGACTGATGTCATTGATTCGACGAATCATGCGTTCAGCTTTGCCATTTTGAGATGACGTCTGAGGACACGCAAACCGGAAGACAAGTCCATGATTAATGGCGTGAGAGTGAAAAGAGCCATTATCGAATTCTCCACCAAGGTCACATTGAAAAGTTTTGATGGGTCGCTCAAATTGAGTTTGTACGAAGGTAGTGAATTGTTTAAATTTTGATATCGCTTCGCTTTTCTGTTTAAGTGGGAAAACCCAGAGAAAATGGGTATAGTCATCTAATAGTAGTAGGTAGTATTTGTAGTGCGATTTGCTTAAGACCGGAGATGTCCATAAATCACTGTGAACAATGTCAAAGGGACTAGAAGTAGAAGAGGTAGATGGTGAAAAAGGCAAACGCACGTGTTTACTAATTTGTTAAGCATGACAAAGAGCTTCTGAATTGTGCCTACTACAATAAATGAAATGACTATTACGAAGCGAATCTAGAACTAGATGCCCGGGATGACCAAGGCGGTTGTGCCAAACGGAAGCAGGAAGAGCAGCAAAAGAGACAGCAGACGACGGTGGTGGGACAGACTGGAATGGATAGAGATCACCCGAACTGTTGCTCCTCTGTAAAAGAGCTCCCGATCGTAGGTCCTTTACAGAAAAACCAAAAGGGTCAAACTCAACGGAGACATTGTTGTCAGTAGTGAATTGACGAACAAAAGCTAGGTTTTTGATAACGTTTGGGGTGAGTAAGACATTTCTAAGGTGAAGGGAACGGGATTCGGTGGTAAGGGTGTGATTGCCGGATCCTTTCACTGGAATGCTAGAGCCGTTTCCCACAAGTATGTTAGGAAAAGGACAAGATGACGAGAGAGAGGAGAGTATACCTGACTGCGGAGTGAGATGAGCAGATGCGCCGGAATCAAGGTACCAAGTCTGATCCGGAACGTTGAGTGTCATGTCAGAGAACTGAGATCCCAAATCAGTAGCAGTCGGGTAGGCAGAAGCGGCTGTGAGGCCCTGCTGAGAAGGTCCTGGACCAAGAATACCTGACGTGACTGTAGGCTGAGAGGGTCGTGACTGTGCCCAGTCCTTCATTGCGGGATAGGAGCATGGTGGGCCAGTCGGGAATGAAGAGGCAGGACACCACACCCAACTGCCATGTGGAGATGCAGGTAGTGCAGGGTGCTGCTGAGGGTGCTGCTTAGTGCAACTGCGTCCTTTCTGACCAGACTGATGACGAGCACCATACTGGTTAGCTTGACGACAACTACCATTTCCCTGTCGACCCTGTGACTGCTCAGTTGGTGGCGATACCGAAGGAGGAGCCGCCATTGAAAATCTTTCAAGTTAAATAATCAAATTTATGACTGGAAATTAAATAATGTAAAATAGCTGTCTTCTAGTAACTCAACATCTTCACTTTCTGACCACAACAGAGCACTCACGCAAAGTGCATAATAATATTTAATTACTACCAGTACTTCACTTGGGATCACACTTTGTCAATTGAGATTGAGAATTAAATGTAACTAGCCAAACTTGGCTTTTCCCACCGAACCCAAACAGTAGCTGCGACCACAGATTCAAAATACACAACAATGACAAATTAGATCACTGTTTGTGTCCAATTGGGTCTTGATCGAGCCTAGGGTAGGTCGAGGTTGCGGAACCCCACAGATTCGTCGGAGTCGGACAAGAGAAGAAGAACCCACGAGGTCGTCGGAGAGGAAAGGTTCGCTGGGCGAACCTGCAGCAGTGACAGAGAGGGAGTCGCTGGCTGGTTTCGTCGGCGTTGGGATGGCCGGACGACGCAGATGGCACCGGCGACGGACGGAACGGCGTCGGGAAGACCGATCGAGACCAGGTGGAATCAGAGGTGGAACCAGAGGCAGCCTGGGTCTGCGATCTACAATCGAGACCAGGTGGAAGTCCGACGGCAACGGCTGCTTGGGGGTGGATCGAGAGGGAGGGAGCGTCGATCGATCAAAGGAAGCTTGTTGGAGGCGACGGAGGCAGCTACACAGGAAGACCGATCGGATGGAGAGCAGCGGGGGATTGCAGCAGAATGAGCGAAGAGAGAGAGAGAGAGAGATCGGAGCACTTGGGCGGCAGCGGCGGCGCACGGGAAGAAGATGTGCGACTTGGGCGGCGGCGGCGTCTAAGTTAGCTCTGATACCATGAAAGTGGGAGAAATCTTTCGTGCCTTTTCATTGATTATTTACACCCTTAAATAGGTAAAATACAATGCTAAATTATACAACGAGTCCTCTAATTATTTACATAAGAGTCCTATAACTATTAGTTATAACCAAAGGGTGATTGAATGATATCCCCATAGTGAAGCCCAGGGAACTAAATCCGATGTACTTCCAATTTGATATCCTCAGTCATCCTTCCTTCATATGCCCAAAAAGCTATCACTACCGCTGTCATAAATTTCAGGTGGAGTAATGACCCCAAGGGGAGAAAGTTCAGTTGGGTTACATGAAATAAAGTCACCAAAATTATTATTAGACGAGATTATACGAAAAAAAATTTGATTTGGAGAGAACAAATATTATTTTTTTCAATACTCACCACACTTCTTATTAGTTAATAATCCTAGCGATTCAATTTATATGCTTATTCGGATACGAAATAGGATAGGATATTCAAATAAATTCTTTTTCATCGAATGACTATTCATCTATTGTATTTTCATGCAAATAGGGGCAAGAAAACTCTATGGAAAAATGGCGGTTCAATTCAATGTTGTATAAAAAAGAGTTAAAACACAGTTGTGGGTTAAGTAAGCCAATGGACAGTCTTGGTCCTATTGAAAATACCATTGAAAATGAGGATCCGAATCGAAATGATAGGGAGAAAAACATGAAGGTAGAAGAAATCTTCCGTCAGTTTTCTATTCATTCTCAACCCCTTTAAATAGTAATTACAACACTAATTACAAATTAGTCCAAAAGTAGTAATTACAAATTACTAATTAGTCCTACAACTATTACGCCCCCGCAGTCGAAACTGTAGGCGTGCCAACACTGAGACTGGAACGGAAGCGCTGGAACAAGGGCCGAGGAAGACCTTTGGTGAAGATGTCGGCGTACTGATAATCGGCTGGAATGTGCAACACGCGAAGCTGACCCAAACGAACCTTCTCACGAACGAAGTGGAGATCAATCTCAACATGCTTAGTACGCTGATGCTGAGATCAATTTCAATAATATTTTATTTTTGCCTAGTCACTATTGGAGATGTGACTAAAAATCTTGGTCATCTAATACGCAAAAGAGCGATTTTATCAATATTTTGCGCAATATTTGGCCACTAGTATTGGAGATGTTCTAAATAACTTGCGCCATTTCTGTATTTCTCATCAGTGTCTGTTGTTGAATAAATTTGTCAGGATGGTAGGATAAGTTATGAAGAGTTTGTTGCAATGATGAAAACGGGTACTGATTGGAGAAAGGCGTCGCGGCAATACTCAAGGGAGAGGTTTAACAGCTTGAGTGTTAACCTGATGAAAGATGGCTCCATGCATCTCCAAGACAGAATTACTGGCCAAACCTTTCTCGTCTGACCTCATTATAAAAGTCGAAAACATTCAATTTCTTTTTATCATGCCCTGTGATGGAGCCTGTTGGATACTGGTTCATGTTTTCTTAGGCGGTTGGAATCAACTTCAGTTTGCAGGAAGGTTGATTTTAGAAACTGTTTTCTGCCAGAAGGAATGGGTGAGGCAGATGAGGATGTTTTTTCTGTTATTTGTAGTTGTAAATTTACCATTTGTGTGTGTGTGTGTTTGTTTGTGAATAATTAGCAGCATATTTGTGCTCTCCAGACATTGTTTGGAGACTGGGAGTCATAACTGTTTAGAGGAATTGTGAAATTATTTATTTTTTTTTATTTTTTTTTTTCTGACTTAGCTTTGAGATTTGGCGGTTTTGTATTCATGAATTCTTATTCTTAACGGACATGATTGAAATAGTGATCCAATGATTTTTTCCCTACTTATCAAGAGCTTTCTGAATTTTCAGACAACTTCCAATTTGGTTGCCAACAGGTTATAACCAAAGGGTGATTGAATGATATCCCCATAGTGAAGCACAGGGAACTAAAGTCCGATGCACTTCCGATTTGATATTCTCAGTCATCCTTCCTCCATATGTCCAGAAAGCTATCACTACCGCTGTCATAAATTTCAGGCGGAGTAATGGCCCCAAGGGAAGAAAGTTCAGTTGGGTTGCATGAGATAAAGTCACCAAAAGTAAGCAACAAGGTGGATTGGGTTTCAGAGATTTCAAATACTTCAGCCAAGCCCTATTTGCAAAGCAGGGGTTGGAGGATTGCAAAGAAGTCAATCATGTCAGCGGCTAGAGTTTTCAAAGCTTTGTATCACCAAAACATTAATTTTTGGAAAGCCAAGAGATCAAAGGGTTGTTGTGGGACATGGTCAAATCTTATGACCTCTAAAGAGATGTTGAAGATGGACTCTAAATGGGTTATAGGATGTGGCAAACATGTTCAAGTTTTCAAGGATTCCTGGCTCAAAGAAGAACCTAATTTGAGAGAACACTGCAAGCAGAATGCCATTAATGAAGACATGACTATGGCCGACTTAATTAACCTCTATCTTAAAGCTTGGAAGGTTCAGGTGGTCTCCAATATGTTTGATGCAGAAGCTTCCAAATTAATCATGCCCACAATGATTCAATTGACTAAACAAGATGATCCAAGAATTTGGAGGTGGACCAATTCTGGGGAGTACACACTGAATTCAAGCCATAAAACAGTCATTAGACTGCAAAATGAGAGAAGAAAGTCTTCAGCGGTCAAGATTCAATCAAGCTATGCTCAAGATGGGGATAATGAACACTTGGAAGGGATTTGAAATATGAACATTCTACTAAAATTGAAACATTTTTGGCATAGGATAGTTACATTGGCTCTCCCAACCAGGGGAAATTTAGCAAAAAGAATATATTCTTCCTCACGTATCTATCCCATTTGTCTAAAAGTTGAGACGACAGAGCATGCACTATTCCACTGTGCTTGTACATCTCAAGTTTGTTGCTATTGGGCTCATAGAAAGAGAAGACTTGGAAAGTATACCCTATGTCAAGGGCTGGAGTTTTTCTATGTCCAAGTTAAGAGCAAAAAACACCTACCCAGTGACTTCCTAGAAAGACTGAAAGAATCATCATGGGGCATCTGGACTGCTAAAAATCAGTTCATCTTGAACAATGATCCCCTAAATCCAACTGCATTGTTGGAGGAGTCTATTATTTGGAGAAAGAAATACCTATGAGTTGTTAGCAGAGAAGGAGAAGAAAAGAAAAGAAAGCAATGCCACTTCTCACAACCTTTTAGCCTGGATTAAATCTTCAAAGTGTGCCGCAATGGCTACTGTACTGAGAAATTGAAAGGTAAACTTGTGGATGACCAGCATTGCAGATTCAGGCATTGCCCACTCTAAGTGCAGAACTTATAGCTATTAGGGGAGCAATACAAATAGAAACATAAATAAATTTAGTCTCTATGCTGGAGAGTGACTGTCAAGAAGTAGTTTTCATGTTTATAAATAAGAAACCTCTTAGACAAAAATGTCACACTACTAGTCAAAGGCATCCAAGATTTGGCATCACGACACAAAATCCACATTAGATGGATAAGCAAATAAGCTAGCAAATGTGCAGATTGGGTAGCTAAAGCAGCTGTTATAGCCTTGAGGTATTCGAGCAAGAACGACGAAAACAAAACAAGAACGAGACAGATATTTAACGTGGTTCACTAACGAGTTCGCAACGAACCCGTTAACTACCTCCACGGCCAGAACCCGATATTTTATTGAGAAAAGAACTCGATTGCAATGCACGCTGTGGCCACGAGGGCGGCCACCCGATAACACCCACCCGAGACACACACGCACAAAACTTTCAAAGCTAACTACTGTCTGCGCTGTTTGAGTATCAAAAGCTTTGCTTTTACATACTACCTATGTGCAGGAGATACTTTGGCACCAAGCCAAAGCACACCGTCCCTGTTGTTTCCAAATTGTGTAGCCGCCTTTGACTTTCTTTGCCCATTGAGAATTCAAGAGACATCATTAACAACGATCAAGAAACTCCATGCTATTTGAAATTATTGTGCTAGAGTAAAAAACAGTATATATCCCTGTAAGTGAGAAGTTAAGTGTATTTTTTATTCATTAATACTACTGTAATAACCCCCGGAAGGTTGGCTTAGCGGTGACACTCGAGACTTAAAGAGTTTTCTCTCCTTGAAATCTCAAGTACGTAATATATGTGACATCACAGATTTGTAGATTTAGTCGAGGTGTGCACAAGCTGACCCGAACACCTGTATTACCGAAGAGAAAAATACTGCCATATCTTTTGAAAGAAAAGAAGAAAGAAACCATAGGCCATGGGCCCACCTGATATATGTGGGTCCCACACCTCGCCCTGAAGATGCAACCCCTTACACCTCACCACGTCTATTCGTCCTCAGCAACCTTCTCATCATCATCATCACACCCACAGGAAAGAGAAAAAGTCTCTCATAACCGTCTGATCCACCACTCTGTCACATCTCGCGCCAAGCCCCAACCTCCGCCGACCCGATCACCATCATCACCTGACCATCATTGCCATCATTTTCTCTTCCCAGGAAGAAAGAAACCCAGAAACATTGTTGTTGTTGTGAAACATAAGTGTGTGGTGTGTTGCGTTGAATGGGGATGGATTACTACAACATTCTCAAAGTCAACCGAAACGCCAGCGAAGACGACCTCCGAAAGGCCTACCGGAGGCTAGCCATGATATGGCACCCCGACAAAAACCCAACCAACAAGCGCGAGGCCGAGGCCAAATTCAAGCAGATCTCCGAGGCCTACGACGTCCTCAGCGACCCCCAGAAGCGCCAGATCTACGACCTCTACGGCGAGGAGGCTCTCAAGTCCGGCCACGTCCCTCCGCCCCCCTCTGCAACTCGCGGCTACAACAACACCAACTTCTTCCAGCAGCAGCATCCCGATCCCACGTTCCGGTTCAATCCGAGGGACGCGGAGGATATTTTCGCCGAGCTGTTTGGTGGGACCGACGGGATTGGTGGGCCCACCACGTCCGGGACTCGGAGCCGGACGTTTAAGGACTCGTTTTATAAGACCGCGCCTGGGGATTTCGGGAATGTGCCGCCGAGGAAGGCGGCTCCGGTGGAGAATACGCTGCCGTGTCGTCTGGAGGATCTTTATAAAGGGGGGAAGAAGAAGATGAGGATTTCCAGGACCATTGCTGATGCTTCCGGGTATGTTGTTGAGCTGGTTTCTATTATCCTTATTTTCACTGTGGATCTGAAAGTTTTATTTAGTAGGGTTTGTTTCTTTTTTTGAATGTTCCATTTCAATTTGTGTTGCAATTATGTGGTTTCACATTTCAATTTGGCCATTTGGTGATGGTTCTTGGTATTCAGACTTGAATACCTGTGGGATATTTTTTATTTAGCTTTCAGGATGTCTGAATCCTAGTATTCTTAAGGCAAACCACCAATGAATAGTGTAATGAATCCTAGTATCCTGAAGTAGGCATTTTAAAGGTGTCTAGACCATATTGTTTCTTTTCTAGTGTTCAGTGTCATAACAATGAATGGGAATAAAACGGCTATAGCTCCTATATAAACCACACCCAAGCAATCGAACCGTTTGCCAAGCAGAGTCTTGCCACTTGTGGTAGAGCATCTCGAAATGGATCATAGGCGTTCATTCTAATTTTTTCTGGTCTCATGACGCACGTGGAATTGTGCGTTTTCACATTTCAATTTGGCCATTTGGTGATAGTTCTTGGTACTCAGACTTGAATACTCAGGGGATATTTTTTGTTTAGCTTTGAGGATGTCTGAATTCTAAAATCCTCTAGGCAAACAACCAATGAATAGTGCAATTTATTCTCATTTTGCAAAATCATTAGCCAAATAGCCACTGAATTGGGGATTTTACCGTCGCGAGGTGTCTACACCATATTGTTCCTTTTCTAGTGTTCTGCAGCATAACAAATAGGAATGAAACGGCTGTAGCTCCTATATAAACCCAGCCCCGAATAATCAAACCGTCTACCAAGCAGCTCTCGTAGAGCAATTCCAAATAGGTTAAAGGCGATCATTCTAATTTCTCTGGTTTCACTGACGCACGTGAAATTCTTTTGGTTAAGATATCTTGTTTATCGGAATCTCTTAGTTACAGTCAGGATACAAGTGTAAGATATCTTGGAAAATGGCCTTAAAACAGTGTATTTCTTTTCTGTCCACCGGGAACAATCAGCATTTTTGATAGTGAGATGCACATCTTTCTTGTTGAGAAGAGTGGTTTGTAATGCATTTTCTTAAGAAAAATATATTGAATATCATTCCTGGTGACATTTCTTGTGGTATGTTTCGATATCAGGATGCACCCATACTTATAACAAGGTGCATCCTGATATTGGAGTGTTGGACACATCCAACGTGTTGTTTACTTGACTGGCTCCTTTTTATTGTCAAATTGTCCAGTGGCATCTTGATTTTGGAGTTTGATCTAGACACCTCTCTGATGTGTTGATTTATGTTTGCCTGAACCGTGGGCCGAAATTTGTGTTTGGAAGCTTGGAGAAAATCTCGGCACATGGCTTCTTTAGTTCTTATGTTGGTCATGTGGAGGAAGAAGTAATCAGAAACGATTTGGTGGTGTTGATGGATCTTTAGCTCATGCAAAAGTGGTTGGTGTTTCTGATTTGTTGGGATCAAAAGGTTGTTTCAGGTGCTGAGTTCTCGGAGTATGGTTATTTCTTTTACAGTTTGTTCCGTGGCCCTCCTCAGATACACTCTTTGATTTGTCTTGATAAGACTGGAAATAAAACCGGGGAAAGTAGCTCTAAAGGAGAGGAAAGGGTGAAGAAAGAATAGTGCCTTCAATAAGGGAAGGAGATTTTAAGGGCAGGTTAGTCAACGCAGAAGAGTTTTTGAGGAGGAGGTTTGGCATGAGAAGGAAAAGAAAGGATGTGGGAGAGTGAAGGAACTCTAGTCATTGAATTCTTTTCTAAGGATGTAGGATTTCAGGAACCACATTCCTTATGCCAGATCGCTTGGTGGTCTGAAAACTAAACTATATCATATACGTAGTAGATAGAACTTTTGACACATAACCCCCTTGCAGTATTGGTTTACTGACACTTTGATACATGCAGTACGAGTTTTACTACTTAACATCTCTTCAGTTTGCAAGATATAAGACACTTTTGAGTGACACTCTAAAGTAGGCACATTTAAATTGCCTACTATCACAATAGTAGGATAAACAATTTCTAAGCCTCTCTCCAAAGGCAAACAAGCTGCCCATCCCAATCAATTTCACTTGTGTAACCTTTACCAATAAACCAACCTGTCTCATTTACCAATACTTGTCATACGTGGAAAATAAAATATTCCACAATGCTTATGTGTTTTGAGAGTAAAACAAGGATCTACCCAATTTCCATGAATAATTTCCAGTAGCCTGTAGGCCATTTACTGTAAATTCTATAATCTATTCTAGACAATATTGGTCTAGTGTTCAACAACCTACGGAAATAAAAAATACCAACCCATCTTCCCATTGAGGGTCAAACGGCCAACCAAGACATACCTGCATTGTCCTCTATGTCATCCCTTGAGAAGTATTCCTTTGAAGCTGCTTACTGACCTATTAGCAGCAAAATTCAAATTTTGAACGGCCTGATATGGGTGGGTTCTGTTAGTAATATGAAGTGTGCATACTAGAAAAAATATGTCACTTTGAGGCTTCTTGGAGGCCATATTTTTTGGACCCATCAATCACTACCATTTTTATATGAAAAGAAAGGTTTTATCCCTATATATTTAAGACTATGAATTTAGCACTCTGAAGTCATGATTTCTTTGATGGAATGAATTGTGTACGGTACCTACAGTTTGGCAGGAAAGAGAGTATATCAACAAAATGAGCATAGCTGGAAGGAAAATACTAATATGACAGAATAAATTCATCATGAAAAAGAATTAGAAGGTGCACCCATGGTGGAAAATTGTTTGAGGTAGTGTTACCATGATCCACTTCGAAATTGCTAGGTATGAGAGAATTGTTCCAACCTTTGTAGAGCCTTGAATCAGAAAAAAGTTGGGCATAACTTGGTTTATGGAAACAGAAAATTGCAACCGAGATTAAGTGCTCCATGTTAATTTCGCATGTACCAAAAAAGAAAGGGATTCATGTAGTAGAACCCAATTAAGTTGTGAAACTTCTAGTTGAGCTGTTTGAACATATAATCTCCTGGCATTTGTTCTTATTAGCTGCGTTATCATAATTCTCTCACACCATAGCGAATTGCCAATTGGATCAAACCTTCTAAATCATCGTAGTCAGCCATCTCAAACAGTAAACTCGACAACACGGAAACTTTTGAATTTTGATTATATTTACCCTAAATATCTCCACATAATGGGCAAAATCAAAGGTAATAAGCTCATATAGGAACATTACTAGAGTTTTGACTATGAAGAGATTAAAAAAACAGGTCTTATGGTGGTCTTAGGTTCAAGGAAAACATATTGCATCCCTACTAAACATCCTGCTTAGTTCAACTATTATGGAACTGATTGTAGAGAATAAGAAATTATCTATATTTACAGTTACATCATTATTTAATGTATTCCTATATGAAGACTATTGTGATAGAGGAAATACAAGTAGAACAATTATTCACTCTTTAAACGTGTGTTCTATCATGGTATCGGAGCGATCCCAGACGGTACCCTAGCTCAGCCGATTGATGAAACTCGGCTTTCTCCTTCTCGCTCCGACACCGGCAAGCCCAGATGCTTCTTTCTCAGCTTCAGACGCCGTCTTCTCTACCAAGCACTGGTCTATCCACCTTAGCCATATCCATATCCTAACAAGAAATGGAGATCTGGATTCGATTCAGACTGGTCGATCATAATTGGATTCTGATCTAAACTACCAGATCCAGATCCGATCAAAAGATCAGTCGGTCACAAATCAGATCTGTGCCGGATACCGAAAGAACCCCAAAACAAAGCAATAAAAGAATGTGAATAACATTCAAAAGAAGGACGATAACATCAAAACAGGATATAGATCCATACCAACAGGACCTTCACAACTTACAATCCACAAATGGAAAATATAAAGTCACTCAAAAGTTCAATACACCTCTTCATCCACAAATTTGACGAAGATCAACATACAGAATGATTGTCCACAACTCATTGTTCATAACTCATACGATTAAAAACTCGATAAGAGAAACTCTTAATTTCTTGATTCGTAAGGGCTCATTCATCGTCGCAGGTGGCTACATCGGAATTAATAATCTCAAGACTAGGGGGACAACTTGGACGGCTTATTCCGAACAACCCGAACCCAGCCCGAACAGAAATTGGGCTTGGTTATTAGAAACTTGGGCGGGCCTGGACAAGATTTTTCAACCCGATATGTAATTAGGGCCGGGCTCGGGTATAGATGTCTGATGTCGGGCTTGCCCGATTCGTATATGTACTATCTATGAAAAGTACGTGTATAGGTATTATTAATCTACTTATCATATTACTGATATTTCTAATGTTGGGTTTGCTCACAAATATTTTGTTCTATTTCACTCCGACATTTATTGTTATCAATACTATTAGCATTTGCCAGCAAATTTCATTGTGAATCTTGAATAACTAAGTTTCGTTTACAGAATTTCAAACACTTACTTTTTTAATCTTTACTTGAGTTAGATTTGTGTACTATATCAATATTATTTAGTTGAAATTGATAACTATGTCAAATGTTGTGAGTTCGACGGGCTAGCCCGAATTGTTCACATGAATTTGGGCTTGGACGCGCTGACTTTGTTCCTAACTCAGGCTCGGGCGGGCTTGGGAAGCCACATCATAATTCGGGCTCGGGCTAGGGCTAGGGCTCCGACAAGGATGTCAACCTGTCCAGCCGACCCGACCGAGTTGCAGTCCTACTTGAGACTCACATCGAGACTGGCCGTTGATAACCTCAAGATTCAGATAAAGAAACAGGGCAAACATCAGCTTAAATTAGAGACTAGTACGAGAATCTGATATAGAGAGATCAATTTAGTAGTTTAGGGCTTTTAGACACTTACTAGTAATACCGCCAAATCAAGCAAGCCAAGCTAAAATCACTGGTATACATGGCCTCCAAAGAACGCCAGTGGCTGGATTGGGGCTTTGGAAGCTTCCAATTGATAGTTGCGGTGGCTGCTCGTGAGAGAGAAGAGGGAGTCGTTGACAGGTCCCGAGAGAGAAGACAGAAGGTGAACTATTAGGGTTAGGATTCAGAAAGTGCAAGATAATGTGTTATACATGTGTAGGTAAGTTATTAGTTTCTTAGAACCCTAAGGGTATTTTATTAAAGGTGTATGCGTTCGGGTCTAATCTGGTCGGATGTCCATGGGATTTCCAGATTTGGATCCAGATCTGACCGGTTTTTTTTAATATCCATATCCGATCCATTTGTAAATGGACGAGATTCAGACTGGATTCATTTGGATCGGATCAGACCACATTGCCATCCTTAGTTGCTGGTCTTCGTTGATCCTATTGAATGATAAAGCCAGTAACTTTGCAGGTACTTAACTTACCCAAATTGTTTTCACAGAAAATCTGTAGCTCACTGTTCTAGAAAGAAGTGAATTCAAATTATTATCTTTCAGAAATTAGTCCCAGAAAAGGAAAAGCAACCATCACTCCCTTTCTTCAATGATCATGCACTTAAAACCTGCAATCATGTCTGTAAACTCCCTCGAGAGCATCCCAGATCAGCTGGCGAATTACATTCAGCTTAGTACTGTGGTTTCCTTTCTTGGCGTAGCCACACAATCAATATGCATTTCGTCTTAACCTCTATCACAGTCGATAAACCCAATTTCTATCCTGGTAAATCATGATGGTTGATAGTTATATAGCTGGAGTTAGTGGATCTTCTATGTCCCTATTTGACACGTTATATACATAAGGTTCTCAGCTACCACCCTCGTTGCTAATCGGTTTCGAGGTGGATATCATGGATTCTTAACAGTATCCCTACACCTGCATTTCAGTGCATTAGTTTCAGGGTATGATACATGTTTCTTGTGTGGATTCCTAAAGGAAAAAAAATGGTGATTCCAACAATCCATATCTTCCCTTCCCACTCCCCATCCCCCACCCCACCTCCCAGAGTTACCTCCTCGACCTTTTTTATTTAGGAAGAAAAGGGATCAATTATAGTAGAATTAAATTTGTGAAAATTACGATGTTGTGATTGTAAGCAAAGGGTTTGTTTGCATGATCAAGTTGATAAAAGGAGAGTTCTTTGGAGCACTCTGAGGATGTCAACTTGTTTTTTATATGAAAGATGCCTGCTTGTCCTCTGTATCATCCAGAACAAGAAAAATCATCTGCCTCAATTTCACGTGGGTCACGAGTTCGATTCTCCACTCCCCATTGATACAGAATATCGAATTGCTTGCCTTGTGTCATCTTTTTCAACCGAAAAGCCTATATTAACGGTGTTTTTTTTGTACGAACAACTTCGTGTAAAGATAGCTTTATATCTTTCTGGATTTTAATTATAAAACGGAGAGTCCTGATTGAAAGCATGTAGTGGTCGGCATGATGTGCTTTCGCTAAGGTTCTTGACTTTGTTCTTGCTGAGCAAATAGCTTGTCTTTATAATTTTCCTTTTGTTACCTTTGCAGGAAGGTCAGGAATGTGGAGGAGATAATGACCATTGAAATAAAACCCGGTTGGAAGAAAGGAACAAAAGTTACATTCCCAGAAAAGGGTAACCAAGAACCTGGTGTCATCCCAGCAGACCTTATATTTGTGATAGATGAGAAACCTCATGCTGTTTATACAAGGGATGGAAATGATCTGGTCGTCAATCAAGAGATATCACTTGTGGACGCCCTCACAGGAACGACCTTGGAACTAACAACACTAGACGGAAGAAACCTAATGATTCCATTAACAGAAGTAGTTAAACCTGGGTACGAATTAATCGTGTCGAACGAAGGTATGCCGATTTCTAAAGAAAGGGGGAAGAAAGGGAACCTGATAATCAAGTTTGATGTGAAATACCCATCAACTCTTACGACGGAACAAAAATCTGATCTGAGGAGAGTTCTGGGTTGAAGCTCATGAAGATGCACTTGAGAAGCATGATTTGGATTGGCATTACACAAACAGAAGCCAAAACCATGGAGTCCCACCCGGGTGTACATATGGTAAATGAAAGCGATAGAAGAATGTGAATACTCCTGTAGAGAGATGAAGCCCCATGGTGGAAGTTGCTGCATATTTGGTGGTTCAACTTGGGGACTGGATGAGATTTCACTTGAAGGTATAAAGTTGCAGCGTTTAGTCGGAAGGAACGAGTGGATCTCAGAATCATCCTGTTTTGCTCGCCAGGATTTGTTTGTTGTTACGATTATAGATATACTTGAATTGTTGTTATTATCTATTTTACTTGCCCTTAGCGCAGATCATGAGGTTATTTGATGTATGATTATTTTTGTTTCTGAAAGAACTACAGTCATTATTTAAAGGTTTGTACTCTTGATCAGTATGTTTCTGAAAGATCATATGGCCTGACAGGACTCTTTCTATTCTTGAATGTAAACATAGTAACTTGCAGTTCCTGTTCTGTCTCCATGGTTCTTTGTAAATCAAGTTATGGCCAAACTAAGTATTGTCTCTGTATCTGCATCTATCAACTTACCATGCTAAAATATTTGTGTTCTTTGTCAAGAAATATGTAGCATTTACTTGTCTTGAACCATGGCTGATATGGTGGTGCAGTTGTGCGAGTAGTTCCATATTCCCTCTCACTCCTTGTTACTATCGCGTAAGTTTCAGAAAATAACAAACAGAATGTGTAAGTAGCGCGACTTTATGTGGGGCTGGGTGAGGGATATAGCCTTCACTCAACATGTTAAATTATGATTTTAGCCCAAATTTTCTGCAACAAATTCACTTTATCCCCTCAGAATAATTGCAACTTAGATTTATTCATTAATTTTTTTCTCACTAAAGTTTAGTCCTTAACGTGGTAAAATCTTTGATCTACCCCTCTATGCAGCTGGAAGCTCATAATGAATAATCGCAAAATTGTGATGCATATTAGGGTTACAATAGAGAAATGGGCTGGAATAATGTTGTGTTTGTTGAATGGTGTTGGGCTTTACAGTCGTTGGCTTTCTTGAGCAATGGCTTAACCATTGAGTGCTGTTTAGTTATTTTAGCCCAGTTCTTCTGATCAAGATTTGTCATTAGAAAAGTACTACCTCTTTTTCTTCTGAATTGTATTACTTTGACTTTTTAACCCGTAACTGAGTCACTTTGACTCGGTAATTTGGATAGCAAAATAATGTAATTTTATGACAATTTTTTCATGGTATTGTGGAGTAAGTTTACTCTACAAAACCAAGAAGATTACCAAATTCTTGTATAGCTTTGCGAATCAAATCACCGGGTCATAACAAAAAAGTGAAGTAGGCTGAAAGAGAAGAAAGATGTATTCATGATGCTTACACATTTCAGAAATTTGATTGCTGATTCCAATAATTTTTACAGTCCTTAGAATC
This sequence comes from Linanthus parryae, assembly GCA_023055425.1. Lineage (NCBI taxonomy): Eukaryota > Viridiplantae > Streptophyta > Magnoliopsida > Ericales > Polemoniaceae > Linanthus > Linanthus parryae. The sequence continues at coordinate 97,813,706 of JALGPY010000004.1, read as the reverse complement.
TTTTACTAGAACGAGCAAGAGCCACCATGTGGATGTATATTATACAGTATCTGTATATTTTGAATATCACGAACCATGTGACAAATGCATATGATATCCAACATGTTTGGATCTTGGAAATTGAATCTTAAGCATTTACATTCATCTCATTTAGTCATAATCAAAGGTTGTTTAATTAGTTAATTAAGTAGCAAAGTGAGCTATGGTGTCGTTAATTTGAAGCCATCCCCAACCTTCCTTTGTGCTTCTGCATGTGCACACAATCATTGTTCGAATATTAAGTAATTTACACGTCGGTGGTCATCAATAATTGCTAGATAATAACCCAATTTTTTTTCTATATTATTGGCGTTTTCTCTTTTTAAGTGACAGAGAAAGTAAGTTAAACAAAGATTTAATAATATAGGTATTACCCATCTGTCCCATTTTATGTGTTTTGTTTTTTAAGCAATCTCACAAAATATTTTGAGAATGTTATTTAACTAGTCAAACAATGTCAGAACTTTTAATTCTTTTAATAATGTTCTAGAGTTACATTCATTTGATATACAGCTAAGGTGGTAGCTCAAATGGTAGAGCGTTGAAAATCCCTGTATGAGGTCCCGGATTTAAACCCCATGGACGATTTAACAATTTCTCAAAAAAATAAAAAAAATGTAACATTATCAAAAGAATTGTGAACATTAACATTATTTGGCTAGTTAAATACTCTTTCCGAAAAGCTTCGTGAAGATTGTTAAAAAATATAACACATAAAATGGGACGGAGGAAGTAACATGTACATGATTGGTGATATTATTTTAGGATAACTCAAAAAGTGATGAACGTTTAAAATGAATTAGAGTCAGAAAACTTGAATCACGGGAAATCATCACTATAATTCTAAAATCAATTATTTTCACTTCAGTTAGATTATTCAAACAGACTATATTCCGTTGATTCCTTACTTCCTTAGAGTTTCATCTGGTACCAAAAAATGATTTTAATCACAACGGACCCGTTCATATATAGTTAGATTTAAGGTCTAAATTTCATAAAGGGTTCAGTTGGTAACTTTAAGATCTTATAAAGTTAATCTATATATGCAGAAATTAGTGAGGAAGTAGCTGATCAATATCATAAAAGAATAAACATTATTTGTTGCATGCATAAGCTCTGATTCATTAAGTGGTGGAGTATATTTTAAGTTCCATATGCTTTTCTATTACTATCTCCGTTCTCTCTCTTTCTTCTTAATTTGACTTTTTGACTCGTAATTGAGTCACTATGACCCGGTAATTTGAGTAACAAGATTATATATTTTTTTTTGATAATTTTTGTATGGTGTTGTAGAGAAAAAATGTATCTACAACACCATGTAAAAAAATGTCAAAAAATTGCACCGATTTATTATCATAATCATCGGGTCAATGCGATCCAGTGAACAGTGATATGAACAGTAAATGGAAGAAAGAGAGAGAACGGATGTAGTACTCATGTGATGCTGTTGCAGAATCTGATACCTCAACCATTTATTACAGTAGAACATTACAACCTTGTTTATGTTTATTTAAATTATTATTTCTACGTACTTAAATAATGTTACTGACTAATTAAATAAATAAAATAATACCGACTGCGATATATATTTTTAAACTTAAGAAAAAACGAGTCTTTGGTGAGTTGATCATCGATATAATTGTAACAACCACTGTACTTAATAAATACTGTATATAAGTAGTCTCGAGACATATTTTTTGATATATCGTTGTAAACATTTTGAGCCGAATAGTGTGAATGTTTGTGTTTTATTTGTTTCAAAATTTATCAACAAGTAAGAAAATGAACTGATTATAAGTGAGGTCGTTTGAGTTCTGAGTTTGATTTGATTAAATTTCATCGAACCCTTGTAGAAAATCCTACAAGTAATATTCAAGTTAGGAATTTGGGATCACATTGTCTGACAAATGACAATGATCCACCACTCAAAGAACCTACTTGAGATCAGTCTTGTTTACAATGTTCTACCTCTTTGTCACATTTTTTTTTGAAAGGTTGTCACATTTTGCTAGTCCACATTTTCTAAAATTGGTATCAATTGGGTTCACTTTATGTAAAAATTGCATTCTTTTCACTTTACTTACTTTCACACATTCGCTTAAATTTTTACTTAAGAAATGTTGAGTGTCACCGTTTTAATGATTTAATTTGGCCATCTACGTTAAGTTTCCATCGGTGTTTGGATTTTAAAAAATACCGTAATAAATAATTATCAACAATTATCTTGACACAATGAATTCAGAAGATTTATGGGTTTTTTTTTTTTTTACGTAATAGAGACACAAGACAAATAGTAAATTTAAAAAATTAAATTCATCAGTTTAATTTATACGCAAAAGTAATAAGGACTAATATTTCAGAATGGAGCGAGTAAAAATTTCTTTTGCAGTACCAAAAAAGATTTAAGAAAGTCCAAATTTAAGAAAGTCCAAAAAAACTGCAGCCAAATTGGGTTTTGGAATCATGGCATTGAGGAATATTTTATGTGCTCTCCAATTGTAGGCAGTATTAGGGTTAGAGGATCCTTGAAAGGGACGACATCTATCAGAATCTGTCATCACATAAACGGCTTCTTTTGCTTTTCTATGATTTTGTTCCAGGGAGATACCATAACATATGCTACATGTCAAAGTGGCACACACAAAGAGCAAAGTTACGAAAGATATGATAATGAAAATGACACAAGAAAAAGAAGTTTTATCTGCATCATACTCCACTCAGCATGAAAAAAATAAGTGGAATTCCACCAAGTATTCGAGACCTTTAGGCATTTCTTTTACTTAATTTCTCTCCTTAAATGGCACCCTTGAACATGCATGTAAGAGTTTGGATCTCGATATTTTATTTTTCCATCTCTCTGGCTACAAAGCAATGAGAAAGAAGAAATGCAGTCTCAAAAATGATATATGTGAATTTGCCGCTGAGCTCAGTAATTATATATCTCCTTCTCTGATACTTCAGTCGGCTCGAGCTCGAACTTCCTCTCATTCCATAATGATACAATCAGTATCGTACCAGTAGCTTGAGAGGCTACGAATCTCTACCAGTAGTTCGTGAGATTACGAAAAGACTACGAATACGAGAAATAAACGAAAAATAAACTGAATAAACTCAAAACAATTCTCATTTCATGACTGAAAATACTGACCAAGCTACAATATAAAAACTACTCTCAACCCTAACCTAAACTTTTACGGGCCAAGCCCGATCTACTATTAAATAATTAAACTAATTAATAAAATCAAATAAACAATTAACAACTCATTAATTAAATAAATACTTAAATAACTAATTATCTAGATAGCGAGTAAATAACGGGTCGGGTCACCCGTATACATAAGGTACATTCAACTTAGATGTTCTGAAATGTTTTAAAACGAAAAACAATCAAAATGAATATTTCTACATTGGGTTTGGAGTGATTGAAGAGCCGTATATTGTTGACCATTGAATAAAATGATTTCTTGATTCAGATAATTCTCCAGAAAATCTGGCAGCCACTCACTGGCCTCTGTTTTGTTTTTTATTTTGATCACACAGCCTCTGATTTATTAAATTGATGAACAATAAATTTTAGGCATGGGTATGAGCACACCATGTGTTTTTTGTTGCCTAGCATTTACTTTATTGGCCTCCCATACTCCAAACAGTCCCCAACCCATAGAGAGAGACCAATTGGTTGGAGTATTGATCATTATTTTGGTTATGCATCATTTATTTTCTTTTCAATCTTCAATGAAAATACCAACTTTAGCTCGTTTAGCTTAGTATGTGCACACCCGGAAAGTAGCAGCTGCGTGTGCAAGTCACGACATAAAAATGAAGAAGAACTCCAAACAGATCAGAGTATTTTGGACCAAAAATTGTACATAATTTCATGTTTTATTACTTAATTAGCTGTCAGTGTTTCTTAAGGTTCACCAGGTTTTAATTTTACTAAATTTAAACTTCTCAAAACAAAAAATCTAAATGTTTTCAAGTAGCACGACTCTGAAAAGAAAATACATTTGGAAAGTGTCCTCATAATCGAGTGACCCAAACCGTCCAGAAAAGAAGATAACCTTTCCCAAACAAGGCCTAATCCTTTTGTCACTACAGTAGCTATCACATGGTCCAGATCTGAGGTGTCATCGACGGCTACGCATGACACATTTGTCAGTCATGGGTGGAGGCCTTTAATAATAAACCCTAAACTAATAATGGCAGATAACGACAACAGAGAACGGAAATGCTACGGCATCGTACGGACGTACATTGTTTTCTTCCGGAAAGTGGGCAAATTTTGCAGGTGTTTCATTGAATTCGTGGTTTGTTTGGCATTAGACTAATTTGGGTTTAGCTTCTTTTAAGGCTTAAAGCTTTCGCCCCTTTGGTGTGTGGAAACAAAAAGCCAACGAACAAAGTATAATGCTATTTTTTTAGATACTAGAGTATCGCCCGTGTCCGAGGGTACTATCCCTAAATTCGATAGCTTTTGAATTTAGATGTATTTTTTTTTAAATGAATTTAGAGGTGTTATCCAAAAATTATATTTACAAATGTGGTGAAAAAAAAAAACAACTTTCAAGTATGGGATCATGAGCCTATTTATTTCAAAAGAACAATTTTTGAATTAATGGACGTGGGAATCACTCACAACCTATCTCGTATTTATTAGGGATGTTCAAAGAGAGTGGGTAGTTAAGGATGTCCAAGGAGAGTGGGTAGTTAGAGATGTAATAAGTAGGTGAGATCTAATGGCGGGGATGGGGTTGATTTAATCTAAGGGTTGAAAAATCATAAGTTAGTTAAACCATGCTATTTTATAATATAGAAGAGCTTGTTTGGTATCCGTTTAAAAACAAAAAAAAACAATGGAAAAAAACGTACCGAAAAAACACGTTTAAAAACAGAATCAAAAAACTGTTTGGTATCCGTCTAAAAACAGTGTTTAAAATCAAAAACACGTTTGGCAACATTACCAAATTTCAATGTTAATTTGCTTGAAAATCATTTTTACGTACAATACCGACATATATTTGATATTTGTTGCATCTAATCATAGTTGAAATGTCTTTAAACACCAATAGTATGAAATAAATACCAAAAAAACACCACATTTGCTGTTTTTTTATACAGCTGTTTTTCAGCATGTTTTTGTTTTTAAACAGACAGAAAAATATGCATACCAAATGCGTTTAAAAAAACAACCCTTTAATCAAAGTTGATTAAAAACAGAGATGCCAAACATGCACTAATTGTGATGTACGGATCAGCTTATGCGTACGTCAACAAAATCTATAGAACTTCAATGGTTATTGATCGTCGTGTATGAGATCAAAGGGAGCAAACCCTTAAGTCACAAGGCTCATGTGAGTTAAACATTTGCTTTGTTGATGTTCATACTTTCCCATTCACATGAATCTGTAGAGCCTTGTGAACAGGATAATACGAATTGTGTAAATGTATCCCATACTGTTTTTGTACTGTTGTAAGTTTTTGATACAAAAAAATCTCAGATCATGTAGTGCATTGTATATGTTCATGGGTGGTGATAATAACAACACAACATTTGATAGTTACAACACAATTTACGCGGGGATGACAATTATACCCTCTCCATTGTTAGTACCGATCTAAAATTGTAAGGGTAAAAGACACTGACCACCCCTGAGTTTAGGATAAATTTCTCTCAGCTACCCCAAAAAATAATTTTACCCCCTGAAATAGTATAAAAACTAGCTTTTAACCCGTGCGATGCACGACGAATTTTCAATTCGAAGACAAAATTGATGTCACTTAAACAGTATGTCTTATGCATTTCAAATGTTACATCCAAAATAAATAACCAAAAGTACTGAATAACATAATCAGTGAAACTGAAAGAGAAATCGAAACTGCTTGCTAGAGACCAATCACATAGGTAGTCCTGCATCACAAATGACATAATGTAGAAGCAAATGTACAATATTTTAAAAAGTTTAATATTTTAAAACAGATTAATCGCAGATATCTTACATCTCGACGCTCGATTCCCTCAGCTCCATCGCCGACCATTAAAACCCCAACCTCATCTGCTGTGGGCAATGAATATTTTTTTCCACCTCGAGAACTCATGATACAATACGGAATTATGGACATTCATGTTCGTCCAACATGTCTCTTGCCATTCCAAGCACTTTTACATATGGATTAACAGAATTTAACATATGTTTCAAACTATCCAGGACCCGAATCATTTCGACTTGGGGAATACGACTATTCCCAAAGACAGCAACACGATTCTTGTTTTCGTGTGTTGTGTCATGGATGTAAAGTTGAGCGTACCTCGGTTTTTCTCCAGATGGTGGACAAAGAGATCCAATCCCGTGGTAGTTTTGTCCGCTAATTCTAAATGTATAAGGTCCCCTTCCATCTTGAACAGAGTAATCAATCTTGCCCCCATGGATGTGAAAGAAAACATTGAATTGTATACCCTGATATGTTCCATGAAATTAGGATCATCTAAATGTCGTTGCAGGATGTCAGGGGTCTGTGGAAGGAACGGTACCATTACTTGGCATTTCTGACAACATAAGGTGAAATTAGGATTCGACATTGAACTATCCGACGATTTCTCTTCCAACCACATGCTAGACTGACAGTGTGAACAAACACACGTTCTTGGTCCAAAAGATGACCTTTTTGGACTGATATTCTTATCGACTGATGTCATCTACCTAAATAAAAGGGAAGAATCATACCTTCAAAGTCCAAACATCAAACACGGATTGAAGGGAAGAATCATACCTCCAAAGTCCAAACACCAAAAACAAATGTTTTTACTCGAAAAAATAATAAAACACGATTTCTTTCAAAATCTACGAATGAAAGAGTGATACCACCATTATGTCATTGAGATACCTAGCCAATTTGGTCCATTTTGGGGAGGAAAGGTGTGGAATTCACCATCAAAACAGAAGATTCATTTTGGTACCTTTTTGGTAACGTCACAATGAATGCCATATAATGAAGGTCATTTTATATGGCATGACTCTTCCCTTCAAATTCACGTGTATTTTGAAATTCACCGTCCATTTTGGAGACTGAAATTTACGGAGTTTAATCATAATTTCGTCAACTAAATTTATGAGTTCCTTCAGCATATTTGGAAGTTCCCTTACGTACTAATAATTTTTGTCAACTAACATCTTCTACTTTCCTTACCAATAAACATTAAACGGGCTGAATTAAATTTACACATCGGCTCCATTTTTTTCATTTCAATTCAAACTTTGCAGATTTTAAATTTAATGGCGCCATATTTTTCATTTTCAGTTCAAACTCAGAAGATGTAATTTAAATTTAAATTTTGAATCAATATTTTTACATTTATTAATTAATTGTATTTTCCACGTGACATTTTCTCACGCGTTCTCAAATAGTATATATAGATAACTCATCTATATTACCCTAATCTCTCTCACCTCCATTACTAACCTAATCCCTCTCTCTCTTCCCCTGTTTCGCTCTTCCCTTCCTCTCTTGCTGTGGAAACAGCCGACCCTTTTCATTCATTTCCTTAATATTCTTCTTCTCTCTCTGTCCACCGGAGAGGCACAGGCACTGTGAAACAACCCGGATCATACGGTTCCTGCTAGTGCAACTTAACGATAATCCAAATAATACTTTATTGAAATAAAAGGAGGAAACCTCCAACATTTATGTACAAAAATAATAAAACAATGTTTGAATCTAAAGGAAACATCTACTAAAATATGTGTTCTAGTCAATCCCACTCTTTGACTTGTGCGCGTGTTCCACCCCAGCTAGCTTAGACAAACCTGCGGTCTTAAAATAGCAAAAGCCGACGCAGAAAAACATTTTATCAGTAAAAACTGAGTAAGATTATACCACAACACGTAAAGACAGAGTTTTTGGCTAACACGAGAATATACACAGTAAAAAATAAGCAGTAACCACAATTTTATTCTTTTATTTGGTTGAGGCATAACACGAGCCCCAACAGGTACGGTGTGGACAGAGAGGTCACGATGGAATAATAATAAAGTAGGGTACTTCTACGGGATATCACAGTCCATCTCGATTCTCCCTAAAAGAACTAGTGAGACCTTAAGTGTCGACACCCCTATACAGTTGTGACCTAAACATGTATAGGTAGTACTCCTAGCTTTCACAGCAAATAAGAGGGTACAATGCCCTAGGGAAATCACACAATGGTGTACCCGGCCTTAGCCTTCACGCGCATCCTTTGTACACCGTTCCCAATTCTATTATTGTACATTCATTGTTCAAGATTCCACAGGAGTAATAAATCACAAACTTGAAATAGTGACCACATGCTTCTCAAATCGTTCGAAATAAAACGCTAGAAGAGTTCAAAGTATCGTAAAGCGGAAATTGAATTTACAGTTTGAGATAACGCACGCGAAATAACACATTTTGATATTTAAAGATGTTGTGCATATAACTCACCTGATAATGGACGTATTTTGTCACACGCAAGCAAGCACCAAATCTAGTAGTGGGGGTCCTCAACGGATTTGCCTCCTACGAATTCTGAATCTACAATAACCGAATGGCCTATATTAATGCATATTCGCCACACATCAATTCACAAATAGAGTCCTATATGAATGCGAGTGAAACCCCTAAATAATTCCCCAGAGCCGACGGTTCCAACGCTAGTGCGAGTTTTCGATTTCCATTTAATAAAGATTAATTATAATTGGGAACTTTTTCAAAATTTAAAATGGACATAGGACAACTAAAACCGGAAATTTAAAACTAAACAAGTCGGGGATGTGGGTTAGCTTAGCCGTTGTTTAAATTTTCTAGGTGTGTTGTATGATTGTCTGGAAATCCCTGTTAATTGTGATGGGATAAATTGCTATGTTGATGCAACTTGTTAATTTGTTAGTTATCCATGTTACATACTTTCTTTAATTTCCTTAAGTTTATTTCTGTCGAGTAATGAGTGTATACGTGGTTTAGAACATTTCTGAGACTTCTCTTTTCTTCTTTCAGATGGCCAAACCACGCGCCCCTGCTCATCCTTCATACATCCAGCCTGTATTTCAGCCGGAAGACTCACCCTTACTCATGACCTACCGGGAGGGCCAAGAGACCCTTACCGAGTACTATATCCGAGTAACGACCCGGTGTAATGACTGGAGTTTCTCGAACCTTGGGGATGACCGCTTCCAGCACCCTCTCATGATAGGTCATTGCCTTCTAAACGGACTCCCCAATACCCAACCATGGTTGTGGGTGAAGGAGGATTATGAGGATTTGGTACATGAAGACGAAGATGGAAAGTTAGGCGATCTCTTTTCCAATTCTTGTTTTATAATTACAAACCGTTTAATCTAGTAAATATAACTTGTCTGGGGAATTATTTAGGGGTTTCACTCGCATTCATATAGGACTCTATTTGTGAATTGATGTGTGGCGAATATGCATTAATATAGGCCATTCGATTATTGTAGATTCAGAATTCGTAGGAGGCAAATCCGTTGAGGACCCCCACTACTAGATTTGGTGCTTGCTTGCGTGTGACAAAATACGTCCATTATCAGGTGAGTTATATGCACAACATCTTTAAATATCAAAATGTGTTATTTCGCGTGCGTTATCTCAAACTGTAAATTCAATTTCCGCTTTACGATACTTTGAACTCTTCTAGCGTTTTATTTCGAACGATTTGAGAAGCATGTGGTCACTATTTCAAGTTTGTGATTTATTACTCCTGTGCAATCTTGAACAATGAATGTACAATAATAGAATTGGGAACGGTGTACAAAGGATGCGCGTGAAGGCTAAGGCCGGGAACACCATTGTGTGATTTCCCTAGGGCATTGTACCCTCTTATTTGCTGTGAAAGCTAGGAGTACTACCTATACATGTTTAGGTCACAACTGTATAGGGGTGTCGACACTTAAGGTCTCACTAGTTCTTTTAGGGAGAATCGGGATGGACTGTGATATCCCGTAGAAGTACCCTACTTTATTATTATTCCATCGTGACCTCTATGTCCACACCGTACCTGTTGGGGCTCGTGTTATGCCTCAACCAAATAAAAGAATAAAATAGTGGTTACTGCTTATTTTTTTACTGTGTATAGTCTCGTGTTAGCCAAAAACTCTGTCTTTACGTGTTGTGGTATAATCTTACTCAGTTTTTACTGATAAAATGTTTTGCTGCGTCGGCTTTTGCTATTTTAAGACCGCAGGTTTGACTAAGCTAGCTGGGGTGGAACGCGCGCACAAGTCAAAGAGTGGGATTGACTAGAACACATATTTTAGTAGATGTTTCCTTTAGATTCAAACATTGTTTTATTATTTTTGTACAGAAATGTTGGAGGTTTCCTCCTTTTATTTCAATAAAGTATTATTTGGATTATCGTTAAGTTGCACTAGCAGGAACCGTAGGATCCGGGTTGTTTCACACTGGGTCGCCGGCGTAGACCTCCTCTATCTCTCTCTCTGTCTCTTGAATCGGCCGGCGAAGACATCCACTGAGTCGCCGGCGCAGGCGAACGACCAGCCAAGTGGGTCGCCGGTTTTGGTGCCTTGGTGGTGGTGTACGGATTTATCCATGGTTGTGGTGAATCGAGATCTGGCTTTTGACTGTGGCGATGGCGATATGGGGGCTTCGGGAAACAGAGGCTTCGTGAATCGAGCTCTCAGTCGCCAGCGGTGCATCTCATCTCCCAGACCTGGTTGGTGCATCTCATCTCCCTCCCCCCCTTCTTTCTCTCAGCGTCTGTCTCCTATCGGTGCATCGGTGGTTGTGGTGGTCGCCGTAGAGGAAGACGAAGATGGAGGCGGTCCTTGTATTGGTCGCAGGAGGGGAAGACGAAGATGGTGGCTTACTGCTGCTGCTATGGTGATGTAATTGGTGGCTGAAGGTGAAGGTAGAGTAGGAGGAATGGTTTTGAGTTGCAGTGGATAATTGTGAGTTATGGTGATAGAGATGGGGGAGTGATGGAGGCATTGGACTGGGTTTGTAACAGGTTGTAGCTGAGTTGGAGTTTCAGGTGTATGGGTGAAGGTTTTGGGTTTGTAATCTTGGCATAATGGTGATTTAGGACTTGGGTGTTGATGGCTTGAAGTGGCAGTGGGCTTGGTTGTCGCGGTGGTGTACTGGAGATGGAATTAGGTCTGGTTATGGCTACTGTGAGTGTGGCCATGATGGTTAAGAGCTTGATTGGTGGGGTGTGGAGAGGCAGGTTGCTAGGGATGGTGTTGGAAATTGATGATGGTTGTATTGGTGATAATGGTAGAAGGTTGTAGGTAGACTGGTCTGATGGTCAGTGCGTTAATAGGTTGTGTTGTATGAAGTATGAAGTTCCACCACTCGAGATAGTTTCTTATTTCTTCTGTTGTAAACCCCTCCATCTCTCTGCTCTTTGACAGTTTGGATAGGAGATGATCTTCAAGTTTAAGGCTTTTTATTTACTTCTGGAAAATTTAGAACTGTTTTCCTCAGGAAATGATTTGAGAAAGCAGAAGCAGTGAAATTAGACTTTGTTTTTAACATAGTTTGTGACGAATTTACCTCTTGTAAATAGGCAGTGTCCCTCAATTACATATTTTACCACTAAAACATGAATTTTGATGTTTTTAAATTGAGACATTTTGTTTTTGATCTTCTTGGCTTGATCTTCTTGGTATTCTTGATGATAAAATGGACAAAATAATCCAAAAAAAACACATGGGTAATATGGTCCGCAAAAATTCAATCACCCACTTTTTAACTGAACCTAACAGAAGGGTGCTAACTGTCCACGGAATATTCTGTTAAAAGGGTGTGGAGTGTCATTTCCAAAAAACAGGGTAGCTGAGAGGAATTTATCCTAAACTCAGGGGTGCTCAGTGTCTTTTATCCAAGTTGTAATAGAACTCTCTATCTCCATCTGAATTAGCTTGTCAGCACAAAGACGGATTGATTTGGGATCCCTCCTCCTCCTCCTCCTCCTCCTCCTCCTCCTCCTCCTCCTCCTCCTCCTTCTCCTCCTCCTTCTCCTCCTCCTTCTTCTTCTTCTTCTTCTTCTTCTTCTTCTTCTTCTTCTTCTTCTTCTTCTTCTTCTTCTTCTTCTTCTTCTTCTTCTTCTTCTTCTTCTTTCTTCTTCTTCTTCTTCTTCTTCTTCTTCTTCTTCTTCTTCTTCTTCTTTTTATTATTATTATTATTATTATTATTGAAACAACCTGGATCCTACGGTTCCTGCTAGTTCGACTTAACGATAATCCAAATAATACTTTATTGAAATAAAAGGAGGAAACCTCCAACAATTTTGTACAGGATCGTATAGGAGAGGTTGCCTATCGCCTGAATCTTCCTAACAGCCTAGGTAGAGTCCACAACGTTTTCCATGTATCCCAACTCAAAGCCTATATACCCGATCCCAGTCATATCATTGACCCCGAGCCTGTCGAGCTTGATCCATCTCTTACCTATGAACAACAAGCGATCAAAATCCTTGATACAAAAACAAGAAACACGCGTACCAAGTCCACCACGCTGGTCAAGGTTCTCTGGTCAAACCACCAAACGGAAGAAGAAACTTGGGAAGCCGAGGAGGACATGAGGAAACGTTACCCACACCTCTTCGACCAGGTATGAGTCGAGTGACGGGGACGTCACTCCTTTTAAGGGAGATGTGATTTAACAGCCATGCATTTTAGTTACCGTCTTGTCTTGTTATTATGTGCACATTAGAACTACATACCGCATACTTGCATTGGGAGATTCGATTTACTTTAAGCTTCGGGGACGAAGCTTTGTTTTAAGGGAGATGTGATGTAATAACCCGGTATTTTAGGGGATTTTTTGGACATTTAACGAATATTCAGGGTCACTATGTAAAGTTATAAAAGTAAATTTTCTCCTTCTATTAAGAAGTTTTATTATCATTATTATTATTATTATTGTTATTATTATTACTATTACTATTACTATTATTATTATTATAATTATTATTATTATTATTATTATTATTATTATTATTATTATTATTATTATTATTATTATTATTATTTTTGTCAAAAAAATATTTGTTGGTAGGATGACCATTTTTTTTTATAGTTACTGTGTGTAAATAGTGTGTGAAGTGTAACGTGTCGCGTGAAATTTTAGCGTGTCCTAAAGTGAAATTTTAATTAGTTTACGTAGCGAATCACCGCGCTTAGTGGTGCGCCCGCCACACCGTAATGTCTCTCCCATCATCCTCCCCAATTCCAATTTTGGGTTTTCACTGGTTGTTCTCCGCCAAATCACCGCCGACCATCAATGGCAAGGTCAGAAATTGACCTCAAACCCTTCCAATTCTCGCCCCAATCGCGCCATGAATCGAAACCCCAATCTCCGTCATCAATTTCATCAATCGACCTTCCAAAATCAACCCGAAATCTTCTCCAGTCAAAATTTCCGATTGGGTTCAAACCCAATCACCCCCTCTGCATCTCTCTCTCTCACACCCTCCATCTCTCATTCCCTCTGCCTCTCTCTCTCGCACTCTCCATCTCTCTCTCTGCTCTTCGCCGAAAGCCACCAGCGAACCGACGCCGACGGCACCAGGCCTGAAGCCCAGAACCGCCGGCGAACGCAGCTCCGCCGTCGTCGTCCCTCTGCGTCGCCGAACCCCCGACGCCGCCTTTCTGCCCGTCGTTCGCCACCACCGTCCGTCTCTCTCTGTGCGTCTCCCCTCTGTCCGACGATTAAAACCTAGCAACAGCGCCAGATTTCCCCATCGCCGCCATCTTCTCCGCCACAGCTTTTCTCCATTCGGTAAACACAAATTACCTTTTCTTCGATTCCAATCCATTCCGTTGTGTTCCAACTTTACTTCTAATGTGCTAGATAAATCTTGTTCAAATTGGGTTGTATCTATTTGGGTGTGGGTTAATACTTGAGTTCCTCGTGAGTGTTACAGTGGTTGATTTGGGAAGAAGCTGAAATGAATTGTGGGTACCAACTTGGGGGGTTATTTTGTTTGATCCAAAACTTTGGGGGTATCTTCCATATGATCTGAAATTGTTCGGGGTTTGTTTGTACTTTCAGGAACTTGGTTTTATTCATATGTAATATAACTAAAATTTTTTTTAACATAATGCACCTAGCAATTCTTTTTATACATACACCATAATTTATATATATATAGATATTTATGTATATATCAAACAATTATTTTTTTCTACACATAAAGTATATACTTATATTATTTGAAATAGATTTTTCTTTGTGTGTGAAGGAGATTAGTTTAATATTTATATTATATTCTAATAATCAACTAATTAGCCTTGTTTGTGGAAAGGAGGTCTTTTATCAAATAACAATGTTTTTCGTTTATATAACTTTGTTTAGAAAAAAAAATAGCTAAGCTTTTCTTTTAATAAAGTATGACCCTAATAATCTAGTCGTTAATTAATCACTACCCTTTTTATACTAAATGAACTTTTTATATTTATAAGCCGCTATTTTCTTGGTTATAGTATTTTCTAACCATGCAACTCGTAGCTAGTAAAATATAACTTGTTTGGGGGATTATGTGGGAATTGCATTTGCATTCATATAGGGCATTTAATTGTGAACTATTGTATGGATGAATGTGTTAGTATAGGATTATGTGATATTGTAGATTCCGAGTTCGTAGGAGGAGAGTTCGTCGAGGACCCCTACTACTAAGTTCCGTGCTGCTTGTGTTGAAGTTCTCTCTTTCCATTTCCAAGTAAGTTATATGCACAATACCTTTAAATTATCAAAATGTCTCTTGGCGTGTGTTATCTTTCAAAATCGCTCATGAACTACTAGAATCGTGATACTGGAGAATTTGACAAGTCTTGAATCCTTTTTTTTAAATACTACTTCGAAAATGTGTGGTTACTTGTGAAAAACTCGAAAGTCATGTGAAACGATAATTGTACGATAATAGAATTGGGAACGATGTGCAGAGGATGTGCGTGAAGGCCAATGGCCGGGAACACCTATGTGTGATTTCCCTTGGGATCTTACCCTCTTATTTATCGTGGAATCTATGAGTACTACCTATGCATGTTTAGGTCACGACTGTATAGGGGTGCCGGCACTTAAGGTCTCACTAGAATGGTTAGGGCGGGATAGCCAAGGGCTATCTACTAACGTCCGGGGAAAAACCCCGTTATTATTATTTATTCCATCGTGACCTCTGTGTCCACATCGTACTCGTTGGGGCTCGTGGGCTACGCCTCAACCAAACGAATGATTAAAATTGTGGTGGTTGTTCTCTTTTTCTCCTTTTTAGCCAAAAACTCTGTTTTACATATTGTGGTATATCTTACTTAGTTTTTACTAATTAAAGTTTTTCTGCGGTCGGCTATCGCTATTTCAAAACCCGCAGGTCAAGAATAAGCTGGGGGAATCGCGCGCACAAGTTGGAATTTAGATCTTTTCTAGCCAATAACGTTGTAGCTCCAGTTCTTGTTTTAAGACAATATTTACCTTTTTGTTTAATAATGTAAGGAGGGTTTCTCCTTTACTTTTATTTCAATAAAGCACTTTGGATTTCGTTAAGTTGTACTAGCGAGGAACCGTAGGTTCCCGAGTTGTTTCAATTATTATTATTATTATTATTATTATTATTATTATTATTATTATTATTATTATTATTATTTCCGATCAGCTAAATTGATTTGGTTTGGAGGTGTGTGAAGATTGGCTTAGTTTAGGAGTCTCCATATCAGGTTTATATTATAGTTTCTGTTAGGGTTCGATTTTGGATTTCGATGGGTGTGGCTTCAGTTTGAGTTTGTTCTGGTTCTTCCCTCTCTCATATTTTCTGGTTAAGGGTTTGATTTGAGTTCCCAGCCTCCAGATAAGCTTGCTGAGATGGTGATGAGAGCATCACAATAAGTATTATGAGAGCCGTAGGTGTGGCGGCAACGGCTAAGTCGGTGATGTTGTTGGTGAAGATGGCGAATATGGGCTTGGGAAGTCATGGGTGGAGCCTGTGATCGTGCAAGCAGTGGTCTTGGTGTGGGTTTGGCCTGGTTTCAAAATCCAGTTTTGATGGGTGAGATTTATTAGATGTTGATATTATGAATCTAGGCCAAACCTGAATTTTGATTGGATGTTGATATTATGGTGATTATGATCTTGGCGACAGAGGTGGAGGTTGCCGACTTGCGTGTCCGTGTTGGTGGTTGAGGCGGAGAAGAGAGCTTCTTTTTTGGTCAAAAGAGAAGAGAGCTTGAGAGGAGCAGATGAGAAAGAAAATGAAGGGTAATTTGGTGTTTGGCATTAAATTGTGCTCTAACTAGTTTTTAATGTCCTCTAATTATTAGTACCCATGTTTATTAAGATTATCATTTGAGAGCTCTTTATTAAGATTATCTTTTTTCATCTTTTTTCCATGTTAAACATAATCGGTGTAAAAACAAACTAAGCGGAGCAATATGTGCTCTGGATCAGATGGTCTCTCTCTAGATCTAAGAGTAGATCGAGGTATAAGGTTGAAGCAAAAACTTCTCCTTCTTCTTCTTCTTCTTCTTCTTCTTCTTCTTCTTCTTCTTCTTCTTCTTCTTCTTCTTCTTCTTCTTCTTCTTCTTATTATTATTATTATTATTATTATTATTATTATTATTATTATTATTATTATTATTATTATTATTATTATTATTATTATTTTTATTTTTATTTTTATTATTATTATGATTATTATGATGAACCCATAGAATAGACCAATATGCTTTTTCTTCGATGTAAAAACACATGAAAGAAAAGAACTTGATAACATTTATATGGGTAAAACACAGTTACCATCCCTGACAATTGGATTAATTCCATCCTGCTACCCTGACGTCTGGATAAAGATACTATGTACCCATCTAACGAAATATTCCGTGAACACTTAGCACCCTTCTGTCATGTTCCGTTAGAAAAGTGAGTGACTGGTTAATTTTTGACCATATTGCCCTTGTGTATCTTTTGAATTTTTCCGCCCTTGTTTTTTTTTGGACTTTTTTGGACATTGGCCCTTGTTTGGTGTTGTTCTTGAATACTGAGAACATGAACACCATGAATTGCAACTTCAAAATATAACAATCCATACAACCAATTGGGATTGTATGTAAAGCTTTTATCTTATAATTAAAATCAAAGAAAAATTGGGGTTGTAAGTAAAGCATCTAACGAAATGACAAGGCAATTAGAAATTTCCTTCAGCAATTGCAAATTATGATCTGGGTACCAATCAAAGCTTAGAACCATCACCGCAACCACCACCTCCTCTCACTCTCTCTCTTCATCTCTCCCTCTGTTCCCTCTCGGCAGCACCAGAAGAAGCAGCAGCAAGAGCCACCGGAATCAAATATAGCCTAGAACCAACATCAACACCGCCCAGAACCAGAACTAGCAACCACCACCTCCTCTCACTCTACAACAAGAGAATATCAAGAACATCAAGGTCATCAAGAACATCAACACCGCCAATTTTCACTTTTAATTCCAAAACATCCACAAAACAAACAATTTACACATTTGATGTCATATTTTTGTGATGTCACCACAACTATCACCAAGACCTGTGATAATATGAAACTGAAAATTACAATACCAAAAGACAGCAACCCTAGGAACTCCAAAAATTAGATCTAAAGTTGATAACTTTGTCATAAATCAAACACAAACACAGTAACTCAGTCTCGAAATAGGAGTTTTGCACTATCTATAAACAAAATCAAACACCTCCATCTCAAAATCAAACAATTTTATCACCTCCGGGTTGTAATCAGAAACTAGAAGAATCAGAAGTGTAATAACCCACATTTTAAGCATATTTTAAATGTACTTCAATTTTCGTTTTATGCTTTTATGTCATATTACTTACATTTTAATAATTGAATGTATTATTTGTGTAATAGCATGTTAAGATGTATATGTTTCATTTATTTGCATATTTAAGTTATGAATGGTTGTGTGCTTTTCTTACATTGTTAATATTGTTAGTTTTGTATAATATATGAACAAAATAAGAAGAGGGAAAGGAAATAGAAAATGAAATGATAAAGCTTCTTTTGAATGAACAGATAAGTAATTTAATGTATCAATCTTATAAAACGGTTAGGACATTGGAGCAGTGGTAACGCACCTTGTAGATGATACTTAGGTGTACTTAGGTGTTTGGTTCGACCCTTGCCGGTATTTCTTTTTAGAGCTATAAGTATATGATAAAATCAATGATATGTCAATCTTATCAACATTTGGTTGGTGTGCCAACTAGTTGGGGTGCGCAGGAGATGATCCACAGTCTGTCGTTCGATTAAACACCTCCTGCTTACGTTTTGAGATATTTAGAAATCTTGTAGAAGCATTCTGAATACAATAAGAATTAAATTTGTTAACCCTATCATCAACCGATGAGTTGGTTTAGTGGTGGCAGCCTCTCTTGTTGATATGCAGATGCGCCTGGTTCTAGACCAGCACATGTAGTTGTTTTTATATATTTTATTAATAAAGTTTATTTATTGCAGTTAGCTCCCCTAAAGTCACCCAAAATGAAACCAATCACCCCTGGCCTGCCCCCTACATAAAACCTCTCCTCTTTCATTTCTAATTACAATCCCCCCTCGTAAGTTTGTTATTTTATTAGTTTCTCAACTCAATTGAGATTTGAAAACGAGATAATGGCCCATTTTACTAGCAAAACTATAGCCGAATTAGTACTAGATCTATGTCGATTGATTTTGAAAATGAGATTTCAACTTCCAATAAAGGGAGGGGAAATATAGTTTTCACGTCTACTGTAATTACGGTCTATACATGATGTTCATGCTATATGTCAATATATTGATTGCTAAATTATTTTCCTTTATTCGCATAATATCTAAAGCATGATATTTAAGCGATACATGCTCCGTGCTATTGTTTGATAACCAGTTACAGTTTAATTGATTATTATATTTCTACACCAGTGGTTAGACAGTACCTACTGGGCTTTATGCTCACCCTAAAATATTTATAGGTTACAGAATGGATCGAGTCGATTGGAGACTATAAACAGGATAGATTTATAGTGTGTTCGAATTAATTATAATATTTGTTAAGATGCTTATTATTTTATATTTGTAGATTAGTATTGATCAAATGAATAGAATATGTGACGTTTTTATTGAAATCGAAAAGAGTTGTATATTTTTAAGCTTTCTCTATCTTTTATGAAAAGGTGATACGGTTCGTATTTCCGTCGCCGCCGAAAAGAACGTGTTCTATATTCTCAATTTGCAATTAACTTAAATCGAAAGATTCGAGTCGTGACAAGAGGGGATTGAAGAAGAAGAATCAGAGGACAAACAGAGAGAGGGAGGAGACAACAATGAAGCAGAAGAAAAACATCCAAATACTCGACCAGCATCTGGAACTTCGACGCTACCCATCTCCACCACTGGTAGCCATCTCGACGAAGGGAACTCATTCGGAGTTACCATTTTTTAGGGTTTTGATCTTCTAACGGTTCTTCTTGCTCTTCTTCCTTCTCCTCTCTTCTCTTCTCAAATCTTCCCCTAAATCATAATTCCCATAAGAGAGCCAGAGACAACATGAAGGGCAAGAGCTTGGACCTTCTTGATCTGAGGA
The DNA here is from genome assembly GCA_023055425.1 of Linanthus parryae. Taxonomy (NCBI): domain Eukaryota; kingdom Viridiplantae; phylum Streptophyta; class Magnoliopsida; order Ericales; family Polemoniaceae; genus Linanthus; species Linanthus parryae. Next base: position 97,794,080 of record JALGPY010000004.1, on the reverse strand, counting down.
CGATCATGGACTCGGACTATTCCCCAACGATGGTCACGAAGGCGACTTTGGCTTCGCATTCAACGACATCAACATCTCCGACTGGATGCTCACGATTGAAATCCTCGCCGATTCCTCCGACCAAGGAGACACCTTCAACAACCTCTCCGATTGGGCCAGGCATCGGAAGCGCATGAGGATAATATCAAGAAGGAGAATGATCAGTAATTGACAGAGAGAGTGATATAGAGAGAGGAAGAAGAAAGGAAGAAAGGGGCGGCTGTGTTTCACAGCAAGAGGGGGAGAGATGGTGAAGAGGGAGGAGGATTAGGGTTAGAAATGAAGGAGAGAGGGGTTAGGATAATATATAGGCGGTAATTTTTATAAAAATTTAGGGGTAAAATGGTCTTTTTCTCCGTGATGTTAGTCAATTGTTAGCCTTCATCCAAAAAAAGGTGCAAAGTGTCTTTTTCCAAACGTCGGGGTAGCGGGATGGAATTAATCCAATTGTCAGAGGTGGTAACTATCTTTTACCCTAATTATATCTGACACACTTAATTTGAATCAACTCGAAAATAAGTAAGAGATGAGAACAATCAATATCGAATATTACATTTTTCATTGGATCATCTTTATCTCAACAAAATTTATAATCAATAATCGTACATTTCCGTTTGATAGATCTTCTTTTTCAGCAGAGTTAACGTGTTATAAACTCAAGCATCGAGAAGAGAGAGACGAAGTATGAAGGAATAAGGAATGTGAATTATTTTCCATCAAATCACAATTTTTGTAGAGCGAGAGAGTCATAGTATAGAATATACATGACAGTACAAGATACTGTGAACATTCACAATATCAGTTACATATTAATATTTCTTAACGTGATCTATATTGCCCCTTTGAGTCATTGACAAAACCTATCTGATTGACTTACTAGAGAAATTAATTAGAATATGCAACACCTGCACAAAACACAAAGTTGCTTCTCTGGCATATGTCCTACAACTAGGTTTAAGACAACAGCTAAGTGGTACCTTATTCATCCACATGGTCATGTCCATGATCATCCTAATCCTGATAATGTGCCTAACTCTTCAACAGTGCGTAGAACTCTTATCAAATTACATGCCTACTTTTCCTACATCCTTTATGATGCATGGGCCACTAGTTTTCTTTAGTTTACCCACTCCTACTAATGAACAAACCTAACCTTGTAAGGGCATGTTTCTTTGGCATGTTTCTTTTTCGACGTAGATATGAGAGAGATTCCTAGTGCATGTTTGCTATTACTGTTTTCAATCAAAATTGATTACAATATTGTTTTTTATCGGGAAATTCATTAAGCAGCGCTGTTCTTTTTGCATGTTTAAAAATAAAAAATACTGAAAAACAGTATTTATAGAAACCACAATTTTGGGGATTTTTAAATATTTTTTTCATACTTTGGCGGTTAAAGGCATTTCAACACTGATTGAATGCATAAATTAACAAGAAAATGTCAATATTATTCGTAAAAATGATATTCAAATAGATTAACATTGATATTTATCAATGTTTTCAAATGTGTTATTGATTTTAACACTATTTTTTAACACATGACAAACAATTTTTTGATTCTGTTTTTAAACGTGTTTTTTTCAGTATGTTTTTTTCCACTATTTTTCTTGTTTTTCAAATGGATACCAAACAAGCTCTAATTAGTGAGATTAATAGCAATAAAAATAATAGGAATGAAATTAATAGTATTGTGTAAAAAAAAGATGTTAGTTTGTTATATGATTGGTGTAGTATTACTCTAAAATGATAAAATAACTCAAAAATTGTGTGATAGAATTGAAGAAAATTTAAAAGGAAATATAAAATTTGATTTAGTATATACTTATGTTTCATGATATATAGATGAGTGATCCAGTTGTGCTATTATTAACACAATTTTAATACCAAATAACTTTCAGCACTATTTTCTTAAGGAATACCAATGCATATACTATTTTACAATCAATTTTTAGGATTTTTTCGGTAGAGTGACACGTTGCATCATATATTAATTAATTTTTACCTAATTTGAAATTAAAGTTTGAACATTCAAATATGGAAATTGTGATACCATGTTAATATATTAGAATTGATTTGTCAAAAGTTCATGTACATCTGCATTACTTATTAATAGATTAAAAATTTGTATGGTAATCAAAATTGTGATATAAAATTAATATGGTTGATTGTATTGTACAATAATGTGCAACTTATTAATTAAAATTGTACAAAAAATGTATAAACGAAGTAGATTAGTAATATCAAACTAGCTTTTAACCCGTGCGATGCACGGTGAAATTTTAATTTGAAAACAAAGTTGATGTCACTTAAATAGTCGATGTCTTATGCATTTCAAATGTGACATCCGAAAAAATAACCAAATTGTGGCCTTCGTTATTTTTATTTTATTTTCTCTTTTCTTCATCCACTACTGTTAGAAACTTTCCATATAGATAAGCTAATAAAATGTCCTTGATATTTTGAATTTTATCTCTATCTATCTATTTTTTTTGGGAAAGTATATAATTGAATGATATTGAATTGATATTTTTGTTTAGTATTTTTTTATGTTTAATTATAATAATCTTTTTCAAATTTAATTTACTGTTTGTATACTGTTAGCTATCAGTGTTTTAATTATTAATTCAATATCATTCAATTACATAGTTTAAAAAAACTGCATATATACCTTTAATTTTGATAGGTTAGATGAATTATATAACTACAATTTCAATTTGAAATTCACATTCTTAAAATTATTAGAAACAAACCCCGAGAAATAAGAAGTAAAAATTGCCAGAACAAAAACATGGCTACCTTAATCCTTCTATTTCTCAAAATAAATAAATAAATAAATAAAATTATTCCACCCGAACATCTTATAAATAATTCTCAAAAAAAAATACATGACATTTTTGAATTTTGATTTACTGAGTTCATATGGAAGAAGGGGGGTTGAGTGAAACGGAATATGAATTAAATATTATTTATAATAATTAAGGTAATCAATACATTATTAATAGTAAATTATAATGATTAAAGGAAAACATTTTAATGTATTAAATGTTATAGCAATCTCCTACAAAGAAATTACCAAATACGGAAAAAATATAATTAATATTTCTAAAATTTATAATTTAGTTGACGATGAAACATTAGATAAGATATCAAGTCGGAATATTCGTTACCAACTGGAGTTGTTACCATATTTACTTCAGGCCTATTATTTTGTTGAGAGAATAACACATGTATTCTTGTTTTAAAACAAAATTGCTAATTTAAGTTCGCTATTTACCTGTGTTGAACCAAGATAAATATTTATTTATTTACTTATAATTTATTATTATTCATCACATTTACGAAGCGTATATGTGAGAAGAGTGAGAGAGTTGCAAAGAAAATAATTTGATAATTGATTATAACAAAAGTGATTAGCTTAGCATTATTAGTAAATTATCGCAATCAAATGATAACTTTTTTTTGAGGAATCAAATGATAACTTTTAGACATGCAAAATTTATGGATGTTATAATTTTGAAAAAGCAATTATGACATGGACCAATTAAACTTAGAATACACGGAATGATACACATAAAAGATACAGACGATCGAGACTCTTTTAGATCTATTTAAAAAAAAATAAACCATAGGATAACTTTTAGAAATCGTTTAGAAAGTAGCAACGAAACACAATATCTTTTAATTAATAGTTACCAAATAAATAACCTTCTTTTAGAAACACCAGCAAATAAATTACTTTGATTGGAGAACAAAATATTAGAAGAATCTCCTATATGCAGCCACCAAACAGGATATATTTTGATTAATAGTTATCAAATAAATAAATTTTGTTCGAAATACCAAATGAATTATTTTAATTGGAGAAGTAAATATTAGAAGAATTCCCTATGTTTATTCATTTATTACGCCATGTAAATTTACATGCCAATTTTTCGTCACTGACCAATCGCGTTTGACAATTTTAAATACTACATTCAAGAGGATTTTTCCTTTTTGTATGACATTTTTTATACCATTTTTCATTTTGGACATTGTTTACATACCATTCTCCAACTAACTAAGCATGATTTTAGCTACTGAAATTAAATCGGTCAAAATTTAAGACACATGTCCTAAAAACCCTCCCAGTATTTAAAACTTCGACACTATCCCACCCCATTTAAAAAAATAAACGTGGCCTTCCAAACCTTTTATTTTCTTTTCTCTTTTCTTCCACCATTACAGTTAGAAGCTTTCCCCTTCATTCAGGACAACCGTTGATATTTTAAATTTTTTATTGGGAACGTATCTAAAATGTGACTTAAAATAAATAAATATACAAAAGAAACCTACAATCTTTTTTTAGATATTATCTATGGAAAAGGTACATACCGTTGTGTTGAACTGTGTCCCCCAAAACAGAAGATTCCGCCTGATGTACATCTTCACCTACACCACTAAAGAAACGATGTCAGCAAAAACTAAACAACCCAGGAAAAAGGAAAATAACATAACAGACCAATCAATCTTCTTAGTATTACCTATACGGGGAGGGCGAGTGACTCTTTCGCGCAAGTGAATGCCTTCGACAGCGGCCATGAGAACTTCAAATATACAAAGCATCGATTTATTCATGAATAATGCACGTAAACAAAGCGTACAACTGTAAAGTATGAAAGAAAAACTCACCGGACATGCGGGTTTGTCTTTGCTCATCTAATTTTCTCTTGCGCGCCAATCAGCTAACCTACATTGTTCTCTCCGCTTCTCATTTTCGTCCATGACTGGGAAAAAAGTAGAATATAGTGGATAAGAGAATTACCGGATAAAATGTAAACAAAAAACACCAAACACATTTTTTTTATTCCAAAAAATAATAACAAAACAATTACACTTTTAACCGAATTTCAAGAGAATACATAGAAATTTGTTGAGTATTGCTATCCAGAAGTTACTTCACAGTATATATAAAGTGCTCAGATTTGTGCATAAAGTGCTCTAATGCAATATGAGAAGTACTAATAAAGTGCTACAATGCATTCAACCATGAGTGAGTTTGTTTTGAGTGTAGGAAGGAAGAAATCAATACCTGACTCATCACCGTCTTGAGATCTCTGGCGTCCCTTCGTGGGTTGTATTCTTCTACTGACTGAGTTTGTTTTGAGTGTAGGAAGGAAGAAAATAATTTATATATATTTTTATGAAACGAAGTTTCCTATTTCCCTATGTATTTGCTCTCTTTACATCGGTTTTGTTTGGAAACCTGTCATTTCCGTTACCATGTTAGCATTCATTCAATGCACTTTTTTGGTTAATTCTGCCTTAGTCAACTCTCCATTAATTTATACTTTTTATACCATTTTTTAACGGGCTGAATTAAATTTACAAATTGGCGCTAGGTTTTTTCATTCCAGTTCAAACTTTTCAGATGTGATGCAAATTTGAAGGCGCCAAAATTTTCATTTTCAGTTCAAACTACGAAGATGTGATTTAAATTTAAACTTGAAGCAATCTTTTTTACATTAAATAATTACAATTTCCACGTGGCATTTTCTCATGCCAAGCTTGAGATGGGGGTTCTCAAATAGTATATATAGATTTGGCTTCAAAAGAGTTAAAAGAGTTAGTTTTACAAGGAAAACGGGCTCTGTATAGTTCAGAGACAAAGCGAAGAGAAACCCTAGGCGGCCACCTTGGAGATCGGCACGATGGAGAAGGAGTCTGCGATCAAAATCCAGTGCTCAGCAGAAGAGGAAAGGTGATAGATTTTGAAGATGATTACTGCGAGGACAGAGCTAAGGAATTTCAGTTCTGTCTGATCGGCACATTTCATATAGGTGAGCGAATTAACGGTTGGGGCGTTAAGAATGTTTTTCGCAAGATCTGGAAGAACATTGACAACGTAACAATCAGATTTGTAGACTCGAACACCTTCATATTCAAGTTTCCCCGGTATTACAGCTAGGGATCGTGTTTTGAACGGCGGTCCATGGATCTACAATGGTGCTATGCTTCTGCTAAATCATGGAATATAGCGTTAGTGAAATTGACGTGAAGTTTGATTCTTTCGAAGTTTCGGTCCAGAACCGGAATCTTCCGGTTTACCTAATGGATGCCTTAGAAAAAAAAGCTCTTGCTAAGATGGGACCTATTATTGAACCTGATAAGAGGTTTCTTACAGGAGAAGGTGGAGATTACATGAGGGTACGGGTCAAAATTCCTCTTGACAACCCTCTGTGCCGAGGAGGCTTTATCGAAGCCAAAGGCGAGGAAATTTGGCTAGATATCAAATACGAAAGAAACTCGTTTGTATGACGTTGGTGTGGATGCGTGGATCATGATTCTATCATATGCTCGAAAGAAGAAGGTACGCACAGTAGTCCAACGCAGCCCGACTTTAGAAATTGGCTCCTCTATACACCCCTCTGCATAAGAGAATTTCTAAAAGCCATGAAGAAATGACCTTACACGAGTCAGATAGAAGCAACGACAAAGTAGAGAATGAAGAAGGGTGAGTATGGGATTTCAACAGCAAGGGCACAAATCGAAGAATCTGAGATGGACGTAAAAGATGAAGTAACTTATAGCAGAATGATATGTCTGTTATTTATAACCCACTAAGCTCACCTTCACGAGAATGATCAACCACCGAATCGAAAGGCCAAGCTATTCAGTCTAGCCAGCCGACATCAATCATAAACCTCTCAACATAAGTAACAACCCGATGCGGAGATCGAGTTAGATTGGTTAGTCCATTTCTGAAAGAAAAGTTGCAGAGATTAGGTCGTTCTATACCTCAATCCAGTTACAAGAATATTGAGGGTTGAAGAACTAGCGCACAAATGGTAGGGAGTGGAAGAGGAAGGGGACATCAATATGGGATAAGAAAGGCAACCAGGTTTATGAAGATCAAATTCCGCTACAGGACGAGGGAGCTTTACAGAATCCAAATGCACAATTGGCGGGCACTGCTAAGCAGCCTAGCTAGACACAATGAATCTCATAAGCTGGAACGTACGAGGATTTGGAAACCCCCGTAGCGTGCTCTCTCTTCACGATTACGTAAATAGAAAAAAGTCAGATGTTCTCTTTTTAATGGAGACAAAGATGTATTCATGTGAGATATGCTTTCTGAAAACTCGACTAGGTTTTCAGAATGGGGTATTTTATGATTGTGATGATAGAAAGGGAGGTTTAGCCCTCCTAGGAGTTCTTAAGTGAATTTCACAATGATCCCCTTGTCCCGTTATCACATACACGATAAGGTGATAATGGAAGATTCAGGAAGAGATTGTTTTTTCACGAGGTTTTACGGGGGCCTTGTTCGAGAAGAAAGAAATAATTCTTGGCTGCTCCTTCAAAGGTTAAGACCTGGTGGACATGTGTGTTGTGTAATTGGTGACTTCAATGCGATAACAACCAGCTTAGAGAAAAAAGGTGACAGAGTTTTCACCTATAGTCAGCTGGAAGGTTTCCGACAGGTCACTCAACACCTCGAGTTACAGAAATTAAGCTTTAGCGGTGTACAATACACTTGGATGAATAACAAACCAGACTTGGGTGCTATTCGTGAGCACATTGATCGTTGTTTGGTAACATCCAGTTGGATTGATTTGCTTGGAAGAGCTAGGGTGAATCAGCTATTAGTTTGAGATATCGGACCATGTACCTATTCATGTGCTAATTGATGGAGGATGGATGAGACGACATGAAATAAAGCACATATTTTGATTCGAATCAATGTGGCTCCACCACTTTTTTTGCCCTGCATTAGTTAAAGACAAATGGAACGAAATCACCTCTTAAGTTTTTAAAAAAAAACTAAGCTAGATTGGCTTGGGATAAGGCTAATTTTGGCATTATCTAGGCAGCTCTTACGAAGCTGCGAAGGATACTAAGGAAGATTGACGAGGGTGCCCAGACGTCATATGCGCTAAAAGAGAAGAGGAGAACATGTGCAACAATTTCTCAGCTTCTGTTTCGTGAAGAGGAAATGTGGTGTCAAAGGTAAAGAATAGTATGGATGAAAAAAGGGAATCAGAATTAAGGTTTCTTTCATAGATTATCCTCAATTTGTAAGTCCCGCAACTTGATAAAAGTTTTAGAAAATCAAGAAGGGGAGTTGAAAACTAAAAGAAGATAAGTAGTGGGGTTGTTGGAAGATTATTTCAGAACCCTCTTTACCACCGAAGATTCCTCAAGAGCCATTATGGTGCCCTTGCTAAGTGGGTTCAAAGATTTGCTAGCGGCTGAATACAAATGGGAGCTTGAAAAGCATGTCCAAGCCCAAGAAGTAAGGGATGTGTTGAAAGGCATGACTGTTGATTCAAGTCTTCTAAGTGTGTTTTTGGAAGTAATCATTTAGAGTGATGAAAGGCAAAGTTTCTCTAAGTCATCAAGTCTCCAAGGCCTTGAGATATTAATCAAAGCCTCAAAGCCTTGACAACGACTTTCTTATGAAATGTGATCTGACAATCTTGTGTTGCAGGTGTTCAATATGAAGTTCAAGATCAGATATTTGTTTTCAAATATTATAGTTATCTATTGTTCATATGTCTAACATAATGCAGATATCATAATTAGATTGAATCAAAGATCTTTGCTGATACAGTTGTAAAAACTGTGGAGAATGTTCAGAGCTCCAAGGCCTTGAGATATGCCTTGAGCTGGTAACAGTTTTCACAAAGCCTAACTTGATTCTTTCTTGCAGGATTTGGTCATTGTTATTATGATTGTTTAATGAAATTTACAAGTCTTAAACTGGTTTGTGTTGGTTTATATGATTGATTGGTAATCAGGTTAACAGGTTATTTATTTGATTCAGTTTTATTCATAAACTGGATGTCCAAACAGACTTAGTGTTGTTATATATCTGGATTTTGTTTGTTGCTATGCTTAATGTTGTTGCAGGTTTTTCAAACGTGCAATCTTATCACAACAAACTCCAACGGGTATCTACTCAGAGCTGTTTTGAAATGCAGTTAAACAGGATGGGGATTTGCAGGAACAAAGATCCTAAAATCTCTCATTCAGTTGCTGGAAGTAGATAAAAGACTGGTTTGAATTTGAAAGAGAGAAGAGAAATCAAGTGAAAAGAAGGAGAGATACATTCGTGGAAGATCAGACCATCAATCCTCATAACTTCAAGCTTCAATCAGTGCTTTCAGAAGATCTTTCATTCCAGTTTTCCTGAAGAACACATCCAGGCTTTCTCAGCTTATTCATCTACTGTGTTCTTCTATATTGTACCTTGATCTGCTTATCTTCTGTATATCTTATACCTCACAAAACCTAGTGGTTAGTTGTTCAAGTGAACAACAAGAGGTTCTTGTTAGCTCAACAGTTAGTAGCTGATACTAGATAGGTTTGGAACCAAAAGCTGCATAGGTGTACGGGAGTTCACTTAGGCTTGAAGATCTAGGGCTGCTCTGTGTGAGTAATAAGAAGTGTTTGCCCAATCCTGATGGGATTAGATCCCTCAGGCAGAGATTAGGTCCGTTGGGACTGAACACTGTAAATTTCCTTGTGTTCTTTACTTTACAGTTTAGCTATTTATTCTTGCAAGTGATCTAAATTAAACTAGGGTTTACAAACTTTTTGAACTTGTGCTAGTTCAAGGCTTTGAAGTTTCTTTTATACTCAGGAAATTTCTGACTAATCTTACAAAATCTCAAGGCCTTGAGATTTTATGTCTTGTACTTGCATCACTTAATTAAATTCTGTGTTTTAGCTAAAAGTTCCCATACTCTATTCAACCCCCCTCCTCTAGAGTATTTTGGTCCTGTAATTAGTCTACATTACAAACTTTCAATGACACCTTTGAAGGCACCAGAAAGTGACGGTCTATCAGCTTTGTTCTTCTAGAAGTTCTGGAACATCGTAGGTCAAAAGATATTAGATACTTTCTTACAAATCTTAAGTGGAGATGGTTCAATTGAGGCTTTTAACCACGCTTTAATAGCCTTAATACCATCAAAGAAACAAGTACGCAATGTAGTTGGATTTCGTCCTATTAGTTTGTGCTCGACAATCTATAAAATTGTTACAAAAGCAATGTCTAAAAGATTGAAACATGTGCTAATCTTAGCTGTTTTGAAATTTCAAAGTGCGTTTGTGACAGGGCGACTAATCTCTAACAAAATTCTTGTGGCACACGAAATTATTCATTCGATGAAAGCGAGACTCACTGGCATAGAAGGATACCTTGGTACCAGCAATATTGATTTTGTCAATACTGCTGGTAACTAAGTATCACACATGTTAAATGCAAGTTTTTATTCTAGAAATTTGACAGACAACCCCTCTCCAATATCGTCTCGCTAGCACTTAGGTACCAACAATTAGGGTTGAGCACGGACCGGTTTGTCCGGGCAAAGCCTCTATATCCTACTCAACCCAATAACCTCGGGGTGGACATACTACAACCCAAACCTGATCAAATTAACAGAAAATCCAAACCTGATCGAGTGCTTATGACTCGGACCGGTTTGGTCGGGCAAAGTCGGGTTTGGAAAATCAAAATGACATTTTAAGGTGTACTAAATAAACCTATAATAGTAGCAAAATAATAATTAAAATGCAGTTCAGTTCATAGCTCATACAAGTATTACTAATTTCTTTACCAGTTAACAAGTATTGCACTTTTTTGGTATTCAGCTAACATGTATTAATGGATGAAAATAAGTAACATTTCTAAAATCTTTAATTACAGGGTCAAGTTATCAACATACATGCTATTCGGACAGGGTTCGGTAAAAGCGGATATGTAAAAGCGTTACCCATCACCCACCCGTATTTAGCGGGTATGAGAAACACCAACCCGCAACTAACCCTCTTTGTGTCAATTTCACTCTTTTTTGGGTTGAATCGGTTCGGACCGCCCGAGTTGCATGGGTTGGACCGGGTTTTGCTCAGCCCTACTAGCAATATTGATTTTTTCAATACTGCTGGTAGCTAAGTGCCAACGAAACGATAGTGCAGGCGATTTTATGTCAAAAGTCTTTTATTCTAATTAAAATTTTTTGAGTATAATTTTGAATCCATGTGCCTGATTTCATAAACAAAAATAATAATTCCACTAGACATAAATTAAACAAGGCATACTCAGCAATCCTACACATGTTACCATTATGATAGCCCTATGTATTGGTGGAACCCAAACATTTCGCCGACTTTTGTTTTTGAGATAGTTATGTTCGAACTCCAGACCTTATGCAGGGTTTTAAGCACTTATCACTGAGTTAGCAAATGCAAATTTTTATTTTCTCATAAAATCTTTATTCGTCTAATACTTCTACTTACTCACATTTTGTATCTAGTTGCTCAAAATTTTAGGCAAAACATGATTCCTTGGTATATGATTATAACTGTAACGTTGCTGGTGGTATTATTTAAGTACAAAATTAAATCATGCATTCATTCAACTGACAATGACAGAACTGACAATATCAATTGTATGATATCATTAGATATATATAGCTGATTTCTACCACTCCGTTCCGGCTCTTTCTTCTCGTGTTGATTTTTTGACTCGTATCTGGGTCACTTTGACCGGATAATTTCGATAACTAAACGATGGATTTTTATTATATTTTTTTCACCGTGTTATAAAACAACTTTTACTTTACAACACCATGAAAAAATTATCAAAATATTGCATCATTTTGTTATTCAATTCACCCGGTCGGGCTTCTTTTCACATTTCCAATGGAATGTGAGGAGGAATGCCACACTGACAACAAGTCACCGGGTCAAAGTGACTAGGTGAATATTGGTAGAAGTCAAATTGGGAAGAAAAAGCAGGGACAAAGTGGTACCTGAAAGACACTGTGTATGACGACAAGGTCATAGTTCGCGAAATTAATTTTCTTTAGAAGTATAGTTCACAAAATCATTACATGCAAATAATAAGTTCGGATAGGTTGTTGTCTGTTAGTTAATTTTAATTAGGTCCAAGCGGTGAAATATATATATATGTGTGTAATTTTACAGAACACTTGTGTTTGGAAATATTTGGGTGATTTGACAACGACAAAATTAAACGATCGAGACAGACTCAAATGGAAAGGAGAAAAAGCAGTTTCAAAGCATGGTAAATTTATAGCTCGACAGATAACATTGTACTACCATGATGGACATGCATTTCTATTTTATAAAATGGTACCCGTAAAGTTGAATAACCTAATTATTGAAGTGCATGACACGTTCATCTCTTTTCTTACAAAAACCTTAAATTTTTGTCCAGAATGATTATGAAAAAAAGAAATCAAATGAATATGAAAATGAAAGGAATATGAAATCCATAAGATATACCACCCTCTCTTTTCTTTATCTCAAATTTCTTTTTTGGGGACGTCTCCTCTTTTTCTCTACTAGTTAATTCCCCGTGGCCCTAAGGCCACTAAAAAGTAAAAAAATTAATCTTGATTGACTTTGTAGCCACTGATATTCATCTAATCTAACGGCTGGTAGTGAGCCACATGACAGTGATGAAGAGGAAAATGCCATCATGTTTTAGTAAATAGATATTTCTTTTCTAGTAATTACCACTTTATCATTATCCAACCCTACTCACTTTCTCTCACTTACCATTTAACTCCACTTACTTTCTCCCACATTTTTGCCCTCATTTCTATCACATACCTATACGAAGAATGCGTTTGGTAGAGTGTTTTTTTTTGTTTATGGATTAAAATCAAATGAATTATCGAAAGTGTTTGTTTGCAATGGTTTAAAACCTAGTTTTTAATCTAGTTTTTTCGATATTTTGTCTTGGTGAAAACAACCCAACTTTTTGTGATTTTTCTTTTGGTTTATTTCTATAAAACACAAATACGATATAACCCACATAGTAGACGTATTAAATTGAAAATCATCTCTCATTTTGATAGCTCTCTGACTTTTTAGTCATCGAGGTAATTAAAAAGATTGCACGAATTTTTTTCTATACTTTTGCCATAATTTTTTTTTCCACAAAACTCAATTCTCGCATATTTCGAACGATACATTTTATGTGCGATGTTCTTATTATTTAGTATGAATCATTTTTGTGGTGTTATTTCCTTAGTTTATTAGTTTTTTTTGTTGTCCGTTACTCAAAGTGACATCAAGTATGAACGAAATTTCATGTAATCGTTCACTTTTTGTTGAAATTAAGTATGAAAATATGATTATTTGGATGTCATAATACAGTTAATTTGTTCTTCAATTTCTTAATTTCATGAAATCGTTGAAGCTCATGAAGTCTGATTTCTTGTAAATTGCATTTGTTCTTCTTGAATCTATACAAGAAAAATAAGTTGAGGGAATGTTTGTTATTTAATCTACATCATCTAGTTTAAATACCACTACCAAACACATTTCTTCAATTTTTAATCTAGTTTCAAAACCACTACCAAACACACTTATTTAAACAGAATCTCCAAAAAAAAACAAAAGAAATCCACCACAATCCAAAAACCAGTTTTTCCACCAGATCTCATTCTACCATACTCACCCAAAACATAGGGAAAGAGAGAGAGAAAAGCAGAAAGATAAAGAGAGATGAGTCGAGAGAAAGACGGAGAGGGGGTGTAGTACCCCGCATTTCAGTTGGGGGTTATTTCGTAATTCGGGCAAAAATATTTGAGAATTTAAAGAAATTTCTATTTCAAACTTATTCTTGACCTATTTCTAGTTTCAAAGTCTAATGGTGTCACTTGACGTTTATGAATGTCTAGTATCCTGTTTTGGGGACGCTTTGTAATTTTAAAAGTTTTCCGGTATTTGAGTATTTATTAATTTAAATTTCATAAGTAAAAGTGATATGTTGTGTCAATTTTGTTAGTTAGTATTTAGTTTCAAAAATAGCCCTCTTGTATATGAAATTTTATGGTTACCCTAAATTTTTAATAGTTACATAACAACCTTCATTTGTGTATTTTACAATCTCTATCCCTACTAATTAGTCTTCCAACCAAAAATATTTACTTGAGCCCTCATTCACTAATGAGTCAACTACATTATAATATTCACACCATCATTAGTACTTATGCTTTACACATGCATGCAAGTATCAAATCACCCTCCTATTATCTTCACACATCACCACCTAGCCTTTACCAATTTTCATCACTTTCTATATCACTCCCTCACTCTGTAATCACTCTCTCTCATTCGTCTTGGCTGAACCAAACAATGAGACACCACCATCATCATCTTCTTCATCATCACATTTCTCTTACATCAAAATTTCTTCCATGGAAGGGGTTTTCAAGATCTCATGGACTTCAAGCTTCTCCAAGACTACTTCAAGCATCCAATTTATCCTCTCTAATACCTCTTAAGTCTTCTTGTAAGAATCTATTTCCTCTTGTTTTGTGCATTTCATTGGTAGAACCATGTTATTGACAAGAATTTACTTGATCTTTACTTGCATGTGTGTTTTGGGTCTTGAATTGTAACTTTTGAGCATGAATTCCTCGAACCCCTTACTTGATTCTTCAAACATGATGTTAGTATCTATTGCATGTTTAAATTGATTGTATATAAGTGTAAAATAAAGTTATTTTTATTTGGATGTGTCATATAATTAATTTGATCATGTTTTGAGTGCTCTAGGTGAAAATTGCAGATTTTTATAATCTGACAAGTTTGTGAAAAACGTATATTATCTCTAAATTTTGTCTATGTGGAATTTTTAGCTATTTCATATTCTGAAACTAGATTGAAAGAAGGTACTTTTGAGAGAAAAATCAACTACATAGCCTTTTTGGTTAGGGAGATAAGCTCATTCAAAGTTGCATGTTTTCTGAAACTCATTTTTTCGACCAGTATTGCCATTTTTGTTAAAAACTCCATTTCCAGAAACTTATGGCATCTCATCTCATCTTTCTTGGGATGAAACTAGACACATAGGGGATTCATTCTTGAATATTGGCTTTATTCTTATTCTCCAAGTAGTAGTAATTTTCCGTCAAAGTTGAAGTTTTCTACCAAACTTATCTTTGTACTACACCACTTTTTTATTTTCTCTCTTGAATTATTTAATAGCTATGGTTAAGATTCTTGATGATTCAGAAATTAGACACATTTATCTATCTTCTGAATGAGTTGCATAATTTTATGAAATATTTTGATATGGTATATAAGACTCTAAAGTCAGAGCTACAATTCTGTCCAGAATTGTAGTTTCACAATTTTCAGAAAACTTGAGTTTTTGAATTTCTAAGTGTTATATTGGATTTATTTTGATAATTAAACATCATTATGTGTGCATTAATGACATTTAGGACTATGTGGCGTGTAGGTTTGCATTTGTATTATGCATGTGTAAATTGGCTGTAACGAGTAAGTTATACGTATGATTGTAGTCGTAGGAGAGAGCGGTTGCCGTTGGAGTGATAGAATTAGTTTATTTCTTTTGGTTGTGCTACATCTCAGTTATAAGTACATATGTGCAGCCTTTTATTATCAAAATGCGTGTATGTGTATGATGTTTCAAATGAATGCGTTGTTATATGAAAAATTATGAGAATGCATGATTTAAACTCGAAAGTTGTTCGGAATATTTTGTTGATATCGTTTGAGAACCCTTAGAAATTACTTGCGAAATGTTGAATACGATAAAGAGAATTAATAAAACACTTCTAATAGATTTAAAACGATGCACATAGTTGATTTTATTTATGGCTCCGACCGAATGCGCCAAGCGATCCTCCCGTTACCTATGGCTACGGACATTCAAGGAATGCTTTGTAAGGGTCACTACGGTATAGGGGTGTTGACACTTAAGTCCTTTCAGCTATTGTTTTGAGCGAAGATTGACGTATGAGCTCCCTTAACGCTTGGGTAAAATAGGGTTTGTTATACCCTATAAGGAATCCTATATGATTACTTTGTGATCCGTCTATCTACATCGATCCTGCTGGTGGCTCTGGACATGCCTTAGCTAAACTTAACGGTTAATTGAACTTGAAAGAAATTTGACTACTCTATTGATGTTGTTTGTGGCTCTGGATATGCCCTAATCGAGTGAGATGAGTAGAAAAACATTGGTTACTCGTGACTTAATATCGTTATTACTTCAAAATCACTTGTTTACTGTTGATATTTTACTTGTCTTTGAATATTTGAATACTCGTGGTTTATAGATGTTTTAAAGTTGAGAGTTCTCGCTACACGATTAATTATAATTGTTCCAAATTGTTCCCTCAATTACTTGTAATTTCAACTTATGCTTGTGTACGACTCAATGCTTTACATGTCGTAGTGTGTATTTACTCAATTTTTACTGATCCTTTTCTTCAAAACTGCGTCGGCTTTTGCCATTTTAAATCCGTAGGTCATCAATCAAGCTGGGGGGATGGGAATGCGGATCGAGACAAAGACGTTTAGCTTAAGATTAGATTACGTAGTTTTTTTAAACATATTGATCTTGTAAAATTGTCTTCTCAAATTTTATTTATTTATTTATTAGATAAATTGTAAAATTCGTAAACATATTTCTACTTTTGGTTATGGATTGTCTCTTTAACCTTGAACCGAGATCCCGGGTTGTTTCAGTTGGTATCAGAGCATCGATTCTCCGGTTAAAGTGACTTTTGATTTCCATTAGTAGTCAATACGAAAGATAACACGATTTTCAAAATTTTAAAATTAACTAGATAACTGAATTTGAGAATAAATGAAATAAACAAGCCGTCGGCGGGTTTGGGTACTTACGTATTGTTAAACTTTATGTGTACCATACTTGTTGATTAAATGCTAATGACTATATGAGATGTGTATCATGGAAAATTTACTTACCTATTTACATGCGTAGTACTTATTTGCCATGCTTATTTATATCCAAATGCTTGCTATATGTGTGATGCGTATTTATGACCCTTTATGTTTTTATATTATTTTGTCGGTATGAGAGTATCAACATTTTGACTTAGAAGATCCTAAGACACCTCCTTTCTCACCTACGAGTGACGAACCTTAAAAAGTTAGTTGGAATTTGATTTATTTTGAGTTAAATTTGACATGGTTCTTTCCAAATTAGAAAGTTTTTGACAATAAAGCATTAAAAAAATTGGTTTCTGAAAATTATTGGCGTTTCGAGCTACCAAATTCCAAGTGATATGTACCGTTTTGTTTACCAGTCCGCTGGCGCGACTCTTAGTACGACGGTACTATAAGCTGTATCCGTTGTGTAGACTAAGTTGGAACATTTGAAATACGTTCGAGTTGTGATGGAGAGACACGTTGTGTGACGACACGTAGTGTTCTTTTCCCCCTCGTATGCGTGGGACACTTGAGGTGATTGGTTTATCTAATCCTATAAAGGTAAGACGATATTTTTGATAAGAATGAGTCAAATAATTTACGTGTTAGTTTCAATCAAAGTATTTTGTGTCTAAAAGATTTCAAAACTTGTTTAAATACTAGAAAATTTCGAATAGCTTTGTAAACGGGATAACTTGTATGTTGGTCTAGAACTTTCAAAATTTGGCGTCGAAATTTTACTTGAGCTAATTTTATTTGAGTCCTTAATAAGACACATGTGAGAAAATATGTAACCGACCGAGAGCATGTTTTCCGTTAATTAAAGTGTTGCATAAGCATTAGCCTTGCATACAAGTCGCATGTGCATTAGTTGCATTCTTCTGAAGTATGTTCGTAATTTCACTCAAAAGTTTTCTTAAGCTTCGGGGAAGAAGCTTCGTTTTCAGGGGGATATACTGTAATACCCCCTATTTTAGTTGGGGGTTATTTGGTAATTCCGGAAAAAATATTTGAGAATTTACAGAAATTTATATTTCAAACTTATTCTTGACATATTTCTAGTTTCAAAGTCTAATGGTGTCACTTGATGTTCATGAATTTCTAGTATCCCGTTTGGGGGACATTTTATAATTGGGTAAAAGACACTGACCACCCCCGACTTTAGGATTAATTTCAATTAGCTACCATGTGTTTTGGAAAAAGACACTCCGCACCTTTTTTTTGGATGGAGCTGACGGTGGACTAACAGACCAGACCAAAAGACGATTATACCCTCATAATTTTGATAAATGACCTACTATATATTCCCTTTCTTCTCATTTTTCTCTTCCCACTTTCTTCCCTTCTCTTCTGTAACCCTAGCCTCCATCATCCTCTCCTTCCTCTCTCTCATGGAAACTCGCCTTTCCTCCGCCTTCACCGCCGCCGTCCGCCTCCCTCGCCGCACACGGTCACCACCGGCCTTCATCGTCCTCTCCATGGACGCCAAGACGACGGTCCTCGTCACCGAGAAGCTCGGCGAGGCCGGACTCGATCCATTGAAACAGACTGCGAACGTCGATTGCTCCTACAACTTGAGCCCTCACTACAACAAATTCGGCCTCCGTTGACAAAAAAAGTTGTCGCTAGAAAGGCCAAATATGTCGGTAGAAATTCTACCGACAAATAATTTTTTGACGGAAAATGGTCACTACAAGTCGGTCGTTAGTATTAAGGCCGACAAATCTCAATTACGTCGGCAGAAAAAAAAAGCGACAAAATTTTTTGTCGACAGTTTAAATCTAACAACAAATTGTTTCTGTCTCTAGTTTAACTACCGACAAGTAATTTTGGTAGTTTATGTTCATAGGTGACAAATTTTGTTTGTCAATAGTAGACATGCTTTCTCACTTTTACATCATTCTGGCGACATACATGTTTGTCGCCTGAATCACGACGAAATAAAAAAAATTATAGAGATTTTTACATATATGCAGATCTGAAAGTCAAGATCAACCATATATGCACCCAAAAGTAAAAACATAAGCAAACATTTATATGCACCACTGTGCTGAAATCTAAGAACAAGCCTTCAACAGTTGGTTTTTTTAACAAGTCTGCATACTTAGCTAGTTACCGTCCAGTACGGTCATTGTAATTCAAAAGTCGTACGAAGGAAAACAGTACTACTTAGTTAAGTTACAAAACACTTAGTTTGCTGATTGTTTCAAAGTTCAAAAAGTTCATAAAACCCAAATTTGCTGATTGTTTCTACGATGTGTTGTACGATCGAACTGCATGTCCAGAATCACCGGCAAGTGGGTCCTTCGATGCCCTGAAGCTGTGCAATGCAACCGACGCTAAAACCTGCAAACAATGAAATAAATAATCACAAACTTGTGGCTGTATGGTTTAACACCAGTGAATATCTGCTACGATACACGTCAACAGCCTGCCTAGTTAGGTATGTACTCATGCTGTCGTTGAATATATGTTTTCATACATTGGACTTACAATTACTGCATACGGCATATAGGACAGCCAATGTACAAGTACAGTTTCATCTAAGAATACCTCCTTACATATGCAGATATCATACAGTACGTTGAACTAATTTCGGCACAAAATGTGTTGAATACAAAGCACAAAATGGTGGCTAGCACGACTAACATTCTGGAAAGAGAACTATTTAAAAATTTGCCTAGCAACCTAAGTTCATGTCAAATAAAGACCTGAAATACAGTTTCAGGTTGGTACCGTTTTCTGCGAATAGAGCACAACATGCATATGCATGATGTCAGACATCATACTTTTCCAAAAACAACATTATTAAGTATTGTAGAATTGAAGCAGCCTAGAACACTTATTTGAAAAGAAGCTGTCTTCAATACGTAGTCAAAGAGACTTTAATTCCGACGTAATAAAAAAAAATTGTAGAGACTTCAGCCAATGCAAAATTAACAATGCTGGAAATGGTGTGCTAGCATGGCTGACTCGTCGTACACATTCTCGAAGAGGAAGGCTTTTCAAATTGCCTAGAAACCTAAGATTAGGTCCTACAGTGGACGCATTCAATTGCAAGCCACAATCTACAGAACTGTGTAGCCCATTCGCATCCAGCAGCCATCTTAATTACCGTATTCAGTATTGAATTTGGTATAAGTACAGGCAATACAGGAAACTGTAATCGAATTTATTAAAAGTACGATAATTGTATACGTATTAAGTACAGGCACAACACGAAACTGGAATCGAATTTCTTAATAGCACATGTGTTGTCTAAACTCAATTTCTTACGTACTAAAGGTACACTGTTGTCTAATATAAACTGGAATCGAATTTCTTACAAGTAGCCAATTAACAGCAAATATTTTGTCTAATAATTTATACATTACAGGTCCAGTCATTATTAAGCATGCTTGTTTCGTAACTGGTGAGGTTATGCATATACGTATATTATGTATATAGGCATATTGAAGTAATAACATGAAAGCATTCACGTCATTTAACGTATAAACATGTCATGTGTATATATATGGACAAGAAGTACACGCATTCATTATTTATCTTACCTCATTGACTTTCTGAACCGAAAGATTCGGACCCCTCCTCGGATTCCCTCTCAGATTCCTCCTCTGCATCTGTTTCACAATCCTCTTGAAGTTGCACGCCCTTCAAAATCAGTTTCTCGACATTGGATATCCTCTTCTCGAGGGCCTCATTACGCCTTTCTGCAGCCAATGCCCTTCGTCGTTCAGCTTCAGCTCTTCTTCTATATGCACTTGCCTTCTTTTCTGCTGCTTCAGCCCTTGCTAGCGATTCAGACACGCCGTCATCGTAAGTCCATGCAGTCTTTGGGACCTCACCTCCACCATAGCCAGCAACAACACCCGGCCTTCTTCCAAGTACCGCCTCCACAATCTCTTCTTCAGTTAGGTCATGATCCACGTCGTTGTCTCTCATTTCTTTCATTCGATTCTGTCATTTTACAACATTTCACTAAGTGTCAGATATAGGTTTTGAAAATAACATGTTTTCGTAAGAAATCAAAACCAAACTTACATATTTTTGCAAGGCTTCATGCGACAGCCAGACAGATGTGCCACTTTTGCAATGCGTGTTCTTGTAGTTTTCAATGAGTGAGGGTTCTTCCTACAAATTTATTTTCATTGAGTGTCACACGTATACGTGAATGCGTATTATTATAAACGGATGAGATCAAGTTAAACACATTACCATCTCGTGCAGGCGCTGTACAAATGTCTTCGAACCGGAACTGTGCAGATTCTTAACATGCTCTCGATTGGTAGTACCTCTTCTACTCTTAACCTGTGAATATATCGTAACAAAATTTTGAAAGGAACTCCATAACATGGAACATACATAAATTCTAGACCATTTATTATATCGGTTTTACCTTGCAGGGCTCGGACTGAAAGTACGAACACAAAATCTCCCAATCACTTTGGGTTACAAGCGGGGATGGATGACGCCTTGCTTCAGTATGGCTTTGGAAACTCTTGTAATGTCTATGCAGCTTGTATCTGTAGTCGCTGTATGCTCTGCTGCACATGGAATTAATGGCACGAACGATATGCTTCTTCGAAAAATCCAGATTAAACATCCCCTTAAACGATAAAATACAGACAGTCAATTAAAACATGCGAATTTAAATTACTAATTCACTTTCAAGTTAAATCCAAGAACTCAGAGAGAACTAATAAATAAAGACATGGAAAATCATTGTAAACGTAAATAAACATGAACCATGCAATAGCTGCACTCACAAGTAGGTGATCGAAGATGGGTTTCCTGTGATGATCCTCCATTTTCTTCCATGACGGACATCTAGCCTGTGCATGCATGCGTACAGCAACACCAACCTCAGCCGTGAGCTCCAAACGGCCATCACCCACTGGTCTCCGCTTCCCCAGGGGAATGTACACATCGATCTTTCCTCCAATTTTTTTGGTCTTACTTCTGATACTTAGCCCACGCGTCACTCCTCTTCCAGTCCTAGTTGTTTGGGGAGCTACGTACGAGAGAAGAATTAATACATTACGAAAAGCATCAAATTTCAAGTAAATAAAAATATTAATAACTCGTATGCAACCGTATTTAAGAATCTACATAACTTCTACGATACATACATTCGACAGCCACGTTCTCAGCATGTCCCGCAGCAGTTGGTGGTGTTTGTTCCACTGTTCTGGATGTCAGACGACGCGACCTTCTAGACGAACCACAAGGCACCACATTCTACGATAAAACGTTAAATAAGACACAACCAAACAGTAGCTCACTGTTGAAAAGAAATACGTTAAACTACTACTTACATCACCAGCAATCTCATCGTCTGACGGATCTAACCCTTCCATTTCAGCATCTCTGGCGAATTTGTTCCGAGCAGTTGTCCTGGGGTTTGATGCTGCATGTTTTCTTTTCAGCAACCTCCTAGGCGTCGATCGGTTCGATCTTCTTACAACATCCTGTCTCGTAACATGCACGACATTCTACCATAAATTACACACATTACCCGGGCACAAGATTAAGTTAAAAATTAAAAAAATAGTACTGCTACTTACAGCAGGGTCCATGTCATCGTCAGAACGAATCGAGTCGACTTCAGCATTTGTACCGTTGTTGTTCCTTGCAGTAGTCCTGGAATTTGACGATGTTTTTTTCCTGGTCAGCCTAGCAGGTGTTAACCGATGGGACCTTCTTTCAGGAACAACCCGTGTCGTAACCTGCGTCACAGTTTTAACAAAATTGCACAATAAAAAGTTAAGGAATGGACACACAATTTGGAGATGATTATTAAGAAAAAAAAGGTTATATTTATACTTACATCAGGATCTACGTCATCCAAAGACAGATCCCACACTTCCCTTTCCACATGTGTTGTGGAGTTGTTACGAGGATTCGTCCTGGGATTCGACGCCGCTGCTGTTTTGTACACGTTCCTGTTTGGTCTCAATCGATGCGATCTTCTGATGCCAACATCCCTTCTCGTACCCTGCATCGCATATTCATTTAGAAGCGAGCAACTACAACTTTTGCCAAGTATGTTGAACAATAAATATTTCAGAAGCCGTATGAAAATTACCTCATCGCTGACATGGACATTTTCCTCTTCCATTTGAAGACTGGTAACCGTGTTCTTCCGAGACTTCTTCCTGTTTTGTGATGTTATGTCTGGTTCCTGGGAGTTTCTTCTACGAACTCTGCCCTCGGCACGTTGAGCTGCAGCTAGTCTCGCAACCAACAGTTCAGGTGGTAGCCGAAAGAATTCCTTCATGTCAAATACAGGACATTTGTAAGACAAGGTAAGGAATGAAATAGGATTGAATGCAGTAACAACATATGCATACGACAATAAAATCTTGAACATTACCTCATCGCTGTCATCATCGACGTTTTCCTCTTCCATTTGAACAGTGCTTGTAACGGTTTTCTTCCGAGATTTGTCGATGGAGTGTGTTCCCGCATTTTCTTTCTCCAGGGAGTTTCTGCTGTGAACTATTTGGTCACCACCCAACTCCGCAGGTACTGTAGGTGTCAGTCTCTGAGGTGTTGGTCGTATGGAGTCGACTACTGCAACATCCTGTGGCATAACCTACGTCACATTTGGAACAAAGTGTTACACGTTTTAGCGTACAAATCAGCCAAAGTTTGAAAGCAATTGCAACTACCTGGCTACTTTCGGGTTCATTTTCCTCTAACCCTCCAATTTCAGGAGTCGCATCTTCCCTTGTGTCAGTAGTGTTAGCCATGTCGGTTCTCAATCTAGGGGATCTTCTTATGCGCCTTTGGGAGTCAGTTACCTGTATGCGATATACACATATAGGATGTCATGTTATGAAAACTGTAAGGAACGGTCGTTTACATTTAACTTCAAACAACTACGTACCTCAGTGTCCACCAGTACTTCGTCTGTCCTCCCAACATTATTGGAGGTCTTTGTCCTCGTCGGAGTCGCCATTGTAGCTTGTGACTGCTGGTCCTCCAAGAAGACATCATTGCCAGCTGCATCTCCAGAAGGATGGTCAGTTGGAACAGTTGCAACCACATTTTAATTCTTTTTGACCTTCTTTGCAGTGGACATTCCTGCGTGCACGCGGTCAATATAAATTATGAAACCATTACATATACGTTCTGAAAAGATCGAATTTGATTACGAAGTAGACCCATATTGTCGATATTGTCGATTAATCGCGTAACCATCGACAAAAAATCGTCTGTCGACAAAAAAACTGTCAACAAATGTCATATTTTTTGTAGTGCCTGAGGGATTGTGCACTAAGATCTCGCTCTGCGATGCTTTGATTGTCCATATCTCTTCACGAACCTCCTTCGTTCGTTCCTCAACGATAGCAGCGACGAAGACGACAAAGAAGAGGATGTCAAAATTGGGAATGTTTCAGATCTGTTCTCTCTCTATCTCTCTCTCTCTCTCTTGAATCGGCCGGTGAAGACCTCCATTGGGTCGCCGGCGCAGGCGAACGACCAACCAGTTTCTGGGTTGCTGAGTGAACACAAATCCATAGCCTTGCGTGAAATCACCCATCTTATTTTGCTTCTCCCACTTAGTTCAAAAAAACCCACAATCTCTATTTCTCCACTTTCCCTCTTTCTTGGTTTTTTCAAGTGGATTTGATTGAAAGATTTGAAGTGTTTGAAAGAAGGGGTTGTTAATATTCAGATCCATCGTTCGGAGCCTGAAGACGACTGTGAAACACCTTAGTTTTGAGAAGGTAAAGAATTTTCTTCGATCTGAGTTTGGGTTCTCGTGGATTGGAGGGAAGAGAGAAAGTTTGGTTGGGTTTAGGTCATGTCGACAAGTATTGAGAGTCGGTGGTTGGTTTCGCCGGAAACAGGGGTGGTGGGCATAGATGGTGCTCGGCTGTTCACCAATGTTCTTGCTCAGTTTCAGAAAGAGTAGAAGGAGTCAAATAAATCTTCTTGGAGTGGCAAACATGTGCTGGCAATTGTTTGGAGTTTATGTTTTTGGTTCTATTCGTCTTCCATGGACGTAGTTGTTTTTGTTGGGTAAAGTAGTTCAAAGTTATTGCTAAGTTTCAGAATAAGTACAAGGTGTCTTCAAGAAACCACAAATTTGCTTTGGTGAGTGGCAAATATGCGCTGGCATGTTCTTTGGAGTTTTTGTTTGTGGTTTTATTTCGCTTCCATGGATAATGTTTTGTTTGAGTAGCAGGTAATTGTTGTTGTTGGGTAAGTAGTTTGATGGTTGTGTAGCTATTTTTTTTTTTTTGAATATTTAATGGAGTGTTCTTGGTGTTCTTGATGAGAAATGATGGGCAGTATTGTCCAAAAAATTCACAGGGGCAATATTAGCCGAAATAATTCAATCAACCACTTTTCTAACCGAACCTAACAGAAGGGTGCAAACTGTCCACGGAATATTCGGTTAAATGGGTGTGGAGTGTCTTTTTCCAAAACACGAGGTAGCAGGGTGGAATTAATCATAAAGTGAGGGGTGGTCAGTGTCTTTTACCCTTTATAGTTTTGTAAAGTTTTGAGGTATTTGAGTATTTATTAATTTCAAAAGTAAAAGTGATATTTTGTGTCAAATTTTGTTAGTTAGTATTTAGTTCCAAAATAGCCCTCTTGCACATGAAATTTTGTGGTTATCATAAATTTTTGATAGTTACATATCAACTCCTCATTTATTTATTTTATAATTTCTACCCCAACTAATTAGTCTTCTAACTAAAAATATTTACTTGAGCCCTCATTCACTAATGAGCCAACTACGTTATAATATTCATACTCTCATTAGTACTTATGCTTTATACATGCATGCAAGCATCAAATAACCCTTCAATTATCTTTTCACATCACCATCAAGTCTTTACCAATTTCATAACTTTCTATATCATTCCCTCACTCTCTAATTACTCTCTCTCACTCTTCTTGTATGAACCAAATAATGAGACACCACCATCATCTTCTTCTTCATCATCACATTCCTCTTACATCAAAATTCCCTCCATTGAAGAGGTTTTCAAGCTCTCATGGACTCCAAACTTCTCCAAGACTACTTCACGCATCCAATTTATCATCTCTAATCCCTCTCAAGTCTTCTTGTAAGAATCTATTTCCTCTTGTATATTTGCATTTTAGTGGTAGGATCATGTTATTGACAAGAATTTACTTGATCTTTACTTGCATGTGTGTTTTGAATCTTGAATTATAACTTTTGAGCATGAATTCCAAAACCCCTTACTTGATTCTTCAAACATGATGTTAGTATCTATTGCCTGTTTAAATTGATTGCATCTAAGTGTAAAATCAAGTTATTTTTAGTTTCGTGTGTCATATAATTGATTTGATCGTGCTTTGAGAGCTCTATGTGAAAATTGCATAGTTTTACAATCTGACCAGTTTGTGAAAAATGTATATTATCTCTAAATTTTGTCTCTGTGGAATTTTTAACTATTTCATATTTCTGAAAATAGACTCAAAGAAGTTAATTTTGAGAGAAAAATCAACTCCATGTCCTTTTTTGGTTAGGGAGATAAGCTCATTCTAAGTTGCATGTTTTCTGAAACTGAATTTTTAGACCAGTCTTGTCATTTTTGTTAAAAACTCCATCTTCAGAAATTTATGGCATCTCATCTTTATTTGGATGAAACTGGAAATATAGGTGATTCATTCTGGAAAATATTGGCTTTATTCTTATTCTCCAAGTAGTAGTAATTTTCCTTCAAAGTTGAAATTTTCTGCTAAACTTGTCTCTGCACTACACCATTTGTTTATTTTCTACCTTGAATTATATAGTAGCTCTTGATAAGATTCTTGATGTTCCAGAAATTAGACACAATTATCTATCTTCCGAATGAGTTTCATAATTTTATGAAGTATTCTGATATGGTAAATAAGGCTCTAAAGTCAGAGCTACAATTCTGTCCAGAATTGCAGTTTCACAATTTTTAGGAAATTTGAGTTTTTTAATTTCTAAGTGATATATTGGATTTATATTGATAAGTAAACATCATTATATGTGCATTAGTGAAATCTAGGACTATGTGGCATGTAGGTTTGCATTTGCATTATGCATGTGAAAATTGGTTGTAACGAGTACGTTGTACGTGAGATTGTAGACGTCGGCCTCGTAGGAGAGAGCGGTTGCCGTTGGAGTGATAGACTTAGTTTCTTTCTTTTGGTTGTGCTTCATCTCAGTGGTAAGTACATATGTGTGGTCTTTTCTTATCAAAATGCGTGTATGTGTGATATGTTTTAAATGAATGCTAAGTTATATGGAAAATTACGAGAATGCATGATTTAAACTCGAAAGTTGTTTGGAATATTTTTTTGATCTATTTTGAGAACCCTTGGAAATTACATGTGAAATATTAAGTATGATAAAGAGAATTAATAAAACACTTCACATATATTTAGGACGATGTACACAGTTGTGACTATTTATAGCTCAGGCGGGAGGCGCCAAGCGATCCTCCCGTTACCTATGGCTACAGCCATTGAAGCAATACTTCGTATTATAGGATAGAACTTAATTGTTCACAAATCTGCCCCTGACAAGAAAAAATGTACCAAAGTATTGCGGCCAAGGGGTTTGTAGAGCTATAGAGTGCTACTTATACTTGGAAGGGTCACTACGGTATAGGGTGTCGACACTTAAGGCATTTTAGCTATTGTTTTGAGCGGGGATTGACGTATGGGCTCCCTTAACGCTCTGGTGAAATAGGGTTTGATATACCCAAGAAGGAACCATTTATGATTACTTTGTGATCCATCTGTCTACATTGATTCTGCTGGTGACCCTGGACATGCCTCAGCTAAACTTAACGATTAATTAAACTTAAAAGAAAGTTGAATACTTTATTGATGTTGTTTCTGGCTCGGGATATGCCCTAATCGATGAAATGAGTTGAAAAAAATTGGCTAATCGTGACTTAATATCGTTATCAGTTCAAAATGACTTGTTTACATTTGATATTTTACTTGTCTCAGAATATTTGAATACTCGTGGTTTATAAATGTTTTAAAGTTGAGAGTTCTCGCTACGCGATTAATTATAATTGTTCCAAATTGTTTCCAATTCTATTACTTATAATTTCAACTTAAGCTTGTGTGCGACTCAATGCTTTACATTTTGTAATGTGTATTTTCTCAGTTTTACTGATCATTTTCTTCAAAACTGCGTCGACTTTTGCCATTTTAAAACTGTAGGTCATCAATCAAGGTGGGGGGATGGGAACGCGAATCGAGACGAAGGCGTTTATCTTAAGATTAGATCACGTAGTTTTTTTAAAAACATATTGATCTTGTAAACTTGTCTTCTCAAAGATTATTTATTTATTTATTTATTAGCTAAATTTTAATATTCGTAAACATATTTCTACGTTTTGTTGTCGATTGTCTCTTTAACCCTGAACCGAGATCCCGGGTTGTTTCAGTTAAAATTAACTAAAAAACTTGATTTGAGATTAAATGAAGTAAACAATCCGTTGGGGAGTTTGGGTAATTACGTATTGTTAAACTTGATGTCTACCATACTTGTTGATTAAATGTTAATGACTATTAGAGGTGTGTATCATGAAAAATTTACTTGTCTATTTACATGCGTGGTGGTTGTGTTCTTGTTTGTGTTAATTTTGTTGTTGTTAACTAGGGGAGAGATGGGACACGAGAGGGAACATTTGAAGAAGGTCGGGGGTATTAAGAATCAAGGTGCCTTGAATGTACATGGGCTTGGAGAGGAGTTGGCGACGAAGCGGGACAAGAAACTGACCAAACGGAGGAGCAAAATGAAGAGAAAGCAATCTGCAGAAGCAGACCGTTTGTGCGAAGAGCACGGGCCTTCGTGCGAAGAGAATCCAGAAGGCGGCCAAAAGTTGTTTTTGCTTGGTTTTGGTATTTCTTTGGGCACAAGCTGTATTGTATGCCTATATGAAGGCTATAGGTCGTGCTTTACATTGTGTGTGTTGTATTCCTGGTATTTCTCTCCAATAAAAAGGAGTTTTTCGGATCGTGGAGGTAGCTAGCTTATCGCTAGCTAACCACGTTATATTAGTGTGTTCTTGTTCATCATATTCATCGTTATCTGAGCTCTTCCCAGATCATAACAAACTGGTATCAGAGCATAGGTCCGGTGTTCCAAGAACAAGATGGAGCTAAAGGGCATCGATTTCACAATTCTGTGAAATTCAAAGCTAGGGTTTCACAATCTAGGTGGAGCACGCATTCGGGGGTTACGGATCTTGACAAGGAGCTGCAGATAAGATGACCAAGAGGATGACCAAGATCGACAAGTTCAACGGTAGGAACGACTTTAGTTTGAGACATATTGAGATGCGTGTGTTGTTGAAACCCGACATTCGTTGGCTGCTCTTGGTGACATACGAGAAGAAAGCAGATACAACCATCGCCGCTGAGTTTGACGCGATGATGGCGGCCAATGGAAGCTACGGTGACGTATGTTCAAACAGTAGAGAAAAGAGACACCGGTGGACGAAGGATGAATTCTAGATCTGTAGGTTTGGCTGCAGGTGGAGGGTACTTCGGAGGATGGTCTAGTTCTCTAAGCCCCATTGGGGACAAGGGGCAATTCGTGCTCTTGACGAGGAGACAGATAGTGGAATAGGGGAGTCTCTGACGAGATACACGACACGTGAAGCGGGCACGTATTGGGGGTTTTGTTGTAGGGACTAGTTGGGAGTCCGAAAAACAAACGAATTTGTTGTAGGAACTCAGTGGAAGTTGGAACAACAAGCATGGGTTTCGATTGCAGGAACTCGTCCGTTGTTGGGGCACTAATAGGGTTTTATTGCAGGAACTTGACGGGAGTTGGAGCATCGCTGGGGGCACACGTTGCAGGAACTTGGCGAAGTTGGAGCAACTTGTGAATTTGTGGCTACTGGAGAGGACCGGCTTATTCAAGCGCGAGCGGGCGAGGGGATTCAAGGCAAGGTGGAGATTTGTTGGGAATCAAGGTGCCTTGAATGCACTTGGGCTTGGCGAGGAGTTGGCGATGAAGCGGGGCAAGAAACAGACCAAACGGAGGAGGAAGACGAAGAGAAAGCAATCTGCAGAAGCAGACTGTTTGTGCAAAGGTATTCGTGCGAAGACTATTTGTCTTCGTGCCAAGAGAATTTAAAAGGAGACCAAGTTGTTTTGTTGTTCGTTTAGCTCGGTTTTGGTATTTCTTTGGGCACAAGTTGTATTATAGGTCTATGTAAAGGTTATAGGTTGGGATTTACATTGTGTGGGTTGTATTCGTAGTGTGTATCTCCAACAAAAGGAGTTTTTTGGATCGTGGAGGTAGCTAGCTCATCGCTAGTGAACCACGTTATATCGGTGTGCTCTTGTTCATCATATTTATCGTTCTCTGAGCTCTTTCCAGATCATAACAGCGGTAAATAGTAGATACCCATTCTGTAATCTCCGTTCCCTTTTTCATCGGAGAAAGAGGAGATACGGAGTGGCAACTCGTTTAAAGGGAGCTTTAAGTGCATGTTTGGGAACAATATTTCAAGTTGACACATTAATTCAAATATGTTTCATCTCATAAAAAATAAATTAAAATATGCTAAAGGGCTTAATCTCATTTGGCATAATATTTTTGAAAACATATTAAATATGTTTTGAGAATGAAAGGTGTAAATTTTTTAATCTCTTAATCTGTAGATTCTTTAAAATTATGCGAATTTTCGGCTCATACTAAATAATTTTGCGATCTTGAGCGACTTTAAAGTTCTAGCTAGCTTTTCTCTAAATTGTTTCAAAAGAATATCTTGGCATTTTCTATTGACACCAAACATGCTCTAAATCAACTGGTGCACGTAGCTGAATTATGTAGACTTTCCCTTCGGCCTAAAACACTGTTAGGTCGGCTTTGTGAAATATTAATTTCTTACTTGTGTCTGATTATGTTTTGGAAGATACTAGTTGGAGATATAATGCCTAATTTACTTAGTTAATACTAGTAATTGCGTTTACTTTTAAATTAAACATTGTTTGCGATAAAAGGTTCATTAGTGAAGAGTGAAGACGGTGGTGCTTGATGGGCTGGTCACCTAACACACTTGTAAACAAGAGGGGACCAATTTATTTTACATTTTCCTCCGTTTTGTTTTGTCATGCAACTTTATTTGCAAACAATCAACTACGTGGCTCAAGATGCTTAGACTAACACACTCATGATTGTGGTTTGTAGAATTATATTTCCTCCGCATCATCTCTTTTCTACGTTTTCTTTTTGAGATTGTCTTGTCTTTCTTTAATTTCCATTTTTAGTAACTTGTTGTGATTTAATGAAAAAATTGTCCTTAAAAAATACCTCACAACATTTCGGGTAGACTTCACCATGTAATTATGTGTGTGAACAAGGGATATAAAGTTTAAATGCACAGCTTTCTTAATAATTGTTTCTATATTATATGAGAAATAAATGATACGGAGGAAGTATAGTACCATGTAGTGATTTTTATAGTCCGTATATATTTGTACATGTGTTATGGCCTTGGAGATTTTGGCAGTAGGTGAGAGGCTGTAGTCGTTCTGCAACACTCTCAATTTTTTAGTCAATGACTAAACTGTATTATTGACCAAAGCTCGAGGGTCATTGTATAAATATCTTCTAGAGAGATTTAACCAATGTTCTTGGGTAGGTTGGTAACCAAAGCAAGGTTGGTGGGCTAATTTATGAATACTTTTGAAGTTGGAGCAAATTTATAAGTTGTGGAAGACAGTCAAGAATGTAGTGTCGGGTCACTGCCACGTGGACCCATCAACAATCACATGTGTCCTCACAACTGTGCACATTATAAACATCAGATCATGCCATCTCGCATTTTGAGAGATCATGAAACAGAGTCCCTCGCATCTCATCACTTCGTACAGAAGCTAAGGGTTCTAGTGGTTTGGAGGCTGGAATATGGCACTACGCATATGGGATCCGTCCTAGATGCGACCAGTACTGCGTCATAAAGCATGTATGCAAACACTTTCCTTCAACCTTCAAAATTCTTTAAGTAACTGTCTTCGTACGAAGACCTTGCACCTTCGTGCGAAGACTCTTCGCACATGAAGACATGGGCTGATTCCACGAAGATTTTTATGCATTTGCTGAATTCTGGCTAAGTATACTTCTTCGTAGGAAGACTTTATGTCTTCGTGCGAAGACCGACAATTTTTGCATTATTTTGGCTTCTTTGTTCAGTTCCTCGTTTCCGAAGTTCGTTTCAGTATCCCACTTGACCTCCAAGATGTAGTTACCTTTCATAGACAACACGAAATAACTCGCGATCATATCACAATAAATGCATTAAAATATACAAAAAACACCCATATTCGAAGATGAACACACATGAACTCAATGTTACCAATTAAACCTCAATTTGCTCAAAATAACGCAAAATTATCCATTTTAGCATACGAAAACGTAAAAAAGTAAGCATGAAGATAACTCCAAAACTGGTGTTATCAACCAGTACGTGCAACGGAGCTGACTTATTCTACCGTCTTCTTTATACTTGACTGACGTCACCCGTGACAGCCTCCATGGATTTAGGGTACGACGCCTTATAATGGGTCGTGGCTCGTCTGTACGACCACCTGTCTCCCACTAGTTTCTCTATTCTGACTATTATATACGGGCTGCCATTTTGTACTAAGATTTTTCTGTACCGAATTGCTGCAAACAAGCTGTCTCTCTCCCCTATAGTACAATACTGCTTATTTCAAACCCTTACTCTATTTCTCTTTAGCCATTTGATCTATCTCGTACTTTTTAGATTATTAACTCTTGATTACCTATAATTCGAGCAGGAGTGATTAAGAATTACTACCTCTGTTTCTTTTCTTTCACCTTACTTTACTTTTTGACACTATTCACTGGGTCACTTTGACTCGGTGATCTGGTTAGCAAAACGATACACGAATTTGTTAATCTTTGCATGATCTTCTTCTAGAGTAAACTTTGATCTACCATACTATGAAAAAATCGTCAAACAATTATATCGTTTTACTATCCAAATCACCAAGTCAAAGTGACCCAGATACGGGTAAAAAAGTCAACCTAAGGTGAAAGAGAAGAAACTGAGGTAGTACTTCAGACGAACCCCATAATTTCCCAGTAATCTCAGAATATCCAAGTTTCAGCTAAAAATAAAGTCTTCAAAAATTACATTGGAGCCCCTCAATTTCTCAATCTCTACATAGTGGCCACAACTTTGAAATCACCTTCTAGATATTCCCTGCTGAACAATAAAATGTACACACTGACTCAAAATTTTAAAATATTATAATTTAACCCATATAGAATTTCAGGGTTTAACAATGTAGTTCTAACAAGGAGTCTTAGATCTGTGAATGCAACCAAACTATGCTTGAACATGCCATGGCCGCAACAAGGGAGATAGGAGGCTCCATCCAGGTTGCCCGCCAATAGAAAAGTACAGTAGCATTAAATTACATAATATAGAAAGCTATCATCACTACCTCTCAACTGAAAACAAATGTAACAACCTAAATGAACCAATTCAATATTCAGTTCACAAACACATGTAACACCCTCAAATTGCATATTATATAAACCCATCACCACTCCCACAATTTAAACAAGTAACAGCCTCAATTGAAGCAGTTCAAATTTCAGTTCATCAACACAAGTAAGAGACTGAATTGAAGCAGTTTAAATTCAGTTCATCAACAAATTTAACAGATTGAATTGAACCGGTTTCAATTTCAGTTCATCAATACATGTAACAACTTCAATTGAACCAGTTCCAATCTCAGTTCATCAATACATGGAACATCCTAAATTGAACCAGTTCCAATTTCAAATCAGCATGTCTGACCAAAACCACAAATAAAACCCATAAACCAGTTCTTTTCAGTTGAGGTTGAAGCCCAATGCACAGTCGAAACTAGTGAACAGAAGAGAGGGAAAAGAAGAAAGGCAGACAGATTAGGGTGATACCACACCGCTGAAATCAAGAAAACATTTCGAATAAAACAAATATCACAATTCACAGTAACAGCATTGTTCACAGTCAGGGATGATCTTGCTCGTCGCCGTAGCCGTCGGAGATTCCACTGTCATTACCCTCGTCCAACGTTGCCAACCTCACTAACCATCGTCGCCTCTCAGTGTATATGTGTTTTTGTGTCGGCATGGTAATCAAAATAAGAGGGAAGAGACGAGAGCCCAACAATGCAGGGTTTAAGGAGGTTACAGGGGCTAAGAATTCTTTATTTGTTGGAGGTAATTTTGTCAACACCATTGCACCTAGCTATTCGGCAAATCTTATCCAGGCTGTTATAGCCTGGGGGGTACTCGAGCAAGAACTATGAAACGAAATCAAGAACGAGACAAATTTTTAAAGTGGTTCACTAACGAATTCGTAATGAACCCGCTAGCTACCTTCACTGTAATACCCCGTATATTTTCTGGGGGTAAATTAGTAATTTCAAAGTTGGATTAAGTGAAATACGAGTTTAATCGTGAAATTAGTATCGGAAAAATTATTATGCTTATAGTTGAGAAGTGTGTGTGAGAGTCTAGGTAAATGTTAGAAATAATGTTTTATCTTTTATGTGTTAGCTAGTAATTTGATGTTTCTTTTTTCCCCCTCAGATTTTGGCTTTTTCCATTACTACCTCACTGCTAATTCGTTTCTTGATTATTTACTCTCAAGTTCTTATTCCAATACTTTGGTGAACCTCATTAAAATAAGAGATGTCTAGTCCATCAATCAGTGTATGTATGCATATACTCTCTTGTCACATCAACACCATCATCTCCATCACTTTT
Source organism: Linanthus parryae (assembly GCA_023055425.1). NCBI lineage: Eukaryota > Viridiplantae > Streptophyta > Magnoliopsida > Ericales > Polemoniaceae > Linanthus > Linanthus parryae. Next base: position 97,759,534 of record JALGPY010000004.1, on the reverse strand, counting down.
TATTAATTCCTCTAATTTCTTGTACATCTTTTTCTCCTCAAGAACACTCAAAGAAACCCTCTTCTCTCTCCACAAGCTCCGTTCCCGGTTTTGAAGCTCGACCTGCACAAAACTCCACCCAAACTTCATTTTCTAGCCTTAAAATCATGAAAACTTGAGTCCAAGCATAGTATGACCATGGAGGGGAGTTTTTCCACCCATTCTTCTCATGAATTGAAGGCCAATTCCACCCTTTACCTCACCATCCTCTTGAATCTTGGGATAAACTTTCTTCTAGTCTTGAATTCATGCTTGCATGTCCATGTTTAGCTTTGATTAATGAAATGTCATCTTAGTTTTCTTCATTTCCATACTTGATTCATCATCTCCATTGTTAGATCATGTTTTTCACTTCAAAAGTTACACTATTTCATGAAACTCATCCCACATGCATGTTGTGAAATGCCTATTTCTCTGCATTTGTATCTCAAGCGAGCTTCGGTAATTTGAGTCAAGAGCATGTAAAAGTCTTATTTAATGCCTAATATGATGATATTTGGGTGGAAATCAACTCTTCTTAGGTTGCATGTACTAGTAGAACCATTTTTGTTGATTTTTGAAAAATTGCATGTTGATACAATCTGACAAGTTTGTGAAAAACGTGGATTACCTCTAAATTTGGTTTCTGTAAAATTTTCAAATATTGAATATTTTAAAACTAGACTCAGAGAGGGTAATTTTGATGAAAAAATTAACTCCATAGCCTTTGTGGTTAGGGAGATAGGCACATTCAAAGTTACTTGTTTTCTGAAACTCTGTTTCTGGACCAGTTTTGCCATTTTTCTTATAAAACCCCACTTTCCAGAAACTTTTGGCACCTCCTCTTTCTCGTGTATTAACTAGACACATTAATGGTTAATTCGGGAGAAGATGAGCATCATTGCTATTCTCCAAGTGGTAGCAATCACCTCTCAGAGTTGAAACTTTCTGCCAAACTATTCCCTAGTGTTTCTTAATTTTGTAACTTGAGTTTTGTAATAGCTATGCATGAATTCCTTGATGTTTTTGAAATTATACACATGTAGGTTTATCATAAATTAATTTCATGATTTTAGGAGATGCTTTGATATGGTAAATATGCCTTTAAATTCAGAGTTGCAATTCTGTCTAGAATTATTCTTCACATTTTTTTGGAAATTTGAGTTTTTGGAATCTCTAAATGTTATGTGTGACTTATTTGTGACATTGAACATCAATATATGTGCATTAGTGACATTTAGAATCATATGCATGTGGAGCATGTATTCGACACGTGAGTATACCACTGAAAAAGGGGTTAACTATGATTATTGAGATGGACTTAGTACACGACATTGACAAAAATCCATGCTTTTATTTTCTCAGATGTATGTGATTAGAGGCTTGTAAATTTTAGGCAAATAATTCGTAGAAGAGGGTTACACGTACTTCTAGGAGCTTGTACGTGCTATTTTCCGAGGAATGAGGTGAGTATACATGCCAAATGTTGTTTGAAAAGCTTCTTTCTTATCTAAACTTGATTTCATTATTTGTCTCAAAATGTGGTTTTATAAAATGCCGGTCCTATTTGAGATTTACTTATGTTTCAAATGTTTGTTTTGAATGTCACATGAGAATAATGATGCATAATAATGTAAAGTGGAAAAGTTGTGCTGGGAACTTTATTATTATTGTCGATGTTGACTACAGTCACTCGGCCTGTGCATTTTCACCCGGTCGTGACCTGCCGGATTTCTCCATGTACTCACCTCTCAGGCCCCAAAAGTCTTAGAGGGGTGCCGACACTTAAGGTCTTGGATGCTTGCGAGATGGATGGTTACTATTGGATTATCCCCGTATCACTTATTGAACAAAACAAAATTTGTGATTGGATGATTATGAATGGAAATTTGAACATGATGAATTAACTGAGAATGGTGGTGTTTGATTATGGATTACATACTGGTTATTGAGAACTTTTGTATTGTGATAAGAATTTGGAAAAGTCTAGTATTCCATTGTGCTTTACTTCCGCTGTATTTATACTTGAGGTTTTGTTACTTGTGAACTATTCTCTTTATTTATTATGTTTAAATTGAATGTTAATACCTCGTATCCGGTTTACATGTTTAGGTGTTGCTTACTCAGTATTTCATTGTTCACTTTTCGAAACTGCGGTTCTTGTTTTGCTTTCCACAGCAGGTCTAGGAGCCGTAGTCTATGGGGATGCTGGGTACGAGACTCACGTAGAGTGACGACATCACGAATATCTTATCTAGAATATAATGTGGTACTTAATGACATGTGTAAGAATTTAAGACTTATGCAATGTTTAATGGTAATGTAATGTGGATGTTAAGCTTATGATATCCACCAACTCATTTAGCATCGCCCTCCTGGGTTTTCCCGGTCCGGAACGGAATGTTTGGGTATCCCAGGGTGTTGCATCCACTGCTAGAACCCGATATTTTATTGAGAAGAGAACCTGATTACAATGCACACCATGGCCACAAACGGCCACATCGGCTGTTGGAAATATGCCCTAGAGGCAATCTATTTCTTGTGACATTTGTGGATTTAATATTCATTATGTTATCGATATGGAGATATGCTAACATGAATGAAGTCCTTAGAATATAAATGTTATATTATTGAATATCCCTAGTCGATTATATTGATTAAGGGGACAATTAACTATAGACCAGTATGGGATTGGATTGATATGGAGATATCACGATCCAACACATGGGTATGCATTAGGGGTAATGTCATACTGGATCGACCCACAACGAGAAGGCTACATACAAGTTATGTAAAGTCACAAGTCTTCTCGTAGTGACAATGGTGCTATCATCCTTAGACTTGAATTCACTAGATCCTCTAGTTGTGGAATATTGTGTTTTGATAGCGTCAAACGCTACACCGTAACTTGGTAGCAATAAAGGCGCCTATCGGATACAATAAGAAGCAAGCTTAGAGATTGTAGTGACGTATATAGAAATTGTCCCTCCCACATGACAGGAGCAAATATCCACGGTCACTCGAGGGATGGTGCTTATAGAATGTCATGCCAGATCCAGATAAGTTAATATAGGATATTGTTGTTATCTGTTTCGATAAGACTATTCCGAGGATCGAGAAACTATGGATTGGATATACAAGTGTGACTTTTATGTCTCGTGTCCAATCCGGATAGAGAGACAAAAGGATGAGATAATACTTGCACAAGGTTTGTAGGATGACTATTTCAATTAGTTGGGTAGCGTGGATGTCTTGCTAGAGGCCGCTCCAAGTTAGTATTTGTTACTACCAACTAAGTAGAACCCTATGGGGTCACACTCCCAATCCGTATTAAACCGGACTTGGCAAGTAATTAATATGATTAATTAATTAGAAAGATCTATTCGCAATTGCTTGCAAACTTAGTAGGACTAATTTTCAAGCTAGACTAATCCGTGTATGGACATGATTAGGATAGGGGCTTTTATGCAGTCAATAAGGAGTTGTTGAACTATATAAAGGACACTCCTAGCTTCCTTCTCAGACTAATGTTCATAACACATTGAGTGGGAGAGAAAAGCAAGGAGAGAGGGCAAGACCAAAGAGGGCTGAATCCCTCCTTGGTCCGCCCCTACCTTGTCGGCCAAAGAAAGAGGGTCGAGCCCCTCTTTTTGTGTTCGTTGCGTGATCGTGATCTTCTTCCTCTTCCTCCTACAATCCTAGCTAGTGCAAAGACTTGAAGGATCCGATTTCAATCCTAGGAGTGGACTAGCCATAGAGACGTGAATACTGTTTCATGTGTGAAGTCATTACAGGAGAACCCTAAGGTATGTAGATACTAGAATCCTTTACTATCGTTATGTAGTCTCCTCCTGTGATCCTTGGAGGGTCTTGAGCATGATTAAATTTTTTTATTCCGCTGCGTAACCTGCATCAAAACCCTACAGTAGTATCGGAGCCAGTTTGTAGAGCATAACGTAGTTTATGTTTTACGATTCTTGTTATTTTACACTTTAATTATTGTTTATCGCGTAAAACGGACAAAGCATATTGATGCAATCTGTAAATATGATTCAATCGAAATAAGACCTAATATTACATGGGATGTAAGGACTAGTGAATTTGGATCACACAGGATGTGAAAATTTTGGATCTAGAAAACTTGGGTTTGGGCATAAGTTTGAAAAATGTGTTTTTGAAACTTGGAAATAACTAAACTTGGGCAACAAAGAGGAAGTTGTTTTTGAAAACAATTGCCATAAGAGGTTCGCCCCCCCCCCCCCTACGGGACCGTCCCTATCCTCCTTGCTTCCCAAGAAAGCCATGACCAAGGGGTCAGGCCTCCTTAGCGCACGGCTTAGCCGTGTGGGCTAGGGGCTGGCCGACCCCAAGACCTTGTGGCGGTCCTTTAGGGTTTCGGCCATGGTAATGGTGGGCCCTTTTGGAACATTTTGACCCTAGTTCATTAAAAAACAACTAAAATTGACCAAGCGCGTTAAAATTGGATTTTAACTATTTATGTGCTATTTTCATGGTGATTGGATATGGCCTTAGGTTGTGGTTTATTGTGGATGTTTATTTTGTGGTTTGTTTTACGGCGTGCGAGCTGATAGAATTAATGTAATAGTTAATTAAGTTTTACGGCCTGCGAGCCGGTCTTCTTCTCAACTTGTGAGATCTTTTTATTTAGTATAGATGCTAGCTAGTTTTAGATAGAATAGATCATAGTCAAGATGGAGAAGAATAAGCCTAAAGGATTAAAGAAACCACAAGATGGAGCATTCCACAAGGCTAAGGAGCATGAAGCATTCCACAAGCTATGGAGCATGGACCAAAAGATGGAGGCACATGGAGATGAGCTTGCTATTTTAGGGTTCATTGATATTCTCATTGGCTTGAGAATAACTTAGTTTAGAGGCCATATCCATATCACGTTTAATTTTGTTTGTGGTTGTTTATTTATTGTCTTATTATTTTATTGTTGGTGTATGGATGATGCATGCAAAATTGATAATAAGATAATTAACAACCTGAATCTTTTATTTATGAGATTGGCTAACTCAAAATAAGCAGATCAGTTGATATGGATCAACAAATCAATTAAAACTGGAAAGGCAAAATCCCTCAATTTAAATATTGTGTTTTGTCTTCTCGTTACTTAAACACTCATCATGATCGTGATAACTAAGTTAGTGCGTGCCAAAGCAGGGCGACTTGGTTTGTCATAGGTATGATGCGATGGCACAAGCAAGTAATGTGCATTTGTTTAGGTAAGAGGTTGGACGCAACTAGGTGATTTTACTGTGATTAAAACCTAGAGGCAACCAATTGGGATTATCTATGGGGATAAATGAATAAAGAGTTATTTGCCCATTTGAACCAAGATTTGCATGGGAAGCAATTGGAATTGTTCCTGCCTAAATAACTAATTTTGGGTGACTTGTCAAAGCAAGCTCAAAAGAAGTTATATATGGATCTTGGCCCACTAGAAAATATAGTGATGTTTTCCGCATTAATATGGAGGGTTATTAATCCGAGAAAAATAGTGGAAGCTATGTTTAATAATTTAAATCCTTGTAAAATATAGTCATACGTCACATTGCTTTGCATAATCCATTATGTTGAAAAATTCATGGCATTAAACAAATAAAACGCGAATTTATGTCCTTAAGCAGGACAAGCTGTCTGAAATCTATTTTCTTGACTGGTATAAAATTGAGAATTATTCTCAAATGAAAGGAAAAGTGTTGTACATCGTAGAACATAAAGTTCTCTTCCCACCGACTACCAAGACACACTAAAATCCTAATGGAAGGAACATCAAAGAATGGTTCTTTGGATGTAACTTGTCTCATGTCATCTGCCATGAACTCTGAGCTTTTGAAGCAAGATGAGAAATATGGAGGCGTATGATGTGATTATACATTAAAAGAATCTCTTTCAAAGAGCGAGCTAGACATGAAAGGATTGAAGTGTTGTTCCACTTTGCATTCTCTTGCTTATCACTCGTCATGATGAAGATGGAATGAGTTTGGGCTTGCCAAAGTAAGGTGACTTGATTCATCGAGATATGACGCGACGACACAAGCTAGTAATGTGTGACTTCTGAAGCAAGAGGTCAAGCGAAACTAAACTACTTCAATAGGATTGAAAGCTTAGAGACTGGGCGTTATCTATGAGATAGATAAAGAATAAATAGTTATTCTCTCAAATGGACCGAGAATTGCATTGGATGCAATTATAAGTTTTTGTCCAAAGGTGATTTACTCAATATGATTGAGAATCGCTATAAAAAGCACTCATAAAGGGCTAAAGACAAAACATGTTAATGGTTAACAGTATGAGTAAAGGGAAAAAGGCTTGCACGGACCCCATGGGTAAAAAGCAAGCTTGTTGTCAAAACCAATTGCCTTAAAGGTTCCGTAGGTGGTGTGTAGGAAGAGAAACTGCCCAAAGTACCTGGAAGGAAATAATAAAGGAACTATGAATTCCACCTTAGGGATTTTGTTATAGAAGTCAATATGTCTATCTCATCATCATTAGTATATGATACTATACGAGGATCTCACATTTATTGAAATGTGGAAGATCTCAAGAGATATAGACAATTGGATAAAGGAAGAAATAAACCTACACGTAGGGCAATGAAGCAAGGGGTTGCTGAATTAGCAGTAGGGAATTATTTATACCTTTTTGGAATTATCCATGAATTATACAAATACGGTTATGTCACTGCCTTGAGTAGGGACATCATCACAGTTTCTTGTTTTGACAAGAAAAATCTTTTATTAAAATAATGGACAATTGTTGTTCCATTTATTTTGATAAAATGCGTTATTGTAATGCACTTTTGTCTAAGTGGATTGTATATCCTTGATCATGATAATTTCATCTATAACATTAAAACAAAGAAGTTTGCATATAATGATATGAACCTCACTTATCTTTGGCATTGTTGTTTAGGCAACACAAATAAGAAATACATATCTAGACAACATGAGGATGGATTTCTGGACTCATCCTGATTATTGAATAAAATGAGACATGTAAAACTTAATTATTATTCAAATATATGATCTTTTAGAATCATACATACTAATGTACGTAGGCCGCTAAGCACAAGTGCTAAATGTGGTTTTCAGTACTTCATCACATTTACTTATGGGATAAGAGAAATATGGATTTGTGTACCTTATGAAGAAACAAATCAGAACCCTTTGAAGAGTTCAAGGAATTCAAGAGTGAAGTAGAGAGCCATCTTGGCAAAAGTATCATGGCTCTACGATTGGATCATGGAGGAGAATACTTAAGCCAATAGTTTGAACATCTAAAGGAGTATGGGATATGATCCCAACTCACTCTACCTAGAACACCATTATAGAATGGCGTGTCTGAGAAGATACCCCGGACCTTGTTGGACACGGTTCGGTCCATGATGTGTGAAAGGGGAGTAAGCAGGTAGAAATGCAACACATGTACTCCAGAAGGGGGGGGGGTTGAATAGAGTATGCCAACTTTTTGTCAATCTTGCAAAGATGAGAGTTTATGTGAGGAGATAAGAAATTTCAAGGCCTTGAAATAGGTTTTAAGCCTTTGAAATGAAATACAGTTCAAGTAAAACAGACAAGTCTTTTTCAAGGCCTTGAAAACAGACTAGTTTGAATGCTGTGTAAATCAAAGTAAAAGAATAAAAAGATAAATGCAAGAGACACATGATATATAGAGTTCAGTCCACTTGTACCTACCTCTCTACCTCAGGGATCTTCTCCCTGCAGGATTTTCAACACAATTCTTATTAATCAAAAGCTAAGCCCTAGATCTCAAGCACAAAGATACGCCTTACTCTGTTACAACTTATGATTCTCACTAACCTATCTAGTACATGCTCTAGCTAACTGATTAACTAAAAATTATCTATTGTTCACCTTGAACAATCATTGAGAATGAGAGCTAGAAGTAGTATATGAATGATATAAAAATTAAGTACAAAGCAGAAGAACATTGGAAGTGAAGCTGCAGTGAGAATGCAGTGATCTTCTGAGAATTGGATTGGGAGAATGATCTGCTTCTTTGATGCTTAGTAATCCTTGAATGTTTCTCTGTTTTTGCTTGTTGAGTGTTTTTTTGAAATGCTTCAAATTGAGCTCCATTAATACTGCTCAAATGATCAGCCATTCTTGCAGCAACAAAATTTCATGTTTATTAGGTAACAATCTTTGACTTCTCTAACAGTCTTCCCAACGGATAGTTGATCAGAATCTTCAAATATAGTGAGCTGATATTGTCTTCAAACGTATTGAGAAGATGTCATAAGTATTTGATTGATCCAAATCATAATCTCTCAGTATTAACTTACCTGCAAAATTCAGGTTAGGAAACCAATCCTGTAAAATAGGAAATGAACTTTCCCTGCGAAACTAAGTCAATCAGGTTAATAAAATGAAGTCTAAGTGAATCACAAGATTTTTTTCAGAATAAAGTAATAACAAATCAATTATAGGGGTGAGAGAGTTATGATAATATCAGAAAAACTCCCCCTTAGAATATGCACACATGACAAACAGTTTCAAGGTTTTTGAATGTTAATTCAAGGCTTTGAAAACTGTTTCAATACCTTGAAATAGCTCTACCTGTGATCTTACAATCCCCCCTCCCCCCCCCCCCCCCCCCCTTGATGAAAGACAAAACTACTTTCTTTTTGAAGCTTAGTTTCTGCAAAAAATACTTATTAGCACATAGCATAAAGAGTCATAACACATAAATTCCAAAAAGGTCCAACTTATTCAGCAACAAACTTAAGGAGAAAAACAAATAAGTCTCAGATAAGTCCCTACTGACCAAAAAGACAGGTCACTAAGAACATAAAAGCAACCTAAGTTTTCTCCCTTTTTTGACTTTCATAAAAAATAATGGGAAAAATGTTGGATCAGAGTTTTTGAATTTTTTTTGAAAAGAAATTTTAAAAAGAGTGGATAAGAAAGAGTAGGCTAGAGTTTATGGGGTTGGGTCTTCATCTTCTTCCTGTCCTCCTTCCTCTTCCTCACTGTCTTCCTCATCAGCATCTTGATCTTGTGCAGTTTCTTTATCCATACCAGCAGTTTCCCCTTCAACCAGGTCTTCAGTAGTGGCAACTTCTGGAATGGTTATCTTTTGAGATTTCTTCTTCCTCTTGAAATCTATAAGCAGTTCTCCTGAATTAGGAATTTCTACTTCTTCTCCCTCCTGAACAACCTGCTCATCTATCCCCTACTTTCCCTTATCGTTGTCTTGAGCAGTCACTTCCTGGTTTGAGTGTTCACTAGGCAACTCTTTGTCAGAAAAATCCTTCTTGAGGCCTTCCCCAGCTTCAAATACATCCTCTGGGACATCAAACATAGTCATGCTTGTAAAGATGTTCTCAACCATGTACTTTACCTGCTTGATATCAGTCCCAAACTCGTGTTGATTTGCTTTGACTTCATAAATGTCCACCTCTAAACCATCAAGTCTCTCAACAACTGAAGGCAGATCAGTGGGTTGTGAGGTCTGGCTTGAATTAGGAGTGAAGGTCTTGGGTTTGAGAAACTTCTTTGAACCCAATTCTTCTTATGTCAACTCTGAGTACAGCTTCCAAGTTTTTGCTTTAGTCTTCACCACTCCAATCTTCTCAAATGATTTTTCATTAAGCAGGCCAAACCCAGTAGTGATAGTCTCTTCACCAGCAGTTGGAATCTAATGGTGTTGGAAGAAATAGGTGAGAAAATTTGCATAAGGTAAAGGATGCTTTCTCTGATTAGTTTGGTTAAACAACATGTGTTCCATTACAACCTTTGGAGGATCAATGTCATACCCATGCATTACCAGATACATTATGTATAGCACCCTCTCAGTGATGAACTCCTTGAATGTTCCCTTGTAAAATGCGTCTCATCAAGATAGTGAATAAGACTTTGGCTTCAAGATTTAACACAGAGTGTGTTAACTGTTTGGATGAGGCAGGGGTGTTGGGTAGAAATAACTCTTCTTTTGCTAGATTCAAAGCTTCACTCTTTATAGGATGATTGGTTGTGTCATACCTCTTAGGAAAGCCTAGAACAGTTGCAAACTCAGCATGATCTAGTTCCAAATTGATACCAGCAACTCTAGTTTGAATTATTAGATGTGCAGTGTTCTTAAGTTGCTTCTTGTTGAGGTAGAAGAATCTGGTAAGTCTTGGATAGGCTAGCTCAGGAGGGTTTAACATGAACCAAATAGAGCTTTTCCTTAACATAGTGATGCAGTTCAGATTCATTTCATACAACATAGAAATACTGACCAAGCTACAGAATGCAATAGGTCTCGAAGCAAAACCATCTAACCACTGAACTTTGGACGTGTTTGTGATGAAACAAGTTTCACCAGGAGCTGAACTCTTTGAGTAGATCCGCAGAGCTCTTTCAACATTTTCTTCTGGTTCTTCTACTGTCACCTTCCCTTTCCCCTTCTCAGCTTCAGAGTGCTTCTTCTTTTTCTTCAGCTTCTTGGGACTTGAGATATGTGTTTTTGGTTGCTTTTCTGTAGTAGATTTCTCTTTCTTCTTCTTCTTGCTTGAAGATGGTGTCACATCCTTCTTAGCTTTCTTCTTGGGTGGAGGAGGTTCTGCAATCGCTTTTGCACTGGGGGTCTTAGAACTTGAATCCCCACTGACTATTTGAACCTCTTCTTCAGGGGTCTTTCTTTTCTTCTCTGCACCAGACTTTGAACCACCAGCCATTTTGATTATGTCAGAGGCTCTTCTTGTGCTCATTAGGGTTTGGGAGAAGAATAAAGAGAGGTAGGAATGATATGGAGAGAAAGAGAAGAGAAGATAAATACTGAAAAAGTTTGAGTTTGAAAAGGAAACTTCAATATCTCTCTGATCTCAAAAGATTTGTAATGATCAGAAAAAATTCAAATATTTGAAGCCGTTGGAATCAAACCATTTAATACTATATTTGGGTGAAAATAATTTTTGAAAAAGGTTAGGGGCAGTATTGATCAAATATATACAGAGATATCACCCAACATTGTATGATCCAATAGTTAATGTCTAACAGTTATCAGACTTATTTTCAAGGCTTTGAAATAGATTTCAAGGTCTTGAAAAGTTGTTTTACCGAAGCAAATAAAATCCAAGTTTTGAAAAGATTCTCAAGGCTTTGAAAATCAGTTTAAACCTTTGAGCCACATAATAACTTACCTTCCTGACACTCCACCTAAACCAATGCATCTTCATTTAGCATTCCCAATTCCAGTCTTAGAGCTGAAAATCTTTCACCTGGCAATGGTTTAGTGAAAATATTTGCAAGTTGCATGTTAGTAGAAACAAATTCAAGAACAATATCACCTTTCTCAGCATGATCTCTGATGAAATGGTGTCTAACATCAATATGCTTGATTCTTGAATGCTGAACTGGATTATTTGTGATTGATATTGCACTAGTGTTGTCACATTTGATAGGTACTCTTCTGAAATCAAATCTGATATCTCTAAACAGTTGAGCAATCCATAAGACTTGTGAATAACAAGCTCCAACAGCTACGTATTCAGCTTCAGCTGTTGATAATGCAACTGAGTTTTGTTTCTTGGAATGCCAAGTGATCAAGGAATATCCAATAAATTGACAACTTCCTGAAGTTCTTTTCCTACCAACTTTCTAACCTGCAAAGTCAGCACCTGAATATCCACACAAAGAAAAGTTAGAATGTCTTGGATACCAAAGTCTTAAGTCTTTGGTACCATTTAGGTATCTGAAGATTCTTTTTACAATACTTAAGTGTGATTCTTTTGGATCAGCTTGAAATCTTGCACACATACATACACTGAACATGATATCTGGTCTACTAGCAGTAAGGTATAGTAATGATCCGATCATACCTTTATACTCTTTCACATTAAAACTCTACCAGGTTCATTCTTGTCTAAGGACAGTATAGAACTCATAGGGGTCTTGATTTCTTTAGATTGAGACATACTGTACTTGTTCAACAAGTCCCTAGTGTACTTGATTTGATGTAGAAAGATGCTCTTCTTCATCTGATGTATTTGAAGTCCAAGGAAGAAGTTCAACTCTCCCATCAAGCTCTTCTCAAATTCCCTGCTCATAAGACTCGAGAATTCCTTGCTCAAATGATCATTAGTAGCTCCAAATAAATATCATCAACATAAATCTGAACCACAAGAAATCTTTCTCATGAGTCTTTATGAAAAGGGTCTTGTCTATCAATCCTCATTTGAAATCATTTTCAAGTAAGAATTTTGACAATCTTTCATACTAATCTCTTGGAGCTTGTTTCAAACCATAGAGAGCTTTGTAAAGTTTGTAGACATGATTTGGAAACTTATCATTTTCAAAACCAGGTGGTTGTGCAACATAAACTTCTTCTTGCAAGTATCCATTTAAAAAAACACACTTCACATCCATTTGAAACAATTTCATGTTCTTGTAAGATGCAAAAGCAAGTAAGATTCTAATTGCTTCTAACCTGAAAACAGGAGCAAAAGTTTCCTCATAATCAATACCTTCTTCTTGATGGTAACATTGGGCAACTAACCCTGTTTTGTTCCTGATCACTTTGCCATTCTCATCCAACTTGTTCCTGAACACCCATCTGGTACTAATGACAGACCGGTTTGTAGGTGGATTAACTAGATTCCACACCTTATTTCTTTCAAACTCATTGAGTTCATTTTGCGTAGCTATTATCCAGTTTGCAAGTACTTGCATCAAACTTACCCAAATTGTCCTCAATTGTTGTGGACAAAAACAAGTACATCCAAAAGGCTTGAAATTAGAAATGTTTGGCTTTCTTCCTTTGAATAGTTCATAGGGAGTCTTCTTCAATATAGGTCTGATCAGGCACCTGTTCAAACATATTGAGAAGTTGTCATAAGTATTTGATTGATCCCAGAATCATAATCTCTCAGTATTTCCTTTCCTGCAAAATTCAGGTTAGGAAACCAATCCTGTAAAATAGGATATGAACTTTCCCTGCAAAACTAAGTCAAATATGTTAATAAAATGAAGTCTAAGTGAATCACAAGCTTTTTTTTCATCATCAAGTAATAACAGATCAATTATAGGGGTGAGAGAGTTAGAATAATATCAGAAAAACTCCTCCTTAGAATATGCACACAGGACAGACAATTTAAGGTTTTTGAATGTTAATTCAAGGTTTTGAAAACTGTTTCAAGGCGCTATTTCAAGCCTGTGAAACCTGTGATCTTACAATGTGTCAAACACAAACTTCCAGTTTAATTTTAAGGGCCATGTTCTAATTACAGCAAGTTTCGCCCTTACCCTCGTTCCATCTAAATTAATTATGAAAATCACCATATTAGATGTGGACTAGAAAGTTTCCTAGTATGTCGTTCATAAAGAATTTATGTTATGAAGTTTATGTAAAAGGTTTACAGATAAACTTGAGCCTAAATCAGATAAATGTACCATGTGGAATACCCTGAGGAAACAAAGGATACAATCCAATCAAGAACAAATTGTTTGTTGCTCGAACCGCGGTGTTTATAGATATAGATTGTCTCTAAAAGAAACAGTGGGAGGATAGTAGAACTTGAAGGAGTTGAAGAACCATAACAGAACATTGATCCTTTTGATGGAACATGAGTAGGATCACAAGGTGTCGTGGAGCAACCTACTTAAGTGACATAAGGACTTCGTAGGTCAGGTAGGATATGTCAAGGAGCTAGAGAAATATGGATTTCTCATAACCCGATGATATATTACTCATAGAGATGAGCCTACAACCTATGCAGAGGCCACGAGTGGGCAATACTTTCATAAATGGCGTGTAGCCATGAGATACGATATGAAATCCATGTATTCCAACAAAGTATGGAGTTTGGTGGATCCATCTGAAAGGGTAGGACCCATATGGTGCAAGTGGGTTATGAGGAAACCAACATGGATTGTAATATGATTACATTTTAAGGGAAAATTGGTTGGAAAGGGTTTCATGTGAGTTCATATTATAGACTATGACGAAATTTTCCCCCCAATTGTGATGCTTAAATCCATTAGAATCTTGCTTATAGCAATCTATCTATATATTGACTCAAGCTTCTCGGAGTTGGATTCTTCGAATTGATGATGCAATCAAAGGAGTTTGGTTCCATCAAAACTGAAGATGAAGCTTGTGTTTACAAGAAGGTTCGTGGGAGCATAGTTAAATTTCTGGTCTTGTATGTCGAGACATACTAATCATTGCGAATAATGTCTCTACTCAGCAATCTTGTAAAGATTGACTAGAGAATTGATTTTCAGTGATACGCTTAGGCGAGACAATCTATAAAGATCTATGGAGATAGATCAAGGGTAGTTGTTCAGCTTGAGTCATGGTACATATATTGACAAGGTGTTGAAATGATTCAACATGCAAGAATATGGATTCTTACCCATGTCACATGGAATTAGTCTTTGGAAGAGCTAATTGTCTTTCCAATTAGATTGAGAATGGACCGTATGGATGAGATTCACGAGATACACCATGTTATGTACTAGGCCAGATGTGTCATATGGTATGAAATAAAGATACCAGTCAAATCCAGGTGACCATCACTGGATAATTATCAAGATTATCCTTAAGTACTTGAGAATAACTAAAGGATGAAGTCTTGATATATGAAGGTAGGATGAGTTTACTGTAAGGGGTTACAGTGATGAGAACTTCTAATCTAACAAAGAAGGTTTCAGATTATAGTCAAGTTTTATGTTTTGCACTAGTGGGAGGGACTGTGAGCTGGAAAGGTTCCATGCAAGATTCAGTTACCGATTCTTTCATAGAGGACTGAGAATATTAATGCATAAGATGCACTTACTCAGAATATTCAATCTCAATCAAGTTGTTGATAGAGGATATGTGAATATTTGCAAGGTACCAGCAAATATCTCTCTTACCTTGCGTTATAAAGGCACGAGGGCCGCTCTAGATCAATAAGCATATGATACAGGAGATTGACTCTAGTGCAAGTGGGAGACTGTTGGAAATATGCCCTAGAGGCAATCTATTTCTCGTGACATTTGTGGATTTACTATTCATTATGTTATTGATATGGAGATATGTTAACATGAATGAAACCCTTAGAATATAAATGTTATATTCTTAAATATACCTAGTCGATTATATTGATTAAGGGGACAATCAACTATAGACTAGTATGGGGTTCGATTGATATGGAGATATCACGATCCAACACATGGGTATGCATTAGGGGCAACGTCATACTGGATCAACCCACAACAAGAAGACTACATACAAGTTATGTAAAGTCACAAGTGCTTCTCGTAGTGACAACTGTGTTCTCATCCTTAAACTTGAAGTCACTAGATCCTCTAGTTGTGGAATATTGTGTTTTGATAGCGTCAAACTCTACACCGTAAGTGGGTAGCAAAAAAGGCGCCTATCGGATACAATAAGAAGCAAGCTTAGAGATGGTAGTGAGGTAGATAGAATTTGTCCCTCCCACATGGCGGGAGCAAATATCCACGACCACTTGAGGGATGGTGCTTATAGAATGTCTGGCCAGACTCAGATAAATCAATATAGGATATTGATGTTATCTGCTTGGATAAGACTATTCCCAGGATCGAGAAACTATGGATTGGATATACGAGTGTGCCTTGTATGTCTCGTGTCCAATCCGAATAGAGAGACAAAGGGATGAGACAATACTTGCAAAAGGTTTGTCGGATGACTATTTCTATTAGATGGGTAGCGTGGATGTCTTGCTAGAGGCCGCTACATGTTAGTATTTGTTACTACCAACTAAGTAGAAACCTATGGGGTCACACTCCCTTTGGATAAGAACGGACTTTGGAAGTAATTAATATGATTAATTAATTAGAAATATCTATACGCAATTACTTGCAAACTTAGTATGACTAATTTGCAAGTTGGACTAATCCATGTATGGACAAGATTAGGATAGGGGCTTTTATGCAGTCAACAAGGAGTTGTTGGACTATATAAAGGACACTCCTAGCTTCCTTCCCAGACTAATGTTCATAACACAATGAGTGGGAGATAAAGGCAAGGATAGAGAGAGCAAGACCAAAGAGGTCCGAACCCCTCTATGGTCCGCCCCTACCCCGTCGGCCAAAGAAAGAGGACCGAGCCCCTCTTTTTGTGTTCGTTGCGTGATCGTGATCTTCTTCCTCTTCCTCCTTCAATCCTAGTGTAGATAGTGCTTTCTGAGCTGACAGATCTTGGCCATGTGGCAATCATCTAGCACACCATATTGTGCTCCACACACACTGGATCACCAGCCGCGCTGATCCATGTGGGGGCTGCGAGACAGGGCCCTCGCATACCACTGCACGGGACTTGTAGGGACTTAGTGGTTTGGAGGCTAGAGTAAGTCCTGTCGCGTGCGAGCCAAGCCCGCACGCGACCTTTGGTAACTGCTTTTGAGAGATTTGTGGCACGAGCTCCATAAACCCGGTCAATCCGGTCAAACCCGGTCAACCCCATAACGGTTCCGGTATTCGCGCATAACGTTCTGTAACGGTCCCTATATACGCGGACGAACGTGCCGTTGTGGTTAAGCTAATTAAGCCGCCATTGATGGGCGCATTAACCACACTACAACGGTCACATTCTCCGTTATATATAGGACTTTAATCCTTCCATACAAGGAGGACGCATCAGACTTACGCGGAAGCTCTGCCAAACCCCTGTCTCTCTCTCAGACATTACTACTGCCTTACTCTCTCCCTACACACAACCCAACTCTTCCTGTGCCATTCCGATCCCCTACTCTCGGTGTACACAGAGTGCTCCCCGCCGGACTCTCTTGTGCACATTTTGGTGAACCCGACGTGAACCTACCATCTTAAGCAACCATGTCTCAGGAGGATGATGTCAGTAACAGATCGCCTTCCACGAAGGCCGCCTCAGGAGAGGAGATTCGCCGTACTCCTACAGCCCCCGGTGAAGCTCCGACGCTAGAAGCCTTGGACGCCACCATCCAGAGTCAGGCGAAGGCTCTCAAAGCTCAATCTGCTCAGCTGGAACGGATCATGGCTGTCTTGGGGACTCTTGCTCCAAACCCTGCACCAGCCGCCGCCGTCTCTCAGGGAGGAGGAGTATCCACTACTCAAGGATTGGGAGTGTCAACCACACCACCCAAACCCAATCTGCAAACTCCACCGGCGACGACGCAACTACCCTCAATTCAGGGGTCAACAGCTCAAATGTTGCCTCTCGCTGCTCATACTCCTCAGCCTCCGGCCTTGGTACCCAATCCGGCCTCACAGTATCCCTTGCCTCCCCCAACGGCAATCTGGGGTAACGTGAATTCGCAATACGTCCCTAGCCCTCCTGCGGCATATGTGTCGCCTCCACCTGCGGCAACCCCTCCTCTCGCTGTCGAAGGAAGTGCTCCGGAGTGTATGACGTCGCTGCAACGGCGCATAGATACCATTCTGGCTCACCAATCGTTCGCGGATACCATCATCCCGAAGCTCGACAACGATCCACCTATCCCACGAGAGATCTATCTCATGCCTAACCCTGGTGGGTACAAGGCTCCTAAATGGGACAAGTTTGAGGACGTCAATGGGAACGCCCATGAGCATGTCATGCGTTTCATCGAAGTGATGGGGCCGTATGGAGCTGATCCCAAACTGCTGATGCGCGAGTTCCCGAAGTCCCTGGGGAACGTGGCTTACAAGTGGTATAGAACATTGGAAGCCGGATCCGTGAAGACTTGGGACGATATGGTCCAGAAGTTCTACACCAAATTCTTCCAGATGGAGGAAAAGGTGACGATGATTCATCTCTCGCGGATGTATCAGAAGCGAGAGGAGGACGGAATAACCTTCATCAAGAAGTTCAGGGCCAAGTCCTTGGAATGCAAAGACGTGATACTCAAAAGCAGACTCGTGGAGATTATGCCTGCAGTGCATGCGAGATGAGTACAAATGTATGCTCATTAACTTGCAAACGCCTACGTTTTCAAAGCTAATCGAATGCACGAAGAACATCGAGCCTATAGTGGAAAGGAAGAAAAAGAGAAACGCCCCTGAGCGATCTTCGGGCGGTACTACTTTCAAGATCGGGAGATTCAGCTACAAGAGGGGACGCGAGGCCGAAGTGAATACGGTCTCACCCCAAAAGCAGGCGAAGATTGTGAACTTTGATGCACCACCTCTGCCATGTTCGGTGGAAGACGCACGCGAACGTTGCAGGCAATGGCGTAAGGATGGTGTCCTACCGCCGCTCGAGAAGGCACCCTCCAGGGAGATGGTGAGGGACCCGAAGTGGTGTGAATATCACGAAAAGGTCATGCATCCCACGACGGACTGCAAGAAGCTCAGAATTGTGTTTAGCCAAAAGATGAAGAATGGCGAACTGATTGTCAGCGATCAAAGGCAGGATGTGCGCAACAATCCACTCCCTGCCCATGCGGAGCAAGAATCGAAAGGCAAAGAGGTCGCTATGATCTCGAATGTGGATATTGAAGAGGTCGCAGACGATGGTCTACCCATCATTGCCGAAATCCAGGATGAGGACTACATCATAGACACGGAGGACGAACGTGCCGACCGGATGAAGGGGTCGCACGGGTTCAGCAGGTTCTTCGACGAGATGAATTTCTCAGAAAAGTGCCGAACGGAAATGACAAAGGCGATCTTAAGGATAGCAGAAGATTACGAGGAGGATCTCATAGTCTCCAATGGGAAAGTCGTTAGGGCGTCTCGCTCTACAGAAAAGGTCATACCTTTTCCGCAAGCGACAAGAAGACAGATGCGAGCCACCAGAGGCCTCTGTACGTGACGGCCATCATCAATGGCGTTGAGTTCAAGAGAGCGTTCGTTGACGGAGGAGCAGCAGTTAACGTTGTTTCGCTCCATACACTGAAGCTAGCAGGAATTCCAGAATACAAGATTGTCAAGCGTCCATCTCCGTTGATGGGATTCGGAAGCGACTCCAGAATGACGATAGGATGGATCCGCCTGGGTATCCAGATCGGTAAAATCAAATGCTCAGCGAAATTCTATGTCATAGATGCGAACACTACGTATCACATGATCATATGACGAGCCTGGATTCATCGCTTCGATGCTGTCCCTTCAACAGCTCACCAAGTGATGAAAGCCATTTGGAATGACAGAATAGTCGAGATACCAGCTTCGACAAATCCATTCAACATGGATGAAGCACATCTCACTGAAGCGGTGTGGTTCACTGAGATGGCAGATGAGCAAACACCGGGACCATTCAACCCCACTCCTTTGCCCTGATGGGAGGATATCAAAGATCAGTCGCCTGCGGGAGTGATGGTGACAAGAGAGGATGCCAAGGAGAAGCCGCCTGCGCAAGAAGAGGCGCCGCGAATTGCCTACCAGCGAAAGAGTGTGTACACTCTGAAAAGAATAGCAAAGCATGACCCTGAAGGAAAGGAGATACAGAGTTTCTACGCCAACGGGAAGAAATGTTATCGCATATGAAGGTGCGCGGGGGTGTCCCCACGCGGGCATGGGGATATCCCTGAGCAAATCAACCAAATTAAGCAGGTTTAGGAGACAGAAAAACCAAAGCCGAGCACTCAAGAAGAGAAACTCAAAGAAGCACCCGAATGCATGGAAGACGAACCCAGACCGCAAAAGCAGGAGCTGAAGGAGGTGTTCCTAAGCCCGAGCGAAGAAAAGAAGAGGCCAGTCTTTCTAAGCGCGGACCTCACATGCGAAGAGGAGGAAAGATTGCTACAGCTCTAGATCGAGTACAAGGATGTATTCGCATGGGAGTACGATGAAATGCCTGGTCTGGACTCGAGCATCACCATGCATCGGTTGGACGTGATTCCAGGATCCAAGCCGGTAAAGCAGAGCACAAGAAGCTTTAGGCCGGAGCTCAACGTGAAGATTAAGCAGGAGACTGTCAAACTCCTGGATGCCAAATTCATAGTGCCAAATCACCATCCCACATGGCTGGCTAACATTGTGCCAGTAGTAAAGAAGAATGGGCAGCTCCGTGTTTGCGTGGACTTCCGGGATCTCAATCGTTTCTGTCCTAAGGATGATTTTCCACTCCCCAACATCGATTTACTTATCGATTCGACAGCGGGACATCGCATGTTCATCTTCATGGACGACTTTAGTGGGTACAATCAGATCAAGATGGACCCCGACGATGCACGGAAAACCGCATTCATCACCCCGGTGGGAGTATTCAAAAATGCAGGTGCGACCTATCAGCGGGCCATGATGGCCCTGTTCCACGACATGATGCACAAAGAAGTGGAATTCTATGTGGATGACCTAGTTGTCAAATCCAAGCAAGAGGCAGACCATCTGGCGGATTTGCGAAAAGTGTTCAACAGATGCAGAGGCTTTCAATTGAAGATGAATCCCATGAAGTGCGCATTTGGGGTAACATCAGGGAAGTTCTTGGGATGCGTGGTACATCGCCAAGGAATCGAGCCCGACCCTGCGAAAGTGTCAGCCATCACTGGCATGACTCCGCCGCACAACCAGAGTGTCTTGAAAACCATCTTGGGAAAGCTATCCTATCTGCGAAGATTTATCCCAGCGATTGCCGAAATCACCTTCTGTTTCAGTGATCTTCTCAAGAAAGATGCTATATACAACTGGACCGCGGAACACGAAGCTGCGTTCGGGAAATTAAAGGAGCTGCTGACATCTTCAAAAGTAATGATCGCACCTCAGCTCGGATCACCACTCTTGTTGTATCTGACGTCAACAAGGAGGTCTATAGGGGCTCTCCTCGCTCAGGAGTATGAGGGTCAAGAAAGGCCCATCTACTACATCTCCCGCATCGTGCAGCCAGCAGAATCAAGGTACACGGACATCGAACGTCATTGCCTTGCTTTATTCTTCGTGATAGAGAAGTTGAGACACTATTTTTCTTCGCACAAAGTAGTGGTGGTCACAAAGAGCGATCCCATACGGTATCTTCTGACTCACACCACTCCTAGGGGAAGATTGGAAAAGTGGTACATGACCATTTCCCAATATGACATTACATGCGTTCGGCCGCGAGCAATCAAATCGCAGGCGGTAGCGGATTTGCTGGCGCAGTTCCCCGATAACAGCCATGAGCCCGTGATTGAAGAAGAATTGGAGGGACCTGAAATCTACGCGGTTGAGTTGCCTTACTGGACGCTTCATTTCGACGGTTCGTCCACAAGAAAAGGTGGAGGTATCGGGATAGTCTTGACTAAACCAGATGGGGAAGTCATACAGATGTCCGCAAATCTTGACTTCGCAGTAACCAACAATGAAGAAGAGTATGAAGCTCTCATCGCAAGACTCCGCGCGGCAAAGGCCTTGGAAGTAAGCAACTTGACAGTTATGGGGGACTCCAAGCTAATCGTCAAACAAGCCTCGAGCGAGTATGGTTTGAAGGAAATAAACTTATTGCCCCATCGGACTCTAGTGCAGAGATTGGTGCAACAATTCTGCGACGTTAGATACGAGCACAAACCTCGAGCGGACAATAGGCATGCTGATGCTTTAGCCACCTTGGGATCCAAGGTAGGTGCGGACAAATGTCCCGCAACGATCTTCATTGAAGTGCGAACATCCTCGGCGTTGACAGAAGACGCGTGCGACGATGACTGCATGGACGATGCGGACTGGAGAAAGTCAATCTTATGCGCCATCGCAGAAGGCACGAGCAGCGAGAACTGGGCATCCACAAAGGGCTATTGCATACATGACAACACCCTTTATTACAAGGGCCCTGGTGGAATACTTATGCGATGCGTATCCGAGCAAGAGGGACAACAGCTGCTAGAAAAGATTCACCGGCATGCTTGCGGGGAAAGTGAGGTGTCAATCTATCGCAAAGCCCAGAGGTATGGCATTCATTGGCCGAACATGTCAACGGCCGCAGCATTGATTCAAGGAAAGTGCGAGAGTTGTGCATTGATCAAGGACTCTTTACTCGTTGCTCTGACCGACGATGACGCGGATTGGAGGAAACCACTCTTTGATTTTCTTACCCAGGGTACTGTATCCGAGTTGAGAAAAGAAGCCGAGAAACTAAAGAGGAAAGCATCCCGATATGTGGTGCAAGAAAATTTGCTTTGGCGAAGGGGCCATGAAGGCAACTTGCTGCGATGCCTAGACAGCGCAGAAGCACAAGAAGTGATGGACCTTTCTCATCAGGTGGAACATCAGGGAGGTGCGGAATTATGCAGAAAACTCCTCTCAATTGGATATTTCTGGCCCACTATGGAGGCTGATTGCCGCACCAAAGTAAGACGCTGCCAGGAGTGTCAATTCAAGGGTAATCTAGTGCACGCCCCTGCCGTAGATCTACATGCATTGGGAACACCATGGCCGTTTCACACATGGGCTCTGGATTTCATCGGTCCCATTCGACCGACCTCGCACGGGAATCAATACATTCTCACCGCGACCGAATTGTTCACCAAGTGGGTAGAAGCGATACCACTGAAAACAGCAAATGCGTTAGCTGTGGTCCATTTCATCCAAGAAAGTATCATATGCAGGTTCAGAATTCCTAACACCATCCTTTCGGATAATGGCACTCCTTTTGTGAATCGCCAGGTGGCCGCGAAGCTAGCAGAATACAACATCAGGCAGATATGCTCCACTCCATACTACCCGAAGGGGAATGGGCAAGCAGAAGCAACCAACAAAACGTTGTTGAGAATTTTGAGCAAGATGGTCGCAGATGACCACAAGAAGTGGGCTGATTCTTTAAGCATAGCCATGTGGGCTTATCGCACTTCTCCAAGGACACCCACAGGGGTCTCACCATTCCTTTTATGCTATGGAGCTGAGGTCGTGGTACCTGCGGAAGTAAAAGTTAACTCCGCCAGGTTGGCTTTTCACGCGTTATATGACAACCAACGCGATCATAACTTAGTTCTGCTAGAAGAAAAGCGTGAGCAAGCCAAAAGGACCAACAAACGATACCAAGAAAGGATCGCTCGCGCATAAAACAAAACAGTCCAACGTCGAGATTTTGCAGTTGGAGATTTGGTCTTACGCGCGTCTGACCATTGCATGCGAGAGGCAGCTCGCCCAAAATTCGCAGCCAATTGGGAAGGACCCTTCGAAGTCACGGAAGTCTTTGACAGTGGCTACTGCAGCATACGGAGGTTACATGGAACGACCTCAACCCCAAGCTCAGTCAACATGCGCTGGATCAAGAAGTACTATCCTTAACTTCTCTCGATTATACGCGCTATATTACAACGTCTGCTTTATGCTCTGTATTGCCATGATTCGCACATCTTCTCTCCCATATGAGAGAATTTTAATCTCATCTCTCCCATATGAGAGTTCTATAATAAAAGACTTCTCCCAAATAAGAAGAACTTTATGCTTCTAGCTGTCTTTATTGCTTCATTTAGTTCATTATTACTGTTAGCAAAAGCCTATCCGCCGTGATAGCAGCCCATGCAAATGCGATCTTAACTGATCTTTTAAGCCTATCTGTCACGATAGCAGCCAATGCAAATGCGATCTTAACTTATCTTTTAAGCCTATCTATCACGATAGCAGCCCATGTAAATGCGATCTTAACTGATCTTTTAAGCTTATCTTCCACGATAGCAACCCATGCGAATACGATCTTAAGTGATCTTTTAAGCCTATCTGCCACGATAGCAGCCCATGCGAATACGATCTTAAATGATCTTTTAAGCCTATCTGCCACGATAGCAGCCCATGCAAAAACGATCTTAAGTGATCTGTCAAAGCCTATCTGTAACGATAGCAGTACTATGCAAATGCAATCTTAAAATGATTCTTAAGTCTATCTGCCATGATAGCAACATTATGCAAAAATGATCTTAAGTGATCTACAAAAGCCTATCTGATGAGATAGCATTTGCACTTGAATCTAAAGCAAATCACAAGCCTATCCGCCAAGGTAGCAAAGCTGCGCAAATACGATCTCGAACGATCTAAAAACATATATGCGAATCTATTTGACAGATAGCCAATCATAGCAACAATGCAAAGTGTGAATATAACACTACAAAGGCGAAATTTGTCAATACGCATGCGAAATTGTAATTTGTTGTGACAAGACAGCAAATCATACAAAGCGATTTATCATTATGAGTCAAAATGACTTACAATCTATCTGTCTAGATAACAGCTTACAAGCGAAAAAGCTCAAATCAAGCTAGCTACGCAGCCAACATGGCTTACAATGTGTCTAAGTAGTAACTTACAAACAGAAGTTACTCATCGCGGGAATCCTAACTAGAAAAGGATCGACCTAACGGTCCTAGCAGAAGCTATGCGGTACAGAGATCTGCGACCAAAGATCTGTAGCAAGTAGGGTGTTCCTGCGAGAAGAACAGCCCACAACCCGCCATGCCTACAAGACCTATACGACGCTATGTTCAAGATCCCAGGATCTGACAAGGCCATTCTTTGGTATTACACCCAAGAGACGTGCCTGAGGAACCGACTGTTCCGGCGTATGCGGCTGTGCAAGACAGGGGAGCAGTCATTCCTCTGGCAACGGGCTCCTTGTCCACGGAGACGAGCCCAATGGCTCGCCACCCTGAGCTCACGAACGTGGTGGCGAATGATCAACCTCGGGGCATGCTGGAGGAGAATCCCGCCGTTCATTACGAGTCAGTAGCAAGGTCAGTACGGCGCTGCACCTCGCCGGGAGGCGGCCTAAAACATGACCTGCAAGCATAATAGACAAAGAAAATTCTTCGAGCAAACATGAGGTATTATCTGCATCTTCTCTACGATAGTTATAAAGATCAATAAGCCTTGTAAAGTAGATCTTGGAAACTATTTCTATAGCACAAAGCACAAACTCAGATTTCACAACTTGAAGCTGCCATGAATCAACGAAAAACAAGCGTTGAAGCCAGCAGTCGTAAGGACTCACGGCAAGCCACATTGTGGGATAAAAAACCCCAGATAGCAAAAGGCAGGGTTTATATAGACCTTGTGGAGACTCTTCAGTTACCAAGATGAGTCAGCAGAATTTGAAAAGAGGGTAAGGATCAATCACTTACGCCTTGAAAAGCGGTAACAATCAATTACCCTACTAAAGGCTACGACGATTTGGTTGCGTATCCTAATTAATGACGTATAGTCATGATATAGATGGACTTCCCAAGGAAGGCGTGCTCATCTAATGAGAAATTAGCGCGAAAATCAAGGCAGAATATCAATTGCTGACGTCATAAATTGATATGCACAGAGATATTCGAGCAAATCCCGAAAAGGGCAAAACAGGCAATTCAATTCTTTTTGAAAAAAAGGGGGGAGAAACCCTAGCAACATTACAGTAATGTTTCAACTACTTATTTGCTTCTCTTTCAACACAAGCCCTTGATCAAGGAGTCGTTAGGAGTAAACTGGCGGCTCAGATTTTCTACTTGCTCCACTTCTTGTTTCAATTGCTCGCATTTGGCGTTCATCTCATGAAAGAGCTTCACAGCCTCTTCAACCTTTTGCCTTTGCTGCTCTACCTTCTGCTGCTCAGCTGCGAGGTTTTGGTGGCCGCGTTTCAAAGTCACGGCCGCGCGAATCAGGGTGACACTTTTGACAAGAGACCCAAAGCCCAGCTTGCCTTGAACTTTGGCGAGAAGGTTCTGGCACATGCCAAAAAGCAATTCCGCGCTCTGAGGAGAAATGGTCGCAGGTGTAGCCGCGGACAGCTGCTCTAAAATCCAGATGGCCTCAGTCAGAAACAGCCTTCTATCGAAGGGGCTTATCTCCAGAGACCTCGCAAACGATTGGGGGTAGGAGCGGCGCATGCGAACTAGCCAGTCCACGTCAGCTTGTTCCAACCCTAAAGCAATGTTAAAGTCAAGATTAGACTGTCAAACTCGCAAGCAAAGAATGCAAGATGCGAACAGCAAACCACGACATACCGGTTCCTTCAAGGATCTGGCGCAGAGAGGGAATGCGCATTGCTGGGGCAGTTGAAGACTGTCCGCGCTCCATCGCCCTTCTATCAGCTGCGAGCTCTAACTCCTCATAGTTGGGGGGAAGAGTATAAGCCGCACCAGGTGCGATTGCAGCCCCGACATGCGAACCCCAAAAGTTCCACGCAGGAAGAGGCGCCACAAGCTCAGCCATTGCCGGAGGCATGGCGGCAGTAGAAGTTGCAGCTTGATGAGGGATACCTTTAGGTGCGATAGCATCAGCAGCGTTCGTTCTTATTTCCTCAGCACCGGCATGGGCATCTTCCTCCATCATCACAGTGTCATCTTCGGCATCATCAGAGAGTTCAATAATGTCCTCGAGGGGCTCTCCTTCATATTCAGCAGCTGCGATGGGCTTCTCAGTATGAGAACTCGGCACAAGGACATAGGATGCAGAAGGTTGACTTCTTTGCTCCAACACGGCTTCATCAGCATTACCTGCGATACAAAATACGATGGCGTGAGGTAACTTGTAGCGTATATTATTTTATTATCTTTGGTAAGCTAAGAGCGAGCACCTCCACGCGAAGGTGGGATTGCAACGTCCTCGTCATATGCTAAGGACGTGGAGCCTTGCCCTATTAATGTATCTTCGTTAAGCATGTCTTTAAGGTGAGCATAACCTGGGGCGCGGAGAAACCAGTCATGATTATGTCTGGGTTGCTGAGCCAAGTTCACACATATTGCTCAAATGATTACCTGAAGGTTCACCGCACTTGCCTACTAGCCAACGGCGAATGTCAGCTTTTGACACACCGTGCTTTAGCGCACCGACAATTACATCTCGGTAAGTTACTGCGAGATTAAAAATCTCACCTTCGTTACCGCCTGCGATTTCTTCGAAGTCCGCTTGGGCTTGCTCTAGAGCTGCTGCATCTTCTTCTGGAGCCGCATCCTCCTCGTCAACTTGAGGAGCCGCATCTTCTGGAAGCGCATCTTCCTCGTCAGCGGGACGCACTAGGTCGTCAACGTGTTGTTCTTCTAGGCTCCTCTGCTTCACGCGTTCGAGCTCCTCTTCCTCTCGCTTCCTTCTTCTTTCAGCAGCCTCCGCAACTGTTCTCCTGGACTCGGCAAGAATGTCCTCGCTTATGGTTTCATCAGAAACGCCAGAATGAGAACCTCTCTTCTGCTTCTTGGCCAAGAGGCCACCGATGGTCTCATCATCATCATCATCTGCTAAGAAACAATTCGTTCAGATAAAATTGCAAAAGAGTTAAGGTAATGAGAAGAGAAGTACGATTGAGATACCTCCTGAGTCTTCCTCTGGTATCTCATCTCTTTCTCTGTCGCCGACATCTTCAATTATTTATTCTTCTTCGTCTCCTTCTCTTGTTTCTCTTCTCTCCTCTTCTTCCTCCTGGCCAAACGGAACAAAGGTCTCCACTGCGAGCTCCTTTCGCGCTTTACTGGTCATGCGACCTTTACCTTTATCCCTTGCGGTGAGGGATCTCGCAGGAGGGGAAGCTGGAGCACTTCTAGGGGAAGAAATTGTAATTCCCCTTTGCCTGGGCCTCTTCGCTCTCGGGGCAGCAGTCGCTGGAGGAGACAGATCATTCCTAGGGGGAGACAAGGCAGGAGTGTTATCTATCAGCGAATCAGCAAAAGCATTCATGATCTCGCGAATTCTGGTCTCAACCGCGGGATCCATTTTCGATGCCAGCCGAAACGGCTGTCCTTGCCTTCTTGTAGTAACAATGGTGTTAACTAGCGATTTGGACGCTCACCAGATGCAAACCTCCGCACATGGCACTACAGCAGGAAACGTAGTATGAAGTTTTCAATATATGGAAGTAAAGAAGCTTAGCGCATGCAAGATAAATTGCTTACCTTAGCAAAAGTTTCGCTATATCTGATGACATGCGAGTCGCCTTTCCTAACCGCAGCGATCTTTTCATCCAGAATGATGGAGGGACACAGATGGTTCTCGCGATACAGCAATGACTAGCAACCATATTCAGACTCGTCCAGGCTACAATTGGGACGAAAATGGAAAGAATTCCTTTTGATCACAGGAGTTCTACTTGGATGGGGGACCGACTGCGTCTCAAACCTTGTTTGCTGGGCGTTCCAGTAAGAGATCCAGTTTCTGGAATAGCCACCTTCGCGGTTACCTGAAGGTTGCTCGAAGGGAAGATTTCTCATCAAGATTGTTTTACACTCCCTAGATAATAACCGCTTGTAGCAGCCTCTGATGATAGACTGCGGCCAGATTGAGGGTGCCACGGCATCAAAGCCAAACTGTGGAGACACGCGAGTGGGATCGACATCCACGGTAATCCTCTCGTACCTAGGTGCGAGCTCACGTACATGCTCTGCAAGAGCAGGAAGGGAACCTCGCAGAAACTAGCAAAAGAATTCGCGATAGCGCTCGTGGAAATGCTCCCCGCCCTCGAAAAGGAGCTCTTCTGAGAAAGCAACAGCCTTGGAGGGATACAGTTTTAGGAACCATCGCGCGTTCTCAACGCGCATGGCGTAAGGCCTTGCTATAAACTCTTCCCGATTGTCGCATATCAGGCTCCAAACGCACTTGGGAAAGTTAGTTCCAAACCACCTCGCAGCCCTGCCACTGTTACGCTCCTCCTCCGTACCTGGGGGACACCATTTGCTGGGCTTGGAAGCGACTGGGGCATAAGAGGGCCATCGCTCGAAGACCCACATTGTCAAGAAAGCAATGTTAATGTAAGTCAGTACGTCGAGGCGGCCATGCGATTCCTTCATCGCCACAACCAGCTGATCCAACCTATAGTACAGTGTGCCCAAGACTAAGGGTCCAAGTGCGACCTTCTGACCAAGGGCCAATTTCACAGCAAGAGGCAGAACGTGATAGAAGACCCCATCATGCGGGTGACCATCGATTAAGTACCTTGACAACCAGGCACAGAGGAAGGCACATAGGGTCAAGTGATAACCCTTGCCATTCACATAGTTCTTAGCCTTCGGGTTTCGACTCAGAAGCTTCTTGGTGATACTGCTGTTCGCATAGTCACGGAAAAAGTATTGGACCCACTTGTTCCAAGTATTCTTCGCAGATGTGTCAACCAACTGCCAGTCAGGAAGGACTTCTGTAGGAGTCCACCGGGTGGAGATTTTCTTCACTTCTGACAAGCACTCCTCCATCTGCTTGTACAGAGCGATCTCCGCATCCGTTCTCAAGGTACTCAAAGGATCCAGCTCGCCCACGGGAGACAGATCATACAGCATGTGCACGTCTTCGAGCGTGGGAGCTGCCTCGAACTCAGCAAAATGGAACGTGTGAGTCGCAGGTGAGTAACGAGAAAGAAGGTTTAGAAGCATGGACTGATCCAACTTCACGGCAGCACCCTTCATAGCACGAACTGCGAAGTATATTCCGGCATCGTTCAAAGTCACGGCATGATTGGTCAACACATGGTCAATCCACTCATCCATGAAGTCCAATTTCTGAACAAATGCTTGAGTAGAAATCGCAGTGTATGGGAAGTACCCATTTTCGACTCCCAATCGAGCCACATCTTCGGAATCGATCAATTCGAGCAACGCCGAGTTAACTGGAGGGGTTAACGTTTGTAATGCTTCGCCGGAGACAGCGATTGGCAATTTCTTCACCTTAACCCTGGCATGATAAAAGTCTTTGCCGTCCAGATAGGGGGCTTTTCGCCATAAAGCCCGTGGAAGATCAGGTATTTATTCGACCTCCTTAATGGGTTTGGTTCCTTTTGTCTTTGCCATTCCTGCGGAAAAGCAAGAAAAAGGGGGGAGAAATACACATACTTTAGTTCGAATTTCAAGATTCAGCTCTAAGCATACGGGGGTCTATTGGAAGAAAGATGAACAGTCCAGTGGCAATTTTCAAAGTTAGAAGATTGGAATCGTTTACATTATCAGGGATTTCAGAAACCCTATGTTCAAGATCCTTATCATCTGGGGATTAAATCGAAATTGGATTCAAAGATCGAGAACTTCTTCATAAGTTGCAGTGGATAATATGTTACGGGTTTGCAAGATTCAACGCAGTTCAAAGCATATATCAGTATATCAAACGCAATTGAACAAGGCCAACCTTGTTTTGGTAAAGCTTGCTTGGATGTGCACAATTGAAGAAGACGACTGACAAGAGAGAACTGGTGATTGATTATCTGAATCTGCTCTTGAAGGCTTCCGGGTATCATTCACTTTAAGATAAAGAAGTGACGCTTTGCAACAATGGAGAGTACAGAGTATTTATCCGAAAACAATGAAGGGTTGCGTCCTTTCAGTAGTCGAATCGCAACCGTCACCGTCGAATCGCGCAATCACAGGACAAGCTGACGTCACGCCTAAAACCCTAAAGGCCAGACGGCACGACTCTAGGGGTTTTAGGTCATAATGGCACGCATGGGGGCTGAACCTGTATACATTTGAATTGGTGCGTGGCGGCGACGCGTACGCTGGTTCCTGCGCATGGAAGTCTATCCGGCTATGAGTCTTCACGCGCAGAAAAGGGGCTAATGTAGATAGTGCTTTCTGAGCTGACATATCTTGGCCACGTGGAAATCATCTAGCACACCATATTGTGCTCCACACACACTGGATCACCAGCCGTGCTGATCCTTGTGGGGGCTGCGAGACAGGGCCCTCGCATACCACTGCACGGGACTTGTAGGGACTTAGTGGTTTGGAGGCTAGAGTAAGTCCTATCGCGTGCGAGCCAAGCCGCACGCGACCTTTAGTAACTGCTTTTGAGAGATTTATGGCACGAGCTCCATAAACCCGGTCAATCCGGTCAAACCCGGTCAACCCCATAACGGTTCCGGTATTCACGCATAACGTGCTGTAACGGTCCCTATATACGCGGACGAACGTGCCGTTGTGGTTAAGTTAATTAAGCCGCCATTGATGGGCGCATTAACCACACTACAACGGTCACATTCTCCGTTATATATAGGACTTTAATCCTTCCATACAAGGAGGACGCATCAGACATACGCGGAAGCTCTGCCAAACCCCTGTCTCTCTCTCAGACATTACTACTGCCTTACTCTCTCCCTACACACAACCCAACTCTTCCTGTGCCATTTCCGATCCCCTACTCTCGGTGTACACAGAGTGCTCCCCGCCGGACTCTCTTGTGCACACCTAGCTAGCAAAAATGCTTGAAGGATCCGGTTTCAATCCTAGGAGTGGACTAGCCATAGAGACGTGAATACTATTTCACGTGTGAAGTCATCACAGGAGAACCCAAAGGTCTGTGGATACTAGAATCCTTTACTATCGTTATGTAGTCTCTTCCTGTGATCCTTGGAGGGTCTTGAGCATGATTAAATTTTGTTACTGCGCAACGTAACCTGCATCAATACCCTACATCGGCCACCCACACAAAACACCCACGCACCACATCCTAACAAAACTAGCGGCCTTTATATATAACCACATATGCTGGCAAAGGTACTTGGGCACGAAACAAAGTCCACCGCCTCAACCTTATCATGAAAACTTTTCACGCACAATTCACTACCTTTGACTTTGCCTTGGACCAAACTTGCCAATTTGATACAAGTCAAACCCCAACAAATCTCCACCTTGACTTGAATTATCTTAGCAACCTGAAACCAGAATCTGATGTTTCACTCATCAAACCTGAACCGGATGCGTCTCTCAGAACCAGAAACGATCACGCCTCCTCGAACAAATTTTTACGCTGTATGCGAAATCTAATTAGCCAAATCGTTGCTTCAACTACTATGCGTTCCTGCAACAAATGTGCCCGATGTGGTTGCACTTCAATCGCCATGACGCCATATGCGCGTGAACCGCCGGATTTGCGCCACTACCGAATGCTTGCTGGATTTGCCAGATCCCTTGCACGCCTAATCAGATGCGCGCCATATTGTTCCGACAGGAGCCCGTATAGCACTTTCATGGGACTTCAGATGGTGGGTGTACCTGCTTCTCTCTCACGGACATATCGATCTTGATTGACAAACCATACATCGTTGTTGACGGAATCTCGAAACCCAACTCCGGATAGCCTGCTCGACCTGAATCGCGAAATTCTAGCTTTGAGTTCCACCAAAACGTGAAACCCTAGCTCTTAGCTCCACCTAGATCTTGGAACGAGGCTCTGATACCAGTTTGTTATAACTTTTGATTATTCAAGCAAGAACGATGAAACGAAATCAAGAACTAGACACATTTTAACGTGGTTCACTAACGAAGTCGCAACGAACCCGCTAGCTACCTCCACGGCCAGAACCCGATATTTTATTGAAAAGAGAATCCGATTACAATGCACATTGTGGCCACGGCGGCCGCCCACACAAAATTCTCACTCACCACAACGTAACAAAACTATTGGCCTTTATATATAACCATATATGCTGGCAAAAGGTACTTGGGCACAAAACAAAGTCCACAACGTCGACCTAATCCTGGAAACTTTCCATGCACAGTTGACCACATTTGATTTTGCCTTGGACCAAACTTGCCAATTTGATACAAGTCAAACCCCAACACGGCCTTATACCAATTTTGTTGTTTTTCATGCCTACCTTTTGCCATCAGCACAAGGGTGGATAACTTATGCACTCCCTTATGCCGGCACCCAAGTGCCGTATAAAAATGGAGAGAGCATGAGTTATCCCCACTCTTTATCTGGAACCCAAAGGAGAACTTAGGGACTTATGAATTTAGCCGAGCTACATGCAAATTGATCGGACACAAAGGATAACAAATTACCAATGTGTTGTTGATTGTGTCATGTGATTATTTGAAAGAGAGCCCTACACCAAATGTCATTTAATATATGAATGGAAGTAAAATTCAAGTT
Organism: Linanthus parryae; assembly: GCA_023055425.1. NCBI lineage: Eukaryota > Viridiplantae > Streptophyta > Magnoliopsida > Ericales > Polemoniaceae > Linanthus > Linanthus parryae. Next base: position 97,726,832 of record JALGPY010000004.1, on the reverse strand, counting down.
TCCTCATGCCCTAAAGAGTCTTTATTTGGCAGTACAAGCAAGAAAGAGTTACTCATTTGGATGTGGATGATTCAATAAATGGGGAAAGAAAAAATGTGGATAGGCTCTGAAGGCCCATGTGCAGTGCAAGTGTATGGTTGATTGGCTTTGTGGTTGGTTTCATCCAAAAGAATATAACTTTCCCATAAAGAAAAGATAGTGAAAGCTTACTTTTATGTATATTCAAGGCAATATATCAGTTTTAAAACATAACGAAAGCAAATGAGTGAAAAGGTACAAACACCTAAAGCTAATAAAAAATAAAAAAGCGACTGCTGTGAATGGAGAGTACTACTTCAGGGGTGGATATGGAAATTACAGGATTCAGTGGAAATTGCAGGATCAGGATATAGATTATAGAAAGCAGAAGAGTGAAAATGTAAGAGCCTGTTTGGTACTCATTAAGTAACAAGACAAAAACATCACAAAACATTGGTGTTTTTTACAAACGATTGTTTTTAAGAACAGTTTAAGATACACACAGAAAAATAGACAAATGACTAGTATTTAGCAACCTAAGCAAACGTGTTTAAAACTATTGTTCGTACTCAAAACACGTCTGATAGTCATGTATTTTGTCAGATAACATATGTTTCTACAAACTTCAGTTCTGATATTTTGTGGGGGAGCTGTTTTAGTTCTTTTCTTTAAACATATAAAGTACTTGTTTAGGAGCTGGTCCTTAATCAACATAAAACAACGTTTATTGATAAATTATTTGGGAGACACATATAGTACAATGTTGTTCTTCCAGAAAAAAATAGTGCCATGTTTAAAAACAAAAACCAAGGAAAACATGGTTTTTCAAAACACAACTTTGTTATCTCTTCGTAAGTTTTTCGTACTTTTTTGTGGTAGAATACATTCTTACTTTTGATGAAAAATAAAATAAAATAATTTTTTTTGGCCGTTGTTTTATGTGCAAAATGACACTTACATTAAATATCGTTGTGTATTAAGAATGTAATACATTCTTACATTAGAGTTAATTAACACTTACATTAAATAGGGTCGTTGTCAAATGTGTTTTTATTTTAAACACTAATTTTAATCACATGCCAATTTTTCTTTTTTATAATTTTGTTTTTAAACGCATTTTTTCAGTATATGTTTTTCTTTCTTGTTTTTAAACATAAACCAAACTTTGACAAAAAAAAAAAAAAAAAAAAAACATAAACCAAACAAGCTCTAAAAAGTAAGAAGGGGCTATTGCGAAAGATGACCATTAATTGAGGGGCGGTTACGAGAATAACACGATTCAGATACGAATGTCGATAGAGTGAGAGAGTAGTACAAAAACGTCTGAGAGCTGTAACAGTTACCACTCTCGCAGTGGATCCACCCCCTCACAAGAAAGAAGATTTTCCTTTTCTTTTCTTTTCTTTCGGGTAGGTCGATCTCGCTTTTCTCTCCAACAACAAAACCGTAAAGATTTCTTCGGAATCAGAGACTCATTCCACTCTCAAGTCCTCATTTCTTCTCCATATAGTCCCACCTTTTTCCCATTGATTTCTCACTCTCTTCATTTTTGCAGTTTTATGAGAGTGGTCTTTTGATCTGTGGAAAGGGAAAATGGGGGATAAACCTGAGGTTCTGGAGGCTGTTCTCAAGGAAGTTGTGGATTTGGTAATGGATCTGACATGGGTTTCTATCGTTTTTTTGTGGGTTCTTCGTTTTTTGTTTTTGTTCTTTTGGGTTTTGATGGAATTGTGGTTTTGTGAATGCAGGAGGGGATACCCATAGAGGAAGTTTTCGAAAATCTGAGATGTAGCAAAGAGGGTCTCACTAGCGATTCTGCTGCTCAGAGGCTAGAGCTCTTTGGGTACAACAAGCTTGAGGAGAAGAGGGTATTGTTTCTTATCTTTATCACTTGTCACTTTTTCCTTTCAATTTCTGCAGTTTTGGACTAATCTCTAACTGGGTTTGGTCTAAAATGTTCATATCTTATCTGGGTTTTCATTGTTTGGGATTGGTGTGGTGGTGGTTGTTGTTGACATGTTGTTGTATTACTGTTCATGGACTAATAAATGGAAACTATTCTGTGTTCAGGAGAGCAAATTCTTGAAGTTTTTGGGGTTTATGTGGAACCCTCTCTCATGGGTTATGGAAGCTGCTGCTATTATGGCAATTGCTCTTGCCAATGGAGGGGTAAGAAGTTGCCATCAAAGTTTTATTGAATGAACTGTTAAATTTGTTTGTTTAGTTGCTGATGGATTGTATAACTGTTAAAATTTGTTCAGGGAAAGCCTCCTGACTGGCAAGATTTTGTGGGTATCATAACTTTGCTTGTTATTAATTCCACCATTAGTTTCATTGAGGAAAACAATGCTGGTAATGCTGCTGCAGCCCTCATGGCTCGTCTCGCTCCCAAAGCCAAGGTCTCTTTGAAATTTTGCCATAATTTTCATTTCTTATATATTATAGTAGAACTATAGTTGACTCTCTTTGTCAAATGCTGATGACTTGAGAAAGTCCTGGGCTGGTGTGAAACTGGTGTTGTTTATTTGCAGTTTGTTAATTCTTTTTTGGGTTATACAGGTTCTTCGCGATGGAAGGTGGAGTGAGGAAGATGCTGCAATTTTGGTTCCTGGAGACATAATCAGCATTAAACTTGGCGATATCGTTCCGGCTGATGCCCGTCTTCTTGAGGGCGATCCTTTGAAAATTGACCAGGTAGGAATTAGATATATCATAATCGTTTACATGCCTTGCCCGTGTTTGTTTCTGGTGCTGAAATTGTTCTGCTTTGGTGACAGTCTGCTCTTACTGGCGAATCCCTTCCTGTAACTAAAAGCCCCGGAGATGGTGTCTACTCCGGCTCCACCTGCAAACAGGGTGAGATTGAAGCTGTGGTGATTGCAACTGGGGTTCACACCTTCTTCGGGAAGGCGGCTCATCTGGTTGATAGTACTAACCAAGTTGGCCACTTTCAGAAGGCAAGAAATGAAGTTTTAATGTATCTGTTTTGAGTATGAATTGCTATAGCTTGTATTTTAAGCCATCCATAAGCTCATATCATGTTTTCTTAATTATATAGGTCTTGACAGCAATTGGAAACTTTTGTATTTGTTCTATTGCATTGGGGATGATTGTAGAAATTATTGTGATGTACCCCATTCAAGATCGGCAGTATCGTCCTGGAATTGATAATCTTCTTGTGCTCCTCATTGGAGGTATTCCAATTGCTATGCCTACAGTTCTGTCAGTTACAATGGCCATTGGTTCACATCGCTTGGCCCAGCAGGTAGGTCACGTTCAAAGGATTCTTTTGTAGCTCTAAGTTCGGCTCACCCGCTGTGTATGATTTAGTAATTGTTATATGACCACAGGGAGCTATTACAAAAAGAATGACAGCAATTGAAGAGATGGCTGGCATGGATGTGCTTTGCAGTGACAAAACTGGAACTTTAACTTTAAACAAGCTTACTGTTGATAAGAATCTCATTGAGGTCAGTGCTAACTTCACCTCCTCTCTCTTGCTGGTCATAGTTCATTTCATTAGTGCTTGAGATAATTTGTATTCTTCAGAGTTTGTAATTGCTTGTATTTGTCTTCTTAGGTCTTCTCCAAAGGAGTAGATGCTGATACTGTAGTTTTGATGGCGGCTAGAGCGTCACGATTAGAGAACCAGGACGCAATTGATGCTGCTATTGTTGGGGTGTTGGCTGATCCCAAGGAGGTATTTGATTGACTAGCCTAACTAACTTTGTATATATTATTGCTGCTATTTTATAACGATTAAATTTTTATTGATACTCACAATCTCTAATGACAGGCTCGTGCTGGAATTCAAGAAATACACTTTTTGCCGTTCAATCCTACTGATAAACGAACAGCATTGACCTATTTGGATAGTGAGGGTAAAATGCACAGGGTCAGCAAAGGTGCCCCAGAGCAGGTATGTTTTCACTAAAAACTGCATGTATGTAGCCCTGCCTTCCTCCTTTGTGTATATTGGTTCTCACATGCAATGTGGATTGTCCTTTGTAGATTCTCAACCTGGCACACAATAAATCAGACATAGAGCGAAGAGTTCATGCTGTAATTGACAAGTTTGCCGAGCGAGGTTTGAGGTCACTTGGAGTTGCATACCAGGTTAGGTTTCCTCAATTACCATCTCTTGGTTTGCTTACCTAGGGAACTTTTGTTATGGTACTGATGGGTCGTTCCTATTTTGTTTCAGGAAGTTCCGGAGGGACGAAAAGAGAGTCCTGGTGCCCCCTGGCAGTTTGTTGGTCTGATGCCTCTCTTTGACCCGCCCAGGCACGACAGTGCTGAGACGATTAGAAGGGCGCTAAATCTTGGAGTGAATGTTAAAATGATTACTGGTAAGTACTATACTATTAAATTTGTGACATTTTAAAAGCTATGTTATCTGATACACAACTGTATCCACATTATAGTATCAATATGTTAGTTTTTTATAGTTTGTTGAAGAAGTCAAGTATACAAAATACGTTCTTTTGAAAGCTGGAAACTTCCTGCATAACATGGTCAAGAATATCTTATTTTCGATTGGATTTCTATACCTTGTGCTTCTTTTCACCTTCATGGTGAAAGGATATATGTTCCTTTACCTGTCTGGCTCTGTTAAATTGCTGCATTGAAGGACATGCTTGTTCTTAGTTCAGCCAACCTTGGAGGTCGACTTCCAGAGTACTTTGTATATCATTTCATTGTTTTCATCCTATTCAAATGTCAGACCTTCTTATAGTTCATTTCTGATATTGCTTCTACTGGCCCGCTTTCTATTGTATTTATAGTTTGCAATTAGGATGGGCGAGAACTCTGAGTTTGAAGGAGATGAAAGAACTTAATATCCCTAGTCTGCTAGGGATTGCATTTTTTCACCTGGTTTCACATTTTTTTCTGAAAGAACTTAATATCACCTGGTTTCACATTTTTCTGACTTTGAAGTTTCATTTCATTGTTTTCGGTTTCTCATACTTGTTTGTAGTCTACATGGTCTTTGGTTAAATCTTAGTATATTCACCACGTAGTTTTTTGCTTCTATCAGGGGATCAATTGGCTATTGGAAAGGAAACAGGACGCCGGTTGGGAATGGGAACCAACATGTATCCTTCCTCTGCTTTACTCGGCCAGGACAAGGATGAGTCTATTGCTGCCTTACCAGTCGACGAACTCATAGAGAAAGCAGATGGGTTTGCAGGGGTCTTTCCTGGTATGTTGTTAAATCTTAAGACCTTGATTGATGGTGTGGTTAGCTGTGTGCTTTTGAGATAGGGTAGTTTATCCAAGAATGATACTTCTACTTCTACGGATGGACTAATTTTGGGCATTTTTTCAAGAACACAAATACGAGATTGTAAAACGGCTGCAAGCTAGGAAGCACATATGTGGAATGACTGGTGATGGAGTCAATGACGCTCCTGCCCTCAAGAAAGCTGACATTGGAATTGCTGTTGATGATGCTACTGATGCGGCTCGTAGTGCGTCTGACATTGTCCTTACTGAACCTGGTCTCAGTGTTATCATCAGTGCTGTGTTGACTAGCCGTGCTATTTTCCAGAGGATGAAGAACTACACGGTATGCATTTACTCCAAGGCTTCAAAGTTCAATTTAGTCCGTCCAGAATAGACGTTTTGTTTCCATTTTAGAACTAATGATTCTTCAATATTTCTGTTTCCCCTGCAGATCTATGCTGTATCAATTACAATCCGTATTGTGGTAAGTTGAAGAGTATTTTTTCTTTTCTTTCTGAAGGTTCTTTTTCCTCCTTTGTTTCTTCTGTTTCTTCCTACTTTGACTTTTACCACTATCAAATCTCTCTCATGTAATGTTCCCTCGAGTGCATTTTACTTCAATTAATTATACATTGTTTGATGTGGCAGCTTGGTTTCATGCTGCTAGCCCTCATATGGAAGTTCGACTTCCCACCTTTTATGGTTCTTATCATTGCAATTCTAAATGATGGTACTCTCTCTCTCTCTCTCTCTATATATATATATATATATATATAAATATAAATATATATATATATATATATATATAAATTAATCTATCTATATATGTCGCTAGAATACAAGTCATGCCCTATGGGTTTGCAATTGGATTGGAAGCTGAACTTTGGAGGGCTAAAATAAAAGAAATGGAACATGTCTTTGACCTTTTTTGTATGCTATTTTTTCTCAAGTCACTGCAACATAGACTGTCCGTCTACAATTATAGTAGTATTAGCTACCTCAATATGCATTTGCACGTTGTTTCAAGTGCTATAAAAGAAACCACACTCTTATTAAAGATTGATCTGGTTGATGATAATGTTCTCTGTATCATGGTTTTAGAGGGACGTGTTGTTGTGGACTACTTTTGCGGTTCTTGTCTTGTTTTCTAAATGACTACTGGTGATGTCAGGTACCATTATGACCATATCCAAGGACAGAGTGAAGCCATCTCCCTTGCCTGACAGCTGGAAGCTTGCCGAGATTTTTACAACCGGCGTGGTCCTCGGTAGCTATTTGGCAATGATGACGGTCATTTTCTTTTGGGCAGCATACAAAACTGATTTCTTCCCAGTAAGCACGCCTGCTTAGAAAAATATAGTCTTGATTATTGTTGAGAATATATGCATGGGTGGATCCATGTAGGGGAGTGTTGGGGGGACTCAACTTTTCGAAATTACGATTTCACCATGTATTTTGTGAATTACATTCAATTTAGCCCCCACAGAGATTATACAATAGCCTCCACTACCTGGGTCTATTCACTAAAATTTTCTCACATTCAAATTTAGCCCTCACTGTTGCAAAATCATGGATCCCCCCCTGCGTGCCACTGAATGCAATTCTTGTAATGTTATCCTATCACTGTGCATCTGTCCATTTAATGGGGGTAATTAAGGTAATCTGATCTTGATCTTTTCCATGGTATTCACAGAGGATATTTGGTGTGCCAACCCTTGAAAAGACTGCTCATGATGACTACAGAAAGCTTGCATCGGCTGTATATCTCCAAGTGAGTACTATCAGTCAGGCACTTATCTTCGTTACCAGATCCAGGAGTTGGTCTTTTGTCGAGCGTCCTGGCTTGCTGCTCGTGGTGGCCTTTGCAATTGCTCAACTGGTAAAATTCCTTGCATTTTGCATTTATTTGTTCTTGTGAAATTTCCTTCTCTGCGCACAAGGCAAATTCATTCATTTTATTTATTTTGGTATGAACAGATTGCCACTCTGATTGCTGTGTATGCAAGCTGGAGCTTTGCCGCGATTGAAGGAATCGGTTGGGGTTGGGCAGGAGTTATTTGGCTCTACAACATCATCTTCTACTTCCCTCTTGATATCATCAAGTTCCTAATCCGCTATGCTCTCAGTGGCAGGGCTTGGGATCTTGTTCTTGAGCGCAGGGTATGATGGAATCTGAAATCTAGGGCTTTAATACCCTTATAGTTCAATTTCCTTGTCTCTAATCCTGTGCTTTATTTAATTGTTTTCACAGATTGCCTTCACAAGACAAAAGGATTTCGGAAAGGAACATAGGGAGCTACAGTGGGCACATGCCCAACGAACACTACACGGACTTCAAGTACCTGACCCCAAAATATTTGGTGACCGAGCTAATTTCACAGAGCTTAACCATATGGCTGAAGAAGCAAAGAGAAGAGCTGAAATCGCAAGGTTAGTAGGAGCTGACCCAAAGCTGAAATCTCATTTCTTCTGTTACTATGTTCTAGTCACTCGTCAACTCTAGACGCAAGAAATTCAATGGTCCCCTCGTGTTTGCTTTATCAATATACTCGGTCTGATTCTCCCGACTTTTCCCAGTTGACTTTTTGCGGGTCATTTGACCCGATGATTTGGTTAGCAAAATGATGCAAGAATTTGGTAATATTTTCATGGTGCATCGTTTTGCTAACCAAATCATCGGGACACAGTGACCCGCCGGAGTGCACTGGGAAGATTCAGAAGAAACGAAGGTAGCATTTCATTACTTACTGCCGAAGCTAAGTTGAAATCTGGATATATGTGGTACTCGACTTTTCCCAAAGTTCAAGGAGATGTTGACTTGATGAATTTACTGAATTATCCTTTGCCACATTCATCTTTTCCTTGGAAAGTGAAAAAGTATGAGAGAATAGCGGTGTGGATGGAAGTAGAGTGAAAAATTGGGTTACTTTTTTTATCTGGACATTAATTTTGGGACTTTCTTTTTAGCGAGACAATGCAAATGGATAGAGGGGGCATTGTTCTAGGTAATTTACGAAAAAAGTTGCTCTAGGAGGTTGGAATAAAATAGAATGTCACTAAAAATACCGAAATATTACTATTCTTGTGGAAAGCGTACACTTGAGCTCTCTGAGTCTAAAGTAAATGGAGTATATGCTTATGTCTGACATCTATTTGAGAAGTTGCCTCCACTCCGTCACTCATGCCAAAATGTTGTCCACTGACACAGTTCTATCAAATTCCATAGGATCTTGAGGTCTTTTGACACTTTGGCAACACCAGTGTTCTTCTCTTAGTAGCAATTCTGAAGAAGCTCATCTCTCTGATATCGTGTTGCTTTTTATTTGCTGCAGGTTGAGAGAACTACACACTCTGAAAGGTCACGTTGAATCGGTGGTGAGATTGAAGGGTCTTGACATCGATACAATCCAACAAGCGTACACAGTCTGAGAAGAGGAGAGATAGCTTCCGGGGTGAAGATGTATAACGGACAAAGTAGATGTGAGTTGGGTCCTGAAGCGCTTTTGATCGGTCGGTGCATTTAAGCTAGTTCTTTGGGCTTTTGTTGACAAGTGTTCTTATTCTGTCATATATATGTATATCGGGCATACCAGGACGACCCATAGAGTATCTCTATTCGGTGAAGATCGGCTTATTGTGTTTGTTTCCTCTAGTAATCTAGTAGTAATTTATGGTATCTTTTCACTTTTTTTCTATTGATGATGAACGATGGTGCTCGAAAGTGTAAATGAAAACTTCCCTTGGTTATCGTTGTCAGATTTCATCCTTCCAAGTTCTTCCCGTTTCTTCTAATCGTGTGATATCTTTTCATACCTATCTACGAAGTAATAGTAATAGTACTTTTATGTAAATAAAGTCCCACATCGGACATGCAAGATTTTGGTAAAACTTCCTTGCTTGATTAATTATTTACATCTCAATATATAGACAAGTACATTGTTCTAATTTAAAAACTAAGTCCGATGTGAGACTTTTATTTACATAAAAATACTATTACTATTACGAAGAAGGCGGTGTCACCATCCTCCGTTGGATGGGGATCGATGTAGGGCTTTCTGCCGTCCGTTGTTGCCCTGGCTGAGAATCGGCCGAGAACTCTATTCCTGACTGAAAACATTGAATGTTCTATGATTAAGTATGAATACATACAATTAGGGCTGGTCAGTGGCCAAGAAACCCACCCAACCTAGCTGCCTTTGCCTTTACATGGGTTGTATTAGGTTTGAAACATTACATTTGCTTATCATGGCCTGGATTAAGAAAATAGCCCGAACAATTTATGGGATGTGTTTGGGTTCTATCATTTCGGCCACATCCAGCCCAACCTAACCGCCTACAGCATATATAAAAATAAAATAATTAGATATATCATACTACTTCTGTTTTTTTGGAATCTTCTCAGTTGATTTTTTTATCCGTATACATGGTGTTGTAGCGTAAAGTTTACTTTACAACACCATGGAAAGATTACCAAACAATTGCATTTGCTTATCAAATCACCGGTTCAAAGTGCCCTAGTGAAAGTGGAAAAAGATCAACTAGGAAAATTCCGGAGAAACGGATAGAGTACTTGGCATGTTTCGCCTGTTTCTTCCGACTTGATTTTATTGGTCACTATGACCGACTGATTTAGCTAATGACGAAAAATTTGCTACCTTTTCATAATATTATAAATCATTCTTAACACTAAAATATTATGAAGAAAAAAAACAATAAATTTTCGTGTCATATCTTAGCTAAATTAGTCGGTCTAAACGACTCCTAAAGTCAAACCAAGAAGAAATAGGCAAAATGAAGGTATTATTATTATTATTAATGTTTTTTTTGAGGAAAAAGGTAGTATTATTTAGCAATCAATCAATGCAACATATATTGTTCCTCAAAAAAAAAAAAAAAAATGCAACATATATTGCATGTAATTAATACTAAATTATAATTAAATGATATAGACTTTTAGTTGTGTTGTTGACGTTTAAGAATATCATAGATAGTATTTCAAAAAAAAAAAAAAAGAATATCATAGATAGTAAGATGTTTCGTTGGTCATTTTTTTTTTCTTTAATTCATCTTGCACTTTCATAATTTTTTCTTCATATGGAGTTGGTCCATGGGCTGGCGTGTGACGAATGGTCACGGGCTTGATCTTGAGTTTCGGCCCGATCGGTGGGTTGAATTTACGTTTGAGTTCACTCTCTCGAAGTACAATGCCAGTTCTAGTGATTGTTAAGAGAATATAAGGGAGGGTTATTCTGGAAGATCTCGGTTGTGTATCACTCAAATCTCCACTACGGAGAAACAGCTGGGGTGTACATGGTTCAGTTATGTTTGGGTAATCCAAAACAAACTGTGGTTCATGAAGTTCAATCTCAGGTGGTTCGCGTCTTGCGAAAAACTACCGGAGTACCAGCTGTTGAGGTCAGACGGCAGCCGCCCAAGCCAGGATGGCTATTCACATAGAAAGCGCCTTTGACCCTCATTCTGGTAAGGCGGCTGGCGGTGCCGTGGTTCGTGATTTAGTGCGTGTAGGTTCAATGTATGTTTTCCTCTGTTTGAATTTGCATCCTAATACCAACCCTATATAGTTTTTGAAACAATAACAACCCTATATAATAACTGTTTTATATTACTTTCATTTTTTCATTGATTATTTATCTTTTTGTGATGAGCATTAATGATAATATTTTATCAACGGCAGAAAGTATTGATCAGATTGAGAATGAAAACAGATTACCTGAGTCAGTGAATACTGAACACCCCGAGTCAGTGAATATTTTATCAACTGTAAGAAATATTGGTCGTTTAAATACGGTGTTATGAACTCAAACATATCAAATAACTATGCTCCCATTGTTAATTTTAATCGGACTTTTAAAGAAAACAACATCGTATGATGAGAGTAACGAGGACTTTCCATCTTTTATTCAGTAACACAAAGTAATGTTGCTTCAATTCGTTTTCATTCACGACACTTTGCTATTGTTATCACCGAACCTTTAATCAATCACCCATACGTCTGTTGAGGCCATTACCTGCAATCATAGTAACACGATAAATCGTTGTACGCTACTTGTACCTGCGAATAACTTCTTAATAAATTTAAAATGTAAATGGAGAGAAAGAGCGCAGACCATTCTTTTTGTCATTCTCGCAACCGATCAAACATTCGTTGAGGCATGCTGGATCGAGGCTACCGGTGCTCTGGTTTATGCATTTCTTGTAACACGCGGCTTTACAAGAAGGGTCGGTTGCTGTTGCGTACCCTGCGAGCATCACCATAACTAACATTACCAGAGCCGCTATCTTCTCAACCCTGGCCTCCATTGTAAAAAGTTCACAGTGTTTGTGTATGAATCAACTCAGATGTTTAAATATTCAAGTTTTTTTGGGTGATAATCCAATACTGATATATATACACACACACACACTCCCTATTATGTGAGGGACTCTTTGAAAAGCTAGCTCAGAATGCAATGACACATGTAAGATAGAAATTATTTGTGGAGGAGAATATGATAGACATATTAGGTAAGTTATTGAATCTCTAAGATGTCTTTTTGGGATGTTTAAGGATATTACATTCCTAATTAGGCATACATAACTCGAATTAGTTAAGGATTGCTCTTCAATTGGGATTTCATAAGAAAGAATTTAATGACCCTGCCTGTTAACCTCATCAGACCTTATCCCACAAGGACGAAGACATTTTAGGGATATTATACTTCCCCTATTGCATTTCCATGTGGAAGTGGCGGATTAATGAAGGGAATTTGCAACTCTATACACATTGTTGTGAAACGAGAAGACGAGAGAGACGAGAAAATAAAGAGACAACTATGTAGGGAGAATAGTGATGAGATGTGTATTATTCTCCAACCCTAAGCCTCCTTATATAGGCATTAGGTGGGCTTCTGGACCAGAATATAATTATACAAAATACACCCAACTATGTGGTGGATATTCACATCAGTCCAGTTACATATTTCATAACACTCCCCCTTGAATATTCACCACTACGATGCCTCGTTAAAACCTTGTCATGAAAAACCCAGTGGGAAAAATCAGTGACTAAGGAAAAAGAGTACATCAGTGAATTCTATTTGCTCAGCATTGGTGATGACATTCTTCTGGAACGCATCTGGATAATCTTCGCAAGCCTCGTTAAAACCTTGCTAGGAAAAACCCTGTGGGACAAAAACCGTAGCGAAGGAAAAAGAGTGCCGCGCTTTTAGCATTTCATTGGATCTCCCCCTCATTGGAACATCCTTGTACCTGACAAACAAAACTGATTGCAAAAACAATAATCTAAAATAGCCTATTAACAATCATAATCAATATAATGCATATGCACCTAAACTACTCGCGAGTGTACACTTTTTGATTTGCTTCAGGCAAATAATATTTCTCATGGGAACCAACCTCCATGGAATTTCACAAATTTGTGATTCATACGATCGTATTGTAACTAGTTACTTTTCAACCCATATTTTGTTGTTCCTTAGTCCCCGAGACTAATACAACATTATTATCATTCTCACCACGAGAAGATTATATTAATGAGAATTTATCATGACCCATATATCATGTTTCTCATTTTACAAGTCCCACGCTTAAAAGCGGACATAAACCTCGATATGAGTCCCACGCATTACAGCGGACATATACCCTTAACATGAGTCTCGCGCTTAATAGCGGACATATAATAACTACAATGCTCCCACGCTTACCGGCGGATATGTAGTCACTGCATAGTATATAAATTCTGCTTCGGGTTGTTTGTATGCTCTACATATTCAAAATGATTGTAACCCAGCAATTTCCTATGCACTTGTTGACTTTGTTTTGGCCAATAACTATTTAACACTTTTTTCCTTTAACCCATATGATTTGTATAGCTCTTAATATAATAATCATTAATTGTAGGATCATAAGATTGTATTAAGGTACCTTTAGCTACTTCCAGAGCTATATGCCTCTTCCAGGGCTATTTGGTTACCAAAGTTGGTTTTGATCCATACTAATGACAATCTTTCAAGATTTTCCTTGCAATCTTGTTTTCCCATCTTGTAGAGCAATATATTCATATCCCAACTTATTTTGGATGCTTTGATTTCATGTTCCTCTTCCGGAGGATCAACATATGTACTCAAGCAACCCTTTTATGCTTAAAGTGTGTACCCAAATCGACACCCATTTGTCGAGAAGCTATCCATTTTGTTGGGAATTTGCATTAGTACATACCCGTAGAAACAATGATAATTTGGCTCACGTCATGCAATAGGACCCATTCTCCCCCTCATGACGTGAGCAACATGATCATAACCATAATGATACTTTATTGATGGTTCAGGCATCAATTTGTCTCATATGTACTTTGTATAAACCAATCCTCAAATTTAAACAAAAATATTGACAATAAGCAATCTCTTGGACGCCGTAGTTCTCTAATCAAAGTTTCTCCAAGAAACCCAAAAAGAGACGTAAATGTCAATACTTTTTATTAAAAAATGAGTGGTTGCAGATTCTCTCTTCAGGGAGATCTTTTAACGTTATTATATAACTCAATGTTATAGTATTTTTCATAACTTCTGGTATGAAAATCACTCCTTACGCATATAAAATGCGTTTGTCCAATAAACCCTCATGGACTAAGAACATATTCTTGATGCTCTACTTGAATCAATAACTAGTGTATAAACGGTAAAATACTAGACAAGATTAAAAATAAATGCGTGATAAAAGAAATAAACATAATATAACCTCTTCAGGAGGGTGGATCATTATTTGAATTGTAACAATCTCTTCAGGAGATAATTTTTTTATAATATTTCATAACTTCAGGTTATGAATCATAACTGCTGGTTATGAGTGATATCATATAAATATGTAACTTCGGGTACATATGACATGGCCAGATTTAACATCGATGGCGATTACGAATGCTCTTCAGGATGTTCGTTTTTGATCCATAATACGAGAACAGAAGAAAAGAAGTAGCAAAAAAAATGCATAAAAATTAAATAAATATAAGTAACAAAGTATGACATCTTCGGGAGATTTACACGAAAATTGTAGGACATCTCTTCAGGAGATGTAATTAAAAGTATCACTTCAGGTCATAAGAAAATTGTCGTAACTTCAGGTTATGATAACATTTTCTTGTTCCATAACTTCAGGCATGGTAAAAATTGGTTCAATTTGTAATTTTCAGACCTCTGCTGGAGGCTTTTAATAACAAGCGTTTCAACATCTCTTCCGGAGATTTTTATAATATTTTTTATGACTTCAGTTCATAAAAAAAAAACCGCAACTTCAGGTTACGATTATAGCGTCGTGTATTCCATAACTACATGTATGAGTGTGACTTTTACAAGCATAATAATAGCTTAGAGTGATAGACGCTTCTTCAACAGGTATGGAAAGTATAGTAATAATCTCTTCAGGAGATTTTATGATAATACAATATCACTTCAGGTGATAAAAAAACTGTACCGCAACTTCAGGTTACGATCAGATAATCAAGGAGTTCACAACTTCAGGTGTGAAAGCATAAATGTATCACTAACTTGAACCAATATATGGTCAATAATCAAAACCTCTTCAGGAGGCTTGATAATAACAAGCGTATTAGGCGTTTTAGATATCTCTTCCAGAGATCTAATATGACTTCAGGTCATATAAAAAAAAATTATGTAATTCACAACTTCAGGTGTGAAAAAGTATTTTTATCAACCACAACTACTTGAATCAGTGCATGGTCATTTATGCAACCTCTTCTAGAGGTACTAATTTCGATCTCGTTTATATAATAGATTAACTAAAACAATAGTGAAAATCTACTGACAGCTCCATGTATAACAATGACATAAAAGAAATTTGCTAATAGTTAAAGCAGAAAGCTTAAGAGTTAAAACCCATTAAGTTTGTAAGAAAAACGGAGCCAAAAAAACCCCCACAAGTTCAGCCCGAATCCACAGTTTGTGGGATTAGGGTTCACAACCCACTCCCCACATGATTATAATCTTCTTAACATACACTAACAAAGCAATGCCACAATTAATTGAAACAATAAAGGGTGCAGTTAAGTTTTAGTTTGCATAGTCATGACCTGGGTCGGAGGAACCTACACTACATGAACCAACACTATTTTAGAATGGAGGGGTTTGGTGATATGTGACAAATCAATGTTAGATAAACTCAATAGTAGGTCAACAGTAGCTTAGATCTAGGACAAAGCAATATCATCAATTAGTTGAAAGCATGAGCAACTTCTATAAAGTGGGTCTAGGTTTAATCAATATAGTAAACTTTCATACAGTGAGTCTAGCTTGAAAATCATTGGCTACCACGGTGGTCAGTTGGTTTTGACCTAGCTACAATAATAGGTACGGAACCAAGAAAACAAAACATACTACTAGTATGCTATAACAAGGTTCTGTAATCATTGTCATACCCAATAGCCACAATTTTAGATTCTTTTCCGACCTCAATACATATTCGAATAGCAATACCTTGTTTTTGTTGCTGCAGTTCTTCCAAACTAAGCTCGACTTCAAAATCTCTCCGAGCCAATCGTGCTGATAACGTGTTGTGAAACGAGAAGACGAGAGAGACGAGAAAATAAAGAGACAACTATGTAGGGAGAATAGTGATGAGATGTGTATTATTCTCCAACCCTAAGCCTCCTTATATAGGCATTAGGTGGGCTTCTGGACCAGAATATAATTATACAAAATACACCCAACTATGTGGTGGATATTCACATCAGTCCAGTTACATATTTCATAACACACATCAATATATCTTCAACGGGAAATGCTAAACGTCACTATTTTTTCTCCATCTTTTAAATTTCACCGCCTATGCGGATGTTTATAATTGGTGATTGATTATAGAAAGATATTAAAATAAATACTTATTAATAATCATATCTTGACACATAGAAGGTGAAATTAAATGGTGAAGCATAGCGGCCCTCATCTTGAAAATACCGATGCTCCATTAAGTCCCACCTCATAACAAAAACAGAGTTGGCTTTGCCCATTTCAAAGCTCTCAACCAAAGTTTTAAAAACCTGACCGGCCATCGATCAGTGAGGCACCGGTTTAAGGTCGAACCAGTTAATTGCACATTTATTATATATTTATTATTTTTTATACAAAAAATAGTAAACATAATGAAAAATTGTCAATAAAAATACTTGAATATCAATTTGAAGATTATTTAACGTTCTAATATTTTTTATAGTAATAGCTATGTTTAAAAAAAATAAAAAAAACACGAATAATTAAATTATGGTTAGCAAAAAGTATATTTTTAGGCTTATAATATATATAAAATTGTTTATTCACGTTAACAAATGGGCTCATGATCTAGTGGTTAAGTTGTCTGCCTAGGAGAGGAATGGTCTGGATTTCGATTTCCACTTTTTCTGGAAACAATTTTTTAATTTATAGAAAACCGGACAATCTTTGACCCGACCAGTTCACTGGTTGGACCGCATATCGAAGGGTTTTTGACAGACTTTGAATGGTTCTTGCATATCCGGTCCAATCTATACTGAACCGGTCACCTGTTTGACCGGTCAAAACCGGCCGGTCCGGTTTTTGGTGGTAAGGGAGTCTATTGCTTCATCCCATGATTTCAAGATCTTTTCAAACTATTGAGAGTTTTACACCTCCTCAAGTTGAGGAGGCATGTTAAGACGGAAATGATGTAAGTGTAATTGTTAAGAGCTAGTGTACTGCACATGGAAATATAGTTAAAAGTGTTTCCGTAATGTATCTGAAAGTTTAAATCTAGTTGAATTTGACCAAGCCGGCTCGTGAGCTGCTCTCGAGCGGCTAGACTCATTTGTAGCCTTAGGGCCGGCGTACACCGTTACATAAGATTTACTTTTAGATATTTTTAAAAGTAAATGGGAACGTGTCAAGACCCGAATAGCTTGACCCGGATAACCAACCGAATCAATGGTGGCTGAATCCTCCTCGCCGGTGAAGGCTAGGGTTTCGCAGCAAACTGAGAGTGACGAGAAGGAAGATTGATCGTGTGGCTCCTGCTGCCCCTCAACTCATGAAATTAGTTTGGAACCTGTTTTATTTTAGTCCAGGCTCCATTTCATCAAGTTTTCTCCTCTCTTGACAGAACGTGAGATGTCCACAAGGAACAATCATTTTCCAGGAATTTTCAAGAGCTAGAGATTGGTTTGAAGTAAGTCATTAGAAAGTTTATGATTGAGGATGAAATTCGGATTTAAAATCTCTGGATCATGCCAACCAATTAGTCACACATCATCGGAATGTCAAACGATACAGTTATCTTGGTTTTCCTTCTATTAACGAAAGGTCAAAGATTAGTTCAATGTTTGTGTCGAATATAACTACACAAACATTGGACCAATCAGTTAATGCCACACGTCAATGATGACACTACAGTACAAGTATTTGCAATACAATCCCCTAGAGTCTGTAAAGCTAACATGGAAACCCCAAAATCAAACATATATTTAATACACTCCCCTTAAGTTGAAGTGTGGATATCAAATACTCCTAACTTGGATTTAAGACTTTCTCAAAAAAAAAAAAAAAAAAAAACTTGGATTTAAGAGATTTAAAAGCAGATGAGGGAAGAGGTTTAGTGAGAAAATCAACCAGTTGATGAGAAGTAGGCACATAAATCAGCTCAACGTCCTTTTGATCACCACATCTCTCACGACATGGCAATCCAACTCTATATGTATGGTCATCTCATGAAATACTGGAATTTTTGCAATTTTTATAGCAGAATTGCTGTCATTGTAAATGATTGGGGCAGAATACAAAACCACTTGCAGATCAGAGAGAAGAATATGATCTAATTTGTAACACCTCACCCTAGAGTACTGGAGAAACTAAATCTAGATCTCCTAGACGCTCAGGGATGTCCTCCACTAAAGCACATAAGTGCCCCAACAATGAGTCTAAATCTAAAGGTTCTGTTACGAGATTGATTTAAAGAAACTGAAATTTAGTTGAAATTTGCTGTTGTAGTTTTGTATGATCTTTTGTATCCTGACGTATACTTCGAAGTGATGCACGAGGACATATAGAGGATCTTTTGTATGAAATAACCATACTATAACAATTTCGAGAGGGCATATAGAGGATCAAGTTGTGCACGAGGAATCAATAAACCAGACACAAAATTCAATTTGTTCTTCGCCTCAAGAGCAAAAGTCATAGATCAAAACTATGTGTTGAAATTATCACATGTTAAGAGGAAAGACACCATATTAATACCTGGATTATCAGAATTGTCAAATAATAAGGAGAAGACTGATCAATCGTCGTCGCCTGAGCACCAGAAGTCGCCGGAGAAGTTGTGGTTATGGTCGACATCATTCAAAATCCTAGAATACAGAACCGAAGACGATAGAAGTTGACGGAAGAAAGAAATGTTTCAAAGAAGACATAATTGACAATCGCAAGAAGCGAATTGCTCTGATACCATACGAAATAAAAAAAAAAAAAAATCACAGATTCAAAGCAGAAAAGGAGGGAAAGTTTTATTTTCTCAAGGTGCAGAAGAATGAAAATTATAGAGGAAGGAGAAGAGACCTTGGTTGTATACCAGTACAACTACATGTCAAAAAAAAAAAAAAAACAAAATGGACCAATCAACTAATGTCACTTGTCAAGAATGCCACCGCAGTACAAGTATTTGCAATACAACCCTTGCGAGTCTATAAAGCTAGAATAGAAACCCATAAATCAAACATCTTATTTAGAAAGATTTTAACTCTTCTTCTTGTGTCAAACAAGAGATTTATCGTTCCCGGTCTTCCATGTCAATTGCAGCAGCAACTGTTTCTTTATAGTGATACCACCTGGAGCACAATACGAAATATCCAAGGTTTATCGTCGCGATTCCTGCAATCATATAATAGTAGTAGTCGAGTCTTCCCTTGTTAAGATCCTCCGGTAGCCATTGTTTGACACCATTCCTTTGCGTTGTGCGGTGGACGATTGAGATCAGAAACCCGGTCAGGTAATTAGAAACCGCCACCCCACAGAAATAGAATGACCCTGCAAAGCTTCTCATATTCTCTGGGAACTGCTTGTAGTAGAACTCCAGTTGACCGACGTCCGCGAATGCCTCAGCTAGTCCAGCTACTACAAGCTGTGGGATCAGCCATGAAGCCGACATCGAAGAGATCGCACCTCGTTTGGGCTGAATGCCAAGCGTCGACTCCGTCAGAGCCTGCGTTCTCCGCCAGTTCTCGATCAGAGCCGCAACAAGTGATGTCAGAGCCGAGAGCCCGACGCCGATCCCCATCCTTTGGAGGAGGGTGATACCGCCTTCCTCACCTGTGAGTCGCCTTAGCCTTGGTACGATGACTCTGTCGTAGACGGGTATGAAGAGTGCGACCGTCAACATGGTGAAGACGGGGTACGATGCTGCCGGGATGTGGAATTTAGCGTTAGGCCAGGGGTGTCGATCGGACTGGAGGGCTTGAAAGACCGAGTAGGTCTGTTGTTGGGTGAGTGACACGCTGTATAACATCCCTGCAATCCAGATGGGGATTACCCTCAGTACACATTTCACTTCTTCCACTTTTTGCATGCTGCAGAGTTTCCACGGGTCCGACAGCGCCCCGTCCATCTTGGTCCGGTCTTCCGCCGTCATTATCGCCGCCTTATCGAGAAATCTGTTAGAATGCGTCATTGTAGGAATGTGTCAAAACATTGTCTATGAACTGTGAAATAAACATGTGTTGAGAAACTGATTGTATTGTAGTTTAGAGAAAGTATGGGGTTCTTATTTGTAATATTCCAAACCTTGTAACAGCCATTACCAACCAGTTAAATACTGGTTGGTGAGCAATTCTTAGGTGCTCATAGAGCAAATCCACGTGGTGCTCCATTCCACTCACATTTCAACATGTGTAATAAAAGTGGGGTGAGTGGGAGAGAGAAAAAAGCCAAGTAGGATTCTGGTTTTTTTTCTATAATCTATAGGGGTAGTGGTTAACCCTAGTGGGACATGTGTCAGTTAATGAATGGTGTGGAGCACCAAGTGTCGTGCTTAAGTGGTGCTCTGGGAGTATCTAAAAATTTCTCCTGGTTGTGGCGCCTAAATGTTTTTAATGAAACAGTTCATCTTCGTCCCTTTCCCTCTTTCTCTCTCTTCTCTCTGTGTCCTCAGATCCAAAATCATCTTCTCAAGTTCTTCAGATATTGGTTTTCTATATGGTATTAGAGCTTCATATGCTCATCCCAATCACCGATCCTTAACTTCAATCCTTCAATTTGACCACCTATGGCGTCTTCATCACCGTCGTCATCGTCTTCGTCTCCTCTTCCGTCCGGACTGAAATTTCTCATCAACAACCTCAATTCACTGATTCAAGTGAAATTAGATGGCTCCAATTACCTCCTATGGAAGGTACATATGACAACTATTCTTGGAGCTAATGGATTGCTTGATCGCGTTCTTGGTAAGGGCATCCCTTCACAGTTTCTAAACCCTAGCTCCGCAACCTCTCATGATCGTGAAATTGATGCTTCAATTGCTGTAAATCCTGCATATACCGAATGATTTTCTATTGATCAACATCTCAAGGGCGCTCTTCTGGCCTCTATTTCTGTTACAATATTACCAGTTATCTTGCATCTAGCTCATTTACATCTCATCTGGCATGCCTTAGAAACTAGGTTTGCTTTATTATCACGCTCACAAGTACATCATTTGAAAGATTTTCTCTCATCCATCACGAAAGGATCCAGCTCTGTTACTGAGTATTTGGACAGAATTAAGAGCATTTGTGACAAATTAGCTCAAGTGAATGAGTTTATTTTTGAAGAGGATTTGATGTTATACACTGTGAGAGGCCTTCCTTCTGAATTTGATCATTTCAAGTCCAACTTCGTACGAGAGGTGTTCCTATATCAGGAACTCAGTACATTGTTAATTTCTGGGGAATTGCATCTACAAGGTGAAATGTCAAGAATGACTGTGCTTAATCCTACCTTCTCTATTGCATCTAATTCTGCTGCTGCTATAGAAGTAATGTCTGCTTACAACACCTCTTACAAACCACAGAGAGGTTATTCTGATTACAATGTCCCTAAACCTTACTCCAAGAAGTCTCCACCTATCTCTGGATCTTCTGTTCTTGGTCCATACAATGGTTCCACATCAGTTACTGGCTCTTATTCATCTCCTGCTTCATATTTTTGAGGTTTCAGACCTTATAAACCTGCCTCTTCTACAGAGTTCTCCTGCCAGATTTGTGGTAGACCTAAACATAGTGCAAGAGATTGTTGGTACGGACTTGACATCACAAGATATGCTCCCAAACAAGCTCCAAAGAAAGCTTATCACACATCATTTGGCACTTTCGTTGTGACTCCATCATTTGCCACACCTGGTTATCAACAATAACATCACTTCTATCAACAACAACTGTTTCAGAATCAAGTCTCTCCTCACCTAAAATTTCAGCAACAACACTCTCCTCTACCTCAACAATTTCAGCCTCCACCTCACCAATTTCAGACTCAACAACCACAACAACATCCTTGGCTTCTGGATTCAGGTGCTACACATCATGTCACTAATCAGCTTCACAGTATGCAGCACCATTATCCTTATCAAGGCTCTGACACAGTTCACACCAGTAATGGCTCTGAGGTTCCAATTCAGCATACAAGATCTGGTATCATATCTCTTCCTCACTCTACCTTTCTTTTACCCCACATTCTTCACTCTTCCCACTTTAGCGACAACCTCCTTTCTGTGCATAAATTTTCTTTAGACAATAATTTCACTATCTCATTAATCTCTACTGTTTTTGCAATACAGGAAAATGCTACCAGGGCTATTCTCCACCAAGGCCAATGTAGCAATGGTCTGTATTCTCTACCAAGTTCATTCTCCTTTCATGACAAGCCTGCTGCTCTCTCTTCTACAGTGTCCTCTTCTCCTACTACACTATGGCATCAAAGGCTTGGACATCCAGCCTTTCCTATTTTATAATGTATGTCTTCACAGTTACATGTTTCTTTTCATAAACCCATTCATTTATGTAATGCTTGCTCTTTTGCCAAGGCACACAAACTACCCTTCAAACATATCACTAGTGTAACTACTACTCCCTTTGCTCTTGTGCATCGTGATGTATGGGGTCCTTCCCCTGTGTCTTCTTTCAAAAAATACAAGTACTATGTTCTATTTCTTGATGATTACACTAAATTCACTTGGTTGTATCCTTTGAAATCTAAAGATCAAGCTTATCATGCTTATGTTAATTTCTGTTGTTTGATTCAAAATCAATTTTCTACAAGTATCAAGATCTTTAGAACAAACAATGGTTCAGAATATCTTAATCATCAGTTTGGACTCTATCTTCAGTCCCAGGGTACCATTCATCAAACTACACGCGCACACACACACACACACCTGAACAAAATGGTGCTGCAGAAAGGAAACATATGCATTTGATAGAAACAACTATCTCCTTACTTGCTCATGCTTCATTACCTACTACATATTGGCTTGATGCTTTAGTCACAACCAACTTTGTTATCAATATACTTCCCAAAGCCTCTCTGTCTCATGATTCTCCTTATTTTATGTTATATCACAACGCACCTACTTATCATACTCTTAAAACCTTTGGTTGTCTGTGCTATCCATGGCTTAGACCTTATTCACCAACCAAGCTACATTACAGATCTACACCTTGTGTCTTCTCAGGTTATTGCCTTCACACAAAAGGTTATAGATGTCTTGATACACACACCAAAGTTGTCTATGTGTTTAGATATGTTGCCTTTGGTGAGACACTGTTTCCTTTTGCTTCAACACCTGTTTCCCCTGCTCTGAAAACCTCAAATTACACTACTGATTGGCGTTTTCTTCCCATTTTATGAAGCACCGCACCTAAATCTTCCAATAATCACACACATAATTCTTCTTATGTGTCCTCTCCCACACTTAGCTCTTCATCTAACCCTTCTTCTCCTTCTCAAGTTCCCTCATTTCATAACTCTCTGCCTTCACCTATTTCTCACAATGAACCTTCTTCTTATTCTTCATCCTCCCCTCCTTCTACTGTTCAAACTCCTACTCCTCATTCGAGGATTACTAGATCCAAATATGGAATACACAAGCCTAATCTAAGGTACTGTCATGCAACTACATTACATCATGGTGATTTTGAGCCAACTACCTTTCAAGAAGTTTCTCAGTATCCCCATTGGTTACAAGCTATGAATGAGAAATATCAAGCTCTTCAAGATCAACATACTTGATCTTTAGTACCTCTCCCATTTGGAAGGAGAGCAATTGGTTGTAAATGGGTATTTAGAATAAAAAGGGGGCTGATGGTGCAATTACAAGATATAAGGCAAGTTTAGTTGCCAAGGGATTTCTTCAGCAACAAGGTTTGGACTTCACAGAAACTTTTTCACCTGTTGTGAAACATCAAACAGTAAGAATTGTTCTTTCCCTTGCTGTTCACTTTGCTTGGAACATAAAAAAATTAGATGTATCCAATGCATTTTTACATGGAAGTCTCACTGAGGAGGTATATATGCAATAACCTCTTGGGTTTGTTCATTCATCTCCTGCACTGGTTTGTAAACTTCCGACGTCTCTGTATGGCTTAAAACAAGCTCCCAGAGCTTGGTTTACCATGTTCTCTCAATATCTTATCAGTCAAGGATTTGTGGCATCCAAGGATGATGCCTCCTTATTTGTTCAACATACTACTGCTACATACACTATTATTCTTGTGTATGTAGATGATATTTTAGTAACAGAGAACAATGACAACCATATTCAATCTCTCATTCAGCACATGCAAACTGTCTTCTCTCTTAAAGATTTGGGATCACTCTCTTATTTTCTGGGTTTGGAGATTCAGAGAACTCAGTCTACCATGGTGGTTCATCAGTCCAAGTATGTGATAGACATTCTTAAGAAAGTCGGTTTACAAGACTGCAAACCCCGTGACACCCCCAGTATCTCCTAAACAACCACTCAATTCAACTTCTTCAGATACAGTATTTTCAAATTCACAATTCTTCAGATGCTTGGTTGGTGCACTCCAATATCTCACTATTAGAAGACCAGATATTCAGTTTGCTGTTAATAGCCTTTGCCAAACAATGCACAACCCCACAAATGGAGATTGGACTGCATTAAAAAGAGTTCTGAGATATTTGAAAGGTGCTCCTTCTTCTGGTCTTAGGTTCACAGGTGGCTCTCTGCAACTCCAAGATTTCTGTGATGCTAATTGGGCAGGCTCCATTGTCGATAGAAGATCAACCTCATGGTTTTTTTGTATACTTAGGCTCCAATCTCCTCTCCTGGAGCTCCAAGAGACAACATACAGTAGCTAGAAGCAGCATAGTAGCTGAATATAGGTCTATGGCTACAAATTCTGCTGAACTAAAATGGATTACCTATGTTCTTCATGATCTGCATATTGGTCACAATGGTAATGCTTCTTCTCCTATTCTGTTCTGTGACAATCTCTCAGCCCTAGCTCTGTCAAGAAACCCTATCTTCCATGCCAGAACAAAGCACATAGAGATTGACAACCACTTTATCAGAGAGCAAGTTGTTAACAATTCTCTCAGACTCTTTCATGTCTCTACACAAGAGCAGGTAGCTGATATTTTTACAAAACCCTTATCTGCTCAAATGTTTCATGATTTGAAGCAGAAGCTGTGTTTTACTGTTTGCAAATCAGAGTCTTCTGTGACTTGATTGTACTCGGCTTCACTGTTTTCTTATGCTTTGCTGCTTTGTTGAAAATGGTAGAAAAGATGGGTCTGTATTGTAATTGTTAGAAAAGGTGCAAATAGGGTTTGTGTTGAGAAACTGATTGTATTGTAGTTTAGAGAAAGTATGGGGATCTTATTGTAATATTCCAAACCTTGTAACAGCCAATTACCAACCAGTTTAAATACTGGTTGTGGCGCCTTAATGTTTTTAATGAAACAATTCATCTTCTTCCCTTTCCCTCTTTCTCTCTCTTCTTTCTCTGTCCTCAGATCCAAAATCATCTTCTCAAGTTCTTCAGATCTTGGTTTTCTACAGCATGTCTTGTAATAACAAACTTGTTGTAGTACTTTACTGAGAAAGTCTGATTTCATGCTTACGAATGTGTGATACCATGGCGTTCCATATTTTTAGTGTGACAATTTTTTTGTATAGTATAGTGTGACAAATTTTAGAATACTTACACCACATGGTGCTTACATTCACTGATTGTATCATTTAATACTTTAAGAGGGCATATTTGCTTCCCAATACTACTATTATTGAGAGACCCCACCCAGACTAATAGCATCGCAGTTGAGGAGTGTAAAGTCAAAGTCCGATTTTGTGTTACAGATACTGTGACGTATCACATTTTATATGATAAGGTGATTCGTACTAAATTGGAACGATTGGTGATAATTTGGTGCGTATGTAAGGCTCACAAAACATCAATAATTATGAAAGCGGTTGTTGATCGGCCCTATCATAAAACTCTAAACCCTACCAATTGAATATAAACCCTACACCCTCAAATATGTGCTCTAAAATCGTATTCCAAAACTAGAATCTTTAAACTTTAAAGTCCCGACCTTAAAACCTCTTGTAAAACACAAAACGAGAGGTGCTTGTAGACTGTAGCATACAAAATAAAAATCACACTAAAAAAAATTGCTACATGTACGGATAGGGTGGCCAAGGCGCCACA
The DNA here is from genome assembly GCA_023055425.1 of Linanthus parryae. Classification (NCBI taxonomy): domain Eukaryota; kingdom Viridiplantae; phylum Streptophyta; class Magnoliopsida; order Ericales; family Polemoniaceae; genus Linanthus; species Linanthus parryae. The sequence goes on along the minus strand of JALGPY010000004.1, from coordinate 97,700,854 downwards.
TGTTGCTCGTTTAGTGGTAAGTACCTTACTCATATTGACCTTACTGTCCGTTTTTGTCCAAACAAATTCGGTCCGTTTAGAATTTTCCTTACATAAATCGCCTAAAATTAGAGGGCAGTTTATTACTCTTTTGAGTTGCGAGTCCATGAGTCCACAGTTTTTTGGTGTTAATTTACTTCTTTGATGCAGTTTGCACAACTATTGCATTAAAAGAGAGTTTTACCTAGCAGACACCGAAATGGCAGCTACTTCGGATTCCGACACATGAACAACCCTTGTTTTTATTCTGGCGAAGATTTGTTTCCAAAATGTGGGCAAAGCGTGACAAGGAGCCTTTCGCACCGTAGTTGAGTACCGATGTTAATAGTTACTATTCAGCTTATTCTTTTAACTTTTAAGATCTTAAAAAAAGCGAGAGTCGCGCTAATTTCGATACTCATATCAATTAAAAATATTTTGGATTTGTACACACTTGAACTTGAAGCTAGTAATCATGAGTTGGTTACCTGAACTGCTTAGTGTGTGGAAGCTTGGAACTGATAGAATTTGGAGGTATGTAGTTGTAAAGAGACAACCACGGTTGGTCCGGTACCAGTAACTTCCTCTTCTTGGCTGCAACGACAAATACCTGCACGATACTCGTTATCGGGCTCCCCTCGGGCTTCACCTTCACGTAAATATTCATCCCCGCGTAAAACAGCACACACGCGATCAGCATGAAGATAGCAGGAATTGCCAACCCAATACCCCAACTCACATCGGATTGCACATACAAGATTAGAGTTAAGGAGATCATGATGGCAAAGGTCAAGATGAAGTAGTACCAATTGAAGAAGCTGTTGATTCCTCTCTTCCCTGATTCCGTTTTGGGATTGAACTGATCAGCTCCGAATGCCAAATTACACGGCCTGACACCGCCGGCCCCCACAACCATGAACCCGAACCCCATTAGGAGGAATGCCATTTGCCACGGCGTCGCGGTGATGCAGTCGCTCTCCTCGTTTGACGTGCATTTCGGCGGGTGGAGCTCTTTGATTGCTGCCGTTAGTGCTATTATGCTCAATCCCTTTGTGCAAAAAAAAAGAAAAAAAAGGCACAACGTACGATAAATCAATAAAATCAATTGACAAAGTAGAGCAGCATGCCAAGTTATTAAATTTAGTTTCTTTAGCAATTGTCTGGTGTGAGACTTCTCAGGAAGTACCAAGAAGGACGAGATTGTAGAGAATCCGATGGTTTTGTAGCGGCCGAAGTAGCTGTCGGAGACGAAAGCGCCAAGCAAGGTAGCAAAATTGGTGGTGCCACTGAAGACATTGATGAGGGTTGCAGCTGTGATGCTTTTCATGTTGAAGACTGTTGTGAGGTAGATCAAGAGATTGACTATAGTGCCAAGAACTCCTAGCTTCTCAAATGTTTCATTTCCTGTGACAAAATTGAAAGACGAGAAATCTCAATAAAAGCTACAAAGAATTGGCAAAGAGATGATTAAACTTAGAAGTGTTATTACCTATGATGAAAGGCATGGCCTTCACTCCCCAGTAATTGATCTCAGGCTCTTCTTCAGTTGTAGTGATGATTTCTTTGTCCTCCAGTTCCATGGTTTCGTTGTCATTCTTCTCCATGGTTTCTCTGGAGGGGTCTTTGTTTCCCTCCAATAGCCTCACAGTTTCTAGTGTTATGTCTTTTATTTTTAACTTGTATTGTATGAATAGAGTACATCAACTTCATTGATTCCAGGAGCGGATGGGGGCACCAAGGGTTAAGTGCATGTCCTCATGTTTTAGATTTTATATTCAATCGTGCTATTTGAATTAAAAGTGTCCCATTCTAATTTATTCAAGCCCCAAAGAATTCAACTATTTATTCTCCTCAGCGATATTGATTCGAAGTGTTCAAAGTTAATATCGAGTACAAAAGTATAGTTTATATAACTATTGATGCAGAACGCACCGATAACACAAATGACTAGAAACCGAATCACCAATGATTCGTAACTACGAGCAATCACAGCTCTCTATATCTCAATAACTCAGAAGTTTATTCATAAAATCAAGGCTGCCTTACAATAGGAGAAGGAGAACTTATTTATAGGAAACTAGACAACTTCTAAAAGGAAACGATTAATCCTGCCTAATCTGTGGAATTCAGTAATAATGATGATAAATCAAAAATCAATCAAGACTTTTGACTTCTCATTTAATTCCTTATTGAGATAATCATTGCCCCTATTTCCAGTTAATTTCTCCTTAATCCATTCTTCATCATTCTCCCCATCTAGAGAAAACTCTACTCCGTAGAGTTTGAAGTGACAAACTTTGAGCGACTCATCCAAAGCACCAAGTACTTCCAATACGTATCACAAGCTGGGAGGTCTGGACGACCTGTCCAATGAACCAAATACTTCCAAGAATCATCATCAATCTAAACTTTAGATTGCATATCCCGATAAATCAACCAGTGCAACAAATTGGTCCTAGGAATGAACTTGGGATAATCCTTCCAAAAAGAAAGATATCTCCAAAAATTGTCACGAGTTGAGAAACTTGGACGCTTTTTCCCATGAAACAAGTAATTCAACAGCTCATGGTGAACAAAGAACTTTAGACACTTCTTCGAAAAATGAAAATATTTCCAACTCACACCGCGCGAAGATTGACACAGGTTGCCACTAAAACATATCAGACATTCTCGAGTTACGTCCTGATACAGAAGAGAATAGTAGAACTCGACACTTCCATTTACCGGTTCAACTTTAAGCTGAGATGTAGTGAAACCACAAGTTGTACGAGAACAAATCATATCTTCGTAATTGATAGAGCAACCAGCAAACCCATAGTCGGGAGCAAATTAGATGCCAACATAGTGCTTTTTGTCTCCTTGTTTCAAGTCAATACCAAGTCTCGAGTTGCTTGTCTTGAAAGTACTAAGAAGACAATCAATATGGTACAAGGCGAATGGCTTAGAAAGGCTACCGTCAATAAGTGCAGTGGTTGTATTCTCGAGCTTTGTGGGCCTTAGTAGTATGGCGTACTTGCTGATTTGGATAGAAACGGAACTCCACTTCCACACAGTCACAATAGGCTTGTCTATCCAACCAGGAAGCTGAAATCCTTGACTTAGCTGAGTGTCATAACCGAGTTCTGATTCTATAGCTGTAGGATAAGTCTGACCGTAGTCTTCTCCTCGACCCTCATTGAAGGTCGTATTTGCCAGAATATGTCCAAGTTTTGTTGAACACTTGTGCATGACTTTCTTCACTAATTGTCTGCCTATTCTTGTAACTTCTGAACCATCTGCCAAACATTCAAAGAGTGGATAAATGGACTGTGCTAAAGTGGCATCACTTTCATCGAGTAAAATACTCATGATGCTCTCCATATCTTCAAACACTGATGGAGGATGTTCGAGCGTGATGGTGGTGAGAAATAAGCGAAACATAACATGGATCAGATCATCGCAATCGAGATCGAGCATCAACAAAAATACCCTGCAACCAGCAACAATATTGAGAATATTGACTGCTTTTGTGTATCAACCATTTGAAGGATTCGATAAACTTCCCAAAGAAAACATGATGAGCTCAAAAATCTCCTTCATTTGTTCATCCCCATAAGGTGGAATTGGGGCTGTAATTCTTGTTGATTCGCAAATACAAGTAATAACTGCAATGCTCACATCGTTGTTGGGATGTTCCAAGAGATCTTTCTGAATCAACAATTTCGCGTATGTGGAGAAAACCTCCTGCAACGCATCTGGCGGGGATTGCTCGACTTTGCTCAACAAATATTCACCTCGATCAAGTATAAGAAGAACTTCATGAGTTGATGATGGTAGATGCAAGAGTTTGCTTACAACATCTTCTAGTTGCTTGGGAATGTCCTTTCCTTTGAGCCAGCTTGGTTGTAGTTTCAACCAACTAGGTCGTAAGTCCAACATACTTCCTTGATTCGTTATTGAAAATATCTCATGAAGAGTTGTAGGCTCACAGTGAGTAGGTTAGGCTTGAAAGTTCTGTGAACTTCTTCAAGTAATGAATTCGTGGGCGGTTAATATTGGACGACTGCGGATACTAGGAATATACGGATCAATAAAGCTGATGGGAGGTGGGTTAAAAGGGGAAGTACGTGTTAAGGGTTTGAAGGGTGAACTTGACTCCCCTCTTTGTTGTCTTCTCCAGTAACAAGAGAATCGCTTCCAGAGTGGGGACTGCACGTTGACTGGCTAGGTTCTCCTGCGATTTGGCGGTGCACTACTTGGATCTTGCGTGAGATCTTCAGGAGGTTGTCACTGCGGGTTAGTGGCATGTCTATGTAGCAAGATTGAACAGCATGCCTGCTTGGCGAGTTCTTGATCTTCTGTTTCTTCTCCCTTTCTTCCTCGTGCCCTGATTCTTCTTGTTCTTGGTCTGCGATGATTGTGAGGACGAAGGTGTAGGTTGATCTGGCAGTAGAGCAGCAACTGTGATGGTGATCGGTTGTTGGACTGGTCTTACCTTTTTTTTTTCTTGTCCGCTTCTCTTCTTCGTCCCCTTTGTCTTCTGCTTATTCTCTTCTCTTCTCCTCTTTCCCCTTTCGCTTCGTCCTTCAACTTTTTCTTGTGCGTTGATGGTTGCCCCCGAGGCTTCTGGTCAGATCCTGGTGAGCAGAAAAATTATGACTTCGGTCTCTGTGCAGCAGCAGCAGTGGCGGGACTCAGAGTCCGGATTCGGTTGGTTCTGGTCTGAGCTTCGTCTGGGATGAATATTCTATGATGTCGGTGATGGGAACGTTCGCGAGTCCAGCTATAAGGGAGGCGGAAGGAACAGTGAGCCAGCGACAGTGTTGATGAGTCAGAGGCCGCTGTGACTAAAGGCGGAGACGGACGGTGGTGGATCGGAGTTGGGCTCTGATACCAAATGATGCAGAACGCACCGATAACACAAATGACTAGAAATCGAATCACCAATGATTCGTAACTAAGAGCAATCACAGCTCTCTATATCTCAATAACTCAGAAGTTTATTCATAAAATCAAGGCTGCCTTATAATAGGAGAAGGATGACTTATTTATAGGAAACTAGACAACTTCTAAAAGGAAACAATTAATCCTGCCTAATCTATGAAATTCAGTAATAATGATGATAAATCAAAAACCAATCAAGACTTTTGACTTCTCATTAAATGCCTTATTGAGATAATCATTGCCTCTATTTCCAATTAATTTCTCCTTAATCCATTCTTCATCAACTATAGTATGTAAAACGAATCATAATTCCAATATTGCATTGATCTTGCTATTTTTTTATCTAATTAGAAGACACAACGGGCTACGATGATCAGAATAGTGGAGGTGCTTGGATCAGATCTTTACGAGAGGAATTAATTGATCAACAAGTTCAGATTTTTGGTCAATAAGCGAGGAAAGAAAGAAATTATGGTGGATGAGAAGGAATTCCGTAAATAATCCGGAATTCTGGAAAAATGAAAGGGAAATCTTAAATTTGCATGAGCAGAATTCCATCCTCTTTACCTCGGAATTCCGTAGCTCAAATGCATATTTTGGATCATAAATATGTCATGTGTGTAGGGTTTTGATTCATGGATCGCGCAAACGGAAGCATAATCAAACAAACAACCATGCAAAACCCTCCAAGGATCACAAGTCTAGATGCATAACGATAGTGAAGGTAAGAAATCATAAACACACCTTTGGGTTCTCCTTGATGACTTCAAACGCGAATAGTGTCACGTTCTCTATAGTTGATCCACGCCTAGAGTTGATCCTAGATCTCCAATCTCCTTGGTGCTAGCCCGGAATGAGAGGAGGGTGAAGGAATCACGCAAAACGAGGCACAAAGAGGGGTTCGGCCCTCTTGTGGCGTCGGGGACGAGGGGCGGCGGCAAGGGGGCGGCGTCCTCCTTGTTGCTTGCTCTCTCTCTCCTTTGTTCTCTCCCACTCTTGTTATGTTCTCTTTAGAGCATAAGTTATGAGGAAGGAAGGAAGGAGGGTCCTTTATATAGTCCAACAACTCCTTGTTAACTACCTAAAGGACTTATTCTAGTCCTACTAGAATTCAATTTAGTCCCTTCCTTGCAAATTAGTCCCTACTAAGTTTGCAAGGGTTTGCAAAGTGATCCTTCTAATTAATTAATCCAATTAATTAATTCCCAAATCTAGTACAACTCTATATAGCGTGTGACCCCATAGGTTCTATCTAGTTGGTAGCAACTCTTTGCTAATATGGAGCGGTTTCTAGCAAAACATCCATTCTGGCCAACTAATAGAATAGTCATCTAGACAACCTTGTACAAGTAATTGTCTCATCCCTTTGCCTCCATATCCGGATTGGACACGAGACATACAAGTCACACTCGTATATCCAATCCCTAGTTTCTCGATCCATGGAATAGCCTTATTCGTGCAAATAACATCAATATCCCATATATTGATTTATTTGAGTCTGGCCAGACATTCTATAAGCACTATCCTCGAGTGGCCTAGGATATTTGCTCCCGTTATGTGGGAGGGGCAAATCCTCTCTACGTCCACTACGATCTCTAAGCTTGCTTCTCATTGTATCCAGTACACGCCTTTATAACTACCCAGTTACGGTGTAGCGTTTAACGCTACCAAGATCACAATGATCCACAACTAGAATATCTAGTGACTTCAAGTCTAAGGATGACAATACCATTGTACCCGAGAAGCACTTGTGACTTAACATAACGTGTATGTAGCCTTCTCGGTGATGGGTCAATCCAGTGCAACATTCCGTAATGCACACCTATGTGTTGGATCGTGATATCTCCATATCAATCCAACCCCATACTAGTCTTATAGATGATTGTCCCATTTAATCATTATACTTGACTAGGGATATTTAAGATAAACAACACGATTGTAAATCTAAGGACTTCATTATATTAAATATCCAATAAATAATAAATGAATTTTCTAGCCAATTACAAATTCATACTAAACTAGATTGCCTCTAGGGCATCTATTCCAACAGTGTCCCACTTGCACTAGAGCCAATCTGGCGCATCTCGTATGCCCATACTCCTAGTGTGCCCTTCATGCTTCCACTGCGTGAGAGGCTTTGTAAGCGGGTCTGACAGATTATCATCTGTAGGAATCTTGCATATCCGAACGTCTCCTCTATCGATAATATCTCGAATCAGATGAAACTTCCTGAGCACATGCTTGGACTTCTGGTGCGATCTGGGTTCCTTTGATTGCGCGATCGCCCCAGTGTTGTCACAGAACAGCTCCACTGGATCCGCAATGCTAGGGACCACACCAAGTTCAGAAACAAACTTTCTGATCCAAATAGCCTCCTTTGCTGCGCCATTTGCAGCAATGTACTCAGCCTCTGTTGTAGAATCAGCTACCGTCTCTTGCTTGGAACTCTTCCAGCTCACCGCTGCTCCATTCAGGCAAAACACATATCCCGACTGTGATCTAAAGTCATCTCTATCGGTTTGGAAGCTTGCATCAGTGTAACCCCTTACACGCAACTCTTCCTCACCGCCAATCATCAAGAAGGCATCCTTAGTTCTTCTCAAGTACTTTAGGATGTTCTTGACAGCAATCCAGTGACTCTCACCCGGATTGGATTGGTATCTGCTTGTCATACTCAAGGCATATGACACATCTGGTCTAGTACATAACATGGCGTACATGATAGATCCTATGGCCGAGGCATAGGGAATCCTACTCATGCGTTCCTTCTCAATCTCATTGGAAGGACAACCACTCTTCGAAAGAGCGATTCCATGTGACATGGGCAAGAATCCCTTCTTGGAGTCTTGCATGTTGAACCGTTTCAACACCTTGTCAATATATGTACTTTGACTTAGGCCTAGCAACCTCTTAGATCTATCTCTATAGATCTTTATACCGAGTATATAGGCTGCTTCCCCTAAGTCCTTCATTGAGAAACACTTTCCTAGCCAATCTTTCACAGATTGCAGCATGGGAATGTCGTTTCCAATGAGTAGTATGTCATCTACATACAAGACCAGAAAAGCTACAGAGCTCCCACTAACCTTCTTGTAAACACAAGACTCATCTTCGTTTCTGATGAAGCCAAACTCTTTGACTACTTCATCTAAACGTCGATTCCAACTCCTAGAAGCTTGCTTCAATCCATAAATGGATCGTTGCAGTTTACAAACTTTGTTGGCTTGCTTTGGATCCTCAAAACCCTCCGGCTGTATCATATACACGTCCTCGAGGAGATTCCCATAAAGGAATGCTGTTTTGACATCCATCTGCCAAATCTCATAGTCGTAGTATGCTGCAATCGCAAGTAGGATTCGGATGGATTTGGTCATTGCGACTGGTGAAAAGGTTTCATCATAGTCAATACCATGAATCTGTCTGAATCCTTTAGCCACCAATCGGCCCTTATAGGTAATCACATTACCATCCATGTCGATCTTCTTCTTGAAGACCCACTTGCACCCTATGGGCCGCGCCCCATCAGGTGGTTCCACCAAAGTCCATACTTTGTTGGTATACATGGATTCCATCTCGGATCTCATGGCTTCAAGCCACTTCTGCGAGTCTGGGCCATTCATGGCCTCCTCATAGGTAGTAGGCTCATCATCTATGAGCATCGTGTCACCGGAATCAGTTACGAGAAGTCCGTACCTCTCGGGTTCCTGGCGCACTCTACTAGATCTACGAAGCTCTTGTGTTACCTGAACAGGTGGATCCACAACTGTTTGTGATTCCTGTTCATGTTCCATAATCGGTTCACTGATTTGTGGTTCTTGAACTTCTTCAAGTTCTACATTCCTCCCACTTGCTTCTTTAGAGACAAACTCTCTTTCTAGAAACACGCCGGTCCGAGCAACAAACACTTTGTTCTCGGTTGGATTGTAGAAGTAGTATCCCTTAGTTTCCTTAGGGTACCCCACAAATTTACACTTATCCGATTTAGGCCCCAGCTTGTCTGATTGTAAACGTTTTACATAGACATCGCAGCCCCAAATCCTCATGAACGACAGTGTGGGACGCCTCCCACTCCACATCTCATATGGTGTTTTCATGACTGATTTAGATGGAACACGGTTAATGGTGAAAGCTGCACTTAATAGAGCGTAGCCCCAAAATGATAATGGAAGATCGGTTTGACACATCATAGACCGAACCATATCCAATAGGGTTCGATTCCTCCTCTCGGACACGCCATTCCATTGTGGCGTTCCGGGTGGAGTGAGTTGGGACACGATCCCACACTCTCTAAGATAGTCGTCAAACTCTTGACTCAAGTATTCTCCTCCACGATCCGATCGTAGAGCCTTGATACTTTTGCCAAGTTGCTTCTCTACTTCATTCTTGAATTCCTTGAACACTTCAAAGGATTCGGATTTTGCCCTCATAAGGTACACAAATCCATATCTACTGTAATCATCAGTAAATGTAATGAAGTAGACATAACCACCCCTGGCAGGCGTGGCAAATGGCCCACACACATCGGTATGTATGAGCGCCAATTGCTCACTAGTCCTCTCACCTTTCTTATTGAAAGGGGACTTTGTCATTTTTCCTAATAAACAAGCCTCACATGTCTCATATGATTCAAAATCAAATGAGTCTAGTAATCCATCCTTATGGAGTCTAGATACACGTTTCTCATTTATGTGGCCTAAACGACAATGCCATAAATAAGCAGAATTTAAATCATTTATTTTAATCCGCTTGGTATTAATGTTGTAGACAGGATTGCTTAGATCAAGGACATAAAGTCCATTAAATAATTGCGCACTAAAATAGTGAATATTATTCAAATAAAAGGAACAACAATTGTTCTTTATTGAAATAATAAAACCTTCCTTGTCCAAACAAGAAATAGAAATAATGTTTCTGCTCATAGCAGGCACAAAATAGCAATTATTTAATTCTAAAACTAATCCTGTAGGCAGAGATAGCTCGCACACGCCTATGGCCAACGCAGCAACCTTTGCTCCATTCCCAACGCGCAGATCTACCTCCCCTTTAGCCAATCTTTTACTTCTCTTTAGATCCTGCATATTTCGACAAATATGAGATCCACATCCAGTATCTAATACCCATGATGTAGAGACAGTTAAATTGACATCTACAACAAAAATACCTGGTGGTGGTGGAATCACTATTCCAAGCCTCTTGTCCTCCAGATATTTTGGGCAGTTCCTCCTCCAGTGTCCAGGTTGACTACAGTAGTGACATTCACCCTTAGTCACGACCTTGGCAATGCCACCAACAGGCTTAAGGGCTTGTTCCTTGGACTTAGCAACTGACTTGCCTTTGCCCTTGGAGGAAGAGGCAAACTTTTTGCCCTTTCCTTTATGCACCATCATAATGGCCTTGCCCTTACCCTTGTTGATGCTCTGTTCAGCCGTCCTCAACATGTTGAGCAAATCTGGCAGTGGTTTAACGATCTCGTTCATGTTATAGTTCATAATGAACTGTCCATAACTTTCAGGCAACGATTGCAACACGAGATCCGTTGCCAACTCTTGGCCGACCGGGAACCCAAGCCGGGCGAGATTCTCCAAGTACCCGATCATTCGGAGTACATGGGGTCCCACCGGGTTCCCTTCTGCCAGATGACATTTGAACAGTGCCTTTGAGACCTCATACCTCTCTACCCTCGCCTGCTCTTGGAAGAGCTGCTTTAGATGTTCGATCATATCGACAGCACTCATGTTCTCATGTTGCTTCTGAAGCTCAGAGGTCATGGTGCAAAGCATTAGGCAGGCCGCATCATTAGCGTCATCAACACGCTTTTGATACGCCTTTAAGGCAGCAGGTGTCTGGTTCTCTAGACCTTCTGGAACTTGCTCCTCTATTGCGTACAGCTTCTTCTCTTGCTTGAGAACAATTCTCAAGTTTCTGTACCAATCAAGAAAGTTGGTTCCAGAGAGCTTGTCCTTCTCAAGGACAGATCGTAGGGAATGTTGTGAACTCGATGAGTTGTTTGCCATTTGGAATTCTACAAAAGGAAAATACGCAAGTTTTAGTATTTGTGAATTTTCGACTATATTTAATAATGGCTAGTTTATTAAATATAGCTCCCACTATTTTTCTACGGATTAATAACCCTCAAGATATTAATGCGGAAAATATCCTTATATTTTCTAGTGGGCCAAGATCCATCTTTTTCATCTCCTTATGAGCTTGCTTTGGCAAGTCACCCATAATTCGATTACTTCTTAGGTAGGAACGATTTCCAGTTGCATCCCATATGCAACTCTTGGTTCAATCGGGCAAATAACTCCTTATTTATCCATCCATATGGATAATCCCAATTGATTGCCTCTAGGTTTCTTAATCAAATTAATAGCCTAGTTGTGTTCAACCTCTTATCTAAACAATTGCACATTGTTACGTGCCATCGCATTCCATCATTATGAACCAAGTCGCCATGCTTTGGCACGCACGAACTTGATAAATAATGATGATAATGAGTGTTTAAATAACGAGAAGGCAAGAACACAATATTTAAAATTTGAGGGATTTTTCTTTAATTTTAATTATTTTGTTGATCAATATCAACTAATCTATCTATTTGAGTTTGGGCACAACTCCAAATAATAGATCCGGGTTGTCTAATTATCTTATTATCCTAATTGCATGCATCATCCATACACCAACCACACAAATAATAAGACAATAAATAAACAACCACAAAACAGAAATTAAACGTGATGTGGATATGGCCTTTTCTAGACTAAGATAATTCCAAGCCAATGGAATTATCTATGAACCCTAAACAAACACATCTCCATGCGTCTTGATCTTTTGGTCCATCCTTCATAGTCATGCTCCATGCTCCATGCTCCATGCTCCATCTTTTGTGGCTTCTTTGGCTTTGGGCTTCTTTTCTCCAATCTTGGCTAACAATCTACTTTATCTAGCACTAGCTAATATCTATACTAAATAAAATAAATCTCACAAGTTGAGAAAAAAATGGCACGCAGGCCATAAAACCCTAATTAATTATTACAATTAATTGATCAGCTCGCAGGCCGTAAAACCAAACCACAAAATTAAACATCCACATCAAACCACATCCTAAGGCCATATCCAATCACCATGCGATTTGCACATAAACAGTTAAAATCTAATTTTAACGCGCTTGGTCAATTTTAATTGATTTTAGGATTTCTAGGGTTAAAACGGTCCATGGGCCCAACAATCCAATTGCCCGGGCCCAAACAAAGTGAACCACAAGGCCCTAGGGCCGGCCCGGCCCAAAACCCGCAAGCTAGGCCCGCGGGTTAGGGCCGCCCGGCCCCTTAGGGCGCCAAGCTTGGGCGGCAAGCAAGGGGGGGGAGGTCCCCTAGGGGGCCGAACCTCCTTGTGGAGGTTGTTTCCAAAACAACCTCCTTGCTTGGAGCCCAAGTTTGGTTGTTTCCTTGTTTTGGGAGAACTCCTTCTTCCCCAAGGATGCCCAAACCCTAGATCTTAGATTCTAAAATTTCTCAAACTCACCAATTCATGCATCCAATGCAATAATTGGGTCTTGTTATGATTAATTCTTTGACAAATTGCATCCAATGCTTGATTTGTCTTGTTTTACGCGATAAACAACAAATTAAGGTGTAAAACAACAAGAATGTAACACATAAACTACGTTTATGCTCTATGACCTGTGGCTCTGATACCACTGTAGGGTTTTGATTCATGGATCGCGCAAACGGAAGCATAATCAAACAAACAACCATGCAAAACCCTCCAAGGATCACAAGTCTAGATGCATAACGATAGTGAAGGTAAGAAATCATAAACACACCTTTGGGTTCTCCTTGATGACTTCAAACGCGAATAGTGTCACGTTCTCTATAGTTGATCCACGCCTAGAGTTGATCCTAGATCTCCAATCTCCTTGGTGCTAGCCCGGAATGAGAGGAGGGTGAAGGAATCACGCAAAACGAGGCACAAAGAGGGGTTCGGCCCTCTTGTGGCGTCGGGGACGAGGGGCGGCGGCAAGGGGGCGGCGTCCTCCTTGTTGCTTGCTCTCTCTCTCCTTTGTTCTCTCCCACTCTTGTTATGTTCTCTTTAGAGCATAAGTTATGAGGAAGGAAGGAAGGAGGGTCCTTTATATAGTCCAACAACTCCTTGTTAACTACCTAAAGGACTTATTCTAGTCCTACTAGAATTCAATTTAGTCCCTTCCTTGCAAATTAGTCCCTACTAAGTTTGCAAGGGTTTGCAAAGTGATCCTTCTAATTAATTAATCCAATTAATTAATTCCCAAATCTAGTACAACTCTATATAGCGTGTGACCCCATAGGTTCTATCTAGTTGGTAGCAACTCTTTGCTAATATGGAGCGGTTTCTAGCAAAACATCCATTCTGGCCAACTAATAGAATAGTCATCTAGACAACCTTGTACAAGTAATTGTCTCATCCCTTTGCCTCCATATCCGGATTGGACACGAGACATACAAGTCACACTCGTATATCCAATCCCTAGTTTCTCGATCCATGGAATAGCCTTATTCGTGCAAATAACATCAATATCCCATATATTGATTTATTTGAGTCTGGCCAGACATTCTATAAGCACTATCCTCGAGTGGCCTAGGATATTTGCTCCCGTTATGTGGGAGGGGCAAATCCTCTCTACGTCCACTACGATCTCTAAGCTTGCTTCTCATTGTATCCAGTACACGCCTTTATAACTACCCAGTTACGGTGTAGCGTTTAACGCTACCAAGATCACAATGATCCACAACTAGAATATCTAGTGACTTCAAGTCTAAGGATGACAATACCATTGTACCCGAGAAGCACTTGTGACTTAACATAACGTGTATGTAGCCTTCTCGGTGATGGGTCAATCCAGTGCAACATTCCGTAATGCACACCTATGTGTTGGATCGTGATATCTCCATATCAATCCAACCCCATACTAGTCTTATAGATGATTGTCCCATTTAATCATTATACTTGACTAGGGATATTTAAGATAAACAACACGATTGTAAATCTAAGGACTTCATTATATTAAATATCCAATAAATAATAAATGAATTTTCTAGCCAATTACAAATTCATACTAAACTAGATTGCCTCTAGGGCATCTATTCCAACAGTGTCATCCTTGTAATTACTCGGAACTCCTTATCGGATTTCCATATACATTTGAAAATTCCAGACTAATTATATTCTCTCCTCGAAATCCCACAACCAAAATTTCTGGATTCCGGACTACTCATATTTTCTCGCCTAAATTCCAAAACACAATTCACGAAATCTTTTAGTTATTAAAAAAGTTATTCCCAATCTACCTGTACGATAATTTTTTTATTAAAAATCTATCAATAATCTACAATGTTTTACAATATCAGCACGACCGCCCACTTAATTTGTCTATCCAAACAAACCGATTATATTAGTTAAATGGTGGTTATAGCCAAACTAAAGATGCAATCTAGAAAATTTGTGCACCTTGAGGGAAGGAATAAATCAACTCCGTTTAGCTCTAGGTCCATTTTCAAAAGAGAACATGATTATGGGGATAGCATCTAAGTCACCTGGAGCGAGAGCGGGAGCAGGAGAGCCATGACGACAAATGTTAAAAATGTTATATTTGAGAGCGTCAAGAGAGTGCGTGTATAAATTATATATTCAATATAATTTTAGATATAAACACATTATATTTAAATTTATATGTAATCTATATTTTGTGACAATAATTACAATGCTTATAAATGAGACTGGGACCTCTTATATTGAAGAATGTAATGAAAATTCAACTTGACTGAGTCCTAGCAATGAGAACTTGATATACAGTAAGGCAGCGTAGTACCTGGGTAAGGGGTTGGTTATGTCATTTTAGTTAAAAATTTCGTTTGACTTAGTTTGAAGTAGGCTTGGTAACTAAGTATTGAGGAACTTGACATACAGTGAGGCAGCGTGGCATCTCGGTAATGGGTTGGTTATGTCATTTTAGTTAAAATTTCCGTTTGACTTAGTTTGAAGTAGGCTTGGTAACTAAGTACTGAGGCCAATTACTAAGAAAGTACAGAGCGTTGGTAAAAGTGCGCTCTTGAATTTTGGGAGCGAGAATTATAGGTGAATTCGAGCTGAAAGCGCCGAAAGGAGGATTGGGAGCAGGAGCAATGCCCCTCCCAGGAGTTTATCTAGGGTAGCATCCTGATAGCGGATTGATATCTATTTGGAGCAATTCGAGAAGCTCCAGGTTCCACACACAAGAACACGGATACCACGCTTCTAAACTTGATAATTTCAAATAGATAAGACTAAACTTAGCCTAGACGATTCGACATAGACCGGCCTGGAAAGAACTGACAAGAAAACTCGGGCTTACTTCGACAACACTAAATAAATTAATAAAACAAACTAAGACTTTGTGATGTAACACGTGAGATATTTTGGCGGGTGACGTTCCCATGTTCCCCGTCGTAGAGCTGTGACATTAGGTGGACATACATCCGTATCAACTCCCCCTGATTGACTATCGCCTTGTCCTCAAGGCCGAAAAAAGACTAGTGGCAACCTAACGCTGCTTTTGTCAAACCCTACAAGATCACACGAGAGCCGTCATGCTGAAATTCCATCGTCATCTTGAAGGAATCAGTGTCCACGCGTCCTACCTGCTAGAGCCACTCCACTCCCAGGATAACCCGAGATCCCTGGAACTTGAAATTGAATAGTTCGGCCTCAAATTTGTGCCCCTGAATCAAAATATCAATCGTCCCACACATAGTATCGTCGTGAAAGAATTCCCCAGTACCTACTTTAACTTTAAACGCGGCTGTCGCCTTAAGCGAAAGGTGCAACTTTTCTGCCTATTCTGGATGAATGAAATTGTATGTGGCCCCATTGTCATTCAGGATGGACACATTGTGGCCTGCTATGATCCCTTGGAGTAGTAAAGAATACTAGTGATCACTGCTAATCATAATATACAAATTCAAAGCATCAGCAGCAATGACAAACTCAGCCGACTGTGTCTTATCCGTGTCGTCGCAACCCATAAGCAGGAACTTGCCTTCACACTTGTGACTGCGAAAGTATTTCTGATGCAGTTGTAACAGAGGCCCTCCCGCCGGCGTTCCTATTGCTCGTCAAGAGTTGGCCGCTGAATCGGCGGTTGCAACTAACGTTAGAGCTTTGGATGGAGCGACGATGGTAGTCTGGGCAGAAATTGTTGTGTAGGGGCTGATGTTTGTGGGTTGTGATATACTCGCCTCTAACTCACGAGCGAGGGAAAAGGCAACAGTAATTGTCTGGGGACTTTGTAACACTAACTCACGTCCCAAAGGCGACTGAAGACCAGAGGCAAACATCGAAATCAATTGTTTGTCCGAAGTCGGTTTAATTTTATTCAATAGCTTTTCAAACTCGATTTGGTACGCCAGTACTGTAGTCCGCTGCTGCAACTTCAACAATTGACCAAAATAGTCACGATAGTAATTTTGATCAAAACAAACGGTTACCTCCTCAAGAAACGCAGTCCAAGTAGTGAACCGGAATTCGGCTTTGCGATACCGAAACCAGTATGCCATGTCGCCATCCAACAACACTCCTACGAGCTGGAATCGTTCCGCCGAAGGAATCTATATCTATATAATATATAAAAGCTAGGAGGTGAGCATAAATTCACTCTCCAAATGCCATTTGGCATATCTATAAATTTAACCATATGACATTTGTCATCCACATCATGACATACATGTCATGTAATAACCAATTAAAATGCTCCACCTCATCCATAAATTTAACATTTGATGAGTCATAAAATTGATATTTAATTTGAAGTAAATTCAATAGTTGTAACTCTTCGTTTTTAATGACATTCATATTATACTAATTATACATTAACTTCATCATAAAAAATCATCTTCCTACTAATCTAATTTTTTACACTATGAGGAATCAAATATATATATTTTTTAATATAATGTATTTAAAACAGTTGTAACTCATCATTTTTAAATTTCATTTTAATGATATTAAATATGTATAGCAACTATAAATACATGTGTGTGTGTGTGTGTTTTCTAGAATAACAATAGTAAAATTGAAAACTAAATTCATTCTATAATCTCCTTTTTAAAAATTTAATATTTGTTATTGTGTTTGTGGGTGTATATAAAAAAAATTATAACAATTCTTTATTAATAAAAATATTAGATTCCTCTCAAAAAAAAATATTGAGATGATAATTCGTTGAACTTAAGAAATTTCAACTCACCATTTATTATTTTCAGCTTATTGAACTAATTATTTTAAATAATATTTAAAATTAAATGAGATGATAAAAATAAACAACTTTATTCTGATCAATTTTCATCTCATACAATAACCAATTAAAATTCTAACTATTAATTTGTGTAGAATACACGATTAAAAATTATAATAGCATCTTCCTGCTAATCTTTTTTTTGTAAAAAACAAACGTCCTACTATTCTATAAGTTTAGAATACACGTCATTTTATAATTCATTGTCATGATATTAATTATTTATAGAAACTAAAAATATACATATTAATGTATTAAAAAGAGACAATACGGTACCTAAAATCTAATTTTATTCTCTACTCTCTTTTAAGATAAACCATTATTTTTTGTTTTTATGGGGGGTATATATAAAAATAAATGTATGAAATGAGAGATAACAATTATTTGAACTAGAATTTCTTAAAAATCCCCATTGCTTTAATTCCATGTTATTGAACTATTTAGTAATAACAAAATATTTTAAAATCAAAGGAGACGAAAAAAATGATCAATTCTCTTACTTATCTATGTTTCATTAATCTCTCTCTCTCTCTCTCTCTCTCTCTCTCTCTCTCTCTCTCTCTCTCTCTTTAGAAAATTTATATTTGTTATTTTGTTTGTGGTTATATATCAAAACAGAAAAATATGTCAACATTAAGATAACAACTTGAACTTCAAAAATATTTCAACTCGCGCAGTTGTTGAAGAGTTCAAATATTTTTGAAGTTCAAAAAGATATTTCAACTCTCCATTTCTTTAATTTCAATGTTAATTAATAATTTAATAACAAAATATTTTGAATTAAATGGGACGATAAAAAAGAACAAATGTTGTTCTAATCCATTTTCCATTGATTTCTTTTCTAAGATATCTTATCTCCTTTTACTATATATAAATATATTTTGTTTGGTATCACACATAAAAACTAAATTCATGAAATCATTGAAGTACATGTCATTGAACCACAAAATTTTTACTTAAGCATTATCTAACTTTATTGTTTTTTTATTTTGTTTTTTTTGTTTTTTTGCTAACATAAAGATCTTCATTAGATCAAATAGAAAGAGTACATAGAAGAAACTTTAGAAGAAAACATAGGAAGGAGAAACCGAGATTAAAAGCATCCAACAAAAGTTAGGAGACATCTACCAAACTCTCATCCAGAGAATAAATCAAAAGAACCAATAAACCAAGTTCAAATACAAAAGAGAGAGATACTACAACCAGAGACCATAGCAAATCTAGAAGAGATTAATCCATAATGTAGGGGACAATGACATCCATGGGGACCGAGCTTGGAGGCAGAGGAGGAAGGCCTGAATAATTCTAACTTTATTGTTATTATATTGTTAATAATTATTAAAATAAATCTTAAAGTAAAGAAAATAGGTAACATATAAGAAAGAGTAAAATTTATTTTATTCTAAAAACAATAATGATATTTTTCAATCCATTAGTATCGATCAATTAAAATGTCACGGCCTTTTATTCTCATCCTTATATTTTTATTTTTTTGGTTCATATTGGCACCGTGATAGACTATTAATTTTTTACATGTAGTACTCTATGAATGTAAACAGGAAATGCTACAAACAAGAAATGTTTGCCTCATAAATAAGGATCACGAAGTGGTTCAATACGGATTTCTTTCTTGCTAGAGAAAAAAACCTATATTTGATAGTTGATTATTTAGATGCAACATAATTCGTTCACACATGTCTTCTAGGTGATTTTGTTCATGCAACCCGTATTCTGCATCAAAATTATGTTTCGCCGGTGAACTCATGAAATGCTGTTATCAATGAAACTATGAATAGTTATAATGTTATACCATAATGTGTCTTTTTTATATAATGTAAGTTGTGAAATTATCTATTGTTTTGTGCATACCGATGCAAAATTCATGTTAAGCAACCCAGTAATTATGGTCATAGTTCTAAATATTCCATACATTCAAGGAGACTGTGTAACAATTACTTCATTCCAAATTTGTAAAAACAAATGTGTATTCTTAACCACTATTATTAAAAGGAACATCCCCAAATGTAGAACCTTATTGTAATCTCAAGTAGAGGAGAACAATTCATTTTCGTTGAATTTATTTGGAAGTATATAAAAATTTGTTATTTTTTATTTTTATCTAATCCAGTGTGTGTGTGTGTGTGTGTGTGTGTGTGTGTGTGTGAGGGGTAGAGTATTTAAAATCCCCTGTACGAAGTCTCGGGTTCAAACAGAAAAATAGGCAACTCTTAAAAAAAAACTACAAATTTACATTATATACACTATACAATATCATTTTCTATGAGTTTGTATATTAATGTTTTGTTGCGGGAAATCAAATTGTTGTTTTATTTTCGCATTCTTCTATTCCTTCTTCTATTACATTAGCTCCGTACTATATCTAGAATGTTTATTTTTGTTGGATCTAAATTTCCAATCGAGTTTTATGTTTAATTTGTTTGGTCAGATGATGTTTCCATTTTTTTCATCTAACCGTGCAGTTATGTATCTTTGTATCAACTAAGTTCACAAAGAGGAGATAAAACTATAAATGATCAATTTCGTCGCAAACTAAACAACCAGGGTGTTAGAACTATGATAAGTGATTTATATGAACCATTATAAAAGTTTAAACGATGTACATTCTTAAGATAAATCACCTCAAATATGAAAACAAAACAAGGAAATTTAATTTTCATCTAAATCCACGCTTCAAACTTTTACTGCAAAAATTGTAATTTGCCTGACTCTCTTAGAAACTTATTATTCTTCATGTTTCGCACTGTTGGTTAATGTAAGCAAGAAAAAATCTTATTGGTACATACTTCGTTCTTTTCTGTAATGGGATGAGCTAATTTTCGTGTTTTTAAAATAAAGAGACGATTCGTTACATTTCTACGAGTTACATGTGAGAATAATAAATGACCTTGATTTTTAATTCATTTATCAACAAAACTTTATTTGAACGATAAATTTTAATAAGTATTAAACGAATATTGGATTGCTTCTCAAGTGCACCCACCAAGAGTGTCAAAGCATTATAACTTGCAATACAACAACGGACACGACATAGAGAACTATTGATCAAAGAAGAATTCTTATACTATATTAGAGGAATGTCAGTATCATCTGTAACTCATAATGAATAATAGAAATTAAAGCCACAACTTATTATTAAATTATTTTGTAATATCGATTTTCCCCTACATTCTGTTTTATTTTTTATAAGTCGGCTTGACAATCTGTTTTATGTGGTCTCTCAGGTAAAAGACACTATCCACAATAGTATAATCATCACGAAGAATTCGCAAGAATTAAATAATTCGTATTTTTAATTTATAAATAACTACATTTTGAGCAAAAAAATTCGAAAATGTCATAATGAATTCGATGTCCTTCGTATTATGAAAAGGTTAATGGTTTAATTTCTCTTCCTATACTTCAGTACACCATAGTATATTGACAATTACACAGTTTTTTATATTATATTATTTTATATGAAAACTATGGATTACATTGTCTTTAGTTTTCTTTTTGATGTCTCTCTTCGTAATTTTTAAGAAATTTCTTGTAGTCCGGAGACACAACACATGAAACGTATTTATAAGACGTATTATGTCATTTCACGTGAAATGAAATTAAACAGTGGCATTTTAACCATCATAAAATATAAAATTTAGAATCCTCCAAAAGAAAAGTAATAAATAAAATGCTTTGATAGTTTAAAATTGTTTTCATTAAATGCAAGTGATCTTGTAAGAAGTAAGTTTTACAATATTTTAAATTTGTTTATTTTTTCTTATTTGTACACTTGATCACATAATAATTCTTTTGAGATTCAATTGGAGTTTAATTTCAGCTACTCTATTTGTATATAAAAAATAATATGAACTTTTTAGAGCTTTACTTCCCAGGAATCCTGGTCATATTTGTTGTATATTTTCATAAAAGTGAACACATTGATTTTATGGCAAACCCGCGCATCGCGCGGGGTATCGCCTAGTTAGATAACAAATTAAGTATTGCTGAACTTTAAAGACCCATGAGTTGAGGTCGATACCTGAGAATTTTGGCGGTTCAACACTTAGCTTGTGCCCTCGTTGGTCGTGCCCAGGGGGACGGCGAGCACCGTGGCGAATGACAAAATTACAATCACCGATGTCTCCATACAACTGGTCGTCTTTATCCCCGAACTCGTCCTTGTAGGGTTCCCGGCGTCGACCCCTATTGTCAAACTCAACTGCGACGGGAGGGGACCCGAAATCAGCCCTTGGCCATTGTTCGTCGTACCTTAACAGCCGGCGAGGTCTTTGATCATGTTCGAAAAAATCACCCATTCCCGGGGTTGTTGGTGGTCCAAAGCGGTCGGGCCGGCGTGAAAAAATCGTCGTAGTTGTGTGGCTGTGGTCGGTGAACTGGGTCGGTGCGATTGAAGGTCCCGACAAGTTTGAATCGGTGGTCGCTACGGCGAAGCCCACCTGCGTTTGGTTGCCGAACGACTTCGCATTCGTCGAGCTGAGCAAAGCGCTGGTCCCGTGGAAGGAATCCGGCGGCAATGGCGGCCAGTGGGCGAACATGGGTTGGAGCAGTCGCTGGGAGCTTGCCAATAGCGAGGCTTGGGATCTGGTCGGTGCAATATGGAGCTGTCAGGCCCAAGTCCCTTGTTGGTTCTGTCCTTGGTGATGGTGGTGACGCCGTCTGGTCTGTCGGATTCAACGCTGGGGAGGGATACGTCGCTCAATGGCCAAGCATCGGGTATTCACAGTGTCAAAGGAGGTCTCCCAGAGGGTGGTTTGAGCCGAAAATTCTCGGTCCAATTCTTCATTCATGGCTTTCATCACGTGGATTTCATGGCTTTGCAGTGATTCCTTAATAATACCATGATGTTCGTTATTGATCACACAAGTTGATTGGTGAAAGTCAATGAAAGCACCACTTGATATCGGATTGCTATCGATTTGGAGCAATTGGAGAGGCTCGGGTCTCCACACACACGAACACGGATACCATCTAAACTTGATACTTTTTTAATTGATATTCAAATTGTGAAACTACATGTTTTTAAACAGGAAAGACTAAACCTAAATTAGACGGGCCGAGAAAGAACCGACAAGAAAACTCGGACCGAATTCGACAACGCTAAATAAATCAATAAAACAAACTAAGACTTTGTGATGTAAGGTGTGAGATATTTTGACGGGTGACATTCCCGTGTTTCCGTCGTGGAGTCGTGACATTAGATGAATACGCATCCGTATCACATCCACTCCTATAATCTATCTGCATATTGACAGGTTATATTTTGTCGCGATGAGAAAATATATTAGCATGTTGACGTTTTGATGTGGTTTCAGTAGATGTGATTAAATAAACATGGGAAAGCGACCGCTCTTTTTGTTAAATATTGTATTGGAAACCAAATGGAATTACGGATTGGCGTTGTAATAATTTTTGAAAATGAAATATTAGAGCATCTTCAGCAGGTAATGCAAATCGATTTATTTGCAAAATATAAAGAACTTCGGTGAAAAACGCGTTCCAGCAGACATGCATCCCCTCATGCAAAATAGATGTCATGCATCTTGATCGCCAAGTTTGGCGATAATCATCCCTCGTCATCTTATTTGTTTTCTTATTTTGTAGGTGTATTCTCATTTTTTTGTTTTGTTCCTACTTTTTAGTAGACTTGTTCTAATATCATAATAATAATAAATAATTTTATAAAACTAATATGCCTATCTTTTAGCTTGCATTGCTGGAGTTGGTGATAAAATTTATGGACATGCAAAATGCAAAAATGTGATCTTATGTATAATTTGCATTTCTTATACATAACATTGTTGGAAATTCTCTTATAGGAGTATCGGGGTTAGGAAGTGGACTGCATTAACTTATGCATCTCCAATAATTAGTGCAAAAGTCACTTTCATGCAAAATATAAAGAAAATGAAGAAAAAATGAGCTCCAACAGACGATGCATATCCCCATGCATTTTGCAGAACATGCATCTTCCTCTCCATTAATAGCTAACAAAAATGTAGGGATGCAAAATTTTGTGTCTATCTCTCTCCTCTCATGCATCCCTAATATGTATATTTTAACTTCTCATAACTACAAAATGTATAAATTGCATTTTACTGCTGGAGCAAAACTACAAATGCATGTCATGCAAAATTTAAAACATGCAAAAAATACATTCTACTATTGGAGATACCCTTACAGTTACATTATGAATTGTCTAAATAAGTTCTCCAATTAGGTCTGTCAAAATCTCTGAATTAAATAAACCGAAGGCATTATTCTTTGATAAAAGAATACATTTTCCATCGAGAATATGACACTTAGGTCCACACATAATTTTCTCAAAAAGAAAAGGTCCACAAATATATATCTATATATATGTATGTGTGTGTATATATATATATATATAGGGAATTGATTCTTACACCGGTGCTTTTTGTTGGTTACACCGGATTTTACTTGTCATGACATTAATACCCTTTTCTAATCAATTAGTAGTATTTCGTCATTTATTGCATAATATTTATTATAGGCAAGTTTACAAATCAAATAAACTGTAATCTTTTGGCCATTAATGTTGACATTTTGTAATGCAGTTTTCACTTTATCATATTCATTTTTTTTAGAAAATATCATATTCATTTTTTAAGTATAAATTTACCTTTTTATGAGTAAAAAAATACATAATGGTTTGAAAAACATTGCATGCATTTAGGTGGAGACAATGAACTGTACGCATCTTATTCACTTGTATTGCATTTTGGTAGTCCAAGCAGGACAACTTTGAGCACGATACTGATCTGACTTCTTAGAGCATCTCCAATAGGTTATTTATATGGTTATCTTCAAAATATAAATATGATGGGAAAAATATTGTCTCCAGTAGGCTCTCTACTACGCTCTTTATTTTAGCGGATAGTTATCCCGCTCATTACTTTTAACGAGCCGGATAAATAACTTCATATCATGTTTACCCATGTTCTTAGCGGTTATGTCCTGAATTCCTTAAAATTCTCATATAAAAAATATTGAGAATGCGCCAAGTGTTATTTAGCTAATCATTTAACTAACACTATTGGAGCACTAACTAAATTTTTACAAAAGCTAAAATAGAAATGTTATTTCTTTCATCAAATTATAAATAACTTTTAACTAGTGCTACTGGAGATGCTCTTACTCTCATCTTCATTTGGTTGATGGGGCTAGTTTGCATCCATTTAGGGGGAAATCTTGAAAGGAAAAGTCTATTTTTTTTGTACAATACTACATACTACAACATGCCCCAGTGGTGCAAAGAAAAATTAAACAATTCCTTCATATTGTATGTTCTAGGCAAAAACAAAATTAAAATTCATCCACATTACAAAAACAAGTCTGAGCCCATTCTTCATAGAAAATAATACCTCAATAAAAAGAGACATAAATAACACAAAATCGCATAATAATTTTGCCACAAGATTAGTGATCTTGATGTAAAATACACATCTCATAATACGAAACTAGAAATTTAAGTAAAAGTACATAATTCTGAATCATTTAAAAAGAGATTTCAAACTACTTTGTAAACCATCTCGATAGCTTCATACATAGAGAACAATTTCCTCGAGCAATCTGCATTGAGACCGGAAATAAAAAATAATATGCATCAGTAAATTGATTTTGACAAAAATAAAAAATCTATAAATCAAGTGGATTTCTATCGCACATATATTCAAATTATTTAGGAACCTAGATCGTTTCTAGCAGATTAACAAAGAACTATGAAGTTACATGCAACAATTCAAATAAGCTTAGATACCCAAATACATTTTTATGAACAAGCAACCAACATAGTAACCATTAAACATTTTACAGAAAGCTAGGTCGAGAGGACAGAGGAACAGGAATGGGCACTGACAAATAAAAATAGTTTTGTGTCACTTCAAAAATAACAACTCAGGAGAAAAGAGGATATGATAACTGCGGAAATGGTCTACAATTTCTAATTAAAAAAAAAATGAATTGCTAAGAATGAATTGGTATTCTAACTCTGAACTTAAAGATTTAGTTTACATGAATATTGCTTGCAAATTTCAGCAGTAACGGTTTTCGGTAAAACGTGTTATTGGGTTTAAACCAATACAAAGTTTGGTTAGCTTTTTCTACATAAAAAATAAACGAAGACATAAGGAAGAAAACACATACCTGGATACGGTGAAGCTGGAGATTTTCACTTTCGAACTGAAGCTAGGAGACTCGTAAGAACAAGAGACCACGAAGAAATAATGCACTGAAAGAATTTCAAACATTAATGGCCAAAA
Organism: Linanthus parryae; assembly: GCA_023055425.1. Classification (NCBI taxonomy): domain Eukaryota; kingdom Viridiplantae; phylum Streptophyta; class Magnoliopsida; order Ericales; family Polemoniaceae; genus Linanthus; species Linanthus parryae. The sequence continues at coordinate 97,675,306 of JALGPY010000004.1, read as the reverse complement.
GATTAGAGTTTATTTGATTTGTAAACTTGCCTATAATAGATATTATGCAATAGATGACGAAATATTACAAATCGATAAGAAAAGGGTATTAATGTCATGACAAGTAAAATTCGGTGTAACCAACAAAAAACACCGGTGTAAGAATCAATTCCCTATATATATTACAAAGTTTCTGCCATCTTTTTGGATCGGTAATGTAAACATATTAATTAAAGAACATTCGCAAAAGCACTGGTCATAGCCAGGCCCAGGTAGTGGCGAAGCCAAGCTCGAAGGATTCCATTTACATGTTCAATGAGTAACCTTTAGGCAGCAATTAATTCATTTTCGGAAAAGATAAGAACAAATTCTCCATTAATGGAGACAAGGTAAGAAGGAATCAACTTATTCTAAAAAAAGAAAAAAAAAAGGGAAGGAGTCAAGAATTTCCTTTCAACTTTCTTTAGTGCAACATGTATTTTTTTCATGGGTAAAAGACAAAAACCACCCTCGTTAGATGGGCTATATACAAAAACAACCCTGCTGTTCGGGGATATACAAAAACCACCCCTGTATCCGTTAGCATCTAACGGCACACTAACGGATGGGTTAAAAGACAAAAATACCTCTAAAACTTTAAAAAATTATCCCATATAAATACCTTCCCTTCTCCTCGCCATCACACTTTCCTTGTAAACACACAACACTCACATTACTCTTTTTTTTTGATGAAGGAACTTATATTAAAACTGGGGGGAAATATTTACAGTGGGGGGATTAGTCCCAAGGATAGAATCCAAATAACAAAAAAGCTCAGAAAAAACAAAATTTGCAGAAATGCCTTTCGCTTGAAACCATTTAGCAGTGAGATGGGCAGCTAAATTGGCAGATCTGGGGACATATGTAATAATGCTAGAATTCTCTGTCAAAATTTTCCTGCAAGCTGAAGCTCTCAAAGCCCACTTCCAGTGACTTGATCTTTGCTTCTGAAGACAGTTGACTATGATCTGGGAATCAGTTTCAAAGATGAGATTACTCCAATTCTCTTTCTGGCTTCTGAGGATGGCTTCTTCTACTGCCAAGAACTCTGCTTCTACAACATTGTCACAAGAGAAGTGTGAAGCACCAGCAGCTATAATTTTTGAGAGATGATTTCTTACCACATAAGCAGCAGTTGCCATACCATTACTGAACCCAGCATCACAATTTATTTTCAATCTACCCTCTGGAGGAGTCTCCCAAGGAGTATCAACTCTGCTTCTCAACTTTTTCTCTGGAATGTGCAAGCTTACATTGCAATGCTCTGACCATAGTCTGGAAATTTCTTCAATGATGAGATGTATATTAGGGTCTTGTTTTTTAAACAGGATCCTATTTCTGAGAAGCCAAATTCTCTCAATAATAATAGCCATGAGGCATTTGAGATTTTGTGCATTTGGATCTCCAGCATTATGGTTTTGGGAGTCTTTGAAGATTATCTGATGAATCCACTCACTCAAAGAGCTGCAATTGAGAGTTTCAGTTCTAATACCTCCAAAGAAAAACCATAAAGCCCTGGCAAAGTGGCAGGTGAAGAAAAGATGATTTTGGCTTTCAGCTTCCATATTGCATAAGAGACAAGTCTGTTCTTCATTCTCTTGAAGATTCCATCTCTTGATTGGAAGAGCTTTAGCTGCCACCTTCCATAAAATTAATTTTAATCTAGGATGCAGCTTTCCAGTCCAAATCCATTTCCAAATATTGAATTGATCACTTTGCACATCTGAGTGTGAAACTTGTTGAAGATAGGCAGCTTTAGTTGAAACATTTCCATCCAAACTTTTTCTCCAATACCAGATATCTGGAGTAGGCCTGATAGGAATTTTTATCTTCAAAATCTCTTCCTTTTCATGCTCTTGAAACCATCTGTGGAGTAGATCCTCTCTCCAAGTTTGACTTTGGCTATCAATCAGCTCATTTACAAATTTTGGAGCTAAGTGCAAGTCATCTGGGGGTTTTGGTTTGGCTCTTTCCAAATTAGGGACCCAAGGGTCCAACCAAATATTGATTGAAGTGCCATCTCCTACAGATTTAAAAGCAAATGGCTCAAGGAAGTCTCTAACTTTGAGAATTCCTTTCCAGAAAAAAGAATCAGAGTTTCTTGCCTCAATTCTGTTGAGATCTATGAGAGAACAGTACTTTTTAAGTAGTTGACTTACCCAAAAGATGTCTTTATGAGTCCAAAGATTCCAAGCTTGTTTTGAGAGGAGAGCTAAGTTGTGATGGCTCATTCTTCTGAATCCAAGACCCCCTTGACTTTTTGGAGTGCATAGATAACTCCAACTTTTAGTATGATATTTTTTCCCACTTTCTGAGTCACCCCACCAGAAACCAGCACAAATAGAGTCCATTTTTTCTTTAAAATTGTTGGGGAGAAGAAAGACTGACATAGGGTGGGCTGGAGCAGCACTTAAGACACTGGAGATAATGACATGTCTGCCTGCAAAAGATAAGTACCTAGCTTTCCAACCAGCAGTTCTGATTTTGAGCTTTTCTAAGACTCCCTGAAAGTCTTTACTCTTTGACTTTGAGAGAAACATTGGAAGGCCAAGATAAATTGCATTCTTGTTTCCCTTCTTGAGATTTAGAAGACCTCTAATGTCTCTTTGGACAGAGTGAGAAGTGTTCTTGCTGAAGAAAATAGCTGATTTGTCTTTATTTACTACTTGGCCTGAGCATTCTTCATAGAGCTTGAGACAGAGTTTGAAATTTTCAGCTTCTACCACATTTGCTCTTCCCAACAAGACTAAGTCATCTGCAAAAAATAAATGCTCAAAAGCATCACAATTCTTTGCTAGTTTGAGCCCTTTTATCAAACCATCATTTGTGGCAAAGCTTAAGATTCTGGAGAGAACTTCAGCTCCAATAATAAATAAAATTGGAGATAGGGGATCCCCCTGCCTTAGACCACAAGAAGCTTCAAAGTTTCCCACAGGGGTTCCATTTATAAGAATAGAGAAAGTTGTAGTGCTGATGCAGGCTTTTATCCAGGAGACAAAAGTGGGAGGGAAGCCAAGCCAGGTAAGAATTTGAATAATAAGAGACCATTCCATCTTGTCAAAGGCCTTCTCCATGTCTATTTTGATTGCCATCAGACCTTGCTTCCCATTTTTCTTTTTAAGAGTGTGGAGGGCTTCATGAAGCAAAATGACATTCTCTTGGATGGTTCTTCCTGTCACAAAACCAGTTTGTTTTGGGCTAATGATAGTAGGAAGGATGGTAGCAATTCTTTTGGACAAAATTTTTGAGATGACTTTGTATATGGTGTTACAGAGGCTTATTGGTCTAAATTGACTCAAACTTTGCGCTTTGCCCGAAATTTCTCAACCTCTCTTCTCTCACCCAAATCTGCAACCTTATCCCTTCATATCAAATCTGCTGCAACCTTATCTCTTCTCTCACAGAATATACCAACACCTCCCGTCCAATCTCCGTTATCTCTCTCACCCTCTCTCCCTCTCACTCCGTCTCATCCCCTCTCTTTCCTGCCAGAATAACAATCAGGATGTACAACCCCATATCAACCATCCACACCTCCATCTCCATCTGATAAAATCAAATTCTGCTGATGTTGGTGTTGACTGCCGTAAAACGACCCACCTCCGCTGGAGGAAGAGGTCGTAGTGACAACAATAGCCGCCGACACTACTGGCGGGTATGCAATTTCGACGGGAAATCTAGATGGGTCAACAATAGCAAGATGCTGGGGTTGGTATGAAGATTCTCCACTGGTTTCGCCGGTGACAACGTGACCACCGGAGGAGGAGGACCTCTTCCGGTGATTGTGATGGGATGAATAAGGCAAGGAGAGGCCCGACATTGACGACGACGAAATAGAGGAAATTGATTTTGGGGCGGAAATTGGGGAAAGTCCCTCTCTTGAGATGCTACGACGCCGTCCGCGATGGGTCTGGGGCCGAGAAGAGGGCGTCGCACAAAGAGCACCGCAATTTCACGGCCTTGGGCATGCCAATGTCGTTGTTGTGGACCATGATAGGCTCCAAGTGTGCCCAATACCATTCCCTTTTTCCCTTGACCGCTTTCGTTTGTACCAAGACTAGACCTCCGTACCTCTTATGAACAACCTTCGCCGCTAGCTCGTCTGTCGACAGAGCCACCGCCGGTGGCTCCACCGCGTGTGAGGAATTCGGATTCGTTGCTCTCATTGTAAGTCAAAGTTCAAAATTTTCCCTCTGATTTTCTGGAGAAATATTTCATTTTATCATTTTACGGATACACGATCAGGACCTCACCAGTTTAAGCCCAGACCCGTCCTTCAACTCTATATCTCTCCTTCTGTAGATCCATCTGTTCTGCTTCAGATCTTGGCCTGGCTGTGGCAGCACCGACGACGGTCGTAAGACCTATTTGTTCTTCTTCTTCTGCGCCTTTGGCGTCTGCGACATTGATGGTGGTGGTGCTTCTTCTTCTTCTTCTTCTTCTTCTTCTTCTTCTTCTTCTTCTTCTTCTTCTTCTTCTTCTTCTTCTTCTTCTTCTTCTTCTTCTTCTTCTTCTTCTTCTTCTTCTTCTTCTTCTTCTTCTTCTTCTTCTTCTTCTTCTTCTTCTTCTTCTTCTTCTTCTTCTATATTGTAAATCTATTTTTGATGATCTTTAAATCTGTTCTTGTTGATATTATTGTAATTGTATTTGTTACAGATTCTTTTTGCCGAGAATTGTGGTCCATAATTTTTTTAGTATATTGTTGTTCTTATGTTGTTCTTCATATTATTGATGATGTTGTTGGTTGGGTAGTGGTTGTGGTGCTGCAGGTGGGGATTTGGTGGTGGTGGTGGTGGTTGTGGTGGTGATGAAGAAAATCAAGAACACCAAGAACAAGGCGTTTCAGTGGTGGTGCTGGTGGGGTTTCAGTGGTGGCAGAGGTGGTGGTGGTGGTGGCCAAGAACACTCAGAACACCTAGAACACCAAGAACAAGAGCAAATTAAACACAAAAAACACAAATAAAGGAAAAATTGTCATAAAAAAAGATCAGATTGCACCCTCCCTCAAGTGACATTAACAGAAGGGTGGTAGTTGTCCAACGTCCGTCATTGACAGGGGGCTTTTTGTCTCCGATAGGGGAGGTTTTTGTATATCCCGGAACAGCGGGGTTGTTTTTGTATATTACTCATCTAACGAGGGTGAATTTTTTCTTTTACCATTTTCCATCATTGTGAAGATAGGGAACTAAGGGCTAGTTTGGTAATGTTGTGGCATTTTAGAAGCAGCTGTGCAGAAAGTACTGTGAGAAAGCTGCTGTGGAAATCTACTCGAAAAGTGTTTGGTAAATTTCGTATTAAGCTACTACGGGAATGCACTTTTGACATTTTTTGTTTGGTAATTAGTGTTTTAGAGTTGTTGTTACTGTAGAAATGAAAATCTCAGACATGAAATGATAAATATTATTATTACTATAAATAATAATTAATATTTATTAACGAACAAGAATGTCAAATAATACAACTATCGAAAACAGGTCCTGTAAAGTAACCCCTCCCATGCTTTTCAAAAACTGCTGTGGGGAAGCAACTGCTTTCCAGAAATCAAGAAAAAATAAATTTACCAAACACATTAAGACTGCTTTTATATTCGAAAAGCAGCATCGTAGAAAGCAGAAACATTAACAAACGGGCTCTAATTTACCTTCGCTTTAGGTTCAGTTTGGTGGGCGCTAACATGTTTTAGAAAGTAAATTGTGAAAAGGTTTTCCTTATATTAATTTTCCAGTGTTTAGTCAATGCTTCGCAAAAAATTTTACTTGTACTTATTTATGTATGACTACAAATAACTTAGCAACCAAAGCACTTGGGTAGACGGTTAAGCATTTGGGTAATTCTTTAGGGTTCACGTACAACTAAATTTTTTCATATGCGGTTGGTCGCTTGTGGTCGGGGTGGTGGGGCCTGGCAGGTGGTGTTGGTGGTTCATGTGGTGGCGAGCTGTATAAATGTTGAATGAGTGAATGTTATTTCTGGGGACCAATCGTCCATATATATACTCGTGAGAGTAGTTACATACAAGTTATAATCTGCTAAACTAGGAAATCAAATAAGAATAATATAATGGGTGATTCCATAAATCACGTAAGAGATAATAACTAACTGCACAAATCAAGGGATGAGATAATCGGAGATTATCTCATTCCTTAACACGCTCCCGTAAGATGGAGGTCCGTCAGAGACTCCAATCTTAGATCAAAGATGGATAAAGAGAGTGCGACCAAGTGGTTTGGTAAGCGAATTCGAAATTTGTTGCTTGCTGGGAACATGTTGCAGATTGAGTTTGCCTGATGTAACCAGATCACGTACGAAGAAGTAATCGAGTTCAACATGCTTCATGCGAGAGTGGAAAACTAGAATCTTGCAGACGTACGTTGCAGTGAGGTTATCACAAAATAGTGTGGGGGAGCCATGGAGAGGTATATCAATCTCATGAAGCAAGTGTTGGACCCAAAGTAGCTCAGCTGTAGCATTTGCAAGAGCGCGATATTCAGCCTCTGTGGACGAACGAGAGACTGAATTCTGAAGTGCCGATTTCCATAAGAAGACGTTGGAGCCCAAGAATGGTGCGTAGGCAGTGGTGGAGCGACCCATGGTAGAGTGACCACCCCAGTTAGCATCAGAGAAGACTTCCGCGCCCCCGGTCGCAGGTAAAGGCCATGACATACTGTGCCTTTGAGGTAACGAATTACGCGCTTGACAGCTAGCCAATGTGGGTGAAGTGGGCCATCAAGAAATTGCGAGACTCGATTCACCTAGAAGGAGGTGTCAGGTCGCGTGAGGCTCATATATTGTAGAAGCCCAAGGAGGTGTCGATAATCGGATATATCAATAGCCTTTGTGGAGTCCGCCGGTGGAAGGGGATCATTGGAGCTCATAGGAGTGGAGACAGACTTAGAATCTTCCAAGTGAAACTTCTCCAGGATGTCCGATATATATTGAGCCTGCGAGAGGAAAAGACCCCCAGAGCAGGGATAACTTCCATTCCCAAAAAGTGACTAAGTGAGACCAAATCTTTGAGAGAGAATCGAGCAGCATGTCGAGCCACAAACTGCGATAGAGCTGACGGAGAGTTTTCTGTTAACACAATATCATCCACATATACCAGGAAGAATAATCGCACTCCATTGACGAAGAGGTAGACCAGATATGGATCTGCGCGCGACCTTTGGAACCCAACACCGAGCAGAAAGGCAGATAGTTCATTGTACCATGCGCAAGGAGCCTGTTTGAGACCATAGAGTGCTCGTCAAAGTTGGCAGACATGAGTGGGATTGGAGCTGTCTACATATCCCGGAGGTTGCACTAAGAAGACTTTATCAGTAAGAGTACCATTGAGAAACGCGTTGTTGATGTCCAGTTGACGCATCGGCCATCCATGCGAGAGTACCAATGTTAGGATAATGTGAACCGTGATAGGCTTCATGACGGGACTGATAGTTTCCGAGTAATCGCGTTCGAGCTCCTGCGAATAGCCTTTTACCATAAGGCGATATTTGTACTTGTCGATAGTACCATCCGCTTTGCGCTTGATCCGAAACAACCATTTTCATCCCACCACGGGTTGGTCATTGCGAGGAACCAGATCCATGTGTGATTGCGTGCGAGAGCAGCAACTTCATCATCCATTGCTTGTTTCCAAAGTGGGTCTTTCATTTCCTGTGCCACCGTTCGTGGATCAATGGTAGATGGAGGTGGATGAACTGTGATGGTGTTTAAAAATTGGGAATTGTAGTACTTGGGATTAGGGTTGCGAGTGCGCGTTCGTGTAGGCGCAGGAGGTGGAGCAGGGACCTCATTGGGAACAACCTCATCACGGGGAGGCGGAGGAGCGTGTGCTTGCACAGGTGATGTTACCGTAGCTAGAGGAGAAGCAGGTTCATGTGCGAGACCATGAATTGGTGCTGTAGGAGGCGCAGGTGCAAGGACAAGTGCAGGTGCTGGAGTAGCGTCATGCACAGGGGGTGCTGCAGGGGATGGCTCATGATCCATAGAGGGTGTATGCGCAAATGATGCTAGAGCAACTGAGTTCGTCATGGTATGAGATTAAGCATTGTTAGAAGACTTGGTAAGGGGTAAGGTGGCAAAGGGAAAAAGATGCGGGACGAAGCGCACATGGCGAGAGATGTAGATGCGAACGGTAGAGGGGTCGAGACACTTGTAGGCTGACTGAGTGACTAAATAACCTAATAAGCTACAGGGTATCGAACGTGGATCAAGTTTGTTGGTGGTGTAAGGTCGAAGCCAGGGGAAACATTGGCATCCAAATGGTTGGAGGGATCGATAGTTAGGGGACATGCGAAAGAGTCTAACGTAGGGAGAGTCATTTTGAAGAATAGGAGTGGACATGCGATTAATCAGGTAGACTGCGGTTTGAAATGCATGCTGCCAATAACCTGAGGAAAGAGATGCAGCATGGAGAACGGAGAGACTAGTCTCAACAATGTGGCGATGCCTATGCTCGGCGGAGTCATTGTGTTCGAGGGTATGGGGAGGGGTAATTAGGTGAGTGATGCCATGGAGGTTAAGTTGTGGTAGTAGTTTGATGAAATCACCACCATTGTATGAGTAGAGTGTGACAATGGGTTGTGTGAACTTCTTCTCGACAAGGCGTTTAAATTGAGAGAAAATTGAATCAACTTCAGATTTTCTTTTGAGGGGGTAGAGCCACACATATTTGGTAAAGTGATCAACAAAGACTACATAGTAGAGGTATCCATCACGAGAGATCTGTTTAGTACTCAAACATCACTGTAAAGCAATTCAAGTGGGCGAGAGCTGGTAAGAGAGTTTTCTGAAAAGGGAAGCTTATGGCTTTTATTGATGTGGCAGGATGTACAATGAGAAATTCTTAAAGCTAGATGGAGGCAAGGAGATATTACATTTCTGCAAGATAAGCCCTAGCGTTCTATTACAAGGATGACTAAAGCTGTGGAGAAGATGCTCGATGTCTGAGAGAACAGTTGTGTTGATGACAGGAGGGCTGGGGCAAGGTGCATAGTAGACTCCATCACGATTTTCACCGCGTAGAAGAGGGGAGCCGGTCAAGCGATCATTCAGAACAAAATGAGAAGGGAAGAATTCAGCAAAATCATGGTTAGTATGGCAAAGTTGAGAGACTGAGATAAGGTTGCGGCGTAGTTGGGGAACACAAAGAACATTAGATAGATGAAGGGGACGACTAGAGGTGGGAAGAGTAGTGGTAAAAATGTGAGAGATAGAGAGACTCTTACCATTTCCAAGATGAATCTCATCATGGCCATCATAGGTTACAAAGTATTTAAGGTAAGCTGTTCCAGAAGTGACATGATGGGAAGCTCCACTGTCAAACATCCACGCATTAGCAGATCCAGAGGCTTGACTGACCGTGGTGTTGATCGCAGGTGTGTTGGTCACAGTTGAGTGGTTGTGATCACTCAAAAAGCGATTGTGTTTGGGACACTCCCCAACAACATGACCTCGAATGTTACAGAAGTGACATCGCCTCGAGATGACCATGCAGAGTCGCAATTTCTGGGGGGTGCGCGACACATTGCGTGCATTTGATGAGTATTTGCGACGGTCTTGTCTTACTGAGTGACCACTGTTGTGCGAGGGCTGGGAGTATGTGTTGGGTTTTGACGTAGGTAACACACCGGAATAACAAAAATTTAATTTCTACTCAAAGCCCACCAAGGATCACAGGAAGAGACATCATAACATGATAAGGGACATAGAAGATGTGTACCTTTTGGTTTGGGAGATCACACGAAGAATATTGTCCTCGTCTCTACGATTGATCCACGTCTAGAGGTGAGATCGAGATTCTTCCTTCTTAAGTGCTAGCTTGGACCGGAGGAAGAGGGAAGAAGGGATCAAGCAACCAAGGAGGCAAAGGGAGGGATTCGACCCTCTCTTTGAGCCGACGGGAAGGGGGCGGATGCAGGGGCTTCGGCTCTTGTGTTATTGCTCTCTCTCTTGCTTCCTCTCCCACTCACTTATGTTATGATTATTAACATTAGTGGGAAGGAAGCTAGAGCATCCTTTATATAGTCCAACAACTCCTTGTTAACTACATAAAGGTCCTTCCTAGTTCTACATGAACTTGGATTAGTCCCTTCCTTGCATATTAGTCCTACTAAGTTTGCAAGGTGTTGCAAAATGATCCTTTTAATCAATTAATCATATTAATTAATCCTAAATCTTGTTCTACTCTATTTGACGTGTGACCCCATAGGTTTCTACTTAGTTGGTAGTAACTTATTACTAACATGGTGCGGTGTCTAGCAACACATCCACACACCCAACTAATAGAAATAAGTCAGTGATCCCGACAAACCTTTGTGCCCACTATCACATATTTCACTATCCCTTTGTCTCCGTATCCGGATTGGACACGAGACATAGATAGTCACACTCGTATATCCAATACATAGTTCCTCGATCTTGGGAATATGCTTATGCAAGCAGATAACATCAATATCTCCATATTGATTTATGTGAGTCTGGCCAGACATTCGATAAGCCTCATCCCTCGAGTGGCCGTGGATATTTGCTCCCATTATGTGGGAGGGACACATCCTCTCTACATCACTAGGATCTCTAAGCTTGCTTCTTATAATACCCGATAACTACCTTTATAGTCCCCCACTTACGGTGTAACGTTTGTTAACATCAAAGCACGATATTTCACAACTAGAGTATCTAGTGACTTCAAGTCTAAGGATTGAAATTATATTAGCACTACGAGAAGCGATTGTGACTTTAACATAATCTAATGTATCCTTCTCGTTGTTGTTCCATCCAGTATGCCATTACTCCTAATGCATACCCATGTGTTAGACTTCATATCTCCATACCAATCTACACACATACTAGTCTATATTTGATCGTACTATTAATCAATATAATGGACTAGGGATATTTAAGATAAACAACACATTGTATCTAAGGACCTCATTATATTAAATATCACAATATATAATAAATGAATATTCTAGCCAATAACATTGTTCGTACTAAATATTAGATTGCCTCTAGGGCACCTATTCCAACGGTATGCACCCTGGTGCGAAGGTGTTCCTGAGTGACGCTGTGTCGCATTCGCTGTTGCAAGGAGCTGTGTAGGTTCTAGTTCTGAGGTTTGGAGATAGCACTCGTGTTCCTCAAGAATAGACGCGAGTTCAACCATTGAGACTGTCGTGTTGCAAACTCGAAGAGCTGCGACAATAGGGGAGTACTCGACTCCAAGTTGGTTGATGATGGATATGAGGAGATCAGTGTTTGACACTGGACTCTGCGCGAGAGTAAGATCGTTGGCTATGTCCTTCATATCCTTGATGTACTCCAAATTGGAGCGATTGCCGCGTGGATTGCGAGCAAGTTTATTCTTGAGTGTGATGACTCGTCCAGAAGAGGTGCTAGCATAGCTTTCCATGAGAGAGGTCCAAGCTGACAATGATCTGGTCTTGATGATAACAGATAGAGTAGGCTTGGTTAGCAACTGATTTCGCAGTATCAGTGTAGGGCAACAATGCTATGGTGGATCTGTCGATGAATCCCAGTAGATCGAAACCAATCAGAGTAGCTCCGATTTATCGACGCCAAACGAGAAAATTGGCAGAGGAGAGTTTGATGGGGAAGTTTGTTGGGGCATTCAGTTGGATCACTGATGGTGTTGTGGTGGTAGTCATGATGGTGATGTTCTTTGTCCGAGACCGAAGAGCATGGTAGTCGGCTTACGATTTGAGACAAGAGAGAGGGATCGTGTAGAACAAAAATTCTACGGGAGCTCTAATACCATATAAACGTTGAATGAGCGGATGTTATTTCTGGGAACCAATGATCCATATATATACTCGTGAACATACAAGGTATAATTCGCTAAACTAGGAAATCAAATAATAACAACATAATGAGTGATTCCATAAATTACATAAGAGATAATAACTAACCGCACAAATTAAGGGATGAGATAATCGGAGATTATCTCATTCCTTAACAAGCTGGTGGTCGGTGGTGGTGGTGGTACAAAATGTTACTTAATTTTCTTATTGAGAAATTTTGGTTAATGACTAACGCTATCATATATTTCATATTTATTGTTTGCAGCTGCATTGCTTTCGATATTGATGTTAGTTTACTTTTCCTATTTTTGGTCTTATTCTCAAAATTTCACCAGTGACATCGTTCAGCCAGAGCAATGTAACGTAATTACTTCATGGAACTAAAGAGAAAGTTTGCTCACATAATTACATACGGCTTCTCGTCCGCTTCCTTCATAGAGTGAGATGTCGCTTTTACCTTTGTTTGTTTCCTTTGGATTTGATGCTCGTTTTGTTAGTGTTGTTTTGGACAATGTTTGACAAAGTCTTGTCCTAGACCTGCCTATAATTGTAAAAGAATATATTGTTGATCTCGGCCATGTAGGTCAAGGGCTCAATGAATTTAAGATGAAACTAGGCGATATCCCGTGCGATGCGCGGTTCTGCCATAAGTTCAATTTATTCACTTTTAAGAAAATAATAATAGAATAAATATATCTAACTGTATTAGGTAAACTCTTATTTAAAAAAAATGCAACAAATTTGACCAGGATTCCTGGAAAGTAAGCTCTACGAAGAGCATGTTATTTTTTTGTACCAATGGTCTTGCTGAAATTGAGCTCTAATTGAATCTCAGGAGGAGAAGTAAAGAAAATCATAACGTGATCCAATATACATCTAAGGAAGTTAAATTAAATTTAAACCGTTATAAAACTTTGTTCATAAAAAATCACTTTCATTTAATGAAAAATCTATTAGAAAACTATCAATTTTTTTTTAATCTTCTTATATTTTTGAGGAAATTTTGTTTTATTTTTTTAAGGTAAGAAAATTTGTTACTTTGTGATGGTTCAAATGCAATTATTTTTATTTTTTGCAAGTGAAACGGCATAACATGTCTTATAAAATACTTTTCGTGTCTTGTCTCTGAACAACATGACAATCCTGTAAAATCACTAAGGAAAAAATTAAAGTGAAAATTAAGCACATCGTGATCCATATTTTTCACATAAAATAATAACATAATAACAAAAATTATATCACTGTCAGTGTGGTTTGATGTACTAAAGAACATGAAGAGAAATCAAACCAATGACCTTTTCATAAAAGGCATGACTTCAAATATTGTTTGAAATGTTTGATTTATGTTGCACAAAATGCAGATACTCGGAAAAAAATACTAACAATTTCTTACTCGCGAAGTCTCAATGATGGTAGTCATGTTGATAGTGGATTTCACCTGAGAGATCACGTACAACTGATTTTCAAGACTATGTTCATAAAGAATAAGACAACTATATGGAGAACAAAGATAGTACAAAATAACTTAATTATAAGTTTTTATTTCACCTTCATTTTTCCTTTATGAGATATAAATGGTGTTCATATTCCTCAAAAAAAGAATAAGAATATTTGACCAGCACTTCTATCTTTATTTAATAGTAATTACAAATTTATCAATTAAATACAGTTTACGTGATAGACAATTTTAAAATTAATGCACATTCATAATTTCTCTCATATGTAACTCCTAGAAATATAACGAATCAATATTTTCTTTATTTAATATTTATAAAATATTAACCAAATTTCCATAACAAACTATCTCAACTTAAAAGCGAATCCGCTCAATATTCTAGAAATGCAAATCAGCTCATCCCACTCTAGAAAAAAATAAAGAATGTGCCAATAAGAGTTTGAAACATGAAAAATAATATGTTTCTAAGAGAGTCATGAAATTACAACTTTTACATAAAAAAGTGAACTGTATATTTAGCTGAACACTAATTTTTTTATTTTATTTATCATAAGTAATTTCATATTCGAGGTGATTTCACGTAAAAGCGTGGTTGAAAACTTTATCATCATTCATATAAATAACTTAGCATAGTTCTATCAGTCATGGGACCCAGAAGTGGTGATTTAAGTTGCAAGGAATGTGACAACTTTGACTTTTATCTCCAGTTCGTGGACTAAGTTGATGAAAATATATATAATTGTATAATTTTAATCTAATTCAATGGTGCATCTATGATTTGTAATTCATTAACGATGATAAGATCCTACAATTGAGCAACACTTGAGGATATGATTTTTTCTTTCTCTGCCGAAAATTATAATGAAAGGATGTAAGATTTTTTCTCTTTTTTCTGATAAAAGGTCATCCTTATAGTACCACTTTTCGACAAAAATAAACTTGACAATATCTACTGATACTATTCTCAGCCTTTACAAATATGCCAAAAAACAATTAAAATAATTGATAGTAACTTTAAAAATAAATTAGAGAAAACTTATCAACATAAATGAGAACGGACAATGTTTTGCAATTATCGAATTTGTAATGTCAATAATTATAAACTTACATAATATTGACATAAGTTTATACATGCAGCAAACCAAACACATTAAAATATTGCCAGAGCAGAGCAAAACTCGTTAAAAAGTTGCTTGAATGCAATACCTATTGTGCGTTTTGTGTACACATTTATTGCGAAAGCTGTCATCTAAAATGAATTTAGGATAAGACATAGAATATTATAAGTGATAAAAGTAGTAAAACGATGATGTGAATGCCAAAATTATTACAACACACTGAGGAAGTTTAACTATAAATCATTTACAAATAGTCAAACATGTAGTATCATGGGGCGTCGTAGTGGTTCCACGATTACATGTTCCCTTATGTCAAGATTTCTTATGTCAAGATTTTTAAACTTACACGATATATATATATATATATAAAGAGTTAATTATTTTTTAAGAGAATATATTCTTATATCATATTTGATATTAAATAGAGCATATTAATTGATAACAATAGTAAAATAACAAAGTGCATTATTTAATCATATTAAAATATTAAGAAAATGTAACCGTAAGACATCAATATATAAATAGTTACCTGTAATAATGTGTAGATTCGTAATGGTGCCCCGATTATACGTTTTATGCTCATTGTCATTCATCTATTTTCTATGGAGTCGGAATGGGAGTATTGTCAATCATTATATTTTTCATCACGTGATGTAATGTTTTTTAACATTACTAAAAAACTAATTACAATATTTGATGCAAGTTTTCTATTTATATAAGTGAATTTTTTTCTTGTATAGCAGATAAATTTCTACTGGTAATTCTAAATTTTATTTAACTCATAAAATTTGCATTTTTCTCATGTGCAACTAATAATAATTTCTTTCTCTTTCTTATATAAACATACTTTTTTAATTATTTCACACCATTTACCCAACGTAACTGGTTAAGCATTTCGTCATCGCACATAAATTTTATCAATTCAGCTCTATGATGACCCATATAGAGGTTAAGCAGTGTATTACGGCATTGATAATGCAATATTTATATTTGCATAGTAAATTTTATCAATTCAGCTCTATGATGGACCATGTAGAGGTTAAGTAATGTAGTATGGAATTGATAATGTAGTATTTGTATTTGCATATTAAATTATGGATTTTACTTGTCATACAATACATCCAAAATACGTTATTAGTTGCTGAAAAAAGATCGTATAATTAGCAATTTGGTAAATTATTTTACTATTGTAATTATTATCAAATTCACCATTAGCAATTAGTAACTCATATAATCAATTTAGTTAGTAGTTGTCATTAAAAGCAAAATTGAGGAATTGAATAATAAATACAAAATGTGGGGGTTACTTGATGAGTCATTTTCCATGGTGGACATTTACTTTGATAAGTTGGCACTAAGAATGATGTTCATTGGTTAAAAATCCAAATAAGCACTCCACATGTCTTCACCTACAACAACTAATTGACAAATGGCGTATGGAGTGTGAGTTTTTCTTCACCTCCTAGCTTTTATATATAATATAGATTATGCTCACACTGTCATATATTTCGTTCGCATCATTAGAACACTCCGACAAAACATATATGTTACGATCATTTTCAGTGGAAAGAAAGACCGTTTTTCGCGCTTGTCTTTCTGCTTGTCAATATGACCACTATATTTCTTTTCTCTGTTGAAATTTATCCTTCTTTCGAAACTGCCAAATTATGTACGACTAAAAATGTCGTCGTTGATCGAACAAGAAGACAAAACAAATTTAAAATTTACATTAGGATTTAGAAGTAGTTTTATTAATCCCAAACTTTGGCCGAAAACTAAGTTTCACCAAAATTAGAAGGAAAATTTTGAAGGCAAACAAAATTTAATAAAAAAGAAATTAATGAAAAAAAAACATTAATAAAAAATTGTTACCGATCTTTGAAAAACTCAATCCCGACCGAACTCACCATCAACCTAGCTCTCATCTCTCATCAATTTTCACGGTCACCGCACAATCGAACGAAGCCACAATCGCATCACAGTTGAGTATGAGCATCTTCAGAGTGGCGCCAGAAGTTCGTTGGAGTACTGGTGCCTGAGCCACAATGGATTGATACATATTTCATCTCTCATCTCTCGCTAAGCTTCCTGCCACTATTTTATTTATGAGCTATTGATTTTTTTTTTTCAATTTCTGCTCTACATCAGCTTCATTGTGTGAGTATCTGTGTGAGTGTGTGATGTGTGAGTCTCATGTGCATGTCTGTGAATGTGTGAATATATTACTTGATTCTCAAATGTTGTACATTAGTCTCATATGGTCAGAAAGCATGTGGAAAATTATGCAGAAGCAACTGACGGACTGTATGCAATTGCTACTTGTGGTAATGTATGCGTGTTGTTAGGTACATGCTTCTGTCGTCAATGCCCCGAGGTCTCACACTTTTGAAGATGATGAACATCTTACTACCCAAAATTCTGGAGTCATTATGCGCGCATACCATGACAATAAAAAGAGATTGACTTTAATGATGTGTTAACGGTCATAATTGAATTGAAACATCTTGAACATGACCACATTTTGCTCTTCAAGTGTGTTTTGTTTTATGTAGGAGACAATAGAGGCATTAGGAAATAGGGGAAATATGTATACTTCACAAGTGTCAATGTCTCTAAGACATGGCATAAGAGTGATCCGTGTATCCTATCATCCTAGGATCAACAACTATTTTATGCTCCTAATACTAGCCGGGGTAAAAATATAGAATAGCGCTGAAGATACAAGCTCAACCCCTATATGATGTGCCAAAAACGGATGACAAAAATAATGAGGGGAAATTCAGGGAGAATCGAGTCGAAGATGCATATCAACAGTCCATGACCAAAGCATGGTGACATATTTGAATGTGATGAAGATGTGCTTGATCGAATCCCTCCACTGTTGACATCAACATTGCAACAACCGTGTCAATTTGTGACATGTTTGAATTTGATGAAGATATCCCTGATCGAATTCCTCCACTGTTGACATCGACGTTGCAACCAACGTGCCAGCAGAAGAGAATGATGGTTATCCAAGTGAATATGAAATTTAATACCAAAGTAGTGAGGATTCTTCTGATGAAAAGTAATGAAAATGATTATGATACACATTTGGTGGATTAATTCTGACAGCTGTTAATATATTGTGTGATTTTATGTAGTAGGGTTATGCATATAGACCGATAACTTAAGTAGGTTATTCCGGGAAACTTTTGTAAGACTAGTTTTAGTTCTATGTTGCATGACTGTATGTACACTGATATAACGATATAATATGTATGTGATTCTTGGGATCTTTTCAGACTTGGGGTAGTTCTGTATGAATCGGTTGTATGTACGCAGAAAAGAATGATAACTTATACTGCTCCATCCCAACCAATTGTTTAAAATGATAATTGGATATTATTGGGCCTACCTATATGTTAGCAAAAAATTTGTAGAATATAAATATATATATACACACATATATATATATATTCTATATAATAGCAGACAAGTACTCAGGTTAAATCTCAAGATGTCATGTGTCGATTATTATTTTCTTAAAATATGACATGTGTGAGGCTTATTTGAACTTCTAACCATGAATAACATCCATGTGCCAATTAGTTTACGTAAATGTACAACATGACCACATACTCGTCATTTCAAATCCACATTGACAACTGCTAACGTATATATCATTACCTAGCAATTCCCATTTAATTGCATGAGTTACTAAAAAAAACATTATTAGATTTCAAATCTAGTTGTCGAAGTAGTGTGTTAAAAGATCTTAGGGCTTACTTAAAAATACGTTACTCTATTAATATATTTCATCGCAGACTATGTAAGAATATAAAATTAATGTTCATGGATACATTTCAAGATTAAAAATAACTTTACAAATTTCTTAAAATAATAATTTTTTTTCACATTTTACTTAGATGCCATGAAAATGTATGAAAGCAATTACAAGAATTCTAAACACATCCATGCACCCCACTGTTACTCCAAACAAAAATAGTTAAAAATCATTTGCAAATTCTATACTGAACATAATTTCGCAAAAGTTGACAACAATTGCACTATGTTAATGGAGAAGTAATTTATGTTTCATTATATAAGAAAATATGTTTCTCATGTAAGATAGTCAGCCTCATATATTTTCTGATATTATTGTCATTCTTCATTCTAAATAGATTTTTTCAAAATTTTTCTTAGAATGATAGTCTGTAATAAACTGAAATCAATAATTGTTTCTTCTGATTTCACAAATGTGAATTTCGTTTGCAAATAGTTTAGAGAACTAGATTTGATTTTTTTTTATATAGGTAAGCGGAGGGATCGAGTGAAAATTGTAGGAGAGGGAAACTGGGAGGAAACAATGATAAATGATTCCTTATTTGTTTTTTTTTTTTTGCTTTTTTGGCGATAATTTGGTGGTATGGGTAACATGATATAAGTTTTGACATTTTTGAGTTTAATTGATAGTTTATAATATTTATTTGCATCTTAAAGATGAAACACTTCAATTGACAGTCATGGTGTTGAAATTTCATAAACATGCAACATATCAATTTAAGGCATACAATTTATTTTCTCCGATGAAAGTAGAAGCAGATAAGAATCATTTTAAGTTGACGTTTATAGTATTATGTCCAGGATTGAAGTGCCAAGCTACATTATTTTGAAGTTCCCAAATACCCTTTGTTAGTTTAATTTTTTTGCAATATTTTGTTATTTGGTGTTTAACATGTATAATATTCTGTAAGTGCAAAAATTTATGAGATCATTATCCCAACATATGCTAGATAATTAACAACTTAGTCACCTTAACAATAGAATCATTTCAGAGATATTATAAAATAAATTATGATTTCAAAGAAATTAGCAGTCATAATCTTTAGTTATAAAACTTGAAATATCAATTGTAATTTGAATATACCATGATGCAATACTGTAAAAACAAATCTACAATTGAAAAATAATAATGTACTTATATAAAATTTGAAATGTAAAAAAGTTCAATTTTAAAATAAACTTAGATTCCAATTCACCAACTTTGCCAACTTTCACTTAATATCCAATATAAATATGTTATGATCCGGACAGAGCTTAGAGAACGATGAAACGATGAAAAAAGAATACAAGAAACACACCCGATATAACGTGGTTCACTAGCACGGTGCTAGCTACCTCCACGACCCGAAAATCCCATTTATTAGAGAGAAACACCACGAATACAATCCACACCAGTAAGCCACGACCCTAGGTCCTTATATAGGCCTAGGATACCGGCTTGGTGACCAAGAAATACCAAAACCCGAGCGACAATCGAAAGGGAAATATTTTTTCCACCTCCTGGATCTGTTCGCAGGAACACTCGATGTGTTCGTACGAACACATCTTGTGTTGGCACGAACAGTCTGCTCAAGTTTGCCTTCTTCGCCTCTTGCTCCTCAGTTTGATCCGTTTCTTGCCCCGCTTCGACGCCAACTCCCTTCCAAGCTTTCTTGAGTCTATTCGAGGCGTATTCCCAAAAAATCTCCACCTTGCCTTGAATTTTCTCTTTCCCTTGCGCTTGATTTAGCCAGTTCTCTCCAATAAACCTAAATTCACAAGTTTCTCCATCTTCACCGAGATCCTGCAACGTGCGCCCCCAGCGATGCTCCACCCCCCGTCTAGTTCCTGCAATTGAACCCATATCGATGCTCCAACTACGGCTGAGTTCCTGCAATCGATTCCTCCTCTTGTTGTTCCAAGTCCCACCGAGTTCCTACAACAAGTTTGTTTGTTGTTCCGACTCCCACCGAGTCCCTACAACAAACCCCCCAGCTCTAATACCAGTTTGTTATAATCCGAGCAGAGCTTAGAGAACGATGAAACGATGAAAACAAGAACACAAGAAACACACCCGATGTAACGTGGTTCACTAGCACGGTGCTAGCTACCTCCACGACCCAAAAACTCTGTTTATTAGAGAGAAACCCCACGAATACAACCCAAACTAGTAATCCACGACCCAATGTCCTTATATAGGCCTAGGATAGCGACTTGGTGCTTAAGACATACCAAAAATCGAGCTACAATCGAAAAGGAAATATTATGGCCACCTCCAGGATAAGTTCGCACGAACACTCGATGTGTTCGCACGAACAACCTGCTCCAGTTTGTCTTCTTCGCCTCGTGCTCCTCCGTTTGGTCCGTTTCTTGCCCTGCTTCGTCGCCAACTCTTTGCCAAGTTTTCTTGAGCCTATTCAAGGAATATTCCCAACGAAATACATAAATGCGCTTGAAAATCGAATGAAAAAATGCTTTGTTCAGATAAGTACCAATGGTAAGAAAAAAACTACGTTTGGCGCATTTACAGTATGCTTTTCGATGTTTTTAGATTAAAGATTATTCTTTTTTCCAAGAAATAACTTTTTTTAATTTTTTTTCAGTTAATGGTGGTCATGAGATTTATAAAATAGGACATAACCATGTTATGTAAAATTTAATTTCAGAATATTTTAGTAATGAAATATACGGCACACTCAATTATGAGCCTCTATATGTGATCGTTTGTTCCTTTTTCTGTAACTATTTATCTACGACTCATTGTTTCTATAGTTAGGCAACTCATAATGATCAATTTACTTCTTACATGATATTATCTTCATTACTACTTGTCAATATTTTATCAAGTCTTTTTTCTTTAATTATGATTTATATTTAAATATTATCATTCTTATATACTTTTAATTATGAATTATATTTAAATATTATCATTTGTATATAGAAGATCACTACTAAATAAGATTATAATACAACTTGAAGTTTGTTGACTTAGTCAGCCATTACTTTCAACATGTCCGTAGCCTAATCCTCTTAAAAGATAGGAGTAGCATATAGTTATGTTAGAATGTGTATTTGTTGTTTCGCAGTCTTAAAAATTAGTATATTTTATCTAATCTTCTTATGATTATTGTAAGATGAACACACCTTGAAGCCGCGTTTTTATTTATTATTACCTACGAATGCCTATAGAATCATATTTTATGCTCAATGAAAAGAAGGAGAGATATTTGATAGCATAAAATAATATTTAAAGTAATATCAGGTGGTATATGTCCATAAACATGATGTTCAACTAGGTTACTCCAACGCTACTTAGATCTAATATTTGTGTAGTAGCGATACCAAATCATATTATTGATGTCTTTGTGTTTTCCTCCCTAATTAGTTCCTTCCATTATCTCTTTGATGTTCGAAGTCTAAGTGGTGTGGTAATCATATAATACTGTTAAAAGTGCATTATATTGGTAAAATATCTTATCACACTAAGGAGTAACACGAAAAGGACTAAAAAACCGAAGAGATTGTATTAATATCAATCAATTCTCCGCGCGAACGTGCTGGTATCGACTAGTTTGATATTTATTGCATGGTCTTGTAGAGTAAACTTTACATTACAAGACCATGCAAACATTATCAAATTCTTACCTTATTCTGCCAATCGAATCGCGAGACCCAAATAATACCCGATTTCCTTTTTAAACAATTGGTGGCACGGAGGGAGTATACGGCTATGCCATGTAATTTTTTGTTGGACTATAACATTTGTAAATGTATATGCGTTTTTTCATATACTTCAAGATATCTGTAATGTGGTTCTGTATTCACATTTGTTGGATACTGTATAATCAGAAGGAGTCTCATGGCATCAATGGAAAGTGTTAGACGCTTGTCTCGGTTGATTCCTACCAAGTCTGCGACTCAAACCCCTCTACTAAAAATGACAATGAGTAATCCTATGTCATTACAAAAATTATGTCTTTGATATCGACGTCATTACATATATTTGATACATTCGATCAGCAAGAGTAGGAATGCGCCAAAGCGACAAAATTTAGATAAGTTGTATTTGACATCGCCATGAGAGCGTATATAAATTATATGCTTAATATAATTTTAGGTAGAAACATATTATAAATTGAAATTTTGTGCAATACTTAGTGTTAGCAATGAGAAGTTTGACATACAATGAGGTAGCGGCTACCTCAATAAACGGTTGATTTACTTATTAATTAATAACCTTTACCTTAGTGGGCACTTAATAATGTAAGGAATATTAATTAATAAGTTAAATCAACCGTATATTGACATCAGCGTTGCGTATATAAATTATATATTTAATATAATTTTAGGTCAAGATATATTATAAATTGAACGTTTGTGCAATACTAAGTGTTAGCAGTGAGAAGTTGACATACAATGAGGTAGCGGGCTACCTCAATTTTTCCATGGTTGGTTATGTCATTTTAGTAGACATCTTTTCATTGAGCTTTGTTTTTATATGCCTGGTAACTTAGCTAGGAGTCAGTTAATGAGAAAGTAGAGAGCGTTAGTAAACACGTGCTATCTAATTTTTGGAGCGATAATTATCCGCGAATATGAGTTGAAAGCGCCGAAATGAGGATTGGGAGCGGAAGCAAGGCCTTCCCCAACGGTTGAGGTGATCTACCAGCATATACCCTTTGATTCTCAATACAATGCCTATTCTAAAGAACTAAATTACTTGGTGGCAAAATAACACCAATTGTACCTAATTTATGCGTTTTATCACAATTTCATATGTGCATTTTTAATTTTGACATCCGCAGTACCTACACTTTGAAATTGTTGCATCGGTGGTACAATTCACTACCGCCCGTTAGGTTTTTTAAGGGTTAGTATGGGTACTTAGGTCGTTTGCAAAATAAAATAGTAGTAGTATAACCGATATTTACGAATTTCTTATAATTTGGTACTCATATATTTACAATCGACACTGTTTAAATCCTATTCGTTTTTACAAATTTGACACTTTCACTTGTAAAATTACTATTATATCCTTAAAAACTCGGTCTCCTCTAAGTGAACTGGAGGATATTTCATTTTAAAAACGCTTGAAGTGACTAAGATACTCCCTTATATACATATTCTCATCTCATTGTCTTGTTCTCACACTCTCTCTACATCTCATCTCTCTTTCTCTCTCCGGTCTCTACCGAACAAACGAAGTCAGAAAATGGAGGAACACAGAAGTCGAGGAGATAAAGAAGAAGAACAAGAAGAGGGAGGTGAACAAAAGCGGAGGACAACGCAACCAGTCGCCGCTGCCGGCATCGTCTCCCTCTCTTCCTCGTCCTCATCCTTCTTCCATTATCTCCTCCTCTCTCACTGCCTTTTTCTTTCTTTCTTCTTCTTCTTCTTCTTCTTCTTCTTCTTCTTCTTCTTCTTCTTCTTCTTCAGATATATATTCTCTCTCTCCTACTCTTCTCCCAAACCCTAATCCCGTGTCTCTCTTGGACCATATCTAAGTCTTAAATGGCACTAGATCAAATTTCCGACTCTCAGTTCATAGTTTTCAATTTTTTTCCTTCTTTATGTTTTTATTGGGTTTGTAAATTGATCTTGGGTTAATTTCATTTTATACCCCCCTCCCCCCGTGATTAAGGGCGTGTGCAAAACACCTCCCTATGGTCTCAAAATATGCAAAAGACCTCCATGTGGTTTGGTTTATGTGCAATTCCGTTAGATTTAACGGAATCCGTTAAAAACGCACTTGAAAAGTCTGTTATACCCTTAGTCATGAAAGTAATACCAAAAATGATTCAAATCAAGTTCACTGCAATTCACATCTTTTGTTATAGATGAAGATGGAAGAAGATGAGGATGAACATGATAAGCATCATCAGTACATACTACTAACCCCCAAAAAAAACACCAGCCACCATTACCAACAAAATTAACTCAAATCAAATTCAGACTTGGGAAGAACATCAAACCCCGAAAATTCTCTCCCAATGGAACCCAGATTCTAAATTCATTTTTTTCATCAATTGCCAAAATTACCAAAGAACTCACCATCTTATGCAAATATTCTTGTCGGGGGAAGATAGTATTTATAGCTCTTCTGAAAAATGGTTCGACAGATGAATCTGAAATTGCATCTTCTCTATTTCTTTCTTTCTCTAATTTTTAACTTTTGCAACTCTGCGCTCACTTGACTCTCATCAACAGCAAATTAGCCATATCACTACCACCATTGACACAACAACTAAGACTCTAAGAACCTACTTGAAAAAATCAAACCCAAATTCAATTGGACATCTCAAATAGAACTGAAAATTAGACATTCTCGATTGAGAAGAAGATGAAGAAACAAGAGGACAAAAACGAAAGATCGGAGACTCCTTTGTACGTGACTGAGGAAATTGAAGCAGGGGAAGAAAAGAAAAGAAGTAAACCAGATCTGGAAAAAAAAGAAGAAACCACCTCCTGTTGTGCCCGACGGCGAACCCCACGCCACCCATCGCCTCACCTTACAGATTAGGAGAAAAAGAAGAAGAAAAAATATAAGGCATGAGATGGGCGAACCAAAAGAAGGAGACAAAAATAAATAGTGAAGCAGAACTGGAGTGAGGAGCCGTATGGTCGCCTCACGCCGACCTCCGACGTGTCGTCCGCTTCCCAACGCCCTCTGCTCGCTGCCGCGACGTCTGGAGAAGAAGAAGTGAAAAGAAGATGGATAGAGGAGAAGAAAGAGGGCAGAGTTAGAGAGAGAGATAGAGTAAAAGAAAAAAGGGTAAATGATAGTAGTAGGATATAATATATCAAAGGGTATTTGTGTCTTTTCAACCTAGGTGACGGAAAATAGCCCCCCTCCTGCACAAAAGGCAAAGTACAAGGAGGTATTTTGCATAATTCGAGACCCTAGGGAGGTCTTTCGCACAAACTCCTAACTGGGGTACATTGATATTGAGTTCAACTGGTTTCACTGAATCGTCTCAATTGCTCATCTTTAGGTTGTTGGTGGATTCGGAATTTTGTTATTGCAATTTTTTTTTGGATGAGCTTGGCCAGCCCCTTGCCTGCCCTTCTAGCCCTTTTGCAACATATACAAGTATTCTTTCCAATTATTCATCTAAATACTAGTTTTGCATACCAAATCTTCTTGTGAATAGACCCTTTCTCTCCAAACTCTCTCTGTGTGAACAAAACTTGCTCTCCATTTTTTGTTTGGTCAATCATAGGGGCTCGTCGCCGGCGAGTCCCCTGTTCTTCTTGTTGTTGGTTTTTGTTGATTTCTTTATGTATTCTCAGTTTCTACCGTCTAAGAGCGGTTTTTCTCCGTCAAATGACGGCCAACTATCGCATTAGAGCAGTCAACTACCGCTCGGGAGCGGTTCTCTTCCGCCAAGGGGCGGCCAATTACCGCCTAGGAGCGGTTCTCTTCCGCCATAGGGCAGCCAACTACCGCCTATGTGCGGGTTTTTATCTACAATAAGGTAGTAATCTACCGCATAAGTGTGGTGTTATGTCTCACATAGTCTTGCAGTTTCGATGTGAATTTTTTGTGGAGTCCGAATTCTGCTATCGTGATGGACAAATTATTTTCTTCACCCCCCCCGTTGCCCCGGATCATGGAGGACAAAAAGCATTTAAGCCAATTGGTGGTGAAGTTGGAGCGTACAAAAATTCAGGAATCGTTTGAAGCGATAGTTTCCGATTTGTTCTTCTTAGAAATTTACAAATTGTGTATGCAAGAATATGAAATGTGTAACAATAAATTATATTTCATACTCGTCCATTGTAATTGTGATTGTTTATGATGAATGAAAGTGTTGAATGAATTTCAATAAAATAAAATAAATAATTAGTAATTTTGTATATATTATCATGTTTCACAAAAAACTGTTTTGAAAAAAAAACAGTTTGTATAAGTTTTGAAAATTATTTTGAAAAAACTAGTTTTGTAAGAACTGTTTTAAGATTTTTTTTCAAATATAAAAAAAATAAAACTGTTTTGAAAACTGTTTGGGCAATACTAGTTTTGAAAAAATTGTTTCGTAGTAAATTTTACATTTAATATATACTGTGTTTGTTTAATACTTAATTTTGTATTGAAATCAACATTCCTAGATAAAAAAAATTATATAAAGAGAAAAATTTAACGATAACATTTTAACTCCTTAACTAAAAATAGTATTAAAATACAAAATACAATATTTTATAATTTTTAAAGCAGTGAACAGTCTCTTGTCTCTCTCTACCTTAACGGGATGAAAACAAGTTTCAAAGAGTATTGAACATTGTCTTACCCTAGAGCCCAACAGACCTTTTCCTTCTACCCTGATGCCTCAACGGCGGTAGACCTTAGGCGGCTAGAAACCTGAGTGTAGAAAATCTGAACAGGCTAGAAACACTGGGCCTTTCCTTAGTCCGAGGCCCATAAAGGTCAAGGTTTTTTCTCAATATTGAACAACGTAAGTGCGGGGCTTTAGCCGATCACGTTTCCACATGTTTCTGGAGTTTCCACTTTCCGAACATGATCAACGGGTCGGCCAATTATGGGCATCAACGAGCTAAGGAGACGTGAATATTACCTGGTTCAGGGACAGCTCCTAAGAGAGACAGTTCGGCTCGGATTTGGCTTGGGCTCGAGCTCACTTTGATCTTGACACGTAAGGCTTATGCTCGGTTCTAAAATGCTTTTGCAGGTTTGAGCTCGGCACGAGTCAGACTCGGGCTCGTCCATTAAAGAGCTTGAGTTTAAGCTTTCTAGCTCACTAGGCCTGAGAACTCGTCCAAAAGCCTGCTATAAATACTAAGTACATCCATTCTTTCTGAATCTTCACTCTTTTAATTTTACCACTATTCACTGAATCACCTTAATTTAGTGATTTGATTAGTAAAACGATGCAAGAACTTGACAATCTCTGCACAATGTTGTAGAGTAAACTTCACCCTACAACACCATCTAAAAATTATTAAAAAATTACATCGTTTGGCTATCCAAATCAGCGGGCCAAAGTGACCCGATTACGGAAGAAAAAGTCAATAGGTGAAGATTCAGAGAGAACGGAAGTAGTAATAATTTGTTCATCCCTTAACCAAACCGAAAACATATCATAATAATAAACAAAAGGGTAAAACACACTTTGCACCCCTATGTTTAGGTGAAAAGATACCCGACACCTTTGTGTTTTAAACAATTCACTTTACCCGACACCCCTGTGTTTTGAACAATTCACTTTGCACCCCTGCGTATCGAAACTTGCAACCACCACTATCCCCCTTTTCAGGTTTTCCCGCAACTCAACAAGCTTCACCACCTCCATTTGAACGCTTATTGAAGTCACCTACACCACCTAGCACAGAGAGCACCACCATTGTCGCCGCCATCCAAAAACAAATCTTGACGGACTCCCAGCCCAACCCTTACCCAAAACACCCTTAAATTCGAATTGAAGACCACCACCGGGTCCGAGTCAAAGACGTTATTTATTCGCGTATTTATTGAAGAATAAATCGACTAGAAACAGAGGATATTGAATTATAAACCAAGGAAGAAATCGACAACGTCTTTACTGAACTTGCCGGTGAATTTGTTGCTCAGCTTCTTGAAGCAACGACGAGGAAGGAGAGCGAAGAAGAGTGAAAGAGAGGGGAGGCTAGGGTTGGTAGAAATGAGGAGGTGAGGAGAAGAATGCATCTTATAGTTGCGTAATTTTGTTTCAATGTTAGTGTTGAGTTGGTGCCTTGAATTGGTCAAAGGCGGCCAAACACTTTGTTTCCAACTTTGATTAGGAAAGTATTGAAAGTCAAAGGCAGTGGAGGATTAGTTAGGAAACAAGTTGTTTCCAAATGGATTTGGAAACTTTAGGGATTTCCTAACACTATATAAAGAACCTAGTAGTCACATTATTAGATATGCAAAAACATTCTTTTAGTCTTGTTCCTCTTAAGTGAATAAAGAGTGCTTTTCCGCCTTGGAGGTAGGTAGCAAATATTTTGCTAGCGAACCACGTTAAATTCCGTGTTCTTCTTTATTCGTTCTTCGTTCTTGAGGTGGTTTGTCACAACAAACTGGTATCAGAGCTCTGAAACAGTAGTTCTGTTACAACAAACTGGTATCAGAGCCAAGGTTGACGGTTTTTCAAGATCAAGATCAAGGCGGAGCAAAGCTTGGGTTTCACAACTTGGTGAAATCAAGCTAGGGTTTTGCGATCTAGGTGGAGCACGCGACTAGGGTTCAAGATCCACCAAGAACGATATCCGGATCGATGTTGAAGATCGACAGGCTCACAGGAGGGAACAGCTTCAGTCTGTGGAAGATAAAGATGGAGGCTTTGCTCAAATCGCAAGGCTTGTGGGCATCTTTGACCGCGGACAAGGGAGGCATGAATGTTGCATCAGCGGAGTTCAAGGCGATGGAGGAGAAGGCACATTCAAAAATTATGTTGTGCTTATCGGATGACGTGATCATCAAGGTCGCAGATCAGGAGGAAGCAGCGAAGCTCTGGCTCAAGTTGGAGAGTCTCTACATGACTAAGAGTCTCACTAGCAAGTTGATGCTAAAGTAAAGGCTCTTCACTTTGAGGATACTCGAAGGTACGGCTCTCAAGGACCATCTTAGTCAATTGAATACAATTCTTTTAGATTTGTGTAATATTGGCGAGAAGGTGGGAGATGAGGATGCTGCACTTTTGTTATTGATCTCGTTACCTCCATCATATGAGAACTTTGTGTAGTCGTTCATAGTGAACAAGGACAGCTTAGCTCTAGAGGAGGTTAGATCGGCACTCAATGCTAGGGAACTGCGCCATAAGGGTGGAGACACAGGTACATAGGACCATGTTTCCGGACTGATGGCAACGGGGGAAGCAAGAAGGCTAAGAAGAACAAGAAAAAGAAGTTTTCAGGTTCTAAGTTGCCCAAGGATGTCTGTGTTTGGTGCAAGGAAAAGGGGCACTGGAAGAGAGATTGCCCGAAACGAGGTCAACAGGGGCATAATGGATCCGCAGCCGTTGCAGAACAAGGTAACTCGTCCGAGGATGATTACGTTCTAATGGCAGATGTTTTCACGCACTCTCAAGATGCGTGGGTCCTTGATTCTGGAGCTTCCTATCATATTTTCTCTAACAAGGAGCTATTCTCGACGTACAATCATACGGATGGAGGGTTTATCTACATGTCAAACGGAGCCGTCTGTAAGGTGATTGGGAGCGGCTCAGTTAGATTGAAGACGAATGAAGGGAAGTTATGTAGTTTAGAGCAAGTCAGGCATGTACCACTTATTAAGAAGAATCTGATCTCCTCGAGTCTACTCGACAGCAAGGGATACAGTTTCAAAGGTGAAGGTGGAGATCTACAAGTCATAGTTAGTAAAACACGGGACAGAAATAAATCGTGGTACGGTACGTACGTGCCTTATACGATTTTATGTTAAAAATACGCTAGTAAAATTTCGGCTAAAAAATACGGAATTTGATTAATTCGAGTATTATATACGTACGTGTATAATTCGTATACTAGTTATTATTTCGGAATTAAAAATACGGGTGCATTTCTTAGTATTTTAGCATATATAATGAGTTATTTGTGTCCCACGTTGTCATATTTTCATATTTTTATCAAATATTTATAATTTGTAAAGCATGTACTCATTTGTTTATCATGTTTGATAAATACACTATTTACTCATGACAAACACATTACTTATGTAAAATAATATCAAAATATCTTTATTCAAAACTTCTATAAACAAGCTACTGCACATTCCCTAATCTTAAGCCTTAATTATTTTGAAAGTTAATAGTATAACACATACGACTCAAGATGCATACGCATGCTCATATATAACTTTTTCAAAATACTCATACAATTTTATAATAAATACTTGTAAATTTGTATACTAATAAGTATTTATAATAAAGAAAATATTATTTTTTACACTATTATTCTTTCAAAAAAAATTATAATAAGGAAATAGTAAGAAAATATTTAATAATAACTAATTACTATAACTGAGAATATTTTGGATGACAATTTATTCGCTGCAATTTTCTATGGACGAAGTTTTATTCGGAAGTATTATAAGTTAAAACGTTAAATGCGAGTAGTAAACTTTTTTGGTCAAAAGTTCGAGTATTTTTCATTAGGTCCAGCAATAGTACGAAATACGGAAGTATTTTTTATTTATACGTACACACGGGTATTAAACGGAAAAATTCGGAGTATTTACTAACTAGGCTACAAGTCTGCGAGGGTTCTAAGGTGATTCTCAAGGGAGTCATGAGCGGGAATTTGTACATGTTGCAAGGTTCGACGATCACAGGTTATGTTGGAGTTGTCTCAGCCGAGATTAAGGAAGCTGATCTAACTAAGCTGTGGCATATGAGGCTCGGTCATATGAGTGAACGTGGAATGCAGGAAATTCACAAGAAAGGCAATCTCACCGGGCATGCGCCCAAGAGCCTAGGGTTTTGTGAGCATTGCGTGTATGGGAAGCTACAGCGTAGCAAGTTCCCTAAGGCGGTTCATAGAATGAAAGGTACTCTTGATTATATCCATTCGGATTGCTGAGGTCCATCTCGAGTTGAGGCGATTGGCGGGTACATGTATTTTCTAAGCATCATAGACGACTACTCCAGGATGACTTGGATATTCGTGATGAAGCACAAGAGGGAAGCCTTCGCAAGATTCAAGGAGTGGAAGACACTAGTAGAGAACCAGGTGCGAAAGAAGGTGAAGAGGCTGCGCACGGACAATGGCTTAGAGTTTTGTTCATCAGAGTTTGATGGATTCTGCAAGGATCAGGGAATAGCACGCCATCGCATCGTTCGGCACACACCGCAACAGAACGGTGTAGCCGAGAGAATGAATCAGACACTTTTGGCGAACGCAAGGTGCATGCTTTCGAATGCAGGTCTTTATAGAGGTTTCTAGTGCGAGGCAGTTTCCATGGCATGCTATCTCATAAATCGAAGCCCGCACACAAGTATAGGATGCAAGATTCCTATGGAAGTCTGGTCCGGTAGAGCAGTGGATTACTCGGATTTGAGAGTTTTTGGTTGTGTTGCATATTATCACGTTGATGATGGCAAACTAGAACCAAGAGCTAAGAAGGGAGTATTCATGGGATTCGGAACAGGTGTGAAGAGATACAAGATATGGGCAGACAACAAGATTATACTTAGCACAAGTGTAGTCTTTGATGAGAGTCCTATGTTGAAGTATTCCGTGGAGGTGGAGCTTGGATATGTAGAAAAGAATGTGGAGGGAGAGTCGGGTCCTATTGATCCTAAGGATTCCGAAATCCCTACACCACCGCCGGAAGCCGAAGCGGAAGAAGCAGAAGAGTCTGATAGTAAGGATGCGTCTACACCAGAGGAACCGGTTCATCAAAGTATTGCTGAAGGAAGACCAAGGAGGGTCATAAAGCCTCCGGCGAGATACAAAGAAGATGGTATGGTGGGATATGCATTACAGGTAGCGGAAGAGGTAGAGGACGAGCCATCCTCCTACAAGGCCGCTATATCTAGTTCTGAGTCAGCACAGTGGATTGCCGCGATAGGAGAAGAGATGGAGTTTCTTAGCAAGAAATCGACTTGGGAGTTTGTTATATTTCCTGCAGGAAGGAAGATAGTTGCACGAGGGTTTTCAGAAGAAAGGAAGGAACTACATCTGAAGAGGGCATCAAGTATAAGGCAAGGCTAGTTGCAAGAGGGTTCAGTCAGAAAGAGGGAGTTGACTACAACGAGATCTTCTCACGGGGGGTCAGACATACTTCTATCCGGGTGCTACTAGCAATGGTGGCACACCACGACCTAGAGCTTGAGCAATTGGATGTCAAAACAGCTTTTCAACATTGAGAGTTGGAAGAGGAGATATACATGAGCCAACCGGAACAGTTCCAACTTCCCGGAAGAGAGAACCACGTGTGCAAGCTGAAGAAATCTCTCTACGGACTTAAGCAGTCACCGAGGCAATGGTACAAGAGGTTTGACAGCTTCATGTTGAAGATTGGTTACCACAAGTGCGAGTATGATTGATGCGTGTATCACAAAGAGTTGCATGGTGGATAACGTATTTACCTAGTTCTATATGTGGATGATATTCTGATTGCAACTCGAAATATCAAGGACATTAGAGAACTGAAGAGGTCCCTTAGCGCGAAACGAGATGAAGGATCTGGGAGCTGCTTGAAAAATATTGGGAGTTGAGATCTATAGAGATAGGAAGAAAAATAAGCTTTTCTTATCACAGCAGAGATACATCAAGAATGTCTTGGAATGATTCGGGATGCTATCAGCTAAAGCTATAGATACTCCTATGGCAACTAACAGCAAGCTAGGAATGTACACCGTTCAGACCGACGAGGAGAAGGAGTACATGTCCAAGGTTTTATATGCTAGGGCAGTTGGAAGTCTCATGTATGCTATGGTCTGCACTTGACCGGACATAGCATTCGCTGTTAGTGTGGTTAGTTATTTTATGGCTCATCCGGGTAGGGACCATTGGCAGGCGGTGAAGCGCATATTCAGGTACCTTAAGGGTACGTCAGACATTGGCCTATGTTATGGGGATAGTGAAAACATCTTGGTAGCTGGTTTCTCGGATGCGGACTATGTAGGGGATATTGATAGTAGAAGATCAATGACAGGCTATGTATTTGCTCTGAGAGCATCTGTTGTGAGTTGGAAGGCGACGCTATAGCTGACGATGACTTTGTCCACCAAGGAGGCGGAGTACATGGCTCTAATGGAAGCAGCGAAGGAGGCAATTCGGCTTAAGGGAATGGTCAATGATCTAGGGCTACATCAAGATCAGGCGATAGTCTACTGTGACAGCTTAAGTGCGATTTGCTTGACTAAGGACCAGGTTCATCATGAAAGGACCAAGCATATCGACGTCAGATATCATTTTCTGAGAAACGAGAGCATGATCAAGGTGAAGAAGGTGGGGACAGCTGACAACCCCGCATATATGTTCACCAAACTGGTTCCGGAGAGCAAGTTCTAGCATTGTCTGGAATTGCTCAACATCTTGAGCTAGTGAGGCCCTTCGGGGCATGTCGGACCTGGTGGGGGTCCATTGAGTCTCTGTGACAAGAGACAATCGGGTGCGCAGAAGACGTAGCTTTATTTACGAGAAGAGGAGCAGCTGCTGTTGACGAGACAACTCAAGTCAAGGTGGAGATTTGTTGAGTTGGTGCCTTGAATTGGTCAAAGGCGGCCAAACACTTTGTTTCCAACTTTGATTAGGAAAGTATTGGAAGTCAAAGGGAGTGGAGGATTAGTTAGGAAACAAGTTGTTTCCAATTCGGATTCGGAAACTTTAAGGATTTCCTAACACTATATAAAGAACCTAGTAGTCACATTATTAGGTATGCAAAAACATTCTTGTAGTCTTGTTCCTCTTAAGTGAATAAAGAGTGCTTTTCCGCCGTGGAGGTAGTTAGCAAATATTTTGCTAGCGAACTACGTTAAATTTTGTGTTCTTCTTTATTCGTTCTTCGTTCGTGAGGTGGTTTGTAATAACAGTTAGGGGTAGGATGGTCATTCAACGGCGACGTTAGGCTCCGCTAGTTCCGAGGGTTGTAAAGTGAATTTTTCCAAAACACAAGGGTGTCGGGTGCCTTTTCACCTAAACATAGGGGTGCAAAGTGTATTTTACCCTAAACAAAAATACGGAGTCAATTACACTACTAACTTATCATAAATTCCCTAAGTAACCCAAAATTCACAGCGTAATGCGCATTCCAAAGAATCCAATTGATGCAGGAAGCAATTTCGTGGAAAAGTCAGTTGAATCCGGAAAAGCAGTTTCGGACTAAACACATAATCGGGGCCAGAATTGAAGGATTAAAGATTCAGACAAAGTCATACACATTTTGAGTGGAAAGACGTTCTAAAAGAACCCGTAACTTTTCACAAGTACCTCCTTAATTTGGCCAAAATCAACTATTTAGGGGTCGAAATCGACAGTATCTTATTTTTCAGAATATTTCTTTCTTTAATTGGGATGTTAATTAAAACTCGATTTGGGTAAAACTTCTAGCTGAGTATTTTTTAGGTTCGAATTATTAATTTGCATTGATTTCAGGATTCTTACCATATTTGAAATAATTAGAATTTTCGGCTATTGAAGTCTGGCTTGTGAACTGATTTATATGTTATGAATTATTGAATTATTTTTGAACCCTAGAGATGATTTGTCTCGGTTTATGTCTTTCTTTTCGTTGCTTCTTGCAGCTCGCCACATGTCTCGATTTAATTCGACGTCACCAAACATGCTAAACACGTCTCAATCACATCGTAAAATGATGTTGCTTCGCAATCAAATACAGTAAATATTTTAAAAAAAATGCAGAATGATACATGAAACCTCGTGTTAATTTTCGTTAGCATCTTTCTCTCACTTCAACTCAAGAGTAAGAGAAATCGATTACAATTCGAACATCAACAAGCTTCAATTTAAATATACAAGCTACAATTCATAATAACGTAAATATGTATCATTAATTATCTATATAGCCCATTTCGAAAGAAAAAAAAAAAATCTAACGAGCCGGCTCTAGAACTTACTAGCCGAATCCCTCCCCCCCCCAGTTCAAGCTCGGCTGGTTTAACTCAACGAAAAATTGGCTTGTTTAACAAAACGAGCTTTAATCTTAGGCTTTACTCATTCAGTACACGGACCGGACTTTGACCCGGCTCGCGACCTGCTCTTGAACGGCTCAGCTCGTTACAGAACAATTATTTTAGATATTTCTAGAACCTAACTCGGAAGGTGGAGATGTGGAAAAGGGAATAATTGTCTGCCAATGAAAATTCAGGAGTTAGAGATTGGTATTTGGTTTGAAGTCATTTGAAACATTATGGGCTGAGGAAGAAATTGGGACTTAAAATCTCTAGATCATGTCAAACGTTACAGTTTATATTGATTTCGTTCTTTTATCGGAAGGTCAATGGTTCATGAGAAAGCGAATACAAAGATTAGCCTTATGTTTGTGTGGAAAATAACTCCACGGTGTTCACTTATTTTTCAAATCATCAACATAAAAGGTAGTTATCCCCCTTAAATAGGTCGATCTTTTTATGTCCGGTTATCGTGTAAATAATAGTGCTTGCATGCATGTTTCGGCTACATTCTAACTCTTTCTTCTGGTGTCAAACAAGAGATTTATCGTTCACGGTCTTCTCCATCTCTATAGTAGCAGCATCATCATCATCCCCTTCTGTTCCTTTATACCGATACCACCTGGAACATAATATAAAATATCCCAAGTTTATCGCCCCGACAACCGCAATCATATAATAGAAGTAGTCGAGTCTTCCCTTGTTAAGATCCTCCGGTAACCATTGTCCCACACCGTTCCCTTCCGTCGTACGATGAACGACCGAGATCAAACCCCCGCTCAAGTAATTAGAGACCGCCATCCCGCAGAAGAAGAACGACCCGGCAAAGCTTCTCATATTCTCCGGAAACTGCTTATAATAGAATTCAACTTGACCGATAGAAGCGAATGCTTCGGCGAGTCCCGCCACCACGAGCTGCGGGATCAGCCACGACGCCGACATCGGCGAGATGGCGCCGCGTTTGGGCTCGATCCCCAGCGTGGGCCCTGTCAGAGCCAGCGTTCTCCGCCAGCTCTCGATCAGGGCTGCGACAAGCGACGCCAGAGCCGACAGCCCGACACCGATACCCATCCTTTGGAGGAGGGTGATGCCGCCTTCTTCGCCGGTGAGTCGCCGTAGCGTCGGTACGATGACTCGGTCGTAGAGGGGTATGAAGAGCGTGACCGTCAACATGGTGAAGACGGGGTATGATGCCGCCGGGATGTGGAATTTAGCGGTGGGCCAGGGGTGGCGGTCAGACTGGAGGGCTTGGAAGACCGAGTAAGTCTGTTGTTGATTTAGCGACACGAAGAATAGGATCCCGGCAGTCCAGATAGGGATTACTCTCAGTACGCATTTCGCTTCTTCGACTTGCTGCATGCTGCAGAGTTTCCACGGATCTGGTGGCGGCCCGTTTGTTTCGGCCTGGTCTTCTGTCGTCATTATTGCGGCCTTATCGAGAAATCTGTTCAAAATGCGTCATTGCAGGAATGAGTCAAAACATTGTTGATGAACTGTGAAATCAAGAGCATGCCGTATAGTAACAAACTTGCTTTAGTACTGTACTAGAAAACAACAGCAATGTTCTCATATGCATATGTCAATGTTCTCATATGCATATGTCGTGTATCGTGTGCTGGCTAATGTTCTCATATGCATATGTCGTGTATCGTGTGCTTATGATGTCGCAGCGAGGCCCGCTGTAATTGACTGCAAGTGGGTGGGTATTGAAAACCATGTCTGTATAGCATTACTGCTTACCAAATATCTAGTCAAAATATTTAGTGCTAATTTGTCCCTATCTTTTTTGTCTTCGATTGTTCGATGCGAGACTTCTCAACACGCCCTGACGTGTGATATTCTTTTATCTACACATGAATCTTTTGTCCGTAAGTGACTGTGCGCATGTATGTTGATTGTGGGATCATTCATGTGTGTTATTTGAGACTCTGATACGGTGTAGGTTTGAAGAAAGGTCAATTAGAGGATTGAGCAAAACCAAATGCGTATATAAAAATGAAACCCTAGTCTTCACTCAGAGAATAACTCTGAGAAAAATGTGCTTATACACGGAGGAATTAATGCAATCCAATGGTCTCATTTTGAAGCGTTTGATGAGGTGATTATAGTGGAATAAGAAGATGATGACTCCTTTTTATTGCGGGTTTCATGTACCCATTGTCCGGTGAACTACTTTATATCGTTTTGATCTTGGGCGTCAATACCCGAGTGATTTACCAGCTCGAAGTAAGAAAGTTTAGCGTTTACATATGTGTGTGATACTGTAGCGTCCCACGCTTCCATTTTTCTGTGATTCATTAGAATTGGAACGATTGGTGATAATTTGGTGCGTATGCAAGGCCCACAAAGCATCAATAATCGGGAAAGTGGTTGTCGATCGGCCCTACCATATTTGTCCTAGGTGCAAGATGGGTGAAAGTCATTGATTGTTGGGTGGGCGCAGAGTGAATGACTACAGATATTTCTTTCTAATTCCAGAATTCATTAGAAATCGAATCCAAGTTTGTATAATTCCCCTAAATAACCTCAAGGACAGTCTATCAGTCTTTCAGTCTGAGTTTTTCAGGTTAATTTACTTTTTGGTCCAGTTTGCAGACTATTGTATTAAAGCAGAGTATTACCTAGTACTAATAGGCAGGAAAGGATAGCGGTTTCAGATTCGGACGTCATGAACTAGCCTTGTTTCCTAGGTTTGTTTCTATTGTCTTAAAAGATTTGTTTCCTGAATGTGAGTAAAGCGTGACAATGAGCTTTTCACACTGTGGTTGAGTACTTTAAAAAGTAATGTAGTCTGCTTCTTCTTTTAGTATTTAAAAAAAAAGATCCAGTCACGCTAATTGTGCTGTTCATATCAGTTAAAAACTTAATAATTTTGGGACTGTAGAAACTTGAACATGAAGCCAGTAATGAGTTGGTTACCTGAACTGCTGAGTGTGTGGAAGCCTGGAATTGATAGAATTAGGAGAAATGTAGTTGTAAAGAGACAACCCTGTTTGGTCCGGTACCGGTAACTTCCTCTTCTTTGCCGCAGCAACAAACACCCGTACGACACTCGTAATCGGGCTCCCCTCGGGCTTCACCCTCACGTAAATGTTCACACCCGCGTAAAACAGCACGCACGCAATCAGCATGAAGAAAGCAGGAATTCCCAACCCGATACCCCAACTCACATCGGATTGCACGTACACAATCAGCGTTAACGAGATCATGATGGCGAAGGTTAAAGTGAAGAAGTACCAATTGAAGAAGCTGTTGATCCCTCTCTTCCCCGATTCCGTCTTGGGATTGAATTGATCGGCTCCGAACGCCAAATTACACGGCCTGATCCCGCCGGCCCCCACCACCATGAACGCGAACCCCATCAAAAGGAACGCCCATTGCCACGGCGTCGCGGTGACACAGTCGTTCCCGTCGGTTGAGGTGCATTTCGGCGGGTGGAGGTCTTTGATTGCGGCAGTTAGTGCTATCATGCTCAATCCCTTCGTCCACACAAAAGTAAAAAGGAATTAAGATACTGCAAAAAGATTAGCGTTCTATCTCAAAATCAATTGACAATGAGGAGTAGCTCAAATATCTTGATCTCAACACCCTGCAGGGTAGTGTGCAAAACAGACAGAATTCAATTCAGACGGATCCGACATGAGACACCATGTAAAGAATTTTGCCAGGTAGAGTTGCAACATGGGACAAACAATGATTCTCAACACAACAATTACCAGGAAAGAGGAGATTGTAGAATATCCGATGGTTTTGTAGCGGCCCAAGTAGGTGTCGGAGACGAAAGCGCCGAGCAAGGTAGCGAAATTGGTGGTGCCACTGAAGACATTGATGAGGGTTGCGGCTGTGATGCTTTTCATGTTGAAGACTGTTGTGAGATAGACCAAGAGATTGGCTAAAGTGCCAATAGCTCCTAGTTTCT
The DNA here is from genome assembly GCA_023055425.1 of Linanthus parryae. Lineage (NCBI taxonomy): Eukaryota > Viridiplantae > Streptophyta > Magnoliopsida > Ericales > Polemoniaceae > Linanthus > Linanthus parryae. Next base: position 97,636,556 of record JALGPY010000004.1, on the reverse strand, counting down.
CAAATGTTTCATTTCCTGTGACCAAATTGGAAGAAGAAAAATCTCAATAAAAGCTAGTACAGAAATTGAGAAAGAGATGACTAGATGTGTTATTACCTATGATGAAAGGCATGGCCTTCACTCCCCTGTAATTGATCTCAGGCTCTTCTTCAGTTGTAGTAGTGGTTTCTTTGTCCTTCTGTTCCATGGTTTCCTTGCCATTCTTCTCCATGGTTTCTCTGAAATGGCTTTTGTTAATTTTTCTCCAATAGCTTCACGGTTTATACCTTATAGTGTTTACTGCTTGATATATGTTGGGAAATGTGACAGTGAAGATTATGTTACAAGTTGTACCAATAACTGGGGGAGAGAGAGTTGTGTAAGAATTTTCATGTGGAGCAGCAGGAATTATTTTTGTGTACTCTAGAAGTAGTATATGATATGTGACATTAGTAACTTGTATGACCTGTATTGTAATAACTTCTATTGTAGTACGACAACGTCATTGATTCAAAGGGCAGAGGTGTTTGGGAGCTCAAGGATTCGAGTGCCCCCAAACTTTCAACTAACAACAAGTTTAGCCCATATTTTAGATTATATATTCAGCTGTGCCCCCAAAGATAATTGAGAAGTGCTCAGTATTATTTATTCAAGCCACAAAGTCAAGATAAATTATTCTCCTCCTCCATGATATTGGTTCTAAGAGTTCAAAGTTCACATTGAACATAGTTTATTTAATCCCAAAATGTAATTATGTGTTTTTAAACTTAACTTTTGTTGCTTAATCTTGTTTTATTACTAAATTGAATCACATGGCTATGTTTTATTGACCATGTTACTTTTTATTTGACAAGAAGCGCAATGGGATACAATGATCGAAACAGTATACCTTTATGGCCAAATTCTAGCTCCGCCACCAATTGATATTGAAGTATCTAAGATTTCTCTAGAAGTAAAATGTACCTGCTACTCCATGTGGCTGTTGAGCTCCTTGTTGAAAATTTGAATACCTACTCTCTCAACTTTTAAGGTGCTCGCTAAACACCAAGTCGGCATCAACATGAATATCTAGTTATTAGAAGGTCTGGTTCACTATATCTATCGTTGACGTGGTGTTGGTTTTTATTGTACTCTTGTGGGGAAAACGCCAATAATTCAGTAAGATGTGATGACGAATGAGCAACTACAATTTGTTTCTACTTCTGTGGACTCCAGAGGTATTTTTTTTTTTTTTTGAGAAAAAACTCCAGAGGTATTCAATTCAAATAAGGAACTGGTGGGCCACATCAATAATTCCCAACATTTCATAGCTCGGAAAATTTATTGCTTCTTTTCTTGCATTGATGGCTCAGTTTAGACTAATTCTTGCAATTTAACATCTAAACGTGTGTGAAGAAGAAACTAATTTGTTCTTCTAATTATTGCAACTTACTATGATCAAAGTCACTGCTCCCGCAGCTAGGGTGGTAGCAAAAGTGGTAGAGCGTTGAAATCTTCTGCACGAGCTTTTGACTGCACTTATTGTCAAATTATTACATAACTTTTCAGTCCACATGAAAATCTAAAACCATCTTACCTCAATAAAATAAAATAAATCTAAAGCTGTTTTCAAACAGGCTTTGATTCATGCTTGATAGGCTCCTTTTTTAGATCTATAAAGGCCGATGATGGGGAGTCAAGAACCTACTACAGAAAATCTTGACAAAAGGTACAAACATAAGCATCCACGAGATGGGTTTCAACACATTCATATTCCGATTCTCAAATCAGAAAAGCATATATAAAGCTACAAGCGGCGGTCCATGGATTTTCACGCTAATATGCTATTTTTCAAACCCTTGAAGGTAGGAGATAAAGAGACAGGGAGCCATCCAAGAAAGAATATACCATTTTGTAGCTACGGATAGCTAGATACGGTATGGATCGTGTTAATCATTACTTTGCTAATTACTCCGATCATGTACCCGTTTAATTACTTGTTGATACACTTGTTAATGCTAACTCAAGGGGTATAAAGCATTTTCAGTTTGCATGTATGTGGCTCCAACACAGGGGCTGCCCAAACTTGATCAAGGAAAGTTGGGAGAAAGTCCCAAATAATCTACCATAAAAACTAGGATTCTTAGCTCAGAGCCTACAGAGGTGGAATCAAGAAGAGTTCTGAAGAGTTCAGTCGTCACTGCAAAAATATCGTAAGAGATTACATAAATTAGAGTATTCATCTCAGACCAACGAGAATCTTAAAGAGGAGAATCTTATTCGAGAGAGTATCTCTCTAACTCTTTTACCATGAGGAGGAGTGTTGATTTTGGATGTTCTAGAGGCAATCTGTTTAGTATGAAATTTAGTTGCTAGAATAAATCAATGCATTATTTATGGAGATAATTAATATAATTAAGTCATTAGATTACAATTGTGTTTTTTATCTTAAATATCCCTAGTCCATTATATTGATTAACAGGACGTCAACTATAGACTAGTATGTGGGTATATTGATATGGAGATATCAAGTCTAACACATGGATATGCATTAGGAGTAATTGCATACTGGATAGACCCACCGCGAGAAGACTACATTAGATTATGTCAACGTCACAAGTGCTTCTCGTTGTGCTAATGATGTTGTAATCCTTAGACTTGAAGTCCCTGGATACTCTAGTTGTGAAATATCATGCTTTGATATTATCAAACGTTACACCGTAAATGAGTAACTATAAAGATAGCTATCGGGCTTGATAGGAAGCAAGCGTAGAGGTGGCAGTGATGTAGATAAGATTTTTCCCTCCTACACAAGAGGAGAAAATATCCACTGCCACTCGAGGGGTACATCTTATGGAATGTCTGGCCAGAACCAGATAAATCAATATGGAGATATTGATGTTATCTGCTTGGATAAGTCTATTCCCAGGATCGAGAAACTATGGATTGGATATACGAGTGTGAAGATTATGTCTCGTGTCCAATACGAGACATAATGGATAATACAACACGGTAACATTAGGTACAAGGTTTTTCGGGATCACTGACTATTTTTATTAGTTGGGTGGCATAGATTGTTGGAATAGATGCCCTAGAGGCAATCTAGTTTAGTATGAATTTGTAATTGGCTAGAAATTCATTTATTATTTATTGGATATTTAATATAATGAAGTCCTTAGATTTACAATTGTGTTGTTTATCTTAAATATCCCTAGTCAAGTATAATGATTAAATGGGACAATCATCTATAGACTAGTATGGGGTTGGATTGATATGGAGATATCACGATCCAACACATAGGTGTGCATTACGGAATGTTGCACTGGATTGACCCATTACCGAGAAGGCTACATACACGTTATGTTGAGTCACAAGTGCTTCTCGGGTACAATGGTATTGTCATCCTTAGACTTGAAGTCACTAGATATTCTAGTTGTGGATCATTGTGATCTTGGTAGCGTTAAACGCTACACCGTAACTGGGTAGTTATAAAGGCGTGTACTGGATACAATGAGAAACAAGCTTAGAGATCTTAGTGGACGTAGAGAGGATTTGCCCCTCCCACATAACGGGAGCAAATATCCAAGGCCACTCGAGGATAGTGCTTATAGAATGTCTGGCCAGACTCAAATAAATCAATATATGGGATATTGATGTTATTTGCACGAATAAGGCTATTCCATGGATCGAGGAACTAGGGATTGGATATACGAGTGTGACTTGTATGTCTCGTGTCCAATCCGGATATGGAGGCAAAGGGATGAGACAATTACTTGTACAAGGTTGTCTAGATGACTATTCTATTAGTTGGCTAGAATGGATGTTTTGCTAGAAACCGCTCCATATTAGCAAAGAGTTGCTACCAACTAGATAGAACCTATGGGGTCACACGCTATATAGAGTTGTACTAGATTATGGAATTAATTAATTGGATTAATTAATTAGAAGGATCACTTTGCAAACCCTTGCAAACTTAGTAGGGACTAATTTGCAAGGAAGGGACTAAATTGAATTCTAGTAGGACTAGAATAAGTCCTTTAGGTAGTTGACAAGGAGTTGTTGGACTATATAAAGGACCCTCCTCCTTCCTTCCCTACACACTTATGCTCTAAGAGAGAACATAACAAGAGTAGGAGAGAACAAAGGAGAGAGAGAGCAAGCCACAAGAGGGACGCCGCCCCCTTGCCGCCGCCCCTTGTCCCCGACGCCACAAAGGGTGCCGAACCCCTTTTGGTGTCTCGTTTTGCGTGATTTCTTCACCCTCCTTTCAATCCGGGCTAGCACCAAGGTGATTGGAGATCTAGGAACAACTCTAGGCGTGGATCAACTATAGAGAACGTGACACTATTCGCGTTTGAAGTCATCAAGGAGAACCCAAAGGTGTGTTTATGATTTCTTACCTTCACTATCGTTATGCATCTAGACTTGTGATCCTTGGAGGGTTTTGCATGGTTATTTGTTTGATTATGCTTCCGTTTGCGCGATCCATGAATCAAAACCCTACAGTGGTATCAGAGCCACAGGTCATAGAGCATAAACGTAGTTTATGTGTTACATTCTTGTTGTTTTACACCTTAATTTGTTGTTTATCGCGTAAAACAAGACAAATCAAGCATTGGATGCAATTTGTCAAAGAATTAATCATAACAAGACCCAATTATTGCATTGGATGCATGAATTGGTGAGTTTGAGAAATTTTAGGATCATAGATCTAGGGTTTGGGCATCCTTGGGGAAGAAGGAGTTCTCCCACAACAAGGAAACAACCAAACTTGGGCTCCAAGCAAGGAGGTTGTTTTGGAAACAACCTCCATAAGGAGGTTCGGCCCCCTAGGGAGCCGCCCCCCCTTGCTTGCCGCCCAAGCTTGGCGCCCTAAGGGGCCGGGCGGCCTTAACCCGCGGGCCTAGCTTGCGGGTTTTGGGCCGGGCCGGCCCTAGGGCTTTATGGTTCACTTATTTGGGCCCGGGCAATTGGATTGTTGGGCCCATGGACCGTTTTAACCCTAGAAATCCTAAAATCAATTAAAATTGACCAAGCGCGTTAAAATTGGATTTTAACTGTTTATGTGCAAATCGCATGGTGATTGGATATGGCCTTAGGATGTGGTTTGATGTGGATGTTTAATTTTGTGGTTTGGTTTTACGGCCTGCGAGCCGATCAATTAATTGTAATAATTAATTAGGGTTTTATGGCCTGCGTGCCATTTTTTTCTCAACTTGTGAGATTTATTTTATTTAGTATAGATATTAGCTAGTGCTAGATAAAGTAGATTGTTAGCCAAGATTGAAGAAAAGAAGCCCAAAGCCAAAGAAGCCACAAAAGATGGAGCATGAAGCATGGAGCATTCCACATGACTATGAAGGATGGACCAAAAGATCAAGACGCATGGAGATGTGTGTTTGTTTAGGGTTCATAGATAATTCCATTGGCTTGGAATTATCTTAGTCTAGAAAAGGCCATATCCACATCACGTTCAATTTCTGTTTTGTGGTTGTTTATTTATTGTCTTATTATTTGTGTGGTTGGTGTATGGATGATGCATGCAATTAGGATAATAAGATAATTAGACAACCCGGATCTATTATTTGGAGTTGTGCCCAAACTCAAATAGATAGATTAGTTGATATTGATCAACAAAATAATTAAAATTGAATTGAAAAATCCCTCAAATTTTAAAATATTGTGTTCTTGCCTTCTCGTTATTTAAACACTCATTATCATCATTATTTATCGAGTTCGTGCGTGCCAAAGCATGGCGACTTGGTTCATAATGATGGAATGCGATGGCACGTAACAATGTGCAATTGTTTAGATAAGAGGTTGAACACAACTAGGCTATTAATTTGATTAAGAAACCTAGAGGCAATCAATTGGGATTATCCATATGGATGGATAAATAAGGAGTTATTTGCCCGATTGAACCAAGAGTTGCATATGGGATGCAATTGGAATCGTTCCTACCTAAGAAGTAATCGAATTATGGGTGACTTGCCAAAGCAAGCTCATAAGGAGATGAAAAAGATGGATCTTGGCCCACTAGAAAATATAAGGATATTTTCCGCATTAATATCTTGAGGGTTATTAATCCGTAGAAAAATAGTGGGAGCTATATTTAATAAACTAGCCATTATTAAATATAGTCAAAAATTCACAAATACTAAAACTTGCGTATTTTCCTTTTGTAGAATTCCAAATGGCAAACAACTCATCGAGTTCACAACATTCCCTACGATCTGTCCTTGAGAAGGACAAGCTCTCAGGAACCAACTTTCTCGATTGGTACAGAAACTTGAGAATTGTTCTCAAGCAAGAAAAGAAGCTGTACGCAATAGAGGAGCAAGTTCCAGAAGGTCCAGACAATCAGACACCTGCTGCCTTAAAGGCGTATCAAAAGCATGTTGATGATGCTAATGATGCGGCCTGCCTAATGCTTTGCACTATGACCTCTGAGCTTCAGAAGCAACATGAGAACATGAATGCTGTCGATATGATCGAACATCTAAAGCAGCTCTTCCAAGAGCAGGCGAGGGTAGAGAGGTATGAGGTCTCAAAGGCACTGTTCAAATGTCATCTGGCAGAAGGGAACCCGGTGGGACCCCATGTACTCCGAATGATCGGGTACTTGGAGAATCTCGCCCGGCTTGGGTTCCCGGTCGGCCAAGAGTTGGCAACGGATCTCGTGTTGCAATCGTTGCCCGAGAGTTATGGACAGTTCATTATGAACTATAACATGAACGAGATCGTTAAACCACTGCCAGATTTGCTCAACATGTTGAGGACGGCTGAACAGAGCATCAACAAGGGTAAGGGCAAGGCCATTATGATGGTGCATAAAGGAAAGGGTAAAAAGTTTGCCTCTTCCTCCAAGGGCAAAGGCAAGTCAGTTGCTAAGTCCAAGGAACAAGCCCTTAAGCCTGTTGGTGGGATTGCCAAGGTCGTGACTAAGGGTGAATGTCACTACTGTAGTCAACCGGGACACTGGAAAAGGAACTGCCCAAAATATTTGGAGGACAAACGGCTTGGAATAGTGATTCCACCACCACCAGGTATTTTTGTTGTAGATGTCAATTTAACTGTCTCTACATCATGGGTATTAGATACTGGATGTGGATCTCATATTTGTCGAAATATGCAGGATCTAAAGAGAAGTAAAAGATTGGCTAAAGGGGAGGTAGATCTGCGCGTTGGGAATGGAGCAAAGGTTGCTGCGTTGGCCATAGGCGTTTGCGAGCTATCTCTGCCTTCAGGATTAGTTTTAGAATTAAATAATTGCTATTTTGTCCCTGCTATGAGCAGAAACATTATTTCTATTTCTTGTTTGGACAAGGAAGGTTTTATTATTTCAATAAAGAACAATTGTTGTTCCTTTTATTTGAATAATATTCACTATTTTAGTGCGCAATTATTTAATGGACTTTATGTCCTTGATCTAAGCAATCCTGTCTACAACATTAATACCAAGCGGATTAAAATAAATGATTTAAATCCTGCTTATTTATGGCATTGTCGTTTAGGCCACATAAATGAGAAACGTGTATCTAGACTCCATAAGGATGGATTGCTAGACTCATTTGATTTTGAATCATATGAGACATGTGAAGCTTGTTTATTGGGAAAAATGACAAAGTCCCCTTTCAATAAGAAAGGTGAGAGGACTAGTGAGCAATTGGCGCTCATACATACTGATGTGTGTGGGCCATTTGCCACGCCTGCCAGGGGTGGTTATGTCTACTTCATTACGTTTACTGATGATTACAGTAGATATGGATTTGTGTACCTTATGAGGGCAAAATCCGAATCCTTTGAAGTGTTCAAGGAATTCAAGAATGAAGTAGAGAAGCAACTTGGCAAAAGTATCAAGGCTCTACGATCGGATCGTGGAGGAGAATACTTGAGCCAAGAGTTTGACGACTATCTTAGAGAGTGTGGGATCGTGTCCCAACTCACTCCACCCGGAACGCCACAATGGAATGGCGTGTCTGAGAGAAGGAATCGAACCCTATTGGATATGGTTCGGTCTATGATGTGTCAAACCGATCTTCCATTATCGTTTTGGGGCTACGCTCTATTAAGTGCAGCTTTTACCATTAACCGTGTTCCATCTAAATCAGTCATGAAGACACCATATGAGATGTGGAGTGGGAGGCGTCCCACACTGTCGTTCATGAGGATTTGGGGCTGCGATGTCTATGTAAAACGTTTACAATCAGACAAGCTAGGGCCTAAATCGGATAAGTGTAAATTTGTGGGGTACCCTAAGGAAACTAAGGGATACTATTTCTACAATCCAACCGAGAACAAAGTATTTGTTGCTCGGACCGGCGTGTTTCTAGAAAGAGAGTTTGTCTCTAAAGAAGCAAGTGGGAGGAATGTAGAACTTGAAGAAGTTCAAGAACCACAAATCACAGAACCGATTATGGAACATGAACAGGAATCACAAGCAGTTGTGGATCCACCTGTTCAGGTAACACAAGAGCTTCGTAGATCTAGTAGAGTGCGCCAGGAACCCGAGAGGTATGGACTTCTCGTAACTGATTCCGGTGACACGATGCTCATAGATGATGAGCCTACTACCTATGAGGAGGCCATGAATGGCCCAGACTCGCAGAAGTGGCTTGAGGCCATGAGATCCGAGATGGAATCCATGTATACCAACAAAGTATGGACTTTGGTGGAACCACCTGATGGGGCGCGACCCATAGGGTGCAAGTGGGTCTTCAAGAAGAAGATCGACATGGATGGTAATGTGATTACCTATAAGGGCCGATTGGTGGCTAAAGGATTCAGACAGATTCATGGTATTGACTATGATGAAACCTTTTCACCAGTCGCTATGACCAAATCCATCCGAATCCTACTTGCAATTGCAGCATACTACGACTATGAGATTTGGCAGATGGATGTCAAAACAGCATTCCTTTATGGGAATCTCCTCGAGGACGTGTATATGATACAGCCGGAGGGTTTTGAGGATCCAAAGCAAGCCAACAAAGTGTGTAAGCTGCAACGATCCATTTATGGGTTGAAGCAAGCTTCTAGGAGTTGGAATCGACGTTTTGATGAAGTAGTCAAAGAGTTTGGCTTCATCAGAAACGAAGATGAGTCTTGTGTCTACAAGAAGGTTAGTGGGAGTTCTGTAGCTTTTCTGGTCTTGTATGTGGATGACATACTGCTCATTGGAAACGACATTCCCATGCTGCAATCTGTGAAAGATTGGCTAGGAAAGTGTTTCTCAATGAAAGACTTAGGGGAAGCAGCCTGTATACTCGGTATAAAGATCTATAGGGATAGATCTAAGAGGTTGCTAGGCCTAAGTCAAAGTACATATATTGACAAGGTGTTGAAACGGTTCAACATGCAAGACTCCAAGAAAGGATTCTTGCCCATGTCACATGGAATCACTCTTTCAAAGAGTGGTTGTCCTTCCAATGAGATTGAGAAGGAACGCATGAGTAGGATTCCCTATGCCTCGGCCATAGGGTCTATCATGTACGCCATGTTATGTACTAGACCAGATGTGTCATATGCCTTGAGTATGACAAGCAGATACCAATCCAATCCGGGTGAGAGTCACTGGATTGCTGTCAAGAACATCCTAAAGTACTTGAGAAGAACTAAGGATGCTTTCTTGATGTTTGGCGGTGAGGAAGAGTTGCGTGTAAGGGGTTACACTGATGCAAGCTTCCAAACCGATAGAGATGACTTTAGATCACAGTCGGGATATGTGTTTTGCCTGAATGGAGCAGCGGTGAGCTGGAAGAGTTCCAAGCAAGAGACGGTAGCTGATTCTACAACAGAGGCTGAGTACATTGCTGCAAATGGCGCAGCAAAGGAGGCTGTTTGGATCAGAAAGTTTGTTTCTGAACTTGGTGTGGTCCCTAGCATTGCGGATCCAGTGGAGTTGTTCTGTGACAACACTGGGGCGATCGCGCAATCAAAGGAACCCAGATCGCACCAGAAGTCCAAGCATGTGCTCAGGAAGTTCCATCTGATTCGAGATATTATCGATAGAGGAGACGTTCGGATATGCAAGATTCCTACAGATGATAATCTGTCAGACCCGCTTACAAAGCCTCTCACGCAGTGGAAGCATGAAGGGCACACTAGGAGTATGGGCATACGAGATGCGCCAGATTGGCTCTAGTGCAAGTGGGAGACTGTTGGAATAGATGCCCTAGAGGCAATCTAGTTTAGTATGAATTTGTAATTGGCTAGAAATTCATTTATTATTTATTGGATATTTAATATAATGAAGTCCTTAGATTTACAATTGTGTTGTTTATCTTAAATATCCCTAGTCAAGTATAATGATTAAATGGGACAATCATCTATAGACTAGTATGGGGTTGGATTGATATGGAGATATCACGATCCAACACATAGGTGTGCATTACGGAATGTTGCACTGGATTGACCCATTACCGAGAAGGCTACATACACGTTATGTTGAGTCACAAGTGCTTCTCGGGTACAATGGTATTGTCATCCTTAGACTTGAAGTCACTAGATATTCTAGTTGTGGATCATTGTGATCTTGGTAGCGTTAAACGCTACACCGTAACTGGGTAGTTATAAAGGCGTGTACTGGATACAATGAGAAACAAGCTTAGAGATCGTAGTGGACGTAGAGAGGATTTGCCCCTCCCACATAACGGGAGCAAATATCCAAGGCCACTCGAGGATAGTGCTTATAGAATGTCTGGCCAGACTCAAATAAATCAATATATGGGATATTGATGTTATTTGCACGAATAAGGCTATTCCATGGATCGAGGAACTAGGGATTGGATATACGAGTGTGACTTGTATGTCTCGTGTCCAATCCGGATATGGAGGCAAAGGGATGAGACAATTACTTGTACAAGGTTGTCTAGATGACTATTCTATTAGTTGGCTAGAATGGATGTTTTGCTAGAAACCGCTCCATATTAGCAAAGAGTTGCTACCAACTAGATAGAACCTATGGGGTCACACGCTATATAGAGTTGTACTAGATTATGGAATTAATTAATTGGATTAATTAATTAGAAGGATCACTTTGCAAACCCTTGCAAACTTAGTAGGGACTAATTTGCAAGGAAGGGACTAAATTGAATTCTAGTAGGACTAGAATAAGTCCTTTAGGTAGTTGACAAGGAGTTGTTGGACTATATAAAGGACCCTCCTCCTTCCTTCCCTACACACTTATGCTCTAAGAGAGAACATAACAAGAGTAGGAGAGAACAAAGGAGAGAGAGAGCAAGCCACAAGAGGGACGCCGCCCCCTTGCCGCCGCCCCTTGTCCCCGACGCCACAAAGGGTGCCGAACCCCTTTTGGTGTCTCGTTTTGCGTGATTTCTTCACCCTCCTTTCAATCCGGGCTAGCACCAAGGTGATTGGAGATCTAGGAACAACTCTAGGCGTGGATCAACTATAGAGAACGTGACACTATTCGCGTTTGAAGTCATCAAGGAGAACCCAAAGGTGTGTTTATGATTTCTTACCTTCACTATCGTTATGCATCTAGACTTGTGATCCTTGGAGGGTTTTGCATGGTTATTTGTTTGATTATGCTTCCGTTTGCGCGATCCATGAATCAAAACCCTACATAGATGTGTTGCTAGACACCGCTCTATGTTTGTAATAGTTACTACCAACTAAGTAGAAACATATGGGGTCACACACATATGGATTAAACTGGATATGTGTATTAATTAGTTGGATAATTAATTAAAAGGATCATAACGCAACCACAAGCAAAGTTAGTGAGACTAATTTGCAAGTGGACTAATCCATGTATGAACATGATTAGTATTGGAGCAATTATGCAGTTAATAAAGAGTTATTAACTATATATTTTTTTAGCTGGGAAGAGAGAACTTCAATTAAGAGAATAACGATTACAACGAAACCAGAAAACCAAGGCAAGCACAAACGTATCGTGCTTCCTTCCACACCAGCCATCCCTAAACAACTACAAAGCATCCATGAAAATAGAGTACAAACCAAAAATGAACAAGAAAAAAAGGGACAAGTAATAGAACTAGTAGCAGGGCATAATCAGGAACAAGCCAAATGGATCTTAAGCAGAATTTCCTTTCTTCGAGCCTGACTTCTGCTTGAGGAATCTGATTAAAGTCTCCTCATTTGGATCCACCATTTTACCGTCCACTAAAATGAGACCCTGGGATTTGGCTTTGTACATTGCAAAACCTTTCTTCTTCTTTCCTCCCTCTTCTGCCACCATAGGTGCCTTTCCTTTGTTCAAACTTAAAGACCTAGATCTATTCTGCTTTAAAGAACCAGACCCAGGGGCCTTGGCTTTGATTTTGACTGAAATTGAGCCTATTGTTGTATTTAGTTAGGAGAAGAAAAAGCATTATGGATATGAGTAAATAGTGCCAAAGCCTCAAAGTAGCTAGTATCCATCACCGGAGTGGTACTGTTGAAAATGACCGTGTTTCTAGTTTTCCAAATAATCCAACAAGCTGCAATCCAACAAAGATTCTTAAAGTGAAAATGAGAAGCTTTCTTGATCCAAAATTTAATCCAGGTATCCAAATTTGCAGCGCGAGAGTTGTAAGTGATATTAAATTTTAAGAAAAGTGTTTTAGGGAATTTACATTCAAGAAAAAGGAGGCTCAAGGTTTCCTTCGATTGATGACAGAAACAACATTGATTGATGTAGTTAATCCCTCTAGAACTCAAGAAGTCCCTTGTCGGTAAAATTTTGTGTGCCAGTTGCCAAACAAAGAAGAGCTTGAAAGATTCCAAAGGTGTTTCCAATTAAAATTGAGAGATGTAGGATTAAAAGAATTAAAATTTAGGCTTAGGTTAGGAAACAGAAGAGGAGAATGAAAGTAATTGTAGAGATATTTTACAGAGAAAGAATGATCAGCTGTGAGAATCTAAGTAGGCTCGTCAGCTGGGGAGTTAAGAGGAGTATTAAGGATGAGGTTAACAAGCCAATGAGGGAATGTATTATTGACGAGAGGAACATTAAATCCCCCCTCCATCACTAGGATGAGTAAGGTCCTTAACCCACTTAATACTGTGATTACCATTAAGGAACTGTTTGATAGATTCTCCTGGGACATCACGAATCCAAGGGTGTCTAGTGATCGAAATTTTGATTGCCATCCTTCAGACTCCAAAGAAGGCACCCCTGCAAGAGGTTATTACCCTTGATAATTTCTTTCAATTTCGGAGATGCATTGGGAGGAGCATTATGTAATCAGAAGGGATTCCTTTCACAGTATATAGAAAGCAAAAATTTAGACGCTAACGATTTCTGATTTGATAATAAATGCCAAGTGTTCTTAACAAAAAGGGCGTTATTAAAAGCTTTAATGTTTTTGAAACCTAAGCCCCCCCTTATTAACACTAAGACATAGAGAATTACAAGAAATGCAGTGACGTGATCTCTTTGTGGGATAACCAGTCCAAAAGAAATTGTTAAACATTGAGGTAATTGTGGTAGCAGTTTTTGAAGAAATAAATATTACCGAAAGGGGATATACTAAGAAACTTGTTAAGATAGCCTTAATCAAAGTGGAACGACCACATTTATTAAGTAACAAACCTTTCCAAGAGGCACATTTATTCCTAACGTTTTCAATTAAAAGTGTCTCATTTTTGTGTTTGAACAAAGTGTAAGAAGAATCAAAGAAAAAGCCGAGGTAGTTACCTATATGAGAAGTGTGGTTGACATTAAGGGTAGAGGTAATATGATTGATAATATCCAAGAAACAATTAGGAGAGAAAATGATAAAAGATTTAGAGGAATTAATAATTTGTCCTGATTGATTAGAAAATCTATTAAGGATACTTAGAATAATGTTGCCTACATCCGGAGTTGCTTTAAAAAACAAGATACTGTGGTCTGCTAATTGTAAATGAGAAATGGAAGGTCCATTATGAAAAGAGGGAACACCATGTAAACTTCCTGAGTTACAAGCAAAAGCTAAAGATTTGGACAATGTCTCTGCACAAAGTATGAAGATAAAATGAGATAAATGGTCTCCTTTCCTGAGACCACGAAAATTTATAAATTTATGGGATGGAGAACCATTGATAATGACTGAGTAGGAGACTGTAGTAAGACATTGCATAATCAGACGTATGAAGAAAGGTGGAAAGTAAAACTGGTGAAGAGAAGCTTCAATGAAATCCCAACGAAGACTATCAAAAGCTTTAGAAAGGTCAAGTTTAAGAGCTGCATATTTCGGTAAGGATGGGTCAGAAAGTTCAGAAATATTATGCAAGATATCTTGTGCAAGGAGAATGTTAAGTTGGATACTACGTTTAGGAACGAATCCATTCTGATTATCTGAGATTAAAGAAGGTATGACCATTTAATACGGCTCGCCAAGACTTTGGAGATAATCCTGTACAAAACATTACAAAGACTAATAGGACGATAGTCGTTAACCGTGGATGGATCATTGACTTTAGGAATAAGAAAAATATTAGTATTGTTAAGCTCCGAAAGCATGTAACCAGAGTTAAGAAAAGACAAAATAGTAGTTATTATTTTAGTGGAAATAAAAGGGCAATATTTTTGGTTTAAAATGGGCTGGATACCATCAGGTCCTGGGGCCTTCAAGGGGTCCATACTAAAAAATTCTGATCTAATCTCATCTGCAATAAATGGGGAGGAAAGAAAATTTTGTTGCTCTGAATTCAAAAAAGTGTTAATGTTAAAGATTAAGTCAAAGCACAGTCTTGTCCATATAAAGATTTAAGCTCGTGGTAGGAGGGGGATGACAGAGAATAAATTTTCTGAACATATTGTACAAAAGTTGCAGTGATATCAAAATGATTTCTAACCAAAGAACCATCACTAATTTTGAGTCTGTAAATCTTATTCCTAGCATTTTTAATCCAAGCATAATTATGAAAGAACTTGGTATTACCATCACCCTCCCTTAAACATTTGCATCTTGCTCTTTGAGCCCAATAGGTTTCATAATCTCTTAACAGGGTAAAAAGATGGTTTTGAAGAACACTAAATTGATTTAAAGCCAAAGGATTACTAAACTGATTCTGAATTAGAGAAAGCTCAAGTTTAAAGTTTGCAATATGATTTTTGAGGGAGTTAGAGTTTTTATGCCAGCAGAGAAGAGTTTTTAACGTTATCTGCAAATATTTTACCACTCTAAATAAAGGGTAACCCACTAAAGGTAGGTTCCAAACAAACTTTACTAAATCTAAGACATCAGGCCTTCTAAGCCACCATGCCTCTAAACGGGAGAGTTTATTATGGAATAAGCATTGATCATTGAGTGAAAGGAGAATAGCGGCATGGTCAGAGACTGAAATACCAAGATTATGCAAGATAGATGTCGGTAACAAGTCAAACCATAAAGAGTTACACCAAGCATGGTCTAATCTTTCAAAAGTAGGGGTAGAAGAAAATCTATTATTAGTCCAAGTTAACCAAGTTCCAGTATTAGGTAATTCAAAAAGTGCACAATCGTCTACAAATCGGCGAAAAGTATTAGCACCCGGGAGAGAATCCGCGTTTGGACCAGATTTATCACAAGGGTTAAGAACTTGATTAAATTCACCTATAAGCAGAACAGGTTGATTAAAAGGGATAAGAGAATGAATAAGATCCCGAACCCTAGGCCCATCAGATAAATTAGGATGACCGTAAACAAGCCCTAAAACCCAAGAAAGGTTATTAAAATCCTTAATTGAACAGATAATGAAATTATAATTAGAAAATAAGATTTGGATAGAGAAAGCGTTGTCCCAAGCAAACCACAAACCTCCTGAAGAACCTACCGGGTCAAGGCCAAACATAGAAGCAAAACCTTGATTTCTAAATTTGCAATTAATCTAAGAAACAGACTTTTTTGTTTCACTTAGGAAAATACAGGAGGGCTTATGTTTTGAATCGCAGAGGATTGACCTAGACCTTTGAATTTCCAGGCTAAAAGAATCATGGAGGTGATGGTTGATAAAGTTCAACCATCGGAACCTCATCAGAAATAGAATGAAACATGTATAACGGAGAAGAAACAATTTTAAGTCATGGTGGTTTAAAGCATGATGAAATTAAATGAAAACGTTTTAATTTCTTATTAACTCCATGCTCCTTGTTTGCATCATCCAATGGTGCATTATCAGTTAGTGCCCTTGAAAGCTCAGGTTGTTCAAGACTTGAAAGAGCT
This sequence comes from Linanthus parryae, assembly GCA_023055425.1. NCBI lineage: Eukaryota > Viridiplantae > Streptophyta > Magnoliopsida > Ericales > Polemoniaceae > Linanthus > Linanthus parryae. Next base: position 97,620,441 of record JALGPY010000004.1, on the reverse strand, counting down.
TGGCTATTTCAAGCATAGTTAGTAAAATACGGGACGGAAATAAAACGTGATACGGTACGTACGTGCATTGTACGATTTGAGGTTAAAAATACGTTAGTAAAAATTCGGCATTAAAATACGCAATTTGATTAATTCGAGTTTTATGTACGTACGTGTATAGTTCGTATACTAGTTATTCATTAGGAATAAAAAATTCGGGTGCATTTCTTAGTATTTTAGCACATATAATGAGTTCTTTGTGTCACACATTGCCATATTTTCATATCTTTATCAAATATTTAAAAATAATTTGTAAAAAATGTACTCATTTTTTATCATTTTCTCAAAAAAAAAAATGATTATCATTTCTGATGTTTACACTATTTCTTAGTATTTTGGCATATATAATATCATACTATTCAAACTATTTCTGTAAAAAAAAGTTAGTATGCATTTTCTAATCTTAGATATGTATTATTTTTAAACTTAATAATATAACACATAAGACTCAAGACGCATGTACACACACGCATATATAATTATAGTAATTTCAACTTGATGTTTTCAAAGTTTTATACTTATACTTGTTATATTTGTACCAATAAATATTTAAAATAGATTAATAGTAAGAAAATATTTAATATTAACTAATTACTATAAGTTATACTATTTTGGGTGATAAATTATTCACTGCAATATTTTTTAAAAAAGTTTTATTTGGAAGTATTGTACGTTAAAACGTGAAATACGAGTATTAAACTTTTTTGCTTAAAAATTCGATTACTTTTCATTAGGTCCAGCAATAGTACGAAATACGGAAGTATTTTTCATTTATACGTACGTACGGGTATTAAACGGAAAAATTCAGAGTATTTATTAAATATGATTTCAAGGCCTTGAAACAGCTTTCAAAACCTTGAATCAGCTTCAAAGGCTTGAAAATAGGCCTTGAAACTGGATTCAAAGCCTTGAAACTGTTAAACCTGAAAGCATATTCTCATGGGGAGTTTTTCTGCTAACTCTCTGATCTAATTTATTATCTCTCTTGCATATGTTTGATTACTTGTTGTTAGATGATGAAAGACAAATTGTTTAACATGTTTTGAATCGTGCTATCAACTGTTTGACCATGATAATGCAGGAAATATTGTTTCTAAGTTTTGCACGATTGTTTCCTAAACTGGATTGCTGCAGACTTGGAAACACTTGAAGACTTTGATCCTGTGATCAATCAGACGTGTTTGACAGCTTCTCTTGATGGTTAAATGAAGGATATCAGAATATTACAATCATTCAACCGTTAGAGAAGATCTCAAGATAATCAAACTCTGTTACCTACGAAATAGGAAGATTGTTGCTGAAAATCTGGAGAGATTTGCAGAAATGTTTGAAGTATTTAAAGAGCTCAACTTCGAAGCAACAACAACACAATTCTCAATGGGAAAATACAGAGAAAGCATTCTGGATTGACAAGCATCAAAGAAGTTCTTCATCTCTTCCAATCCATACACAGAAGTTCACTGCATTTCACTGCAGTTTTTTATTCTTAAGTGATCTTCTGTATAGAGCTATATTGGTAGATCATTTCTGTATTACTTCTACTTACATTCTCAAGGATTGTTCAAAGTGAACAATAGAGAATTCTTAGTTAATCAGTTAGCTAGAGCAGGTACTAGACAGGTTAGGGAAAACCACATGCTGTAACAGAGTAAGGAAACTCTTTGTGCTTGAGTTCTAGGGCTTAGCTTTTGATTAATAAGAATTGTGTTGAAAATCCTGCAGGGCTCTAATCCCTGAGATAGAGATGTAGGTCCAAGTGGACTGAACTCTATAAATCACTTGTCTTGTGCATTTTCAGTTCATCTACTTTCAGAGATTTTACTGCATACAAAAACTGTGTATTTTTCAAGGGTTTGAACTTGTTTTTAAGGCCTTGAAAAAGGCATCTTGTTCTAAAAACTTTCTGCTTCTCTTCAAAGGCTTGAACCTATGTTCAAGGCCTTGAATTCCCTTGTCTGCACTAGTTCTTCTACTTGTTAGCAAGTTTTACAAAAAATTTGCACACTCTATTCAACCCCCCCCCCTTCTAGAGTATCTTAGTTGCATATACATCTGCATACTCACACTTTCAATTGGTATTAGAGCTTGTATCAATGTATTAGATTTAACCATCTGGTGATCATGAGTACTGCAGGTGATGGTGGTTTCTCACAGGGAAGAGCTGCTAACAGACCTCTTCTATTCTGTGGAGAAAAATTTGCTCACTGGAAAGCTCTCATGAAAATGTTTATCATTGATCAAGATCTAGAGATTTGGTTCATTATCCAAAATGGACCTCATACTTTCTATACAGAGAAAGATGGATCAGAACTCCCAAAACAGAAGACTCACTCTCCTCTTCTGAATTAGAGAAAGTTTTTAAGAATTACAAGGCTATTAACTTTTTGTATTGTGCTTTGAGTACAGATGAATTCAACAGGATCTCTAGATGCACAACTGCTAAAGAAATCTGGGATAAACTTGTGGTTACCTTTGAAGGAACCAGCCAAGTTAAGCAGACCAAGATCAACATATATCTCAGACAGTATGAGCTGTTCAAAATGAATGCTGATGAGTCCATCAGAGATATGTTCAAGAGATTCACTGATATTGTCAACAACCTTGACTCATTGGTAAAACACTTTTTCAATGAGGAAAAGGTGAGGAAGATACTTAGAAGTCTTCCAAAGAAAAAGTGGGAACAAAAAACCACAACTATTGAAGAAGCTCAGAATCTCTCAACTATACAACTTGATGACCTCCAAGGAAAGCTCCTGACACATGAGATATCCATGAATGAAGTTGATGGAGAACTCCCAGAAGGTGTCAAAAATCTCGGCCTCAAAGCCAAAGAGAATGAGAGAATTCAAAGCCTTGAAACTAAGGATGGTGATGATGAAGATCCAATTGCCTTAATTTCCAAAGCCTTGACAAGAATTCTCAAAATGAAGAGAAACTCTAGAAACAAAGAGTTAAACAGAGAAAGGCATAGACCATCCAGCAGCAAGGAATACAAAGGTAAGTCCTCCTCAAAAAGCAAGTCAAAATTTATGAACTTCTTTGAGTGTGGTGATGCACGACACTTGATAAGAGATTGTCCATACAAAAAGTTCAAGAAATTTCAGAAGAAAGATCATGAAAGAAGAAAGAATGCCATGATAGCCTCATGGAGTGATTCAGACAGCTCCAGTGAATCTGAATCTGAAGAAGAACATGCCAATCTTTGCTTCATGGCCAGGCAGGATGATAGTTTTGAAAAGAACATTGAGGTAATGGTTAACAGTTTAATTTCAAAGCCAAAAGAAGCTCTTTCAGATTATCTCAGAACAATGCTTTTAAATGAGGAAGATTATCTGAAAGAGATCATGCTCTTGAAAGAAAAAGTTCATGAGCAAGCTAAAGAAAATTTACAACTTGTTTGCCTAAATCAGAATCTTGAAATCTCTCAGAAGAAAACTGACAGTGATTTCAAGGCCTTGAAAACTAGTTTCAAAGCCTTGAAAACACAAGTCAAGGAAGTAGTCACTGAAAATTCCTCTGTGAATGACAGCCTTGTTAATCTAAGACATCATGTTGATGATTTAGAAAGACAAAAAACTACTCTTACTGAGAAACTTCAAGAATCTGAACTAGTCAAAATCAAGCTTGCTGGATCAGAACAGAAGTTGAACTTGATTCTTGGAGGAAGCTCACAGTCTGTTCACAAAGCTGGTATTGGGTTCAATCCAAACTTTCTAAGAAGAAACAATAACAGATTTGTGAAAGCTGGAAACAAAACCTCTCCTACTTGTCATTACTGCTGTAAAACTTGTCATGTTAAAATGACTTGTCCTTTTAGAAGAAGAGACCCTCACATAATGAGGAACACTTTTCCTTTTCAACTTAAAGGACAGGTTAAGCAGAATTGGGTTCCTAAAGGGGTTAGACCACCTAACATGGTTGATCCTGAATATGAATCCAAATTCCACACTTGGTCTAACAGCTGGGTAAGGCATTGATTGGTGCTTGCAGGTTATCACCAAGGAATAGAAGTGGTTCATGGACAGAGGTTGCTCAAGACACATGAGTGGAAAGAGATCTCTATTCTCAGAATTAAAGGAGCAATCAGAAGGTTCAATAACACTTGGTGATAAAGGAAAGTTCAATATTCTTGGTATTGGAAAAGTTGGTACGAATTCCGAAAACTCTATTTCTGATGTTTATTTAGTTGAAGGTTTGAAGTTTAATTTGCTTAGTGTATCTCAGCTTTGTGATAATGGCAACAAAGTTATCTTTGATGTGTGGTGCGAAATGAGAAATTAGGATATTGCATTCTCATAGCCTCTAGATCAAACAATGTTATACTTTTCAGACTAACAAAGTTGCAGGTGAAAGTTTGAAGTGTCTCAAGGCCTTGAAAGAATATTCAAAGCTTTGGCATAGGAAACTTGGTCATATAAGTTTGCACACTCTGAAAAAATTGATCTCTAAGGACTTGGTAAGAGGATTGCCATCCACCAAGTTCAAGGAGGATGAGTTATGCAAAGCATGTGCACAAGGAAAGCAGACCAGAAGTTCCTTCAAGCCAAAGAAGTTTGTAAGTAGAACTAGGCCTATTGAGTTACTTCACATGGATCTCTGTGGTCCTATGAGGACTCCTACTCCAAAATATAAAAGGTATATTCTAGTTGTTGTAGATGATTTTCCTAGATACACTTAAGTTATGTTTCTCAAAGAAAAATCTGAATCCCTCTCTGAATTTTCAAAGCTTTGCAGAGAACTTCAAAACTTGAAAAACCTACCTGTAGCTTCAATCAGAAGTGACCATGGTAGATAATTTGATCAATTAGAGTTTGATTTATTCTGTGATAAGCATGGTATTTCTCACAAATTTTCTGCTCCAATAACTCCTCAACAGAACGGTGTTGTTGAAAGAAAGAACATGACTCTTGAAGATATGTCAAGGACAATGCTTCTTGAGAACAAATTGCCGAAGCCTTACTGGCAGAAGCTGTGAATACAACAAACTATATCTGGAACAGGTGCTTGATCATACCTATTCTAAAGAAGACCCCCTATGAATTATTCAAAGGGAGGAAGCCAAACATCTCTTACTTCAGACCCTTTGGACGCACTTGTTTTATCCATAACAATGGAAAAGACAATCTTGGTAAGTTTGATGCAAGAAGTGATGAAGGTATATTTCTTGGTTACTCTCTGAATAGCAAAGCTTATAGAGTTTACAATAAAAGAACCAAACTGGTTGAAGAGAGCGTTCATGTTATTTTTGATGAAAGCTATGATGGTTCTTTGAGTGAAAGTTTTGCAGACCTGAATTTGAACAAGCATGAATCAGAGGAAGAGCCTGAGAATCCACTTGGATTCAGGAAAGGCTCAGAAGAAAATAGAAGACATTTTCAAGACCTTGAAAACAGTTCTCAAGGCCTTGAAAATACAACTCAAAGCCTTGAAAAAGAAGATTAGAAGGATTTAAGTGACAAAGCCACTATTTCAAGACCAGAGAAGAATTATGGTGAACCTGAACCATGGTCTCCAAGGAAGAGATTCAAACATATCTCATCCCATCCAGCTGATAATATCATATCAGATCCGACCACTGGTACACAGACTAGATCACAGTTGAAGAACTTATGTGCTTTTAATGCTTTCATTTCTCTTAAAGAACCAAAAACCGTAAAGGAAGCTTTACAAGAAGCAGACTGGATCATTGCTATACAAAGTGAACTCAATGAGTTTGAGAGAAACAAGGTTTGGAACCTGGTTCCTGCACCAACAAACCAGTCTGTCATTGGTACTAAATGGGTATTCAGGAACAAGTTGGATGAAAGTGGAAATGTAATCAGAAACAAATCAAGGTTAGTTGCTCAAGGTTACAATCAAGAAGAAGGTATAGACTATGAAGAAACCTTTTCTCCAGTTGCCAGGTTAGAAGCAATCAGAATTTTACTTGCATTTGCATCTTACAAGAACATGAAACTATTTCAAATGGATGTGAAGTGTGCTTTCTTGAATGGCTACTTACAAGAAGAAGTTTAGTTGCACAACCACCTGGTTTTGAAAATGACATTTTTCCAGATCATGTTTACAAACTTGACAAAGCTCTTTATGGTTTGAAACAAGCTCCAAGGGCTTGGTATGAAAGACTGTCAAAGTTTTTACTTGAAAATAATTTCAAAAGAGGTTTAGTAGAAAAGACTCTTTTCATTAAGACTCATGAGAAAGATTTACTTGCAGTCCAGATATATGTTGATGATATACTGTTTGGAGCTACTAATGATCAAATGTGCAGAGAATTCTCAAGTCTTATGAGCGGGGAGTTTGAAATGAGCATGATGGGAGAATTAACTTTCTTCTTAGGACTTCAAATACATCAATTGAAGAAGGTTATCTTTCTGAATCAAAGCAAGTATACAAGAGATTTTCTAAATAAATACAACATGGCTCAATGCAAGGAAGCTAAGACCCCAATGAGCTCCACACTATCCTTAGACAAGGATGAATCTGGTAAGAGTGTCAATGTTAAAGTGTATAGAGGTATGATTGGATCATTACTCTATCTGAGAGCAAGCAGACCATATATTATGTTTAGTGTATGCATGTGTGCTAGATTTCAAGCTGATCCAAAAGAATCACACTTAACTGCTGTGATGAGAATATTCAGATATCTCAATGGTACCAAAGACTTAGGGCTTTGGTATCCAAGACATTCTAACTTCTCTTTAAGTGGTTTTTCAGATGCTGACTTTGCAGGGTACAAAGTTGATAGAAAAAAGCACTTCTGGAACCTGTCAATTCATTGAATCATCTTTGATTAACTGACATTCCAAGAAACAAAACAGAGTTGCTCTATCAACAGCTGAAGCTGAATGAATAGCTGCATGAGCATGTTTCTCACAAGTACTATGGATTGCTCAACAGCTAAGAGACATTAGATTTGACTTTAGAGGCATACCAATTAAGTGTGATAAAACTAGTGCAATTTTAATTACAAAGAATCTAGTACAACACTCAAGAACCAAGCACATTGATGTCAGACACCATTTCATAAGAGATCATGCTGAGAAAAGGGATATTGTTCTTGACTTTGTTGCTACTAACCTGCAAATTGCAGATATCTTCACCATTAGCAGATGAGAGGTTCTTAGCTATAAGATTGGAATTGGGAATGCTAAATAAGACTGCATTGGTTTAGGGGAGCTCAAGGTAAGAAAGGTAAGTTATTTTTTTTCTACAAAGGTTTGAACAGAATTTCAAAGCCTTGAAAACCAGTTCAAAGCTTTGATCTTTTATCTGTTGCAGTGTTACAGTATTTCAAGGTCTTGAAAGCCTTTTCAAAGCCTTGAAAATAAAACTGTTACACTAATAGTCAATAAATTTGGATCATTCTATACTGGGTGATATCTATGTAGATATTTGCCTAATATAGCCCCTACCTTTTTCAAAAATATGTTTTAAGCCAAAAATAGTATTAGTATATTCTTTTTCCAACGGGATAATAGTTTGAAATTCTCTCTGATCTTTGCAAATATTTTTAGAATCAGAGAGATACTAGTTTCCTTTTGAAACTCAAACTCTTTTAGTATTTATCCTCTTCTCTTCTCCTTCATTCCGTATCATTCGATCTCTCTCTTTTCATCTCCCTAACCCTAATGAGTACAAGAAGAGCCTCAGATCGAATCAAGATGGCTGGTGGTTCAAAACCTGTCTCCGAGAAGAAGAGAAAAGCAGCAGTGGAAGAGGTTCAAGAAGTCAGTGGAGACTCTAGCTCCAGAACTCCTAGTGCAGAAGCAGTTCTAGATCCTCCTCCACCAAACAAGAAGATCAAGAAGGCTACAACCTCCTCTTCTGAAAAGCAGAAGAAGCAGAAGGCCACTACAGAAAAGCAACCTGAAAAAGAGCCTACCAGCTCAAAGAAGGTGAAGAAGAAGGCAACTCAGGCAGAAAAAGGGAAAGGGAAGGTGACTGAAGAACAACCAGAAAGTCAGTTGGAGAAGGCATTGCAGATCTATTCTCAGGTATCAACAAAGAACACAGCTCCAGATGAGACATGGTCTGTCTCAAACATCTGAAAAGGTCAGTGGTTAGATGGTTTTGCTTCAAGAGCTATTGGTTTTTTTAGTTTGGTTAATAAGTATGTGTTGGAACACATGAAACTCAAGTGCATCTCTATGTTAAAGAAGAGATCTCTATGGTGTATGCTGAATCCTAGAGAAATTGCCTACCCTAGACTCACCGGACTCTTCTATCTGAACCTAACCCAAGTAAAGAGATCTGCACACTTGGTGATAAAATCTAAAGTTGCTGGAATTGTAATTGAACTAGATCACTCTGATTTCGCCACTGTGTTAGGTTGTCCAAAGAGGTATGACACCAGCAACCATCCACCAAAGTCAGAAACCTTGAAGCTAGCCAAAGAAGAATTCTTTCTTACAAATGTCTCAACCTCAACCAAACAGTTAACACACTCTGTATTAAATGTTGAAGCCAAAATTCTTCATACTATACTGGTGAGATGTGTCTTTCCTAGAGAGCACTCAAGAGAGTTGGTGACTGAGATAATATTGTACAACATGTACCTGATTATGCATGGCTATGAGATTGATCTCCCAAAACTTGTCATTGAAAACATGCTCTTCAGCCTAACCAGTAAAAGGATTCACCCTCTGCCTTATGCAAACCTCCTTACCATGTTCTTTGAGCACTTTGAGATCCCTTTTACTGGAGAAGAATCAGTCACATCTGATTTTGGGGAACTCAATGAGAATGCCTTTGAGAAAATTGGAGTTGTGAAAACCAAGGAGAAAGTTTGGAAACTTTACTCAGACCTTACTGAAGTAGAACTAGGTGCAAAGAAATTTTCTAAGCCCAAGACCTTGACTCCCACTTCAAGTCAGACCTCTCAGCCTACAGACAATCAAAGACTTGATGGGACAAGTCAAGTATATGGGACAAGTCAAAAATATATGGTGGAAAGTATATTCAGAAGCATGACATTGCTTGATGTTCCTGAGGAGCATGAAGGAACAAAGAAAGGAGAATCAGACAAGGATCTTCCTAGTGAGCATTCAGACCAGGAAGAAGCTACTCCAGTTTCAGATAAAGGGAAGCAGGCAGCAGAACAGACAGAAGATGAAGCTAATAGTCCTAATTCAGATGAGCTGCTGATCACTTTGAAGAAAAAGAAGAAATCTCCAAAGGCAGATGAAAAGGACAAGACTGGTGAGACAGCTATTGCAGAAGGGGATGTGGAAGAACAGGAAGAGCAGGAGAAGACTGATGAAGAAGACAATGAGAAAGAGGAAGGAGATTAGGAGGAAGATGAAGATCAAACCCCTTAATCTTGCCTATTCTTTCTTCCATATTCTCTCTACTTTATTTCTTTAAGTTTTCAAAATTTTCCAAACACTTGATCCAACATCTTCTATCTTTTTGATGAAAGTCAAAAAGGGGGGGGGGGAGAAAATACTAGGTTTCAGTTTAGGTTTTTAGATTTATTTGGTTTTATCTGCTGAACTATTTATGTGTTTTTGTTGGTATTTAATAAGTTGGATCTTTTTGGAATAACTGTGTTTTTAAATTGCAGACTAATCAGTTTATTTTGCAGAGACTAAGGATCAAACAGTATTTGGTTTTGTCTTTCATCAAGGGGGAGATTGAAAGCTCAGGTTGTTCAAGACTTGAAAGAGCTTGGCTATTTCAAGGCCTTGAAACAGCTTTCAAAGCCCTGAATCAGCTTCAGAGGCTTGAAAATAGTCTTGGCTATTTTCAAGGCCTTGAAACTGGATTCAGAGCCTTGAAACTGTTAAACCTGAAAGCATATTCTCAGGAGGAGTTTTTCTTCTAACTCTCTGATCTAATTTATTATCTCTCTTGCATATGTTTGATTACTTGTTGTTAGATGATGAAAGACAAATTGTTTAACATGTTTTGAATCGAGCTATATCAACGTTTGACCATGATAATGCAGGAATTAAATATTGTTTCTAAGTTTTGCACGATTGTTTCCTAAACTGGATTGATGCAGACTTGGAAACACTTGATGACTTTGATCCTATGATCAATCAGACGTGTTTGACAACTTCTCTTGATGGTTAAATTAAGGATTACAATAAAATCTCAGAAGATTACAATCATTCAACCGTTGGAGAAGATCTCAAGATAGTCAAACTCTGTTACCTACAAAATAGGAAGGTTGTTGCTGAAAATCTGGAAAGATTTGCAGAACTGTTTGAAGTATTTAAAGAGCTCAAATTCGAAGAAACAACAACACTATTCTCAACGGGAAAATACAGATAAAGCATTCTGGATTGACAAGCATCAAAGAAGTTCTTCATCTCTTCCAATCCATACACCGAAGTTCACTGCATTTCACTGCAGTTTTTTATTCTTAAGTGATCTTCTGTATATAGCTATATTGGTAGATCATTTTTGTATTACTTCTACTTACATTCTCAAGGATTATTCAAAGTGAACAATAGAGAATTCTTAGTTAATCAGTTAGCTAGAGCAGGTACTAGACAGGTTAGGGAAAACCACGAGCTGTAACAGAGTAAGGGAACGCTCTGTGCTAGAGTTCTAGGGATTAGCTTTTGATTAATGAGAATTGAGTTGAAAATCCTGCAGGGATCTAATCCCTGAGGTAGAGACGTAGGTCCAAGTGGACTGAACTCTATAAATCACTTGTCTTGTGTATTTTTAGCTCATCTACTTTCAGAGCTTTTACTGCATACAAAAACTGTTTATTTTTCAAGGGTTTGAACTTGTTGTCAAGGCCTTGAAAAAGGCATCTTGTTCTAAAAACTGTATGCTTCTCTTCAAACGCTTGAACCTGTGTTCAAGGCCTTGACTTACATTGTCTGCACTAGTTCTTTTACTTGTTAGCAAGTTTTGCAAAAAATTGGCATACTCTATTTAACCCCCTCCCTTCTAGAGTATCTTAGTTGCTTATCCATCTGCATACTCACACTTTCAGACCTCTTTTTAGGGGCTTGTTTCCTTGGAGCATTCTTTGCCTTAGTAATCGTCTGAACCTGATCACCCTCTGCCATGGCTATAGCGTCTTTCTCACCAGTTTCTTCATTTGATGGAAGATCTGCTAATGTCTCGGTAGTAGCGGCCAAAGCTTGAGGTTCACTATCATCCTCAACAAACTCCGAAGCTCTGAGAATGAAACTTGGTGGCTTGATAATCTGGAGGGGTTGAGCTTCAATGGGTTCACTAGGGATCGACACGAGTACCAAACAAGATGGAGCTGAGATTGGCGTAGGAAGTAAAGGGGTTGATGCCACAGCTGAGGGAGAAGAAGTCTTTATAGGTGCTAGGTTCTCAATGAAACGTGAGAGATCATCACCCTCTTCAGAGAAGTGGGGGTTGAGAGATGCAGAGAATGGTGAGTGACCGCCGGAGAGAGAACCCGTTGTCTCGTTGCAGGAGAGATCAAACTCATGAGGTGAAGAGTTTAGATTTGCAATGAGTGATTGCTCACGATGTTCAAAAGCAGATAGGGATGGAGGAGTAATAAAGGTAGGTTCATGAATTGCATCGTGAACTGAAGAGGTTGGGTGAGAAATCGAGGCGGGTCAGGGTTAATTGGAGGGAAAAAGACCTTGAAAATGTTTTCATATCTGAAGAAGATCCATTTAGGGGGGTGACCCGGATCAATAGGTTTAATGTAGGGACCTGGCATGAGAGGTTCATTGATGTTAACTCGTACCTTCACTCTAAATTCTTCCATATTGGCGAACCTCTTGAGACCCCACTCGACATGCAAGACCTCCCCTGCCACACTTCCAAGTTTTTTAGCTAGGTCATGGTAGAAGCCCTCCATAGGGATACCTGGCATCCTGATCCAGACATCCATTGAAGGGAAGTCCGGTTCTGAGATGGCGAAGTTGGGTGGCCTTTCTCTAACCACTAGGGTTTTGCCATGCAAGCCAATCACTCCATAATCAAGCAGTCTAGCTTTGTCTTCAACATTGAAGCAGTGGAAAAGGAAGCAATTTACTTTCTTTTCAACCCAAATTTTATCTCTCTTCTTCCAAACCTCATCCACTACTTACTGGATATAAACCGAAGAAGGTACCGAGCCCTTTGGTTTTTAGATGAATTTCCAATCAGACAGTTCTTCCATAGGGCTCTATAGACATGAAATGCGTGGGGGGGGGTATAAGTCCAACATGAAGCCTCTCCGATCAATTTTTTTAGTGACGGAGCTGTTAGAAGAAGAAGGAGGTGAAACAGATTGTGTATTCCAATAGTAGGCCATGGGTTAGGGTTAAAGGGGGGAGAGTTGGACAAGAAAGACAGAGATAATGAGCTAGAGTGCCAAATGGCAGTGGCGCCGAAAAGAGGAGGGTGGTGTTTCAAGAAATGGGATTAGTCAGGTGGGGAAGATGGGAGCTGCAGAAGGTTGATTGGTGGAGGGTGGTGGAAATGATGGAAATAATGAGAGTTTCTCGGTAAAGGAAGGAAATAAAAAGGGAGATATTGGAAGGAAGCAAAAAAATGCAGAGAAATCAAGCTCATTCATGAGCAACAAGGAACCTAGAGAGTCTAGAAAGAGAAACCCGTGGAGAGAAAAAATAGTTATTAGCTATATAAAGGAACTCTAGCTTGTTATTTTCTCAAGACAAGTCATTATTGAGAGAACATAACAAAGAAAGAGAGAGAGAAAAGAGCAAGAAGGTCGAAGCCTCCATGCCGTCGGCCTCCATAGGCGCCGACTTGGTGCTCCGTTTTGCGTGATCTCTTCCTTCCTTCTTCTGTTGTTAGCACTACACGTGGAGAATAATTCCCGTCAAAGATCCAGGGTGTGGATACTCGTAGAGACGAAGACACAATTCTTCGTAGTGATCACACAAACTAAGGTACACATGTTTTCTACCCTACTCATGTTATGATTGCTTGCCTGTGATCCTTGGAGGGGTTTGAGCATGATTAAATTTTTGTTATTCCGCTGCGTAACATGCACCAAAACCCTACAAGGAGATATTGAGACGACTATCAAGAATGACCGAGATGAAAAAGAGTGATCAGATCTCTTGTTTTTTCCACCGAAAAACCTGAATTCGAAAAGCTAGAAATCTCATGAAAGGTATTAAATATGCAAGTAAGACATGGTGACTGAAACTTTCGAGGTAGTGGGGAAACTATAACATATTTCCAGTATATTTTCTCTTCTACAAATCCTTTGATAGCCCAAATAAAGCCGCTTGACTATGGAGTGGAAGGAATCCTCAGGGGTGATAAGCGAAGTGTCTTGGAATAACCGTACGTTTCAAAGGAAGTGTCTAACGCCCTCTGGAGCCTTTCCCCACTAAAGGCTCCCAGTGATGACAGCTCCCCGTCCATGTTTTTGCAGAAATTTTGGCCTTTGGTTGGAGAAGAAGTCACTACGATTTTTCTACATATCATAAATGGAGAAGGATCAATCTCAAGATTCAATCATACCCTTACAAATTTAATTCCAAAGATAACACAGGTAGGCAAAGGTTGTGATTTCCGCCCAAATAGCTTGTGTACTAATATTTACATGTTAGTTACTCAAGTACTAGCTAACATATTAAAATCAGTATTCCCTTCGACTATATATTAGAATTAAAGCGCCTTTGTGCCGAACCAAATGATTACAGACAATGTGTTACCTGATTTTAATAAATTCACTTGATGAAGACACAATTCAATGGGAAGGAGGGCTTTGTAGCTTTGAAGTTTGATAGAAGCAAAGCATACGCCCGGGTTAAGCGGGGTTTCCTGTGGGCTGTTATGGGACGGATGGGATTCAGCCACATGTGAATAGAAGTAGCCATTGAATGCGTATCTATACCTACGTACAGTCCGTAGAGAGGACGAATCATACCTGAGAGACGCTTAAGACATGGGTGCCTGCTTCCCCTAATCTCTTTCTATTGGTGAGTGAAACCTTGTCCCGGTGGCTTACAGAAGCAGGGCCGAATTTATGCCTAGGCAGCTAAACTGCTTGCTTAGGGCACCACATGAGAGGGGCACCATTTTCTTGAAAACATAGGGGTATTATGGTACTTTTATAAGATTTGAATTTAGTTAATAGCATAAATATTGATTAATTAACGATCATTTTTCCCTTCCAAAATTATTAGTCCCTTGATAATATATATATATATATACATATATAAATAAATAAAAATATACTATCTTATTGCATCACGTTCTCTATCTCTCAACAACTATTACTTTTCTACCGTAGCAACTACGTGCTAGCTCTGTAGTAGAGCGTTTGAATTCTCGACTATCTGAAAAAACTCTTACATACCGTAAATGTATATCGTCCAAGATTAAATTGTAACATTGTCATGATTGTACCCTGAAAAAACACCGTTATAATTGTCATGCTTAATAACTTTTTGTCGGAGCTCAAAGAGGAGCCCAACCTCATAGATCCTCAAGGTCAAATTTTTAGCAACAAAATACTGTTTGTTTTATTAATATATTTCGAATACATTCATGAGTTCTATTCGACAAACTCTATTGAAGATTAATATTTGGCATCTGACGAACTTACCAAGATTTGTGTCCGAAGATCTAAATGGAAGTTTCTTCAATACTATATAAGCAAAAATGGGTTGATCAAACTCGAAGTACGTAAGAGGTTGGACTTGTTTATGTACAAACGAGCATTGTATCTCAATTTTGATGATTCATGAATTAATAACTCGAGTCGTTGTTTTAAATGCTAGAGTTGTATTTTAATTTTTTCAAATTGGTCTTAACGTCTACTGGTTGGATTCGTCAAGTTCCAGCGTTCATTTTGTATACTTGATGTTTAGGAAACAAGAATGTGAATATATGAAGAAGAAAAAAATACAACGATAATTTCTTAAATAGACTTTTAACGCAATTTATGAGTCATTGATCCATTGTCAATGTTTTGATATAGACAAAAAAAATGAGCCTCTTAATTTTTGTTTGCTTAGGGCATCCGAATGTCTAGAGCCGACCCTGTACAGAAGTAGTATCAGAATATTTAATTACTGGAATCAGAGCATCCCGGTATGGGCTAGTGATATTTCATATGTTTTCTGATGATTACAACCTACCGTTTACAAAAGCTACAAATGGAGTAATACAAAATTTATTAGATATTTTACAACAATATGAAATGGCCTCGCGACAGACACTCATTTAGTAAATGTCAATAGCTTTATTATCGAACAATGTTTCTGTTAGAAATTTGACTTGGATCAATTTAGGCAACAAAGAAGAAAATTCAAAAGCTTGACTTATGGAAACAACTCTTTTAGGAAGCAAGGTTGTTTCCTAGTCAACTAGGAAACAAAGTGACCGTGGGTTTCTTTGGCAGTATATATAGCCACCATTTGTTTTTGGTTTATACACACACAGACGGGTTGAAGAGTTAGTATTTTGAGAGCTTTTGTGTGTGTCTTCGGGTGGGTGCTTCGGGTTGCCGCCGTGGCCGTTGTGGCCACGGCGGCGTGTATTGTTATCGGGTTCTCTTCTCAATAAAATATCTGGTTTTGGTCGTGGATTAGCTAGCGGGTTCGTTACGAATTCGTTAGTGAACCACGTTAAATATCTGTCTCGTTCTTGTTTTTCTTTCGTCGTTCTTGCTCGAATACCCCCAGGTTATAACAAACTGGTAACAGAGCTCTGAAACAGGAGTCCTGTTACAACAAACTGGTATCAGAGCAAGGTCAGGGGATCACCAGTTTTAACAAACTGGTATCAGAGCCGGGGTTCCAAGATCAGGGTAGGGTTTCACGTTTTGGTGGGACTCAAAGTTAGGGTTTCGCGATTCAAGTGGAGCAGGCTATCGGGAGGTTGGGTTTCGAGATTCCGCCAAGAACGATGTCTGGTTTGGCGATCAAAATCGATCTGTTCGTGAGAGAGAAGCAGGTACACCCACCATCTGAAGTCCTGTGCACGAGGCTATCCGGGCTCCTGTTGGAGAAATCTGGCGCGCATCTGATTAGGCGTGCAAGGGATCTAGCAAATCCAGTACGCATTCGGTACTGGCGCGAATCTGGCGGTTCACGCGCATCTGGCGTTCTGGCGACTGACGTTCAGGCGCAATCTGGCTCCCGGCGTGGAGCATCTGGCGTGTGAATTGAATCTGGTTCTGGCTCATGCGTTGAAGGAACTCGTTGGAGTTGGAGCAACGACATGGAGCATCTGGCGCGTGAGATTTCTGGCACGCGCATCTGATTCTGGTTCTGGCGCGCATTATGCACGAGTTTGTTCTGGCGTGCATCTGGTTTTGCAGCGTGTACCATGACACGCACTGAGCTCGCATCTGGCGCGATCTGTTTATGGCGAGCATCTGGCGCCTCTGAGGCATACGTGGCGCATCGGGCATGACAATTTGGGCACTCGTCATCGGTGCATCTGGTCTGGATGACACTGGGCATTCTGTCATGGTGCATCTGTCTGGCGCAATTGGGCGCATCTTGAATACATTCGGTCCTGCTTTCTCAGTGAATGTATTCGAGTCTGGTTCTGGGTGGAGCACTTGTTTCTGTTTCAGGAAGTGCAACCACATCTGGCGCATTCGTTGCAGGAACGCATGGTAGTTGGAGCAACGATTTGGCGATTCGGGTTTCGCATACAGCTGCGGAATATCTGTCTGGGGAAGCGTGCTCGTTTCGGGTGTAAGGGAGACGCATCTGGTTCAGGTTTGAGAAGAGAAGCATCAGGTTCCGGTTTCGGGTTGCTGAGATGATTCAAGTCAAGGTGGAGATTTGTTAGAAATTTGACTTGGATCAATTTAGGAAACAAAGAAGAAAAGTCAAAAGCTTGACTTATGGAAACATCTCTTTTAGGAAGCAAGGTTGTTTCCTAGTCAACTAGGAAACAAATTGACCGTGGGTTTCTTTGGCAGTATATATAGCCACCATTTGTTTTTGGTTTATACACACACAGACGAGTTGAAGAATTAGTATTTTGAGAGCTTTTGTGTGTGTCTTCGGGTGGGTGCTTTGGGTTGCCGCCGTGGCCGTTGTGGCCACGGCGGCGTGTATTGTAATCGGTTCTCTTCTCAATAAAATATTTGGTTTTGGCCGTGGATTAGCTAGCGGGTTCGTTACGAATTCGTTAGTGAACCACGTTAAATATCTGTCTCGTTCTTGTTTTGCTTTCGTCGTTCTTGCTCGAATACCCCCAGGTCATAACAAACTGGTAACAGAGCTCTGAAACAGGAGTTCTGTTACAACAGTTTCCAATCTTGAAAAGCAGATGTTCAGTGGACTTTGTGTTGTCCCTTTGGTGCAAAATTACGACTGTTACCTTGACCTGCCAACCCCATTGATAAGAGAAAAAAAATGTTTCACTTTGCCGCATTTATTGGAATGAATTAACAGCAAGCTTAAGGGATGGAAACAAAAAATCATATTCTACAACAGGAAAAAAGAATTCCTCATTAAATCAATAGAACATGTTGGAAATTTTGGTGTGTATATAGGAATCAATAAACTTGAATAATCTCTGAGTCGTGTCGATCACTTTCCGATTAGAGTATTTCGGTGGTATACATGAAATTAATAATTGGATAAAACAAAGATTGCTCAAGAATGAATATTGTTTGCTATGGATTTTCTGACACAGTTTCTCCCTGTATTTTTGCATTTAACCAATAAAACTAACTTAAAGAGAGGGGACAGGCGGTTAATTGCATCGGTTATGACCGCCAACACAACGTTTAAAACTGTTGTGATTTCAGTCCGTTATATTCCAACGAAACAAAATCGGATACGTTTTTTTGTAAAGCAACTACCAGGGGCATTTCCCCTTGGACCCCACCGGGGGCGTTGCCCCCGACCCCCGCAGACGTCCGGAATTTTATTGTCCAAGACATTAATATAGTCGTGTACACGCGTGTACTCCACACCTCCTACTGTGTACAATGTATACGCCAATGTCTATTTTGATCGTCAGTGAATCCGATTACATAAAATAACCTATAGAACACTAAATTCACCAGCATAACATTCGATCCCTAAATACGCTATGTGTTGTTTTCTCTTACCGAACTGTGTTTGTAATGAGATAGATAAATCTACTAGACAATTTATGTGGCGTTCGGACCATGACAAGAAGGGAATAAACTAGTTAAGCTGGAACAAGCTTCAACAAAATAGAGAAGATGATGAAATTGGCACGAGGGACTTTCAAGCTTTGAACATAGATTTAGCCAAACAAACCTCGAAAAACAACGAATTTCAACAAAGATCCCAATATCCTAATGCAGAGTGTTCGGAACAAAAAATCAGAGACAGTGATATATTTATTATACTAAGAAATGGCACCTCTTATGTGTTTCTTAGCATTCTTGCCGGAAGGGAATTGATTAAAGAAGGATCGAGATGGATTATTGGTGATGGCACTAAGGTAAAGCTCTCTCAAGATAAATGAATTAATAGGCCTATCATATACAAAGATATTACAGACCATGACATAATAGATAATGCTCTAGTTGCATTATTAATTAACCCACAAATAAGAACTCGAAATGAAGAGATGTTCACAGTACTACTTTCTGAAACGCCCGAATGGGCTAAGAGTGTATTGGATCTTGATAATCCGGGCCTAGTAGCTCAATAATACTTTGGATTGCTTTCAAAAAGAAAAAGAAATTAACTAAAATCTATTGAATTTTAAAAAAATCTATTAGTTTTTTTGGATGTCACGGGCTTAGAAATACAATTTATATATCGATTTAATCATTAAGTGAGCATCTTTTGCATGATCTGTCTACTTTGGTATCAAACTCACAAACATTTCATTTTGCAACTGCTTTCGTCCTTTTCAGAAAAGGTTGAACTCCAGCTTTATGTTACGCACTCGTCTCTCTTTGGATAGTGGATTTGGTAAAATGCGGGATGTGAGTCAGCAATCAGAATATCTAATTGTCAACTGATCAGCTTAAAATTAATTCACCAGATTCATAAGTTTTACTAAGAACAAGGATCGAATTCACCCCCTATAAGGCGCCAACGTGACAACCACCCAACACAGTACCGTTTGAGCCCCGGAGCGGAACACTTTCTTAATGAGTGTAAAGGACTAAAGTGCATAAAGTATAAAACTAGAGTAGTAATACTTGAGAGCTTAGACTGTAATTAAACCCATAGTATGTAACAGCTATGGCTAACTAGTTCGTTACCGAGAATTAGTAAGATTTCTCTCCACTCGTTTCTCTTTATCTTCTCCTGATGGAATTGGGCTTTTGATTCATACCGCTATCCGAGCCACCGTACCTCGCTGCTAATCGCCGATTGGCTTACCGATTACCCTAATTCCATACCCAGAGCACTCAAATTTTGTTTCCATGGCAACACCAGCCGGGTTGAAATTTACAGGGTCCAATTTGATTAATCTTGGGCAAATCAATCTTGACACCAATTCCATCCCTCCTATGGTTTGCTCAGTTGATAACAATTCTCGAGCCAATTCACCTTTACTAAAGGAGGAATTAGGATTTGAACTTGGCCCAAAATTGCTTCTGACCTTAGCTGCTTGTTATTATTAACGTATAATGAAGCAACAATGTCCATAATGGTCTCGGTCCAAATTCTATGACTAAAGCCCAACCTTTCTTTATCATCTTTGGGCCACTTTATCCAGCTCAGCCCATTACTCTGATGTCATAATTGTACAGCCCAAACTCTAAGGACAGTGTAGTCACTTTCTTATTTGTTGCCTCTTAACCTATAACTAAAGCTCTTTTTGGTTCGCAGTAAAATATTTTACAAGGAAAAATTTTATACGCGTAATATATTTGGTGTGAACAAGTTTTCTCTGCAATTATTTTCTCGTGTTTGGTTAACACTTGCCAAAACAGTGGGCCGTGACGGCAGCGCCAGTGATGGGTGGGAGTGAAGGTGGGGGGCGGTGATGGGTCGTGGTGAAGGTAGGTGGTAGTGGTGGTTATTGGTGGTGGAGGTCTAAGTATAAGTTGTTGTGCTCCTTCACTCTCCTAAAAAAGGCTTATGAAATGTGTAAATCATTTTACATCATTTGAGGTAAAACATTTTACAGGAAAATATTTTACTTCCAACCAAACAGCACCAAAACACCAAAACACCAAATAAGGGAAAGCATTTTACAGGAAATGTTTTACCACCAACCAAACGGATCCTAAGTCTGGAATGTTCATTTCCGAACATTAGAATACCATCTCTATCCAACCGCTAGGTTCTCTTGTGGATTAGCCTCTTTGTACACACATTCAATATACTGGTTTCATTTTTCATTTGCTCTGTCTTCTCTCTTCATTCTCTGCAATTTCTCTCTCAATCTTTCATGGTATCATAACCTCTCCTGTGATGCTCTCTGACGTGCTTCAGTGGTGATCACACCAAACCCTCTCACTGCCCTCTCTAATATCCATAATCTCATGCCACAAAAGTCAGTTAGCACCATTTCTATTATGTGGAAGAATAAGTTGACTTTGATTATGAAAACCCAGACTCTATTTGAGTTTCTAGATGGTTCTTCGCCATGTCCAACGCAATTTCTGATCGCCGATGACGGATCTATTACAACCACGTTGATCCTACATACACCACATGGCACATCCAAGATCAAGGTCTTCTCACCTAATAAACGCCACTCTCTCTCAAGAAGCTTTATCCCAGTTATTGGTATTTCTGATTCCTGATTTGCTTAGCTTACTTTACAATCTCACTACGCCTCTCTTTCTCGTTCTACTATTTTACAGTCAAAGCCTGATCTTCAAAATACTAAGACACGCTCTGACTCTAGTGATGTTTACATGAAAAAAGATCAAACCCATCCGTTATAAACTCTTTGTTTGTTCTGTTATGTAGTTCTGAATAGAGGTGTTGTTGATTTTGCAGTAATTCTCTTATTGAAATTTATGCTTGTGATCCCAGAAATTACTAATATCGCATTTAGTGCAAATGTTGTCCTACACATGTTGAATGTTTGGTATAACACCATATGAAAAAGTTTAAAGGGGGAATTTGAAGAGAACACAAGGAAATTATAGTGGCCGGAGTGATGGTATTTGAAAGTTGGTAGAGAAGAGCAAGAATTTGAAAAGTAAAACTTTCATCCATACCCAGAGATCATTTTGGGTGGAGTATTGAATATATTCTTGATGGATGGAAATTTGTGATCTATAATGGTGGTTAGCAAACCATGGTCAATTAAAAATTATAACTAGGAGCCAAATTCTGAAGATGCTGAGAGGGATGGGCTAAGCCCAAAATAAAGCCACCTTGGCACAGGAGGTAATCCAGTCTCTGTGACTGGAGATCCCATGAAAGAGATTCAATGGGTAGAAACAATTCTCAATGAGTGACTGTAATTTCCAGCACTTGTTTATGGGAGAAGTCTAAGACTCTCGTCCCAGCCCTATGGCATTGTGATGTGATGGAAAAAAAATGACGTTAAGGATGAGTTTCAACCCTTAATGGATTAAAAAAATCATTATATCCACGCACATATAAATAAATTTTGTACATACTCCCTACGAGTCCCTAGTTTCTTATAAAAAAAATCTAGGGGCACGCATTAAGAAGAGCGTCCAAATGCCCAGTTTCCCCCTGTGACTCACCCAATTCCGCCGAGTGGAATTATTCAGGTGGCACACACACACACACAAACACACACTCTCTCTATCTTTTTTGTTTAAGACAAACATGAACATCATCTAGTTCATCACCATGAACACCACAAATAAGCAGAATCATCACAACATACGCAAAATCATCACAACAGAACAAAAGCAACCAGATCTGTATAGAAAAAATTTGAGAAACATCATCACCATAAACACAAAAAAAAATTGCAGATTCAACCATAACATATTCAAAAGACAACAAAAGCAGTCTATACACAGAATTTGAGATCTAAATAAAAAACTCAGCAATTTACAGAATAGAGAGGAGGAAGAGAAAAGAATAGGCCAAGAACAACTGAGAGAGGTTAGAGATTTTAACCATCGCGGCCATGACGAAGATGAAGTCATCTTCTTCGGTCGAAGCAGAAGAACTCTTACGATGGGAATGGAGAGTGGAAGAAAATCGGTCGGTTCCCCATCTACACCGATCTTCTTCGGCAAAGCTATCGCTGCCAACTGCTCCACCTTTTCCGAAAGATACGCCGCCGCCGTCACTCACCACCATCGTTGGATCAGATCGGTCGGTTCTCTCCCTACACCGATCTCTTCTCGTGTATGGCGGTGTCGGGCTTGAGGAGATCCTCCGCTGCAGAAGACGAAGAGAGACAGATAGATGGAGATGGGGAAAATGACGAGGGAGATGGGGATGGAGCGGTTGCCTTCCATCCGGCCACATATTGAGTGAAGAACACACATACGGAGGAATTTTTTGTGTGGTTAGGGTTAAGATGTATTTGTTGTTTGGATAAGGTGAGAGTTGGGTTTGGGTTATGTAAAATTTGGGTTAGGCAGATAAATTAGTTTGTTTTTTGTATACTAGTAATGGTCACGTGGGTTCATTAGTTTTTGTGATTTGAATGCTTTTAACCTGTCTGAAAATCTATGCAACTGCATTGTGATTACAAAACATAAAATGCCTTTTTATTTCTCTGACAAATAAAAATATGGTGTATGAAGATCGTCCTTCAAGTACAAGGCTAAATTCAATGCCTCTCCATTTGCAGGGAACCTAGGAGGATTTAGTAAAAAAACAAACTCTGGATCAAAATGTCTTTCTACTCAAAGTAGACAGTCGCCCAAGCTTGAGTCGTCCAACAGTAACACCTCTACAAAGAAAAAAGAAACCATGTTTCATAAAAGAGAATGTGAAAGCCAACTTAAAAGTATGCATGAGTTGAAATATCAATAATAATTTTACTTTCAATATTTATCAAATAGAAAATACTTGTTAGTAAATTATATGCACTCTTTGAAAATAGGCGAAACAAAGTTAAAACGAAAAAATGACAGAAAAGGGAAAACCGTTGGCGAGATGGTAAACCAAACAGTTGAGTGCCATTCAATAGTCAATCTAGAGAAAGAAGAGTTTCCAAATCATAATTCTCCTGGCAAGAGTGTGGGTAAACAGAAACAAAAGCAAGGTCAAGATGGAACTAAAGACAAGGCGTCAACAAGGAACAACATCAGTGCTGAACATCGACACATCAAATGCAAGAAACAAGGTAACTGCCAAAATAAACTTTCTAAAACATTGTGCCACTACTGAAATAACTATTCAAATTGTTTCTTAGAATCTTGAAACCACTACTGAAATAACTATTTAAATTGTTTATTAGAATCTTAAACCACGTTTTGAATTATTAACTATACTTTCAAATTGACCGTAACTTTGCAGGGTATGCTAAAATTCAAAATACTGGGAAAGCACGGTCAGAACTAATATTAAAATGCCCACAAGGACCATGCATCATATGCTTAACTACCTTCTTATATAAATCCGGATACTTTTTCGAACTGGATTTTCTGCAGAAACATATTTGTCAAATTGTTCGGCCGTCATGATCTTGAAGTTTATGTGTAGAATTATTAGCATGTGAACATGGGTAAGACCTCTTTTCTGAAACTCTATAACGTGAACATGAGCAGCAACTTCACCAAAAATGCATTTTTTGAATAGGTTGTCCTTTAAATCCTTCATTTTCGCACGAAACACCCTTGCGGTTAAGTCTGGTCTATCTTGAGGTACTTGACCCTCTTCCAATAGATCAATGATTTCTTTCCATTCGGGATTGCATGTCATGGTAATGAACATGTCGGGTTTTCCATAGCGCTGAACTAAAGGTATAGTATCAAGATACTTCCTGCGCATTGTTAGGATTCCAATACGTGAGAAACAAGAGAAAGAAAGAAAACAAAACAAAAAAAACAAGATCAAGAACACAAGCGATTTAACGTGGTTCACTAGTTTTGAGACTAGCTACATTCAAGGCCAACCCAAACCCAATTTATTGATGAGAGAAAGCCAACCCAATTCCAATCACACACCAAAAAAGTCTTGACCCTAGCATCGTTTTATACTAGTAGAAAACTTGGTGCCAAAGTTATGATCAAAACGAGTCCTAGACAAACTAGGAGTGTATCTATCCAATATTTTTGCCTAAACAAATAAGGAGACTACCAATTAAAGCTAACAAAGATGTCCAAGTACATTGTCATCCAAGTACAATGTACCTTGCTAGCTTCAATCGCAAAGTCATAGTAGGACTTTGCCACTTCAATGAATTGTGTTTGGATCACAATTCTAACAAATCTCCATAGCTTTTGTTTGGCAAATTTCAGCTTCAACATTTGAATCAAAACTAAACCCAACAAACCTCCCCCTTGATTCAAACCCCATAGCTACCGAACCAATTCTTCTCATCAACAAACCCAATCCGAGTGTATTCCCAATTTGCGGAATATGAACACACTCCCAATGCGTCCCAACAAACGCCTCTTCAATGCACCATGACTAATGCATAACCCAACGTTGCGCCAATGACACTTCGCAACAAAGTGTCTATCAAACGATGTCATGCCAATTTGCGCCGCCATCCGCATCAATACAAAAAACCAATAACCAAAGCGCGTCAATCCAAGATCCAATCGCGCCACCAACCAATTCGTGCACAATAACACGCCACCAATCCACGTGCCCAATAACACGCGCCTATGCTCCATGCCTGGAGCCCGAACCGCAAAGCAATGAACACGATTTCGTGTTTAGTGTGAAAGGAATATATGAGTAATTGGATCTCTCTGCACAACATTCACCAGTTTTCTAATGGATAAATATGAATTGAGATCAAACCAAGACCAAACAAAAACATGCCTCACAGAGAACAATAGCAGACATAATCGTAGAGAATCAGAAAAGAATGTATGAATATGTAGGGAGATTAAGTATCTCTTTGATCCGATGGTTGCAGCCACAAACCGTCTACAAAGTCAGAGTTCTGAAATAAAATCGATATACAAGTATCAGGTACATAAACAATGGCGAGAGAAGGGATTATTGAAACAATCGCTTACGATTTCATTAGTCTCTTCTTCGTAACTCAGGAAACACATCCATAGAGAGAGAAGGGATTGTCTAAGTAAATATGTCCGTGCTCTTCCCCAACTCTTGATGACTACAATCAAGAGTTTCGGAAGAGCACATACATATTTACTTAGATGAGTTAGAATATGATAGATCTATAGCTCCAAAATAGAGCCTAGGGTCCACAAGCTTAACAAAGCTGACCTCTCACGAAGACCCTGTGATGAATGAATGAAGGGCAGGAAGGATCTAACATGTTCAGATCAACAACATGAACTAAAGCGGAATATTCATGTGTTTACCTTGTCTTCCTTAGCTCCTTAATGCAGCGGATGATCGTTGTGTTGCTTGCTTTCACGCGCCTACTCCTTGATCTTGCTCCCACCAATCTAGTGTGAATCTCGAGGATGAACACTGATTTCCACACCACGTTCCACCTCCTTGGATGAAGTTGGAGAGAGACTAGGGTTCTCTACAACTAGTATGAATCTAGACAGAGTAACTTTTCTGTATGGAATAGCCAATATAATATGTAGGAGGCTGCCTCCTTATATAGGCAAAACTTCTCCTAAGTTTGCACATAAACCCCTAGGGTTTGAGCCTTAGCTACTAACCCCTCTAGTTTATGTATTAGTGCAACTAACCCCATAAGGTTATGTTAATTGCATTGGGCACCCCACATGGGCGCACCAATTGCTAACATCTCCCACTCGCACAGTGGGGTTGCACAATTCATCTAGTCTCCATCAATCTCCAACTTTCCATCATCTACAAAAGAGTATTGTGTGGCCGTGGCGTGTGACCGGTGAGAGTACCTGCATTTCGGGAGATCCGTACACCAAACTCGTATAGCCAGCATGGGAAGGCACCCTCTCGGGAGATCCACATACCAAACTCGTATAGCCAGCGCAGGAAGGCACCCTTAAAACATAAAACAATGATAATGCTCTCCGTAACTCTCGTATCCCCCAGATTCCTCCGATTGTCATCTCGTGGATCATGAGCACCTGCCTTGTCCCGAAGGCCATGCTCCAATGAGTCCACATCTCCTTTATATTTTCATATCCTACATGATCCCATAAGATCTTGCAGGTGGGCCCAATGAAAGATAATAAAGAGCGATGCAACGAGAATCTTTCCTTACATACATGTGTCACTCAGATTCGGCTCAGCTGCTTTCCCAGCAGTGTCCGGAAGGCCGAATCATCCATAGCCGTAAGGTGTCACGCCAAAGTAGCACCACCGACCCGTCTCCTCATGACACAGACGTAAGTACAAAGGGTATACTGTGTCGATCATCCTCATACGATCGACGAGGCTCACACGATGAGGAATCCCAGGGACTAATTCTACTCATCACCTCATGGTCACTCATAAGCGCGCATTATTCAAGGGGAAATATGCGCCATAGTGTTTAGACTCTGATGAGAGCGCATGTCTTATCCTTGCAAAAGGACCACTATGCAGATGTCTATCCGGTAGCCCTTATGGCCACCAGCCCGAGTGCTGCCATGTCACACGGTTGTGATCATTTATCAGATCTCGCATCTGGCTTCTTCTACACAGACTATACATGGTTCGGGGTAGCAACCATGTTCGATTGGCCATAACCGATCTCAGCTTGGAACTCATTTCCAATGCGACATTTGGATCCGTCTGACAGGCTCCTAGCACTACTGATAGACTTCAAGCTCTTATCATAGGCCATATGCTCATATGAAGAAGGCATCTCATATCATATCGCAGGCTTTCAGCGCTTATCTGGATTCTGTCTCATCTTCCGCCACACCCAGACATATCCAGGATATTGCGAAGGCGGTTGCTCGTGTGAGTGAGCCAACCTAATGTCTGCGTGACATGCTCTATGCTAGTACAGGAAATGTAACATATCATACATGTGTCAAAATAACATGCTGCTTAAAACAAATCCAATTAAAATCCAGTCAATCAATGTCTCGTGTGCTCATCAATCATATTGCTAGTTATCGACTACTAAGTCCCAATTTTTTAAAGCAACCCACAAAGACAATTCTTAAGTGGTTTAAGAATGGGATGAGCCAATGTTATGGCCCATAGTCGATCCACTCCAAGATTACTCTCTAGGTAGTTATTTCACCTTTTGTGAAATAGTACCCTTGACTATGTGTTTGTCTTTACCGCAGTGTTATAGCCATGTGCTAGCACTACTCATGGTAATCGGTTTGTCGATAGCTCATAAGCTTACAAGAAACCTTCTCAGTTAAACACATTTCTGCCCTATGGCAGAATAGCCAATCGTGCTTCGCTTCCATGGTCAATGGAGCGGTCTAATACGATCATGCAACACTTATATTGCATTTGCTCCATGCGAGTCTATCATCGAGCATGGGCGATAGCCTGAGTTGGATCCATGTGCATCTAGGTCCCCACCCTAGTTAGCATATAGGGCTAACTAGTCGAAGCATCATCTTCGATAGTCATGGCACGTGATCCATCATATAGAGTATCCTGGTTACAATCTTGTGTCTTAAATTGGAATATCCTGAAATCCAATTCTTCCGATTGCATGGCGTTCGCTAGGTCTGAGTATACACCATAGTGCATATAAGACTCATACTGCATCAGGCACTCTGGTCACTTGGTCATTCTTTTATGGTGTCTTTTAGGGCACATGCCTAGGCTCGTAAAGTCTTGCGCTGAGCTACGGGAGTACAATTACTCCTCAGGGGACTCGAACAATCCCTAAGCTCCACTAGCCAATAGTGTGTCATCGATTTTAAGTGACGTGATCATTAACTCTCTACTAGTGAGAGTGATTCACAGCGGTTTCCACTTGTTATCGTAAACATATAGTAAACGATCCCTGGTGAAATACCACTGTCCAGAGGACTAGCTAAGATCCCATATGGACTTAGCTTGCACACATTCTGTGCATTTGACCTTAGTCACCTCTAGGATTTCTCCATTGAGAAATTCAGTCATCACGTCTATCGAGAATGGATCCACAACTATTGATGCTATCAAGCGAATCAACGTAACCCTTACCACCCAAAACCTTGGGAAGGATACCTCGTTGAACCAACGCAAATTCGTCGGATCGACTCAAATTCGTCGATGTCTACTCTCAGAATGAGTGTAGACTTATTCGCTTCTACGCAAGTCATATGCCTTACCACGCTTCCGTCTGGGTCTCTGATTGACCTTGGAAATCCATTAATCTCCAATAGTCTTCCATCCAGTTGGAAATCCAACCTAGCCTTAAACTCGGTTGGCCCTTTATAGACTCTAATTTATCCTGTAAAGCTTACTATTCATTCTTCATAATTAGGGAACGATAAGGCCTAGGATGCTATCCTATCGTATATGCAAGGTGATCCTTAAGATCATCCCTTCGATCTCAAGTAGTCGATGGGGTATGCTCCTATGAGCAATTCCTTTGCATAGGAGGATCATCATTTGCTCTCATCCCTTATGGATGGGCACCCAGCTTGGAAAGTCACTCCCACTGTTCAAAGGATCCTTGAGGGACTAATTCCTCATAATCGATTTAATGAACGGGTATCTTCCAGCGGTATCCTCCATGCTCGTGAAGATTATAATCTCTACGAACATATCCCTTAATTATGGACATCTCCTATGAGAAATCATATATCTCGTGAATCCATTTTGTTACACTACCTATCGGCTGTTGCGTTTCAAATACGCAACCCCTAGAGTGCTCCGAATAGCATAAGAAGATACGTTACTCCATGAAGATACGTTTCTTCCACCTAGGGTCTAACTTTAAATTCCTTCTCATCAGGTGATGAATTATCCTAGGGCAATATCCTAGGTTCATCATTTTCATGCGTGGTGACCCTTATGGTCTTCCTTTCGATGTCAATTCATCGACGGGATATGCTCCAAAGAGCGCTACTACGCAAAGAGGGTTCCTCCACATAGTCATGATCTATGATGGGCCTGTTCACTAGGCAAGTTACTCCCACTGTCCTGAAGATCCGTAGGAACTATTTCCTGTTGATCATTCAGGGATGGGGTGTCATCCAGTGAAACCTTTGTTTTGTAGAGACTTATTTCTCAACGAACCTCTTCCTGACTTGAAATTTAGTTAGTACATAAGATGCCGATCCCCTTGGCCTAAGGTGACCTCATTCAGGTTGCCTTTTGGTCCACATCTCGTAGGGTGTAGTGGCTACGGACTTTGTGGACTTATGGTTGCGTATGTTGATAGTCGTTTAGCAAAGTGTCTCCTCCGAATAGGGAACTTGTACTTTGCACGCTCTATCATACATCAGACCATCTCTTACAGTAACCTATTCCTCTTTATCCTCTACAGCATATTGCTGGGGCGTGGGGATAGCCAACTGCCTTACTTTTCTCCATCACATAGCTCTTGCTAAGATAGATACTTCCAGTCTCATTCTGGCCAAGGACATATCCTATTATCCTGACGGTTTTCTACCTTTTGTAGAGACCTGTCTGAAGCACCCTTGTGCCTCAGACTTATGTGGCCCAAGCACACATAGTTGAGACGTGGACAATAATCTACGAATGTGATGGAACAGTAAGCACCATGTCTTAGCTTTAACAATTTAATGGAACACAACAACAGAATGAATAAGATATAAAGACTCATTAGTCCTTAATGCTCTACTGGATGGTTTGCGTTTCGCCTTTCTTGTCCGGCAAGAACCACACACAGGTAAGGGTACCTTGGGCAAAATCCAAGCAGGCCTGCCCTAGCTAGCCTGAACATCCTTTCCTGTCATTGTGTGTCTTAATGTAGCGCGCCACATATCAGAATCTTAAGTCATACTCTTAAGTTGACATCCAAGAATTCTGAGGCGTTACTCATGCTAGAATCTTAAGAACGCAAACACCATGACATAACCATATCCAAAGTTAAAACTGTGACCAAAACAAATTTTGGTGGCTACTCCCTCAAAGATAATCATATGGATCTTTAGACGAGAAGTTAGTGCCAGGTCTGGCCTTCTAGTCTTAGGAAAACATCCTTTTCCTCCTTTTCATTTGCCTGTCTTGAGATATTGGTCATGTACCAATACCTCGCCCTTATTCCCTTATCCTTGCCCCACCTGTTCCACGGTCCTAATACCGGGCTAGGGACTACATCTGCCTATCATACTTCATTCACAGTCTTTTAGCAATCATATATTGCTTAGACTTCAAAAGTATCTGAACTAGTATGCTTAGCAATCATATATTTCTTAGATCCTAGAACGGAGTGGTGTTTGGTCTCATCCAAACATCTTGACACTTCTCAAAGTGTGTCATATAACGTTTTCATGGCACTTTCATGAAACGTGGCAGAGATAGCAACAAATTGCTAATCGGATAACTTAAACATCTCATCATAAATGGCATGAATCTCAGAAGCTATAGTTGAGTACTAATCTCATAGACTACAGTCGAGTGCTAAAATTTTATGATAGTTGAAGGTGAGATTAGTAAAAGTTGTGAGATTTATGAGTCATTACTCACAACTTTTAATGAGGCAAATGGCTAAGGTGGATCCAAGATTCTTCTTTGGCTCATTCCTACAATCTTTGAATCTCAAAGTGGTCTTGAACTTGCTGATGAGGTCATTTCCCCACCTTGGCATAGCACGCTCTATGACATTTATCTTGACTGCCTCCCACTATTGGTTAGCCTAAAGATAATGTTCATGTGCTGCTGTGACAACTATTCATCACAGGTTCGACCATACTTGTAGGTATTGTTGACAAACTATGTCCAACAATTTGGTTACATAGTACGATGACTTGTCATATCGTTTATTGTCACTATTTAGCCTTTACAGTTTCGATTTAGACACGATTGATAGAGACATTGTGGAAGTTAATCACTAGCATTTACTTAGCTCCAAAGTAACATGTGACATCGATTAAAATTTAATAGTTCCTCACAAGGACTCCACCAAAACCTAGCGTATGTCCTAGGAATCAAATCTCATCACTTGTGATTTCCTATCAATTTCAATCATGTCATCATGTGAGCTCTTTTGTTTTAGTTCTTTAGCATGCGAGGTTAAACATATATATCCAATCACACGCAGTTATAACATAAAACAAGCATAAGCATAAATAAATATGCAATGGATGTGGCCCCTAAGGTGCACTCCCACTATTGAGAGCACTTCTTGAGCAAGTCTTGAACTCCATCTCATGCCATCTCGCCTACTTGAGGACTCCAAGCTTGAGGCTCCATTAGACCGTCCAATTGCTCCATGCACCTTGCGCCATAGCTTTTGGTTTGGCCACCTCTCTTGAAGCTTCAATCTTCAATCTCTACTAACTATCTTATTTCTAATAAGAAGTAACCTCATAGAGGCGAGTGGATGAGAAGAGAAGACACTAGAGTATAGAGAGGCACGACTCGCAGGCCGTATTTTGATTACATATTCAAAAACCAAAACCAAAACCAAAATATAAAACATCTATGCCACATCCATGCACCAAACACATCCATTCAACCCACAACAGCATGCATAACAATATAATAAACATACTGGAATTTTCTGGAAATTTCCGGAATTAAGCAATAATTACTGGAAATTAATAAGCAATAATCTAATCAACTAAAAAGATCGAAAATCGCTCCCTACCACTTAGGGTCTCACCACCTATGGCAAAACGTAGGGAAAATTGACCTAAGTCTCCAGAAAAAATTTGGGCTCAAAACAGTGTGTTTAAGGTCGTCAAACTGCCTCGGGAAGTGTGCTAAACACTAATTAATTAATCTGGAAATTACTAAAATTTTCCGTCGCTCCAAAAATTATGAAAAAATACCCACAAAATAGGAAATTTAATTTGGAGTCCCTAGGAAAAAACCGGACGAAAAATGACGGCGGGAGGAGGCCGCACGCGCCCTCACGCGCAGCCGCGCGTGGGCGCGTCCGCCTCCGCCACGCGCTGACATCGGCCCATGTGCCACGTCAGCATGCCACGTGGCATGCCACGTCAGCACATATGCTGACGTCAGCTGCCACGTCAGCCCGCCACGTCATCGCAACGTCAGCTGCCACGTCAGCTGACACGTGGCTGCCACGTCATCGCCACGTCATCTGCCACGTCAGCCCTAGGGCCACGTCAGCAGCCGCCGCCAGCCCTTGGGCGCGTGCGGCGCGTGGCGGCGCGTGGCCGCGCGTGGGGGCGGCGTCGGTGGCGCGTGAAGCCCACGCGCCGCCTTCCCGTGCTCCGTTCGCGACGAAAAAATTTTTGCCGTGATCGTCTCTTCGTCCTGATCCCGATTATGTGGTCAAAATCCAATTTTAACAAGTTTTTGAAAAACGTGTTCTAATTATTAGATCTAGCAGTCCAGATTAATACTGTTCCGAAACTTTGAAAATTCATAACTAATTCACCGTAAATCCAAAAAATATAAAATTTATATATCTGGAATCCTCGTGAAAAACCCTACCTAACCATATAGGTTTCGTCTACTGGTTATGAAATTTCAGAAACGCGATTTTTTAATACAGGTTCGGGAACGCATATCGAGGCACGAAAAGCAAGCCTATGGCTCTGATACCAATGAAGGGCAGGAAGGATCTAACATGTTCAGATCAACAACATGAACTAAAGCGGAATATTCATGTGTTTACCTTGTCTTCCTTAGCTCCTTAATGCAGCGGATGATCGTTGTGTTGCTTGCTTTCACGCGCCTACTCCTTGATCTTGCTCCCACCAATCTAGTGTGAATCTCGAGGACGAACACTGATTTCCACACCACGTTCCACCTCCTTGGATGAAGTTGGAGAGAGACTAGGGTTCTCTACAACTAGTATGAATCTAGACAGAGTAACTTTTCTGTATGGAATAGCCAATATAATATGTAGGAGGCTGCCTCCTTATATAGGCAAAACTTCTCCTAAGTTTGCACATAAACCCCTAGGGTTTGAGCCTTAGCTACTAACCCCTCTAGTTTATGTATTAGTGCAACTAACCCCATAAGGTTATGTTAATTGCATTGGGCACCCCACATGGGCGCACCAACTGCTAACAATGAACAACGCGAGGAAAAAAAGCTGAACAATTTGGTATATTTGGGATTTTTTTCTATTTGGGGTATTTTTACATTAGTTTTGTTTATGAGAGGTCTTTTTAGAATAAACCATCTTAGGAATCACTACTCAATCATTCACTCTTTTAAGATAGTTAAAGATTGGAAAAATTAATTTGGTTAGTTTATTAGTTGTGATTAATAGGTCCAATTAGAATTTAAGAGATGTTTTTTCATTAAGGGTAAGATGATATTTTTTTTTGTAGAATTTTCCATGTTTGGAAATTTTGAAAAACCAGAAGATACGTCCAAAAACCAAAAGTTTGAAGAATCTGGAGATACGGAGGGAGTATGCAATAGTTTGCACGGTTATGTCTGAACAATGAGATAAAATATATCTGAATCAAACTGTTTGTGCCATTATTTCGGTGCCTGTTCCAAACCATTCAAGCACTTCTTTTTTGTCTTACATAGATCTGACTTCACAGGGAATCTATTTTGGCATAGTGGATCTGCTTCCATAATTGAATCTTTCCTCTTTTATCATATTTTATAACTTCTGTGGTAGTATGTTGTTAGATGTTGCCGCCACTGTATTATAATTTTTGTTTCTTTCATTCCCGTTTTCCCCTTGATGTTCAGACTTCAGAAAGTCTTATGTGGTGCAGGCATATCTAAGCCTTGTTTTCACTTTTCGCCCCCAAACAGAAGCATGTATGAGCTCATTGTGGTAACATTAATTTTTTCTTAGTGGAAGAACCATCGATCGGAATTGTAAACATATGTCGAGTTAATGTTTGATGTAGACATTTGACACCAATTTTATTGGAAGTATGATCAGATTTAACAAATTATCGGCGTTTTAATGTATATTTTTTCTAAAAAAATAAAAAAAGATTAACATGCCAAGCTCAATAAAAGAAATTATACACCCTTGAGCTTTGTATGTTGAACTGAAAAACCCAAGTTGGCTGAGTAGTATTGACTTCAGAGGGAATCTATATTTGACATACATGTCTCCATAAATTATATGCCGTTTCCCCCTTTTGTTTCAATGAATTTGTAGGTTGCACACAGCCTCTATGCGATGAAAAGTCATTATCACCAATCATGCTTAGTCGTAATCACAGCGTAAACTAGTATTGAACTTGAGATGCTTCCCCATTTCTCTGGTTATGAATGTGTGGTTTAAACTTTTTACTTTTTAGAAGTGTAATAAGTCTAGCCGTTCAATAAGAAGATGGACATGGAAAGAAATTTTTCTGGTCATTTAGACTTCATTGTTAACTGCATACAAGATTCATTGTGAAACAGTCACATTGCAAATTCTACTTTCAACACCTCCTGATTGCAACTCCATTTATTTGACAAAGTTTCAGACAATGGCTTTGGAACTTTTAAAGGCACAAGCTACAGCATAACATTTCCATCTTCCAAAAAATGCTTAATACTTTCTCTAATTTGATGACCAAGTTCATGGAAAAATGCATGTTATGTCAAACCACCTCACGAACGAAGAACGAAATAAAAGAAGAACACGAGTATTTTACGTGGTTCGCTAGCAAAATATTTGCTAACTACCTCCACAGCGGAAAAACACTCTTTATTCACTTAAGAGGATCAATTACAATGTTTTTGCATACCTTGTAGAGAGACTACTAACTTCTTTATATAGTACCCTAGAGGAAACCCACAGGCCAAAGGTTTCCAAAACCAAATTGGAAACAAACTTGCTTCCCATAAGTTTCCATCTTTGATATGGAAACAATTCCTAACAATTTCTACCTCATAATTCCACCGCCTTTGACTAATTCAACACATTCAAGGCACCTCCTCAACAAATCTCCACCTTGACTTGAATTCTCTTGTCAACAGCAGCTGCTCCTCTTCTCGTAAACAAAGCTACGTCTTCTCCGCTCCCAATTGTCTCTCGTCACAGAGACTCACTGGACCCCCACCGGGTCCGACATGGCCCCTAAGGGCCTCATTGGCTCAAGATGTTGAGCAATTCCAGACAATGCTGGAACTTGCTCTCCGGAACCGGCTTGGTGAACATATCCGCGGGGTTGTCAGCAGTCCCCACCTTCATCACCTTGATCCTGCTCTCGTTTCTCAGAAAATGATACCTGACGTCGATATGCTTGGTCCTTTCATGATGAACCTGGTCCTTAGTCAAGCAAATTGCACTCAAGCTATCACAGTAGACTATCCCCTGATCTTGTAGTATCCCTAGATTATTGACCATTCCCTTAAGCCAAATTGCCTCCTTTGCTGCTTCCGTTAGAGCCATATACTCCGCCTCGTCTTCCAACTCACAACAGATGCTCCCAGAGCAAATACGTAGCCTGTCATTGATCTTCTACTGTCAATATCCCCTGCATAGTCCGCATCCGAGAAACCAGCTACCAAGAAGTTTTCACGTGACCCATAGCATAGGCCAATGTCTGACGTACCCTTAAGGTACTTGAATATGCGCTTCACCGCCTGCCAATGGTCCCTACCCGGATGAGCCATAAAACGACTAACCACACTAACAGTGAATGCTATGTCCGGTCGAGTGCAGACCATAGCATACATGAGACTTCCAACTGCGCTAGCATATGGAACCTTGGACATGTACTCCTTCTCCTCATCGGTCTAAACGGTGTACATTCATAGCTTGCTGTTAGTTGCCATAGGAGTATCTATAGCTTTAGCTGATAACATCCCGAATCTTGCCAAGATCTTCTTGATGTATCCCTACTGTGATATGAAAAGCTTCTTCTTCTTCTTCCTATCTCTATAGATCTCAACTCCCAATATCTTCCGAGCAGCTCCCAGATCCTTCATCTCGAATTCCGCACTGAGGGACCTCTTCAGTTCTCTATGTCCTTGATATTTCGAGTTGCAATCAAAATATCATCCACATATAGAACTAGGTAAATACGTGATCCACTATGCAACTCTTTGTGATACACGCAACAATCATACTCGCACTTGTGGTAACCAATCTTCAACATGAAGCTGTCAAACCTCTGGTACCATTGCCTCGGCGACTGCTTAAGTCCGTAGAGAGATCTCTTCAGCTTGCACACGTGGTTCTCTCTTCCGGGAACTTGGAACCCCTCCGGTTGGCTCATGTATATTTCCTCCTCCAACTCTCCGTGCAGGAAAGCTGTCTTGACATCCAATCGCTCAATCTCTAGATCGTGGTGTGCCACTAAAGCTAGTAACACACGGATAGAAGTATGTCTGACCACCGGTGAGAAGATCTCGTTGTAGTCAACTCCCTCTTTCTGACTGAACCCTCTTGCAACTAGCCTTGCCTTATACTTGACGCCCTCTCCAGATGCAGTTCCTTCCTTTCTTCTGAAAACCCACTTGCAACTGACTATCTTCCTTCCCGCAGGCAGTTTAACAAGCTCCCAAGTCGAGTTCTTGCTAAGAGACTCCATCTCTTCTCCCATCGCGGCAATCCATTGTGCTGACTCAGAACTAGATATAGCGGCCTTGTAGGAGGATGACTCGTCGTCTACCTCTTCCGCTATCTGTAATGCATATCCCACCATACCGTCATCTCTGTATCTTGCCGGAGGCTTGATGACTCTTCTTTGTCTTCCCACCGTAATACTCTGATGATCCGGTTCCTCTGGTAAAGACGCATCTTCACTATCAGACTCTTCTGCTTCTTCCTCTTCGGCTTCCGGTGGTGGTGTAGGGATTTCGGAATGCTTAGGATCAGTAGGATCCGACTCTCCCTCCACCTTCTTTTTTGCATCCCCAAGCTCCACCTCCACGGAGTTTTTCAACATATGAGACTCATCGAAGACTACACTTCTGCTAAGTATAATCTTGTTGTCTGCCCATATCTTGTATCCCTTCACACCTGTTCCGAAACCCGTGAATACTCCCTTCTTAGCTCTTGGTTCTAGTTTGCCATCATCAACGTGATAATAGGCAACACAACTAAAAACTCTCAAATCCGAGTAATCCACTACATTACCGGTCCAGACTTCCATAGGAATCTTGCATCCTATACCTGTGTGTGGGCTCCGATTTATGAGATAACATGCAATGGAAACTGCCTATCCCCAGAAACCTCTAGAAAGACCTGCATTCGAAAGCATGCACCTTGCTTTCGCTAAAAGTGTCTGATTCATTCTCTCGGCTACACCGTTCTGCTGCGGTGTGTGCCGAACGGTGCGATGGCGTGCTATTCCCTGATCTTTGCAGAATCCATCAAACTCTGATGAACAAAACTCTAAGCCTTTGTCCGTGCGCAGCCTCTTCACCTTCTTTCCCACCTGATTATCTACCAGTGTCTTCCACTCCTTGAATCTTGCGAAGGCTTCACTCTTGTGCTTCATCACGAATATCCAAGTCATTCTGGAGTAATCGTCTATGATGCTCAAAAAATACCTGTACCCGCCAATCGCCTCAACTCTAGATGGACCCCAGCAATCTGAATGGATATAATCAAGAGTACCTTTCGTTCTATGAACCGCCTTAGGGAACTTGCTACGCTTTAGCTTCCCATACACGCAGTGCTCACCAAACCCTAGGCTCTTGGGCGCATGCCCGGTGAGATAGCCTTTCATGTGAAGTTCCTGCATTCCACGTTCACTCATATGACCGAGCCTCATATTCCACAGCTTGGTTAGATAAGCTTCCTTAATCTCGGCTGAGACAACTCCAGCAGAACCTGTGATCGTCGAACCTTGCAACATGTACAAAGTCCCATTCTTGACTCCCGTGAGAATCACCTTAGAACCCTTGCAGACTTGTAGATCTCCACCTTCACCTTTGAAACTGTATCCCTTGGTGTCGAGTAGACTCAAGGAGATCATATTCTTCTTAATATGTGCTACATGCCTGACTTGCTCTAAAGTACATAACTTCCCTTCATTCTTCTTCAATCTAACTGAGCCGCTCACAATCACCTTACACATGGCTCCGTTTTCCATGTAGACAGACCCTCCATCCATTTGGTCGTACGTCGAGAATAGCTCCCTGTTAGAGCAAATATGATAGGAAGCTCCGGAATCAAGGACCCACGCATCCTGAGAGTGCGTGACAACATCCGCCATTAGACGAGTTACCTTGTTCTGCTATGGCTGCGGATCCATTCTGCCCCTGTTGACCTCGTTTCGAGCAATCTCTTTTCCAGTGCCCCTTTTCCTCGCAAAAGGCACATACATCCTTGGGTAACTTAGAACCTCAGAATTGCTTCTTCTTGTTCTTCTTAACCTTCTTGCTTCCTCCCGTTGCCATCAGTCCGGAAGCATGGTCGTCTGTACCTATGCCTACACCCTTATGGCGCAGTTCCCTAGCATGGAGCGCCGATCTCACCTCCTCTAGGGATAAGTCGTCCTTGTTCACAATGAACGACTGCACGAAGTTCTCATATGATGGAGGTAACGAGATCAATAACAAAAGTGCAGCATCCTCATCCTCCACCTTCTCGCCAATATTACGCAAATCTAACAGAATTGTGTTCAATTGATCAAGATGGTCCTTGAGAGCCGTACCTTCGAGCATCCGCAGGGTGAAGAGCCTTTGCTTTAGCATCAACTTGCTAGTGAGACTCTTCGACATGTAGAGACTCTCCAACTTGAGCCAGAGCTTCGCTGCTTCCTTCTGATCTGCGATCTCGATGATCACGTCATCCGATAAGCACAGCATAATCGTTGCGTGTGCCTTCTCCTCCATCGCCTTGAACTCCGCTGATGCAACATTCATGCCTCCCTTGTCCGCGGTCAAAGGTGCCCGCAAGCCTTGCGATTTGAGCAAAGCCTCCATCTTTATCTTCCACAGACTGAAGCTGTTCCCTCCTGTGAACCTGTCGATCTTCAACATCGATCCGGACATCGTTCTTGGTGGATCTTGAACTCTAGTCGCGTGCTCCACCTAGATCGCAAAACCCTAGCTTTGATTTCACCAAGTTGTGAAACCCTAGCTTTGCTCCGCCTTGATCTTGATCTTGAAACACCGTCAACCTTGGCTCTGATACCTGTTTGTTATGTCAAACCACCTCACGAACGAAGAACGAATAAAAGAAGAACACGAGTATTTTACGTGGTTCGCTAGCAAAATATTTGCTAACTACCTCCACGGCGGAAAAGCACTATTTATTCACTTAAGAGGAACAATTACAATGTTTTTGCATATCTAGTAGAGAGACTACTAGCTTCTTTATATGATACCCTAGAGGAAACTCACATGCCAAAGGTTTCTAAAACCAAATTAGAAACAGACTTGCTGCCCATAAGTTTCCATCTTTGATATGGAAACAATTCCTAACAATTACTACCTCATTATTCCACCGCCTTTGACTAATTCAACACATTCAAGGCACCTCCTCAACAATGCATAACACCAGCAGTCACTGCTTGAGCAAGCTACAGGGAAAGCAAATTTCAAGCAATTGCTTTGATGGGAGATCGTATTTAACAAAGTCTCTAACTTGTTAGTTGTTTCATTAGCATGTCATCTTTTCTTTATCCTATTAGCACAGTCTTGTCCCATTAGCAGAAACAATGGCTGGTATATCTCCCTAGAATCAATAACATGCAAAGACATAAAAACATCTGGAATTATATATACGTCTAGTGGGTGAAGGTTAAACAAACATAACAACTGAAATCAATCCAATATAAATACTATGGCGACGCTTCAGTTAGTATTGCACATTTAGCTATAATGGCAGCCATCTTCGATCTGTGGTCTGCATGGCTTTTTGGAGTTGTACCACTTATCGGGTGGCTAGTGTGGCGTTGGAATGAGCTTCGTTACGCTCTCCCTCAAAAGCTAAGATGTTATGGTACAGGAGTCAAGCTCCCTCCTGGTGATATGGGTTTGCCATTCTTTGGAGAGATGCTTACCTTCCTTTGGTACTTCAAGATCATCCGCCGCCCTGATGATTTCATTAATGCTAAGCGCCAAACGTAAGTAATGAGTTGAAAACATCCCATTGAGTTTCATATGTGTTCATTCGTTCTACTAATGGGAGTTTTTTTCCTTTATGTTTCGCGTGATTAGGTATGGCGACGGCGGAGTAGGATTATACAGGACCCACCTGTTGAGATCGCCGTCCATCATAGCATGCTTACCATCCACCAACAGATTTGTGTTCCAATCATCCGATGATTTCATGCTATATTGGCCTACAGCTGAAATTGTTGGGACTAATTCTTTGGTTGCAGTTCAAGGGCCAACACATACTAGGCTCAGGAGTTTTGTCTCCAGAGCCATCAACCAGCCTGCTGCTCTGCGGCGTATTGCCGTCATGGTCCAGCCAGGTGTGAGGACTGCGATTGAATCGTGGGCTTACGAAGGAAGAATCATCGCCATGAATGAAGTAAAAAAGGTCAGCGCTTTTTTCTATTAAAGTGTTGTGGAATCCTGGAGCAGGAGTGGAGACACTGCTGTTAAATTTCTCGGTGTTTTTTGGATGAGTGGTCTCAAAATAAAATGTGTCCTAGCATGTATTAAAATCATTATTGACCATGGAGATGGAAATAAGCAAGGAATAAGGATCCGGTTGATTGGCGGTAAAACATTTTCCTGTAAAATGGTTTCCCTTGTTTTGGTTCTGTTTGGTTGGAGGTAAAATAATTTCATGTACAATGTTTTCCCTCAAATAATGTAACATGATTTACGCCTTTCAAATTCGTGAGCCATTTTCTGGAGAGTGAAGGAGCACAACCACAACTCATACTAACACCTTCACCACCAATAACCACCACTACCACCTACCTCCACCACGACCCATCACCGTCACCCACCTTCACCGCAACCCATCCCTGCCAGTGCCGTCATTGCAGAGAAAACTTTTTCACACAAAATATTTTACACGTAGAATAGTTTCCCTTGTAAAACATTTTACTGTGAACCAAACAGAGCCTAAGTGTAACTTAATGTGAATTACAGGAAAATAGGTCAGAATATTTGTTATTCCCCCAGCTTGTGATTTAATTTCATATTTTTCGCAGGTGACATTTCAGAACATTGGCAAGTTTTTTGCGAGCTCGGAGCCAGGTCCCACATTGGATACCCTTGATGAGTTATTTACCGGGCTGCTTGATGGTGTTCGAGCCACTCCTATCAACTTGCCCGGAACAGCTTACCACAAAGCTCTCCAGGTGAAGTGTACCAAAGCTCTTTCTCAGTCCAAACTTGCCTTCATTTTCATTTCCAATCTAGTGCCAACTGAAACAGAAGCATGTCATGTCTTGATTTACAGTGTCGTAGAGCAGCTGTGGCTATCTTTTGTGAGGAGTTGGAAAGGAGGAAAAAGAATCCTGATGAATCAATGCACAAAGGCGATATCTTGAATGGTTTAATGCAGATTAAGGATGATGAAGGTAAGCAATTGTCTGATGTTGAGGTCATTGACAACATTGTCAGCCTAATTGTTGCAGGCTACATGTCGACTGCTAATTCAATCACTTGGGCTATATATTATCTTGCCAAGTATCCCGATGTGCTCCAAAAAGTTCGAGTAAGCTCAGTAGCATAGTTGTTTTCTTTTCCTATTTGTTTCTTGTGTTTCTTTGTTTCCTTTTCCTGACCCCGGGGTATTTTAATTGCAGGATGAGAACATGCTTGTAAGCAAAAAGAACGGGGAGCTCCTTACAAGTGAAGATATCTCAAAGTTGAAGTACACAAACAAGGTGTGGTACTGATAATATCTAACTATTGTTATATTGTTAATATTTATTCCAATATGGAGGACAACGTACGTGTTGCCAATACACAGTTCCTCAAATACTTTGTATTGGATCCGTAGTTGGTAGTTGAGTAAGTGACATTTGGAATGTAGGTGGTTGAAGAGGCAATAAGGTTAGCCAATGTTGCGGCGATTGTCTTCAGAACTGCTGCCAAAGACGTTAATTACAAAGGCATGATACGAAATCTTCAACATTATTATGATTTGCCATTCACAGTTTTTGATACTGTATCTGGCTTTGTTCCTATTGTTGCAGGTTACAGAATTCCAAAAGGCTGGAATGTAATTCTTTGGATTAGATACATCCATACAAATCCAGAAAATTATCCGGATCCAATGTGTTTTAACCCAGACAGATGGGATGTTAGTAACAAAATTCATATTTCATTTCAATTTGTTCAACCATATAGTTAGTTACTTTTCTTCTCGTCTCATATTATAATGTGTGGATCGATTGTGTATACAGGCACCTGCAAAGCCTGGAATGTACCGAGTATTTGGTGGGGGACCAAGACTTTGCCCTGGGAACATGCTTGCTCGGTTGCAAGTTGCTATTTTTCTTCACTACTTGGCTGTAGGATACAAGTAAGTCGTTTCTTCACTACTTGCAATGGTATGTTTTGATTATTTTGGAATTTAAGTTATTAGTAATTGTTTTTAATGCTATTTTTATTAGGTGGGAACTTATAAATCCAAATGCAGAGATTTCTTATCTTCCAAATCCGAAATCAGTTGACGGGGTTGAGATCTCCATCAGCAAACTTGGTGCAGAGAAATGAAGCAGCTATTTATTAATCAAGTTGTCAAGCTAGTTAAATATTTTATGATTGCAGTTGGTCCTGAAATAATTGTGTACGAGAATGGAAAATTCGTAATTGGTGAAGTAATTTTGATGGCTCACCTGCTCCAGTCAACCGAATCCTTTGATGCACGAGTTGTACGTGCAGTTTCTTTCAATATGAGACATGCACTATGTCTTCCCTTATACGTATAGGAGACATCAATTTGGATGATTGTAATGGAGTTTCTACTCGTAGACATGCTGTACCTTCCGGTCTTTCATAAAAATTAGAAAAGATCAGATAGTGTTCTACTTTTGGGTATCAGCTCAACAAGCTTTGCCATTATTCTTTTGCGACTACTATTTCTAAACAACCTCCCAAATGAAGCTCAGATAGGATGATCGATCATCCTCCTTTGAACCAGAATTGTTGGCTCGATTAGAAAGATACAAAGCAAGCCTAATTTTTCCTTGTTAATTAAATTTTAAGTTTTGCAAAGGGCAGAGGAA
Source organism: Linanthus parryae (assembly GCA_023055425.1). NCBI lineage: Eukaryota > Viridiplantae > Streptophyta > Magnoliopsida > Ericales > Polemoniaceae > Linanthus > Linanthus parryae. The sequence continues at coordinate 97,577,426 of JALGPY010000004.1, read as the reverse complement.
TTTTGGTAAGTTAAACTAATACTTGAAAAACAAAGATTTTCCATTGAAATTTTCTCTCTCCCGCTCAACCCATTATTGTATGATGTGGTGCCTGGACGTTAAAGGTATACGTACCACGTGCATTTTACTCGAAAGGAACCTAACAATTGTACATGTCTGACTTTCGACATTGTGCAAAAGTGTGTGTATCTTTTTTTTTTTTTTTTTTTTTTTTTTTTTTTTGAAAAATGATCACTAATATCAACTTGCAGTATTGGTTCGCTGACACTTTAAGTACACTTCAGTATGAGTTTTCTCACTAAATATTTCTGCACTTTCTAAAAAATTGACAATCACGTCAAATGGACTTACACAGTATGTGGTTCACAAGTTCCATTTGATATGTGAGTAGAACTTAGTCTTTCATATGTAAAAAGAGGGAATCATTCTTCTTCTTTCTTCTCTTTTTGATGAAGGAAGAATTTTGGCAGTTTCAGAAAAGTTGTTTCGGTCCATGCGCAGAATCAGGAGCAGAATTGAAGGATTGATGAACCGGGGCAAACCATACATGAATCTGACCAAAAAAACGACGTTCTAAAGATAATCTCTTTTGCCAAATTCGGCTGTTTAGGTCACAAAATCATCAAATTTGCTATTTTTAGTAATAATCTCTTTGTTAATTAGGTGATCAATTTAAACCCGATTTGGGTCAATCTTTTGCCAGCATGCTTTTATTTATTAGGACTTTAATTTAGAATATTTTCTGAGATTTTGCTATTTTTGGCAAAATTCATGTTTTTGGCTATTTAAGTCTGGCTTGTTGACTTATTTCATTTGATTATTGAATATTGAGTTTATTTCAAAAAACGTTGTGTTATCTATGAATCCTATGGAGGTTTTAATGATTTTCCTTTCTGTTCGTTGCTTCTTGCTGCTCCCATAAAACGCCTTAATTAAATTCGGCGTCACTTTTCAACTCTCTCTCTATCTCACCAAGATACCCACCACGAACCCTTCTTTCTCTATCTCAGTTTGTCCCACTCTGTATCGTCTCTTCATCTCTCTCCCCCTATCTGTTCTCTCTCACTCCCTCTCTGCCTAGAAGCCCACCAAACCCTCGGACCACCCAGAAACCCGGAACCCTCCTCAGCCACCACGAATCCATCTTTCTCTCTCCATGTCAATAAGTTCGTGTCTCTCCCGTCCCTCTCTATTCGTCTCTCCCTCTCTCTCTCTCTCTCTCCCTCTCTCTCGCTCTCTCTCTCTCTCTCTCTCTCTCTCTCTCTCTTTATTTATGCCTCTCACTGCATGTTTGGTTCAAGATAAATATCGCAGTTGAGATTAAAATCTGCCAAAAAATTTATTCTCGTTTGTTTTGTAGATTTTTTGAGTCAGATTTTAATTTAAATTGGCTAATAATCTGCAGAATATATAATCTCCAATTTTGGAGATTTTTTAGGTTTACGTATGAAATACCATACTCTCTCATCTCGTTTATGTATGAATTGTTAATTTGTGCAAACTCATGACATCTTAGATGTATGATAAGTTCAAATAAAGACATTTATTGTAAATTTGGTAGTAAAATCTAAGGTATTGCCAAACACAATTAAATTTTAGTCCCGAATTTTCAGCGCAGGCCAAACAGTTTTCAGATTATAATTTCAGCAAGCTTATTCACCCCAGATTATTTTTATCATATTATTGAGATTTTAAGCAGGAACCAAACAGGCTCTCAACCTCTCCCTCTTTTTTCATCTCTCACTTTGATTGCTCACATTTGCAGATCTTCAACTTTTTCTCCCAATTTTTTCAGTTTCTTAGTTGAGGTTGTTGAACATTCTCAGATTCGGGGTACCTTATTTATGGGTTTCAATCGGGTTCAAGGCAATGTTTGTGTTTAGTGGTGATTGGTTCAATGTTGGTGGAAGAGGAAGTGGTGGTGGTTGTGTGGGAAATTGGTGATGGTTGTTGGTTGTGGAGGTGGAGGAGGTGGTGGCCGTGTGGATGTGGTTGTGTAGGTGTGGTTGTGTTGGTGTTGGTGGCTATGTAGGTAGCTGCGACAGTGGTGGCGGTGTGGTGTGGTGTCATTGGCGACGGTGGTCTGGTATCTATGGGGGTAAGGTCTGGTGTTCGTGGAGGGTTGATGTGGCATATGTGTTGGCATTAGAAGATGAAGATGGTGGTTGAGGCTGTTGGTGGTGAGTAGTAGTGAAATGACAACTCTGCCCTCATTTATACGGACATGGATAACACCAAGCCCTATCCAGCTAACGGTGTTTCAATTTGACCGAATTTTGATTTTTTTACAAGTTGCAAGAATGTAGAAGACAAAATTCATACGGCATGTATTATAGTGTCAGCCAATCAATACTACAAGGAGTTATATGTCAAAAGTTATTATTTAAATATAAGGATTTAAACTAAATACCCATATGCAAATGTTTAAGTTTGTGGTCTCATATCTGAATAGTATGACTTCCTCTTATGTGAAGCATTTCAGAGCTGCTCCCGGTTTTGTGAACCGCCAAATGGACATACCGAAAATTGACTCCAAAGTCGTCCCTATATTAGGTTTTCCAACACATATAGTAATGAGACTAATGACAATCAAATAAGAGAAATGATAGGGATCCCACAAATATCTCCCACTCATCTTCCATGCACATGTAAAAATGGCAACGTGAATACTCATTTGGCATGATTACATCTCTTTGAAAGGAATGTGGGAGATGGGTGGAAGATATTGGTGAGTTCCCTAGCATTTCTCATCATATAATGGTCAATCTGCTAGTTTGATGAAGAAGGGATTGAAAACCTTCTTGCACTTAATTATGACCTTGTTCAAATTAATTCCTCGTGTCTCCAAAAGAAACACTTGAACTCTTAACAGCTTTTAGGCTTAACTAGTTATAAGCATGTGCGTTGCATGTGATATTTAATTTTTTTTTGATACTTCGGAATTGAAAAGTTCAGAAATTGGGAAGATAAAAACAAGTTATAAGTATTGCAATATTTTAAAATCGATGAATAATTTGTTTTCATCATTTAATACTAAACTCTGCAAATAAGTGAAAAATGCAGTCCGTGCAAATTAATATTGACATATAAATGATTTCCTTAACATTTATATGCCCCTCAACAGTGCAAATAGACCTGGAGAACGTCTCTGATAATAGTTGTCTCGCTTTCCACTTAAGTTAGATAATGACGTCTCCTTAGGTCTTGCTAAGCCGTCAATATATGGTGTAGTCTAAAAAATGAAATCCAAGTTCTCCAAAGAAGACAACACATATTGAAAGAAAATGAGGTAGAGAGAGTGGGCAAGATTGAGTGAAAAAGTTAGAGACTATTGACTCCCTTTTATAATAGTGAACGTGCCCGTTAGAAAAGACAGAAATTATGGAGTTATAATATGGGAAGAGCTTAGAGAACGATGAAAACAATGAAACAAGAACAAAAGAACACACACGACATATAGTGGTTCACTAGCGATGAGCTAGCTACCTCCACGACCTGAAAAACCCTGATTTTATTGAGAGAAACCCACAATCACAACCCACACAATGAAAGCACGACCTATAGCCTTTATATAGGCCTACTATACAGCTTGTGCCCAAACAAATACCATTAACCGAGCTAACGAAAAAGGAAATCACTTTCTGGCCGCCACCAGGATATGTTCATACGAACACTCGATGTGCTCGCACGATTAGTGTTCATGCGAACACATCTTGTGTTTGGACGAACAAACTGCTTCTCCCTAGTTTGTTTCCTTCGTCTTGCTCCTCCGTTTGGTCTGTTTCTTTGCCCCGCTTTGTCATCAATCCATAGCCAAGCCCATTACATTCAAGGCACCTTGATTCTCCAACAAAGCTCCACCATTCCTTGAATCCTCTCGTCCGCTTGCGCTTAAATTCGCCGCTTTTCTTCAATAGCCTTAATACGACAAGTTGCTCCAACTTTGCCAAGTTCCTGCAAAGTGTTCCCCCAGCGATGCTCCAACTCCCGTCGAGCTCCTGAAATTGAACCCTATTGATGCTCCAAATAGGGCCCGAGTTCTTGCAATCGAAACCCCTGTTTGTTGTTCCAACTCCCACCGAGTTCCTACAACAAATTCGTTTTTTGTTCTGACTCCCACCGAGTCCATACAACAAACCCCACAATACGTGTCCCCTTCATGTTCCATGTCTCTCACCATAGAATCCCCTATTCCACCATCCACCTGCTAATCAAGAGAACGAATTCCCCCTTGCCCGCCAACGGGGACTAAAGAACGAAGTCATCCGTCGCGCCTGCAGCCATGTCTGCAAACGCCTTCCCCTTCAAACACTCCCTCTTACAGTGAAAATTCCCTTTACACAGTGCACAGACGTCGTTTGGCAACTTAGAACCCTTGTTCCTCTTTTTGCCATAACCCCCATTGGATTCCACGAATGCACCCGAGCCCAAACCATCCGCACCCCCATATGCAGCGCCCTTTGGCCGCATCTTCCTTGTGTGAAGAGCTGATCGTACCTCCTCCAACGTGAGAGTCTCCTTTCCAGCACAAGCACTCTGCAGGAACCCCGGTGGTAGAGACACCAACAAAATTAGCGCGGCATCTTCATCACTTATCTTCTCATTACTGTTTCACAACTCAAGCAAAATAGTATTAAGACGATCCAAGTGATCTCTTAGACCCATGTGTAGACCAAATATTTCTTCTTTAACATCAACTTGTTGGTGAGCGGCTTCTTTTTGTTGAGGCTCTCCAACTTGCTCCAGCGTTTCTCAGCCGTCTCTTGATCTGCAACCTTCGTGATCACGTCGTCCTCTAAACACAACATGATCGTTGAGTGTGCTCTTTCCTCCAACGTCTTGTACTCTTTGGTAGTTGTAGAAGCCCCATCTTTATCTTCCGCCAATGGAAACCACATGCCTTGATGATTCAACAAAGCATGTACCTTGGTATTGCATAAGCTGGAGCTGTTTCTCCCCGTGGACTTGTCGATCTTGGCCATCCCCCTGGTCATCTTCCCTGCATCTCTTTTTCCAGATCCGTAACCCCCGAACGCGTGCTCCAACCTAGCCCTATAGATCCACCTTGATCTTGGAACACTACAACCTAAGCTCTGATACCACTTTATTATGATTTGGGCAGAGCTTAGAGAACAATGAAAACGATGAAAAAAGAACACAAGAGCACACATGATATAACATGGTTCACTAGCGATGAGCTAGCTATCTCCACGACCCGAAACACCCCAGTTTTCTTGAGAGAAACCCACGAATACAACCCACATAATGTAAAGCACAACCTATAGCCTTTATATAGGCCTACTATATAGCTTGTGCCCAAATAAATTCCATAAACCGAGCTAACGAACAAGGAAATACCTTTATGGCCACCTCAAGGATCTGTTCGTACGAACACTCGTTGTGTTCGCAAGAACAAACTGCTTCTCTCCGGTTTGTTTCCATTGCCTTGCTCCTCCTTTTGGTCCATTTCTTTGCCCCGCTACGTCACGGATTCCTCGCCAAGCCCAAGTACATTCAAGGCACCTTGATTCCCCAACAAATAGTCAAAACTATTTAGGAATGCAGGAGATGAATGTATGGACATGTATGAACTAAAGAGTCACAAATATCAAGTCTTGAACTCACCGTAATTTAATTTCAAATTAATAATCATATTTGAATAGACAAAACTCTTCAGATTTGTATATATGTTAATTTTTAAGAATTATTTAAGAGCAAAGTTTGATTACAATTTTTGACTTTTACATGGGTAAAATACTATTCAAGGTTCCTTGAATGTACTAGGGCTTGGCGAAAGTTGGCGACGAAGAGGGGCCAAGAAACAAGGCGAAGAAACGGATCAAGACGAAGGCAAGAAGACAAAGAAGAAGCAGCAGTTCAACAGGTCTGGGACAGTTCGACGGGTCTGGGAACAGTCGATAATGACAGACCCGAATAGTTCGATAGGGCGGTTGAATATTGTTTCCTTGTTCGTTTTGGTAACTTCTTTGTTTCTTGGGCACCAAGTCGGTATCCTGGGCCTATATAACGACCTAGGGTCGTGGATTATTGGTGTGGGTTGGTCACTATGGCCTTTGGCCATAGTGTGGGTTGTATTCGTATCGTTTCTCTCTAATAAACAAGGGTTTTCGGGTCCTGGAGGTAGCTAGCTCATCGCTAGTGAACCGCGTTATAACGGGTGTGTTCTTGTGTTCTTGTTTTTCATCAATTCATCGTTCTTTAAGCTCTGCCCGGATCATAACAAACTGGTATCAGAGCTCTGAAACAGGAGTTCTGTTACAAAAAACTGGTATCAGAGCCTGGTTGCGGTGTTCCAAGATCAAGGTGGAGCTATAGGGCTAGGGTTTCACAATTCGTGAGATTCATAGTTAAGGTTTCGCGATCAAGGTGGAGCTCGCGTTTGGGGGTTACGGATCTAGAAAAGGAGCTGTAGAGAAGTTGACCGGAGGGATGACCAAGATCGACAAGTTCACGGGGAGAAACAACTTGAGCTTGTGTCAGATTAAGGTACGTGCTTTGTTGAAGCAGCAAATCATGTGGTTGCCATTGGTTGAAGAGGAGGGGGTCGATACAACCACCGCTGAGTTTGAGTCTCAACAAGAGGGGAGGCGGCAGAGGGCTGCCTATGGGGGTTCAGACAGTCAGAGTTCCGGTGCGATAACGACGGCCAAGGGAAGCTACGGTGACGTCTATTCAAACAGTAGAGAAAAGAGACACCGGTGGACGAAGGATGAACTCAGGATCTGCAGGTTTGGCTGCAGGTGGAGAGTACTTCGGAGGATGGTCTAGTTCTCTAGGCCCCGTCGGGGGGCAAGGGTGAATCCCTGCTCTTGACGAGGAGGCGAATTTGGCATGGGGGAGTCTCTGAGGAGGGACACGGCACGTGTGAGACGTGCAAGGGGGCGCGTATGAGGCGCGCAAGGGGGCGATATTGCAGGAATTCGGTCGGAATTGGAGCAATCTCGCAAAGCGTTGCAGGAATTCAGGAGGAATTGGAGCAACGTGTTGGGGGGTTCGCTGTAGGGACTCGGTGGGAGTCGGAACAACAAACGATTTTGTTGAAGGAACTCAGTGGGAGTTGGAAAAACAAACAGGGGATTCGATTGCAGGAACTCGGCCGTAGTTGGATCATCTACAAGGTTTGATTGCATAAATTAGACGGGGGTTGGAGCATCGCTGGGGGCACACGTTGTAGGATCTCGGCGAAGATGAAACAACGTTGTGAATTTGGGGTTATTGGAGAGAACCGGCAATTCAAGCGCAAGCGGGCGAGAGGATTCAAGGCAAGGTGGAGATTTGTTGGGAATCCAAGGTGCCTTGAATGTACTTGGGCTTGGCGAGGAGTTGGCGACGAAGAGGGGCCAATAAACAAGGCGAAGAAACGGATCAAGGCGAAGGCAAGAAGACAAAGAAGAAGCAGCAGTTCGACGGGTCTGGGACAGTTCGACGACTCTGGGAATAGTTCGATAATGACAGACCCGAATAGTTTGATAGGGCGGTTGAATATTGTTTCCTTGTTTGTTTTGGTAACTTCTTTGTTTCTTGGGAACCAAGTCGGTATCCTAGGCGTATATAAGGACCTAGGGTCGTGGCTTATTGGTGTGGGTTGGTCACTGTGGCCTTTGGCCATAGTGTGGGTTGTATTCGTATCGTTTCTCTCTAATAAACAAGGGTTTTCGGGTCGTGGAGGTAGCTAGCTCATCGCTAGTGAACCACGTCATATAGTGTGTGTTCTTGTGTTCTTGTTTTTCATCAATTCATAGTTCTCTAAGCCATGCCCGAATCATAACAAACTGGTATCAGAGCTTTGAAACAGGAGTTCTGTTACAACAGTTGCACACCCTTATTTTATTACAATTGTATAATTGCAACCTCCATTGCTAAAACTGTGTAAGTGTATTCCCCATTTGCAAATTGACAATGTACAAATGAAAAAAAAAACCCAGCTTAACCGAATTACCAGATTTCGTGATAAATTTCGTCACATCGTATGAGAATACTCTCAGTATGTGTTTATTTGGTGACGACGTGACAAGGACTTATTGACATGCAATCAGCAAACGACAAAGCACTTGCATCACCAAATTAATACACCCTCGAGGTATGTTAAATTGTTGAAGAAAATTATTTGCCATTTCTAGTTTGGGGGGTGCAGGAAGACCGTTTTTATAATGGAAGTTATAATCAAACAATTTCAGTAAACTGGAGAGTATGCAAATTGAACACTAGGCGAATTAAGTTTCTGACGCAGAACTGAGTCTAGGCATTTATGGGGGCAAATAGAAGCAATCCAAACGGAAGGAATATCATGAAAAACTCTAGAGATACTCATTAAGTTTTATGAAAAAGTCAATAATCAATCAACTAATGAAATAAGTCTACATGCCGGACTTGAATAGCCATAAAACATAAATTATGAGAGCAGCTAGAAGCAATCAAAAGGGAAGAAAAATCATGAAAAACTCAGGAGATACACTATAATTTTTATGATAAAACTTAGTAATCAATCAACTAATGAAATAAGCCCACAAGCCGGACTTAAAAAATTATAAAACCTAAATTTCAAAAAAAAAAAAAGGAAAAAGTATAAAAATAACCGCAAGTCAAAGTTCTAAATAATAAAAACCCACAGGAAAAGGATTGACTCTAATCGGGTTTAAATTGACGTCATAATTAGAGAAATAAATATTATTCAAACTAATGTGCGGCTCGATCCTGTTCTTCGAGCCTTCAACTCTTCCCCTGATTCTGCGTTTGGAAACAGTTTCTCTAAAACTGACGCATAACTCCACCAAATCCATCCCCCTCAGTTACATATCTTCATGATAGCGTAGAAAAAATGTGGTGCAGAAGTAAAGTAAAAGGAAAATGCTCGATTCCTTCTTATCTTGTCTCCAATAATGGAGAATTTGTTATATCTTTCCCGAAAGGCTTAATTACTTAATGCATACCCCCAGTTTTCCGAAACTATCACATTGCAATCCCAGTTCTAGAACAAGCTGATTGGATCCCCCATTTGCAAAAGAATACGTCAGTGTCAAAGTGAAAACAGAATTCAATCATTAAATTCAAACACGACGAATGTATTTTCATAAAGTGCACATCGTCTATGATACAATCGCATCACATTGTTCGAGATAATGTCCTTCAAGTACGTTAATTTTGTGATGAAATTTCGTTCCCAGTTTGACATTGACGTATTTTTTTACAAATGAGGAATGCAATCAGCTAGTTCTAGAACTTAGGGTTGCAATGTGATAGTTTCAGCAAAGTAGGGGAATGCATTAAGTAAGTAAGCCTTCCTGAAAATGGAGTAATTCCAGTGCCCAAGGACTAAGGTCAGTGCCGGCCGTAGGGTAAGGCGAGTGAAACTCTTGCTTTAGGCCTCCATGTAGCTAGGGCTTATAGAAGTGCATATAATCATGGTGCTTTGTAAGGTGTAAACTATTAAACAACAGCTTTTACGTAATATTTACCAAACATTATTTTATCAAGAACTCACAGTCGCTTTTCCACAGCGTTTTCACACAGCTGCTTTATCTAGCACTGCCACATCGTTCCTAAACTAGCCCTAAATGATTTTACTAGAAAAGTTAATGCAACTGCGCATTCAAACAGTCCTTTTTAACCACTAATCGTTGGGACTACAAATCTTCCATTGCAAACAGAGTATGGAATAATGTTTCTCTGACTCTATCTCTTCTATTTCACTACAGTAACTTACGAACATTGAGTTGGCATACCTTTTTCTTGATATTTGAAAAGCTCAACTAAATATGAAAAATATAGTCCACACGTAGAAACAAGAAAAATTGTTCTTTTTCCCTCAAAAAAAAAAAAAAAAAGAAAAAAAAAAAGAAAAAGAAAAATTGTTCTTATAGAGATGCGATGTATATTTAAAGGGACTCTTCTCGAACTTTATCTTCACCCCCCCCGGAAGCTAGGGCCAGCTCTGACTAAGGTTATTCATTAGGCATGCAAATGGCACCTTTCGAGCTTGGCTTCCTCACTGCCTGGGTGTGACCAGTGCTTTTGCAGGTTTTCTTTGATCAATATATTTACATTGCTGATCCCAAAAAGATGTACCTTAAGTAGGAATCATCATGAATCTGATGGAAGTCTTTCAGTGTTTTGTTATTTAACGACCTTGATAATTGAGAAGTTGGTGTCATATTCTAGATTAAATAATCTTTGATTCAACATTCCACGGTTGGGTTGTAGCCTAGCAGGTGATGGCTGAGTCCTCCAAAGGTGGAGGAGGGGGCTTGTGAAAGTCACATAATTTTCTTGCTAAAGATGTGAACAGATAAATGATAAGAATTGGATATTTTCTCATCACGACGAAAGACGATACCCTTTCAGTATGTATAGAGATAAATGATTAGAATTGGATGCTACCCCATACACATGCTCTCTTTTTGAAATGGGCCTAAAGCTAAACGAAGCTGATTCTTAATATCCTCATTATTAACTTTATTTGAACCTGTCGCCTCAAAATATGCGCACGGCCTCCCTATAAATGGAGGATCTAACCAGTGTCAAACTACACCAATTTTAAGAGAGTAAGTTTCCATCTTCAATTGACCAACTGCAATGGCTTCTGAGCAGCTCCAGAAAAACCCGGTATATTTTACGTGTACTCCATGTACTTCATTGATAACCTTTTATTTGTGACTTTAGTACTGATGCTACTTATTTCATATATATTTATTTTTTTGCATGAAAACCTGTAGATTCACACACACACAGTTGCGGCCAAAGATATTACTTACATAGCTGGTGATTGGAAGAAACCAATCGGGCTGTGAGTTTCTAATTGATTTTTTCCTCTTTTATTTCAACAATTTCATTGTTCAATATTTCTCTTACTCGACTAAATTTGTAATTTTTATTTTCAGTATCGACCCGGCTGTACTAGTTTCATCGAACCCTAAGATCGAGACTAGTGCTCAGGTGACTCTTGTTTCTGCAGCGACAAGGAAGCAGCTACGTATTAGTTTCGCACTGGAGAGGAATGCCAACCAGTCTGGCTGGGAAAGAGCTCAGCTTTCAGTCTGGGCCAAGGTTGGGAACTCTGAGAGACAAACTAAGAGCATAAATGCTGACCTTCTTAAGATTAGCCCAGGTGTTTCAAGTGTCTTTTCCCAGACATTCGAGTTCAACGACGCTGGCAAAAACCTTACTTTTGGTCTCTTCGATGGCACCATTAACGTCACGAAACGTGGTCTGGATCTTTACTATGGACACGTCGCCGAGATGGCCTGATCTGGACCTAATCGCGAGCCTACATTTACTGTGGAGAATGCACCAAATGAACAACGTCTATTCTACTTTACTAAATAATTAATGACGGCTGTGTATTTGTGTGTGACCTCCTAGCTTGTATGCTCGCACATATATTAATAAATAAAAGTTACTGGTGTAAGGGAGACTACTCCTCACTAGCCAGTTTTCATATATTAGCTGCTGTTATGACACTCACGTCTCACGAACGATGAAAGAAACTATAAGACATACGAGTTTACGTGGTTCGCTGGCTCAATTCGAGCTAACTACGTCCACGACGAAGATAGACCTTTATTTATCAAGAGCAACGAGTACACTACAATGCATAATGGTCTAAGACACTTAGGGGGACCTCTTATAGTGCTTAGAACCGACATAGGACCATCCTATAGCTAAAAGGAAATGTTTCCAAAACGCCAGACCCCGACACAGGTCGTGCGACCTGCGCGAGAGGTCGTGCGACCTACTTGAAATCCCGAATGTTGCAGCCTTTGTTTTCCTTAGTTTCCTTAGCCACATTTTCCTTCCTTAAGTCACTGTTGATGCTCTTGGTGATTTCTTCACCCATTCAAGGCAGAATAAAACAAATCTGCACCTTGACATGAATTCTCTCATCAGTAACAACTGCTCATCTTCTCGTAAATGAAGTTTGACTACTCCGCACCCAATGTATCCCGTCACAAAGACTCACTGGACCCCCACCGGTTTCAACATGTCCCAAAGGGCATAGCAGGCTTAAGATGTTGAGCAATTCTAGACAATGCTGGAACTTGCTCTTTGGAACTGGTTTCGTGAACATATCCGCGGGGTTGTCAGCTGTCCTCAACTTCATTACCTTGATGCTGCTCTCGTTTCTCAGAAAATCATACGTGACGTAGATATGCTTCGTCCTTTCATGATGAACCTGGTCCTTAGTCAAGCAAATTGCACTCAAGCTATCACAGTAGACTATCGCTTGATCTTGAAGTAGGCCTAGATCATTAACCTTTCTTTTAGCTAAATTTCCTCCTTTGCTGCTTCTGTTAGAGCCATATACTCCGCCTCCGTTGTTGACAAAGTTACCGTCGACAGTTGCGTAGCCTTCAAACTCACAACCGAACCTCCCAGAGCAACACACATAGCCAGTCATAGATCTCCTGCTATCAATATGACATGCATATTCAAAATCGGAGAACCCAGCTACCAAAATGTTTTCACTAGCCCCATAGCATAGGCCAATGTATGACATACCTTGAACGTACCTGAATATACGCTTCACTGCTTGCTAGTGATCCTTATTTGGCTGAGCTATAAAACGACTAACCAAACAAAGAGTGAATGCTATGTCTGATCGAGTACAAACCGTAACATACATGAGGCTTCCAAGTGCGCTAGCATATGTAACCTTGGACATGTATTGCTTCTCCTCCTCATCCTGAACAATTTACATTACTAGCTTGTTGTTAGTTGCCATAGGAGTATCTATAGCTTTAGCTAATAGAATCCTGAATCTCTCCACGAATTTCTTGATGTATCCCTGTTGTGATAGGATAAGCTTCTTCTTCTTCTTCTTCTTCTTCTTCTTCTTCTTCTTCTTCTTCTTCTTCATATCTCTATAGATTTCAAGTCCGAGAATCTTCCGAGCAGCCCCAAGATCCTTCATCTGGAATTCCGCACTGATAGAACTCTTCAATTTTTGTACGTCCTACATATACTTGGTTGAAATCAAAATATCATTCTACATACAGAACTAGGTAGATTTGTGTCCTACCTCGCAATAGTTTGTGATACAAGCAAAAATCATGCTCGCACTTCTGGTAGCCAATCTTCAACATGAAGCTGTCAAACCTTTTGTACCATTACCTTGGCGACTGTTTAAGTCCATAGAGAGATATTTTCAACTTGCACACTTGATTTTATTTTCCATGAAATTGGAACCCCTACTGTTGGCTCATGTATATCTCTTCTTCCAACTCCCCGTGTAGGAAATTTGTTTTCACGTCTAGCTCTCTAGCTTTAAGTCACGGTGTGCCATCAACGCTAGTAGCACCCTATTGAAGTATTTCTTACCACCGGTGATAAGATCTCGTTCTATTCAACTCCATCTTTTTTTATTGAACCCTCTTACAACAACCCTTTCTTTTATACTTGACGCCCTCTCTAGCTGTAGTTCATTCCTTTCTTCTGAAAACCCACTTGCAAGTGACTATCTTTCCTCCTACTGGAATTTTAACAAGCTCCGGAGTCGAGTTCTTGCTAAGAGACTTCACCTCTTCTACCATCGCGACAATCCATTATGCTTATTCAGAACTAGAAATTGAAGCGTTATAGGTTGATGGCTCATCCTCCATCTATTCTGCTACATGCAATGCATATCCCACCATACCATCATCTCTGTACCTTGCTGGAGACTTTATGAATCTCCTTGATCTTTCTTCAGCAATAATTTAATGGATAGGTTTGCTTGGTAGCGATGCATCCTCATTAGACAGTTCTGCTTCTTCCTCTTTGGTTTCTAGCTGTGATGGTAGAAATTCAGGCTCCTTAGGATCATTAAGACCTGAACTTCCATCCACCTTCCTCTCTGCATCTCCAACCTCTATCTCCACGGAACTTGACTTAATCATTGAACTCTCATAAAAAACTACACTTTTACTTAGTATCATTTTGTTGTATGTCCAAAATTCGCATCCCTGCACACCATTCCCATAGCCCATGAGTAGCCCATTCTGCGCCCTTGGTTCTAGCTTTTTATCATCCACATGATAATAAGAAACTCAACCAAAGAGTCTCAGAACCGAGTAATTTGATGCTTTTTTGGACTATATCTCAATACGAATCTTGTATCTTATGCCAGTGTGAGGGATCTGATTTACGAGATAGCATGCCATGGAAACTGCTTCTCCCAAGAAACCTCTAGTAAGACCCGCAGTCGTAAGCATACACCTTGACTTCTTTAAAGCGTCTGATTCATTCTTTCGACTACACCATTTTGACATGATGTGTGTCGAACGGTGTGATGGCGAGCAACTCCATGATCGTTGAAGAATTCATCAAAATATGATGAAAAAAACTCCAAGCCGCTGTCCGTGAGCACCCTCTTAACTTTCATTCCCACCTGATTCTCTACTAAGCTCTTCAACTGCTTGAATTTTTTGAAGGCTTCACTTTGTGCTTCATCACGAATATCCAATTCCTCCTTGAGTAGTCTTCTATGATGCAAAAAAATACATGTACCCTCCAATCCCCTCAACTCGATATGGACTCCAAAAATCCGAATGGATGTAATCAAGAGTACTTTTTGTTCTAGAACCAGCTTTGGGAACTTGCGACATTGTAGCTTCTCGTACACGCAGTGGTCACAAAACCCTAGGATCTTTGACGTGTGCCCAATGAGATAGCTTGTGAAGTTCATGCATTCAGCGTTCACTTATATGATCGAGCCTCATATGCCACATCTTGGTTTGATCAACTTTCTGAATCTCGGTTGAAGCAACTCCGACACACCCTGTGATTGCTGAACCTTGTAGAACATACAAAGTCCCATCCTTAACTCCCTTGAGTAACACATAAGGACGCTTGTAAACGCATAATCCTCCACCTTCACCCTGGAATCTAAATCCCTTGTTGTCGAGTAGACACAAAGAAATCAGATACTTTGTGACAAGTGGTACGTGTATAACATCCTTGAATGTGCTCGCCCTCCCGTCATACGTATTGAATCTAACTGAACCTTTTCCTATGAACTTGCGAACAGCTCCGTTCTCCATACAGACAGAACCTCCTTCTGCGTGATATAGCTTGGAAATAGTTCATTGTTAGAACATATGTGATAGGAAGCCCTGGAATCAAGAAACCACGCATTGGGTTGATGGGCGACATCATCCGCTAGCGGAAAAAAGTTGTCCTCGGATGAATTCCACTTTTTTGCAACGGCTGCAAATACGTTCTGTTCCTATTGACCTCTTTTCCGACAGTCTCTCTTCCAGCGCCCTTTTTCCTTACACCAAGCATAGACATCATTGGGAAACTTGGAACCACAAAATTTATATTTCTTGTTCTTCTTACTCTTCTTGCCTCGCCCCGTCGCTGATAACTCCTTCGTAAGAGTTTTCCTACATACATTCTACATTTCTATTTGTGTTGGCTTTGGTTCAAAGTGACGAGATTCGAGCCAAAATACCAAGAAATGCACTTTTTGATGTTTTTGAGCTTTAAAGTATAATTCGGGCATTTCTTGCATTATTTGACGTATGATTTGGATATTTTATCATATTTAATCTTCGCGGTAGTATTCATGTTGTGTTTGAGTGGAACAATGCACGAGGAGAGCAAGTGGAGAGAAGAAATGAGCTTCGGAATAGAAGAAAAAGACGAAATTGTTGCGTTTTGGATGTTTTTGCCAAAATCGGGAAATAATTGAGAAAAATGGGAAAATGATCCGGAAACGGGAATTTCTCTACATGAATGAAGTCTACGTCACAAAAGGAACATATAGGTGTAAAAACACATTCATCGGAGTTCGGGATCAAAATCAGGGTCCTTATTTTCTTTTCAAAAAGTTTAGTTGCTTTTCCAGGATGTTTTTTTTCAGGATATTTTGACATCGCGGAAAAGCAAATAAGACCATTCGCCATTGCTTCAAATGACACTTTATACACCCAAAGACACATCCTATACAACCTACGATTAGACCACATAAACCCATGGTCATGAAACCATTATCAGCAACCTTGAAACTACCCAGTGCACCACATCACTCAAAATCAATTACCAGTTTCACACCCAGCTCCATAATTCACCAACCTGTACTACTTACTAAACAACAACAGCCTACCTCACCGTCTTATTACCTATACAGTAGCTAACTACTACAACCACCAAACTTTCATTCACCCTAAACACCCACTGCCACAATTTTCCATGAGAAATGACAACCTGTTACACAAAATTGATCACCAAATCTTTCACTAACACCCTAAACCTCACCTGAATTCACCCAAGCACAACCCAGTACACTTGGCTATTTACTTACCTCCTACACACCCAATCACCACCAAATTATCACATCAACCTATGACTTCAGCGTTTACAACCCAATTACTCCATGAAAACTGAGACCAAAACCCAGAAACATTAACCAACTCCCTCCAATTCAACACCAAGCCTCTTCCTATGCCACTACACCCACCAGATTATACACCAACAAACCTCCTGGCCTTCACCTAATCACCAGCTACCTATTATCAACCTAACTAATCACCTGAATTTTCCCATTTTACAACTTGCACTCAGGAGTTCATAACACAAGGACCTAGACCACTTCCTAAACCTGTCACCTTCAGCTTAATACACCATCACCACCAAAGCCAAATAAGCCCAGTCTACGACCTGGACTACACTACCAAAACCATATCCACCATTCCCCTTTCATTTCAGACCTGCAAAACCGCCTAGAAAACCCAGCAGCTCAGAGCCAAGACAACAAACAACCCAATTGACCTCAAACCTTCAACGCATCCTACCTACAGTCCAATCACCGAAGCCAGTTGCAGAAACCAATCACCGGAGAAGAAGAAGATTCAGCTGCGGCATCACAGAGAAGAAAACCCAGTGGAATCAATAAGAGGATGAATAGATCACGTTTGAGACACAGAACTCACGTTGGAGAGCCACGGGACTTTAATGTGGAGTTTGGAGCATCGTTTGGAGCATGGAGAAACACTCGTTTGGATTATTTTCTCTTCTATATCTTTATGTTTTGTTATATGATCTATTGGGAATCAAGGGTACCTTGAATGTACTTGGGCTTTGTGAGGAGTGGGAAACGAAGTGGGAGAAGAAACGCGATGAAGAAAGCATGCAGTGGCAGGGTCTTCGATCGAAGACACGATGTATTCGTACGAAGGGCCCTTCGTGCGAAGACTCGATGTCTTCGTACGAAGAGAACCCCGGAGGTCCAAAAGTTGTTTCCTTGTTCGTTTAGCTCGGTTTTGGTATTTCTTGGGAACCAAGCTGTATAATAGGCCTATATAAAGGCTATAGGTCGTGCACTAATTGTGTGGATTGTATATAAAATTGGGGTTTTCGGGTCGTGGAGGTAGCTAGCTCATCGCTAGTGAACCACGTTATGTCGTGTGTGTTCGTATGATCTTGTTTCGTCCAAATCATCGTTCTCTAAGCTCTTCTCGGATCATAAAAAACTGATATCAGAGCTTAGGTTAAGGTGTTCCAATATCAGGTGGAGCTATAGGGCTAGGGTTTCACAATCCGTGAAATTCATAGCTACGGTTTTACGATCAAGGTGGAGCACGGTGGAACACGCATTCGGGGGTTACGGATCTGGAAAAGGAGCAGCAGAGAAGATGACCGGGGGGATGAAGAAGATTGACAAGTTCACGGGGAGAAACAGCTTCAGCTTATGGCAGATCAAGGTACGTGCTTTGTTGAAGCAGCAAGGCATGTCGTTTCCATTGGCGGAAGATAAGGAAGGGGCTTCTACAACCAAAAAGGAGTTCAAGACGAAGGAGGAAAGAGCACACTCAATGATCATGTTGTGCTTGGCGGACGACGTGATCACGGAGGTTGCAGATCAAGAGACTGCTGAGAAACTGTGGAGCAAGTTGGAGAGCCTATACAAGAAGAAGTCGCTCACCAACAAGTTGATGTTGAAGCAACAAATCTTTGGTATATGCATGGGGAAAGGTACGGATCTAAGAGATCACTTGGATCGTTTTAATACTATTTTTCTTGAGTTGCGAAATAGTAATGAGAAGATAAGTGATGAAGATGTCGCACTGATTTTGTTGGTGTCTCTCCACCGTCTTATGAGGGGTTCGTGCAGAGTGCTTGTGCTGGAAAAGAGATTGTCACGTTGGAGGAGGTAAGATCAGCCCTTTACACAAGGGAGATGCGGCATAGGGCCGCATATGGGGGTACGGACGGGTTCGGGTCGGGTGCATTCGTGGAATTCAATGGGGGTTATGGCAACATGAGGAACAAGGTTCGACGTCTGTGCATTGTGTAATGAGATGGGTCACTGGAAGAGGGAGTGTCCGAAGGGGAAGGCGTTTGCAGACTTCACTACAGACGCAAAGGACGACTTCGTGCTCTTGGCCAAGGGGGAATTCGTGATCTTCACGAGGAGGCGGAGGATAAATATGGTAGTCTTTGACGAGAGACATGGAACGTGAAGGGGACACGTGCTGAGGGGTTTACTGTGGGACTCGGTGGGAGTCGGAACAACAAACAAACTTGTTGTAGGAACTCGGTGGGAGTTGGAACAACAAGAAAGGGGATACGATTGAAGGAACTCGGCCGTAGTTGGAGCATCGATTGAGTAAGTAGACGGGGGTTGGAGCATCGCTGGGGGCACACGTTCAAAGATCTCAGCGAAGATGGAGAAACTTGTGAATTTAGGGTTATTGTAGAGAACCGGCTAATTCAAGCACAAGCGGACGAGAGGATTCAAGGAAAGGTGGAGATTTGTTGGGAATCAAGCGTGCCTTGAATGTACTTGGCCTTTGTTAGGAGTTGGAAACGAAGTGGGAGAAGAAACAGACCAAACGGAGGAGCACAAGACGAAGAAAGCAAGTAGTGGCTGGGTCTTCTTGTGAAGACACGATGTCTTCTTGCGAAGAGAATCCTGGAGGCGACTAAAACTTGTTTCCTTGTTCGTTTAGCTCGGTTTTGGTATTCCATGGGCACCAAGCTGTATAGTAGGACTATATAAAGGCTCTGGGTCGTGCTCTACTATTGTGGGTTGTATTCGTGGGTTTAATTCTCTCAATAAAATTGGGGTTTTTCAATTCGTGGACGTAGCAAGCTCATCGCTAGTGAACCATGTTATATTGTGTCTGTTCGTGTGATCTTGTTTCCTCCAATTCATCGTTCTTTAAGCTTTTACCGGATCATAACTTGATCATTGAACTTTTTATTGTGATCATTTTTTGTCGTAGCTAAAAACTTAATTCGGGATATCTCGTCGGTAGCTAGGGTTTAAACACCACGTTTGGTGATTTATGGATCATGTTTAATGTTTTTTTGCTTAATTGGATGTCTTTTTATTAGATATGCTTGATTAATGTACTTAATACTATCTTTTCTATTGTTTGACGTCGCAATAGGATGATCATAGGTAGAATATTTTAGAGGAATCATTATTCGCTACCTGAAAATTCAAATCTTACACTACTCGTATCTAGAGTTGAGGAATCTTTCTAGTTAACTAGAACTAAGAGTAGATCACAAGAACGTAAGGAGAATCTAACTCAATTAAGCTAGAGGAATGAGTTACAAGAGTTTTAACATAGACTTTGATTGAGGAATCTTCAAAGTATAGTTGCTCGTTTGGCCAAGTAGAAGATATTCGTGTTACATGAACGTAAATCATTAACGGTGTGAGACCCCTAGTGAAATAAAACAGATATCCTAAAAATTTCCTCACATTAAGCAACGAATTAATCATCCTTGTTAATCGTGCAACCATTCACTCGATTAACTCAGCAATTGTTTTTTCATTTTAGTAGAATTAGAAGAATTGTTGTCAATGTTAAGCAAATTAAGAAGAATTGTGTTTAATTGATCAAGGTGGTCCTTGAAAACCGTACCTTTGAGCTTCTGCAGGGTGAAATACCGTTGCTTTAGCATCAACTTGCTGGTGAGTGACTTTTTCATGTAGAGACTCTCCTGCTTGAGCCATATAGCAGCCGCCGTTGTCTGATCCGCGACCTCGATGATCATGTCATTCGATAACCACAAAAAGATTTTCGAGTGTTCGTTTTCCTGCATCATCATATACTCCGGTAATGAAACGTCAATGCCTCCCTTGTCTGTGTCCAAAGGCATGCATATGCCTTGTGACTTCAATAAGGCGCACATCTTGATCTTCCACAGACTGAAATTTTTCCCTCCGGCAAACATATAAATCTTCAACATCGATCCGGACATCATTATTGGTGGAGTTAAGACAAATTTTTCATTAAACTCATGCCTCATGAACGATTTAAGAAACAATAAGCCACACGAGTTTACGTGGTTCACTTGCTCAAATTGAGCTAACTACATCCACAATAAAGAGAAACCTTTATTTATCAAGAGGAATGAGTACAATCCAATGCATAATGGTCTAAGACACTTAGGGGACCTTTCATAGTTCTTAGAACCGACCTAGAACCGTCCTAGAGCTAATAAGAAACGTTTTGAAAACGCCAGACACGTGCAAAGGTCATGCGACCTACTCACACAAGTTGTGCGACATGGTCAGAGGTCGTGCGACCTACATAAAATCTAGAATTTTTTAGCCTTTTCCTTAATTCCTTAGCCTCCTTTGCCTTCCTTATGACCTTTTTGATGTTTTGATATTTGGTGTCTCTGCCTCCATCTTAAGGGATTTCATAAATTTGTTTTTCTATGGGAAAGAAACGGTAATCCTAGAGGACGGTTTTTCGTCGTTGCGCACAAGGGAATTAGGACACAAGGCGGAAAATATTGAAGATCATGATGGTGGCGCATTCATGGTCAATGGTGGAAAGGGTAAGGGTGGACATCAGAACTATGGTAGATCCGACTTACCATCAAACGTCTGTGCATTATTTCGCAAGGAGAGTCATTGGAAGCGAAATTGTCCCCGAAAAAAAAAGGATATGTATATGTTGCAGTTCAAGGTGGAGGGACGACAACGAAATTCGTTCTCTAGGACATGTGTAAATGGCTTGGGCTCCAAGCGTAGAAGCATGGGCGTATGTCTTGTATACACTCGGTTTGTAGCGCATTATTGGGCGTGGATTGGTTGGTTACATGTTATTAGGCATGTATTGATTGTGAGCACGTTATTGGGAGTGTATCGGTTTGCGCATTGATGCGATTATTTGGTTGTGCAATTAGTATGACATTGATTGATTGATAGGGACTTTTCATCATTAAGTGTCATTAGAATGTTTTTGGAGAGATGCATTGTGTCATGGTGCATTAGAGGTGTGTTTCTTGGGACACAAAGACGTGCTTTGTTGTGGCGCATAGGAGATGTATTTCAACACCATAATTTTGAGAATACATTCGGTCTGTTGATTAGATTGATGAGAGTATTGGATTGATCGCTAGGATGTTTGGATCTAGGTGGAGATTTTTTATGACTTGGTTTATCAAAACCCTAGCTTGGAATTGGCATAGAAATGAGCAAGAAGGCAAGGGAAAAAGGGGTCAGGCTTTCCTACGGTTTTAATTTCTACGGTTTTCGTGCGGTTGAGATCGTAGGGTGGAGATTTGCCACATCGGTAGCTTGTGTTGACTATCCAAACGTAGTATTCATCTCCAGGACAGTCTCACACACCTCATCTTATTCTCTCTCCTTCCTTTCATCTATATCCTCATCGATCTCCATCTCATTCTTGATTCCTCTTTCTCCTCTAATTATCCGTAAAACCAATTGACAATTACATACAAAGATAAGCATTTGAGATTTTCAAATATAGACAACAACTTGAGACAATGACAACCATCGAAATTTTTGGATTGGCAAAGTAGAGAAGAACAAGACCTAATCACAACACAAATCACCGAACCAAGAGGCCCGTTTACGAGTTTTTAATTTGTATATTAGCTCCAAGGATTCTATGACTCGCGGTTTCGATATTTTTTTCTGAAACGAAACCAACAATGATACTTTCCGTGAATGATCTTTCATTTCGAATCTTGATAAAAAGTAGAATTGAAACTTAGTGGTTTCACATTTGGGCTAGATCTAATCTATTTTCAACTGTCCCAGAGTTTAGACCTTCAATAGATTAAAAGAAAAGGACGTGTTGAGTCAAAGACCCTTGAATGTGTTTTGGTTGGTAATTGTTCTGAGTGATGAAAGACAAAGACTAAGACATAAGCATCACAGCATCTCAGTTACTCCAAGGCCTTGAGATATTGACTGAACTCCAAAGCCTTGAGAGTTATTCTATTCGGCTATATGTTCTAACAGTTCTGTGTTGCAGATTGGATATCTGATTATACAGATCAGGGATTTACTGCATATACTTTTTTGTTTGCACTATTTATATATCTAACACAATTTCAGATGATCAGAACGAGAAGAATCACAGTTATTTGGGTTTAACTTTGAATATCTGTGAAGAAGGTTCAGAGCTCCAAGGCCTTGAGATATGCCTTGTGTTGCTGACAATTTTTACAGAACTAAGTTAATTCTTTCTTGCAGGTTGTGATTCTTAGTATTGTGATTATTTAATCACTTCTAAGTGTCTTAAACTTGTTTTTCATGATTTATATGTTTTAGAAGTTATACAGGTTATTGTTCTAATCTGTTAAACAGTTTTATCAGAAACTGGATAACCAAACAGTCTTAGCACTGTTATCTTTTTGGATTTTGTTGTTGCTATGTTTCAATGCTGTTGCAGGGTTGTTAAACGTGCAGGAAAAATCTAAACAAACTCCAACGGATTTCCACTTAGAGTTGTTTTAATTTTAGTTGAAAACAGAAAGAGGATTTGTAGGAACTAAGATCCTAAAATCTCTCAATCAGTTGCAGCTGTGGATAAAAGAGACTGGTTTGAATTTTGAATAAAGAGAGGCTTGCAGAATACTCAGAGAGGTGTAAAAAATTCGTGGTAGATCATTCATTCAAACACACAATCATTCAAGCTTCATTCCATATTCCAGAAGATCAAATCAATCCAGTTTTCCAGAAGAACACATACAGGCTTCAAAAGCTCATCTTTTTACTGTGTTCTTCACTTTTACTTTAATCTGTGTATCTTTAGATTATCTTAAACCTCACTTAACCTAGTGGTTGGTTGTTCAAGTGAACAACAAGAGGTTCTTGTTAGCTCAACAGTTAGTATATGGAACTAGATAGGTTTGGAACCACAAGCTGTATAGGTGTAAGGAAATCACTTAAGCTTGAAGATCTAGGGCTGTTTCTGTGTGAGTAATAAGAAGTGTTTGCCCAATCCAGGTGGGATTAGATCCCTCAGGCAGAGATGAGGTCCATTGGGACTGAACTCTGTAAATTTCTTTGTGTTCTTTACTTTACAGTTTGATTATTATCTGCTGCACACAACTCAAATCAAACTAGGGTTCAAAAGCTGTTTAGAATTGTTTACAGTTCAAGGCCTTGAAGCTTTCTATTTTGCCTTTGAAAGTTTCAGACAGTTTACTAAAATCTCAAGGCCTTGAGATTTGAGTTTCACACAAAGTATTTCTGTTAAACTTTGAGTTTTGCAAAAAGTTTCCATACTCTATTCACCCCCCTTCTAGAGTATTTAGGTCCTGTATTTAGTCTACATTACACACTTTCAATTGGTATCAGAGCTTGTGTCACTGTTTTAGATCTAGCAATCTGGTGACTATGAGTAATGTAGGATATGGTGGATTCTCACAAGGAAGGGCAGCCAACAGACCTCCATTGTTCTGTGGTGATAACTTCATGCACATGAAGGAATTGATGAAGATGTTCATCATAGATCAAGACATGGAACTATGGTCAATAGTTCAGAATTGTCCTCATGAGTACTACACTACAATTGATGGAGTCATATGTATCAAGTCTGAGGTAAATCTTTCAGTTACTGAACTGGAAAAGGTATCAAAAAATTACAAGGCTATGAATCTGTTATACTGTGCTCTTAATGCAGATGAGTTCAACAGAGTTTCAAATTGCAAGAGTGTCAAAGAAGTATGGGATAAACTGGTGGTGACATATGAAGGAACTAGCCAGGTTAATCAGACCAAAATCAACATACTTCTGAGGCAATATGAGTTGTTCAAGATGAACTCAGATGAGACCATCAAGGAGATGTTTAAAAGATTCACTGATGTAGTGAACAATCTGGAGTCACTGGGAAAGAAGTTCTCAAATGAAGAGAAGGTCAGAAAGATTCTGAGAAGCTTGCCAAAAGCCAAGTGGGAGCCAAAGACAACAACCATTGAGGAAGCTCATGACTTGAGTCTTCTTCAGCTAGATGATCTACAAGGAAAGCTGCTCACTAATGAAATGCCTATGAAGGATGTGGAAGGTGATTTGAGTGAAAACATCAGGAACCTAGCACTTAAGGCAAAAGACAGTGAAAAGTCTCAAAGCCTTGAGACTGAGGATGAGCCTTATGATGAAGAGGCTTTAGCATTGATCTCCAAGGCCTTGGCCAGGATTCTCAAAAAGAAAATAAACTCTGGTAACAGGGATTACACAGAATAAGAGAAAGCAAACCTATGCTTCATGGAAAAGCATGATGAGGAAAATTCATCAAACAGACATATTGAAGATATGGTAAAAAATTTACTTGCTAGTCCTTCTGATGTACTTCCTGAAATTCTAAAAAGTATGTTTTTAAATGAGGAAAGTTATAGAAATGAGATTTCTGCTTTAAAGATTAAGATCATGAGCAGGTAAAAGAAAACCTGGACCTAGTTTTTTCAAACAAAACTGTTGAAGTTTCTAAGACAAAGCTTGAAAATGACTTCAAGGCCTTGGACATCAGATTCAAAGCCTTGAAGGCAAAGATAAAAGAGGTTGTTGATCAAAACACTCTTTTGACTGAAAGATATGCTGATCTAAAGACTCATTCTGAGAATTTAGAACAACATATCTGTTCTTTGACTGAGAAACTTCAAGAGTCCAAGAAGGTCCTAGCTAGGTTTACAGGCTCAGAACATAATCTGAATCTCATTCTTGGAGGAAGTCTAAAATCAATGCATAAAAGTGGGATTGGCTATAATACAAATTTTTCAAATAAAGGCCAAACTACTTTTGTCAAATCTGGTAGCAGACATTCTCCAAAATGTCATTACTGTGTAAAAATTGGTCATGTCAGATTAACTTGTCCCTTTAGAAGATCAGAACCTCATATTATGAGGAATACTTATCCTTATCAGCTTAAGGGACATGTTAGGCAGATTTGGGTTCCAAAAGGAATTAGGCCACCAAATATGGCTGATTATGAGTATGACTCAAAGTTCTGCACTTGGTCTAACAGCCTGTTGAGGCAATGATTTGTTTTTGCAGGATGTTACCAAGGCCTTGAAAGATCAGAAATGGATATTAGACAGTGGATGTTCCAGACATATGAGTGGAAAGAAGTCTCTCTTCACTGAACTTACAGAAAAATCTGGAAGAACAATCACACTTGGTGACAAAGAAAAATGCAATATCATTGGTGACAAGCTAAAATGCCTCAAGGCCTTGAAGGAAGATTCAAATCTTTGGCACAGAAAGCTTGGGCATATTAGTATACATACCTTGAATAAACTCATCTCAAAAGACTTGGTAAGAGGTTTACCATCACAGAAATTTTCAGATGATGAGGTTTGCAAGGCTTGTGTACAAGGTAAACAAACCAGAAGCTCATTCAAGCCAAAGAACTTTGTAAGTACTTCTAGACCCTTAGAATTGTTTCATATGGACTTGTGTGGTCCTATGAGAGTTCAGACCCCAAAAGGTAAGAGATATATGCTTGTTATAATTGATGATTATTCTAGATTTACTTGGGTGATGTTTATTAGAGACAAAACTGAAGCTTTATCTGAATTTTCTAGACTGTGCAAAGAGCTTCAAACTTTGAAAAATTTACATGTTGCATCCAGTAGAAGTGATCATGGTAGGGAGTTTGATCAACTTGACTTTGATTTGTTTTGTGCAAAGCATGGCATTTCACACAACTTTTCTGCACCTAGAACTCCACAGCAAAATGGAGTAGTTGAAAGAAAGAATAGGAAACTTGTGGATATGTCCAGAACCATGCTTCTTGAAAGTAATTTTCCAAAGTTTTTATTGGCAGAAGCTTTTTACACTGCCAATCATTTGCTGAATAGATGCTTGATTAGACCTATTTTGAAAAAGACCCCCTATGAATTATTTAAAGGTAGAAAGCCTACTGTTTCTTATTTCAAACCTTTTGGTTGTATCTGTTTTGTGCATAATAATGGTAGAGACAATCTTGGTAAGTTTGATGCTAGAAGTGATGAAGGTGTATTTCATGGATATTCTCAAACTAGCAAAGCCTATAGAGTTTATAATAGAAAAACCAAGATTGTGGAAGAGAGCATTCATGTAATTTTTGATGAAAGTACTAAGTATTCTCTGAGTGAAAGTTTTGAAGATCTAGATTTGAACAAGCATGAATCAGATGATGATGCTGTGAAAGAAGACAAAGGCAAAACTAATGTGCAAAATCAATCAGCAGAATCTCAAGGCCTTGAACCTCCTGCTGAACCAAAATCTCAAAGCCTTGAGACAGAAGCTGAAACTTTCTATGATGCTCCCTCTACTGTGTCAAGGACTCAAAGCCTTGAAGGAGAATACTCCTGGGTATCAAGAAAGAAGTTTAAATACCTTGGAGACCATCCAGCTGATAACATTATATCAGATCCATCAACAGGAACTTAGACAAGAGGACAGTTGAAGAACTTTTGTGCTTTTAGTGCATTTGTATCTTTGATTGAGCCTAAGAATACCAAGGAAGCACTAGAAGATGCAGAATGGATAATTTCAATGCAGAGTGAGCTGAATGAGTTTGAAAGGAACAAGGTTTGGAATCTGGTCCCTAGACCTAAAGAGAAATCAGTTATTGGAACCAGATGGGTATTCAGAAACAAGCTTGATGAGAATGGCAAATTGGTAAGAAATAAAGCCAGACTGGTAGCTCAAGGATATAATCATGAAGAAGGTATAGATTATGAGGAGACTTTTGCTCCTGTTGCCATGTTAGAAGCTATTAGAGTACTTCTTGCATTTGCTTCTCACAATCACATAAAGCTTTATCAAATGGATGTTAAATGTGCTTTTTTGAATGGATATTGACAAGAAGATGTTTTTGTAGCACAACCTCTTGGTTTTGAAGATAAAAATTTTCCTGATCATGTTTATAAACTGGATAAAGCTCTTTATGGTTTAAAACAAGCTCCAAGGTCTTGGTATGACAGACTTTCAAAATTTCTACTTGAAAACAATTTCAAAAGAGGCTTAGTTGACAAAACTCTTTTCATTAAACATCATCAAAGTGATCTGTTACTAGTTAAGATTTATGTAGATGATATTTTATTTGGTGCTACTAATGATGCTCTTTCAAAAGAGTTTTCTAGTCTGATGTGCAGGGAGTTTGAGATGAGCCTAATGGGTGAACTGAATTTCTTTCTTGGACTTCATATATTACAAATGAAGAAAGGAATTTTTGTGCATCAAGGAAAATATACCAAGGACTTATTGAATAAGTACAATATGTCAGAGTCCAAGGTGCTTAAGACCCCTATGAGTTCATCACTCTCTTTAGACAAATATTCAAATGGTAAGAGTGTGAATCAAAAGGTATACAGAGGTATGATTGGATCACTATTGTATTTAACTGCTAGCAAACCTGATATTATGTTCAGTGTCTGTATGTGTGCTAGATTTCAAGCAGATCCTAAGGAAAGTCATTTAACTGCAGTCAAAAGAATTTTTAGATATTTGAATGGAACCAGAGACTTAGGGCTTTGGTATCCAAGAAGATCTAATTTTATATTGAGTGGCTATTCAGATGCAGATTTTGCAGGATATAAAGTAGGCAGGAAAAGTACTTCTAGATGCTTTCAATTTCTTGGATCTTCATTGATCAGTTGGCATTCCAAAAAGCAAAATTCTATAGCATTATCAACTGCAGAAGCTGAATATAATGCAGCTGGTGCTTGCTGTTCACAAGTGTTATGGATTGCTCAGCAATTTAGAGATCTGGGCTATAACTTCTGAAATGTGCCTATTCATTGTGACAATACAAGTGCTATTTCAATCTCTAAGAATCCAGTTCAGCACTCAAGGACCAAGCACATAGATGTGAGACATCACTTCCTTAGAGATCATGAAGAACAAGGTGATGTTGTTTTAAATTTTATCTCTACTTCAATGCAGATTGCTGATATTTTCACTAAACCTTTGCCAGATGATAGGTTTTCATCTCTAAGGCTTGAATTGGGGATGTTAAACAAGGATGCATTGGTTTAGGGGGAGTATTAGTACTTATATGTGTTTATGTGCTGGAATCTCAAAGACTTGAGATTATACTTTCTGAAGCCTTGAAAGTATAGCTCAAAGCTTTGAAGTTTCTCGAACTGCAGAAAATCTCAAGGCCTTGAGATTGTTCTCCAGGTCGTGATAATATCTGTAATTCTTTAAAAAGAAATGGATCATCAAATATTATATCTTATCTTTTTAGATAAATGTATAATATTTGAATTACTCAGAGATTTTTCTAAAATATCCAAAAATATTTTTTCAAGATTCTATTTTGCATGTTGATATAGCAGAGTCCTTTTATGACTCATCATTTTCAACCTACTTAAGATGAAAGTCAGGGCTTTTTCCTCTCATTCTCTCTCAATTCTCTACGACTCTCCTCTCTCTCTCTCTCTTCTCAAAACCCTAAACCCCAAAATGGAGCGCAGATCAGCCAGAATTCAGCAACAGGAAAAGCCTTCTGGAAGATCCAAGAAGAGGGAAAATAAGAAGGAGAAGATAGTGATTTCTGATTCAGATTCAGAAAACACTCAGAGCTTGCATGAGGACACTCCTCCTGCAAAGAAGTCCAGAACAGAGAAGGGAGATGAAGGCTCAAGCATTGATCCACAACAGGAGACACAGACTCAGGGTGGTGATCAACCTAGGTCAGAGAAGAAGAAAGGGGGATAAAAGAAAAAGACTGATGAAGAGGAAAAGGGGAAATCTGCTCAAGAAAGCAAGAAGAAACCATCTAAAGGAGAACAAGAAAAGAGCAAACCCTCAGAGAAGAAAACTACGGTTAAGCAGGTTGCTGCTGCAACCACGGAAGGTTATCAAGGTAAGAATGTACTTCCTACAGACTGGTTTGTTAGTTCTGAGGTTAGAACTGTATGGATGCAAGGTTATGCTTCATCTAAGGTAGCTTTCTGTAGTATGGTTTTTGAAGAATTGTTGGATAAATTGGATATTGACTGCATGAGAAAGTTAAGAGAAACTGCTGTTTGGAAGGTGTTAAATCCTAGTTCAAAGGCCTATCCTAGGTTAACTAGGTTATTTTATTTGAACTTGATTTCTGAAGGTGATGATAAAAATGGTGTTAACTTCAAATGTGGATGGTGTGGATTTGTGGTTAGATCATAGGACATTTGCCAAAGTCTTGGGCATTCCTAGAAAATACAATGTTAGAGATTATCCTGATAGGAAGGAGTGTCTGGATAAGGCAAAGGAGATGTTTTTTATTGAAGGTAATCCCTCTGGTCCAAAGAAGTTGACACACTCTGTGCTCAACTGTGAAGCCAAAATCTTGTTTAAAATTCTGATGAGGAGTGTAGTTCCTAGGGAGAACTCAAGGGAGTTAGTGACTGATAAGATTCTGATTTTGATGTATCACATATCTCAAAGGTTTCAGATAGACTTGCCAACAGTTGTTATGGAACATATGATTTATTGTGAAACCAGAACTAGAAACCATCCTCTTCCATATGCCAACCTGTTACCTCTTTTCTTTGAATATTTTGATGTACCTGTGAAAGGAGAGGAAAATATTACTGGAGGTTTCAGGTTGATAGATGAGACTGCACTTCAGAGGATTGGAGTAGTTCAGACTGGAAAAGGCCATTGGAAGTTTTATTCAGATTTGTCAAAGGAAGAATTTGCTGAGAAGGAGTTTGTAAAGCCTAAGGGGACTACATCTGGGAAAGGACAAGCCAATGAGGATTACTCTTTGTTGGTTGAGAAATTAGAAGATCAGCAAGTTGAGATTGAAGATCTCAGACAAAGGTTATTTGATATGCCAACTGAATTCAACCAGTTCAAGGGCTTGATGAATGTTATGAATGGGAAGCTGGATGTTGTCATCAAGGGCTTGAATCAGGAGAAGATACCGTCTGCTACTAGTCATGACACCAGTGTGAATTCAGAGGAAAGGCTGGGAGATTTTCTGAAGAAGAAGAAGAAGCCAATTCCAGTGGTGCTTACTTCAAAAGATTTGTATGAACAAACTGATGAAGAAGATGCTGGTGAAGACACAGGTGTTGATGCAACTATAGAGGTGGATTCAGTAATGGCTAAGAAGAAAGTGGATGAGATAATCCAAGAAGTGGTTGCTGAAGTGGAAGCTGAACAAGAAGGTAATGAGTCTGTTGAAGATGCTGCAAGTGAAGAAGAAATTGGAGAAGACTCAGAGAAAGGCCAGACATCAAAGAAGAAGTGAAGATCAGAGATTGCCAAAGCCTTGACCCTCTATCTCTTTCTCTTCTTTCTTTTCTGTTCTCAAGGCCTTGACTTTTTAGCTAAATTTTTTGTTTTTAAATTTTCTTTTTAGACTCTGAGTAATGATCCAACATTTCTTCATCCTTATTTGATGAAATTAAAAAAGGGGGAGAATTTATGTGGTTCTGTGTTTGCAGTATTTGAATAATAATAATACTTAGTTGTTTTGTGGTTTAATGTGGTTTAATCAGTTGTGTATGTTTTTATTTTTGCTGGTTATCTGTTTGGCATTATTGTATGTTGTATCTGCATTTTGTGACTATCTAATTTTGAATATGAGTGGCAGGAAAATCTATACAAGACTGTAGGTTTTGTCTTTCATCAAGGGGGAGATTGTTGAGTCAAAGACCCTTGAATGTGTTTTGGTTGGTAATTTTTCTGAGTGATGAAAGACAAAGACTACTACATAAGTAGCAAAGCATCTCAGTTACTCCAAGGCCTTAAGATATTGACCGAACTCCAAAGCCTTGAGAGTTATTCTATTCTGCTATATGTTCTAACAGTTCTGTGCTGCAGATTGGATATCTGATTATACAAATCAGGGATTTACTGCATATACATTTATGTTTGCACTATTTGTATATCTAACACAATTGCAGATGATCAGAACAAGAAGAATCGAAGTTATCTGGGTTTAACTTTGAATATCTGTGAAGAAGGTTCAGAGCTCCAAGGCCTTGAGATATGCCTTGAGCTGCTGACAGTTTTTATAGAACTAAGTTGATTCTTTCTTGCAGGTTGTGATTCTTAGTATTGTGATTATTTACTCACTTCTAAGTGTCTTAAACTTGTTTTTCATGATTTATATGTTTTAGAAGTTATACATGTTATTGTTCTAATTTGTTAAACAGTATCATCAGAAACTGGATAACCAAACAGTCTTAGCACTGTTATCTTTCTGGATTTTGTTGTTGCTGTGTTTCAATGCTGTTGCAGGGTTGTTAAACGTGCAGGATCAATCTCAACAAACTCAAACGGATATCCACTTAGAGCTGTTTGAATTTCAGTTGAAAACAGAAAGAGGATTTGTAGGAACTGAGATCCTAAAATCTCTCAATCAGTTGCAGCTGTGGATAAAAGAGACTGGTTTGAATTTTGAATAAAGAGAGGCTTGCAGAATACTCACAGAGGTGTGAAAAATTCGTGATAGATCATTCATTCAAACACACAATCATTCAAGCTTCATTCCAGATTTCAGAAGATCAAATCAATCCAGTTTTCCAGAAGAACACATCCAGGCTTCAACAGCTCATCTTTTTACTGTGTTCTTCACTTTTACTTTAATTTGTGTATCTTTAGATTATCTTAAACCTCACTTAACCTAGTGGTTGGTTGTTCAAGTTAACAACAAGAGGTTCTTGTTAGCTCAACAGTTAGTAGCTGGAACTAGATAGGTTTGGAACCACAAGCTGTATAGGTGTAAGGGAAATCACTTAGGCTTGAAGATCTAGGGCTGTTTCTGTGTGAGTAATAAGTAATGTTTGCCCAATCCTGGTGGGATTAGATCCCTCAGGCAGAGATAAGGTCCATTGGGACTGAACTCTGTAAATTGCTTTGTGTTCTTTACTTTACAGTTTGACTATTATCTGCTGCACACAACTCAAATCAAACTAGGGTTCAAAAGCTGTTTTGAATTGTTTACAGTTCAAGGCCTTGAAGCTTTCTATTTTGCCTTTGAAAGTTTCAGACAGTTTACTAAAATCTCAAGGCCTTGAGATTTGAGTTTCACACAAAGTATTTCTGTTAAACTTTGATTTTTGCAAAAAGTTTCCATACTCTATTCAACCCCCCCTTCTAGAGTATTTAGGTCCTGTATTTAGTCTACATTACACACTTTCAGGACGAAAGACATGTCGAAGAGAAGGGAAATATCTTCCAATTCAACCATAAAAAGGAGAGAGGGAAATGAAAAGGGGTTAAAATTGAGAAAATAAGTTGTGCGTCATATATGGCGAGTGAGCGTTTTTACAAAAGCGAATCATATAAATATGGAGCAAAAAGACGGTGAAAGGTTTTACCATTATATTGGATACCGTCCGAAACCGTATTCTTATTGACCAGACCAAAGCCAGACCTGTTAGGATTGCAGTATTTAGCTACTGTAGCTGGTCGTGGGACCTACTGTAGCAGGTCGTGCAACCTAGTTCGGCTTGGCAGTTTTTCTGGGTTGTTTCCTTATCGGTTTTGGGAACTTTTGAGCGTTGTTTTGGGCACAAGTCAGTAGTTTAGGCCTATATATGGGTATAGGTCATGGCTACTAACAAATGTGTGGTATTGTGGTTGATTGGAATCAGATTCTCATCAATAAATTGGGTTTGTTTGGTCGCAGACGTAGCTAGTCTCAAAACTAGTGAACCACGTTAAATCTTTGTGATCTTCTTCGTTTTGTTCTTCTTCTCATCACTCTTCTTGTTCCGCATTCGTTTCCTAACATGAGTATAGTGGTAAAGAAAAAAACGAACTTGTTACACAGTGGATACTAGTTTGTGACATATATCTTGTATGTTACTCGAATAATCTATATCTTATATATAATATAAAAGAAGAAAAGTCCCGAGGTTGAACCACGTTCTGCCATGTGTCCTATAATATACATTCTGAGTAATACATTTGTCATCCTACGTGTTTATTTTATTAAGATTAACCAATTACAAATCGACACGTACTCATGCATTGCTTTGTCATTATAATTTGAAGGTTACTCTTACAGTTTGTAACTCATAAGCAGTTAACATTCATTTGAATGTTGCAATGTTAAGTTAGTAATGCATGCCCATCCTTGTTTTTTTATTACCTAAATATAAACATGTTTTACATGTTAGTGAAAAATATACAATAATAGTATAATGTTTTTTGTCAATATGTTTCTATTAGAAATATTTTTTGGCAATAGGATAATATTTCAATAATTCTATAGGCATATGAACTTCAGAAGAACTATTTCTTATTATTTAAATAAAAATCTTCCATTAAATCATAGTTTATGCATATTATATAATTTTAAATTTAATAACATAAACTCTGATCTCATATACAAGTTTAGCATTCACGTAAATATAATTGTACAAAATCATATTCATTTGGAAAAAAACTATATTATTAAAGACGCATATCGTATGCATTATGTACAGTAAAAAAATTTAAGTTAGTGCATCTATATGGTATATGTGTGTAAATGAAATGATTGATTTTTTGAGAAATATTTCTTAGTAATTACTCATTGGTAATTTCCTCAACTTTCATCTTGGTTAATTTTATGCTCGATGATTCTCTAAGTATTACTTGATTTTCTTAACAAAGTATAGTTTTTTTATATTAGTGTAAAATAGATATTATATAATAAGATTTCAATAAATAATATATGGACATTAACTTCAATAGTATTTATGCTTATTATATCATAACATCATAATAAATTCAATATTTTATTTAACTACATGAACTTCATTAGTAATTCCTCTTTTTTTAAAGGAATATGATTATTTGTAGTTTTAACTTAATGTAAATTATGATCTCATATTCAAAATTTATTATTTATATAAATAAATTCAGAAGAGATATATTCTTTTTTAGGAAAATATATTATATTCTTAATGACATAAGATGTATGCATTTTGTACAACATAAAGTTAAGGTAGTGCATCTACATGTAAGTATATTAGTGGTTTTAGAAGATATATGTTTCACTAATTAGTTCATGGTAATTTTCTCAACTTTCAACCCGGTTGGTTTTATGTTTGGCGATTCTCTTAAGATTTCTCAATTTTATAATCCGAAAATATAAATATTTTTTTCATATTAATCTAAACTATACACTACAATCATAATAAATTAATAAATATATTATACAAATTTCAGCAATAAATCTTTTTATTCTTTAAAAAGAAATAACGCTTCCACGAATTATTAGTTATACATATTACATAGTTTTAATAACATGAATCGTGATAATGTAAACTATACATGATAATATCGTAACAGATTCACTAAATAATATTTGTATATGAACTTTAGTAGTAAAACTTTTTATTCTGTAACAAGAAATAATACTTCCACGAATTTTTAGTTATGCATGCTATATAGGTTTAACCTTTAGTAGCATGAATTGTGTTCTTTCGAATTTGAAATTTGAATAAACAAATTTATAAGATATTTTTGTTTAGTGCTTTTATGAGAAATGTGTTCCACTAATTATTCCATGCTAATTTTTTTCTCAATTGTCATCCCGCTTGATTTTATGTTAGACGTATTTCTTAAGATTCAGTTGCGTACGATTCTAAGTCAGAGAATTTGAACTATATTTAATATAAAATTCGAGATTCACTCATTGACATCAAATGAGAAAGAGAAAGTAACGGGATTTGATTGTTGTAATTTATGTAAAGAACCTTTTCGATCATATTGAACGAATTTCGTGAATTTGCAAGTCATGTTTCCTCTGCATATTTCACATTCATATAAGTTACTTAACTCCATTTTTTGCAGGCTATATTTATCCATTCGCCCCGCGCCTTGGCGCGGGGTAACGCCTAGTAATATATAAAAGCAGGAAAGTGCCGAGAGAGAACTAGAGATTGTCATTTTCCAATTAATTATTTATGAGGTGAAGACACGTGTAATGCTAATTTGAACGTCCAATCAATGAATATAGTTTAAAATGCCAGCTCATCAAACAAAATGTACACCATGTCAAAGGACTCATCATGTATCTTCCACATTTTTAGTTACTTACTAATTACCTTATTTGTCTAATTAATATGCTCGACTAATTATTCATTTAGTGGTATGAGTTACAAAATGGTTTTGTAATGGATTAGTAATTCTTTTTTTTTTTTTTTTTTTAGTTGGAATGGATTAGTAATTTTAAGTAGAGTACACAAGTCTATTTTTTGATCAAAACAAGTTGCCGATATTTCAATAAGCTCACCTTTTCTAGTAATGTTAACAAAGGCCAAAGATAGTGATACACATCAATCATATAATTTTTAATGCCCCACCGTCATTTTATATTATTGTGGCTAGATCAACAAATCTAATTCAAGTATCACGATGTACTCATTCTGGATATGGTTTGAATGTGACATGTTTTCTTTTATGCTACACAATGTTCATGTATAAAATTCAAATTTTATAGTATACCAATTTCTATCCGTGAATATCGGATGTGTGGTGGTGGTAATTAGAAGACAACAATTGTTTAGGGCATATTCTCTTCAAATAACAAACATCTTATGCTAAGATTTTGATTTTTTTTTGTGTGAATGATTGAATAAAATTAAAATATTTTTTTCATTTGATTTCTTAATTGATTTTTTGTGTTTGTTTTGTTAAATTGTCCTATATATATTTCAAATTTTATCGTATACCGATTCTCTCATGTATATAGGATGCGTGGTGGTTGTAATTACCGAAATTGCATTGTACATCCAGAATAGTCCTAAGAAGACATGATCCCAAGCGGATACCTGAGTCAATCCATTCATGGGAAAATCCGAGTTTATTACAATTTTTTGGCTGATAGAGGGATCAAATGGTATAGTTCATTTTATTGGTAGCTTGGAGGATTAAAAGTGAGCATCTTTTGTAGTAGCAGGATAAGACACAAATTTTGGACTAACATGTTTATTTTGTCCGCGCATTTTCTCAATGGAAAACGAATGTTCTATAAAAACTTAAGACATTTTGTTACTCGCAAAATCATACTACGAAGGTGGTATTTATTTGGATAAGAAAAGAAATTCTACCTCAACTTTATGAAGAATGCATTTCAAATATAATAACATGAAAAGAAAAAAATAAATGGACAATATGATAAATATGAACACCCCTACCTAAAAAATTCACAAAACTATAAAAAATCATAGTAGCCATTGCAGAACATCAAGTCTCTTCTCAAAAAAAAAAAAAAATAAAAATAAAAAAAAAGCATCAAATCTCCCTAGAACATACCAAGAAAATAATTTCATAGAAATAATAAACTTTGCTTCAACAAGGAGAAGCAAATATTGTAAGAGAATCCAAAATACATTAACGGTGTGATCCAATGTTTAAAAGAAATATTATGAATAATTTACCAAAAAAAAATAATAATTTCTAGATTATTGTGAAAGATTACGATTTTTTCTTCTAAAAAAAAAGAAATAATTACTTTTTTTACGCCCCTCAATTAATCTCATGTTATGAGCCACTGAAACTTTGTGAAATTTGAATTTGATCCAGTAATGCTGTTAAGTGAAAAAAGTATTAACACTAAGTTGATTTCTTACAAATACATAGCTAACATGAAATATATGCACAACGTGCTATTCAGTTTGTGTGTTTACATATTTTTGATGCATCTAACATTTATTTTATGAATAATATGAAAGAGAAACTGTAACGACTAAGTTTGACCTGACAATGTGCGGGCTTAGGGACGAGGTAATGAGTACCTTCTGGTAGTATATTCATCCCTTGGATTGCTATAAGTTCCAACAAGTTTGATTGAGATAAAAATATGAGCCAAATATAATTCGAGAAAAACGTATAGCACACAAGCTATAAGCAAATCGATATCGTCTTCGCGCTGTAGCGTGGGGTAACACCTAGTTGATATTGTGCATTGCAACAGTTTTAGAGACCGGATATCAAAGGCCATGGCCGGGTTAATGGATCAGTTGTTCTAGAAAAGGCTACTATAGTGACATGCACTAGAACTGGGCAAATTGTCACAGAGCGGGGGCATATTTCAGTGGGTGTTTCATGAAAGATCTCCCAGGGTGATTAATTTTTAAATTCCACCACTGTCATAACGTATACATACTTTATATGCCAGCTTATGCTTTTTGTATATAAAGGAATAAGAATCATCGCAACTAACTCAATTTATTCTCTCTTTTGAGAAAGGTAGCAAAGTGACACCGAATTAGGTTCGCTATATCTATGAAGACGACAAATATGTCGAACCAACAAGAAGCAGCAATGCTTAATTCCATCATATCCTGTCCCTAATAATGTTAAATTAATTATTCGAGCACGTTTGTTTCCGAATATTACTGGGTCTATAAGTATTCAAGGTTTAGTTTATGAAGAATACATAAACTACCTCTATAAAATATATTTCATGCAAGTTGGACTGCGAATTCAAATAGATCGATCGTAATGTCTAGCCAACAAATTTCAAAAGAGGTAAGCTTTGGTTACCTCATTACTATCAAGTATCAATCTAGGAGATATACCCATCTTCTTATATCAAAATTTGATTTTGCAGTACCACCCACCTAAAGTTCAGCCCAGAGATTTTACTTACACTTGGGGCGACTGGGGCATACCAACGCAGGAGTGAGTCTAAAATTATATTTATTATGTTATGGTTGATGAATGATGATATAGTTTGTTTGTTTGACAGTCTATAATGTTTTTCTCTCAGCAATACATATGCAGAAGTAATTCATGCTACTAGAATAGAAGCTACAACTAAGTTTGACATCAACCCGCTGAAAAGGAACATCGTTACACTTGTATTTCAATTCTGTAAGCAAATGAACCAATTTGGTTGGGGTGCAGCTGGTCTTTCTATTGGAGCTAAGGTGGGGGAGAACGGGAACTATGTGTACCACAACATAAATAAGCTATTTGTGGACATGGAGCCAAATGCAAAGAAGTTCATTTCTGTGACTTTTGATTTGGAGAAAAACGTAGATGCGCCCGATGAAAAGCTGCATTTTGGTATCTTTGATCTGACTAAAGAAGATAAGGGTGGTTTGGTATTTTATGGAGTCGATATTTTTCAGGCTGATGATGCAAAATGATGCTGCATATTGTAATGCTATCATTTTTCTTGTAAGAACTAATGCGCTTCTGGTATATCATTTACTCTTAGTCTACTCCAATTATGAAAACCAGAATACTCTGGGTGATGAAGGTTGAAAGGATGTTGTAATCTTCAGTTTTGCTGTATAAGTCCATATGCATCCTTGAATGTATCCTAACACCCTTCCTCAAACTCATGGTGGTTCATGAACCATGAGTTTGGTTTTAAGCTCCCAAAAATAGATGTTATCACTGAAAGTGGAGAAATCTTCCGTGAGTATTATTTCATCTTCAAAATCTGTAAATAGAGATTACAAACACTACTCCTACTAATTACAAACAAAGTCCTCAACTAAGTGAGGTATATACGAAAACGTCCTACGACTATTACTCCCCCGCAGTCGAAACTGTAGGCCAGCCAACACTGAGACTGGAACGGAAGCGCTGGAACAAGGGTCGGGGAAGACCCTTGGTGAGGATGTCGGCGTATTGATAATCTGCTGGAATGTACGACACGCGAAGCTGACCCAATCGAACCTTCTCACGAACGAAGTGTAGATCAATCTCAACATGCTTAGTGCGTTGATGCTGAACAGGATTACCAGAGAGATAGACAGCACTCACATTGTCGCAATACACGACAGTGGCTCGAGGCGGGGGGACACGAAGCTGAAGAAGCAAATTCCGGACCCAACAGAGTTCGGAGACGGCGTTAGCAACACCGTGATACTCAGCCTCAGCACTAGAGCGAGATACCGTGGCCTGCCGCTTGGACGACCAACTCAGAAGATTGTCTCCGTAGAAGACACAGTAACCAGAAGTGGAGCGGTGGTGTCCGGACAACCAGCCCAATCGGCGTCAGTGTAGGCGGTGAGGGAATCAGCGGCGGAGGGAGAGAGCCGAAGACCATACTCAAGTGTCCCACTGATGTAGCGCAAGATACGCTTCAGGGCATGAAAGTGCGGCTCACGGGGGTCATGCATGAAGAGACAAACCTGCTTAACGGCAAATTGGATGTCTGGTCGAGTGAACGTGAGGTACTGCAAGGCCCCAGCAAGGCTGCGGTATAATGTAGGATCAGCAACCGGTGGGCCAGATGTGGCTGTGAGTTTACTCCCTACCTCAATAGGGGTGGCAGTTGATAGCTTGAAAATGGGATTAGTCTAGGACATCTTTTTACCATTGGTTCTAACCCTGTGAGAGTTGAGTTTGCCCATTTTCAGCTTATTTTTCACTTGATACGAGGCAGGGACTTATAGGACATGATCTTAAGATTTGAGTAATTTCATGTATAATTTTGTTTGTTGGATATGATCGCGGGTACATGTTATGATGTGCAAGTAACAGGTGCCGAGAAATGCATGGGATTGACTTGGATTTGGAGGCAGCGTATCAAGAAAGCTGAGCAGAAAAGTGCAGAAAATTCTGAGTTGTGCGTTCAAACGCAGGGGAGCTGCATTCTGACGCACAACCTGGAAGCAGAAAGAAAAAGGCCGAAAAGAGGCTAAGTCTGTGCGTTCAGAAGCACAGACCTGCGTTCAAACGCAGGACTCGACTCCAGGAGTGTGAAAGACCAAGTTGTGCGTTCAAACGCAGGGGAGCTGCGTTCAGACGCACAAGTCCGAGAAGCCAGAAGACAGAAGAGGAAAATTGGTTAAGGCCTGCGTTCAAACGCAGGAGATGTGCGTTCAGACGCACTGCGTTTGAACGCAGGGGAGCTGCCTTCGAACGCGCGTGTGGTTTCCAGAAGCTTCCAGGACGGGTTTTTCAAGGGTAGAACAGGAATTTCGTGCTTCAGTTTAAAGAATGTGGCAGTATAAAAGGAGGTGTCCCAGCACAGAATTAGGGTTACACTCACACATCTACAATCATCATCACAGCAGCCAGTATCAGAGCCGTCAGGATTGGAGCAGAGCAGGATTGGAGCAGTTTTTCAGTATTCAGCCATAAACGCGTTTGATCTTTTCTTCTCTTTTTTATGAAACAGTGTTTTTCAAAAATGCAAGCTAGCAAAACCTTTTTCCTAGGTTCTTGGTGAACCTAGGGTTTATGAATTCAGTAGACTGGTTTGTTTGAGTTTCAGATGCATGACTAGTTGAAGTCTTAATACAGGATGGATTGTTTATTATCTTGTCTTTGATTTTATGTACATACATGAATGGCTTGATCACCCAGGAGTGTTATAGACAGGATCTGGTGCGCAAGAGTGGCCAGTGAGAGTTACGAAGAGAAGACAGGATTTAGTACTCTGCCTTGATGGACCGAGAGGTGAAGAGAATCAGGTGACTAGCCCAGAAGCATTAGACCAACTGCTAGACGTTTAGGGGGAGACCGAGAGGAGAACCTGTAACCCTAGCAGACTTAGAACG
This sequence comes from Linanthus parryae, assembly GCA_023055425.1. Classification (NCBI taxonomy): domain Eukaryota; kingdom Viridiplantae; phylum Streptophyta; class Magnoliopsida; order Ericales; family Polemoniaceae; genus Linanthus; species Linanthus parryae. The sequence goes on along the minus strand of JALGPY010000004.1, from coordinate 97,536,761 downwards.
AACCTGCAGATTTAGGTGGACCGAGAGGACCCGAAATCTGCAGGAGAGTGACAGGTGCATGAGACCGAGAGGAGATTGTACTATTGGTATGCTGGCATAAACAAGACTACTGTGTGTTCTAAAATCAAATACACCAGGCAAGCTGGAAAGTAAACCTAGGGGATCCTGGGACCTAGATTCTTAGAATTATCAATTTTTACAACTACCATAATTCCTGAAAATTATTAAAAAGAAAAATAAAATAAGCTTTTCTAAACATTGCTTTATTTACTGCAACTTAGCTGAGTATAATCACATCCCAACCTTCCTCCTTTTTACAAGCTTTGTGTCTAGTTCTATTTCTAATAAGTAAAACTTAAACTGTTCTCGAGGGTTCGACAACCAGAGTCATAAATACATACTCTATATTACTTGATCGTACACTTGCGAAAAAGCAGATAGGTTTACGCTGTCAAGTTTTGGCGCCGTTGCCGGGGAACAGTTACAATTTTTCTTAAAAAGACATTAGAATAAGTCTCAAAGCTTTTTCTTTTCTTTTACGTTTATTTTCTTTTGACTTATTGCTCTTGAATTCTGATTTTCAGGCTATTTTAGTATATGTCCAGATTGCCTAGCAAACTGGTATCACCACTTGAAGAGCCCGAAAAACTTTTCAGAGAGCAAAGTCGCAGACACCGATCCGAGATGTCTGAGCACGGAGAAGACGCGCCAACCGAAACAGGAACACCCACAGGACAGCAGCAACGCACTCCAGCACAGATGGCTCTTTACATTGAGGAGCTGATAGCAGCAGGCTTTGCTGCAAGGAACAATCAGAAGACTTACAACAGGTCTGGAAGGGCGATAGTCGAAACCTTTGATGTCCCAACCGGAGGACATCAACCAACTATCGTAGTGCCACCAATTACAGCAGAGCACTTCGATCTAAAATCATCCACCATTCAGACCGCCCAGACTCATTGTCCTTTCAATGGGAAAGCAGATGAAGATCCAAACGACTTCCTTGGAAAGTTCGAAGACTACTGCAACAAGATTAAGTATAGGGGAGTCGAAGCGGATACGCTAAAGTTAATTTTATTCCCATACTGCTTGTTCGGAACAGCAAAAGACTGGCTGGAAGCAAGACCACCGAGGTCTATCACTACCTGGGAGGGTGTGTGTTACTGATTTTTTGGCAAAATTCTACCCCGCATCCCGTGTTATCAAGCTGCAGAGTGAGATCTTATCTTTCAAATAGAAGATGGGGGAAACGGTGGTAGACGCATGGGACAGGCTGATGAGACTCGTTAAAAAATGCCCCAATCATGGCTTCGGGGACGCAAAAATTCTGCAGGTATTCTACCATGCTCTTGACAGGGAGTATGCTGACAGGATTGACAGGGAAGCTGGGGGTAACTTTCTATACCATGTGGATAAAGATGGAGCCTACGAACTGATGAAGCAATTAGCCAAACATGATACTCGCCTGTTTGATGACCGCAGGCTCAAGCCGCTAGCAGAACCAGTGGCTGATGACAGGATTGACAATCTCACGAAAGTGGTGTAAGACTTAGTTAAAAAGGTGTATACAGAGAAGAAGCCCGTGGCATCAGTGGACGAACCTGACCTTGACGCAGCAATTCTGGAGCTTCAGACCGAAGATGCCAATTATGTTCAGCAGCAGTGGGATCCTAGTCGCTACAGATCAGGCACACGTGACCATCCAGGGTTCCGTTATGGAAACCCCAATGCAGCAGTCTATGCGCCAGGATTCCAGCACAGGCCTCAAGCACAACAGACAGCCCCAGCACAGCATGCACCAGTAGCACCACCACAGCTAAATTTATCACAACAGCATCTTGAGTCCTATATGGAGAAATTTAATAAGCAGTGGGAAGCTAGATTTTCGCAGATGGAGTCATTAACTGCCGATGTAAGCCAAATGAAAATTGCTATCCGCAACTTGGAGGTACAGAATGGTCAGCTTGCACAGAACCAGGCAGAACGAGCCCTTGGGAATTTACCATCAAATACAGTGAACAATCCACGCGCTCAAATCAATGCTATCACAACTCGGAGTGGAATTGCACTGCATGATCCGCCGTATCCCAGTCATGCACGTGCAGAGAAGTCAAAGATCATTGAACACGAAGTGTTTGACAGGGAAGAAAGCTCAACCGCTAACCCTCAAAAAAGGGGTTCGGTCGAGCAGGAAGCAGAGCAGACTAAGGAGGGTAATCCAGAAACAGTGCCAGTCTCTAAGGAGGTACCTTACCCTCTGAAGACACGCAAAAGAGATGAAAGCAAAGACTACGCCAGATTTCTGGAGGTATTCAAGCAATTACAGATAAACATACCTTTCGCCGAAGCACTTGCCAAAATGCCTACTTATGCGAAATTTCTCAAATACATATTGTATGGGAGAAGGCTGAGCGACTTCGAAACAGTGAATCTGACGGCAGAAGCGAATAGTTGTGTGAAAAACGGTCTACCACTGAAAAAGAAAGACCCGGGCAGTTTTGTTATCCCAGTAACTCTGGGCAGTGCATACACAGGAAAAGCCTTATGCGACTTGGGTGCCAGCATCAACCTGATGCCACTAACCATCTTCAAAAGTCTGGGAGTCGGAGAACCACGACCAACCAGAATTATGCTTCAAATGGCTGACAGATCTATGAAACCTGCCTATGGAGTAATTGAAGATATCCTTGTAAAAGTGGGAGAGCTTATTTTTCCAGCAGATTTTGTGATACTGGATATGGAGGCCGGAGAGGTCCCACTAATCTTGGGCAGACCCTTCCTAGCAACTGGTGAAGCCATTATTAACTGCAAAAGTGGAGAGCTGTCCATGCAAATCAATGAAGAAAAAGTGAAATTCGACGTCTTCAAATCTCTCCAGCTTCCTGATCATTATGGGCATGAAAATTGTTTTGCAGTGGAAGTAATTGATGATCTGGAGAGTGAGGAGATGGAAAGTTTATGGGAGGAATTTGAGGACATGTATCCAGAGGAAACAGAGGAGCACCAGGCTGAGCAGATCATGGGAACAGAGAGCTGGGTCACTCTCTATAAGGATGAAGGAGACGAGCAGAAAATGACACTGGTCCCATGACTTCAGGAACCACCAGTCCTGGAATTGAAACAGTTGCTAGACCACCTCAGGTACGCTTTTATTGGTGAAAATAATACTCTGCCAGTAATTGTTTCGTCTCTTCTATCTCAAGAACAGGAACAAAAGCTGCTGGAGGTACTTCGAGAGCATAAAGAAGCCATCGGATGGACAATTGGTGACCTAAATGGAATCAGTCCTGATTACTGCATGCACAAAATAAGAATTGAAGAAGTAAAGAAGCCAGTTATCCAACCTCAACGGAGACTAAACCCAATTATGAAAGATGTGGTACGTAAGGAGGTCATGAAGTGGCTAGAAGCAGGGATTATATACCCCATATCAGACAGCACCTGGGTCAGTCCTGTCCAGTGTGTGCCAAAGAAAGGGGGTATTACAGTAGTATAGAACGCTGATCAGGAGCAGATCGCTCAGTGCACTGTCACTGGCTGGCGAATCTGTATGGACTATCGGAAGCTGAACGACGCAACACTGAAAGACCACTTTCCGCTGCCATTCATGGACCAGATGTTGGACAGACTGGCCCACCATGCTTATTACTGCTTCCTTGACGGGTACTCTGGCTACAACCAGATCTATATAAATCCAGAAGATCAAGAAAAGACGACGTTCACCTGCCCATACGGAACATTTGCCTTTAGACGAATGCCATTTGGATTATGCAATGCCCCAGCAACATTCCAAAGATGTATGATGGCCATTTTCTCTGACATGATAGAGAAAAATTTGGAAGTTTTCATGGACTTTTTTTCGTTATTTGGGGACAGCTTTGATGACTGCTTATACCATCTGGCCAGAGTTCTGATTCGATGCAGAAAAACTAACCTGGTACTCAACTGGAAAAAATGCCACTTCATGGTTACAGAAGGAATAGTGCTGGGACACAGGATTTCCAACAAAGGACTGGAAGTAGACAGAGCAAAGATAGAGGTGATCAAGCAGCTACCATATCCTACCACAGTGAAGGCAATCAAGAGTTTTTTGGGCCACGCAGGATTTTACAGAAGGTTTATCAAATATTTCTCCAAAATTACAAAGCCGCTATGTAATTTGTTGGGAAAAGATGTGCCCTTCATATTTGACGAAGCCTGCAAAGAAGCCTTTGACGTACTTAAAGACAGGCTGACAACTGCGCCCATTATAACAACGCCAGATTGGACCCTCCCATTCGAGCTGATGTGTGACGCCAGTGATTACGCAGTGGGTGCAGTACTGCGACAGCGAAAAGATAATGTGTGCAGTGTCATTTACTATGCCAGCAGGGTCCTGAATGAGGCACAGATTAATTACGGGACTACAGAGAAGGAGCTGCTGGTAGTCGTTTTTGCTCTGGATAAGTTCAGATCCTACCTGGTAGGTTCAAAAGTCATCATATTCACAGATCACAGTGCATTGAAATACTTGCTGGAGAAAAAGGATGCAAAGCCAAGGCTGCTGCGTTGGATTCTGCTGATGCAGGAATTTGATGTCGAAATCAGGGATAAAAAGGGAGTTGAAAATGTGGTAGCTGATCATCTATCTCGCCTGGAAAACCCTACGGAAGAATTGGTACCAATCCAAGAAAATTTCCCGGATGAGCATATTATGAAGATCAAGACCAACAGACGACCCTGGTATTATGCAATAGCCAATTTTGGTCAATGGAGCACTCCCTGAAGACATCACCCCTTGGCAGAAAAAGAAGTTTATTTCAGAATGCAGGAAATATTTCTGGGACGATCCGTATCTATTCAAGCAAGGGGCAGATAATATTCTACGTCGATGCATCCCATGTCATGAGATTTGGAGGTAATTCAGCACTGCCACTCGGCACAATGTGGGGGACACTTCAGCGGTCCGAGAACAGCCCACAAAGTGCTGCAGTCAGGATTTTTCTGGCCAACAGTCTTCAATGATTGCCATGATTATGCGCAGAGTTGTGATCGCTGCCAACGGACAGGAAATATTTCCCAGCGAAATGAAATGCCCATGACGCTTTGGCAGGAAGTCGAGCCTTTTGACGTTTGGGGTATTGATTTTATGGGTCCATTCCCTTCGTCTCTGGGAAATCTCTACATCTTACAGGCAGTAGACTACGTGTCAAAATGGGTGGAAGCAATAGCCTGTCAGAAGAACGATGCGGCAGTGGTGGAACGATTCCCCAAGCGTAACATCTTTACCAGATTTGGAATGCCAAGGGCCATGGTCAGTGATGAAGGTTCTCATTTTATCAATAAAGTCTTCGCCAAGGGTATAAAGCAGTACGGGGTGTCTATCCATAAGGTGTCACTGCCTTATCACCCTCAGGCAAACGGGCAAGCAGAGGTGTCCAACAGGGAGATAAAGAGCATACTGGAGAAAACTGTGAATCCTGGACGCAAGGACTGGTCATTAAAGCTGGATGATGCGCTCTGGGCATACAGAACTGCTTACAAAACCCCGCTGGGAATGTCCCCATACCAGCTGGTGTTTGGAAAAGCATGTCACTTACCAGTAGAATTGGAGCACAAAGCATACTGGGCAATCAAGCAGCTGAATATGGAACACAGCTTATCGGGAAACAAACGGAAGATGGCACTCCTTGAACTAGAGGAATTTCGTAAAACTGCTTATGAGAGTGCCAAAATTTATAAAGAGAAAACGAAGAAGTGGCATGACAATCGCATTCTACCAAAGAAGATAGAAATTGGGCAGAAGGTTCTCCTTTACAACTCAAGGATGAAATTCTATCTAGGGAAGCTGCGCTCAAGATGGTCTGGACCATTTATTATGAAAGACATTACATCATGGGGAGTGGTGGAGCTGGAGAACCCAAGGGATAATACAGTTTTCAAGGTGAATGGGAACAGAGTCAAGCCATACAGAGATCCTCAGGAGATCATAGAGGTAGAGGCAATCTACCTTGACCTTCCTTGATCACAACAGAGGTAACAAAGTCGGGCTGTCGACTGTAAATCACAAGCGCTGGTTGGGAGGCAACCCAACGTAGATTAGTTGTTTTTATATATTTCGTATATTTTATAAAATGTTCATAATTTGAGAGAAAAGTGAGAAAGAGGGATTTAATATTGAATTCAGTGTTTCAGGAATCAAAGGCATGCGTTCAAACGCAGGAGAGGTGCGTCTAAACGCACGTCTGCGTTCAAACGCAAACAGCTTGCGTTCAAACGCAGAACCGCCACCCAACCGCAGAAACACTGAAAATGGCTAACACTTCTGCGTTCAAACGCAGATCACCTGCTTTCAAACGCGGATCATAAAATGAAGATTTCCAGCTAACACATATGCGTTCAGACGCACGAGATGCGTTCAAACGCAAGAGAAAAAGAAGGACTGGAAAAGACTAAGGACGTGCGTTTAAATGCAGAGGGCGCGTTTGAACGCAAGAACCAATCAGCGGAGAAATTCTAGAGAGAAGGCATGCGTCTAAACGCACAGGGTGCATTCAAACGCAACTCATCAGAAGACTTGCAGAAACAAGCAGTGCATTTAAACGCAAGACATGTGCGTTCAAACGCAGTTCATCAAACCCAGATTATTCAGAGAACTTCAAGTTGTGCGTTCAAACGCACAGGGTGGGTTCAAACGCAGATCAAGAAAATTTCAAATTTCCTAAAAAAGTGAAGCAGTGCGTTCAAACGCAGAAGATGTGTTCAAACGCACAATCAAGTGGGATCAGAAAATTTTGAAAAATTTGAAAAAATTTGAATTCCAGGGGCCATTCTGCAATTTCTGAAAGTTTGCCTATATATACTGTACGGATGACAGTGACTCATTTTCACTCCAGTCAACCAGTTTTCAACTTTGTCTCTAGAAATTCTCTCTGCCCTAGCAGCCGCCAGAAGCAGTTAGCCGCCAGCGGTCTCCGACTACCACCGCAGGAACACCAGAAAGTCAGAAATAGTGTGGGGGTGGTCAAACTCATCCGATCCAAACATCTACAGATCCGCTTCACAGAGCAGTTTCCAGATCTGTACCCGTAAGATTCACACCGGGTAGCCAGGTTCTATCTTTTCCCTCTCTTTGAAGATTTCAATTTTTTCTGTTTGAATTTTTGAAATGGATGAGGATAGACCCTATATGAGGCCTGATAGGGCGATCGCACCCTTGAACATCATAGATTGCAGACTGCTTAGGGTTGACCATTTCTGCGACCATAGGTTTGTCAATATGGAGGTTCACCGTTTCTTTCTGCAAGACAAAAAGATTAGGTATGACATACCCGCTGAGAGAACTTTTCCTCGTGATAGAGTGGCTATGGGGGACGACCTGTTCAACTTTACTGGGCAGGATCATTTTGGGGATTTGTTTACCGGCTTTACCAATCTGCAAGTCAGTTCTGTGCTGGCTAAGGAGATTTTCAGTAATCTCCAGCAGTGCATGAACAGTGAAGCCCTGTCAATTGACTGGATTTACTGCAGAAAGAGATGGATTCGGATCACCCCAGAGAGTATTCGAGAGCGTTTGGGTCTGGAATTAGTGTGGATGATTGTCATTTTCAGGAGCTGAGGCGTCATCCGTTCGAGCAGCTTAGCGAACAAATCATAAACACCTTGTGTGCGGGTGTACCAGGCGCTGCTTGGTACTACCCTCACCGGAGTCCTTCCTACCGGAAACTCCCTGCTACCTATTTGATTCGAGAGGCGAGATGGTGGACTGAGTGGGTCAACAACCGGATTGTGGGTATTAAACACTTTACCCGTATAGATTATAATATTGCCCTTTTGGTATACTGTCTGATGGCCAAAGAGCCTGTGAGCCTCCCGGAGATTATTTGTGAGTTTTTTCGGGAACGAAGAGAGTCCCACAGTAAGAAGGGTTTAGGTCTTCTGGGGATTTTGACTAAAATGGCACAGGATTATCAGGTGGTCATTCCTGGTGAGCTGAGAGATATCCGACCAGTGCAGGTGCGCAAGTACCGAAACATGAGATGTGCTTTGCACGAGGCTCTGCATGGGCCTCCAGAATATGTCCAAGTGGACGATGATGATGATGATGATGATGATGGTGCTCCGCCTCATGGTGGGGGTGCTGGCATGCCACCGCCACCTCCACCCGGTGATGGGGGTTTTCCAGCCTTACCAGGTCCCCTTCGACTGCCACGATCTGCTAGTTCCAGTGAACACAGGCAGACCGAGCCCGACCTAGGGCAGTCCAGCAGAGGGGCCAGGCGCAGTTCTTTTGCGCGCCTGGAGAGGACTGAGCATGAGGAATTGGTAAGGAAGAAAATTAAGGCCCAAGAAAAAATGCAGAACTACCTGGTAAGGACGGTCAAGAAAATGGCCAGGGGTCTTGGAAAGTTGTTCAAGACCCATAAGCATATTTACCACGCTAACACAGCCGCATTGAGAGCTCATGAGGCGGCACTCGCTGAAATTCAGAGCAATATGCGTGGTAAGAAATTTAACTTCCCGGACCACTATTCGAGTGAGAATTGTCCCAGCTGGACAATGGAGGATAGTAGGCCATATGACAGCTTCTCTGGCCATGACCCCACACCGAGTCCGGAACACGAAGACAGTGTTGGTGACCCCGGCAGACCCGGTACCCAGTACCCACGTAGGCAGCATGTAGACCCAGGGGCCAGCAGTGCCCATCCCGGTGCCAGCCACGCTGGTACCGCTGCCGCAGCACGACATGCTGCGAGGAAACGTCCTAGAGGGCGAACCCCTGAACCCTCTCCAGAGCCGACTGACCAGTCTACTCCGGAGAACACAGATTCGAGTTACAGGCCAGATCAGTAGTGTCGCGAGGACGCGCCACCTCTAGTGTGGGGGTGGGGAATTGTGTCCTCCTGCATAGCCATGTCAGCATATTTTTGTCAATTTTATTTTTATTTTTGTTTTCATTTTTGAGTCAGCACGTTTATTATGTTGAGTCTACCCACCGACTTTTCTGACCTTGCATATATAAAAAAAAAAAAAATAATAATAATAATAAAAAAATAAAAAATAAAAAAAAAATATATATATAAATATTTAAAAACTTTTGAGAAAGGGCAACTTAAGACCTAGAAACTGAAGAGAATCCAATGAAAGAGCTCATGAGAGTAGGAAGCACCGTAGTAGGGATACTTCAAATTTTAGTATTTTGTGCGCAAGTCTCACGACAGGATGTCCCGGGTATTCAGGAATGGTGAAAGTAGATAACAGGCATACTTTTGGCTTCTCTAGTGCGCTAGGTGGATTTGGTCTTTAGATAGTTGAATACTCCGTTTCCCGTGGAAACTTGTGGACTCTTGGAATCTGGGGTGGACCTTCGTGTAGAGTCGGGTTTATGTGGTACAAGTCTTCGGCCTAAGCGAAGTTTGGGAATGTACACCACCATCCCTTAAGGTGGTTCCAAGAGAAAATCCTAAAAAGCCCGCACTCTTAAGCTCTACTGCACGGTTGTAAAAACAGAGGAGGTAAAAAAAAAAAAAAAAAAGAAAAAAAAGAAAAAAAAAAAACAAAAAAAAAAAACAAAAACAAAAACAAATAAATATTTTTGTGCTTCAAGGAGAAACAACATAATGTGCTTCCGTTCACGCGGAAAATTTGGATTCAATCCAATCTAGAGCTTAAGAGGGAAACTAAAGTCAAACCGTATTACACAGGAGCTGTGTCCCCCAGCAATGGGACAATTTGAAATTCAAAAGCAATAATGGCTAAGAGGGTCTGAAAACCTCAAATGACTTGGCGAAGAAAAATTATCTAGTGACTTAAGATTCCTGGACCCTCTGAGTCAAAAGACGTGCTTTATCTTGGTTTGGTTTGGTGGATGTTTGGGGACACCTTAGTGAGTTTGTGCACATGATCATTTTATACCATTTCTGGCTACGTGTTGTGGAACTTCAAGGTGAGCTTGTGAGGATTTGATGATTTCAGTTTATGATAGAGAGGTTGCTCAATCTCAGAAAAAAATTGTGTGTCTTGAGTCAGTTTGTGTATATTCTGCGTCTGAGTCAGTAATCTGTTGAGTCTTCTGGTATGTAGCATGAATCTGTGATAAAGGGGAGAAGTATGCAATTGAAGTATGCAAAAGAAGGGTCTGCAAGGCAGTATGCAAGGGTCTGCTCGGGACGAGCAGAGTTTAGTGTGGGGGTATTTTGATAGCTTGAAAATGGGATTAGTCTGGGACATCTTTTTACCATTGGTTCTAACCCTGTGAGAGTTGAGTTTGCCCATTTTCAGCTTATTTTCCACTTGATACGAGGCAAGGACTTATAGGACATGATCGTAAGATTTGAGTAATTTCATGTATAATTTTGTTTGTTGGATATGATCGCGGGTACATGTTATGATGTGCAGGTAAGAGGTGCCGAGAAATGCATGGGATTGACTTGGATTTGGAGGCAGCGTATCAAGAAAGCTGAGCAGAAAAGTGCAGAAAATTCTAAGTTGTGCGTTCAAACGCAGGGGAGCTGCGTTCAGACGCACAACCTGGCAGCAGAAAGAAAAAGGCAGAAAAGAGGCTAAGTCTGTGCGTTCAGACGCACAGACCTGCGTTCAAACGCAGGACTCGACTCCAGGAGTGTGAAAGACCAAGTTGTGCGTTCAAACGCAGGGAAGCTGCGTTCAGACGCACAAGTCCGAGAAGCCAGAAGACAGAAGAGGAAAATTGGTTAAGGCCTGCGTTCAAACGCAGGAGATGTGCGTTCAGACGCACTGCGTTGGAACGCAGGGGAGCTGCGTTCGAACGCGCGTGTGGTTTCCAGAAGCTTCTAGAACGGGTTTTTCAAGGGTAGAACAGGAATTTCGTGCTTCAGTTTAAAGACTGTGGCAGTATAAAAGGAGGTGTCCCAGCACAGAATTAGGGTTACACTCACACATCTACAATCATCATCACAACAGCCAGTATCAGAGCCGTCAGGATTGGAGCAGAGCAGGATTTGAGCAGTTTTTCAGTATTCAGCCATAAACTCGTTTGATATTTTCTTCTCTTTTTTATGAAACAGTGTTTTTCAATAATGCAAGCTAGCTAAACCTTTTTCCTAGGTTCTTGGTGAACCTAGGGTTTATGAATTCAGCAGACTGGTTTGTTTGAGTTTCAGATGCATGACTAGTTGAAGTCTTAATACAGGATGGATTGTTTATTATCTTGTCTTTGATTTTATGTACATACATGAATGGCTTGATCACCCAGGAGTGTTATAGACAGGATCTGGTGCGCGAGAGTGGCCAGTGAGAGTTAGGAAGAGAAGACAGGATTTAGTACTCTGCCTTATGGACCGAGAGGTGAAGAGAATCAGGGGACTAGCCCAGAAGCATTAGACCAACTGCTAGACGTTTAGGGGGAGACCGAGAGGAGAACCTATAACCCTAGCAGACTTAGAACGAACCTGCAGATTTAGGTGGACCGAGAGGACCCGAAATCTGCAGGAGAGTGACAGGTGCATGAGACCGAGAGGAGATTGTACTATTGGTATGCTGGCATAAACAAGACTACTGTGTGTTCTAAAATCAAATACACCAAGCAAGCTGGAAAGTAACCCTAGGGGATCCTGGGACCTAGATTCTTAGAATTATCAATTTTTACAACTACCATAATTCGTGAAAATTATTAAAAAGAAAAATAAAATAAGCTTTTCTAAACATTGCTTTATTTACTGCAACTTAGCTGAGTATAATCACATCCCAACCTTCCTCCTTTTTACAAGCTTTGTGTCTAGTTCTATTTCTAATAAGTAAAACTTAAATTGTTCTCGAGGGTTCGACAACCAGAGTCATAAATACATACTCTATATTACATGATCGTACACTTGCGAAAAAGCAGATAGGTTTACGCTGTCAGCAGTAGACTTACATGTCGACATAGAGGCACGACGAAGAATGTCGGTCGCATACTGATGCTGAGACAGGAATAGGCCAGACGAATCACGGGTGACAGCGATGCCCAGAAAATGATGCAGATGTTCCAGGTCAGTCATAGCAAACTCTCCAGAGAGCTGGGAGACAATCTGATCCAAGAAAACCGGAGACGACCCAGTGATGAAGATATCGTCCACATATAGCAGGAGGTAGACGATGTCCGAGCCACGACTGTAGACGAAGAGAGACTCATCACATGAGCAACCAGAGAAACCGATAGTCTGTGTGAGGACGGTGGCAAATCGCTGAAACCAAGCACGGGGAGTCTGCTTCAGACCATATAAGGATTTGCGTAACTGGCAAACAATGTCAGGATGACCTGTGTTGCGGTAGCCAGGGGGCTGATGCATGTATACCGTCTCAGAGAGATCACCATGAAGAAAAGTGTTCTTGACATCCAGCTGACGGATAGGCCAAGAGCGTGTGACGACAATGCTGAGAACTGTACGGATGGTGGTCGGTTTGACAACCGAGCTGAAAGTCTCCTCACAATCGATCCCAACCATCTGGGACTTCCCATTAGCTACCAATCGCGCCTTATAGCGCTGCAGACTGCCATCAGCGCGAAACTTGTGGCGAAAGAGCCACATAGATCGCAGAACATTAGCCCTTGCCGGGTGAGGAACCAGATCCCAAGTGTGGTTCGTAACCATAGCTCTAAACTCATCATCCATGGCCGCTTTCCAGTGAGGATCGGAAAAGGCTAGGATGGGGGATTTGGGACGGGGTGAGATGGGGTCTGGTGACTGGACCGCTAAAGTGAGACGGGTGACTAGTTTGACAATGCCATGCATGGATCGGGTGGTCATCTGAGGAGAGGCAGGAAGAGGAGAAGTAGCCACTGGGCTTGGCGTGGGTGACTCAGGAGGGTCAGGCAACACAGACCGACGGACGTAGTGCTGAGGAAAAGGTTCCACAAGGGTCCTGGACGGGGTAAGCTGTGTAGGTGCCCTAGGAGGTGTGGGTGGCGATGGGGGTGACCTAGGAGGTGTGGGTGAGAGTGCGGGAGCCACAGGGTGGAGAGCACGATGAGTGAAGAGGTGAGACAGAAGACTGTCATCGGGATCAGACGTCCTGTGAACAGAGGGAGACACTGACCCAGGAGAGGAGAAAGGAAACACCGTCTCATCAAAATTGACGTGACGGGAAGTGTGAACACGACCAGTGCTCAAGTCGAGACACCTGTACCCACGATGGTTAAGAGGGTAGCCCAAAAAAACACATCGAACAGAGCGGGGTGCAAGCTCGTGAGGTGAGGTGGCAGAGAGGTTCGGGTAACACAAGCATCCGAACGTGCGAAGATGCTCATAGGAGGGTGAGCAATGATAGAGGGCAACAGTAGGGATAATGTTGCCAAGGACTTTGGTGGGAAGAATATTATGGAGGTAGACAGCAGTGAGAAGAGACTCAACCTTGAAAGAGGCTGGTAAAGAAGCCTGAGCTACGAGAGCACACATAATGTCATTGATTCTATGGATCATGCGTTCAGCTTTGTCATTTTGAGATGACGTCTGAGGACACGCAAACCGGAAGACTAGTCCATGATTAATGGCGTGGGAGTGAAAGGAGCCATTATCAAATTCTCCACCAAGGTCACATTGGAAACTCTTGATGGGTCGCTGAAACTGGGTTTGGACAAAGGTAGTGAACGTAGGTCCTTCACAGAAAAACTAAAAGGGTCAAACTCAACAGAAACCTGATTGTCAGTGGTAAATTGACGAACAGATACGAGGTTTTTGATAACATTTGGGGTGAGTAAGACATTTCGAAGGTGAAGGGAACGGGTGTTGGTGGTAAGGGTTTGATTGCCAGATCCTTCCACTGGAATGCTAGAGCCATTTCCCACAAGTATGTTAGGAAAATGACAAGATGGTGAGAGAGAGGAGAGGATACCTGAATGCGGAGTGAGGTGAGCTGATGCGCCGGAATCCAGATACCAAGTCTGATCCGGGATGCTGAGTGTCATGCCAGAAAGCTGAGAACCCAAAATCCGTAGCAATCGGATGGCCAGAAGGAGCAGTGAGGCCCTGATGACGCGCAGCTGGTGGTGGGCCGAGAAGGCCAGCATGACTAGGCCGTGGAGTACTCCAGCCCGTAGTCGGGTAAGGGCAGGGAGGTGCGGGTCCTGTAGGGCAGGGGAACCAAACCCAGGAGCCTTGGGAGCCCGAGGGTGCAGCAGGGTGTAGGGTTTTGATTCATGGATCGCGCAACGGAAGCATAATCAAACAAATAACCATGCAAAACCCTCCAAGGATCACAAGTCTAGATGCATAACGATAGTGAAGGTAAGAAATCATAAACACACCTTTGGGTTCTCCTTGATGACTTCAAACGCGAATAATGTCACGTTCTCTATAGTTGATCCACGCCTAGAGTTGATCCTAGATCACCCAAACTCCTTGGTGCTAGCCCGGAATAGGAAGAGGATGAAGGAAACACGCAAAACGAGACAAAAGAGGGGCTTCGGCCCTCTTTTTGGCCGACGGGGTGAGGGCGGCGGCAAGGGGGTCGGGTCGGCCTCCTTGTTGCTTGCTCTCTCTCCTTTTGTTCTCTCACACTCTTGTTATGTTCAATAATGAGTATAAGTTATGGGGAAGGAAGGAAGGAGGGTGCTTTATATAGTCCAACAACTCTTTGTTAACTACCTAAAGGACTTATTCTAGTCCAACTAGAATTCAATTTAGTCCCTTCCTTGCAAATTAGTCCCTACTAAGTTTGCAAGGTTTTGCAAAGTGATCCTTCTAATTAATTAATCCAATTAATTAATTCCCAAATCTAGTTCTACTCTATATAGCGTGTGACCCCATAGGTTCTATCTAGTTGGCAACTATTTGCTAATATGGAGCGGTTTCTAGCAAAACATCCATTCTAGCCAACTAATAGAATAGTCATCTAGACAACCTTTGTACAAGTAATTGTCTCATCCCTTTGCCTCCATATCCGGATTGGACACGAGACATACAAGCCACACTCGTATATCCAATCCATAGTTTCTCGATCCATGGGAATAGCCTTATTCGTGCAAATAACATCAATATCCTATATTGATTTATTTGAGTCTGGCCAGACATTCTATAAGCACTATCCCTCGAGTGGCCTAGGATATTTGTTCCCGTTATGTGGGAGGGGCAAATCCTCTCTACGTCCACTACGATCTCTAAGCTTGCTTCTCATTGTATCCAGTACACGCCTTTATAACTACCCAGTTACGGTGTAGCGTTTAACGCTACCAAGATCACAATGATCCACAACTAGAATATCTAGTGACTTCAAGTCTAAGGATGACAATACCATTGCACCGCGAGAAGCACTTGTGACTCGACATAACATGAATGTAGCCTTCTCGGAGATGGGTCAATCCAGTGCAACATTCCGTAATGCACACCTATGTGTTGGATCGTGATATCTCCATATAAACAACACAATTGTAAATCTAAGGACTTCATTATATTAAATATCCAATAAATAATAAATGAATTTTCTAGCCATATACAAATTCATACTAAACTAGATTGCCTCTAGGGCATCTATTCCAACAGTCTCCCACTTGCACTAGAGCCAATCTGGCGCATCTCGTATGCCCATACTCCTAGTGTGCCCTTCATGCTTCCACTGCGTGAGAGGCTTTGTAAGCGGGTCTGACAGATTATCATCTGTAGGAATCTTGCATATCCGAACGTCTCCTCTATCGATAATATCTCAAATCAGATGAAACTTCCTGAGCACGTGCTTGGACTTCTGGTGCGATCTTGGTTCCTTTGATTGCGCGATCGCCCCAGTGTTGTCACAGAACAACTCCACTGGATCCGCAATGCTAGGGACCACACCAAGTTCAGAAACAAACTTTCTGATCCAAACAGCCTCCTTTGCTGCGCCATTTGCAGCAATGTACTCAGCCTCTGTTGTAGAATCAGCTACCGTCTCTTGCTTGGAACTCTTCCAGCTCACCGCTGCTCCATTCAGGCAAAACACATATCCCGATTGTGATCTAAAGTCATCTCTGTCAGTTTGGAAGCTTGCATCAGTGTAACCCCTTACACGCAACTCTTCCTCACCGCCAAATATCAAGAAAGCATCCTTAGTTCTTCTCAAGTACTTTAGGATGTTCTTGACAGCAATCCAGTGACTCTCACCCGGATTGGATTGGTATCTGCTTGTCATACTCAAGGCATATGACACATCTGGTCTAGTACATAACATGGCGTACATGATAGATCCTATGGCCGAGGCATAGGGAATCCTACTCATGCGTTCCTTCTCAATCTCATTGGAAGGACAACCACTCTTCGAAAGAGTGATTCCATGTGACATGGGCAAGAATCCCTTCTTGGAATCTTGCATGTTGAACCGTTTCAACACCTTGTCGATATATGTACTTTGACTTAGGCCTAGCAACCTCTTAGATCTATCTCTATAGATCTTTATACCGAGTATATAGGCCGCTTCCCCTAAGTCCTTCATTGAGAAACACTTTCCTAGCCAATCTTTCACAAATTGCAGCATAGGAATGTCGTTTCCAATGAGAAGTATGTCATCCACATACAAGACCAGAAAAGCTACAGAGCTCCCACTAACCTTCTTGTATACACAAGACTCATCTTCGTTTCTGATGAAACCAAACTCTTTGACCACTTCATCAAAACGTCGATTCCAACTCCTAGAAGCTTGCTTCAATCCATAAATAGATCGTTGCAGCTTACAGACTTTGTTGGCTTGCTTTGGATCCTCAAAACCCTCCGGCTGTATCATATACACGTCCTCGAGGAGATTCTCATAAAGGAATGCTGTTTTGACATCCATCTGCCAAATCTCATAGTCGTAGTATGCTGCAATTGCAAGTAGGATTCGGATGGATTTGGTCATAGCGTCTGGTGAAAAAGTTTCATCATAGTCAATACCATCAATCTGTCTGAATCCTTTAGCCACCAATCGGCCCTTATAGGTAATCACATTACCATCCATGTCGATCTTCTTCTTGAAGACCCACTTGCACCCTATGGGCCGCGCCCCATCGGGTGGTTCCACCAAAGTCCATACTTTGTTGGTATACATGGATTCCATCTCGGATCTCATGGCTTCCAGCCACTTCTGAGAGTCTGGGCCACTCATGGCCTCCTCATAGGTAGTAGGCTCATCATCTATGAGCATCGTGTCACCAGAATCAGTTACGAGAAGTCCATACCTCTCGGGTTCCTGGTGCACTCTACTAGATCTACGAAGCTCTTGTGTTACCTGAACAGGTGGCTCCACAACTGCTTGTGATTCCTGTTCTTGTTCCATAATCGGTTCAGTGATTTGTGGTTCTTGAACTTCTTAAAGTTCTACATTCCTCCCACTTGCTTCTTTAGAGACAAACTCTCTTTCTAGAAACACGCCGGTCCGAGCTACAAACACTTTGTTCTCGGTTAGATTGTAGAAGTAGTATCCCTTAGTTTCCTTAGGGTACCCCACAAACTTACACTTATCCGATTTAGGCCCTAGCTTGTTTGATTGTAAACGTTTTACATAGACATCGCAACCCCAAATCCTCATGAACGACAGTGTGGGACGCCTCCCACTCCACATCTCATATGGTGTCTTCATGACTGATTTAGATGGAACACGGTTAATGGTGAAAGCTGCACTTAATAGAGCGTAGCCCCAAAATGACAATGGAAGATCGGTTTGACACATCATGGACCGAACCATATCCAATAGGGTTCGATTCCTCCTCTCGGACACGCCATTCCATTGTGGCGTTCCGGGTGGAGTGAGTTGGGACACGATCCCACACTCTCTAAGATAGTCGTCAAACTCTTGGCTCAAGTATTCTCCTCCACGATCCGATCGTAGAGCCTTGATACTTTTGTCAAGTTGCTTCTCTACTTCATTCTTGAATTCTTTGAACACTTCAAAGGATTCGGATTTTGCCCTCATAAGGTACACAAATCCATATCTACTGTAATCATCAGTAAATGTAATGAAGTAGACATAACCACCCCTGGCAGGCGTGGCAAATGGCCCACACACATCGGTATGTATGAGCGCCAATTGCTCACTAGTCCTCTCACCTTTCTTATTGAAAGGGGACTTTGTCATTTTTCCCAATAAACAAGCCTCACATGTCTCATATGATTCAAAATCAAATGAGTCTAGTAATCCATCCTTATGGAGTCTACATACACGTTTCTCATTTATGTGGCCTAAACGACAATGCCATAAATAAGCAGGATTTAAATCATTTATTTTAATCCGCTTGGTATTAATGTTGTAGACAGGATTGCTTAGATCAAGGACATAAATTCCATTAAATAATTGCGCACTAAAATAGTGAATATTATTCAAATAAAAGGAACAACAATTGTTCTTTATTGAAATAATAAAACCTTCCTTGTCCAAACAAGAAATAGAAATAATGTTTCTACTCATAGCATACACAAAATAGCAATTATTTAATTCTAAAACTAATCCTGAAGGCAGAGATAGCTCGCACACGCCTATGGCCAACGCAGCAACCTTTGCTCCATTCCCAACGCGCAGATCTACCTCCCCTTTAGCCAATCTTTTACTTCTCTTTAGATCCTGCATATTTCGACAAATATGAGATCCACATCCAGTATCTAATACCCATGATGTAGAGACAGTTAAATTGACATCTACAGCAAAAATACCTGGTGGTGGTGGAATCACTATTCCAAGCCTCTTGTCCTCCAGATATTTTGGGCAGTTCCTCCTCCAGTGTCCAGGCTGACTACAGTAGTGACATTCACCCTTAGTCACGACCTTGGCAATGCCACCAATAGGCTTAAGGGCTGGTTTCTTGGACTTGGCAACTGACTTGGCTTTGCCCTTGGAGGAAGAGGCAAACCTTTTGCCCTTTCCTTTCTGCACCATCATTAAGGCCTTTCCCTTACCCTTGTTGATGCTCTGTTCAGCCGTCCTCAACATGTTGAGCAAATCTCGCAGTGGTTTAACGATCTCGTTCATGTTATAGTTCATAATGAACTGTCCATAACTCTCGGGCAACGATTGCAACACGAGATCGGTTGCCAACTCTTGGCCGACCGGGAACCCAAGCCGGGCGAGATTCTCCAAGTACCCGATCATTCGGAGTACATGGGGTCCCACCGGGTTCCCTTCTGCCAGATGACATTTGAACAGTGCCTTTGAGACCTCATACCTCTCTACCCTTGCCTGCTCTTGGAAGAGCTGCTTTAGATGTTCGATCATATCGACAGCATTCATGTTTTCGTGTTGCTTTTGAAGCTCAGAAGTCATGGTGCAAAGCATTAGGCAGGCCGCATCATTAGCGTCATCAACACGCTTTTGATACGCCTTTAAGGCAGCAGGTGTCTGGTTCTCTGGACCTTCTGGAACATGCTCCTCTATTGCGTACAGTTTCTTCTCTTGCTTGAGAACAATTCTCAAGTTTCTGTACCAATCAAGAAAGTTGGTTCCAGAGAGCTTGTCCTTCTCAAGGACAGATCGTACGGAATGTTGTGAACTCGATGAGTTGTTTGCCATTTGGAATTCTACAAAAAGGAAAATACGCAAGTTTTAGTATTTGTGAATTTTTGACTATATTTAATAATGGCTAGTTTATTAAATATAGCTCCCACTATTTTTCTACGGATTAATAACCCTCAAGATATTAATGCGGAAAATATCCTTATATTTTCTAGTGGGCCAAGATCCATCTTTCATCTCCTTATGAGCTTGCTTTGGCAAGTCACCCATAATTTGACTACTTTAGGTAGGAACAATTCCAATTGCATCCCATATGCAACTCTTGGTTCAATCGGGCAAATAACTCCTTATTTATCCATCCATATGGATAATCCCAATTGATTGCCTCTAGGTTTCTTAATCAAATTAATAGCCTAGTTGTGTTCAACCTCTTATCTAAACAATTGCACATTGTTACGTGCCATCGCATTCCATCATTATGAACCAAGTCGCCATGCTTTGGCACGCACGAACTTGATAAATAATGATGATAATGAGTGTTTAAATAACGAGAAGGCAAGAACACAATATTTAAAATTTGAGGGATTTTAAATTCAATTTTAATTGTTTTTGTTGATCAATATCAACTAATCTATCTATTTGAGTTTGGGCACAACTCCAAATAATAGATCCGGGTTGTCTAATTATCTTATTATCCTAATTGCATGCATCATCCATACATCAACCACACATATAATAACACAGTAAATAAACAACCACATAACAGAAATTAAACGTGATGTGGATATGGCCTTTTCTAGACTTAGATAATTCCAAGCCAATGGAATTATCTATGAACCCTAAGCAAACACATCTCCATGCGTCTTGATCTTTTGGTCCATCCTTCATAGTCATGTGGAATGCTCCATGCTCCATGCTCCATCTTTTTGTGGCTTCTTTGGCTTTGGGCTTCTTTTCTCCAATCTTGGCTAACAATCTACTTTATCTAGCACTAGATAATATCTATACTAAATAAAATAAATCTCACAAGTTGAGAAAAAAAAAATGGCACGCAGGCCATAAAACCCTAATTAATTATTACAATTAATTGATCAGCTCGCAGGCCGTAAAACCAAACCACAAAATTAAACATCCACATCAAGCCACATCCTAAGGCCATATCCAATCACCAAGCGATTTGCACATAAACAGTTAAAATCCAATTTTAACGCGCTTGGTCAATTTTAATTGATTTTAGGATTTCTAGGGTTAAAACGGTCCATGGGCCCAACAATCCAATTGCCCGGGCCCATTAAAGTGAACCATAAGGCCCTAGGGCCGGCCCGGCCCAAAGCCCGCAAGCTAGGCCCGCGGGTTAGGGCCGCCCGGCCCCTTAGGGCGGCCAAGCTTGGGCGGCAAGCAAGGGGGGGGGGGGGGGCGGTCCCTAGGGGGGCCGAACCTCCTCTTGGGGGTTGTTTCCAAAACAACTCCCTTGCTTGGAGCCCAAGTTTGGTTGTTTCCTTGTTTTGGGAGAACTCCTTCTTCCCCAAGGATGCCCAAACCCTAGATCTAAGATCCTAAAATTTCTCAAACTCACCAATTCATGCATCCAATGCAAAAATTGGATCTTGTTGTGAGTAATTATTGACAAATTGCATCCCATGCTTGATTTGTCTTGTTTTACGCGATAAACAATCAAATTAAGGTGTAAAACAACAAGAATGTAACACATAAACTACGTTTATGCTCTATGACCTGTGGCTCTGATACCACTGTAGGGATTTGATTCATGGATCGCGCAACGGAAGCATAATCAAACAAATAACCATGCAAAACCCTCCAAGGATCACAAGTCTAGATGCATAACGATAGTGAAGGTAAGAAATCATAAACACACCTTTGGGTTCTCCTTGATGACTTCAAACGCGAATAATGTCACGTTCTCTATAGTTGATCCACGCCTAGAGTTGATCCTAGATCACCCAAACTCCTTGGTGCTAGCCCGGAATAGGAAGAGGATGAAGGAATCACGCAAAACGAGACAAAAGAGGGGCTTCGGCCCTCTTTTTGGCCGACGGGGTGAGGGCGGCGGCAAGGGGGTCGGGTCGGCCTCCTTGTTGCTTGCTCTCTCTCCTTTTGTTCTCTCCCACTCTTGTTATGTTCAATAATGAGCATAAGTTATGGGGAAGGAAGGAAGGAGGGTCCTTTATATAGTCCAACAACTCTTTGTTAACTACCTAAAGGACTTATTCTAGTCCAACTAGAATTCAATTTAGTCCCTTCCTTGCAAATTAGTCCCAACTAAGTTTGCAAGGTTTTGCAAAGTGATCCTTCTAATTAATTAATCCAATTAATTAATTCCCAAATCTAGTTCAACTCTATGTAGCGTGTGACCCCATAGGTTCTATCTAGTTGGTAGCAACTATTTGCTAATATGGAGCGGTTTCTAGCAAAACATCCATTCTAGCCAACTAATAGAATAGTCATCTAGACAACCTTTGTACAAGTAATTGTCTCATCCCTACGCCTCCATATCCGGATTGGACACGAGACATACAAGTCACACTCGTATATCCAATCCATAGTTTCTCGATCCACGGGAATAGCCTTATTCGTGCAAATAACATCAATATCCTATATTGATTTATTTGAGTCTGGCCAGACATTCTATAAGCACTATCCCTCGAGTGGCCTAGGATATTTGTTCCCGTTATGTGGGAGGGGCAAATCCTCTCTACGTCCACTACGATCTCTAAGCTTGCTTCTCATTGTATCCAGTACACGCCTTTATAACTACCCAGTTACGGTGTAGCGTTTAACGCTACCAAGATCACAATGATCCACAACTAGAATATCTAGTGACTTCAAGTCTAAGGATGACAATACCATTGCACCGCGAGAAGCACTTGTGACTCGACATAACATGTATGTAGCCTTCTCGGAGATGGGTCAATCGAGTGCAACATTCCGTAATGCACACCTATGTGTTGGATCGTGATATCTCCATATCAATCCAACCCCATACTAGTCTATAGATGATTGTCCCATTAATCATTATACTTGACTAGGGATATTTAAGATAAACAACACAATTGTAAATCTAAGGACTTCATTATATTAAATATCCAATAAATAATAAATGAATTTTCCACCCCTATACAAATTCATACTAAACTAGATTGCCTCTAGGGCATCTATTCCAACACAGGGGGTGTCGGAGCAGCTCGTTGACCACCCCCTGTCCCGGATTTGCGACGTCCGTTCCTGCCATTCCCGTTCCTGCGCTGTCCTCCGCCATGGTTCCCATTCCCGCCACTGGGGTGGCCGCCGGACTGGTGAGGAGCGGCATTCGGTTGTCGGTTCGAAGGAGTCGAAACCAATACCTGATGCGGGCTAGGGTGAACAGGCTCCTGTCGAGCAAGAAGGCGCTCGTGTAACCGTATCATGGAAACGGCTGAGAGATACTCTGGAGTGGGACGAGTCTGCTGTATGATCATGGCAACCCCGGTGTAGGTAGGAGTCAGGCCATTGGTGAGCTGTATCACCAATCGCTGGTTCGAGACTGGAGAGCCAACATTCCCAATACGATCCGCCAAGTTCTTCAGCCTGGTACAATAGTCGTCGAGAGACGAGCAGTGGTCCATGCGCAGATTGACGAACTCCAATTCCAGCTCTGCTAGCCAGGATCCCTGATTGTCGTGGAAGAGGTTCTCCAACTTCAACCACGCATCTCTAGCAGTCTGACCAGGTGTAAGGATAGCAAGCGCTAAGTCATCGCTGATCGTTTGGTATATCCAAGATAGAATTACCGAATCAATAGAGCTCCAGAGAAGATCACTGTCAGCAGGTGGCGGGTCTTTGTCGAGATGATCCGAAACGCCGAAGGAATGAGTTTGGATGCGAAAGAACGTAGCCCAGTGACCGTAGTGAACTTTCTCATTGTCCAGAATGAAGCGAACTCGTTTCTCGATGTTAGTGACCAAGAAAACGGGGTGGAGGGGCTCCTTGGTGTTGCTGGAGGCGGCTGCGTGGTGTTGCCGGAGGTGACAATGTCGTCAGTTGGAGAAGACATCGGGAAGAAGTTTCGGAGCAGCGAAGCAAAGTGATTTATGTTATTAATAAAGTGAGAACCTGACCCACACAATCACTCTGCCACAAAGCAATTGGACCCTCAAAGCAAGCAGACCCACAAAGTCACGTGTTTCAATACCAAGAGAAATCAACCCAACAAAGCAATTTCACAAAGCCACGTCCTGATGCTAGTTCAAAGGAAAACTAAATGAAATCAGCCCCACCTTGCTTTTAATTAAAGAGATTGGATCAGACCCACAAGCGAAGAGGCGGCCAGATGGGTTCACGATCAGTTTGGTGAAGAGGCAACCGCGCAGAGTTCCCTAGATGCTGAAGAGCGAGCAACGAGGAGGAGAAAAACACGATTGGACCAGAGGACGATCGATCGATCAGACCGTTTGGGCCACCGTTGCAGTGGACAACGGAAAGGAGGTCAGGTGGGTCGCTAAGTGCGACGGGAAGAAGAAGAAGCAGAGGGCGGAAGCAGAGGGGTTGGATCGAAGCCTAAGGCGGCGGCGACGGCGGTGCACAGAGAGGACGTGCGACGGCGGCGGCGGCAGCGGCTATTAGGTTCGCTCTGATACCATGAAAGTGGAGAAATCTTCCGTGAGTATTATTTCATCTTCAAAATATGTAAATAGAGATTACAAACACTACTCCTACTAATTACAAACAAAGTCCTCAACTAAGTGAGGTATATACGAAAACTTCCTACGACTATTAATCACACCAAAGTCTGATGACACAAAAGTATTGGAAGAATGTCGATGCATATTTTAATATCACATAATGCATTTTTAACTAAGACAATTCAGCTGCTTTGTTCGCTAAAGCTCTGTACTAAGCTTCACTGTAACACAACAGCCCAGTGAATTTTGTTAGGCCCAATAATATATTACACGCCCGATTGAACTACTTTTGTCATTTGAGGTACCTGCCAATCAGAATCAGTGAAGGAATGAATTGGATGAATGCACCTATGATGAAGTGAACCATGCTTCTTAGTACCTTGTGAAATCTTAAGACGTGTCGGTCACCAACTAAATGTATTGAAGCGTGTTTATGCATTATTTGACATGAATAGTTTATTGCAAAAGAAATGTTAGACCTTATATATCTGAAATACTGAAGTGATTCTAAGAGTTGTCTAAAAGATGGGTTGAAAAAGAGGAGTACCATCTACTATCAACGGAGAATGACAGAAGAATGACTCAAACGGAACAAAGATATGAAGTGGATGGCAGAGGGGTCTTTGTGACGTTTCAAGAACTAGTGTGCCCTCCTATAATTTCTATAAGTGATATTTTAATCGGTTCCATTATTATTGGGCCTTAGTAGTATTTACCAAACTTTGATATGATTAGTTTTGATCCAACGGCTCACAATGAGAACGTTGGATAATCTGTATTTATTCCCCTTTTCTCTTCAATGGAAATCAAGGAGACAAAACCCTAATTAGTCCCTTCATTCTCTCGTCTCCCTTCTCTCTGCAACTGTGATGAACAAACCATAAATTCATTGTTCTCTTTCATGGTATCAGAGCCGCATGTTGGCTACCATGGCTCAATCATCTACCAATCCCTTCTACCTCCTCTTGAATATTCACAATCTTGTGCCCTTTAAGCTTGATAACTCTAATTATGTCCTATGGCGACACCAACTTTCTTCTATTTTTCGTACTCATAATCTCTATGGATATATCGACGGTTCTATCCCTCCTCCGCCGGCGACTATCCCAGATCCGATGACTCCTGGCGGTTCTCTTCCTAATCCAGCGTATCGTGACTGGTATTCTCAAGATCAAGCTCTGCAAACCCTCATCAACGCCACCCTCACCCCTGAATCTCTCACACATGTGATTGGTAAGATCTATTCCTATGACGCCTCGCTTGCTCTTGAAGGGAGGTATGCATCTTTATCTCTCTCTCATATCTTGCAATTGAAATCTGAGTTGCAAACTTTGATGAAACGTTCTGATTCTGTGGATCTATGCATGCAAAAGCTTAAGTCTATTCGTGATAAACTTGCTGTCTCTATGGTTAGTATTGATGAAGAAGATATGCTCTTATATGTGCTAAATGGTCTCCCCCCTGAGTATAATTATTTTCGCACCACTATTCGAAACAATCGTTCTGGACCTATTAGTTTTGAAGAACTACATGTCTTGCTTAAATATGAAGAACAAGTGCATGAGTCTCAAGCCTCTGACCTTTCTGCACCTACTGCTTTTCTCTCTTCTACTGGGTTTTCTGGTTACCGAGGTCGAGTTCGTGGCCGTGGTGTTCTTGGACCTGGTCCAACCAACGGTCGCGGTGGCTATGGCCGTTCAGGCGGTTGCTATGGTCGCAACGGTTCATTTTCTGGTCAAAACCCTAATGGTAGATTTGACCACTCAAACCCTAGAGGTAGAGGTAAATATAGGGGGAACCATAACCGTGGTCAGTCCAATGGTGGTCACACTTCTAAGTCTGGATCTGCACCTGTCAATTTCCAAATTTGTGGCCGAAACTATCACACTTCTGTTGAATGCTGGCATAGGATGGATTACTCCTATCAAGGAAAACCACCACTTGAAAAACTCACTGCTTACAATGCTGCAACCTCTGGTTCCTCTACTCCAAATTACAGGCTTTCTGAGTTAGGAGCAACCAACCATATGACTGGTGATTTAAGAAACTTGTCTTTGGCTGATACCTATTCTGGTTCTGACTCTGTGACCATGGGTACTGGTCAAACCTCTTCTATTACTCACACTGGTACAGTCAAACTTAACACTAAATCTCATTCTTTTAGTTTACCAAATACACTTCATGTTCCTAATCTTGCTACAAACTTGTTATCTGTTTATCAATTATGTCAACAACATAATTGCCGTTTTACTTTTAATGCCAACTCTTTCTCTATCCAGGATCTGGAAACTGGAAAAATTCTCTACCAAGTCTTGAGTGAACATGGTCTTTACCCCATTTATGCTCCACCTTTTTCTGCTTCTTCAACATCACCCAAGGCTTGTTTGGGTAGCACAATAAATGTGTCTTTTTTGCATTATAGACTGGGTCATCTAGCTAACAATGTGTTGGTTAAATTATTTGGTTCTTCTTATAAATTATCTTTTGACTCTAAATTTTGTGAATCTTGTTTGAAAGGCAAAATTACTAGATTACCTTATCACAATTCTAGCACTGTTACACACACTCCATTACATCTTCTGCACTTTGATGTTTGGGTCCCACTTCTGTCAAATCTATTCATGGCTATAGGTTTTATGTTATTTTCATTGATGATCACACTAGATATACATGGCTTTTTCCTCTATTTCACAAATCAGAAGTTGCATCTTTTTTTTCCTAAATTTAAACTTCATGTTAAAAATTTACTTGGACATAAAATTAAGATACTAAGGTCAGATGGAGGAGGTAAATATATGTCTTTTGTGTTTCAACATTTCTTGCAAGACCATGGAATTGCACATCAGATATCATGTCCACACACACCACAACAAAATGGAGTTTCAGAAAGAAAGCATAGACATATTTTAGAAACTGCTATTACTCTTCTTCAACATGCTGGTTTACCTCACTGTTTTTGGTATCATGCCATTGCCACTTCAATTTACCTTATATATAAAATGCCAAGTGCAAACACTCATGATAAATATCCCTTTGAACTATTGTTTAAAACTTTACCTGATTATGATATTCTCAAAGTCTTTGGTTGTGCTTGCTTTCCTAATCTTAGACCTTACACTAAATCAAAATTGGATGCAAGAACCCTAAAATGCATATTTCTTGGCTATGCTGATAATTAAAAAGGTTATATATGTTATCACAAAGCATCTCAAAAATTCTATATTAGTAGAGATGTTATATTTATTGAGTATTTATTTCCTTATTCTGACTCATTGAATGCTATGAATGCACCTTCTCCTGTTTCATCTTCAGACACCATTAATCCCTCTCGAGACACCACTAATGCTCCTGTTACTGGGTTCATTCACCCTGCATATGTCCCTGGAAATGATGAAATACCAATCCATGGTACTCAAGTGTCTCATGCAGCTATTCCTAGTCCATGTCTGGTGCAGTCTAGTGGTGATGATAACACTCATCAAGAACAGATACCTACACAAGAACAGATGCCACATTATTCACCATTATTAGACATGGAACCAAAAGAGACTCTGTTTCAACCATCACACTCTGGGCATCTCATGAGAACAAGAAGCAAATCTGGAATCTATAAAAAGAAGATTCTGGATCTTGCCACCATTAATGGTAACCCTGGTACTTCTGATCCCTCTTCTTCTTCCAAGAAGAAGTTATTATCCACATTTCTCCCTAGTTTTGGTTATCATTATGCACATTTGTCTGCACATCACATTTTTGCACCTGACCCTACTAGTTTTACTGAGGCTAAGAAACACTCTCAGTGGCAACAAGCCAT
This sequence comes from Linanthus parryae, assembly GCA_023055425.1. NCBI lineage: Eukaryota > Viridiplantae > Streptophyta > Magnoliopsida > Ericales > Polemoniaceae > Linanthus > Linanthus parryae. The sequence goes on along the minus strand of JALGPY010000004.1, from coordinate 97,508,885 downwards.
GACTGATGAGTATCTTAGCCTCATACAGCAAAATACTTGGAGTCTTGTTCCAAAACCTCCACATGAAAATGTGGTTGGCAATAAATGGTTTTTTAAAAAAAAATTCAACACTGATGGTAGTGTGTCTAGATATAAAGCTAGACTTGTTGCAAAAGGGTTAAACCCCTGGTGTAGACTTTGATGAAACATTTAGTCCTGTATTAAACATGCTACTTTTAGAACTGTGTTAGCTCTAGCAGCTACATATAATTCGCCTCTACATCAATTAGATGTTAAAAATGCCTTTCTTCATAGTCAACTTCAAGAAACTGTTTTTATGCAACAACCTCAAGGTTTTATTGATCCTAATAAACCTGATTTTGTCTGCAAACTACATAAATCCATATATGGGTTGAAACAGGCTCCAAGAACATGGTTTTCAAAATTTACTACTTATATACTATCTCTTGGTTTCACACAATCAAATGCAGACTCTTCTCTTGTTGTTAGGAATTCCAAAACTGGAATCACTTTACTTCTGCTCTATGTTAATGACATAGTTCTCATTGGCAATGACACTTCCTACATTCCCCATTTGGTGCACTGTCTTCATTCTGAGTTTGACATGAAACATTTGGGTTCTCTTCACTATTTTCTGGGTTTAGAAATCAAGAGAACCTCAGATGGTATTTTAATACATCAATCTAAATATGTTCATGACTTGCTGCAAAGGTTTAATATGTTACATAGCAAGCCTTATCCAAATCCTCTTCCCTCTTCTAGGAAATTTCATGCCAATGATGGTGTTCTTCTTGATGATCCAACTGTTTATAGACAAATCTTGGGTTCTTTGCAATATCTAATATTTACACGACATGATATTTCCTTTGCAATAAATCACTTGTGTCAGTTTATGCACAATCCTACAAATGTGCATTTAATTGGTGCCAAACGGATTTTACGATACATCAAAGGCACATCTGGACATGGTCTTTTTTATTCTGCTGGGACCAGTTCTCCACCAGGCCCAATCCAGGCCTTTGCAGACGTTGATTGGGCTGGTAAATCAACTGATCGCAGAAGTACAAGTGGTTTTGTTCTTTTTCTTGGGCCCAACCCAATTCATTGGGCTGCCTAGAAACAACCTACTGTGGCCCGTTCTTCCACCGAAGCTGAGTATAGAGCCTTAGCTGTTACTGAAGCTGAATTATATTGGCTCAAACTTTTATTTCGTGATCTTCATATTTCAATTCATACTCATCCTATTTTATGGTGTGATAATGCCTCTGCTGTCAAAATGACTGCCAATCCGATTATGCGCGCTCGTACGAAGCATATCAAAATTGACTATCATTTTGTCAGAGAGAAGGCTTTACGACGTGAACTTATTGTGTCTTTTGTTGGCAGTTCTCATCAACTAGCTGATATTTTCACAAAATGACTGCCAACACCACGCTTTTAAGAACTTAAATACAAACTTATGGCGTTTCATCCACCACCATCAGTTTGGGCTATTAACGGAGATTGACAGAAGAAGGACTCAAACGGAACAAAGCTAACGGAAGTGGATGGCAGAGGGGTCTTTGTGACGTTTCAAGAACTAGTGTGCCCCCCCTATAATTTCTATAAGTGATATTGTAATCGGTTCCATTATTATTGGGCCTTAGTAGTATGTACCAAACTTTGATATGATTAGTTTTGGTCCAACGGCTCACAATGAGACCGTTGGATAATCTGTATTTATTCCCTTTTTCTCTTCAATGGAAATCAAGGAGACAAAACCCTAATTAGTCCCTTAATTCTTTCCTCTCCCTTCTCTCTGCAATTGTGATGAACAAACCCTAAACTCATTGTTCTCTTTCATCTACACCGCGAAATTTTCAGTTGAAGACAATGAATTAGGACACTGTTCACAGCTTTCCGTGTTGTGTTTGGCAAGGAAATCTGTGATGTTTTTCGCTTGATGAAAGAAAATGCTTGTATTGGTTCTCTTAATTTCAAATGCTAGAAAATAATGATGAGTTCCTAAACTTGTTATATCAAACTCAGATTTTGGATACCTTACCAAAGAAATTATGTAGCTAAGGTCATTTCTTGTCACAAAGATATCAATAACTTATAAAAGCAAAATGATAATTCTAGGTCCTTCGAGGCGTAGTTGAGTTGGTAGGATTTATATTCATAAGATCTTGAATTAGAACCTTCGGGCAACCCCAGCCTATTGGTCTCATCAACTACGATCCTGTCTACCCGGTTTTCTCAGGCTAGTTTACATCGCAAGTGTTCTTGTTAGGCAGACTATTACACTAGAGCGATGGTATATGCAGTGCGCACCCAAATAGTAGAGATCTCAGGTTGCCTCATCATAAAAATGATAGTTTTATATGTAGTGTCACTAAAAAAGAGGTATGATATTGATGAATACTATAGACAAAATGTAGCTAGTGAGTCCTTCAAACCAAGTTAGAGAATGATTTTTATTTATAGCACATGAAAGAACATCATTGGTGTCTTTTCAGAAGAAGTATGTCTAATCTAATAGTTGTGTCTTTTTATAACAACACAAAGTCAAAGCGTCAAATCAAACAGTTGTGTTTGTTCATAAAAACACAACCATGCTACCAATAAATGTGTCTAATTAAAAAGTTGTGTTTGTTCATAACAACACGATATTTCAAACGAAATAAATGTCAAAACCTCTAACACACGAAATAAATTACAAAGTACATGTGTGAGACCTCCAAGTTAATGTTTGTACAAAATGTAATTATGAGTTTTCGTTGGTTCCGGAAGCATTCTAATGCGGTAATTTTTTTACATCACATGCTCTTTAGGTGCTTGTACTCTTAGGGCTAGTTTGGGAATGGCGGTGGTAGAAAGCTGCTGTGAGTTCTTGATAAATGTTGTTTGTTAAATATTACGTAAAAGCTGATGTGAAATATTGATATAGTAATTTTGTGTTTGGTAAAATCAACTGTGAAGTTGCTGTGAGAGGGTAAAATGACAAAAATATATGACACGTGTCATTTACGGAAAGATAACTATTGATATTTTAAAAAATTGTAAGATCAAAATCGGTTATAGATAAATTAATCAAAAGCACTTTCTGGAAAAGCATCTCCCCCCTTGCTTCCTGAAAACTGTTGTGGGACAGCAGAAACTGTCCTGAAAAGCAGAAATTTTATTTTTACCAAACACACTAAAACTGCTTCTGCTGTCAGAAAGCAGCTGTGCTGGCAGCAGAAGCATTCCCAAACTCACCCTTAATGGGATAGTGGATAAAAGCACCTCCATCTGTGCCCCTTTCCTTTATGCTACTTCTTCTCGGCATTTGAATCCAAGTTGATTTATGTTCCGTGGGAGTTTCTCTCTCTCTTTTTTTTTTTTTTTTTTTTTTTGTTTTGCCTTTCTCCTTCAACTTTAAGCTCGATAACTGGATACATTTGATAAGCATGAGAAATTTTAAAGGCAGTGGATAATCAAAATCATATATATATATATATATATATATATAAAAGCAGATAAGTTGAGTGATGGGAATGATATATGGGAGTGCGTTCCTCATCCCTAGAGAGTCGGCATGCACAAACTTGGATCTACATGCATGTAACATTGTAATCGTCACATATATATTGAGACCGGGCATAGCGTCGGATAACAATTGGTAGTAAAAAATTGCAAGTAAAGGCACTCATACGCAAGCTGTGTCAGTCACACTGTTCAAAATTATGTGTTGTAAATATATCTATATCACTCATGCTCCGCCAACACTCTCTCACACGAATACTCAAAAAAATGATTTGCATAATATGGGAGCATGAGCATCACTATTCAAGTTAATTTTGCCAATTGCATGAAAAACCGCGCATAGAAGGGGTTATGTATTTATTAAATAAGCCTGGTAATTGAAAAATATTTACTACAAAGGCTGAAAAACCAAAATTATTATTTAAGTAGGCAATTTTAGAAAACTATTTATTAAGAAGGCAAAAACGTACAAGTTGGCACTTAAAATGACAATCATACCCTTCTACTGATAAGTCAAGATCTTTGTTATTCTTGTCCTTACCTTTGCTACATAACTTGTGTCTTTTTTTTTGTGAAATTCAGTCAATCTTTTTTTTGGGTAATCTGGGTCAATCTTTTTTACCTAAGCAAGGTTTGCGTCGTGACTTATCTCCCTACCTCAAAATTTTGGGAGAGACAAATCAAGCTATACAGTTCATTTTCTTTGTTGAGAAAAAGCTATACAGTTCATTGCAAATTCATTAGGCATCTTCAAAGTCTAATTAACACATATATCACCGACAGTGTTTTGCCAGATTGGGAGGAATATAATGAAGCTCCATCACTGTTATATGAGAGCTCCAATGGATTTTAATCTTCCATAAAGAAATATAGGTGACGCAAAGCCAGAAACGAACTACACCATCACTTTATTTATCAACCTTTTTTTTATTATTATTATTATTATTTCTTTTTTTTTTGAGAAACTATTTCTCAAGCTTTACTGTTCAGATCCAATAATCAGTTTTTCATAAGAATATTCTATATTGATTTAGTAGATATTTGCTTCTTCTTCTTCCTTTTTTTTTTTTCCTTTGAGGAAATTGTTTCCAGTTGTACAATTAAAGAAAATGACTTTATTGAGAAGGGGTACAAATGCTGGTATTGCTTCTCTCCATGAATTTGTCTTGTTCAGCCCCCAGATTAGCCATTGCATCATGCTTTTTCTCTCTCTAGAGCTCTGACCTTGAACCCCCTTTCTCTTCTTCACGATGAACAGCACCCCGGCTAACTCAGTCGAAGAATGTGACCAACTTGCACGAAGTGTAAGGAAGATCAAGGATAGGGAATCTGAATCTACTCCAAACCCAAACGACACACTCATGATTCCAAGTTTTTCCCTAAGAGAAGTTACAATGACAGATGATGAAGAGGCCCATCAAGGCTTCGGCGAACAAAACGAAACAGAGGATTTCAGCAAAGAAATCCACGATTTCTCTTTCAAACAAATTCTCATCGGAGATGCCACAAAAGAGAAATTGTTTGACGAAGAAATCGATTCTGAGTATGAAGAAGACGATTCGGAAGAAGCACAACAAATCAGAAAGTTCAATCTGGAAAATCTCATGAATCCGAAGATCCACATACCTCTTAAACTCAAAGAGGAAATCAGGAAACCCTTTAGAAATTGTCTCATCATAAATATACGCAGTTTTATAAATGTCGAGATCATCAACCCCCCAGACAACATTAAAGGGCTGCTGATCACTGACAAAATGGGCACTGGAATGTTTATGTAGCCTGCCTTGGTTTTGTTTTTGTTTAGTTGCTTGCTCCTGTTTGCTTGGTTTTGTTTTGTTGTGTTTTTTAACTTTTGAATGATCGAAAAAAAAATATTTTTCAATTTTCAGCCTTAATTATAATAATCCATATTTATAACACCACACATAGCGTGGGATAACTGACTCGTAGTAAAAATTGCAAGTTTGCTCATACGCAAGCTATGTCAGTCACACTACTCATATTGTGTAACTGCATATATTTATTTAACTAGGTTTTCTTATTGTGCGTCCCTCCAATGGCAAAATACATGATGCCTACTTCGGACCAGATTCAACAACCTCAATTTTAGCTCTGTAAAGTTCCGTGGCAAAATTTGGGAAAAAAGATATATCCAGGAGATCGACGTATAGCACCTCGTCAGCTGCCTCAAAGTTTGGCTCCAAAGTAAACTGAACACGAATATCATTCTTCTCATTAACTGGCATGGCATCAATGGCAGCATTTATGTCGCGGATATGTGGCCGCCCATTCTTTCCCACCTTAGCCGTGGTGATATAGTCCGTGTATCCTGATGGGTCGACGCGGTCTCCTTTCCTGGACATGGGATAAGTGACGGTGACATGGTTTGTCACTTTGGGGTTGATACGCTGCCCTTGAGCATACCTAACTATTACATGACGACGGCCACGGTTACCGTAACGGACCGCAACACTTAAAACACACACAAACCAAATAGTAGTACTAGTTAGATGAAGATATTGACGGGAAAAGAAAAGGAAGACATTATAATAAAGGAAACTATGAACTCACTCCTCCTTAGCAGCTGCAGCTGCTGCCTCAAGTGGCTGCATTTACATGTACCATCAAAATAAATCAGAATTTACTACTTAATTAACTAACATACACTTCTGAAAATTTTGTATTCTAAAAAGCATTTCAAAAATATTTATTATTTGCAAAAAAAAAAAAAACTTGATGTACATAGACGCACATACCTTAGTGGTAAGCTGTTGAGAAGCCATCGAGATGTTGTCTGATCTTCGGGTATGCAATAAGTGGTATTGATAGGTGTTGTCAGGGGCGGACACACACCTGACCCAAGGTGGGCCTAGGGCCCCCCTCATTTTTCATTATCTAGTACTTTTACCCCTTAGTTTTGAAAATATCTAGAATATGACCCCCCTAATATTGCAAAAGCAATCCCGAAATATATAGAAATGTACCGATTTGACTCATAAACCATAACAAACTAGATACAAAACTCAATATGACGATGATGGGTTATATTATACGACATTTTTAGCTGTTATTTTACCAGTTTAAACTCATTTAAGAAAATTATATTGAAAAATGTTATTATTTTTTAATGATCTTTACTTTTCATCAAAATAAAATTCTTATCGACTTTTTAATTGTTAAGTGTGACCCCCCTGAGAGAAAATCCTGCGTCCGCCCCTGGGTGTTGTGTGTTATTATTATATCAGAACTTCCTCCATTTATAGGCTTGGTGATTCTTATATCTTCACGTGTTGGAATCATAAATATTGAAATCTACAGATAAGATTCGAAGCTTGGAATCGATCATATTGGCCCAACTTGCTTTTGATCGAACATTGCTTTTCAAAAAATAAAAAGATGAGATCAAATATGTGTGTTGGATCGATAGGTATGGTATCTGATGCTATATATTACTGAAGTGGGTGGCTGTATTGGAATCTTTTAGTCAGTTACCTCTTAATGATTCAGACAAAGTGTGAGAGGAAATCGGCACCACCTTGAGAAAAAAAAAAAAAAATTATAAGAGGATTTTTCTATAATTCAAAGGTGAGGCCCTATATAGTTAGGCTAAGTGGTACTGTGGTAGCGACTTGTAACTTTATCAGAGGTTGTGTGTTCAAATATTCTCATTGCGCAAGCTAACTCTGCATCCAATACATTCCCAAAAGACATGAAACGAAGAATAAAAACATGTATAAGTCAGGGAGATGGTGTTTACATGTGGGTGAAGGTAAGGTGGTGGTGGGAAACGGAAATTTCTCCCTGGTCTATCAATCCCTCTAATGCAGCGGCTTAGAAATGTCACAAAAGCAGTAAAATGTTAGTTAGTAGTTAGTGTGTTTAATCAAAATTATATGGTAATGTTTGTAATAAATAGAAACTTGTAAGGGCTCCGTTAGTTGGAGAGAAGTCTGTAAGGTTTTTTTTTTTTTTTTTTTTTTTTTTTTTTTTTTTTTTTTTGCAAAGAAAGCGTCGAGAACTTCATTGAAAACAAGGTCACAAAGTACATAGATTAGGGATACAAAATAAGGGAAGAAAGACAAAGCAGAAATAAAAAAGATTGAGCATTCACCTACATTGCTCAACCCTCAAACCTAAACAAACATTCCCATGCAGCAATTCTAGAACAGAAGTAACATCGTTCGAAAACAAGTTCAATACACAAGACTGAAACAAGAAGCAAATCTGCACCCTCAAACAGACTTTCCCTTCATCTTCGATCGTGACTTCTCTCCCAGAAATTTGAAAAGAGCTTCCTCATTTGGATCAAGTGTAGTATCTGTTCTTATCAGTTTGATATGTTAGTTTGTTAGTCTGTTAGTTGTATATAATCCATTGTGTAACTTTTTTTTTTTTATGAACTAGAATTTGATAAAAAGCAGACAAAGGAGGTTTATACTGGGGGGAGGAACAACATCTTATATCCTCAACCAAAGCCCCCTCCACAAACCCGGGAGGGTGGCTCAAAACACATTGTTCAAAGATGGAAACAAACATATGATTAAAAAAGAAATTAAAAGAGAAACATGAGAGCCTTGTCTGGAAGAAGATGCTGCAGTAGCAAGGAGATCAACAACTTTGTTGGTAGACCTGTGCTCAAACTTCAGAAGAGTCTGCAACTCACTGCATAACAGCCTGCATTCAAGAATGATATTTGCAGCAATGTGATCAGGATCAGGCTTATGGAACAGATTACCCAGTTCACTACAATCAGTACTACCAGCCATGCAAGATATATTAAACATTCTGGTGAGGTGGAGACCAGCCAGAAGGGCCAGAGCCTCAATGAGCAAAGGAGAGGCTGAGCACACCCTGGCATTGAACCCCCTGATCCATTCTCCCTCAGAATTTCTCAATAATCCTCCAATATCCTGACAAGAAGGCTTCCAAGCCCCATGAATTCATCTTATTCCAGCCAATTGGGGGAGGGGTCCACAGGACACTGGGAGTGGGAGTCTTGATCCCGATACTGAAGTTGTCCATGTAGAATAGCTAGTTATCCACTTCCTTACTAACAATATAGGCAAGAGATATTCCTTGTAGGCTGGAAATGGTGTTTCTAAACACAAGGCCATTTCTCCTTTTCCAAATGAACCAGCAGGAAAAAAAGAATGTGGTTTGCCAGTGACTCTTCAACCAGATTTGGGAGAGCCATTACCAAACAACCACTTAACAAGGGTAAAGGGAGAGTTTGGTTGGAGAACAGTGGGCACTTTAGTTCCTCCGAGAACACACTAAGGTGACTGCAGGTTTTAAAGAGATGGTTGATGGTTCCAACATGAGTTCCAGAGACAGGATATAAGGTGGAGTGATCAGGGAAGGTGCAGCTGAGGGCTTCATTGCAATGCAGTTTTTCATAGTAGAGGATCCAAACAAAGAATATGATTAAGGGGGGGGGGATGCAGCTTCCAGATCTTGGACCAAGATATGTGGTTAGAGGGGCAATATTATTAGAGTCCAGAATTATACAAGAGGTCACATAAAACTTCCCAGAAGCTTCTCTTCTAGAAAAATTATATTTGGCCACACTAAATTTAGTAACGGTTACTAAATGTGGAAATAAGTAATATTAACTGCGGCAATTAATTGTAGTTAAAATATTTTAGGCAAAAAAATCAATTTACACCCCTTAAGTTGGGGGTTGTTTTCAAAATGCTCCTACGTGTTTCGATATTTTCAATTCCGCCCTCACATTTTACTTCCGTTAACAATAAGAAGTTTCCGTCTAAGTGATAACTCTCTTTTAGGAGTTACTATTATACTTTCATATTAATTGTATTAGACATATTTCACATGATTTATATGTTTTATTTGCACAAATATGTGAATTTGACAATTTATAAGCCTAAGAGTGAAAAGTTGTGTTTCTAGCTTATTTGCGCATGTTTTCTCTCATATTTGCCATGATAATTTCACGGGTTGTTTAGTTTTGTGTAACTCATGTAAAATAGGTGCAACGGAGCTTATGAGAGGCTTGGATATGCTTGGTATGGAGCTCGATGAAGAGGAGAAAAGAAGACGCAAAAATGAAACAAAGTTGGAAAAGCCGCACAAAATCAGCCTGCACTATTTTCAATGCACAGTAAAATCTACAAATAATTTTGGAGCAAGGCTTGCGGCATTGGAAATTAGACATCCGTATCTTTCCAACGATATATGGTAGGCCCAAAGAAGAGTCCATATGAGGGAGATACAGCCCGCGCAAGATCAGCTTACAATTCTGTCCGGGAATTACAAATTGGAGGGGCTGAAGTGCAATTTCGGCCAACGTTCATTAAAAAACGTGCCCAGACCTGGGAAACGTATTCTCATACCTAAAAAACAGTTTCGACGTTGCTTTGTAGGTCTTGGAGCTTAGGGAACGATTGGAGAAGCTTGGGAGCACTTGGATCATTCGTTTGGCTTCTAAAACTTCGTTTCTTCTCTAGTTTTGATTATTGATCATGAAAACTTGTACTTTGATCATGTCTAAGTGTAGCTAAACTTCTATTTTGGGATATCTCATAAGGAGGTAGGGTTTGAACACCACGCTTGGTGATTTATGGATCTTGTTTCATGCTTTTAGCTTAATTGAATGTGTTATACTTAGCTATGCTTGATTTATGTACTTAATTCTATCGTTTCTATTGTTTGAGCTCGCAATGGGATGATTATAGGTAGGGGATGTTAGAGAAATCAATATTCGCTACCCGGAAACTTGAATCAAGCACTAGCCGTATCTAGGGTTGAGAAATCTTGCTAGTTAGCTAGAACTAAGAGTAGACCATAAGAACATAATGCTTATTTGAACTTGAGTAGACTAGAGAAATCAGTTACAAGAGTTTGAATTTAGGCTTTGGTTGAGAAATCTTCAAAGCATAGGTGCTCGTTTGGCTAAGTAGAAGACATTCTTGTTGCTTGAACATAAATCCGAATTGCTGTGAAATCCTTAGTGACCCGTAGAGATATCCTGAACTTTTCCCCATATCAACTAAATCAATTTTAATAATTAGCTTGTTATTTATTGTTTTAGATTAGTTCAACAAACTCAACGCGCTTTGCCCACATAAGGTTAATAAGTCTTAACTAGTTTACGAGAAGTCCTTTGGGTTCGACAAACCTGGATTTACCGGAATTATTACGACACTGACAGCCGTGCACTTGCGGTTGGATCGTGTCACTAAGAAACCGTTAAGTCTTCAAAATATCTTATGAAAAAATTATAAAAAATTTACTTACCAATTAAAATAATTCCTTTAAATAATTTTATGTATATGGACAGATTAACCCCTTGTAAAATAATGCAAAAAAAGCACTTTTACCCTATTGGCATGTAAATTAAAATCACAATTTTTTATGTTAAATACAATTTTACCCCTGTGACTATAGTTTCTTTTGAAGGGTACCTAACACAGACCAAAGGCAAGAAGCTGAAGAATTTTAAACTAGAGTCAGACATTAGCTATGTAGAAACCAGGAGTGTCCAACATTGCTACTGATAATTTTCTTCATAACCTCACCTGAACAAAGTATTTTTCTTACCAGACCCTCTTGATTTAAAGAAAGAGCTATAGTCACGTAACAATATTGTCATAAACAGTTTCCAACATTTGAAAAATGTGAAAGGAGATGTTGATCTTTATTACAACTGAATCATGAACACTTGACAAAGTGCACTTATTAATCAGTACACTATGAGTTAAATTATTATTGCCAACGTATAAACTCAGTTCCTAACCAACTCAATGAGCAAATTCTTTTAATCCAAATCACAGTACAAGAAATGGAAGTTCTATTACAAGTTCTTAGATCTTTTACAAAATATAATTGATAGCAGTAAAGTTACTAGTTAGCCAAAGCTAACTAACCAACTCAATGAGAAAATTCTTTCACTTCAAAACACAGTACAAGAAATGGAAGTGCTATTACAAGTTCTTAGATATTTAAAAAAAAAATTCATAGCAGTAAAGTTACTGGTTAGCCAAAGCTACTGACTAAAAATTGACTCAAAGAACAATAAACCAGTAGTGGCATGATGATATTCTAATTTCAGTCACTGCAACATGAAAGAGTATATACAAACAACGTATTGCATACTCATACTGAGAGAGTACTAAACTTTAGAGTTACCTGATTTTCTGGGTTTCTTAGACTCCGGCTTCAATTTCAACGTCTGAACTCCACGATCTTCTCGGTGTCTCTTGCGATCTTCTATACAGGTATAGATACAGCTTTCCAAACAAGCAGATCACAGCCATGTGGCAGCAATCCAACACACCTAGTTGTGCTCCATACACACCGGACAACTACCTATGCCTGTCAACGTGGGGGCTGCGAGACAGAGCCCTCACGCACTAGCACGGGACCTGTAGGGACTTAGTGGTTTGGAGGCTAGGGTAAGGCCCTCGCGCGTGGGCGACAACCAAGCTCGTGCACGACCTCTGGTAACTGACTGAGAGGTTCTAGACTTACGTATACCATCAATGCAGCTGATCTCATAACGGTCTCTTATACTTGCACGCAGATACGTAACGGCTCCTACATACACGGTCGGACGCGCCGTTGGGGGTCTATATGGTGCATTAACCCCCTCAACGGTCACTTCCCCACTATATATAGGATCGTTAGCTTTCCATTACAACAGAGTACACTGAGGACAGACCAATACATCTCAGCTCTTGGAACGCTAAGCAACCTACTCTCTATCAGCCTACTGTCTCTCTCTCTCGAGCAGTTACCAGTGCTTACTCTCTCCCTACACACACCCTACATCTCTCTGTGTTCCTATTCTCTACTTGAGGTGCACGCTTGGATCTCTCAGAGGGATTCCCGTGAGCACAATTTGATGAACCCGACGTGAAAAATCCACCTTAAATCCTTTTTTTTAATACCCTTCCATCATGTCTTCTGATGCACACGTTCGCGACGGTGATCGGTACCATTCCCATGAGGAGACCTTAGGAGAAGAGGGACTTCTCAATACCACTGCCAATCCTAGCGTCTGTACGCAAGTAGCTGCTGGAGGAGGGCCTTCTTTATAGGCACTCCAAGCCACGATTCAGAGTCAAGCTCAGATGATGCTGGCCCAGTCTGCCCAGATTGCTCAAATCATGGCAATCTTGGGAATTTGATTGGTGGAGATATGCCTTCAAGGCATGCGCGATGATACAAAGGTATTCTCATTAAGTTAAACATGCCTACCTTTTCCAGATTGGTGGAAAGCACCAGGAACGTGGAGCCCCTGGTGAAAAGGATGAGGAAGCGGTACGCTAACGAGCGTACACAGGTGAATCCCAGCTTCAAGGTGGAAAAGTACAACTAAAAACGAACTCGAGACGACAGTGTCCATGCAATATCATCCCCCAATAAACAGCAGCGCCCCGCGCCCCAGGGGGCACCACCTTTGTCGTGTTCAATCGAGGATGCAATAGACCGCTGCAAGAGATGACGCAAAGATGGGATCCAAGGTAGTGCTAGTGCCACGGGCAGGTGCTACACCCAATCAGATAGTGCAAAAAGCTGCGGCGGCTGGTGGACAGGAAGATAAAGGAGGGTCAGTTGGTGGTCGACGGGCCAACCAAGGATGTGCGCAACAACCCACTGCCATCTCATGCAAGGCAGGAGCCCAAGGGAAAGGAGCTAGCTATAATATCTATTACGGACCTCGAGGAGGTCACGGAGGAAGAAGCCCCGGTGATCGCGGAGGTTTATGGAGATGAATATTATGGTGTCGACACCGAGGATTCGCGTGCTGAGCGGATGAAGGACTCTGCCAAGTTTGTTAAGTTCTTCGATGAGATGAATTTTTCAAACAGCTACAGGCATGAGATGATAAAGGCGATCTTGAGGGTAGCTGAGGATCATGGGGAAGAATTGGTCATTTCCAACGGAAGGGTCGTGATGGCCGCGCGACCAGGAGGTTTGAGCATAACGTTTGATGAATCAGACAAGAGGACTGATGCCAATCATCAAGGGTCGCTATACGTAACGGCCACTATCAACCACGTGGATTTCAAGAGGGCCTTTTTTGATGGAGGAGCTGCAGTGAATGTCATCCCTCTCAGTACCTTGGAATTCGCAGGAATTCCCCAACACAAGATCCTTAAGAGGCCGTCACCACTAATGGGTTTTGGAAGCGACTCCAAAATGACAGTCGGCTGGATTCGATTGGGGATCCAGATTGGACAGATCAAGTATTCTGCCAAATTTCATGTCATTAAGGCAAACACTACTTATCACATGATTATCGGTCGAGCATGGATCCATCGCTTCGACACTGTACCCTCCACGGCTCACTAGAATATGAAAGCCATTTGAAAAAATAGATTGGTTGCGATACCTGCCTCGGTGAACCCCTTCAATTTAGAAGAAGCACATTTGTCTGAGGCTGTATGGTTTACAGAACTGGCAGATGAACCTACTCCAGCCCCATTCCGGTCAACTCCCTTACCCAAGTGGGAAGATGTTAAGAGTCAATCACCAGCCGGAATCATGGTAATGCATGAAGAATCAGAGAGGGAACCCAAGCGAGAGGAAATTCCCAAAGTTTCTTATGAGAAGAGTGTCTACACCCTGAAGAGGGTCATAGAACATGACAGTGAGGGCATGCAGGTAAGTAGTTTCTACTCCATTGGTAGGAAGTGCTATCGCATCAGAGGACTGTCGCGGGACTACTATCGAACAAAATGTTATTGTCCTTAGCCTTCTCTTTACTGGATTTTCTGACTAACGACCGTACATTCCCATACAAAGGTCTCATGAGTAATAACAACCCTCCCCTAGGGAATCCCTTTCCTGATTAATTATCAGATTCACCTTGCCACTCTACAGCGATACACGAGGTATAAGCATATCTGCCTAGATAGCAACCGCTCATAAAATACAAAGCCTATCTGTCTAGATAGCAGCCAAACGTGATCAAAGCCTATCTGTCTAGATAGCAGAAAAATGAAAAGCCTATCTGTTTAGATAGCAGCTAAGCGTGATCAAAGCCTATCTGTCAAGATAGCAGGAAAATGAAAAGCCTATCTGTTTAGATAGCAGCCGAGCGCGATCAAAGCCTATCTGTCTAGATAGAAGCAAAATGAAAAGCCTATCTGTTTAGATAGCAGCTAAGCGCGATCAAATCATATCTGTCTAGATAGAAGCAAAATGAAAAGCCTATCTGTTTAGATAGCAGCCCAGCGCGATCAAAGCCTATCTGTTCAGATAGCACCAAAATACAAAGCCTATCTGTTTAGATAGCAGCGAAATAAAAGCCTATATGTTTAGATAGAAGCTAAATACAAAGCCTATCTGTCTAGATATCAGCCAAACGCGATCAAAGCCTATCTGTCTAGATAGCAACTAAACACAAAGCCTATCTGTTTCGATAGCAGCAAACGCGATCAAAGCCTATTCATCTTAGATAGCGACAGAAATGAAAGGCTTAACTAATAAGACATCGGCTAAGCGCGACCATAATCTATCTGCTTGATTAAACGGCAGGACGGTGCGTGAAGTTAAAAGTCTACTATAGTAGACAAAGTAGCAAAGAAAAGGCATACTTTCATAACAGTCAAATTTGGGTTACAATTTATATGTCTAGATAGCAGCTTAAAGCAAGGCTTATAAACGGAAAAGTGGGATTGCAACTGAAAGCAAAGTGTTCTTAAGGAACACTCCTACATTAATCTACAACCACAAAGTGGGAGGCTGCCGTCGACGTTATCGAGCAGAATAGAGCTCTTGTTGATGTCCCTGACGTGGCGAGATGCCAAATGAACTTCAATCCATGAAGGTTGTTGATGTGAAGAACAAATGGGAGAACAACTCATGGGGTAGGAAACCGAGCGTGTGCAAGAAAAAGCACACCTACTCGTGATCCCCTGGGGGAGATAATTGTGGAAAATAGTTCTCCAATGGAAAGACGACAGAGATGCACACTGCTCATTACTTGCTAGAATAAGAATCGGCGTAAACTTGCTCTTCGCCGGAGAACTACCGGAGGTGACCCCTACAAACATGATAAGGAAAAAGATGTCTTCATCCCGTTACGAGAACCTACATAGTCGGTCTTCGAGAAGACCATGACGACTCGGGGATTCTTTAGCCGATTCCTTGGGAGTCATTTCTATAGCACAACGCCCGGATTCAAAGCCAATGAACCAGAACTGATCTGAAGGGAAAAGGGACGAGGAACAATGAAAAGAAGAACAAACAACCAGGAGAGGTAGCATTTTGAAAATTATATGAAGAATGAAATAGCAAAAAAAAGGGGGCTTATATAAGGGCTCAAAGGAGCCTCTTCAGTTTCCAAGCTGAGTCAGCAATATCTCGAAAAGGAGCAAGAATCAATCGGCCTATTAAAGACTACGATGAAACAGTAGCCCTAGGCAATGTTGAGGGGAGGGGCCCGTTGTATAACAGGCACGCTTTATTTAATGCTGAGGTGGCACGCTGGTTCAAATAATAATGGCGGCTCCTGGGGACTTGAGCCTACAAAGGTGTAAAATATTCCGGACTCACCAAGAGTCAAGAAACATTCGGGGCTATGCTACAACAAAACATGATACATGCGCGCAAGTCTAGCCATCTTCGATAAGTGCCAAGAATAATTGTGAAGGCATGTCTGTAGAAACTAAATGAGCATAAAAAGGGCGGTTGCGACAGCCTACCAGTTCAAAAGAAGACGCACGGGGTAGACACATAAAGTAGAGTATTCAAAGACAAGAACCAACTAGAGAATATTTCAAAGCGCACAAAATCGGCACATGCAAAAGCAGATAATGTTCAACCAAATCTAAGAGGCGCGACCTCAACAGGAAAAAAAAAATTACATCAAAAACAGTTCAAAGCAAGAGAGTTGTTTTAAATCCATGAGGAGGCCTTTTAGGAGAGAATCTCCTGGCGACAGGAGAATAGAGTTGGCAGCTAATTGCTCCAAGCGAGCCTTGATGTCTCTATAACGTTTGTCAGCTTCTTCAAACTCTCTGAGAGCTTTATCCAGCTCTGCCTTGCGCACTTGAAGGGCGGCCTTCTCTTCGTTATAGCTAGTGTGCTCAGAGCGGAGTTGAGTAGAGTTGCGTATCCTGGTTAGCCTCTCTATAAGGAAGCCCAGATCCAATTGCCCTGCTGCGATTTCTTGAAGCTCGGTCGCGCTTGCGAGGAGATTCTCGGCGCTTTAAACGGTGGTGACTGCGGGGGTGGCCTTGGTTGATACGATAGGCGCACCTTCATTAACCAATTAAGGCAGGCTTGGTTGATATCTATACATAAGAAGAAAACCAGAATGGAACAATCAGCAAAAACGTGGGTTCAGCAACTAAGTATAATGAGCATGAATGCAGCGGCCTTACCGGTGCCCTCGATAATTTCTTAAGACTGGCAATAGGAGTCGCTGCTTGCGCGCTAGAACCAGCTTCCTTGATCAGGCGCCGATCAGCCTAAGCTTCACGCACATAATACGCCTCAGGGATCACAAGACTCCTTTGGGACACGACAACAGGGTCCTCAACCTGTGAACCCTAGAACTCCCATGGACTCTCGGAGAAAAGAGCATCTAAATCAAAAACATCCCCTGTGACAGCAACACTCCCCGAAACGCTCGGCGCGACAGAAGCGTCACGCCCAGCTGGCCCAAGCTCGTTATTATAAAGAGCACCACTCCGCCGAAGAAGTTCTTGCAATACTTTCTTTAATGGGGGTGGCGTGTTCACCCGACTCAGCAACACATTCGAACCTTCCACCACTTTCCTCAGGAGGAATATCCTGTCCAGGATTCGTGACCATGGGGACTTGCTCAACACTTGTTCCTTACCCAACATCCTCGTTGTCTGAAGAAGGGGCATTGTCTGAGTGATGGGAACAGTATCATTCTCTTGTCGTCGTCGGTCCTGCTCTTCATGCTCAGAAAGGAACTCGAGACGCGCTGCAACAGCGTTATCTTCAACCATTGAAGCCTTTTCCATCGGACCCTGCTCCGAAATTCCTGCAATAGAAATTTCACGTTCAGGAACCACTATGGCGCTGCGAGGGCGACGAGGCCTCAAGGGGAAGGAATCGGTTTCTGCAAAAACAAGAGAGTTACTCTCGAAACAACAGACAATGGGAATTAAAAACCTGTACTAGTGTTTAAAGCGGCGTTTCCCCACTTAAATGCGGGTGTCCGCGCGATGAGCATAATACAGGTTATCATCGACACCTTTCAGCTTAGTGTGACCTGCTCATGATAAGACATTAAAAAACCGACTCGGAGAAGGACATACTGGGATGAGTATGTTGAGCGCCTAAGGTGTTACCTGAGGGTTCCCCACACTTATCTATTATCCACCTACGGATATCACGCATAGGCAAACCATGGTACAATGCGCCAATCACGATTTCATGATTGGATAAAGAAAACTTAAAGATATTACCTTCTGCATCTTCATCGTCGACGAGTTCATGGAAGGCTAGTCGGGCTCGATGCGATTCATTGACCGTTCTAGGAGAGGAACGAGGTGCACGCGTGCGAGTTGAACTCACACGCGACCTCCGCTCTCTGGAGCTCCCTTTGGCACTCTCCTCGAGACTTTTCTTCTTGGCCATCTCGACTCGCTCCTCCTCCGATAGTTTGTCTTGTAGAGATCTTCAGCCATGCGTATCGACTCCTCGATGGCCTCCTCCTAGGACATAATCACTGGTCCCTTCAGAAGGCTTTCCTCATCTGCGACAGAGAAACAAACAATAAGTTTCGCCACGATAATTAGCCAATATAATATGTTGCTTTATATCACCTTATTCTTCCACCTCCCTGGCGACAAAGCCCTCCTCGGACTCTGGGATGACCCTTTTCCTCGAAACTGACCTCTTGGCAGATGTTCTCTTTACTGCTGGCTGATTCCGTGAGTGCTTCGATGGCCCCGTCGCCAAGTCATCTGCTGAAGGGGGATCTTCACTCCTTTTGTTTGTCGCTTCGACGTACGGAGCAAGGAAAAGCTCAAGAGTCTCTGACACTGCCTGCTGGACTTCTTCATCCATGGGCCGATCTTGAAGGATGATGTTGTTAGGTTGACTTTTCTTTGAGTGAAAAAGGTCGATAAAATCCCCTATGCGATCCCCCGAAGTTAAGCGTCTCAAGCAGCACTACTAAGAGAAAAGGGGGACGATGTTTATAGTCGACACGCAAAATAACAAGGATATAAGAAGGTTCATATAATACCGCTTGGAAGTCCCGCGCGTACTGGACCCTAGCATCAAGGGAGTTCTGCTCAATGGTGGTAGTCTTCTCCTTCAGGATGAACTCCGGGAAAAGATGGTCTTCAGCTAGCAAGGAGTAGTATCCATAATTGGCCGTACTTCGGGTCAGAGTAGCCTTGATAGGGTAACCTTTTGATAAAGGCGCGAGGGCCGTACCAACCGGAAGTTGATTCTGAGGACTGGTCAAACGATAAACCTGGGTATTCCAGAAGGCCACCCAACTAGCAGAAATTCTGCACCGCCTTCCTCTGGAAGGCTGAGTTAAAGGAAGTGTTGCGAGAAGCTGTTCAACGCTCTTCCCATTGAGCACTCCATTATAGCAACCCTTGTTAATAGACTTGGACCACATGGGGGGGGGGGGGGGGCGACGGCATCATAACCAAGTTGAAAGGTCAGGCGAATAGGATCAAAAGGAGCTGCTATCTGCTCGTAATTGCAAGATTCTGCACCAGGCACGTTGTCAACCAATGCGGGCAGATAAGTTCTTCTGTACCAATTCACATATCGCCCATACCGCCGGGAACCTCTAGTAATGTGTTTCTTCTGGAAAGGAGTATGAACCTCGGCATACATGTATGCAAGATAAACGATGTTGTCTAACTCCACCACATAGGGACGGGCCACAAAGAGTTCGGCATCATCACACACCAAGGAAAAGTTGCGACGGGTACTATTCGTACCAAACCAACGCCACGAATGAGGACACAGATGTATCTCCTTCGGTTTCACATTCCACAAATAGACAGGAGAGGGAGCTGGAGTGTATGAAGGCCATCGTTCGAAAACCCACATGGTCAAGAAACCGATGTTGACAAAAGAAATCACGTCGACCCTCCCCTGCGATTGCTCAACATGATAAACAGCTAGGTCGAGACGATAATACAAAGAACCCAAGAAACGGGACCCCATTTTACGACCAAGCGCGAGTTTCACCGCAAGTGGGAGCACGTTGATAAAATCATCAAGGAAACGTGACAGCCAAATGCACAGGAAACCACACAATGACCATTAGAGTCCTTCTCCATCAACAAAAATCACTACTTTGGGACCGCCCTTGAGCAATTTCTGGATAACGGCGGGCTCAGTATAGTCTCTGTAAAAGAACATGAGCCATTTGGACCATATGTTCTTCGCGCTGGAGGAAACTGACATAAAAGTGCTGCAGGGTTCAATTGCGTCAGGCGCCCATTGCGTGGCGGCTTTCTTCAGGATCACAATACACTCCTGCATCTGAGTAAAAAGTGTAAATTCCTCGTCACCCTCTAATTCGTCTAGAGGATCAAAGTCTCCCATGCTCGAAAGCATCAACAGATTTTCCACATCTTCGAGGGTAGGCGCGGCCTCGAAGGAAGAAAAGTGGAATGTATGGGTCCTCCTTGAGTAACGCGAAAACAGGACCCGTAGCACGTCCTGGTCTGCTTTGAGGTTGAAACCTTTTGCCGCACGGATTGCCTTATAAATCCCGACTTGCTTTAACACCGCCTCATAATTACGAAGAATGAAAATCTCAATTCATCCATCCTGTCAAGCTTTTCTAAGAAAGCTTGGAAAGAGACATCATTGAAAGGGACTAGACCAGCTTCTATACTGATCCTCTGCACGTCATGGGCATGAGCTAGATCCCAATCTTCCCTGCTTGGTTCGGGTTTCAATTCGAAAGTAGCAATTGGAGGAGACTCTTGGGGAGCGTCTCCCCGGATGGTAGCCAAATAAAAATCATCGCCACCAAGATATGGGGCCTTGCACCAAAATTCTCTGGGAATCTCTTGCACTTCAACGGCCTCCTTGTTCGACTTCTTGGGGGCCATTGTTGCGAAAGGAAAAAAGAAATACTAGATCTTAACAATCATATCACATGCAGGAGGAAAGAAAAAGAGGGGGAGAAGAGTATCCGCAGAAATTGACTGCAATTTCAGAATCACGAATTCAAATTAAGATACCTTGTTCACGAGTAAGCACTTGGATCGGCTTAAAAAAGTTGTCAAGAAGTTGATCGCAAACTTGATCGAAGGATTCTGCTTCTTGTTGTGGATACTCTCTCTGATGCATACGAACTCGGAAGCAACAACAACGGAAGAAGTTCTAATTGACGAGTGCAAAGGGTTTAAATAAACCTTCAGGATGAAGAGTCACGACTGCAGACGTCTGCTGAGTTAGCTACGCTTCAAATCCGGAAAAATTGACGACCTATCAACTATCCTCGCCTCGATAATTGGAAAAACTGGTTTGATTAACTCGACAGTGGCCACGCTTCACCAGAGGCTAAACGGGGCTCCCCAAACCCTAGGCAATCATGGCTATGACTGGGGGCTATGAGGATTCTATTTCAAAATACAAAGGATCTGCGTGGGGCTCACGCACGGCTGATTTTGCGCGACAGCACAACGGATGCGCGCGTGACATTCGCGCAAAAGGGGGCTAATGTAGATACAGCTTTTCAGACAAGCAGATCACAGCCACGTGACAGCAATCCAGCACACCTAGTTGTGCTTCATACACACCGGACAACTACCTATGCCTGTCAACGTGGGGGCTGCGAGACAGGGCCCTCACGCACTAGCACGGGACCTGTAGGGACTTAGTGGTTTGGAGGCTAGGGTAAGGCCCTCGCGCGTGGGCGACAACCAAGCTCGCACACGACCTCTGGTAACTGACTGAGAGGTTCTAGGCTTACGTATCCCATCAATGCAGCTGATCTCATAACGGTCTCTGATACTTGCAGGCAGATACGTAACGGTTCCTATATACACGGTCGAACGTGCCGTTGGGGTCTATCATGAAGCCGTCATTTATGGTGCATTAACCCCCTCAACGGTCACTTCCCCACTATATATAGGATCGTTCCTTTCCATTACAACAGAGTACACTGAGGACAGACCAATACATCTCAGCTCTTGGAACGCTAAGCAACCTACTCTCTATCAGCCTATTGTCTCTCTCTCGAGCAGTTACCAGTGCTTACCCTCTCCCTACACACACCCTACATCTCTCTGTGTTCCTATTCTCTACTTGAGGTGCACGCTTGGATCTCTCCGAGGGATTCCCGTGAGCATGGTCAAGGATAAGATTTGGATGATGCATCTCAGATGAATTCTAATGGTACAAAAACTGTTAAAAGGGTAAAATTGTCTAGATAAGTAATTAAGTTCTTTATTAAAACAAAAATAAAAACAAATTATCTAAAATAACTGTAATTATTTGATAAATCTCATTTTTTTTGTCCCACCATATTTGCAAGGTGATCTAACAGCTCAGTTGACGGAAACTCCTTATTGTTAACGGAAGTAATATGTGAGGGTGGAATTGATAAAATTGAAACGTGGAGGAGAATTTTGAAAACGACCCCCAACTTATGGGGTGTAAATTGATTTTTTGCCAATATTTTAAGAACCGCAACGGTGGCAAACAAGTCCTTTAACCACGGCAGAATAAGTTACCGTCGTGTACTAAAACTGGACGGTTCAGCTAACATATGATGTTTTATTCTCGACCGGTGGATTTCAGAGTCATCGACGGGTGAGATTCGATGAGAGGAGACTTCTGCGTCGTCTACATCAAAGTCAACGCATCATCTGACCTATCTTCTCCGCAAGCTCGCTTCACCGGTCTTCCTGATCATCGGCCAACCACCGCCATAACCGTCATCTCTTTCGATCGGCAGCGAGAAATATCGTAGTTTCTTCCGTTTATAATATCTAGGGTTTCTTCTGCAGCTCCAAGAGATTAACTATTAGTTCTCGGTTCTACAATTTTCGCTACCCTTGTTTCAAACTGCAGGTAGTCTCCGCACACTTATGTTTCTGGTATATAAATTTTTGGGGCTTTTGTTTTTTTCTGTGTTAATTTTAGCGATGTAGTTGCTTGAAGGTGAGAATTTTGTTTTCTGCTGAGATAATTCTTGGTGGTCAAAAGCAGCTATGATTTTACTTTTCTTTTCTTAATGGTGAATCATGCCGTCAAGGATTGGCGAATAAATGTGATGCGATGGACCAAACAAAGATTGGCCGAATTTCATTATCTCTTATCGGTATATATGTAGCATTTTCTGGGTGCTACAAATATCCATTATCTTTTATCGGTATATATGTGGCTCTTTGGCTAGACGAATCAGACAAGAACGGCATATATTCAATATCTTTCAAGGGTATATATGCAGCATTTTTTTTATGCTTCATCCACTTTGTTCAATTAAATATCACTATTTTTATTCTGCCATTAGATTGTAGAAGCATTAGGGTCCTATAAATAGAGTAGGTTGAAGCAATAATTGTAAGACAGTAGTAGCTCCATAGTAAGCGCTCCATCATATATCTAATCCCGATGGCTTCCCAGAATCAGGTAAGGGCAAGTTTCGCTATGATATTAACTAGACTTGAAATAGAGCATTCTTATTTTAACAGAAAAAACAAATAAAATGAATTTTCGCCTTCCTAAATAGATCTCAATTTTGATTTCTTTTATTTATTTATTTTTTTTTTATTTTTCTCTACTTGCCTGTTCCATAGGTTCAAGAGCGTCTTAGGGTCTTTGCTAAAGATTTCACTTACAGTCATGGCGAGTGGCGCAAACCCGAAGGGTATGTAGAGAATTAAGACATAATCATTTCTGGTTATTTCAACTTCTTTTTCTGAACTTTATACAAGACATAATTTGGAAACAAGTTTTAATTTTTGACATGTTGCAGTGATGAAGCTGCTGTACTAATTTATGGAAAAAAGATTGAAGTAAAGGCAGCAGTAAACATTGAATCCCTGATTCCGGGAGATATTGGAATTTATTTTGGGATCAGTAAGCCAAACGGTAGTTCTGGCTGGGAGAACGCTCGTCCTATGATTCGTGCTCAGGTGGGAAGTGAATTTATTACCACGAGCATTCTTCGTTACTATCTGCTGGAAATGGTGCCGGAGCGTCGTGTAAACTTCTTTCTGCCTCTCACGTTGTTGGACAATTCTGACAAGGTTCTTCATTTGAGCATTACTGATGACACGGAGCATCGCAAATCTGGGTTTGTCTTCCATGAGGCTGTCGTGATGAGGAGGACCCCCCAGAATGAAACCGAATACTTCAGCATGCCATGAAGGATGTACCAGTTGGTCCTCGCCTACCGTACTAATTAATAATGTTAAACAATAAGTGTAGAAGATATCAACTTGTTTGTTGAGTATATAAGCTCGATAGCACGTTGGACTCGTTCTTCATAAATAAACCTATGATCCGACTATAATTAAGTATCTTAATATCTCACAAGCTACTACTCGTGTCTACACCCGATCCTCTCTTTTGTATCTCACGTAAATCAATTGTTGTTGTTATTGCTCTGTTCTCAATTCATTTCTTCTCGTCTTGTCAATAATTGCAATAGACACAGCACAACCTCTTCAACGGGCTGGCCAAAAGAGTAATCAAGGGTTAAAAACTTTATCGGAACCCAGTTTA
The DNA here is from genome assembly GCA_023055425.1 of Linanthus parryae. NCBI lineage: Eukaryota > Viridiplantae > Streptophyta > Magnoliopsida > Ericales > Polemoniaceae > Linanthus > Linanthus parryae. Next base: position 97,484,705 of record JALGPY010000004.1, on the reverse strand, counting down.
ATTCCAGTTTTCATACTATTTCAGATAGAACACAGAAAAGTGGCATACACACAAAAGCTTTGATCGATAGTTATACATACTGATCGATAATTACACAACTGTGTGGGTGAAACTGAACAGTGATGCATCATTGTCCCTGATTGCAGCTGGTATTGTGGGTGTTCCCAAAGATGCTTATAATAAGTGGAATGTTGATTTTAGTATGCAGGCTGTTGCAGCTTCTCTTGTCATTGATGAAGACCTTGCTATGAATTTTGGTCGCAGAATGGCCTCTGGTCTTCATCTCAAATATGTTCTTGCTAGCACAGATTGTTAAGAGATTCTCAAAAGGTTTCACTCAGATAAGCCTACTAACAGTGCTTGATTCATTTTATCACAATGCAGGCAGTTAACAGCTAGTCTCCATAGTTTCCAGCAGCAGTTTGAGCATAGCTCCAACAAAGCTGCTAATCTCCAGGCCAAGAATGTTACTTCCTCCTCTTTTCTGTCTAGCACTGCTTATATTTCCTCTTTCTGTGTGAACAATTTTTCAAATTTTTGGATGTGAAAATGCTCCTGGGTTTACGGAGTCTCTTTAGCTTGAAGAAACTATATTATCAAAGATACACCATATGGGTTCAATTTTCTCTTACCTCTTCTACTCTTTGCTATATTTAATTTTAGGGTAAAAGACAAAAACCACCCTCCATTTATGGAGAAAATACATTTTGCACCCCGTCGGAGACTAACGGAGGCTAACAGAGGGGTGAAAGGACAAAAAAACCCCTGAAAATTGACGAAATGACCTCACTATATATTTAACCTAATAAACCCTAACTCCTTTCTTTCCTCATTTCATTCTTTCTCTTCTCTCTCAATCTCTCTCCCCTTCCCACTCCATCTTCCCTCTCTGTCTCTTGCCGAAGCCTCCTTCTGGACCGCCGAGGAAGTCGACCTCTCCGACGACAGCCGTCACTGGGACGACCCTATAATTCCTTCGGTTGGTGCTGGAATGGAGACCAAGCGTGGTTCTTCCACTGGTCGAGCATAGATCTCGTCCCCAGAAGAAAGACAAAGCAAGAAATCTGACATTGGTGAGGTTATGACGGGAAGAGCTCCGGCGAATCGGAGGGTGATCGAGAGCTTCAAATATGGTAATTTTCAGGGGTCGAGTTGGAGTATGCGATCAAATTGAATCAGAGACCCATGGAAAGTGGGGATTTAGGGATTGCAGTGTCGACACCCTGACCCTCGACGAGAAGCATTTCATCAAGCATCGGCGATGCCATGAGGAGGTGGCCATCACCACCATCGATGCTGCACCCACCGGCGACGACATGAGGGTGGATTCGTCGGGAAAGTCCTTGTTGCAGCCACAAGCGTCGTCACAGTTCAGAAAGGCGGTGCTTTTCAGAACCAATTTCAGAGGCAGTGCCCTTAAGATGCGGCGGAAAATGGAAGTAGTATCCAACCCTCGTTGTCGTATTGTTTCTGTTGCAGCGATTGTGGCTTCGTGGTGGTGCCAGAGGAAGAAAAACGTAGAAGAAGCCCATCCACCGACCTGAACTGTCTCTTCTCTCCCTCCTTCTATGTTCTTTTGTTTATGGAAAATGAGTTAGTTTTGATTAGGGTTCGATTTAGGATCCAATTTTGGGACCCTCTTAGTTCTTATTTCCAGACAAAATTCGTTGGGTTATGTTTGTGGTGGGTTCTAAATCAGAGAGGTAAAGATGTTGTGGTGGACCTAATCTTGGTGGTAGCTGTTGTGGAAGATGGGGGTGGTAATGGTGGGTTTTGATTCGAGGAGGTGAAAGTCCCACTAATGGTGGGAATGAAAAGAGTGTCTCAATGGAAGATCGGGGTGAAAGAGGTGAATGCCACGGCGGCGGAAGCCACCGGGAAAAGTTCTGGTGGTGGTGGTGGTGGTCATTCGGTGGTATTGATGGAGGTGCTCAAGAACACCAAGAACATGATGGACATTGTATTAAAAAAAAAAAGGATAAATGACACTAAACCTATGTGCAGTTTGCATTTAGTGACACTAAACCTCCACCACTTTCAATTTACATAAAAAAATCATCTGCAGTTTGATTTTATGTACCAATAGCCCTGGCCGACTAATTGTGTTATCTATTTTTAACAAAATCAAGGGTAGAAAGGTATTTTTCACTAAAAAAATACATATTTCATTTTTTATATGGTAATTTACACTTGCCACCCACATATTTTGATATTTATACAACATCTACCCTTATTTTTAAAAAAATTAACAATAAACACCTTTATTATCCCTTCACTATCAACATACTACACCACCAGCTAGGGCTGAGCAAAACCTGACCCAACCCGCCTCCCCGAGCCACCCCGCATCAAACCGGTCCGAATATAGCATAAATCGATGCTACATGGTTGATTACGGTTATAGATTTCTCAGCCCGAACGATGTCCGATCGATCATGGTTTGAGACTTGTAAAATCCGCTTAAAAACAAATCGGTCCGATTAATTTTCATATGTAATAATTGTAATTTTTGATAATGGTTTATAATTAAGCTTTTTAAGAGTTAACACCATCAATATAATTAATTTTCCTGAAACTATTCAACTTTCACGTGAAATTAAGTTTTTTTTCCCACTTTAAACATTATACACACGTATATTACAGAAAAAGATAACCGAACTAATATATATTTTCGAGTGAAATTTCAACATTTTCCAACCTGTTTAACCGGTCTGAATCGGATCGAGTCGATAGGTTGCGATTGATTTGGGTATTACAAAACAGTGGGTGGGTTTGGGTACAACATTCTCCAACCCGAACCTATTGGTTCGGGTAGAAATTTTCTGCAAAACTGGTCCAAACCGGTCCGTGCTCACCCCTACCACTAGCAACCCCATAGCCACTGTTCTATATGTTTTTTGGTACCACCACTCCAACCCTCAATTGTCAACCATTTCCCCAATTTTTCTTCAAGGGAATCCACTCTAGCCCTCGATTGTCACTTCCCCGGCATGAATCACACTCAATCGAACCCACAAAGCACTACCTTAAAATATCCAACGCATGAATTGAATAAAATCGATTCAAGATACCGAAACGAAGCCCCTCAAGCTCATTGTCCAAATCGACAATTCATGAGAGGAAAACGAAGGCCACCGCCACCGCCACCTTCCCCATCGTCGATGCCACCACCACCGCCTTAGACGGATCGGGTTCATGAGATAGCCAGAGACAGAGAGAGAAGGAAGAGAAACAGAGAGAAGAAGACAAAGAATACATGGAGAAGAAGAACAGATTCGGCCACCTCCTCAGTTTCCTTCACCTCCAGCGCCACCGCCACCACCGCCACCAGCGTCTTCTTCTTCTTCTTCTTCTTCTTCTTCTTCTTCTTCTTCTTCTTCTTCTTCTTCTTCTTCTTCTTCTTCTTCTTCTTCTTCTTCTTCTTCTTCTTCTTCTTCTTCTTCTGTGTTCTGCGTTTCTGTCTTATGCGCATAAATCCTTTTTCTTTCATTTTCTTTATTATTTTTGTTTGTTTTATTGTTAGTTAGATTTATATTCTTGTTTTCTTTTGTTTAAATTTTATTGATTAATTATTTTGTTTAAACTTTAATATCCTTTATTTAAAAAATAACAAAAAAAAAATTATTCTTTATTGAAAATACATTTCTGCCCCTTGATCCCGTTAGAAATAGATAACACCATTAGTCGACCGTGGCTATTTGTACCTAATATCAAACTGCATATGGGTTTTTATGTAAATTGAAAGTGGTGGAGGTTTAGTGTCACTAAGTGCAAACTTCATATAGGTTTAGTGTCATTTGTCCTAAAAAAATGTGTTATTTGTCGACAATTTGTAAACATAAAGTCAGTTTGCACTCCTCCACTAACGGATCATAACAGAAGGGTGGTATCTGTCGACCCTCCATCCACTGACATGGGTGCAAAAAGTATTTTCACCATAAATCAGGGGGTAAAATGTATTTTCCCCATCAATGAAGGGTTGTTTTTGTCTTTTACCCTTACTTTTAAGTTTTACTACTACTAGAGATGTGTTATTAATTTCCTTTATCAATTACTTCAATTCCATATGATTGGAGCACAAGTTAATTTGATGAAAAAGTTGACTTATTATGTCTAATTCTATTTCATGCCGTTGTTTTTTTCCCAGAATATAAGATTTTTACATTTTTTTAGGCAGCAAGATTATTAGATAACCAATATATTTCGATCTCCTACAAATTACGATACACCTTAATTCTTTATTTATGAAGATGTCACTACTTGTTATTTCAGAAACAAATGTGCCACTACCTTTCTATTTTACAGTAGTAGTTTTAAACGATATTTTTTCAAGGCTATTAGTGTTGATGCATGCATTTGCATTCTCCCAAAAATTCAAAATATCAAGTAGTTCGTGTGTTTCCTTACTATAATCACTCAAATTCAAGAAGTGCCGGTCCGGAACTTTGAGAGATCTCGCGAGAAATTGAAAACGTAACATGGCAATGCGTCAAATGTATATTTCTATTAAATATTTCTCTTTGAATTGTACATAAAATATGTCGATATTTTCAAAGGAAAACAAAAAGTTACACCGCTCCATACATGAGATGAAGATTGAACGAATAACACATAAACTATAGACAAATATTTCATCCACAAACTCTTTGTGGAGTAGTTATATGCGAGAATATATGTTTTAGGGTAAGATAGTGAGTTTTGCTTGAAGATTGGTTGACATTTTTGTATCATAAGTAAATGATAGAAGGTAAATTAATCTTTTTAAAGAATATATAGTCAATTAGAGTGATGCACCTAATTTATAATTTCCTGTATGTGTAATGGGTCACTACAAATATTTAATTAGATGGGGTCTGCACTTGAAAATTTTAAAAAAATATGATAACCCTTCCTTTCATGTACGTATGTATGATTTTATCTTTCTAGAGAACATGCATTTCATATTTTTGGTTCGACAAAAGATGAATTGCTTGAAACGTTATAATGAATATTCCCTCAAAAATATTTAATCATGAATAAAAACATTATTTTGAAAGTTATTTAGTTACAAATTAGATGTATAAACTGGCTATAAATATACTGTCTACAATCTAGGAAGAGGTAAGAGCTGTTAGTTAGTTCTTCAATTTTACAATTTAAATAGTTGACTTCGAAGGAAATACAAAAAAAAATATAACAATAAAAGTTGATACTACGTTCCAATTTTTTTTCTTATGAAAAATACTAATATATTATGAAATTTGAAAGTTTGTAATGCAAGTAAATAAACAGGATCTAATACACTAGAAGGAGGGGGGATTGAATAGTTTATGTAAACTTTTTCACAATAACAAGTCTTTTGAAACTTCAAGCAAATGTGCAGTTGAAATCTCAAAGCCTTGGAAAAGATTTGAGAAGCTAGAGATACAACTACAGAAAATAGTAGCTTCAAAGCTTTGAGATTGGAATTTATCTAAAGATTTGGAGTTACTTATTTTGAACAGATAATTATAAGATATAAAAAGCAGTAATGTAAAGCACAAGAACACAAGGATTTTTACAGAGTTTAGTCACAGTTGGACCTAGTCTATGCCTAAGGGATCTAATCCCTCCAGGATTTCAACACACTTCTTAATAATCACCCAGATTTATCCCTAGATCTCAAGCCTAAGTGAGCTACCTTACACTTATACAGCTTGTGGTTCCCAACCTATCTAGTACCAGCTACAATCTGTTTAAACAATCAGAGCCTCTTGTTGTTCACTTGAACAACTAAACTTTTAAGTTTGTGAGGTTGAGAAAATAAGAACGAATAATACATATTTAGTAAAAGTAGAAGAACACAGACAAAAATAAGATGATGAATGTTGGAAGTGTTCTTTAGATTTGATGGATGATCTTCAATTCCTGCAGTTGTTTATTGGCTTGTTTGTTGAAGAGTTCTGAATTTGATCTCCCACGTATGAAACTCTCTTCAAAAATATGTTGATCAGCCTATCACTATGTCTCACTGTTTAAAATTCAAACTCCTGATTTTATCAACAACCTGCAACTACTTGAGAGATTTTAGGAACTGAATTCCTACAAATCCTTTCCCATGAGATGCTTCATTCAACAGTTATGTTTGAATAGCTTTTTGACTTTGTTTGTGGACGTTTGGATGACCAACAATTATGCACAATCTCAGCTTCAAAGATCAATCAAGATCTGGACAAATTAGCCACACAATCTGATCTGTTAGACAGCCGATTCCTGCATAAACCCTAGCTAATTTTGGATAAAATTAAATATAAATAACCACATGTGTATATAACTATAAGACAAGATAGATAACATAATAAGAAGTTAGATTAAATTCTAATACAATATTGAATCCATCAATCTCATCCTGCATACATAATTCAGTTAAGCAGTTCTGAGCATAAAAACAATCTCAAAGCTTTGGAGCTTGATTGCCAGTTCATATGAATGAACTTTAAAATTCCTGCAATCTGCAAAACCAATTCAATCAAAACATAGGCTCAATAATATTTATGAAAGACAATACTGTATGATTAAATAATGACTCAATTCAATCTCCAAGCCTGCAATCACAGAAACTGCTAAGAATAATAGGCACATAGCACAAGCAAACAGTATCTCAAGCTTTGAAACTTTGAGGCTTTAACAGTTCTCATCCTTTTGGCTTTCATCATTAAAGATCAAACTCACCCTGAGTTTGTAATCACATTCATTCTCAAGAGCTTGAACTATCAATCTCCCCCTTGATGAAAGACAAAACACATATTATTGCTTTCCAAGATTTCACTACATGAAATCTCAGCAAATACCACATTTTATTTGTAGCATATGAACAAATGCGGTAATTGATACCAAAGCAGCATTATTTATTAATGCTACAAATTAATGCTATAATATTGCAGCATTAATCCAATAATGCTACAATTTTTGGCTAAACAACATATAAATTGCAGCATTAATCCAATAGTGCTGCAATTTTTTGCTATGCAGCATATAAATTGCAGCATTATCACATTAATGCTGCCTTTTTTAGTTATACTTTGCAGCATTAACTAATTAAAGCTCCAATAGGAAAAACAAAAACAAATATAAAAACGAACCAAAAGCCTATCTCTGTAACCCACCATCAGATACTTCCCAAATCTCAAATTTTCCCCAAACCTGCCATCTCCCTTTCTCCTCTCCCTCTCAATCCAAACAGCGTCATTTGAGACACCCTCTCAAATTTCTCCAAAATTTTCTTCTCTCCCTCTCAATCTGAGAAATCCTCTCAGAAAACTCTCGCTCATTTCTCTCCCTCTCAATCCGAGACAACCTCTCAACCTTGTTCCGATTTCTTTGAATCTGAGACCCTCTCAAGCTTCAACCCCTTTTCTGAGTTCTAAGTTCGTGGCTCGGCACCCTTGTTCTTAGTTCTTGGTTCAGGTGGTCAGGTAGTCTCTCTCTAATTTATCATATTCAATTTATGAGTTAAATTTGGTTTCTATGTTTAATTAGATTTATTTGTTCATGTTTACAAGCGAAGTTCAATTCAGGTTCTTTGTTCACGTTTACAGCTCTGACGAGGCAGTCCCTCTCTCTTCTCTTTGTTTTGATTTCTGAAATTGAAATTGTGGGTGTTTTGGTTTCTGGTCACTGGAATTGAGTATCATTTGTGGGTTTTTTGGTTTATTTTTATGTGTGGTGTAAGAGCTGAACTGTGTTATATTTGGTAAATGTTGGGTGTTGAAGAAATCATGTGATACCCGTAATTTCAGACTTATGAATTGGTTCAATCTTCTTAAATTATGTTGAAATTTTAAGTACCGGATGTGCTTATGATATCTTGACTTGTGTTTCATTCAATAATTTAGTCGTTTCTTAAAAATGTATGTTTGTTTCGCAAATGTGCCCGGTTAATTCTGTTTTATTGACATACATTTTGAATGTTTTATGTGATGCGTACAGGTATTGTTTGCTGCTTATTTAAGAGAGGGGTAATGGGTAACAGTTGGACACTTTTAGAAGATAGGAGTGATCCGTCTTATTTGGATGGTTGTGAAAGGTTTTTTAATTTCTCCTACATAAACCAACAAGAGGATGGAAAGATAACGTGCACATGTCGAAAGAGTGTCAATCACTTTAACGTAACACGTGAAGTCGTGAGGGAGCATATAATATGTAATGAATTTTATGCTACGTATACTAAGTGGACAGATCATGGAGAGTCCTGTGAGGTCAATGAGGGGGTAAATGTGGATGAAATCATTTGAGATGACATGGTTAGTATGGTGGATGAGGCATTTGGGGTTCATCATGAACATGCCTTTCTTAATGGAATGCAAAATAAGAATTCAAATCCTGAGCAAGATAAGGAGTATAACAAATATAAAAAGCTCTTAGGGGATGCCGAGCTAGAGTTGTATCCTGGTTGCACCGATTTCACTACATTATCTTTTGTGGTTAAATTATTACACATAAAAGTCTTATATGAATTACCGAATGCCGCATTTGATGACACTATCCAATTGATAAAAAAGACTATATAATGAGAAAACATTTACCAAATTCATTTTATGAAGCCAAAAAGATTAAGGATTCTTTGAGTTTCAGCTACGTAAAGTATGATGCTTGCCCGAATGACTGCATGTTTTTTCTTGAAGGATAAGCCATCTCTGGATAAATGCGATATATGCGGCAGTCTGAGGTATAAAGATTCAGATGTTACATTAGATGATGGAAGAATTAAGTTCTCTCAGGTTGCATTAAAACAAGATAGGTACTTTCCTTTGAAACCAAGACTTCAACGGTTGTATATGTGCTCAAAAACTGCATCCGATATGAGATGGCACGATGAGGTAGGGGTAGACAACGGAATTTTATGACATCGAGTGGATTCATTGTCTTGGAAAACCTTCGATATGAAACATCATGACTCATTTGGAAAAGAGTGTCGAAATGTTAGACTTGGCTTGGCAGCCGATGATTTTAATCCATTTCGAACAATGAGCATTGCACATAGTACATGGCCTATTGTGCTTTTTAATTACAATTTGTCTCCCGAAATATGTTTTAAACAGTCATTATTTATACTATCTGTATTGGTTGATGGTCCACGTGCACCCGGTAATGATCTTGATGTTTATATGCAACCATTGATTAAGGAATTGGACGAATTTTGGTTAGTTGGTTTTCGTACCTGGGATGCTCATAAGGGTGAATATTTTCAAATGAAATCTACTCTTATGTGGAAAATAAATGATTTTCCTACGTATGAAAACTTATCTGGTTATAGCACAAAAGGAAAACTGGGTTTCCCACCTTGCAATAAGAAAACCAATTCTCACTGGTTGAGGAATAGTAAGAAACATTGTTATTTAGGGAATCGTTGATTCTCAGATGAAGGTCACAGGTTAAGGAGCGATAAAAGAAATTTTAATGGAGAAACAGAGACCAGAGAACAACCACTAGTATTATCTGGGGAGGATATCTTAGTGCAGGTACAACACATTGAAAACAAGTTTGGAAAGGTTGAAAAAAGTGGGCCTTTTTTGGTTGATCAAAAGAGGAAGCGTAAATCTAGAGACACCGGACATAATGAGCAGTCCTCGAATTGTAAAAAGAAAAGTATTTTCTTTGACTTACCTTACTGGAAGGATCACCTAATACGCCACAATCTTGATGTCATGCACATTGAAAAGAATGTATGCGATAGTGTTGTTAATACTATTCTTGGCGTTGAAGGAAAGAATAAAGATTATTTAAATGCTTGGCTTGATCTTGAAGAATGGAAAATACGTATTGACCTCCATCCTCAATACAAGGCCAATAGAAAAGCTACTTTCCCCATGCTAGTTTCACCATGACTAAAGGTGATAAGGCTAAGTTTTTGCAAGTACTCAAAGATGTAAAATTTCCAGGTGGGTATTCTTTGAATCTTTCACGACGTATAAATCTTACAGAGGGAACTATAACTGGCCTCAAAAGTCACGACTGTCATATATTAATGCAACAGTTGTTGCATGTTGCTTTGCGAGGTCTTTTACCCAAGAATGTTGTGAGCGTGTTGATTGAGTTGTGTACTTTCTTTAGAAAGTTGTGCTCCAAAGGTTTGGATCAATTCCATTTTACCAAGCTTCAAGAGAAAATCAAATTAACAATGGTTCACTTGGAGAAGATATTTCCTTCGTCGTTTTTGATATAATGCTACATCTTCCCATTCATTTAGCGAAAGAAGCTAGAATTGTAGAACCAGTTATTTATCGATGGATGTACCATATTGAGAGGTAATTTCACATAAAGTAATTAAGATTTTACTTCTAAAATAAGCTTCTCACGTGTATTTCTTACTTAACTCACACCAATTTATTTCTATTTGCGTAGGTACCTTCTTACCCTAAAAAGTATGTTTGGATTAGAAATCATCCAGAGGGCTCCATTGCTGAGGTTTACTTAGTTGAAGAGTGTTTAAACTTTTATAGTAGTTACTTGGATGACGTGGAGACAAAATTAAATCAACCTCCAAGTAATGTTTATGATGGGAGTGGTGGTCTTCCCATAGGTGCTGCAAAACTGGTTTTCCTAGATACTGTCGAGTGGCAGCAATGTAATAGATACATATTGGAGAATACAGGTTCTATTGGCCTGTTTAGAGAGTAATTATGAACTTTAATTATCTAGTTAAATCCTTACAAATATAATATACTCTAGTTTAACTCTTAGATCTTTTTATATGCAGTGAACATCTTGCACTAATAAGGTCAGCAAATGGTCGATCAATTGAGTGGGAAATCAAGAAAAACATAATGAAAGTTTTCCGAGTTGGTTACAGGACCGTGTAAAGTGTGGTAATCATTTTTAATACTCATCATTTCTAATAAAATTTATAAGATATAAAAAATTATATTGGTGTGAACTTGTAGGTTAACGCTTCAGGCCCCGGATCTCATATATCCTATTAAGTTCAGATTCTGTCATCAGGTCCTGATTAGTCGCAAGACAATACTCATGGTATGTGCTCAATGGTCTAAGTTTTCATAAAAAATATAGAGAAAGAAGGAGGAGAACCCAAAATAGTGGATTTATGGTTAGTGCATCGACACAGAGTTACGCTACAGCAAATGACCGACGTCCACGTACTGGTGACGTGGCGTTTTATGGTATCTTGACAAAAGTGATTAAACTACGTTATTCGAGTGATGTCAAGTTTGTGATGTTTAACTGTGACTGGGTGGATAACAGATTCAGGTTGAAACAAGACGAGTACAAGTTTACTCTAGTTAACTTTAAGCATCTCTTGTATAAACGGAACTTAGTAATGGATGAATCATTCATCTTTTCCTCTCAAGCACAGCAGCTAACCATTCAACTTAGTAATGGATGAACCATTCTCTTTTATAAACTTAGTAATGGATGAACCATTCTCTTGTATAAACTTTAAGTATGTGATCTTTGGTATATGAAAGACCATGTTCATGCTAGCTGGAGTGTTGCTATAGGGGTGAAATCGAGAGAGTTTTGTGATGTACCAGAGAGAGAAAATGCCTATGATTCTGTTACATGTCCTATGGCAGAACCTTTTAGTAGTTAAAAGCTGGACGATGTTCCAATTTCCTGGAGTAGAGAGGATTTAGAAGGCACCTCAGTAAACATCCCTCGTTTTGATAAAAATGTCGTAGCCGCCGTCGAAGATGAGAGTAGCACTGATGAAGATGCTTATGATTATGAGCGTGATTATATTTCCGAGGATGATGATATACTTAGTGACCATGATGAAGACGAAAATGATAATGATGATGCTGGTGATTTTGTTGATTAGTTCAGCTTTTATTAACAATTAAAAAAAATTGGAAGCAAAGAAATTTTACATTATTAGTTTATACGTTTCTGCAACAATATTTGTAAAGATGGTATTAACAGAAATTGGATATAACTCACTTTTGTAGGTTACAGTGACGTCCAAACGCTCGTTATTCTCCACTCGTGCAATGGATGCTTTGGATGACAACAATATTGTAAGACACGCCTATTCCCTGCAAATGAATGATTGGATGTTATATAACTGCTTATCTTGTTAATAGCATTACTGACTTCTATTGGAAAGGCTAAGTTGCAAATCAAAACATTGGGCTTATATTAGCAGAGCTAAACTGTCAGTAGTCAAACTACCCGGAGTATAATTAGATAATGTAGCTTGTTTGTAGCTTTTTGAGATAAAGTCAATTTTAACAGTCTGGTTTTTATAACTGTGTCAATTTGAGAAACCATCTTGATTGCTGTACAGTCTTGCAATGCTAAAGCTAATATAGCTATCCACCTTTTTTGTGCAAGTATCTGAGTTGTCGTGCGTCTCTGACATCTAATTGTTAGAGATGAGATATGTATATTTTCAGTATTTGGGAAGATGGCCTGATTTGATAACATGAAGAGATGATGATGATATCATTTTTTTATTTCTCATTGCACCATTATAATATGTAATTTGTATGCTTAGCATTCGTAGATATGTAGAGATTGGCTTTTTTGTGTTTATCTTTGAGTAGGCTCGATAAAACTGGCCGCTGTCTTGGTTGAATTAAGATAAAATGACACTACAACCAGTATGAGTTTGCATAATTGTACTTTTGTGTTATGTTTTACTGCAGGAACATGTGAGTACTGCAAAACGAGGTAAGAACAAGGCATGTCCCATGGATGATATGAACGGTGCTATGGTTCATTCTATCAACAGAAGTTAATTGTATACAATATTAATTTTGTTACATTGCACATGCATGCTGCTGTACTGAAGATACTTCAATATTTATGCCTCTTATCTAATGATTATCTATATACTACGGAAACAATGGATTTTACTGTACATGTAGATGATGTGCTCCAGTGGAGGGACAGAGAAGCTTGCAGAGTATGAGATACATAAGAGGAAGATACAGAGGAGGAAGACAATCAAACAAAATAGAGCAAAAATGGAAGCTTTGGGACTAAACAGATTTTCGGCTTGCCCCATGGATAATATTGACAGTGCTATGGGTATTCATGGTAGCAACGTAAATGAATTGTATACCTTATTAATGTTACATTGCACATGCATGGTATTATAGTTTTTTTACTTGTTCTGTTTTTGTTAATATTGCAGGAGTCCCAAAGTAGCAAGATGTGTAGAAAAAACTCAACATGTAACAACGTTACTGAAAATAATATGGTGATTGAGGGCAAAAATGTAAGGATACATATATATAATATGATTTTTTTGAATATTTATATTAATAACATTCATGTTTCGTGTCGTGCTCGTATATAAGGTTTCTAGATATAGCAAATCGAACGAGGAGTTTAACTCGTGTCGAGGTTGAAGACGGTCCTTCTGCTGCTTCGACTAACATGGCACCAACAGTTGATGCAACTCCTAATTTTGAGAAACCTAATGTGCAAGTGAATGTCCAAACTTTAGACAATGGAAGTGAAGTTGGTAAAAATATGTCTTTACACCTTTGATATTTATATGAATTTTTCCAAATAATAGTAATAAGAGCTATTATTTTTGAATTTTACAGGCCAAAGTAGCATCAATAAGAGACACGGAGCTCGATCCTGCGGAGACTGGTGTATCGGCGAAAAGTTTGACCTTCAATTCAACAGATACATGGTCCCCGTAGGCCCAAACAAGAAAATATATGCATCCCAACTAGGTGTACTTTCTAGGAAAGGGAACATATTGCCTCTGACATTCACAGATTGGAGGGCGAAGGAGTTGGCACCTCTTAAGAAAAATTGCTAGAACAAAATAAAGGTAATCGTGGGAGTTTGTGATTCTGGTGTTCAATGATTATGCATGGCGTGTTTGTATATTTATATGTACCCAGTAGTGTTTTCAATTTCATTGTTCCAATTGTGGAGGGAGAAAAACTTGGCACTGAGGCTAATCTCAGTTGAATACACTTACTTCGTTTGGAATTTGGATATGGGATTGTAGTAGTACTAAATTTTCCAGTTAGAAGTAATCAGGCCTGTAGATAGTGCTTTCTAGACAGACAGATCTTAGCCACATGGCGACCATCCAGCTTACCCAGCTGTGCTTCACACACACTGCATCACCAGCCGCGCTGATCCACGTGGGGGCTGCGAGACAGGGCCCTCGCATACCACCACACGGGACTTGTAGGGACTTAGTGGTTTGGAGGCTAGAGTAAGTTCTGTCCCGCGCGAGCGACAACCAAGCCCGCGCGCGACCCTTAGTAACTACTTTTGAGAGATTTATGGCACGAGCTCCATAAACCCGGACAACCCGGTCAAACCCGGTCAACCTCGTAACGGTTCCGGTATACACGGGTAACGTGCATTAACGGTCCCTATATACGCGGACGAACGTGCCGTTGTGGTTAAGCTAATTAAGCCGCCCTTGATGGGCGCATTAACCACACTGCAACGGTCACATTCTCCGTTATATATAGGATTGCTAACCCTTCCATACAAGGGAGAACCCACCTGTGATACGCGAAAGCTCTGCCAAAATCCTGTCTCTCTTTCATACAGTGCTATTGCCTTACTCTATCCCTACACACAACCCTACACTTCCTATGTCTTTTCTATCCCCTACTCTTGGTGTATATTGAATTCTCTCTCTGAGAATTCTCTCGTACACATTTGGTGAACCCGACGTGAACTTACCACTGCAAGCAACCATGTCTCATGAAGATGATGTCAGTAACAGATCGCCTTCCACGGAGACTACCTCGGGAGAGGAGACTCGCCGTACTCCTACCGCCGCCGGTGAAGCTCCAACGATAGAAGCCTTGGACGCTGACATCCAGAACCAGGCGAAGGCTCTCAAAGCTCAATCTGCGCAGCTGGAACGGATAATGGCTATCCTGGGGACTCTCGGCCCAAATCCCGCATCAGCCACCGCCGTCTCTCAGGGAGGAGGAGCTTCCACCACTCAAGGGTTGGGAGTATCAACCACACCACCTAATCCAAACCTTCAAACTCCACCGGCAACGGCGCAGTTACCCTCAGTTCAGGGGCAAACAGCTCAAATGTTGCCTCTTAGCGCTCATGTGCCTCAACCGCCAATCCTGGCATCTAACCGTCTTCACAATATCCTTTGCCTCCTTCGACGGCGGCGTGGGGCAATGAAAATCCACAGTACGTTCCTAGCCCTTCCGCGGTATATGTGTCGCCTCCAACTGCAACAACCCCTCCTCCTGGTGCTGGGGGAAGTGCGCCGGAGTGTATGGCCTCGCTGCAGCGGCGCATAGAAACCATCCTGGCTAATCAACCATTCGCGACACCATCATCCCGAAGCTTGGCAACGATCCACCTATCCCACGCGAGATCTACCTCATGCCTAACCCTGCTGGGTATAAGGCTCCTAAATGGGACAAGTTCGAAGATGTCAATGGAAACTCCCACGAGCATGTCATGCGTTTCATCGATGTGATGGGGCCATATGGGGCTGATCCTAATGACCTGGGACGTGGCCTACAAGTGGTACAGGACGTTGGAAGCCGGATCCGTAAAAACCTGGGACGACATGGTTCAAAAATTTTACAATAAATTCTTCCAGATGGAAGAAAAGGTGACAATGATTCATCTCTCACGGATGTACCAGAAGCGCGAGGAGGATGGAGTGACATTCATCAAGAAGTTCATGGCCAAGTCCTTGGAATGCAGAGACGTGATACTTGAGGGCAGACACGTGGAGATATGCCTGCAATGCATGTGAGACGAGTACAAAGGTATGCTTATCAACCTGCAAACTCCTACATTTTTGAAGCTGATCGAATGCACAAAGAACATAGAGCCTATAGTGGAGAGGCAGAAAAAGAAGCACGCCCTTGAGAGATCCCCAAGTGGGACTACCTTTAAAATCGGGAGGTTCAGCTACAAGAGGGGACGTGAGGCCGAAGTGAATACGGTCTCGCCCCAAAAGCAGCCGAAGGTCGCAAACTTCGATGCGCCACCTCTGCCATGTTCGGTAGAGGAAGCGAGTGACCTGTGCGGACAATGGCGTAAAGACGGAATCTTGCCGCCGCTTGAAAGGATACCTTCCAAGGAGATGGTGAGGGACCCAAAGTGGTGCGAATGTCCCAGAAAGGTCATGCACCCCACGGCTGACTGCAAGAAGCTCAGAATCATGGTAAGCCAAAAGATGAAAAATGGCGAGCTGATTGTCAGCGACCAGAGGCAGGATGTGCGAAACAATCCACTGCCTTCCCACGCGGAGCAAGAGCCAAAGGGAAAATAAGTTTCCATGATCGCAATTATGGACCTCGAAGAGATTGCAGAGGATGGTCTACCCATCGTTGCCGAGATCCACAATGACGAGGACTACAGCATAGACACAAAGGACGAACGTGCCGATCGGATGAAGGGGTCGCACGGGTTTAGCAGGTTCTTCGATGAAATGAACTTTTCGGAGAAATGCCGGAAGGAAATGACGAAGGCGATCCTGAGGATAGCGGAGGATTACGAGGAAGATATCGTGGTTTCCAACGGAAAGGTTGTCAGGGCATCTCGCTCTACAGGAAAGGTCATAACCTTCTCCGCAAGCGACAAGAAGACAGACGTGAGCCACCAGAAGCCTTTGTACGTGACGGCAATAATCAATGGTGTGGAGTTCAAAAGAGCGTTTGTTGACGGAGGAGCGGTAGTTAACGTCGTCTCGCTCAACACTCTGAACCTAGCAGGAATCCCGGAGCAAAAGATTGTCAGGCATCCATCCCCGCTGATGGGATTCAGAAGCGACTCCAGAATGACGATAGGATGGATCCGTCTGGGTGTCCAGATTGGCAAAATCAAGTGTTCAGCTAAATTCTATGTCATTGATGCGAACACTACGTATCACATGATTATAGTCCGGGCCTGGATTCATCGTTTCGATGCGGTCCCTTCAACAGCTCACCAGGTAATGAAAGCTATCTGGAATGACAGAATAGTAGAGATACCAGCCTCGATAAATCCTTTCAACCTGGATGAAGCACACCTCACTGAGGCGGTATGGTTCACTGAGATGGCAGATGAGCAAACGCCGAGGCCGTTCAACCCCACTCCTTTGCCTCGTTGGGAGGACATCAAAGATCAGTCACCTGCAGGAGTGATGGTGACAAGAGAGGAGTCCAAAGAAAATCCGTCTACGCGAGAAGAGGCACCGCGGATTGCCTACCAAAGAAAGAATGTTCACACCCTGAAAAGGATAGCAAAGCATGATCCCGAAGGCAAAGAGATAGAAAGCTTCTACGCTAACGGGAAGAAATGCTACCGCATATGAAGGTGCGCGGGGATACCCCCACGTGAGCATGGGGATATCCCTCAGCAAATCAACCACATCGAGCAGTTCATGGAATTAGACAAACCAACGCCAGGCGTTTTAGAGGAAAAGCTCAAAGAAGCGCCCGAATGCATGGAGAACAAGGCCTCTCTTGCAGTTTCCAACGAAGTGGCATGTTTCAGATAGTTATGGGTTTGCAGATCTAATACAGTTCAAAGCATATATCAGTGCAATAAATGGAATCGAGCAAGGCCAACCTTGTTTTGGTAAAGCTTGCTTGGATGCGGACAGTTGAAGAAGACGATTGACAAGAAAGAATTGATGATTGATTATTTGAATCTGCTCTTGAAGGCTTCCGGGTATCATTCACTTTAAGAGAAAGAAGTGATGCTTTGCAACAATGGAGAGCACAGAGTATTTATCCCAAAACAATGAAGAGTTGCGTCCTTTCAATAGTCGAATCACAACCGTCACCGTCGAATCGCGCAATCACAGGGCAAGCTGACGTCATGCCTAAAACCCTAAAAGATCAGACGGCACGACTCCAGGGATTTTAGGTCATAATGACACGCACGGGGGCTGAATTTGCGTGTATTTGAATTGGTGCGTGGCGACGACGCGTACGTTGGTTCCTGCGCATGGAAGCCTATCTGGCTATGCGTCTTCACGCGCAGAAAGGGGGCTAATGTAGATAGTGCTTTCTAGACAGGCAGATCTTAGCCACATGGCGACCATCCAGCACACCCAGCTGTGCTTCACACACACTGGATCACCAGCTGCGCTGATCCACGTGGGGGCTGCGAGACAGGGCCCTCGCATACCACCGCTAGGGACTTGTAGGGACTTAGTGGTTTGGAGGCTAGAGTAAGTCCTGTCGCGCGCGAGCGACAACCAAGCCCGCGCGCGACCCTTTGTAACTGCTTTTGAGAGATTTATGGCACGAGCTCCATAAACCCGGACAACCCGGTCAAACCCGGTCAACCTCGTAACGGTTCCGGTATTCACGGGTAACGTGCTGTAACGGTCCCAATATACGCGGACGAACGTGCCGTTGTGGTTAAGCTAATTAAGCCGCCATTGATGGGCGCATTAACCACACTGCAACGGTCACATTCTTCGTTATATATAGGATCGCTAACCCTTCCATACAAGGGAGAACTCACCTGAGATACGCGAAAGCTCTGCCAAAATCCTGTCTCTCTTTCATACAGTGCTATTGCCTTACTCTCTCCCTACACACAACCCTACACGTCATGTGTCTTTCCTATCCCCTACTCTTGGTGTATATTGAATTCTCTCTGCAGAATTCTCTCGTACACAAGGCCCGAGTCACATGTCTTATGAACTCTTTTTTAGAGTAGTTCGGTTACCCCCTCTCGCCGTTGTGGGCTGTCCGCTAGGGTGTAAGGCCTGAAAAGTTGTGAAGTGACAAAACTGGCCTAGTAAAGAAAATAAGTTTACAAAAAGTTTTTGAAAGATATGTTGAGACTTAGGTAACTGTTTTTAACTTTATATATGGATAGATTTGTCTACCTTCACATTTTCTCCTCCAAACAAACCTAGCGGATAGTCCACAACGGCATAACCTCAACGAGCATGACGAAATTTATGGGCAACTCGACGGGATTAAGCGGTGGAGTGCTGTTAGAGTGTTGATCGGAGACGACGAGAAGTTGTTGAGATTCTATTCGGCAACACCATTCATGAAACTGCTCGGTGTCTTCGATCGACGCTCTCACGGCTCTCTACCGCTTCCTCCCATCGAGTTGCCCATAAACTTCGTCATGCTCGTTGAGGTTGTTCCATTGTGGATTACCACTAGTTTTGTTTGGAGGAGATAATGTATGGATAGAGAAATCTATCTATATATAAAGTTAAAATAGTTATCGAAGTCTCAACATATCTTTCAATCAGTATTAACAGTACAACTGTTAGTTTCCACTTTAGAAACTAGGGCGCCACGCCGTTCCGGCCCCATTCCCCTGCCGTTTGTAAAGCCTGCTTTTGTGGGGACACCACCTTCCAGCTTCGGGAACATAGTTACCATACTATGCAAAAACTAGCCCATTCACCAAAAAGAGTAATTAATATACTGAATTTAGTTACCTACTGTAAAGTAGCTGCAGACCATAAACATTGGTAAAACAATACAAAGAAGACAAAGAGCATAAAAATTCCACAATGCATGGCAACATACTGAGTAGCAAGCGAGCAGCACTCGCTGACCACTGCTACTGGCCAGAATATAAGTCCAACCTTGATGTTACACAACTCAACAGCAAATTGTGTCATTACCGGAAATGTAATATGATTATGGCTTATTGCTTCTATTTGTAGGATAACATTAATGTGCCCGAGGCTTTTCGGCGTAAATGTTTACATGATCTTGATAGAAAGTGGAACCAATGGAAGGAAACCGTGAGGAGGAAGTATTATGTAGCCTATGAAACTGACGAAGAGCGTCTGGAAAACTGCCGATCGCGTGTGAAATACGATCAATGGGTTAAGTTGGTGAATTACTGGGGACGGCCTGAAGTACAGGTACCTACTACAAAACTAGTATATTCTTTAAGAGGTTTACGATTTTCTACTAATATATGCACATATATATACATGTATATATATCTAATGTCAATAACATGTTAACTGTATGAAAAACAATACTGTAAGACGAGGCCAAAAAGGTTTATATAGGAGCGGGAGGAAATCTCATGCACAAATAGCAGAAGAAGAGACTTTTTAGTTTATAAGTTTTTTTTTACAATATATATATATATATATATATATATATTATGTTCTCATGTTTCACAATCTGACAGATTGAGACTCAAGGTGTGTACAATGCAGCTTAAGAGGTGTGCACATATCGTATGGCTGTTTACATCCCTACCCACAGGAAGAAAAATTCTGAAGAGCCTTCCGACTCTGTTTTTGGTGAAAATATCGTAACTTTTTCCATAAATAATAATTGGAATTGCGTTTGCATAGGCATTACATTTTTATGAATTTATTTCTACTCAATTTTCATAGGCTCAAATGGTAGAGAAATTGGACAAAGCAAGTCAGGAGGAAAAGGAGTCTGAAACTTACCGATAAACTGTGTTCGTTAATTTCATGGGACCAGATAATCGCGGTCGTGTTCGTACAATGGGATGTGGGCCTTGCCCAACTGAAGTGTTTGGAAGCGCATGAGTACATAGTAATGCAATTGTTTCCCGTGATATGGACAGGATGTTTGACGAGATACGCGATGAGTTGCGTGACGAGATGTGTATCGAGCTACGCGAGGAGTTGCGAGGTGAGATATGTAACGAGGTACGCGAGGAGATGCGCGGTGAGCTACGCGATGAGCTGCGTACTAAGCTACGCGAAGAATTTAGTGATATGATGATGGTGCAAGCAACATCATCTAATAACTCTCGTGCATGATCACGTCGAAGATGCAGTTGATGTAAGTATAACAGCAAGTGGGATCTAGGATTTAAAGTATGACCATTGTTCTTCAGGATGTTGTTTATGGGAATGATAGATTTACTTCAATTTCTCGTGTGCAGGGTGGACATCCATCCGTGGAGTTGCTTGGAATCGGGAAACAGAATCTGGTTGTTGCGGAAGGACTTCTCATTTCAAGTAAACCACAATTATAGTCAATGGACAACCTATTGACGCGGGCTATTATGAAGTGCATGTTACGAAGGCAGTGAAACGAGTATACAACTTGCTGAAATCAAAATACCCGATGATGAAAATTGGAGATGTAGAAAAAAAATCTATAGCATGGCGGGGGAATCTTGTAAGCTTATCTTTCACTTTATTACTATTAGTTTTTATGCATTTTTTTATTAATTCGGTATAGCATAATTGTTGTCAATTTGTTATCTTAATCTTGTGGAAAGAGTTAACTCATTATAGTTGCGTAAAAATAATATCCAGTTAACTTAACAAACGGTTAGCAAACGGAAATTTTGAGTCGAGTTGTGAGTTGAACTAATGGCTCAATGAGAATAGGCGGACATCTGTTGGGTTGGTGTGGGTGGTGCTGTTGTTCAATTTTTTCTCATGGTTGTCAACTGGGAGTGGTGGCGGCTGAATTGGTGGTACTGGCGAGTTCTGTTATGGTGGAGGTGGTGGTGGGAGTGTAGGTGTGCAGTACATCTTTGCTCAGTGAGGTCTGTTTATAGTCACTGGATTCTGGGCTTACTTTTCGGAATCTGGGTGGCGATGCCAATGGCTGTGGCAGGGATGGTAGGCTGTTAGTGTATAATGACTATTCCAGGGGATAATAAGAAGTGTAGATGATTGTTTTTATGGTTTTTACTGTGTTTATAGACTTCATCTGCATTTGAATATACTATAATCGCGCTTAGAAGAAGATTTCAGAAACAGTTCTTATTTGCAATATCAGAATATTTGCTAGCATCAGACATACATCATTCAGGAACATCTCTTTTCCCTGAATACAAAAAAAAGTTATTACGTCTTCAAACCTTAAAGTGAACAATTTCCTCCAACACAGTGGTGATAAATGTCTGAAAAGAAGTTAGTTAATAATTTAGTAAAATAAAAGGTAATAAGACAAAAATAGAAAACGAAAACATATAGCCGTAGTACACTTGTCTACCCGGTGTTCTGTACACCGGCGGTAATACCCTTCATTGTCAAGTTGAGGGTATCCTCTAGACCTGTAGCATAGTCACCAGTGGGATCCAACTTGACGAGTTCAGCAGCAGAGCTGCTCATCATATCTTGATACTCTTGTGAGATATGTGGCATCACTTTGACATGATAGTTAGGTTCACGGATTCTCTTCCGCGTGTAAGCCTGAAGAAAATTTAGAGTAGTAATGTAGGAATCACAGGGCGGAGACGTTGTTTCAGGTAGGGGTCTCCTTCAAGAATATCTTCATGTCCAACAATCTTCATATCATATTAAGACAAAATACAATCCAGAAGTTGTAGAAGTCCAAACGACATGCAAATGTTGTAAATTTTGAAACAAAAGTGAAAGTGTGTAATGTAGACTAAATACAGGACCTAAATACTCTAGAAGGGGGGGGGGGGGGGGGGTTGGATAGAGTATGGAAACTTTTTGCAAAACTCAAATTTTAACAGAATAACTTTGTGTGAAACTCAAATCTCAAGGCCTTGAGATTATAGTAAACTGTCTGAAACTTTCAAAGGCAAAATACAAAGCTTCAAGGCCTTGAACTATTATCAATTCTAAACAGCTTATGAACCCTAGTTTGATTTGAGTTGTATGCAGCAGATAATAATCAAACTGTAAAGTAAAGAACACAAAGCAATTTATAGAGTTCAGTCATAATGGACCTAATCTCTGCCTGAGGGATCTAATCCCACCAGGATTGGGCAAACATTTCTTATTACTCACACAGAAACAGCCCTAGATCTTCAAGCCTAAGTGATTTCCCTTACACCTATACAGCTAGTGGTTCCAAACCTATCTAGTTGCAGCTACTAACTGTTGATCTAACAAGAACCTCTTGTTGTTCACTTGAACAACCAACCACTAGGTTAAGTGAGGTTTAAGATAATCAAAAGATACACAGATTAAAGTACAAGTGAAGAACACAATAGAATAGATAAGCTATTGAAGCCTGGATGTGTTCTTCTGGAAACTGGATTGATTTGATCTTCTGGAATCTGGATTGAAGCTTGGATCCTTTTTTGTTTGAATGAATGATCTCCCACAAATTTATCACACCTTTCTGAGTATTCTGCAAGCCTCTCTATCTTCAAAATTCAAAGCAATCTCTTTTATCCATAGCTGCAACTGATTGAGAGATTTTAGTATCTCAGTTCCTACTAATCCTCTTTCTGTTTTCCTGAAATTCAAACAGCTATAAATGGATATCCGTTGGAGTTTGTTGAGATTGCTCTTGCAAGTTTAACAGCCCTGCAACAGCACTGAAACATAGCAACAACAAAATCCAAAAAGATAACAGTGCTATGACTGTTTGGTTATCCAGTTTCTGATAAAACTGGTTAAAAGATTAGAATAGTAACCTGTATAACTTCTAATACATATAAATCATGAAAAACAAGTGTAAGACTCTTAGAAGCCAACGGAAGAATCAACTTAGTTCGGTAAAAACTCTCAGCAGCTCAAGGCACATCTCAAGGCCTTGGAGCTCTGAACCTGCTTCACAGATATTCAAAGTTAAACCCAGATAACTTTTAATCTTCTTGTTTTGATCATCTGCAATTGTGCTAGATATGTAAATAGTGTAAACTATAAGTATATGCAGTAAATCCTTGATCTGTATAATCAGATATCCAATCTGCAACACAGAACTGTTAGAACATATAGCAGAATAAAACAACTCTCGAGGCTTTGAAGTTCTGTTTGTATCTCAAGGCCTTGGAGTAACTGAAATACTTTGCTGCTTATGTCTTTGTCTTTGTCTTTCATCTCTCAAAACAATTACCATCCAAAAAACATTCAAGGGTCTTTGAATCAACAATCTCCCCCTTGATGAAAGACAAAACCTACAGTCTTGTAAAGATTTTCCTGCCACTCAGATTTAAAATTAGATAACCACAAAATGCATATACAATAGACAATAATACCAGATAGATAACCAGTACATCACAGTTTTTACATATAACCACATATTTACATAAAATCACAGTAATATAATAACACAACTGATTAAACCAAAACAACTAAGTATTATTATTATTCAGATACTGAAAACACAAAAACACATAATTTCTCCCCCTTTTTGACTTTCATCAAATAAGGATGAAGAAATGTTGGATCATTACTCAGAGTCTTAAAAAAAATTAATCAAAATTATTGCTAAAGAGTCAAGGCCTTGAGAACAGAAAAGAAGAAGAGAAAGAAATAGAAGGTCAAGGCTTTGGCATTCTCTGATCTTCACTTCTACTTTGATGTCTGGCCTTTCTCTGAGCCTTGTCCAACTTCTTCTTCACTTGGAGCATCTTTAGCAGACCGATTGCCTTCTTGTTCAGCTTCCACTTTTGCAACAAACCTCTTGAAATATCTCATCCACTTTCTTCTTAACCTGTACTGAATCCCCCTATGTAGCTGCATCAACACCTGTGTCTTCACAAGCATCTTCTTCATCAGTTTGTTCATACAAATCTTTTGAAGTAAGCACCACTAGAATTGGCTTCTTTTTCTTCTTCAGAAAATCTCCCAGCCTTTCATCTGAATCCACACTGGTGTCATGACTAGTAGCAGAAGGTATCTTCTACAAATTCAAACCCTTGATGACAACATCCACCTTCCTATTCATAACATTCATCAAGCCCTTGAACTGGTTGAATTCAGCTGACACGTCAAATAACCTTTGTCTGAGATCTTCAATCTCAACCTGCTGATCTTCTAACTTCTCAACCAACAAAGATTAATCCTCATTGGCTTGTACTTTCCCTGATGTAGTCCCCTTAGACTTCACAAACTGCTTCTCTGCAAGTTCCTCCTTTGAAAATCTGAATAAAACTTCCAATGTCCTTTCCCAGTCTGAACTACCCCAATCCTCTGAAGTGCAGTCTCATCAATCAACCCAAAATCTCCAGTAAGTTTTTCCTCTCCTTTCACAGGTACATCAAAGTATTCAAAGAAAAGAGGTAACAGGTTGGCATATGGAAGAGGATGGTTTCTAGTCCTGGTTGCACAATAAATCATATGCGCCGTAAAAACTGTTGGCAAGTCTATCTCAAACCCTTGAGATATCAGATACATCAAAATGAGAACCTTATCTGTCACTAACTCCCTTGAGTTCTCCCGAGGAACTACACTTCTCATCAGAATTGTAAACAGGATTTTGGCTTCACAGTTGAGCACAGAGTGTGTCAACTGCTTTGGACCAGAGGGTACACCATCAATGAAAAACATCTCCTTTGCCTTATCCAGACACTCCTTCCTATCAGGGTAATCTCCAACATTATACTTCCTAGGAATTCCCAAGACTTTGGCAAAAGTCCTATGATATAACCTCAAATCCACTCTAGCCACTTTTGAAGTTTACACCATTTTATCATCACCTTCAGAAACCAAATTCAGATAAAACAACCTAGTTAACCTAGGATAGGGCTTTGAACCAGGATTACACCTTCCAAACAGCAGTTTCTCTTAACTTTCTCATGCAGTTTATCTCCAATTTATCCAACAAATCTTCAGAAACCATACTACAGAAAGCTACCTTAGATGAAGCATAACCTTGCATCCATACAGTTCTAAACACAGGACTAACAAACCAGTCTGTAGGAAGTACATTCTTACCTTGATAACCTTTCTTTGTTGCAGCAATAACCTGATTAACCCTAGTTTTCTTCTCTAAGGGTTTGTTCTTTTCTTGTTCTCCTTCAGATGGTTTCTTCTTGCTTTCTTGAGCAGATTTCCCCTTTTCCTCTTCACCAGTCCTTTTCTTTTCTCCCCCTTTCTTCTTCTCTGACCTAAGTTGATCACCACCTTGAGTCTGTGTCTCCTGCTGTGGATCAATGCTTGAGCCTTCATCTCCCTTCTCTGTTCTGGAATTCTTTGCAGGAGGAATGTCCTCATGCAAGCTCTGAGTGTTTTATGAATCTGAATCAGAAATCCTTATCATCTCCTTCTTAATTTCCCTCTTCTTGGATCTTCCAGAAGGCTTTCCCTATTGCTGAATTCTGGCTGATTTGCGCTCCATTTTGGGGTTTAGGGTTTTGAGAAGAGAATGTGATTGAGAGAAACTGAGAGAGAGAGGAGAGTCGTAGAGAATTGAGAAAGAATGAGAAGAAAAAGCCCTGACTTTCAGCTTAAGTAGGTTGAAAAGGATGAGTCATAAAAGGACTCTGCTAAATCAACATGCAAAAAAAGAATATTGAAAAATATTTTTGGATATTTTAGAAAATTCTCTGAGTAATTCAAATATTATACAGTTATTTAAAAAGATAAGATATAATATTTGATGATCCATTTTTTTAAAAAAAAATTACATATATTTTCAATACCTGGAGAACAATGTCAAGGCCTTGAGATTTTTTGCAGTTTGAGAAACTTCAAAGCTTTGAGCTATACTTTCAAGGCTTTAGAAAGTATAATCTCAAGGCTTTGAGATTTCAGCACATCATCACATATAAGTACTAATACTCCCCCTAAACCAATGCATCCTTGTTTAACATCCCCAATTCAAGCCTTAGAGATGAAAACCTATCATCTGACAAAGGTTTAGTGAAAATATCAGGAATCTGCATTGAAGTAGAAATAAAATTTAAAACAACATCACCTTGTGCTGCCTGATCTCTAAGGAAGTGATGTCTCACATATATGTGCTTAGTCCTTGAGTGATGAACTGGATTCTTAGAGATTGAAATAGCACTTGTGTTGTCACAATGAATAGGAACATTTATGGAATTGTAGCAAAGATCTCTAAGTTGCTGAGCAATCCATAACACTTGTGAACAGCAAGCACCAGCTGCAATATATTCAGCTTCTGCAGTTGATAATGCTACGGAGTTTTGCTTTTTGGAATGCCAACTGATCAATGAAGATCCAATAAATTGACAGCATCCAGAAGTACTTTTTCTGTCTATTTTATAACCTGCAAAATCTGCATCTGAATAGCCACTCAACATAAAATTAGATCTTCTTGGATACCAAAGCCATAAGTCTATGGTTCCATTCAAATATCTAAAAATTCTTTTGACTGCAGTTAAATGACTTTCCTTAGGATCTGCTTGGAATCTAGCACACATACAGACACTGAACATAATATCAGATCTACTAGCAGTTAAATACAACAGTGATCCAATCATACCTCTGTATTCCTTTTGATTCACACTCTTACCATTTGTATCTTTGTCTAAAGAGAGTGATGAACTCATAGGGGTCATAAGCACCTTGGACTGTGACATATTGTACTTATTCAATAAGTCCTTGGTAAACTTTCCTTGATGTACAAAAATTCCTTTCTTCATTTGTAAGATATGAAGTCCGAGAAAGAAATTCAGTTCACCCATTAAGCTCACCTCAAACTCCCTGCACATCAGACTAGAAAACTCTTTTGAAAGAGCATCATTAATAGCACAAAATAAAATATCATCTACATAAATCTGAAATACTAACAAATCACTTTGATGACGTTTAATGAAAATAGTTTTGTCAACTAGGCCTCTTTTGAAATTGTTTTCAAGTAGAAATTTTGAAAGCCTATCATACCAAGCCCTTGGAGCTTGTTTGAACCCATAAAGAGCTTTGTCCTATTTATAAACATGACCAGGAAAGTTTTCATCTTCAAAACCAGGTGGTTGTGCCACAAAAACGTCTTTCTGTAAATATCCATTCAGAAAAGCACATTCAAA
Organism: Linanthus parryae; assembly: GCA_023055425.1. NCBI lineage: Eukaryota > Viridiplantae > Streptophyta > Magnoliopsida > Ericales > Polemoniaceae > Linanthus > Linanthus parryae. The sequence goes on along the minus strand of JALGPY010000004.1, from coordinate 97,457,135 downwards.
ATCCATTTGATAAAGCTTTATGTGATTGTGAGATGCAAATGCAAGAAGTATTGTAATAGCTTCTAACCTGGCAACAAGAGAAAAAGTCTCCTCATAATCTATACCTTCTTCCTGATTATATCCTTGAGCTACCAGTCTGGCTTTATTTCTTACCACTTTGCCATTCTCATCAAGCTTGTTTCTGAATACCCATCTGGTTCTAATAACTGATTTCTCTTTAGGCTTGGGAACCAGATTCCATACCTTGTTCCTTTAAAACTCATTCAGCTCACTTCGCATTGCAATGATCCAGTCTGCATCTTCTAGTGCTTCCTTGGTATTTTTAGGCTCAATCAAAGATACAAATGCACTAAAAGCACACAAGTTCTTCAACTGTCCTCTTTTCTGAGTCCAGTTGATGGATCTGATATAATGTTATCAGCTGGATGGTCTGCAAGATACTTAAACTTCTTTATTGGTACCCAGGAATATTCTCCTTCAAGACTTTGAGTCCTTGAAACAGTAGAGGGAGCATCATAGAAAGTTTCAGCTTCTGTCTTAAGGCTTTGAAATTTTGGTTCAGCAGGAGGTTCAAGGCCTTGAGATTCTGCTGATTGATTCTGCACATTAGTTTTGCCTTTGTCTCACAGCATCATCATCTGATTCATGCTTGTTCAAATATAGATATGCAAAACTTTCACTCAGAGAATACTTACTACTTTCATCAAAGATTACATGAATACTCTCTTCCACAATCTTTGTTATTCTATTATAAACTCTATAAGCTTTGCTAGTTTGAGAATATCCAAGAAATACACCTTCATCACTTCTAGAATCAAACTTACCAAGATTGTCTCTACCATTATTATGCACAAAACAGATACAACCAAAAGGTTTGAAATAAGAAACAGTAGGCTTTCTACCTTTAAACAGTTCATAGGGGGTCTTTTTCAAAACAGGTCTAATCAAGCATCTATTCAGAACATAATTGGCAGTGTTAACAGCTTCTGCCCATAAGAACTTTGACAAATTACTTTCAAGAAGCATGGTTCTGGACATATCCTCAAGTGTCCAATTTTTCCTTTCAACTACTCCATTTTGCTGTGGAGTTTTAGGTGCAGAAAATTTGTGTGAAATTTCAGGCTTTGCACAAAACAAATCAAAGTCAAGTTGATCAAACTCCTTACCAAGATCACTTCTAATAGATGCAACAGGTAAATTTTTCAAAGTTTGAAGCTCTTTGCACAATCTAGAAAACTCAGATAAAGCTTCAGTTTTGTCTCTTATAAACATCACCCAAGTAAATCTAGAATAATCATCAATTATAACAAGCATATACCTCTTACCTTTTGGGGTCTGAACTCTCATAGGAACACACAAGTCCATATGCATCAATTCTAAGGGTCTAGAAGTACTTACAAAGTTCTTTGGTTTGAGTGAGCTTCTGGTTTGCTTACCTTGTACACATGCCTTGCAAACCTCATCATCTGAAAATTTATGTGATGGTAAACCTCTTACCAAGTCCTTTGAGATGAGTTTATTCAAGGTATGTATACTAATATGCCCAAGCTTTCTGTGTCAAAGATTTGAATCTTCCTTCAAGGCCTTGAGGCATTTTAGCTTGTCACCTGAAACACTGTTAGTACTCATAGCATATAGATTATATTATCTAGGAGCAGTGAGTATGCAATCACCAGATTTCTCATCTTGCACCACACATTTCTCCTTGTCAAAAATAGCCTTATAACCTTTATCACATAACTGGGAGATACTAAGCATATTATACTTAAGTCCATCTACCAGATAAACATCAGATATAGAATTAGTAGAACCATTACCAATACTACCTATACCAATGATATTGCATTTTGCTTTGTCACCAAGTGTGATTGTTCCTCCAGATTTTTCTGTAAGTTCAGTAAAGAGAGACTTCTTTCCACTCATATGTCTGGAGCATCCACTGTCTTATATCCATTTCTGATATTTCAAGGCCTTGGTGACATCCTGCAAAAACAAATCATTGCCTCAACAGGCTGTTAGAACAAGTGCAGAACTTTGAGTCATACTAAGAATCAGCCATGTTTGGTGGCCTAATTCCTTTTGGAACCCAAATCTGCCTAACCTGTCCCTTAAGCTGATAAGGATAAGTATTCCTCATAATGTGAGGTTCTGATCTTCTGAAGGGATAAGTATTCCTTGTAGATCATCTAGCTGAAGATGACTCAAGTCCTGAGCTTCCTCAATGGCTGTTGTCTTTGGCTCCCACTTGGCTTTTGGCAATCTTCTCAGAATCTTCCTGACCTTCTCTTCATTTGAGAACTTCTTTCCCAATGACTCCAGATTGTTTACCACATCAGTGAATCTTTTGAACATCTCCTTGATGGTCTCATCTAATTTAATCTTGAACAACTCATATTGCCTCAGAAGTATGTTGATTTTGGTCTTCCTAACCTGGCTAGTTCCTTCATATGTCACCACCATTTTATCCCATACTTCTTTGGCACTCTTGCAATTTGACACTCTGTTGAACTCATCTGCATTAAGAGCACAGTATAACAGATTCATAGCCTTGTAATTTTTTGATACCTTTTCCAGTTTAGTAACTGAAAGATTTTCCTCAGAATTGATACATCTGACTCCATCAATTGTAGTATAGTACTCATGAGGACCATTCTGAACTATTGACCACAGTTCCATGTCTTGATCTATGATGAACATCTTCTTAATGCCTTCCAGTGCATGAAGTTATCACCACAGAACAATGGAGGTCTGTTGGCTGCCCTTCCTTGTGAGAATCCACCATCTCCTACATTACTCATAGTCACCAGATTGTTAGATCTAAAACAGTGACACAAGCTCTGATACCAATTGAAAGTGTGTAATGTAGACTAAATACATGACCTAAATACTCTAGAAGGGGGGTTGAATAGAGTATGAAAACTTTTTGAAAAACTCAAAGTTTAACAGAATAACTTTGTGTGAAACTGTCTAAAACTTTCAAAGGCAAAATAGAAAGCTTCAAGGCCTTGAACTATTATCAATTCTAAACAGCTTATGAACCCTAGTTTGATTTGAGTTGTATGCAGCAGAAAATAATCAAACTGTAAAGTAAAGAACACAAAGCAATTTATAGAGTTCAGTCCCAATGGATCTAATATCTGCCTGAGGGATCTAATCCCACCAGGATTGGGCAAACACTTATTATTACTCACACAGAAACAGCCCTAGATCTTCAAGCCTAAGTGATTTCCCTTACACCTATACAGCTTGTGGTTCCAAACCTATCTTGTTCCAGCTACTAACTGTTTACCTAACAAGAACCTCTTGTTGTTCACTTGAAAACCCAAACTTTAAGATAATCAAAAGATACACAGATTAAAGTACAAGTGAAGAACACAGTAGAATAGATAAGCTATTGAAGCCTGGATGTGTTCTTCTTGAAACTGGATTGATTTGATCTTCTGGAATGTGGATTGAAGCTTGGATCCTTGTGTGTTTGAATGAATGATCTCCCACGAATTTATCACACCTTTGTGAGTATTCTGAAAGCCTCTATATCTTCAAAATTCAAACCAGTCTCTTTTATCCACAGCTGCAACTGATTGAGAGATTTTAGGATCTCAGTTCCTACAAATCCTCTTTCTGTTTTCAACTGAAATTCAAACAGCCCTAAGTGGATATCCGTTGGAGTTTGTTGAGATTGCACTTGCACGTTTAACAGCCCTGCAACAGCATTGAAACATAGCAACAACAAAATCCATAAAGATAGCGGTGCTATGACTGTTTGGTTATCCAGTTTCTGATAAAACTGGTTAAAAGATTAGAACAGTAACCTGTAAAACTTCTAATACATATAAATCATGAAAAAACAAGTTTAAGACTCTTAGAAGAAAATGAATAATCACAATAATAAGAATCAAAACCTGCAAGAAAGAATCAACTTAGTTCTGTAAAAACTATCAGCAGCTCAAGGCACATCTCAAGGCCTTGGAGCTCTGAACCTGCTTCACAGATATTCAAAGTTAAACCCAGATAACTTTGATTCTCTCTGTTATGATCATCTGCAATTGTGTTAGATATGTAAATAGTGTAAACTATACGTATATGCAGTAAATCCTTGATCTGTATAATCAGATATCCAATCTGCAACACAGAACTGTTAGAACATATAGCAGAATAAAACAACTCTCGAGGCTTTGAAATTCTGTCAGTATCTCAAGGCCTTGGAGTAACTGAAATACTTTGCTGCTTATGTCTTTGTCTTTGTCTTTTTCTTTCATCACTCAAAACAATTACCATCCAAAACACATTCAAGGGTCTTTGAATCAACAAAAAGGAACTATTATGTGTGATTTGAATGCTGCTTTCATTTGATCGAGTTTTATATGTTTGCATCCATAATGCTTCTTTCAGCCTGAGATGCAGGCAGTTTTCATAAGTTCTCTTCTTCGTCTTCTTATTTTCTGTGTAGTTTTGGGTGGTTGTGAATGGTTAGCTGCTGTTCAGCAGCTAACCCTTCACAACCACTCAGAACATCACAGAAAATAGGAGGAAGAAGCTAGAGAACTGGTAAGAAAACGACCCTCATCTCACTAGCAACGTAGACTGAATTGGCTTGTGTTTGAGAAAAAGTTGAAATGAACGTTTTCTAAACTCTAGGATATAGTTTGTGTTCTTATAGGTGGTGTGTAAGAAGAACTAGCTGGGGTACACCGATCGCTCGAGTAAGCAATGTGCAGTTGACGGAGACAAGATAGCAAGCTGGAGCGTTTTAGCATGTTGAAAGAGTGAAATCATGATTGTGCACTTGGTATTTTGATCGCTTGGGTAAACAAAGCCAAGTTTGTAATGTTGTTAGCCTTGTTATCCCAAATACTTGTAGATCATAGTGCAACACGGTACTTTGACGATACATTGACGATAATGTAATCAAACTTATTTATTAATTTGTAATGATTTTGTTTTGATTTAGCAAGTGAAATGTGTGTTGTAAAGTTGTATGTTTTGTTGCTTTCAAAGTGCAAGGGTTTTTATGAATTTTAGGCATAAATGTTGTGTGTTAGTTATACTTTGTAGCATTAGTCTAATGTTGCAAACTAGTATAAAAAACAGCATTATCTCAGATAATGCTGCAAAAATGCAACTAAACTGCAACATTAATCTCTACAATGCTGCAAAAATAACATGCAAAATGCAGCATTATATTATAATAATGCTGCAAAATTATGTGTATAAATGCAGCATTAGAGTCCATTATAGCTGCAATTTGATTCGAGAATGCAGCATTAGTGTGTAAATGCTGCAAGTGTGACTTGAATTGTGCAGCATTAGTTAATGGTGCAAGCTAATGCTGGTTTCTTTGCAGCATTAGCTTAATGCTTCCATGAAAAAACAGCACTGGCTAATGCAGCATTAGCACTAATGCTGCAATTAATGATGTTTTTGTTCAATACAACAATAAATTTAGCAAAAACCGCATTATTCAAATAACGCTTTTGCTAATATCTCTTTTAGTGTTCCTGCAACTCAAAGTTACCATTAAAACTTGACTGTATAAAATCATATCACATGCATCAGAACAAGCACCGCAGTGATATATCTTAAAACAACTCATAGCATAAAAACATCAACCCACATCCTACAGTATCCAAAAATTATTACAAAAACTTTAGAAAACTAGCAAATAGCAAATACTTCTCTCCCTTTTTGACTTTCATCAAAGAAGAAGAAGAAATGTATGATCAAGTTCAGATGTTTTTAAAATAAAACAAAAGACTTCGGGACGTAGGAAGAAAGAAAGAAAGAAAGAAAGAAAGAAAGAAAGAAAGAAAGAAAGAAAGAAAGAAAGGTCCAGAAGGTAAGGCTTCAAGGCTTTGAAGTTCCTGTTCCAGCACTTTTCTTGGTAGTCTTCTTCCCACTTTCAACTTTTCCCTTGCCCTTCAAGTGGCATGGTTCTAGACATACCTTCAAGTTTCCTATTCTTCTTCTCAACTACACCATTCGGGTGAGGAGTTCTAGGTGCAAAAAAGTTGTGTGAGATGCCATGCTTTGCAAAAAATAAATCAAAATCAAACTGATCAATTCTCTACCATGATCACTTCTAATTGATGCAACGGGTAAGTTTTTCAAAGTTTGAAGCTCCTTACAAAGCTTTCAGAATTCAGATAATGCTTCAGACATGTTTCCAATGAACATAACTCATGTAAATCTAGAGTAATCATCTACCACAACAAGCATATATCTCTTACATTTGGGTGTCTGAAACCTCATAGGACCACACAAGTCCATGTGAATCAATTCTAAAGGTATAGAGATACTTAAAAAGTTCTTTGGATTGAATGATCGCTTTGTCTGCTTACCTTGGGTACATGCCTTGCAAATCTCATCATATTTGAATTTAAGGTTTGGTAATCCTCTTACCAAGTCTTTTGAGATGAGCTTGTTCATTGTAACCAAGCTAATATGCCCAAGTTTTCTATGCCAAAGCTTTGAGTCTTCCTTCAAATCTTTGAGACACTTCAGAATTTCACCTGCAACTTTGTTAGTACTAAAACCATAAATATTATGTGACCTAGGAGTAGTGAGTATGCAATTGCTAGATTTCTCATCTTGCACCACACATTTCTACTCGTCAAAAACCACTTTGTTACCTCTATCACATAGCAGAGATATACCAAGCAGATTATACTTTAAACCTTCAACCAAATAAACATTAGAAATTGTACTTGCAGAATCATTACCACTACTTCCAATGCCTAGTATATTGCATTTAGCTTTGCTACCAAGTTTGATTGTTCCTCCTGAATATTCTTTGATTTCTGTAAACAGAGACTTCTTTCCACTCATATGCCTGGAGCAACCACTATCCAGAAACCATTTCTGATCCTTCAAAGCCTTCATTGCCTTAACATGCTATTAGACCAAGTGTAACTCATACTCAGAATCAACCATGTAGGGGTGTCTAACTCCTTTTGAAACCCAGATATGTGTCACTTGTCCCTTAAGTTGATAAGATAGGTGTTCCTCAATATGTGAGGTTCTGTCCTTCTAACGGCGCAAGTCAACTTAATATGTCCAATTTTTCCACAGTAATGACATTTTGGAGAATGTCTGCTTCATGATTTTACAAATGTGGTTTGGTTCCTTTTTGGAAAATTTGGATTGTAACCAATTCCACTTTTGTAAACAGAATGCATACTTCCTCCAAGCATGAGATTGAGATTGAGTTTGTGTTCAGAGCCAGCAAAGGTTGATAAATTTTCTTAGATTCTTGAAGGTTCTTAGTCAATGAAGTTATCCGTTGCTCTAAAATATCTGAATGATTCTTTATATCAACATACTTATCAGTTAAAATCTGCTGTCCAAGGATTTCAAGTCACTATCAATTTTCAACTCAGTAGCTTCAAGACACTTATCTTGGAAAATTAAATCTAAATTTTCCTTTGCCTGCACATGAACCTTAACTTTCAAAGAATCAATGTCATTCCTATAAATTTTCTCATTCAGAAAAATAATTTCTAGGATTTCAGGTAAAACATCATATGGACTAGCAAGAAGATTCTTTACCATTTCTTCAATATGTTTGTATGAGCCTTTTTCCTCATCATGCTCAGCCGTTAAGCAGAGATTTGCTTGTTCTTTATCAGAATCTGAGTCGGTTGAAGAATCTGAATCACTCCATGAAGCAACCATTGCTTTCTTCATTCTTTTGTCATTTTCATTTCTGGGAAAATGCATGCTTTTCTTTTTTCATGGACAATTCTCTTACCAAGTGATCAGCATTTCCACATTCATAGCAATTCATAACTTTAGGTCTATATGAACGTGAAGAAGATTTACCTTTATGATCCTTACTACTTGAGGATCTGAATTTTTCCTCCTTAGAGTCCTTGTTTCCAAAGCTCTTTTTCTTATTCAGAATTATGTCCAAGGCTTTGGAGATCATGGCTGAAAGTGTGTAATGTATACTAAATACAAGACCGAGTATGGAAACTTTTTGCAAAACTTAAAGTTTAACAGGATAGCTTTGTGTGAAACTCAAATCTCAAGGCCTCGAGATTTTGTAAACTGTCTGAAACTCACTAAGGCAAAATTGTAAGCTTCAAGGCCTTGAGCTGTGAACAATTCTAAGCAGCTTTTAAACCCTAGTTTGATTTGAGTTGTGTGCAGCAGATAATAATCAAACAGAAAAGTAAAGAACACAAAGCAATTTACAGAGTTCAGTCCCAATGGACCTAATCTCTGCCTGAGGGATCTAATCCCACCAGGATTGGGCAAATACTTCTTATTACTCACACATAAACAGCCCTAGATCTTCAAGCCTAAGTGATTTCCCTTACACCTATACAACTTGTGGTTCCAAACCTATCTAGTTCCAGCTACTATCTGTTGAGCTAACAAGAACCTCTTGTTGTTCACTTGAACAACCAACCACTAAGTTTAGTGAGGTTTAAAGATAATATAGAGATACACAGATGAAGTACAAATGAAGAACACAATATAAAGATAAGCTGTTGAAGCCTGGAAGTGTTCTTCAGGAATGACTGGATTGATTTGATCTTCAGAAGTCTGGAATGAAGCTTGAATTGATTGTGTGTTTGAATGGAACATATCCCACGAATTTGTCACACCTCTCAGAGTATTCTGAAAGCCTCTCTCCCCTTCAAAATTCAAACCAGTCTCTTTTATCCACAGCTGCAACTGATTGAGAGATTTTAGGATCTCAGTTCCTATAAATCCTCCTTCTGTTTTCAACTTAAATTCAAACAGCTTCAGGTGGATATCCGTTGGATTTTGTTGAGATTTCTCCTGCATGTTTAATAAACCTGCAACAGCAAAGAAACACTGCAACAACACAATCCAAACAACTAACAGTACTGAGACTGTTTGGTTATACAGTTTCTGATAAAACTGTTTAATAAACTCAGAATAATAATCTGCATATACTCTAGAACAAATAAGTCATGAAAAAAAAGTTTAAGACACTTAGAAGTGAGTAAATAATCACAATACTAAGTGTCTTAACCTGCAAGAAAGAATCAATCAAGTTCTGTAAAAACTGTAAGTAGCTCAAGGCATATCCCAAGGCCTTGGAGCTCTGAACCTGCTTCACAACATTTAAAAATTAAACCCTGATAACTTTGATTCTTCCTGTTCTGATCATCTGCAATTGTGTTATATGTATAAATAGTACAAACCACAAATATATACCATAAACCACTGACTTGCATAATCAGATATCCAATTCTTCAACACAAAGATGTTAGAACACATAGCAGGATAAGATAACTCAAGGCTTTGAAGTTCTGTCAATCTCAAGGCCTTGAGATAACAGACATGCCTTTGCTGCTAATGTCTTCACTAATGCCTTTTGTCTTTCATCACTCAAAACAATTACCAGTCAAAGCACATTCAGGGATCTTGACTCAACAATCTCCCCCTTGATGAAAGACAAAACCTACAGTCTTGTATAGATCTTCCTGCCACTCATATTCAAACATTAAATAACCACAATTTGCAGAAACAATATATATATACTGAACCTAAACAGATAACTAGTGGAATAAATAATGAAATACCACTGAAATAACACAGAAATAAAAATTAACCAAAATAACTAAAGGCCAACTTTTATTATTATTAAGATGCTGCAAATAAAACACAAATAAACACAAATACATTAAATACATTCTCCCCCTTTTTGACTTTCATCAAATAAGGTTGAGGAAATGTAGGATCATTACTCAGAGTTTAAAAATAAACTTAAAACAAAAAACTATCTAAAAAGTCAAGGCCTTGAGACAGAAAAGATAGAAGAGAATGAGATAGATGGTCAAAGCTTTGGCAGTCTCTGATCTTCACTTCTTCTTTGATGTCTGGCCTTTCTCTGAGCCTTCCCCAATTTCTTCCTCACTTGCAGCTTCTTCTGCAGACTGATTACCTTCTTGTTCAACTTCAACTTCATCAACCACTTCTTGTATTATATCATCTACTTTCTTCTTAGCCTGTACTGAATCTACCTCTGGAGCTGCATAAACACCTGTATCTTCATCAGCATCTTCTTCATCAATTTGCTCAAACAAGTCTTTTGAAGCTAGCACCACTGGAATTGGCTTCTTCTTCTTCTTCTTCAGAAAATCTCCTAGCTTCTCTTCTGAATCCACACTGGTGTCATGACTAGTAGCAGAAGGTATCTTCTCCAGATTCAAGCCCTTGATGACAACATCTAACTTCCCATTCATAGTATTCATCAAGCCCTTGAACTGATGAAATTCAGTTGACTGGTCAAACAACCTTTGTCTAAGATCCTCAATCTCAACCTGCTGATCTTCTAACTTCTCAACCAGCAGAGAGTAATCCTCATTGGCTTGCCCTTTCTCAGCAAGTTCCTCCTTTGACAAATCAGAATAGAATTTCCAATGCCCTTTCCCAGTCTGAACCACACCAATCCTCTGAAGTGCAGTCTCATCTATCAACCCAAAACCTCCAGTAATCTTTTCTTCTCCCTTCACAGGCATATCAAAATACTCAAAGAAAAGAGGTAACAGGTTGGCATATGGAAGAGGATGGTTTCTAGTCCTGGTTGTACAATAAATCATATGCTCCATAACAACTGTAGGCAGATCTATCTCAAACCCTTGAGATATAAGATACATCAAAATCAGAACTTTATGAGTTACCAACTCTCTTGAGTTCTCCCTGGGAACTACACTCCTCATCAAAATAGTAAACAAAATCTTGGCTTCACAGTTGAGCACAGAGTGTGTCAACTGCTTTGGACAAGAGGGAATACCTTCAACAAAGAACATCTCCTTTGCCTTATCTAAACACTCCTTCCTATCAGGATAATCTCCAACATTGTATTTCCTAGGAATGCCCAAGACTTTGGCAAAAGTCCTATGATCTAACCTCAAATCCACACCAGCCACTTTAGATGTTAAAACAATTTTCTCATCACCTTCAGACACTAAGTTCAGATAAAATAACCTAGTTAACCTAGGATAAGCCTTTGAACTAGGATTTAAAACTTTCTAAACAGCAGTTTCCCTCAATTTTCTCATGCATTCTATGTCCAGTTTATCCAACAACTCATCAGAAATCATGCTATAAAAAGACACTTTAGATGATGCATACCCTTGCATCTAAACTGTTCTAACTTCAGAACTAATAAACCACTCAGTTGGAAGTACATTCTTACCTTGATATCCTTTCTTAGTTGCAGCAGCAACTTGCTTAACCCTAGTCTTCTTCTAAGAGGGTTTGGCCTTTTCTTGTACTCCTTAAGTTGATTTCTTCTGACTCTCCTGAGTTGACTTCTCTTTTTCCTCTTCAGTAGCCTTTTTCTTTTCTCCCCCTTTCTTCTTCTCTGACCTAGGTTGATCACCACCCTGGGTCTCCTGTTGTGGATCAACACTTGATCCTTCATCTCCCTTCTCTGTCCTTGACTTCTTTGCAGGAGGGGTATCCTCATGCAAGCTTTGAGAGTTTTTGTAATACCCCGTTTTTATACGCGTAAATTAATAGCAATTCGTGAAGTTTAAATGTGAATTGGGGAGATATTTGTAGTTTAAATAAACATAAACTAGTTATTTTAGGGGGGAGATAGTTGTAGTTTGAAGAAAGTCCAACACCTAGGGGATAAATTATAATAGTGAATTAAATAATTAGAAAAAAAAAAAAAGGGAATAGAAAATTTGGGATCAGCTTCTCCCAATCTCACGCCAACTCCTCTGCTGATCTCCCAAAAATCAAGAGAAGTTTGTCTTCTCCTTCATCCCTCCTTCAAAAACACACAGCAGACCCCCCTTCTCCCTCATCTCACCCGTCGCCACCACCAACACCAGCACACCCTCCACCACCGGCACAAACTCCACCACCACAGCCACCACCTCACTCTCTCTTTCTCACCACCCCCGACCTCTCTCCCCTTCTCCCTCTCTGCCCTCTGTTTTGGGCCGGCGAGAACAGAGCAGCGGCACAAGGCCGCCGCTGTTCCCGACGGTGAACAACCACCACCACCACCACCTGCACCTCTCTGTTTCCCCCTGTTTCGACCTCACCACCATCATCCTCTCTTTGTCACGATCCAAGGAGGAGCCACAGCAGCAGCTCATCGCTGCAGAAACGACCCAGAGCCACCCACAAGCCGCCGGCAGCCATTATCGCCGGCGAGAAGCTCGACCCGAACCACCCGGCGCTACGCATTCCCTAAAATCAGTCCCAAACGAATCCCTGAGGCTCGAGGACGCTTTTGCCGGTGCCAATCGAAGCAGAGGACGCCTCAATCGCCGGAATCGACCACCACCGTCGGCCACCTCGACGGCAAACTCAATCGGACCCGAATCGCGACCGTTTTTCGCGATTTTTGGTGTGGGTAACCTCTAAATCACCCTCTAGTATGTTTTTGATCATCAAAACATGATTTTATTAGCTCTAGATCGAATCGGGTTGTTGGATTCATGCTTGTTCATGTTGGGGGGTTGTTCTTGTATTTTCAGAAAAGTTAGGGGTGGCTAGTATAACATGTTAAAACTGTTTTTGATTATTGGGAGGTTATTTCTTGTCATTAATGAAAAGTTGGGGATCTATTTAGTATTTACATAAACTGCAAATATAATATAAAATCAAAAATACATTTTTGTATTGGAATTTATTTTTAATATTTCTAGTTATTGTTTTAATTATATATAAAAGATATTTTTGCTATTTAAAGTTATATATATGTATTATTTATGAGATATTGTTATTTTATTGAAAAATAAGCAAGATAAAATATCTATTTCTTTAATCATATAATTTAGTGTGACTAAGTAAATATTTCAAGTACTTATAAATTTGTAATTTTAGTAAATATGTTATTTTTTCAAAATTGATAAAATAAAAAGTTAAATAGGAAAATTACTTTTAAAGGAAAAATCCTCTATTTATAAATAGCTAAAGCCTTATCATTATATATATTACATATTGACTTCTCCAAAATTAAGTTATAATTGTGTGAGACTAAACACTTGTCTTATTTGAATAAACATTTTTTTTTGAGTTTTATTTATGAGTTTAATTCTTTAATAGTATATATATATATATATATTACAATAAATAATTAGCAATAATTAAATTAGTTGAATCAATTTTTGTGGTCACTTACAAATAAATGTGTTGTAAAATAGACGATTATTTTATTTACTAAATATTAGAGTGTATAAGTTTAATATGCGATTTATTACTTAATAAATTTTAAGAGTTAGTATTTATATATATATATAAATAGTGATTTTATGAGAAAATACAATTGTACATGCTAATAATTAATGGGGATAATGGGGAGTAATTTCATATAAGACTTAGAGAAATTTCGCATAGCATACTTGCGCATTTTTGGATTTGTAATTAATTTAGAAATAATAAATTTGTAGGTGACGAGTTCGTAGACAAGGGATTCGTTTATCCGTAGAGGCTTTGCTTTGCTAATTGTCTTGCTACTCGAGGTGAGTACACATGCCTAACCTAGTGTGCCGTCCTCCTTTCGTGTCTAAATATTTTTACGATTTTTGCGTCTCAAAATATGATTTATGGTATGCGTGTTTGACTTGAAATTTTGACAATGTGTCTCAACGATTCCTTCAAAAGTGTATTGCGATTGATTGGTTTGTTCCCGCAACCATTAATTACGAATCGTGAATCTTTCTGAGAAATGAAAAGAAGTATTGTACACGGATATATCCCCCTTATTGGGGCAGTGTTATGAGAGTATACCCCCCGAAGTGGGGCAGATTTATGGACTTATCCCCCTTAATGGGGCAGAATTATGGGAGTATACCCCCCTAAGAGGGGCTGAATTTATGAATGCGAAAGTATTCCATTGAAATCAGAAATAATAATGTATTGAGGATATCGAAAATTTATAACATCTCAGGCTTGGTCCATTACATTCGTGTACCTAGTTCCCTATAACTATTCATGTTCTTTTTAAATAAAAATATGCCTCTTATCTGTTTACACGTTGGGGTGTTTACTTACTCAGCATTTCTTGCTGACTTTGGAAAACTGCGGTCTTGTTTATTTTCCCCCGCAGGTCTAGGTGATGGGAGCTCGGCTTAAGGGGTTCGCAGACTCATCTAGCGGTATTAGTATCTTTAAATAAATGATCCACCTAGACAATGCTAATCTTGTGTAATAGTATGTAATATTTCGCTTTTGGAGACATTATGGATTGTAATATATAACTATGGCATGTTTTGTTCTCGATTTCCGCCATCTCATTTGAGTAGCACCCTCCCGGGCTCTCCGGTCCGGAACGGAAGGCTCGGGAAACGAGGGGTGTTACAGGTGGTATCAGAGCAGGCAATCCAAAATGGAATAAGAACCTGTAGGGTAATTTAAAATGAATGTAGGGTAAGGAATTTAAAATTTGACAAGCCGCTTGGGGGTATGGGTAGTATATTATTAAGTCCCACCCACCCGCGTCCTTTCTTTCCTTCAGGAGAGATATTCTGAGTTCTTACCATGTATTGATTGACTGGCCAGAATATGAGATGTATATATATTGGCACATTTTTACATGACTGGCTTATGAGATGATGTTGCTCCCATGATGGAGAATGAGTAATGTTCGAGATTTGATTCTGGAATAAGTTGATAAGAATTTGTGTGAATTTTTATACATTATTTGATCATTATGTGAGATAGTCATGCCATACTAGTAGATATGTGTGTGAAGTTCATGGAATAATCCTTTCTATGTACCTATTCCATGATATGTATGATACTTTTACAGTATCGATTAACATCATGCATGCTTTACGATTTGCATTATCCTAAGTATTAATCCATGATAGAATAAGCAATAATATAATAGGTGTTAGTGTAGGGATATGACTGATAGACCCCTGCAATACTACACCAGGAGGGTCCACCAAAGACAAATGGCAGCTGGAGGAGACAACCCGCCAGAGATGGCCCAACTGGTCACCCACATGGCCAGAATCATTGCTAGAAACGAGGAGCGCGAAGAGCGAAGCTATTCCAAGCAGATAGCAGATCATAACCCTCGCGAATTTGCAAGAAAGGAAGACCCCACTGAACTGGAGGATTGGATCACGAATTTCGAAAAGATACTAAGGGCTGTCCAATGCCCCGAAGACCAAAAGGTTAACTGTGCAGCCCTTCACTTGACCGGGAAGGCGGGACATTGGTGGACAACCAATCATGAGGCCCTACTGGCTCGGCCCAACTTTGGTTGGGAAGCTTTCAAGGCTGCTATGAGATCAAGGTTCTATCCAAGCCATGTCAGGACTAGGATGTACAATGAGTTCCAGAACCTAAAGCAGGGAAACGGCTCAGTGACGGACTATTTCGAGAAATTTGTAGAGTTGTCCCGGTTCGCGGGAAACACGGTACCTGATGAAGAAAGAAAGGTAGCAAAGTTCATTGGAGGTCTGCATCTCCAGCTATAGAAAATTATGCGCAGCAGAACTTACGACACCTTGCATGAGGCTTACGACCGAGCAGCAGACATGTGGCAAATCCAAGAGATACAGGATGAGGTTCGTGGGAAACGCAAGGCGGATGAAGCAGGAGGTAGTAGCAATAATCCGGAAAGGGATAAGAAGTTTAAGCCCAACAATGAAGGGAACCATCAGAACCGGGGCAACCAGCAGAATCAAGCAGCTCAGACAGTTCGTCGCTACAACTGCTACAGATGTCAGCGGAACCACCCGAGAACTGACTGTATGGGGAACCTAATCACATGCCACAACTGTGGTAAAAAGGGGCATCGAGCTTTTGAATGTCGTTCCCAACCAGCCAGGAACCAGCAAGGCAACCAAGGGGGAAACCATCATAGGCCACCCAGAACAACTACCAGGGGAACCGCCAGCAGTACGGGAACCAGCAACCTGCGATCCTGCAGATCGGATATGGAAACAGGAACCCTGGAAACCGCAACAACCAGGGAGATGGCTATGGACGACAACCAAACTACAACCAGGGGAATGCAGGACAACATGGAGCTCAGAACCGTAACAACAATGCTGGCCAAGGCAACAACAACAATGTAGCTGGTGGAGGAGGAGCTGGAGCACAAAATGCAAATGTGGGAAGGATTGCTGTCATGACCAAGTCAGAGGCTGATGCTGCTTATGGAGTTGTCACGGGTACTTTCCTTATCCATGAGCAACCAGCTTTTATATTATTTGATTCTGGTGCATCATACTCATTCATATCATCATCATTCGCCGAGAAATTGAGTTTGAATAATCGTGCTAAGAAATCTATCCCAGTAGCAACTCCCACTGGCCAAATAACAGTATGTGACACCGTGTTTGAAGAGATAGGAGTGAAAATCCTAGCATACACCTTGCCTGCAGACTTGATTAAGTTTGATCTTCGAGGCATAGACGTCATCCTAGGGATGGATTGGCTTGGTAAATATCGAGCTGTCATTGATTGTCATGATCAGAAGGTTCGGTTAAGAGGACCCAACGGGGAGAGAATCTCTTACCGTGGAATCAAGAAGGAGCCTTGTGTTAGACTAGTGTCAGCACTGACCATAGTCAACCAAGTGAAGAAAGGGAACTCTGCTTATCTATGCTACATCCAAGACGTTTCCAAGAAGGAGAATGTGCTAGAAGAGATACGAGTTGTAAAGGAGTTTCCTGACGTGTTCCCAGACGAGATTCCAGGAATGCCACCAAGAAGAGAGTTGGAATTTACTCTGGACTTAGTTCCTGGAACCGCACCAATTTCAAAAGCACCATATCGGATGGCACCAGCAGAACTGAAGGAGCTGAAGGAGCAATTACAAGAACTCCTAGATAAGGGGTACATACGACCAAGTGTGTCACCCTGGGGAGCACCAGTGCTATTCGTGAAGAAGAAAGATGGTAGCTTGAGGCTATGCATTGACTACCGCGAGCTGAACAGCGCAACCATCAAGAACAAGTACCCTCTACCTCGAATTGATGATCTATTCGATCAATTACAGGGAGCTTGTGTCTTCTCCAAGATTGATTTGAGATCAGGGTACCATCAGCTTCGGGTGGCCGAGCAGGATATTCCGAAGACAGCCTTCTGAACGAGATATGGCCACTACGAGTTCACCGTGATGCCTTTTGGTTTAACCAATGCACCTGCAGTGTTTATGGATTTGATGAACCGAGTAATGAGGCCATTTCTAGATCGATTCGTCGTCGTCTTTATTGATGACATCCTTGTGTACTCAAAGAGCGAGGAAGATCACGAGGAACATCTCAGAGAAGTGTTGCAGACTCTGAGACAGGAACGATTGTACGCTAAGATGTCAAAGTGAGAGTTCTGGTTGGACCGTGTTCCATTTCTCGGTCATATCATCTCAAAGGAAGGAATATCAGTGGACCCAGGAAAGATTTCAGCCGTCAAAGATTGGCCAACACCGAAGAATGTATCCGAGATAAGGAGTTTCCTTGGCTTAGCCGGTTACTACAGGCGTTTTGTGAAGGACTTCTCCAAGATTGCTAGGCCACTGACAGCACTGACAAAGAAGGCAGTAAAATACCAGTGCAGCGAAAGTTGCGAAGAAGCGTTTCAGACACTGAAGGAAAAGCTAACTACCGCACCAGTTTTGGCTCTACCGAACGATTCAGGCGAGTTCGAGGTGTACAGCGATGCATCGAAGAAGGGGCTAGGATGCGTACTCATGCAAGACAGAAGGGTGATTGCATATGCATCAAGACAGCTGAAACCCCACGAAGAGAACTATGCTACTCACGACTTGGAGTTGGCAGCAATTCTTTTCGCGCTAAAGATATGGAGACATCACCTGTACGGAGCAATTTGTAAGCTTTATACAGATCACCGCAGCCTAAAGTACATCTTCACGCAGAAGGAACTGAACAACCGACAAAGGAGATGGCTAGAAATCATCAAAGACTACGACTTGCATATCCAGTACCACGAAGGGAAGGCAAACGTAGTCGCTGACGCGTTGAGTCGAAAGTCGAGTCATGCCTTGAACGCAATGATAGTTTTGCCAGAGTGGCTATGCCACGAATTCAGAAAGCTCGAGATCGAAGTCGTGGATCAAGGAGGAATACAGAACCTACTTGGAAGTATGACAGCAGTGCCAGACTTCTTTGAGGAAATAAGAAGTAATCAAGCAGGAGACGTCAAACTCGAAAGAATTAAGAAGAGGATTGCAGCAGGACAAGCCCGAGACTTTCAGATTCACGAGGACGGGAGCATACGCTACAAAGGAAGATGGTGTGTGCCACAGAAGTGTGCAGAAACCAAGGAGAAATTGATGCAAGAAGCGCACAACACGCCTTACTCAGTACACCCTGGAGGCGACAAACTCTACAAAGATTTGAAGAAGACATTCTGGTGGCCCAGCATGAAGAAAGAAGTAGCAGAATTCGTAGCCCGATGTCTAACATGCCAAAAAGTGAAGTTTGAACACAAGAGAATGGGAGGCCTAATTCAGCCGTTGGATGTACCAGTTTGGAAGTGGGATTCCATTTCCATGGATTTTGTGACAGCATTGCCAACATCAAAGAATGGACGTAACCAGATATGGGTAGTAGTCGACCGATTGACCAAGACGGCAAGGTTCATCCCGATGAAGGATACATGGAACATGGAGCAGCGAGCAGACGCGTATGTCAAGAACATAGTGAGATATCATGGAGTTCCAAGCTCGATAATTTCTGACAGAGACCCTAACTTTCTCTCTCACTTCTGGAAGGCGCTTCAAGAAGCAATGGGGACCCAATTACGTTTCAGCACGGCATTCCACCCATCCACAGACGGACAAACAGAAAGAACGATTCAGACATTGGTGGACATGCTAAGGGCTTGTGTCATGGACTTCCAAGGATCATGGGTTGACAAGTTACCACTGATAGAGTTCTCTTACAACAACAGCTATCACGCCAGCATAGGCATGGCACCCCACGAAGCTTTGTATGGGAGGAAGTGTCGGACACCTCTATGTTGGAGTGACATCAGCGAGACAGTGGTGTTAGGCCCACAAATGATTGAGGAAATGACAGATCAAGTACGACTCATCCAACAACGAATGAAGGCAGCACAAGACAGACAAAAGTCCTATGCAGATCAAAAAAGGAGACCATTAGAGTTCCAAGTGGGTGAAAAAGCGTTTCTAAAGGTTTCGCCTACAAAAGGAGTGACAAGATTCAATCAGAAAGGGAAATTGAGCCCAAAGTTTATCGGCCCATATGATATTCTGGAAAGAATTGGAGAAGTTGCTTATTGACTAGACCTACCTTCGAATTTGGGACGAGTACACAACGTCTTTCACGTTTCACAGCTGAAGAAGTATGTACCCGATCCATCTCACGTGTTGGATCCCGAACCAATTGAGTTAGACCCGTCTTTGACATATGAAGAGCATCCTGTCAAGATCCTCGATACCAAGACAAGGGACACGCGTACCAAGAGCGTTAAGCTAGTGAAAGTTTTGTGGACGAACCATCAGACGGAAGAGGCTACTTGGGAAGCAGAGGATGAAATGAGAAAGAAGTATCCGCACCTCTTTGTAGAAATAAACTGAGTTCCGAGGACGTCACTCCTCTAAGGGGGAGAGGAATGTAACCCTTTAGTTTTCGTGACCTTAATCCCTGTGCCACATCGAACTAAATATTAATGCAATTAATATATTGTGTCTGTTGACTGTTCCTACATATCATATTATGGGAATTGGCTGTTATGATACATGTAAAATCTTTTATTAGCATATCGTGGGTTAGTTGGTTTGCGCTTCGAGGACGAAGCTCTGTTTAAGGGGGGAAGGATGTAATACCCCGTTTTTATACGCGTAAATTAATAGCAATTCGTGAAGTTTAAATGTGAATTGGGGAGATATTTGTAGTTTAAATAAACATAAACTAGTTATTTTAGGGGGGAGATAGTTGTAGTTTGAAGAAAGTCCAACACCTAGGGGATAAATTATAATAGTGAATTAAATAATTAGAAAAAAAAAAAAAAAAGGGAATAGAAAATTTGGGATCAGCTTCTCCCAATCTCACGCCAACTCCTCTGCTGATCTCCCAAAAATCAAGAGAAGTTTGTCTTCTCCTTCATCCCTCCTTCAAAAACACACAGCAGACCCCCCTTCTCCCTCATCTCACCCGTCGCCACCACCAACACCAGCACACCCTCCACCACCGGCACCAACTCCACCACCACAACCACCACCTCACTCTCTCTTTCTCACAACCCCCGAACTCTCTCCCCTTCTCCCTCTCTGCCCTCTGTTTTGGGCCGGCGAGAACAGAGCAGCGGCACAAGGCCGCCGCTGTTCCCGACGGTGAACAACCACCACCACCACCACTTGTCCCTCTCTTCACCTTCCCCAGATCTCTCTCTCTCTCTCTCTCTCACTCCGGCGAAAACCCAGCAGAAACAGCAGCGGCTCAAGCCGCTGCCATCTCCGACGAAATCCCCGACGACGAGAGACACCGCCACCACCACCTGCACCTCTCTGTCTCCCCCTGTTTCGACCTCACCACCATCATCCTCTCTCTGTCACGATCCAAGGAGGAGCCACAGCAGCAGCTCATCGCTGCAGAAACGACCCAGAGCCACCCACAAGCCGCCGGCAGCCATTATCGCCGGCGAGAAGCTCGACCCGAACGACCCGGCGCTACCCATTCCCTAAAATCAGTCCCAAACGAATCCCTGAGGCTCGAGGACGCTTTTGCCGGTGCCAATCGAAGCAGAGGACGCCTCAATCGCCGGAATCGACCACCACCGTCGGCCACCTCGACGGCAAACTCAATCGGACCCGAATCTCGACCGTTTTTCGCGATTTTTGGTGTGGGTAACCTCTAAATCACCCTCTAGTTTGTTTTTGATCATCAAAACATGATTTTATTAGCTCTAGATCGAATCGGGTTGTTGGATTCATGCTTTTTCATGTTGGGGGGTTGTTCTTGTATTTTCAGAAAAGTTAGGGGTGGCTAGTATAACATGTTAAAACTGTTTTTGGTTATTGGGAGGTTATTTCTTGTCATTAATGAAAAGTTGGAGATCTATTTAGTATTTACATAAACTGCAAATATAATATAAAATCAAAAATACATTTTTGTATTGGAATTTATTTTTAATATTTCTAGTTATTGTTTTAATTATATATAAAAGATATTTTTGCTATTTAAAGTTATATATATGTATTATTTATGAGATATTGTTGTTTTATTGAAAAATAAGCAAGATAAAATATCTATTTCTTTAATCATATAATTTAGTGTGACTAAGTAAATATTTCAAGTACTTATAAATTTGTAATTTTAGTAAATATGTTATTTTTTCAAAATTGATAAAATAAAAAGTTAAATAGGAAAATTACTTTTAAAGGAAAAATCCTCTATTTATAAATAGCTAAAGCCTTATCATTATATATATTACATATTGACTTCTCTAAAATTAAGTTATAATTGTGTGAGACTAAACACTTGTCTTATTTGAATAAACATTTTTTTTTGAGTTTTATTTATGAGTTTAATTCTTTAATAGTATATATATATATATATTACAATAAATAATTAGCAATAATTAAATTAGTTGAATCAATTTTTGTGGTCACTTACAAATAAATGTGTTGTAAAATAGACGATTATTTTATTTACTAAATATTAGAGTGTATAAGTTTAATATGCGATTTATTACTTAATAAATTTTAAGAGTTAGTATTTATATATATATATATATAGTGATTTTATGAGAAAATACAATTGTACATGCTAATAATTAATGGGGATAATGGGGAGTAATTTCATATAAGACTTAGAGAAATTCCGCATAGCATACTTGCGCATTTTTGGATTTGTAATTAATTTAGAAATAATAAATTTGTAGGTGACGAGTTCGTAGACAAGGGATTCGTTTATCCGTAGAGGCTTTGCTTTGCTAATTGTCTTGCTACTCGAGGTGAGTACACATGCCTAACCTAGTGTGCCGTCCTCCTTTCGTGTCTAAATATTTTTACGATTTTTGCGTCTCAAAATATGATTTATGGTATGCGTGTTTGACTTGAAATTTTGACAATGTGTCTCAACGATTCCTTCAAAAGTGTATTGTGATTGATTGGTTTGTTCCCGCCACCATTAATTACGAATCGTGAATCTTTCTGAGAAATGAAAAGAAGTATTGTACACGGATATATCCCCCTTATTGGGGCAGTGTTATGAGAGTATACCCCCCGAAGTGGGGCAGATTTACGGACTTATCCCCCTTAATGGGGCAGAATTATGGGAGTATACCCCCCTAAGAGGGGCTGAATTTATGAATGCGAAAGTATTCCATTGAAATCAGAAATAATAATGTATTGAGGATATCGAAAATTTATAACATCTTAGGCTTGGTCCATTACATTCGTGTACCTAGTTCCCTATAACTATTCATGTTCTTTTTAAATAAAAATATGCCTCTTATCTGTTTACACGTTGGGGTGTTTACTTACTCAGCATTTCTTGCTGACTTTGGAAAACTGCGGTCTTGTTTATTTTCCCCCGCAGGTCTAGGTGATGGGAGCTCGGCTTAAGGGGTTCGCAGACTCATCTAGCGGTATTAGTATCTTTAAATAAATGATCCACCTAGACAATGCTAATCTTGTGTAATAGTATGTAATATTTCGCTTTTGGAGACATTATGGATTGTAATATATAACTATGGCATGTTTTGTTCTCGATTTCCGCCATCTCATTTGAGTAGCACCCTCCCGGGCTCTCCGGTCCGGAACGGAAGGCTCGGGAAACGAGGGGTGTTACAGTTTTCTGAATCTGAATCAGAAATCACTATCTTCTCCTTCTTGTTTGCTCTCTTCTTGGATCTGCCAGAGGGCTTCCCCTGTTGCTGAATTCTGGCTGATTTGCGCTGCATTTTAGGGTTTAGGGTTTTGAGAAGAGAATGTGATTGAGAGAAATTGAGAGAGAGAGAGAGTAGTCGCATAAATTTGGAGAAGAATGAGAATAAAAATCCCCGACTTTCAACTTAAGTAGGTTGAAAAGGATGAGTCATAAAAGGACTCTGCAATATTTACATGCAAAAATAGAATCCTGAAAAATCTTTTTGGGATATTTTAGAAAATTCTCTGAGTAATTCAAATATTATACAGTTATCTAAAAAGATAAGATATAATATTTGATGATCCATTTTTTTTTAAATATTACAGATATTATCAAGACCTGGAGAACAATCTCAAGGCCTTGAGATTTTCTGTAGTTTGAGAAAATTCAAAGCTTTGAGCTATACATTCAAGGATTTAGAAAGTATAATCTCAAGGCTTTGAGATTCCTACACATATACACATATAGGTACTAATACTCCCCCTAAACCAATGCATCCTTGTTTAACATCCCCAATTCAAGCCTTAGAGATGAAAACCTATCACCAGGCAAAGGTTTAGTGAAAATATCAGCAATTTGCATTGAAGTAGAGATAAAATTTAAAACAACATCACCTTGTTCTGCATGATCTCTAAGGAAATGATGTCTCACATCTATGTGCTTTGTCCTTGAGTGCTGAAATGGATTCTTAGAGATTGAAATAGCACTTGTATTATCACAATGAATTGGCACATTTTTGAAGTTGTAGCAAAGATCTCTAAGTTGCTGAGCAATCCATAGCACTTGTGAACAGCAAGCACCAGCTGTAATGTATTCAGCTTCTGCAGTTGATAATGCTACAGAATTTTGCTTTTTGGAATGCCAACTGATCAATGAAGATCCAAAAATTGACAGCATCCAGAAGTACTTTTCCTGTCTACTTTATAACCTGCAAAATCTGCATCTGAATAGCCACTCAACATAAAATTAGATCTTCTTGGATACCAAAACCCTAAGTCTCTGGTTCCATTCACATATCTAAAAATGCAGTTAGATGACTTTCCTTAGGATCTGCTTGAAATCTAGCACACATACAGACACTGAACATAATGTCAGGTCTGCTAGCAGTTAAATACAATAGTGATCCAATCATACCTCTGTATTCCTTCTGATTCACACTCTTCCCAGTTGAATCTTTGTCTAAAGAGAGTGATGAACTCATAGGGGTCTTAAGCACCTTGGACTATGACATGTTGTACTTATTCAATAAGTCCTTGGTATATTTTCCTTGATGCACAAAAATTCCTTTCTTCATTTGTAATATATGAAGTCCAAGAAAGAAACTCAGTTCACCCATTAGGCTCATCTCAAACTCCCTGGACATCAGACTAGAAAACTCTTTTGAAAGAGCATCATTAGTAGCACCAAACAATATATCATCTACATAAATCTGAACTACTAACAAATAACTTTGTTGGTGTTTAATGATAATAGTTTTGTCTACTAATCCTCTTCTGAAATTGTTTTCAAGTAGAAATTTTGAAAGTCTGTCATACCAAGCCCTTGGAGCTTGTTTTAAACCATAAAGAGCTTTATCCAGTTTATAAACATGATCAGGAAACTTTTCATCTTTCAAAACTAGGAGGTTGTGCTACAAAAACATCTTCTTGTAAATATCCATTTAGAAAGGCACATTTAACATCCATTTGATAAAGCTTTATGTGTTTGTGAGATGCAAAAGCAAGAAGTATTCTAATAGCTTCTATCCTGGCAACAGGAGCAAAAGTCTCCTCATAATCTATACCTTCTTCCTGATTATATCCTTGAGCTACCAGTCTGGCTTTATTTCTTACCACTTTGCCATTCTCATCAAGCTTGTTTCTGAATACCCATCTGGTTCCAATAACTGACTTCTCTTTAGGTCTGTGGACCAGATTCCAAACCTTGTTCCTCTCAAACTCATTCAGCTCACTCTGCATTGCAATAATCCATTATGCATCTTCCAGAGCTTCCTTGGTATTCTTAGGCTCAATCAAAGATACAAATGCACTTAAAGAACACAAGTTCTTTAACTGTCCTCTTGTCTGTGTTCCAGTTGATGGATCTGATATAATATTGTCAGCTGGATGGTCTGCAAGGTACTTAAACTACTTAAACTTCTTTCTTGGTACCCAGGAGTATTCTCCTTCAAGGCTTTGAGTCCTTGAAACAGTAGAGGAAGCATCATAGAAAGTTTCAGCTTCTGTCTCAAGCATTTGAGATTTTGGTTCAGCAGGAGGTTCAAGGCCTTGAGAGTCTGCTGGTTGATTCTTGTTGGAATAGATGCCCTAGAGGCAATCTAGTTTAGTACGAATTTGTATATGGCTAGAAAATTCATTTATTATTTATTGGATATTTAATATAATGAAGTCCTTAGATTTACAATCGTGTTGTTTATCTTAAATATCCCTAGTCAAGTATAATGATTAATGGGACAATCATCTATAGACTAGTATGGGTTTGGATTGATATGGAGATATCACGATCCAACACATAGGTGTGCATTACGGAATGTTGCACTGGATTGACCCATCTCCGAGAAGGCTACATACATGTTATGTTGAGTCACAAGTGCTTCTCGCGGTGCAATGGTATTGTCATCCTTAGACTTGAAGTCACTAGATACTCTAGTTGTGGATCATTGTGATCTTGGTAGCGTTAAACGCTACACCGTGACTGGGTAGTTATAAAGGCGTGTACTGGATACAATGAGAAGCAAGCTTAGAGATCGTAGTGGACGTAGAGAGGATTTGCCCCTCCCACATAACGGGAGCAAATATCCTAGGCCACTCGAGGGATAGTGCTTATAGAATGTCTGGCAAGACTCAAATAAATCAATATATGGGATATTGATGTTATTTGCACGAATATGGCTATTCCCATAGATCGAGAACTTATGGATTGGATATACGAGTGTGACTTGTATGTCTCGTGTCCAATCCGGATATAGAGGCAAAGGGATGAGACAATTACTTGTACAAAGGTTGTCTAGATGACTATTCTATTAGTTGGCTAGAATGGATGTTTTGCTAGAAACCGCTCCATATTAGCAAATAGTTTCTACCAACTAGATAGAACCTATGGGGTCACACGCTATATAGAGTTGAACTAGATTTGGGAATTAATTAATTGGATTAATTAATTAGAAGGATCACTTTGCAAACCCTTGCAAACTTAGTAGGGACTAATTTGCAAGGAAGGGACTAAATTGAATTCTAGTTGGACTAGAATAAGTCCTTTAGGTAGTTAACAAGGAGTTGTTGGACTATATAAAGGACCCTCCTTCCTTCCTTCCTCATAACTTATGCTCATTAGTGAACATAACAAGAGTGGGAGAGAACAAAGGAGAGAGAGCAAGCAACAAGGAGGCCGAACCCGACCCCCTTGCCGCCACCCTCACCCCGTCGGCCAAAAGAGGGCCGAAGCCCCTCTTTTGTCTCGTTTTGCGTGATTACTTCACCCTCCTCTTATTCCGGGCTAGCACCAAGGAGTTTGGGAGATCTAGGATCAACTCTAGGCGTGGATCAACTATAGAGAACGTGACACTATTCGCGTTTGAAGTCATCAAGGAGAACCCAAAGGTGTGTTTATGATTTCTTACCTTTACTATTGTTATGCATCTAGACTTGTGATCCTTGGAGGGTTTTGCATGGCTATTTGTTTGATTATGCTTCCGTTGCGTGATCCATGAATCACGCAATGGGCCCGGGCAATTGGATTGTTGGGCCCATGGACCGTTTTGACCCTAGAAATCCTAAAATCAATTAAAATTGACCAAGCGCGTTAAAATTGGATTTTAAATGTTTATGTGCAAATCGTATGGTGATTGGATATGGCCTTAGGATGTGGTTTGACGTGGATGTTTAATTTTGTGGTTTGATTTTACGGCGTGCGAGCTGATCAATTAATTGTAATAATTAATTAGGGTTTTATGGCCTGCGTGCCATTTTTTTTTCTCAACTTGTGAGATTTATTTTATTTAGTATAGATATTAGCTAGTGCTAGATAAAGTAGATTGTTAGCCAAGATTGGAGAAAAGAAGCCCAAAGCCAAAGAAGCCACAAAAGATGGAGCATGGAGCATGGAGCATTCCACATGACTAAGTCGCATGGAGATGTGTTTGCTTTAGGGTTCATAGATAATTCCATTGGCTTGGAATTATCTTAGTCTAGAAGAGGCCATATCCACATCACGTTTAATTTCTGTTATGTGGTTGTTTATTTATTGTCTTATTATTTGTGTGGTTGGTGTATGAATGATGCATGCAATTAGGATAATAAGATAATTAGACAATCCGGATCTATTATTTGGAGCTGTGCCCAAACTCAAATAGATAGATTAGTTGATATTGATCAACAAAATAATTAAAAATCGAGTTTAAAATCCCTCAAATTTTAAATATTGTGTTCTTGCCTTCTCGTTATTTAAACACTCATTATCATCATTTTTTATCAAGCTCGTGCGTGCCAAAGCATGGCGACTTGATTCATAATGATGGAATGCGATGGCACGTAACAATGTGCAATTGTTTAGATAAGAGGTTGAACACAACTAGGCTATTAATTTGATTAAGAAACCTAGAGGCAATCAATTGGGATTATCCATATGGATGGATAAATAAGGAGTTATTTGCCCGGTTGAACCAAGAGTTGCATATGGGATGCAATTGGAATTGTTCCTACCTAAAAGTAGTCAAATTATGGGTGACTTGCCAAAGCAAGCTCATAAGGAGATGAAAAGATGGATCTTGGCCCACTAGAAAATATAAGGATATTTTCCGCATTAATATCGTGAGGGTTATTAATCCGTAGAAAAATAGTGGGAGCTATATTTAATAAACTAGCCATTATTAAATATAGTCAAAAATTCACAAATACTAAAACTTGCGTATTTTCCGTTTTGTAGAATTCCAAATGGCAAACAACTCATCGAGTTCACAACATTCCCTACGATCTGTCCTTGAGAAGGACAAGCTCTCTGGAACCAACTTTCTTGATTGGTTCAGAAACTTAAGAATTGTTCTCAAGCAAGAGAAGAAACTGTACGCAATAGAGGAGCACGTTCCAGAAGGTCGAGAGAACCAGACACCTGCTGCCTTAAAGGCGTATCAAAAGCGTGTTGATGACGCTAATGATGCGGCCTGCCTAATGCTTTGCACTATGACCTCTGAGCTTCAGAAGCAACACGAGAACATGAATGCTGTCGATATGATCGAACATCTAAAGCAGCTCTTCCAAGAGCAGGCGAGGGTAGAAAGATATGAGGTCTCAAAGGCACTGTTCAAATGTCATCTGGCAGAAGGGAACCCGGTGGGACCCCATGTACTCCGAATGATCGGGTACTTGGAGAATCTCGCCCGGCTTGGGTTCCCGGTCGGCCAAGAGTTGGCAACCGATCTCGTGTTGCAATCGTTGCCCGAGAGTTATGGACAGTTCATTATGAACTATAACATGAACGAGATCGTTAAACCACTGCCAGATTTGCTCAACATGTTGAGGACGGCTGAACAGAGCATCAACAAGGGTAAGGGCAAGGCCATTATGATGGTGCAGAAAGGAAAGGGCAAAAGGTTTGCCTCTTCCTCCAAGGGCAAAGGCAAGTCAGTTGCAAAGTCCAAGGAACAAGCCCTTAAGCCTGTTGGTGGCGTTGCCAAGGTCATGACTAAGGG
This sequence comes from Linanthus parryae, assembly GCA_023055425.1. NCBI lineage: Eukaryota > Viridiplantae > Streptophyta > Magnoliopsida > Ericales > Polemoniaceae > Linanthus > Linanthus parryae. The sequence goes on along the minus strand of JALGPY010000004.1, from coordinate 97,428,632 downwards.
TGAGTGTCACTACTGCAGTCAGCCTGGACACTGGAGGAGGAACTGCCCAAAATATCTGGAGGACAAGAGGCTTGGAATAGTGATTCCACCACCACCAGGTATTTTTGTTGTAGATGTCAATTTAACTGTCTCTACATCATGGGTATTAGATACTGGATGTGGATCTCATATTTGTCGAAATATGCAGGATCTAAAGAGAAGTAAAAGGTTGGCTAAAGGGGAGGTAGATCCGCGCGTTGGGAATGGAGCAAAGGTTGCTGCGTTGGCCATAGGCGTGTGCGAGCTATCTCTGCCTTCAGGATTAGTTTTAGAATTAAATAATTGCTATTTTGTGCCTGCTATGAGCAGAAACATTATTTCTATTTCTTGTTAGGACAAGGAAGGTTTTATTATTTCAATAAAGAACAATTGTTGTTCCTTATATTTGAATAATATTCACTATTTTAGTGCGCAATTATTTAATGGACTTTATGTCCTTGATCTAAGCAATCCTGTCTACAACATTAATACCAAGCGGATTAAAATAAATGATTTAAATCCTGCTTATTTATGGCATTGTCGTTTAGGCCACATAAATGAGAAACGTGTATCTAGACTCCATAAGGATGGATTACTGGACTCATTTGATTTTGAATCATATGAGACATGTGAGGCTTGTTTATTAGGAAAAATGACAAAGTCCCCTTTCAATAAGAAAGGTGAGAGGACTAGTGAGCAATTAGCACTCATACATACCGATGTGTGTGGGCCATTTGCCACGCCAGCCAGGGGTGGTTATGTCTACTTCATTACATTCACTGATGATTACAGTAGATATGGATTTGTGTACCTTATGAGGGCAAAATCCGAATCCTTTGAAGTGTTCAAAGAATTCAAGAATGAAGTAGAGAAGCAACTTGGCAAAAGTATCAAGGCTCTACGATCGGATCGTGGAGGAGAATACTTGAGCCAAGAGTTTGACGACTATCTTAGAGAGTGTGGGATCGTGTCCCAACTCACTCCACCCGGAACGCCACAATGGAGTGGCGTGTGCGAGAGGAGGAATCGAACCCTATTGGATATGGTTTGATCTATGACGTGTCAAACCGATCTTCCATTATCATTTTGGGGCTACGCTCTATTAAGTGCAGCTTTCACCATTAACCGTGTTCCATCTAAATCAGTCATGAAGACACCATATGAGATGTGGAGTGGGAGGCGTCCCACACTGTCGTTCATGAGGATTTGGGGCTGCGATGTCTATGTAAAACGTTTACAATCAGACAAGCTAGGGCCTAAATCGGATAAGTGTAAATTTGTGGGGTACCCTAAGGAAACTAAGGGATACTACTTCTACAATCCAACCGAAAACAAAGTGTTTGTTGCTCGGACCGGCGTGTTTCTAGAAAGAGAGTTTGTCTCTAAATAAGCAAGTGGGAGGAATGTAGAACTTGAAGAAGTTCAAGAATCACAAATCACTGAACCGATTATGGAACATGAACAGGAATCACAAGCAGTTGTGGAGCCACCTGTTCAGGTAACACAAGAGCTTCTTAGATCTAGTAGAGTGCGCCAGGAACCCGAGAGGTACGGACTTCTCATAACTGATTCCGGTGACACGATGCTCATAGATGATGAGCCTACTACCTATGAGGAGGCCATGAGTGGCCCAGACTCTCAGAAGTGGCTGGAAGCCATGAGATCCGAGATGGAATCCATGTATACCAACAAAGTATGGACTTTGGTGGAACCACCCGATGAGGCGCGGCCCATAGGGTGCAAGTGGGTCTTCAAGAAGAAGATCGACATGGATGGTAATTACCTATAAGGGCCGATTGGTGGCTAAAGGATTCAAACAGATTCATGGTATTGACTATGATGAAACCTTTTCACCAGTCGCTATGACCAAATCCATCCGAATCCTACTTGCAATTGCAGCATACTACGACTATGAGATTTGGCAGTTGGATGTCAAAACAGCATTCCTTTATGGGAATCTCCTCGAGGACGTGTATATGATACAGCCGGAGGGTTTTGAGGATCCAAAGCAAGCCAACAACGTCTGTAAGCTGCAACGATCCATTTATGGATTAAAGCAAGCTTCTAGGAGTTGGAATCGACGTTTTGATGAAGTGGTCAAAGAGTTTGGCTTCATCAGAAACGAAGATGAGTCTTGTGTCTACAAGATGGTTAGTGGGAGCTCTGTAGCTTTTCTGGTCTTGTATGTGGATGACATACTTCTCATTGGAAACGACATTCCTATGTTGCAATCTGTGAAAGATTGGCTAGGAAGGTGTTTCTCAATGAAGGACTTAGGGGAAGCAGCCTATATACTCGGTATAAAGATCTATAGAGATAGATCTAAGAGGTTTCTAGGCCTAAGTCAAAGTACATATATTGACAAGGTGTTGAAACGGTTCAACATGCAAGATTCCAAGAAGGGATTCTTGCCCATGTCACATGGAATCACTCTTTTGAAAAGTGGTTGTCCTTCCAAAGGGATTGAGAAGGAACGCATGAGTAGGATTCCCTATGCCTCGGCCATAGGGTCTATCATGTACGCCATGTTATGTACTAGACCAGATGTGTCATATGCCTTGAGTATGACAAGCAGATACCAATCCAATCCGGGTGAGAGTCACTGGATTGCTGTCAAGAACATCCTAAAGTACTTAAGAAGAACTAAGGATGCTTTCTTGATGTTTGGCGGTGAGGAAGAGTTGCGTGTAAGGGGTTACACTGATGCAAGCTTCCAAACCGACAGAGATGACTTTAGATCACAGTCGGGATATGTGTTTTGCCTGAATGGAGCAGCGGTGAGCTGGAAGAGTTCCAAGCAAGAGACGGTAGCTGATTCTACAACAGAGGCTAAGTACATTGCTGCAAATGGCGCAGCAAAGGAGGCTGTTTGGATCAGAAAATTTGTTTCTGAACTTGGTGTGGTCCCTAGCATTGCGGATCCAGTGGATTTGTTCTGTGACAACACTGGGGCGATCGCGCAATCAAAGGAACCAAGATCGCACCAGAAGTCCAAGCACGTGCTTAGGAAGTTTCATCTGATTCGAGATATTATCGATATAGGAGACGTTCGGATATGCAAGATTCCTACAGATGATAATCTGTCAGACCCGCTTACGAAGCCTCTCACGCAGTGGAAGCATGAAGGGCACACTAGGAGTATGGGCATACGAGATGCGCCAGATTGGCTCTAGTGCAAGTGGGAGACTGTTGGAATAGATGCCCTAGAGGCAATCTAGTTTAGTATGAATTTGTATATGGCTAGAAAATTCATTTATTATTTATTGGATATTTAATATAATGAAGTCCTTAGATTTACAATCGTGTTATTTATCTTAAATATCCCTAGTCAAGTATAATGATTAATGGGACAATCATCTATAGACTAGTATGGGGTTGGATTGATATGGAGATATCACGATCCAACACATAGGTGTGCATTACGGAATGTTGCACTGGATTGACCCATCTCCGAGAAGGCTACATACATGTTATGTTGAGTCACAAGTGCTTCTCGCGGTGCAATGGTATTGTCATCATTAGACTTGAAGTCACTAGATACTCTAGTTGTGGATCATTGTGATCTTGGTAGCGTTAAACGCTACACCGTGACTGGGTAGTTATAAAGGCGTGTACTGGATACAATGAGAAGCAAGCTTAGAGATCGTAGTGGACGTAGAGAGGATTTGCCCCTCCCACATAACAGGAGCAAATATCCTAGGCCACTCGAGGGATAGTGCTTATAGAATGTCTGGCCAGCCTCAAATAAATCAATATATGGGATATTGATGTTATTTGCACGAATAAGGCTATTCCCATAGATCGAGAAACTATGGATTGGATATACGAGTGTGACTTGTATGTCTCGTATCCAATCCCGATATAGAGGCAAAGGGATGAGACAATTACTTGTACAAAGGTTGTCTAGATGACTATTCTATTAGTTGGCTAGAATGGATGTTTTGCTAGAAACCGCTCCATATTAGCAAATAGTTGCTACCAACTAGATAGAACCTATGGGGTCACACGCTATATAGAGTTGAACTAGATTTGGGAATTAATTAATTGGATTAATTAATTAGAAGGATCACTTTTCAAACCCTTGCAAACTTAGTAGGGACTAATTTGCAAGGAAGGGACTAAATTGAATTCTAGTTGGACTAGAATAAGTCCTTTAGGTAGTTAACAAGGAGTTGTTGGACTATATAAAGGACCCTCCTTCCTTCCTTCCTCATAACTTATGCTCATTAGTGAACATAACAAGAGTGGGAGAGAACAAAGGAGAGAGAGCAAGCAACAAGGAGGCCGAACCCGACCCCCTTGCCGCCGCCCTCACCCCGTGGCCAAAAGAGGGCCGAAGCCCCTCTTTTGTCTCGTTTTGCGTGATTCCTTCACCCTCCTCTTATTCCGGGCTAGCACCAAGGAGTTTGGGAGATCTAGGATCAACTCTAGGCGTGGATCAACTATAGAGAACGTGACACTATTCGCGTTTGAAGTTATCAAGGAGAACCCAAAGGTGTGTTTATGATTTCTTACCTTTACTATCGTTATGCATCTAGACTTGTGATCCTTGGAGGGTTTTGCATGGCTATTTGTTTGATTATGCTTCCGTTGCGCGATCCATGAATCAAAACCCTACAATTCTGTACAACAGTTTTGCCTTTGTCTTCTTTCACAGCATCATCATCTGATTGATGCTTATTCAAATCTAGCTCTGCAAAACTTTCACGCAGAGAATCCTTAGTACTTTCATCAAAAATTACATGAATGCTCTCTTACACAATCTTGGTTTTTCTATTATAAACTCTATAAGCTTTGCTAGTTTGAGAATATCCAAGAAATACACCTTCATCACTTCTAGCATCAAACTTACCAAGATTGTCTCTACCATTATTATGCACAAAACAGATACAACCAAATGGCTTAAAATAAGTAACAGTAGGCTTTCTCCCTTTAAACAGTTCATAGGTAGTCTTTTTCAAAATAGGTCTAATCAAGCATCTATTCAGCACATAATTGGCAGTATTAATAGCTTCTTCCCATAAAAACTTTGGCAAATTACTTTCAAGCAGCATGGTTCTGGACATATCCTCAAGTGTCCTATTTTTCCTTTCAACTACTCCATTTTGCTGTGGAGTTCTAGGTGCATGAAAAGTTGTGTGAAATGCCATGCTTTGCACAAAAAAAATCAAAGTCAAGTTGATCAAACTCTCTACCATGATCACTTCTAATGGATGCAACAGGTAAGTTCTTCAAAGTATGAAGCTCTTTGCACAATCTATAAAACTCATATAAAGCTTCAGTTTTGTCTCTGATAAACAACACCTAAGTAAATCTAGAATAATCATCAATTATAACAATCATATACCTCTTACCTTTTGGGGTCTGAACTCTCATAGGACCACACAAGTCCATATGCAGCAATTTTAAGGGTCTAGAAGTACTTACAAAAGTCTTTGGCTTGAAAGAGCTTCTGGTCTGTTTACTTTGTACACATGCCTTACAAACCTCATCATCTGAAAATTTCTGTGATGGTAAACCTCTTACCAAGTCCTTTGAGATGAGTTTATTCAAAGTATGTATACTAATATGCCCAAGCTTTCTGTGCCAAAGCTTTGAATCTTCCTTCAAGGCCTTGAGGCATTTTAGCTTATCACCTGCAACACTGTTAGTATTCATAGCATATAGATTATATGACCTAGGAGCATTGAGTATGCAATCACCAAATTTCTCATCTTGCACCACACATTTCTCCTTGTCAAATACAGCTTTATAACCTTTATCACATAACTAGAGATACTAAGCAAATTATACTTAAGTCCATCTACCAGATAAACATCAGATATAGAATTTGTAGAACCATTTCCAATACTATCTATACCAATGATATTGCACTTTGCTTTGTCACCAAGTGTAATTGTTCCTCCAGATTTTTCTGTAAGTTCAGTAAAGAGAGACCTCTTTCCACTCATATGTATGGAACATTCACTGTGTAATATCCATTTCAAATCTTTCAAGGCCTTGGTGATATCCTGCAAAAACAAATCATTGCCTCATCAGGCTATTAGACCAGGTGGAGAACTTTGAGTCATACTCAGAATCAGCCATATTAGGTGGCCTAATTCCTTTTGGAACCCAAATCTGCCTAACCTGTCCCTTAAGCTGATAAGGATAAGTATTCCTCATAATATGAGGTTCTGATCTTCTGAAGGGACAAGTTAATCTGACATGACCAATTTTTCCACTGTAATGACATTTTGGAGAATGTCAGCTACCAGATTTGACAAAAGTAGTTTGGCCTTTCTTTGGAAAATTTGGATTATAGCCAATCGCACTTTTATGCATTGATTTCAGACTTCCTCCAAGAATGATATTTAGATTATGTTCTGAGCGTGTAAACTTAGCTAGGACCTTCTTGGAATCTTGAAGTTTCTCAGTCAAAGTACATATCTGTTGTTCTAAATTCTCAGAATGAGCTTTTAGATCAGCATATCTTTCAATTAAAAGAGTGTTTTGATCAACAACCTCTTTTATCTGTTCCTTCAAGACTTTGAACCTGCTGTCCAAGGCCTTGAAGTCTTTTTCCAGCTTTGTCTTAGAAACTTCAACAGTTTTGTTTGAAAATACTAGGTCCAGGTTTTCTTTTACCTGCTCATGAACCTTAATATTTAAAACAGAAATCTCATTTCTATAACTCTCCTCATTCAAAAACATACTTTTGAGAATTTCAGGAAGTACATCAGAAGGACTAGCAAGTAAATTATTTACCATGTCTTCAATGTGTCAGCCTGATGAACTTTCCTCATTATGCTTTGCCATGAAGCATAAGTTTGCTTGCTCTTCTTCTGTGTCTGAATCACTTGATGAATCAGAATCACTCCAGGAAGCCATCATGGCTTTCTTCCTTCTGTTGTCACCATCCTTTTTCTAAAAGTTTCTGTTCTTCTTCTTTTGTGGACAGTCCCTTACTAAATGATGTTCATCACCACACTCAAAACAATTCATTACTTTAGTTTTATGTGACTGTGATGAAGATTTACCTTTGTAATCCTTTCTGCCTGAGGGTCTTGATCTCTCTCTGTTGTAATCCCTGTTACCACAGTTTCTTTTCTTTTTTGAAAATCCTGGCCAAGGCCTTGGAGATCAATGCTAAAGCCTCTTCATCATCAGGTTCCTCCTCAGTCTCAAGGCTTTGAGATTTTTCACTGTCTTTTGCCTTAAGAGCTAGGTTCCTGATATTTTCACTCAGATCACCTTCCACATCCTTCATAGACATTTCATGAGTGAGCAGCTTTCCTTGTAAATCATCTAGCTGAAGAAGACTCAAGTCCAAAGCTTCCTCAATGGATGTTGTCTTTGGCTCCCACTTTGCTTTTTGCAAACTTCTCAGAATCTTTCTGACATTTTCTTCATTTGAGAACTTCTTTCCCAAAGACTCCAGGTTGTTCACCACATCTGTGAATATTTTGAACATTTTCTTGATGGTCTCATCTGAATTCATCTTGAACAACTCATATTGCCTCAGAAGTATGTTGATTTTTGTCTGTTTAACCTGGCTGGTTCCTTCATATGTCACCACCAGTTTATCCCACACTTCTTTGGCACTCTTGCAGTTTGACACTCTGTTGAACTCATCTGCATTTAAAGCACAGTATAGCAAATTCATAGCTTTGTAATTTTTGGATACCTTTTGGAGTTCAGTAACTGAGAGATTTTCCTCAGACTTGACAGTTCTGACTCCATCAATTGTAGTGTAATACTCATGAGGACCATTCTGAACTATTGACCATAGTTCCATGTCTTGATCTATGATGAACATCTTCATCAATGCCTTCCAATGCATGAAATTGTCACCACAGAACAATGGAGGTCTGTTAGCTGCCCTTCCTTGTGAGAATCCACCATCTCCTACATTACTCATAGTCACCAGATTGTTAGATCTAGAAACAGTGACACAAGCTCTGATACCAATTGAAAGTGTGTAATGTAGCCTAAATACAGGACCTAAATACTCTAGAGGGGGGGGTTGAATAGAGTATGGAAACTTTTTGCAAAACTTAAAGTTTAACAGGATAGCTTTGTGTGAAAATCAAATCTCAAGGCCTTGAGATTTTGTAAACTGTCCGAAACTCACTAAGGCAAAATTGTAAGCTTCAAGGCCTTGAGCTCTGAACAATTCTAAGCAGCTTTTAAACCCTAGTTTGATTTGAGTTGTGTGTAGCAGATAATAATCAAACAGAAAAGTAAAGAACACAAAGCAATTTACAGAGTTCAGTCCCAATGGACCTAACCTCTGCCTGAGGGATCTAATCCCACAAGGATTGGGCAAACACTTCTTATTACTCACACAGAAACAGCCCTAGATCTTCAAGCCTAAGTGATTTCCCTTACACCTATACAGCTTGTGGTTCCAAACCTATCTAGTTCCAGCTACTATCTGTTGAGCTAACAAGAACCTCTTGTTGTTCACTTTAACAACCAACCACTAGGTTAAGTGAGGTTTAAATATAATATAGAGATACACATATGAAGTACAAATGAAGAACACAGTATAAAGATAAGCTGTTGAAGCCTGGAAGTGTTCTTCAGGAATGACTGGATTGATTTGATCTTCAGAAGTCTGGAATGAAGCTTGAATTTATTTTGCGTTTGAATGGATGATCTACCACGAATTTGTCACACCTCTCAGAGTATTCTGCAAGCCTCTCTCACCTTCAAAATTCAAACCAGTCTCTTTTATCCACAGCTGCAACTGATTGAGAGATTTTAGGATCTCAGTTTCTATAAATCCTCCTTCTGTTTTCAACTTAAATTCAAACAGCTTCAGGTGGATATCCGTTGGAGTTTGTTGAGATTTCTCCTGCACGTTTAACAAACCTGCAACAGCAAAGAAACACTGGAACAACACAATCCAAACAACTAACAGTACTGAGACTGTTTGGTTATACAGTTTCTGATAAAACTGTTTAATAAACTCAGAATAATAATCTGCATATACTCTAGAACAAATAAGTAATGAAAAAAAAGTTTAAGAATTTTAGAAGTGAGTAAATAATCACAATAGTAAGAGTCATAACCTTCAAGAAAGAATCAATCAAGTTCTGTAAAAACTGTCAGTAGCTCAAGGCATATCTCAAGGCCTTGGAGCTCTGAACCTGCTTTACAACATTTCAAAATTAAACCCAGATAACTTTGATTCTTCCTGTTCTGATGTATAAATAGTACAAACCACAAATATTTACCATAAACCACTAATTTGCATAATCAGATATCCAATTCTGCAACACAAAGATGTTAGAACACATAGCAGGATAAGATAACTCAAGGCTTTGATGTTCTGTCAATCTCAAGGCCTTGAGATAACCGACATGCATTTGCTGCTAATGTCTTCACTAATGCCTTTTGTCTTTCATCACTCAAAACAATTACTAGTCAAAGCACATTCATGGATCTTAAATCAACAATGGCTAAGGCTTCTTCTTCATCATCATCATCATCATCATCCTGTTCAAGGCTTTGAGATTTTTCATTATCCTTTGCCTTGAGTTCCAGATTCTTCATGTTGTCACTCATGTCACCATCCACTTCCTTCATTAAAATCTCATGAGTGAGAAGTTTTACTTGCTTATCATCTAGCTCTAAGATACTCAAATCCTGATCTTCCTCAATTGCAGTAATCTTAGACTCCCATTTGGATTTTGGTAAGCTTCTTAGAATCTTCCTGACATTCTCTTCATTTGAGAAACCCTTTCCCAAGGATTCCGAATTGTTCACTATATCAGTAAAACTCTTGAACATGTCCTTGATGGATTCACCAGAATTCATCTTGAACAGTTCATACTGCCTTAGAAGGATATTGATTTTAGTCTGCTTGAGTTGGCTAGTTCCTTCATAAGTAACAGTCAATCTATCCCATATCTCTTTCGCACTCTTGCATTTTGATATTATGCTGAACTCATATGCACTAAGAGCACAATATAATAAGTTCAAAGCTTTGTAATTCTTTGATACCTTTTCCAGTTCAGTAGCTGAGAGATCTTCTTCTGATTTGACAGTCCTGAATCCATCAGAGCTAGTATAGAATATATTTGGACCATTAACAATAATTGACCACAGCTCCATTTCCTGATCTATGATGAAATTTTCATTAGTAACTTCCAGTGCACAAATTTATCACCACAGAACCGTGGAGGTGTGTTAGCCGCTCTTCCCTGTGAGAATCCTCCATCACCTACATTACTGATTGTCCCTAGATTGTTAGATCTGTAAGCAGTGACCCAAGCTCTGATACGAATTGAAAGTTGGTAATGCAAGTAAATAAACAGGATCTAATACTCTAGAAGGGGGGTTGAATAGAGTATGGAAACTTTGCACAATAACTAGCCTTTTGAAACTTCAAGAAAATGTGCATTTGAAATCTCAAAGCTTTGGAAAAGATTTGAGAAGCTAGAGACAACTGCAGAAAACAATAGCTTCACAGCTTTGAGATTTGAATTTCTCCAAAGCTTTGGAGTTACATATTTTGAACAGATAATTAACAAATATAAAAACCAGTAATGTAAAGCACAAGAACACAAGGTTTTTTACAGAGTTTAGTCACAACTGGATCTAATCTCTTCTTGAGGGATTTAATCCCTCCAGGATTTCATCACACTTCTTATTAATCACCCAGATTTAGCCCTAGATCTCAAGTCTATGTGAGCTACCTTACACTTATACAGCTTGTGGTTTCCAACTTATCTAGTACCAGCTACAATCTTTTGAAACAATAAGAACCTATTGTTATTCACTTGAACAACTAAACCTCTAAGTTTGTGAGGTTGAGAAAATAAGAATGAATAATACGAATTCAGTACAAGTAGAAGAACACAGAAAAGATAAGCTGATGAAGCTTGGAAGTGTTCTTCAAATTTGATGAATGATCTTCAATTCCTGCAGTTGTTGATTGGCCTGTTTGTTTAAAGAGTTCTGTAATTAGATCTTCCACATATGAAACTCTCTTCAAAACACTGTCGATCATCCTCTCTCTATATCTCACTATTTGAAATTCAAACTCCAGCTTTTATCAATAACCTGCAACTACTTGAGAGATTTTAGGAACTGAATTCTTACAAATCCTCTCCCCTGAGATACTTCTTTCAACATCTATGATTGAATAGCTTTTTTACTTTGTTTGTGGACGTTACGACGACCAACAATTCTGCACAATCTCAGCCACAAATATCAAACAAGATCTAGACAAATTAGCAACACAATCTGATCTGTAAAAGAGCCAGTTCCTGCATAAACCCTAACTAATTTTGCCTTAGATAAAATTCAATATAAATTGCCACATGTGTATGTAACTTTAAGACAAGATAGATAACATATAAGAAGTTAGATTACCTCATAATCAAATCTTGAATCTATCAAACTCATCCTGCTTACATAATTCAGTTAAGCAGTTCAGAGCATAAAAGCAATCTCAAAGCTTTGGAACTTCATTGCCAGTTCATATGAATGAACTTTAAAACTGAATACTGCAACCTCCAAAACATATTCAATCAAAACATAGGCTCAATAATATTTATTAAAGATAATAGTGAATGATTAAATCACTACTCAATCCAATCTCCAAGCCTGCAATCACATAAAATGTTAAGAATAATAGGCAGTTAGCACAAGCAAACAGTATCTCAAAGCTTTGAAACTTTGAGACTTAACAGTTCTGATTCTTTTGGCTTTCATCATCAAATTTCAAACTCTCCTTGATTTTGTAAACACATTCATCATAAAATTGCTTATCCCATAACCTATGCCTTACTCAATACATCCATACTTGATTTTTTCAGATATTTTTTAATTAAAAGTCAGATTAGTTTTTGACCTCGACCAACATAGCTATGTTATTTATTCCACTATTTATAAAACAAGAGACATTCAAAGAAAATTCAATAAGAAGGGAGGTAAGACGTTCTGAAATACTTATTTTTTTTATCTACCCTCCTTTAATATATGCATTTTGTTTATGAATCAAAATATTTGTGTTTTACATTGTTAGTACGAAAGGGAAGAAAGAGTTCTATATTCATAATGAATATTGTTTAGTAGTACCAATATAGTTTACAAGTTAATAAATAAAAAATAAAATCTGAATTAGCGTACATAAAATATTTTTAATCTTTTTCAAGTAAGAGAAGATATGTAATTATTTTACGGTTTGAAATTGCACACTTCAATAAAAGTGAATTGAATAAATATGAAACATGCTTGAAGTTAAAATTTAGTACCACCAACTGCGTAAAAGGAACAACTAACATGTTACAAAATATCATGTTCTAAAAGAAAATGCGTTGCAAAATGTTGACTTAAATTCTTAAACTTTCTCCCTTTGTTTGTGGAATGATTTTCGTCAGTATTATTTTTTACATTTTTAGTCGTATTTCTATTTAGGGTTTTGTTACAACTATTTAAGAAGTTGTAGCCAACGAAAATAGTCTCTTTCTTCATCTCGTAATATACTTTTTGAGTTACTCTAATTCTGATATCTCTTCACCCTTTGAGAAATTATCGGTGTACGTCCTATGGTTCTTCTAGACTACGTCATTTCCACTGTGACAACAAAAATGTTCACATTGAAAGCGCGATCAGTTAGTTGCAAGAGATATTGGCCCAAAAAGTTCCGATTTTGTCAAGTTTCTTCGTCAATAAAATTGAAATGTTAGTGACAGTCTTACACCAGGTACTTTGTGACAGATCTTCTTAGTGACACCATAGTAAGAACAAAAAAAAATTCTCCTTATGGTGAGTGTTGTGAGCAGAATTACTAGCAATCGCTCAACAAGGTGCGATCTGTGATCAAGATCATGTGATTCAAATCAAGGGTCGTTCACGATCCAGATTGTTGATTATGGCGATCCCTTATATTTTTACACATAATTTTAAAATTTTAAAATTAGTACTCTCAAACCCCATGATATATCAAATAATCCACGTGTTTACCTCAAACTGTTCCTTTTTTATTGATGGAAGTCCCTAGAAAAAATTCACTTGAAAACATTTTTTTTTTTGAAGAATCAACTTGATAACATATTGACAAAACTAGGAAATGCTAATATGAGTATATTTTTAAATAACATTCCTAAAAAGCATTCTTTTAAAACCAGACAAGCAAAGCAGCTAGGGTGTTGGCTCAAGTAGTAGAGCGTCGGAAGCCCATGCATGATGTCTCGGGTTCAAACCCGGTTGACGTAAAAAACCGAACAAGCAAATCTCAATAAAACAGATTGACCCAAAGAAGCCTACCCGGCCCCGGGGAATCGCACTTCTACGCGACCGCGTACTGCGCTCCCAATCCCGTTCCGCATCCCATAGCGTTCCACGATCTTGATAACCTTGGTTGTGAGCTGTTGCGAATAAAAGTCGAACTGTTCTAATCTATATATACTGTTTGAGAATGTCTCTTTCAACTTTGCATGAGGAATTGTCACGTGGCACTGTGGATTAATTAATATGATTTTCAAGTTTTAAATGTAAGATTCAAGGTAATAGAATGATATACTTAAAACGAAAGCTATTTACGGTAATCGTGGGTTGAATTACAAATTTAAAAAAGATGCTATTTACGGTAATCATGGTTTGAATCCGTTCATGATTGTATGAAAGGGCTAATTTTTACTTTCATGTACTTAAAATAAAATATATTGACGGTAATCATGAGTTGAACCCGTTTATAATAAAACTACTTACTTAAAATAAGTGATATTTACGGTAATCCTAGACTTTCGATGATTTTCTTTGGCAAAAAAGATATAAAAATTATCCTAGATACTTACAATAAATATCAATGAAAATTGGCAAAATAAAAAAATGGTATTAACGCATAAATTGCAGGAAAGTTGCATTTCGAAATTGACATGGTGTATAACGATAATTATGGGCTGAATCTGGCCATGATTGTGTTAAGATATATATATTCAAAATAAAATGTATTGCCGAAAAAATCATAATTGTGTAAAAATACGTACTCAAAATAAAATACATTGATGACTAAAGATAAGCAAATCAATTGCATCTCAGACATTAACACAAGTTTCATCTTATATATATATTGAGCAATTATGAGATGAGGCCAGGAATTGACACAGTAGGTGACGAAGAAACTACGACCCAACACCGGAGCTCCAACAACGGTGAGAAATCAGTTTTTGGGATGAATTAGGGCATTTTATGAATACCCTTACACTTTGTTTAGCAATCCTCCATAATCGAATGCATTACGACTTTTATTTCAGATAGCATATATTTGCCTTTCTTACATGTCAACTTTTTCAATTTTAAATAACATTATTTTTAAATTTTAAAATATATAATGATAAATAATGTTATTTGTGAAGCAGGAAAGCCAACATGGGGAGCGGTCTCATAGAGCCAGAATCAGGTCTTTATCATTTAGTAGGAATATGATGATACGCGTTTTTTTTTCAATGTAGTATTTTGACAGCATAAGACATTGATTATTTCCATTATATTAATTTTTTATTTGAAATTACACTGTGCATCGCACGGGTTAAAAGCTAGTTACTACTATAAAATAGAGATGGCGTCCTCACCTTAGATCTACACCCCTTACAAGAAATCAAGAATTGTCCCAAGTAGAAATAGCAAATAGGGTATGAGTAAAGGTCTTTCTCTCCTTCCATAACCTGAGCCCCGAGGTTGCCCGGGTACCTCAAAGAGGTGCGGTTCTTTACCAAAGGATAGGGCAAGTAGTGAGAAAAGGTTTTCTTTCTCCTTGTTCCGTAACCGGTTCTTTACCAAAGGAGAGGGAAAATTAGTGATAAAAGGTTTTTTCTCCTTCTTTCATAACCTGAGCCCGGTGGTCGCCTGGGTAGCTCTTTGAGGTGCACGGTTTTCTACTAAACGTGGTGGTTAGCTTTTTCATTTATTTTTTCAGTTCCCTAGGTGGCTACATGAAACCCTATAAGTAATGAAGGGAGTATCCAAAATCTAATTAATTGTAATTATTGTATGAAATTATCTGATGTGATAGCTCCATAAAGCTAGGGAGCCCGATTCGGTCTGCCTAAAAAGAGAATAAATGCAGATATCAATGTCAATAGGAAAATCCCACCCAGAAAGAAAGATAGATAGATGCCTGCGTTGGTGCTCTGAGCATCTGATTTCGTGGGCTTATCTCTTGAATAATGGCCCCAAGAGATAGGCCTCAAATATTCTCCATAAGACTTGTAACTCCTTTAATCTGTAACGTCCATGGAGGATAACAAATCTTGCATCTGAATTAATGTGGCTTATTTATGTTTCAAGGTGATGAAAATATCCATAACCAACCCCCGCACATCAAGCTACCTAAAATTGTCAAATTAACCACGAGCTGAATCGTCAAAAGATTTATAAACTTTTAAGGTGAAACCCCGTGAAAAGGAAAGGATCTATATCCGATTTTCCCTACATTCAGAAATAATTACTACAACCAGTAACGTCAAGCAAGCCTGTGAATTCTTACCCGAGCCTATAAAATATAGTTTATCAAGTAGAGGTAAGGATCCATAACCAACCTGCCCTCAACATACCGATGGCTTTCGAACAGTTCACAAACTGTTAGGGAATTATTCGCCGAAATTTCTGCCGCAACGGAAGCAAAAGATACGCCACACGATCACACGCCATATGGGAGAAGGAAAAACGATAACACAAGAATTAGCGTGGTTCGGCAAAACCGCCTACATCCACGGGAGGAGGAGAATTTCATTATATCTGATGGGAAACGATATACGATACATACCTTACACCGAAGAACAGAGAATTGGATCTTCGCTTGTTGTTACAGCCTTACTCCTCCAAGTCGTGACTGAAGCAGTCTACGTCAGAAAAGAGAATCTACAAGAGGTTCTCAGTGAGAATCACGCTCCAAGTCCTAGGGATTGATGGTTGCCCTAGGAGGAGAATGAGAAGATATGAGTTCCAGTGTTTTGATTTCTCTAACGGTAGATTGATTGCCCAGTACCGTGAATGTTAAATCATCCCCTTATTATAGGGTTTCTGATAACTGTTCTGAACAGTTACAACTGTTCAGATGGGCAGTTACTTTTTTTTATGTGGATGACCCGTTTTGTATTGGGTCGTTTTGTATTGGGTCGGGTTATTAGATAAAGTGGGTAAGCCGACCCATTAAACTAATATCTCCCACTCAGCCACATAAAGCAATATCAACAACAGAACATTCTTATA
Source organism: Linanthus parryae (assembly GCA_023055425.1). Lineage (NCBI taxonomy): Eukaryota > Viridiplantae > Streptophyta > Magnoliopsida > Ericales > Polemoniaceae > Linanthus > Linanthus parryae. The sequence continues at coordinate 97,412,405 of JALGPY010000004.1, read as the reverse complement.
ATCTTCAATCTCCTCATGTAGGAAAATGGAGTGTGCGACCTGACGAGAATGGATTATGGTAGGAGCATTATATTAAGTTACCATCCAACTAACATAATGCTTCACAGAAAATAACTCGTCTATGCCCTAGATTATTTGGCTACCGGATCAAATATTTGCTATCCTTTTATCCCTCAAGAGTCTAAACTCTAAAGCACAATATTTATCATTTTGTATTTAATGCATGTTCTCATGCTTATGTCTTATATAATCGCCCGGGCTATGAGCAACACCACTTCCATACAAATATTAATAATCTTCCTCAGAACTTCATGCCCATTCATTTATTCTTAACTGCTTTCCTAGACATGTTCCGCTAGATCGCATTAGTCGTGATCCTTTAGATTACATGCTAAAGTAGCAACATTGAGCTTCCATTTCAAGACATAAGTCCTTAGTCCATAAGGGCATAATAGAACTAACTATTAGTTCATAAGGGCTCACACAATGATGGAGATGAGATTTATCCAATCATTCCCTTATTTGGTCGTCAATAGCACATACGAATGAAAAATGTATGTTACAAAGAACTCCCACTAGGATTAGTGTTGTACGAATCTTAGTTCAGATATTTCATAAATATCTAACTTGAGTTCTTATTTAAAAAAAAAGACCTCACATTCGGCTCTATTCAGACTTTATAAAGATCAACCTCTTTATTAACGACTTTGCAGGAAAAAAAAGTCTCATCTTAATCGATTTTGTTAAGGTGACATGATTTGTCTCATCCTACTTGCATACAAGCATTAGGGACATAACCTGTGTGAGTAGGTTATTTTTTAGTCTGATATCAATATATACAATGTGTTTCTCAATAATATCAATCACCATAAAAAAAAATGACAAAAAGATATTATTTAATATATTCAAACAAGTCAATTACATCATATCCTACGAAGTCCCAAACTCTTAACATGAGTTTGATAAATATCTCTAGCAATGGGTTTAGTAAGAGGATCAGCTACCATGCGAGTGGTGGAGATATGCTGTAAGACCACCTCTCCTTTTTGTACGACATCTCGAAAGAAATGATAACGAGCATCTATATGTTTTGTTTTTCCATGATACTTAGGGTCTTTTACATATGCCAGAGCAGCAGTGTTGTCACAATACATTTTGACCGCCTCATTAGCATGAGATGTAATACCTAATCCTTGTAGAAATCTCCTTAGCCAAATTGCCTCTTGTACTGCCGTCGAACAAGCAACATATTCAGATTCCATTGTAGATAAAGAGACGCATGATTGCTTTTTACTCTTCCAAGTAATGGCTCCTCCACCAAGTAAGAATGTATACCCTGAAGTGGATTTGCGTTCATCCCTATCACTGGCCCAGTCTGCGTCACTATATCCTTTCAGCTTCAAATCACCACCTTGGTAACAAAGGGTTAAATCGGATGTTCCACGAAGATATCTGAAAATCCGTTTAACAGCTTGCCAATGCATTGGTCCTGGGTTACTCTGGTAACGACTAACCATTCCAACCGCAAAACAAATATCTGGTCGTGTGCACATCATGGCATACATCAAACTCCCAATAGCACTAGCATAAGGAACTCGAGACATGTACTTCTTTTCTTCCTCACTTTTAGGACAATGATCGAGACTTAGACCATGGTTCATCTCAAGTGGAGTGTCTATGGGTTTTGAATTATGCATACGAAACTTTTCTAAAATTCTTTTAATATAGGTTTCTTGCGACAAACCAAGAAGCCTCCTAGAACGGTTTCGTATGATCTTAACTCCCAAGACATAACTTGCCTCTCCCATGTCCTTCATTTCAAAAATAGAGGACAACCATGTCTTGTAGAGACTATCATTTCCAAGTCATTTCCGGCCAACAAAATATCGTCCACATATAAAGATAAAATCATGAAAGACTTTCCACTACGCTTGACATATACACAATGATCTTCCTCCATCATTTCAAAATTTATTGAGGTGATAGCCTGATGGAATTTGAAGTACCATTGTCTAGACGATTGTTTTAGACCATATATTGAGCGTTTAAGGCGACACACCTTATTCTCTTTTCCTTTGACTTCAAAGCCAAGGGGTTGGTCCATGTAAATTTCCTCGTCTAGTTCACCATTCAGAAAAGCTGTCTTCACGTCCATTTGGAAAAGTTCTAAATCTAAATGTGCGACGATAGATAAAATGAGGCGCACTGAAGCAAATCTCACTACAGGAGAAAATGTCTCATCATAATCTATTCCTTCTGTTTGGGTGTATCCTTTTGCCACAAGACGGGCTTTATACTTATCGATTGATCCATCAGCTTTATGCTTAATTTTGTAGACCCATTTATTTCCAATAGTCTTGCGACCAACAGGAAGATCAACCAAGTCCCATACTTGATTAGTTTCCATCGATCTCATCTCATCTTCCATGGCACCAAGCCATTCTGATGAAGCAGGTGAAGATAATGCCTCTTCATAAGAAGAAGGCTCATCGATTCCTAATGAAGTGCACATAAAAGCCTTTCCTTCAACGTCAAAATGACGTTTAGGAATCACCCCACGTTTACTCTTTCGAGGTTCAACATTTTCAATCTCATTAGCATGAGGTGAATGTTGTTCACTCCCACTAGAAACGACATTTTCATCATCTTTTCTCCTCCTATCGCCTAAAGATGAAGAAATTGGTTCAGACTCTTGCAACTCATAAAGTTCAAGATCTTTATTAACTTCACCAATGGTTGGAAAAATATTTTCTAGGAAAGCAACATCACGAGACTCTATTTCGGTCATTCCTCCATTTGGGTGTTCACCATACATCACATAACCTTTAGAGCGATCAGGATATCTTATAAAAACTTGTTTGTTCGCTCTAGGTCCTAATTTCCCATGTTTGTGGGAAGTGTTGTGAACATAACCCGCACAACCCCAAGGTCTTAAATGGTCCAACTTGGGTTTGTAACCATTCCACATCTCATATGGAGTTGAAGGAACCGATTTCGAAGGAACTCGATTGAGTATGTAGGTGGCAGTTAAAAGAGCATCCCCCCAAAACGATATTGGAAGGTTAGCTTGTGCCATCATGGACCGGACCATTTCTAATAACGTACGATTACGCCGTTCCGCAACACCATTTTGTTGTGGAGTATTAGGAATAGTTAATTGTCTACATATCCCCTTTTCCTTACAAAATTCCTCAAATTGAGTAGACAAATACTCACGTCCACGATCGGTTCGAAGAATTTTAACTTTTCTCTCTCTTTGGTTCTCAACTTCCACAACGAAACGTTTGAAACAATCTAATGCCTCATGTCGATGAGAAAGTAAATAAACATAACCAAAACGAGAGTAATCGTCAATGAAAGTAAGGAAATAAGAGGCTCCGTGTCGTGCTTTCACATTCATAGGTCCACAAATATCGCTATGAATTAACTCTAATGGAAAACTTGCTCTAGGTGCCTTTCCAAAAGGTTTCCTACAAGATTTTCCTACCAAACAAGGTTCACATGTCGGAAGATTAATATTAGAGAGTGGCCCTAAGAGACCTTCTCTTGCCAATCTAATCATTCGGTTCTTGCCGATATGACCAAGTCTAGTATGCCAATTCATAGAAGCTGAAACATCATCATTGCCAATCAAATAAGCAAAAGAAGAATTATCCAAATCTAACTTAAAAAAGTCATTAGATAAATAACCATGGCCATACAACACTTTATTTAGATAAATATCTAATTTTGGCCCGTCGAAATGGAAATTAAAACCTAATCGTAACAAAGAAGTGACTGATAATAGATTACATTGAACACCAGGTGCATAAAGTACGTCATGAAGAAGTAATGTGCGTCCTAATCGCGATTTAAGCTGGTAGGTTCCAACTCCTAGTACATCTTCACGAGTCCCGTTACCCAAAGTAACAAATTGACCGCCCGCTGGTATTTTTCTGTAATCCACGAACCCAGTTCTGTCGCGAGCTACATGCTTTGTTGCTCCTGTATCAACAATCCATTCAACAAATGAATGAGCAACAAATACATGTGAACAAACAAAAGCATAAACAGAACTATGAATAATTGGTACCTTCTTCGGCTCAGTACATTCACGAGCAAAGTGACCCAATTTCCCACAATTATAGCACTTCAATTTGGCTTTATCTTTCTTTCCACCACGCTTACCCCTTCGACGTTTCCAACTTTTATCCCCTTTTGGCTTAAGCTTACCGGCATCCTTTGATTTGTTTTTTCCCTTACCCTTACCATTAAACCCTTTTGAAGTTCCTCCATGGGCGACGAGTAGAGTACCGCGATTCACTTCCAAGCGTTCCGCCTCTAACTCTAGATGATGAGAAATATTGGCAAATGTTTTGATATTCTCGTTATGTGTCAACACAAGTTTAACTTGTCCCCATGTTGGTTCGGGTAAGGAACGAATAACCGCAGTGACTTGTTGTTCATCACTTAGGTTATTCCCGACAGCCTTAAGATCACGGATAAGAGAGGCCAATGTCCTCAAGTGTTCCGCCATTGAGTGTTTTGGATCCATGACATATTGCTCAAATTTCAAAGTTAATGCTCTAACTCGAGTTGTGGACGTACCTCCAAAAGAAACTTTCAGTTGCTCCCACATTTCACGAGCGGTAGTGCAATTCTCAAATGCTCCAATAAGATCATCACACATGCTACTCAACATGGTGAAACGTGCAGACCGATCTTTCTTTTGCCACACCTCATAGGCTTCCATGTCACGGCTATATTGATTTGTTTCTCCTTCCGCGGGAGGATCGCCGGCGGGTGGATCCAAGGAATGAGTCAATGTCTCTAACACCTCTTGTTCATTGAGCAAATATTGGATTTTCCTATGCCACATATCATAGTTTGTTCCATCCAATTTATCACCTTTGTTCAAATCCGCAACGAAGTGCTTTGTAGCCATGAGTACTACAATAGATCACCACAAAATTGACTTTAGAACATATTACAGTTCTATTCTTAAAAATACAACAAACAATAATACCAAGTATATGTAGTAAGATCGAAAATTTCGCTATGCTAGTAATCATCCCTTACTAAATGTACAAAGTATCATGTCTTGTTTATTTTATTTTATTTTTTTAATAGAACAAACACATGTATTTACTAAAACAGAAATAAAATCCAACCAAAAAATACAGTTTAAAGTAAGCAGTCCTAAGTTCTAACTAACAGTAACAATGAGATAAAAAATGGCACCGTTCAAAAGTCTATTGTCAAATTCCAAATCATTCATAGCAACAAAACCATGAAAGACATATCAGTGAATGGTTGGCAAAAGAAAATATGTCTCTGAGTTGATAATCAATCATCCCTTTACACTTCATTTTTGTCAACTACCATAAACATTACACTTACATGTATGAGTGTTCCATTTAACAAAGACAAATGATTGCCAACTATTCATATGACCATTATTATGGCGTTGTAACCGTACAAACAACAGATTGTCATCAGACCATGTTTTGAATTGGACAGATATGAACGAATATCATTGCTTACTCAACTATAACAACCAGATAATCTCTGAAAAACACAAAACAAAAATTTGCAGAGAAACTTATTCTGAAATTAGAGATTGGGCCGTTTATCACCATCCGAACAAAAGAATGTAGTCATAAACAATCACATATCACCACTATAGTAGTATATCAACATGCTTCCATTTGTTTCAATAAAACTAGTGAATTCACTTGATTGCTTCAAGTTCAATCATACTAGTATATGTCTACTGTAACATATGCATATATTATAATAACACAATCAAACCAAAAAGTAATAATATAATAAACAAGAACAATGTATCTAGACACACTTTGCACCAAACATGTGCATAATAGATACACTGTAATGCAGTTTGCCTCACACAGAAAGTCATATCATTTGGGGCTCTTACACATACGAACACCCAAAAAAAAAAAAAAACAACGTCACATTAAACTGATATTGCAGATTCTTAAGAGGCGAAAAAACAAGATGACACGCTCTGATACCAATGATGGGAAACGATATACGATACATACCTTACACCGAAGAACAGAGAATTGGATCTTCGCTTGTTGTTACAGCCTTACTCCTCCAAGTCGTGACTGAAGCAATATCAATGAGGGAATACATCGTAGGGGAGAGCAACTCAATCCGCGGACCATGTCGACGCGGTACTCTCATCCTCATAGACTATATCTATGAAACCCTAACCTCTCACATCCGCTCACTAATAATTCTCATCAATTCTCTCTCACCACTCCTCTCCTCTCCTCTCCTCTCCTCAATTAGAACTCTTTTAGAGCCGCCTATAAATAGGCTACATTACTTGCTCTCCAAGTAATCCTAATTGTCCAAATATTAGGAAATAACACCAATATGGAATACTAGTAGATTCCTAATTCTACTAGTTTCCAAAAACAATAATTTCCTAATATTTCCAAATCTGCAGAATCAAGAGAAAAACCCAACAAACTCCACCTTGGCTTGAATTCTACAACCACCCGGCAAATTCCTCAGCCATCCCGGAGCTCTCCATTGTTGATGTCGATTCCGCTGCATCCGCCATGCTCCACCTGCATGGACCGTCATCGCATCTCCAGATAGATGCTCTGCACCCCCTCCTAGGGCACAACCTCGCACCTCCACATGGGCGCGTCCCAAAGTCTACTACTTTGGGGAGTAGTGTTGCTCCATCTCTCCACCAGCTAGCTCATCACCGGAGAGATCACCACCAACCATGTCAAGTGCAAACGAGACTCACTTCCTCTTCACTAATGCAGTAGTTTTTTTCATCGCCGTTCTCGTCACTTAAGCACCGTCTCGAACAACCTGCATTTGCTGCATAGCCTCCACTATTTGCATGCTTCAGCGTCCTCACACGTCAACATGTTTCTCCATGCCAGCCTCGAGTGCTTCTCCTTGCGCTGTTGCTTCTCATGTTCGACTACTCGCCTTCACCAAGACGTCTTGCAAAGCCACGCTTTGCGAACCCTCCGCCAATTACCTCTCTTCTTGCCTCGAGTTTCTCAAGAGTTATCGTCACGAACCACACACAGAGATATCATGACGCCACCCCTGCCATGGCCTTGTCAACTACGTCCATCACCTCGATCTCTGCCCTGGAGCTTCTTGTGAATTTACTTGCAATAGTTTTCCACGTCTCTGACCAGACTCCTCTGCAACTGTTGCGTCTCGTGCTCACAAACACACAAAGCCTACGCTTCTTGCTATGTTGAACACCAGCTCCACCTGTCAACACACTCCCAAGCGTGCATAGGTTGTCAATCGAACGTTCAATTAGGAAAAACGCCTCTAATTGACTCCACCTGATTGGACTTGAACTTGAATGACCCTGATCACATCCCGTCGTCTTCGATCTTCCTACCGATATCGATTGATGGCGGTCTTCTCACATCTGAAAATTCTGACTGTACCGATGAATCCGCAATGTCCAAAAATATAGGGTTAGACTCCTGACTCATCCCAATCCGATCTACAGGCACACTGTAACCACCCGAACAATTTTGGACCGTTGGATCTCACCGCAAACTGCCACGTAAGCATTTTGCAAAATCCAGTGACAATTTGCAGAATCAGACACCGCCATCGCATCGGGAACGTTCAAACCTAGGGTTCACCTCCTGTTCGAGCCCAATCGGACTTACAGGCATCTCAGAACACCCAAATCAATTTGGACTACTCGATCGCTTCTTGGGGCACTTGGAGTACCGCGGGCCTACCACACCTGATAGTTCCTCCTGCTGCCTCCTTCGCATGCTGCACATCACAGCAGCACCCCACGAAAAAAGAAAAAAAATATAGCTTCCATGAATTTTTTTTCTTTTACTTTTCCTATTTTTTTCAATTCTTTCCTTCAGTGTCTTCTTCTTCGTCCTTTCACCTACGTGCTCCACCCGGATTGTGAACTAGGCTGTGATACCACTTGTTGGGGAATTATTCGTCGACCCGAATTCCCGCCGCAACGGAAGCAAAAAACAACGCCGCACGATCACACACCATATAGGAGAAGGAAAAACGATAACACAAGAATTAACGTGGTTCGGCAAAACCGCCTACATCCACGGGAGGAGGAGAATTTCATTATATCAATGAGGGAATACATCGTAGGGGAGAGACAACTCAATCCGCGGACCATGTCAACGCGGTACTCTCATCCTCATAGAATACATCTATGAAACCCTAACCTCTCACATCCGCTCACTAATATTTCTCATCAATTCTCTCTCACCACTCCTCTCCTCTCCTCTCCTCTCCTCTCCTCTCCTCTCCTCTCCTCTCCTCTCCTCTCCTCAATTAGAACTCTTGTAGAGCGGCCTATAAATAGGCTACATTACTTGCTCTCCAAGTAATCCTTATTGTAAAAATATTAGGTAATAACACCAATATGGAATACTAGTAGATTCTTGATTCTACTAGTTTGCAAAAACAATAATTTCATAATATTTCCAAATCTGCAGAATCAAGAGAAAAAACCCAACAAACTCCACCTTGGCTTGAATTCTACAACCACCCGGCAAATTCCTCAGCCATCCGGGAGCTCTCCATTGTTGATGTCGATTCCGCTGCATCCGCCATGCTCCACCTCCATGGACCGTCATCGCATCTCCACATAGATGCTCTGCACCCCCTCCTAGGGCACAGCCTCGCACCTTCACATAAGCGCGTCCCAAAGTCTACTACTTTGGGGAGTAGTGTGGCTCCATCTCTCCACCAGCTAGCTCATCACCGGAGAGATCACCACCAACCATGTCAAGTGCAAACGAGACTCACTTCCTCTTCACTATTGCAGTAGTTTTCTTCATCGCCGTTCTCGTCACTTGAGCACCGTCTCGAACAACCTGCATTTGCTGCATAGCCTGCACTATTTACATGCTTCAGCGTCCTCACACGTCAACGTGTTTCTCCATGCCAGCCTGGAGTGCTTCTCCTTGCGCTCTTGCTTCTAATGTTCGACTACTCGCCTTCACCAAGACGTCTTGCAAAGCCACGCTTTGCGAACCCTCCGCCAATTACCTCTCTTCTTGCCTCGAGTTTCTCAAGAGTTATCGTCACGAACCACACACAGAGATATCATGACGCCACCCCTGCCATGGCCTTGTCAACTACATCCATCACCTCGATCTCTGCCCTGGAGCTTCTTGTGAATTTACTTGCAATAGTTTCCCACGTCTCTGACCAGACTCCTCTGCAACTGTTGCGTCTCGTGCTCACAAACACACAAAGCCTACGCTTCTTGCTATGTTGAACACCAGCTCCACCTGTCAACACACTCCTAAGCCTGCATAGGTTGTCAATCGAACGTTCAATTAGGAAAAACGCCTCTAATTGACTCCACCTGATTGGGCTTGAACTTGAATGACCCTGATCGCATCCCGTCGTCTTCGATCTTCCTACCGATATCGATTGATGCCGGTCTTCTCACATCTGAAAATTCTGACTGTACCGATGAATCCGCAATGTCCAAAAATATAGGGTTAGACTCCTGACTCATCCCAATCCGATCTACAGGCACACTGTAACCACCCGAACAATTTTGGACCGTTGGATCTCACCGCAAACTGCCACGTAAGCATTTTGCAAAATCCAGTGACAATTTGCAGAATCAGACCCCGCCATCGCATCGGGAACGTTCAAACCTAGGGTTCACCTCCTTTTCGAGCCCAATCGGACTTACAGGCATCTCAGAACACCCAAATCAATTTGGACTACTCGATCGCTTCTTGGAGCAGTTGGAGTACCGCGGGCCTACCACACATGATAGTTCCTCCTGCTGCCTCCTTCGCATGCTGCACATCACAGCAGCACCCCACGAAAAAAGAAAAAAAATATAGCTTCCATGAATTTTTTTTCTTTTACTTGTCCTATTTTTTTCAATTCTTTCCTTCAGTGTCTTCTTCTTCGTCCTTTCACCTACGTGCTCCACCCGGATCGTGAACTAGGCTGTGATACCACTTGTTGGGGAATTATTCGTCGACCCGAATTCCCGCCGCAACGGAAGCAAAAAACAACGCCGCACGATCACACACCATATAGGAGAAGGAAAAACGATAACACAAGAATTAACGTGGTTCGGCAAAACCGCCTACATCCACGGGAGGAGGAGAATTTCATTATATCAATGAGGGAATACATCGTAGGGGAGAGACAACTCAATCCGCGGACCATGTCAACGCGGTACTCTCATCCTCATAGAATACATCTATGAAACCCTAAACTCTCACATCCGCTCACTAATATTTCTCATCAATTCTCTCTCACCACTCCTCTCTTCTCCTCTCCTCTCCTCTCCTCAATTAGAACTCTTGTAGAGCGGCCTATAAATAGGCTACATTACTTGCTCTCCAAGTAATCCTTATTGTACAAATATTAGGTAATAACACCAATATGGAATACTAGTAGATTCTTGATTCTACTAGTTTCCAAAAACAATAATTTCATAATATTTCCAAATCTGCAGAATCAAGAGAAAAAACCCAACAAACTCCACCTTGGCTTGAATTCTACAACCACCTGGCAAATTCCTCAGCCATCCGGGAGCTCTCCATTGTTGATGTCGATTCCGCTGCATCCGCCATCCTCCACCTGCATGGACCGTCATCGCATCTCCACATAGATGCTCTGCACCCCCTCCTAGGGCACAGCCTCGCACCTCCACATAAGCGCGTCCCAAAGTCTACTACTTTGGGGAGTAGTGTGGCTCCATCTCTCCACCAGCTAGCTCATCACCGGAGAGATCACCACCAACCATGTCAAGTGCAAACGAGACTCACTTCCTCTTCACTATTGCAGTAGTTTTCTTCATCGCCGTTCTCGTCACTTGAGCACCGTCTCGAACAACCTGCATTTGCTGCATAGCCTGCACTATTTGCATGCTTCAGCGTCCTCACACATCAACGTGTTTCTCCATGCCAGCCTGGAGTGCTTCTCCTTGCGCTGTTGCTTCTCATGTTCGACTACTCGCCTTCACCAAGACGTCTTGCAAAGCCACGCTTTGCGAACCCTCCGCCAATTACCTCTCTTCTTGCCTCGAGTTTCTCAAGAGTTATCGTCACGAACCACACACAGAGATATCATGACGCCACCCCTGCCATGGCCTTGTCAACTACGTCCATCACCTCGATCTCTGCCCTGGAGCTTCTTGTGAATTTACTTGCAATAGTTTCCCACGTCTCTGACCAGACTCCTCTGCAACTGTTGCGTCTCGTGCTCACAAACACACAAAGCCTACGCTTCTTGCTATGTTGAACACCAGCTCCACCTGTCAACACACTCCCAAGCCTGCATAGGTTGTCAATCGAACGTTCAATTAGGAAAAACGCCTCTAATTGACTCCACCTGATTGGACTTGAACTTGAATGACCCTGATCGCATCCCGTCGTCTTCGATCTTCCTACCGATATCGATTGATGCCGGTCTTCTCACATCTGAAAATTCTGACTGTACCGATGAATCCGCAATGTCCAAAAATATAGGGTTAGACTCCTGACTCATCCCAATCCGATCTACAGGCACACTGTAATTACCCGAACAATTTTGGACCGTTGGATCTCACCGCAAACTGCCACGTAAGCATTTTGCAAAATCCAGTGACAATTTGCAGAATCAGACCCCGCCATCGCATCGGGAACGTTCAAACCTAGGGTTCACCTCCTTTTCGAGCCCAATCGGACTTACAGGCATCTCAGAACACCCAAATCAATTTGGACTACTCGATCGCTTCTTAGAGCACTTGGAGTACCGCGGGCCTACAACACCTGATAGTTCCTCCTGCTGCCTCCTTCGCTTCCTGCACATCACAGCAGCACCCCACGAAAAAAGCAAAAAAAATATAGCTTCCATGATTTTTTTTTCTTTTACTTGTCCTATTTTTTCAATTCTTTCCTTCAGTGTCTTCTTCTTCGTCCTTTCACCTACGTGCTCCACCCGGATCGTGAACTAGGCTGTGATACCACTTGTTGAGGAATTATTCGTCGACCCGAATTCCCGTCGCAACGGAAGCAAAAAACACGCCGCACGATCACACACCATATAGGAGATGGAAAAACGATAACACAAGAATTAACGTGGTTCGGCAAAACCGCCTACATCCACGGGATGAGGAGAATTTCATTATATCAATGAGGGAATACATCGTAGGGGAGAGACAACTCAATCCGCGGACCATGTCAACGCGGTACTCTCATCCTCATAGAATACATCTATGAAACCCTAAACTCTCACATCCGCTCACTAATATTTCTCATCAATTCTCTCTCACCACTCCTCTCTTCTCCTCTCCTCTCCTCTCCTCAATTAGAACTCTTGTAGAGCGGCCTATAAATAGGATACATTACTTGCTCTCCAAGTAATCCTTATTGTACAAATATTAGGTAATAACACCAATATGGAATACTAGTAGATTCTTGATTCTACTAGTTTCATAAAAAAATAATTTCATAATATTTCCAAATCTGCAGAATCAAGAGAAAAAACCCAACAAACTCCACCTTGGCTTGAATTCTACAACCACCCGGCAAATTCCTCAGCCATCCGGGAGCTCTCCATTGTTGATGTCGATTCCGCTGCATCCGCCATGCTCCACCTGCATGGACCGTCATCGCATCTCCACATAGATGCTCTGCACCCCCTCCTAGGGCACAGCCTCGCACCTCCACATAAGCGCGTCCCAAAGTCTACTACTTTGGGGAGTAGTGTGGCTCCATCTCTCCACCAGCTAGCTCATCACCGGAGAGATCACCACCAACCATGTCAAGTGCAAACGAGACTCACTTCCTCTTCACTATTGCAGTAGTTTTCTTCATCGCCGTTCTCGTCACTTGAGCACCGTCTCGAACAACCTGCATTTGCTGCATAGCCTGCACTATTTGCATGCTTCAGCGTCCTCACACGTCAACGTGTTTCTCCATGCCAGCCTGGAGTGCTTCTCCTTGCGCTGTTGCTTCTCATGTTCGACTACTCGCCTTCACCAAGACGTCTTGCAAAGCCACGCTTTGCGAACCCTCCGCCAATTACCTCTCTTCTTGCCTCGAGTTTCTCAAGAGTTATCGTCACGAACCACACACAGAGATATCATGACGCCACCCCTGCCATGGCCTTGTCAACTACGTCCATCACCTCGATCTCTGCCCTGGAGCTTCTTGTGAATTTACTTGCAATAGTTTCCCACGTCTCTGACCAGACTCCTCTGCAACTGTTGCGTCTCGTGCTCAAAAACACACAAAGCCTACGCTTCTTGCTATGTTGAACACCATCTCCACCTGTCAACACACTCCCAAGCCTGCATAGGTTGCCAATCGAACGTTCAATTAGGAAAACCGCCTCTAATTGACCCCACCTGATTGGACTTGAACTTGAATGACCCTGATCGCATCCCGTCGTCTTTGATGTTCCTACCGATATCGATTGATGCCGGTCTTCTCACATCTGAAAATTCTGAATGTACCGATGAATCCGCAATGTCCAAAAATATAGGGTTAGACTCCTGACTCATCCCAATCCGATCTACAGGCACACTGTAATTACCCGAACAATTTTGGACCGTTGGATCTCACCGCAAACTGCCACGTCAGCATTTTGCAAAATCCAGTGACAATTTGCAGAATCAGACCCCGCCATCGCATCGGGAACGTTCAAACCTAGGGTTCACCTCCTTTTCGAGCCCAATCGGACTTTCAGGCATCTCACAACACCCAAATCGATTTGGACTACTCGATCGCTTCTTGGAGCACTTGGAGTACCGCGGGCCTACCACACCTGATAGTTCCTCCTGCTGCCTCCTTCGCATGCTGCACATCACAGCAGCACCCCACGGAAAAATAAAAAAAATATAGCTTCCATGAATTTTTCTTCTTTTACTTGTCCTATTTTTTTCAATTCTTTCTTTCAGTGTCTTCTTCTTCGTCCTTTCACCTACGGTTTCCACCCGGATCGTGAACTAGGCTGTGATACCACTTGTTGGGGAATTATTCGTCGACCCGAATTCCCGCCGCAACGGAAGCAAAAAACAACGCCGCACGATCACACGCAAAACCGCCTACATCCACGGGAGGAGGAGAATTTCATTATATCAATGTGGGAATACATCGTAGGGGAGAGACAACTCAATCCGCGGACCATGTCGACGCAGTACTCTCATCCTCATAGACTACATCTATGAAACCCTAACCTCTCACATCCGCTCATTAATATTTCTCATCAATTCTCTCTCACCACTCCTCTCCTCTCCTCTCCTCAATTAGAACTCTTGTAGAGCCGCCTATAAATAGGCTACATTACTTGCCTCCCAAGTAATCCTAATTTTACAAATATTAGGAAATAACACCAATATGGAATACTAGTAGATTCCTAATTCTACTTGTTTCCGAAAATAATAATTTCCTAATATTTCCAAATCTGCAGAATCAAGAGAAAAACCAAACAAACTTCACCTTGGCTTGAATTCTACAACCACCAGGCAAATTCCTCAGCCATCCCGGAGCTCTCCATTGTTGATGTCGATTCCGCTGCATCCGCCATGCTCCACCTTCATGGACCGTCATGGCATCTCCACATAGATGCTCTGCACCCCCTCCTAGGGCACATCCTCGCACCTCCACATAAGCGCGTCCCAAAGTCTACTACTTTGGGGAGTAGTGTGGCTCCATCTCTCCACCAGCTAGCTCATCACCGGAGAGATCACCACCAACCATGTCAAGTGCAAACGAGACTCACTTACTCTTCACTACTGCAGTAGTTTTCTTCATCGCCGTTCTCGTCACTTGAGCACCGTCTCGAACAACCTGCATTTGCTGCATAGCCTGCACTATTTGCATGCCTCAGCGTCCTCACACTTCAACAACGTGTTTCTCCATGCCAGCCTCGAGTGCTTCTCCTTGCGCTGTTGCTTCTCATGTTCGACTACTTGCCTTTCACCAAGAGTTCTTGCAAAGCCACGCTTTGCGAACCCGCGCGAATTACCTCTCTTCTTGCCTCGAGTTTCTCAAGAGTTATCGTCACGAACCATATCAGGACGCCACCCCTGCCATGGCCTTGTCAACTACGTCCATCACCTCGATCTCTGCCCTGGAGCTTCTTGTGAATTTCCTTGCAATAGTTTCCCACGTCTCTGCCAGACTCCTCTGCAACTGTTGCGTCTCGTGCTCACAAACACACAAATCCTACGCTTCTTGCTATGTTGAACACCAGCTCAACCTGTCAACACACTCCCAAGCCTGCATAGGTTGCCAATCGAACGTTCAATTAGGAAAAACGTCTCTAATTGACCCCACCTGATTGGACTAGAACTTGATGACCCTGATCGCATCCCGTCGTCTTCGATCTCCCTACGATATCGATTGATGCCGGTCTTCTCACATCTGAAAATTCTGACTGTACCGATGAATCCGCAATGTCCAAAAATATAGGGTTAAACTCCTCACTCATCCCAATCCGATCTACAGGCACGCTGTAACCACCCGAACAATTTTGGACCGTTGGATCTCACTGCAAACTGCCACGTCAGCATTCTGCAAAATCCAGTGACAATTTGCAGAATCAGACCCCGCCATCGCATCGAGAACGTTCAAACCTAGGGTTCACCTCGTGTTCGAGCCCAATCGGACTTACAGGCATCTCAGAACACCCAAATCAATTTGGACTACTCGATCGCTTCTTGGAGCACTTGGAGTACCGCGGGCCTACCACACCTGATAGTTCCTCCTGCTGCCTCCTTCGCATGCTGCACATCACAGCAGCACCCCACGGAAAAAGAAAAAAAATATAACTTCCATGCATTTTTTTTCTTTTACTTGTCCTATTTTTTTCGATTCTTTTCTTCCGTGTCTTCTTCTTCCTCCTTTCACCTACTTGCTCCACCAGGATCGTGAACTAGGCTGTGATACCAATTGTTGGGGAATTATTCGTCGACCCGAATTCCCGCCGCAACGGAAGCAAAAAAACAACGCCGCACGATCACACGCAAAACCGCCTACATCCACGGGAGGAGGAGAATTTCACTATATCAATGTGGGAATACATCGTAGGGGAGAGACAACTCAATCCGCGGACCATGTCGACGCGGTACTCTCATCCTCATAGACTACATCTATGAAACCCTAACCTCTCACATCCGCTCATTAATATTTCTCATCAATTCTCTCTCACCACTCCTCTCCTCTCCTCTCCTCAATTAGAACTCTTGTAGAGCCGCCTATAAATAGGCTACATTACTTGCCTCCCAAGTAATCCTAATTTTACAAATATTAGGAAATAACACCAATATGGAATACTAGTAGATTCCTAATTCTACTTGTTTCCGAAAATAATAATTTCCTAATATTTCCAAATCTGCAGAATCAAGAGAAAAACCAAACAAACTTCACCTTGGCTTGAATTCTACAACCACCAGGCAAATTCCTCAGCCATCCCGGAGCTCTCCATTGTTGATGTCGATTCCGCTGCATCCTCCATGCTCCACCTTCATGGACCGTCATGGCATCTCCACATAGATGCTCTGCACCCCCTCCTAGGGCACATCCTCGCACCTCCACATAAGCGCGTCCCAAATTCTACTACTTTGGGGAGTAGTGTGGCTCCATCTCTCCACCAGCTAGCTCATCACCGGAGAGATCACCACCAACCATGTGAAGTGCAAACGAGACTCACTTACTCTTCACTACTGCAGTAGTTTTCTTCATCGCCGTTCTCGTCACTTGAGCACCGTCTCGAACAACCTGCATTTGCTGCATAGCCTGCACTATTTGCATGCTTCAGCGTCCTCACACTTCAACAACGTGTTTCTCCATGCCAGCCTCGAGTGCTTCTCCTTGCGCTGTTGCTTCTCATGTTCGACTACTTGCCTTTCACCAAGAGTTCTTGCAAAGCCACGCTTTGCGAACCCGCGCGAATTACCTCTCTTCTTGCCTCGAGTTTCTCAAGAGTTATCGTCACGAACCATATCAGGACGCCACCCCTGCCATGGCCTTGTCAACTACGTCCATCACCTCGATCTCTGCCCTGGAGCTTCTTGTGAATTTCCTTGCAATAGTTTCCCACGTCTCTGCCAGACTCCTCTGCAACTGTTGCGTCTCGTGCTCACAAACACACAAATCCTACGCTTCTTGCTATGTTGAACACCAGCTCAACCTGTCAACACACTCCCAAGCCTGCATAGGTTGCCAATCGAATGTTCAATTAGGAAAAACGTCTCTAATTGACCCCACCTGATTGGACTAGAACTTGATGACCCTGATCGCATCCCGTCGTCTTCGATCTTCCTACGATATCGATTGATGCCGGTCTTCTCACATCTGAAAATTCTGACTGTACCGATGAATCCGCAATGTCCAAAAATATAGGGTTAAACTCCTCACTCATCCCAATCCGATCTACAGGCACGCTGTAACCACCCGAATAATTTTGGACCGTTGGATCTCACCGCAAACTGCCACGTCAGCATTCTGCAAAATCCAGCGATAATTTGCAGAATCAGACCCCGCCATTGCATCGGGAACGTTCAAACCTAGGGTTCACCTCCTGTTCGAGCCCAATCAAACTTATAGGCATCTCTGAATACCCAAATCAATTTGGACTACTCGATCGCTTCTTGGAGCACCTGGAGTACCGCAGGCCTACCACACCGGATCGGTCCTGTTGCTGCCTCCTTCGCATGCTGCACATCACAGCAACACCCCACGGAAAAAGAGAAAAAATATAACTTCCATGAATTTTTTTTCTTTTACTTGTCCTATTTTTTTCAATTCTTTTCTTCAATGTCTTCTTCTTCGTCCTTTCACCTCCGTGCTCCACCCGGATCGTGAACTAGACTGTGATACCACTTGTTGGAGAATTATTCGTCGACCCGAATTCCAGCCGCAACGGAAGCAAAAAACAACGCCGCACGATCACACGCCATATAGGAGAAGGAAAAACGATAACACAAGAATTAACGTGGTTCGGCAAAACCGCCTACATCCACGGGAGGAGGAGAATTTCATTATATCAATAAGGGAATACATCGTAGGGGAGAGACAACTCAATACGAGGACCATGTCGACGCGGTACTCTCATCCTCATAGACTACGTCTATGAAACCCTAACCTCTCACATCCGCTCATTAATATTTCTCATCAATTCTCTCTCACCACTCCTCTCCTCTCCTCGCCTCAATTATAACTCTTGTAGAGCCGCCTATAAATAGGCTACATTACTTGCTCTCCAAGTAATCCTAATTGTACAAATATTAGGAAATAACACCAATATGGAATACTAGTAGATTCCTAATTCTACTAGTTTCCAAAAACAATAATTTCCTGATATTTCCAAATATGCAGAATCAAGAGAAAAACCCAACAAAATCCACCTTGGCTTGAATTCTACAACCACCCGGCAAATTCCTCAGCCATCCCGGAGCTCTGCATTGTTGATGTCGATTCCGCTGCATCCTCCATGCTCCACCTGCATGGACCGTCATCGCATCTCCACATAGATGCTCTGCACCCCCTCCTAGGGCACAGCCTCGCACCTCCACATGGGCGCGTCCCAAAGTCTACTACTTTGGGGAGTAGTGTTGCTCCATCTCCCCACCAGCTAGATCATCACCGGAGAGATCACAACCAACCATGTCAAGTGCAAACGAGACTCACTTCCTCTTCACTACTGCAGTAGTTTTCTTCATCTCCGTTCTCGTCACTTAAGCACCGTCTCGAACATTCTGCATTTGCTGTATAGCCTGCACTATTTGCATGCTTCAGCGTCCTCACACTTCAACAACGTGTTTCTCCATACCAGCCTCGAGTGCTTCTCCTTGCGCTGTTGCTTCTCTTGTTCGACTACTCTCCTTCACCAAGACGTCTTGCAAAGCCACGCTATGCAAACTCGCCGCGAATTACCTCTCTTCTTGCCTCGAGTTTCTCAAGAGTTATCTTCACGAACCACACACAGAGATATCAGGACGCCACCCCTGCCATGGCCTTGTAAACTACGTCCATCACCTTGATCTCTGCCATGGAGCTTCTTGTGAATTACTTGCAATAGTTGCCCACGTATCTGACCAGACTCCTCTGCAATTGTTGCGTCTCGTGCTCACAAACACACAAAGCCTACGCTTCTTGCTATGTTGAACACCAGCTCCACCTGTCAACACACTCCCAAGCCTGCATAGGTTACCAATCGAACGTTCAATTAGGAAAAACGCCTCTAATTGACCCCACCTGATTGGACTTGAACTTGATTGACCCTGATCGCATCCCATCGTCTTCGATCTTCCTACCGATATCGATTGATGCCGGTCTTCTCACAACTGAAAATTCTGACTGTACCGATGAATCCGCAACGTCCAAAAATATATGGTTAGACTCATGACTCATCCCAATCCGATCTACAGGCACGCTGTAACCACCCGAACAATTTTGGACCGTTGGATCTCACCGTTAATTGCCACGTCAGCATTCTGCAAAATCCAGCGACAATTTGCAGAATCAGACCCCGCCATCGCATCGCGAACGTTCAAACCTAGGGTTCACCTCCTGTTCGAGCCCAATCGGACTTACAGGCATCTCAGAACACCCAAATCAATTTGGACTACTCGATCGCTTCTTGGAGCACTTGGAGTACCGCGGGCCTACCACTCCGGATTGGTCCTCCTGCTGCCTCCTTCGCATGCTGCACATCACAGCAGCACCCCACGGAAAAAGAAAAAAAATATAATTTCCATGAATTTCTTTTCTTTTACTTGTCCTAATTGTTTCAATTCTTTTCTTCAGTGTCTTATTCTTCGTCCTTTCACATGGGTGCTCCACCCGGATCGTGAACTAGGCTCTGATACCACTTGTTGAGGAATTATTCGTCGACCCGAATTCCCGCCGCAACGGAAGCAAAAAACAACGCCGCACGATCACACGCCATATAGGAGAAGGAAAAACGATAACACAAGAATTAAAGTGGTTCGGCAAAACCGCCTACATCCACGGGAGGAGGAGAATTTCTTTATATGATGGAATACATCGTAGGGGAGAGACAACTCAATCCGCGGACCATGTGACGCGGTACTCTCATCCTCATAGAATACATCTATGAAACCATAACCTCTCACATCCGCTCACTAATATTTCTCATCAATTCTCTCTCACCACTCCTCTCCTCTCCTCAATTAGAACTCTTGTAGAGCCGCCTATAAATAGGCTACATTACTTGCCCTCCAAGTAATCCTAATTGTACAAATATTAGGAAATAACACCAATATGGAATACTAGTAGATTCCTGATTCTACTAGTTTCCAAAAACAATAATTTCCTAATATTTCCAAATCTGCAGAATCAAGACAAAAACCCAACACAAACCAGGTATATGTTTATCATCAGAATCTCAATTCTTCAAATCATATCTTGCCTGCAGTTTGATATCAACAACTACGGAAAGAAATAAATTAAAGTTGGTATCTTTCATACTAACCGCATGTTAAGGTTTTCCCCAAGGATTTCTCTTACCCCAATGGTAACTCAGGGATGCAAGTTCAAACCGGAAAAACCGCAATCAGAGCCGCACTGGGCGGTTTGGTTCGGTCCAGGTTTGCAAAAACCCCAAACCGTATAATACAGTTCGGTCCAGGTTTGCAAAAATCCCAAACTGTATAAACC
Source organism: Linanthus parryae (assembly GCA_023055425.1). NCBI lineage: Eukaryota > Viridiplantae > Streptophyta > Magnoliopsida > Ericales > Polemoniaceae > Linanthus > Linanthus parryae. The sequence continues at coordinate 97,391,763 of JALGPY010000004.1, read as the reverse complement.
GAACCGAACCCTACCCTTTATGTAGCATATTAGCCCATACAACTGGCACACTTGATAACTTCTACACATATATCATGTACAGTAGGTACTGAAAATGATGTAATGTTTGTTATTTTATTATAAAATTGATTGACATTAAAATTTTAACAAATATTTAATTGTTGAATAAATTATTAAGAAATTTCAAATGAAATAATATATTTCTAGAAACCCCGGTTTAAAGCCGAACCAAACCTGTCCTTCACGGTTCGGTTCGGTTCGGTTAACGGTTCGGGGTAGGTTTAGGTTTTGCCTAAACCGTTACATGCGGTTTGGTTTGGATGGGTGCCGAAACCGGACCGAACCGAACCGTTTTCATCCCCGTAATTGGACTGTTGATTGGGCACCGCTAAGTATTTTCTTACCAAAAGGAAAATTTCCTGTATCGTGATTTCCTAAACAGAAAATTTATTTTCAGTATGTTTGATTAAGCTATATTATGTGTGTTTAGTACACAGCTATCTCATTTGAATCTGTTGACCGATATTGAGGCCGCTGCTTCTGTTGAGACTAGCAAACGGAAACTCTATTATTTTCAGTATGTTTGAGGCCGCTGTATTATGTGTGTTTAGTACCCAGCCATCTCATTTGAATCTGTTGATCGATATTGAGGTCGCAGCTTCTGTTGAGACTAGCAAACTGAAACTCAAAAAGAGTTTGGTGATTAGTTTTTCATTGGGCAGGCCCGGATACGTTGCTGGTTGGGAGTGCGCTAATCTTTCTTTGAAGGCTAAGGTGGGTGAAAATGGCAAATACTATTCCCAAAGCATTAATGCACAGTTCCTTGCCTTCAAATCTAGTGAGATAGGGCATCTCTTTACTCATTTCGAGTTGGACGAAGAAATGAATCCAGCTGCTGCTGAAAACCGTTATTTCAGTCTCTATGACGAGACACAGCTCGAAAAGAAATGCCTATTTCTCTAGCATTAATGCCTATTTCTTTGCTCGGAAACAGTATTGGATGATGGTGCTTATGCAAAACGATCAAAGCAAAATAAGTCAAACCTGCCCTGGTTCTCTAGCTTCGTCTTCACCTCTACAATCTACTAAATAAAAGCATGTGGTGTTGGCATATGGATTAACAAATCTCTCTTGATGTATTACATATCAACCCGCTCTTTGTTAATTTGCAAAGGTAGTTTGGTGGTTGTCTTGTTAAGTTATCGCATATCTTTCCGTCTCTGTTGTAATGTGCACGCACAAAGAAGAATGATAAAACACACGGAAGCAAGATCGAGAAACAAATTTTAATGTGGATCACTAACTATCGCGTTAGCTATATCCACGGCGAAGAATAAACATTTCATTTAAGATAGAAATCAGTCACAATATACCACAATACATCCACACAAGTCTAGGAACGAAATACATCGATATAGGCTTAAGACAACCTTTTTTTTAAGCCTAAGTCGGCCATGATTGCTCTTCATAAGGAGCCCCATGATTGCTCTTCATCAGGAGCCTAGATATATATCGCTCCTCATCAGAAGCTCAGACCGCCCCGAGTGTAGACCCTCCACATACAGCCAAATTTCATATCCGAATTTGTTCTTGGGACTTTCTTTCCAAAAATGACATGTCTCCTTACAGTAGGCATAGACGTCCTTCGGTAACTTGGAGCCCTTTTCGATCCTACCGTTGCTTCTCTTGGCCATCAGTTCGGAAACGTGATTGTCCAAACCTGCATATGCAGCTTTATGCGGCATCTCCCTAGTGTGAATAGGTGACCTAACATCTTTTAGGTTACAGTTTCTATCCCAATGATGAAAGACTATACAAAACTCTCACACCACGGAGGAAGAGACACCAACAAAATTAAGGGAGCATCCTCATCACTCACAATCTCATCATTGCTTTATGCCACTATTGCTAGTGGGTAAAGTCTAATGTCCCCCCACCGTGTCTTTTACGGGTTGGGAGCCCGATTTTCAACTTTTCAATAATACGGGGGTTTATTTTGCCTTACCACCCAGTAGGTTACACTAAAAAAAGAGTAATCCCCATCCAAACTCTAGTTTCAGTCAGAGCCAAGCCTAATTGTGCGTCACAATGAGCTAATTTATTTGTCGAATGCGGAATCTATGCTATTCTATAGTCTGAGAAGCATCGAACAGGGGTACGACAATCCTACATAATGGTACTAAACAAGGAACGATCTAATGATTGCTCTGTCAAACCCATGAGGTGGCTTGACAGTTTTTTGCAAATCAACTCCAATATGAAAATTGTCCATTCACAACCTTATAGCCAGTAGCAGGCCTTCACGGAGGGAGAGACCTTCTGCAATGTGGGGAGAAGAAACCCACTGTAACTTCGTCGCCATAGTCGCAACATAGTGCCCAAAATGATTGCGCAAAACCACCCCAGTCGCTGCTTTTTCATCTTCAAACTTCCACGCACCCCAATTTTGGTGGCTGCCAAGTCTTATCCGCCAACCCATTCCTCCCATGTGCCTGGACATGGCCATCTCCCTGCAAGTGAATCTGATTGATACACCCAGTATCATACCAGTAGCTTGAGAGAGGCTACGAATCTCTACCAGTAGTTCGTGAGACTACGAACAAAACTGAAAATAAACTGAATAAACTCAAAGACAATTCTTATTTCCTTCTTAAAAGTGAAGAACTACATAGTTTAAATAGTAAAATAGCTAACCCTAACTTGACCTAATGGGCTCGGCCCAATCTACTAATAAATTACTAAAGACCAAATAAACTAATAAACAAAATAATAGTACATAAGTAAATAATTGAATTATACGATAATAAATAAATACTGATGATACACCCAGTATCGTACCAGAAGCTTGAGAGAGGCTACGAATCTCAACCAGTAGTTCGTGAGAATAGGAATTACTACGAAAAATGAAACAAAACTGAAAATAAACTGAATAAACTCAAAGACAATTCTTATTTCCTGCTTAAAAGTGAAGAACTACATTGTTTAAATAGTACAATAGCTAACCCTAACTTGACCTAATGGGCTCGGCCCAATCTACTAATAAATTACTAAAGACCAAATACACTAATAAACAAAATAATAGTACCTAAGTAAATAAATGAATTATACGGTAATAAATAAATACTGATGATACGGTTGATCCGTATCACTGATCATCTGCAGTGGCCAAAGCTTCTGCAAACTTATGAACTATCAACAGAATTTGGCCACAATCGATTCGACAATGCTCTTTTTATTTTCAAAAATCCTGAGATTCAGATGCCGCCAAACAGTACATATCGTCACCACCAATCGCGCTCTATCATCAGGAGTCAAAGTTTTCATGGACTCATGCAACGGATCCTTCATACCCGAGTGTTTCTTATGACACGAACGCTCACCCTGAACTCGATACCATGTTCCATTTAGGAACTCAAAGTTTACCTATCTTCTTCAGGTAAATGCTTCAACTTACTGCGAATTGCAGCCCATCGTCCAGCGGTTCTTAAAGTTGAGAGTTAAATTACAGAACACTCAAAGAGGCTACGGGAGTTGCAGCCTAGTCGGTTGAGGAGTCAGCGAAAATGAAATCAATGGCTGGGGAAATGTCAATCCTACTCAATGTTAGGTAATACTATTCATGTTGATTTTAACTGGGCATGCTTGTAGCTTTTGCTCACGTTGAAGAAGTTTTGATTGATGATAATTTGTTATTGAATTACACCGTAGGAGTGAATATTCTGGTTTGCTTTGAACATGATGTTTCGTTGCCTCTTAGATAAAGCTGTCTTTCAAGTGGAAGCTACGGGACACAACATGCCTTCTTTTGCTTCTTCAGCTATGTGGGGTTTTCGCGGCGTCCGTATGAATACTTTCTGTGATGTCAGTTTTATTTGTTGATGCAATGCTGTATCCGGCAGAATTAGTTCAAATCGGGAAAGAGGTTTTTCAAAGACTTAGGTTCATTGGTCTTAGTATGTGTAACTTTTGCCTTGCCCTTTCACTGCTGGTATGCATATTGCTCTTTTCAAATGCTGTCCGTTGTAGGATGAGCTATTTTAATTCTGTGATGTATGCAAACAAATTGGAAACTTTTGATGCATTCGTCTGAGTTGCTAGAACTCTGTTGTGTATTGATTTGGATCCATATTTGTGTGTTTGTATCCTTCTCCGCATCTGTCTCCCCTTAAGGGAATGTGACACTCTGGAATGGCGGTTGTGTTTGATTGGTTTGGTCTCTGTATGGTCTTACTATTCCTTTGTGTGGGGCTTATGCTTCCATGGTCCAGGCTCCTTTGATCTTGGAATAAGGGGCTCGGAGCTGAGTTTTTTCTTCGGTTGGTGTGCATCTAATGATGTAACCCTGATTGCAAGCGTCAGCAAAGGGCATTAAATTTAAAAGAGTGTTGGATTAAGATGGATCATACTGTCAGCTAATTCAAAAAAACTTCAAATTTTTGAAACCTGAATGAGATCTACAGACCCTTCCAAACCTTATAAAGATCTGCCCATGGCCAGATCCTTACCCAGGCAACTATATAGCAGTGAATGTATTGATGTTATTCAATGGACGTTTGTACCACTTATAGTAGTTTCGTTAAGCATATGTTGCTTCAATATGAACACAGTATGAAGTTTCCATGTAATTCAATTTGCAGATGGGATCGATTTCGTTTAAATTTTAATGCGTGTTGCTTGCTTATCATATGTTATGTCATTGATCAATTGATGCTTGCATGTAGGGATTGGTCCATGTTGCAAGGAACATGCTAAAAGATACCCATGCCCAACGGTTAGGTAGCCTCCTTCTAAGATTGCGAAGTAGCATAATATTGTGTTAGCGCTATGTATTATTATAAATAAGGAATGTACATTAGCTCTATAGTATAGCATGACCTATGGACATACGCTAGCAGTTTAGCTAGGATAGCGGTATTGGCTAGGATTGGACTAGATATAGTCCAAGTATCAAAACATGAATTCTATTCATTCAGGGTTTGAAGTGGTTTAGGTAAATGCAGGATCTAAAATATAAATTACACCATAGGTTATTCATATAGTCCTTGCTCAGTGCTTTTACCGCGGCGCTACCCACAAAAAAAGAATTAAAGAAAGAACTTGTTGTGACCATTTGCATAAGCATTGTTGGCTACAACTAGACGTTCCTCTGGCTTTACTTGATTAAATAAGTGGATTCGGTCTGCATTACTCCACATATCTGGTTGCTTTGGTTATTATCAAAGGATCATTATATTGTTTCATGGGTTCTAAGTATTTTATTCATACATGCACTCACCAGTACGGATATCCCACCCATCTTTGCATTCTAGAAAATTCAAATTGGATTGTTCAACAACAAATGATCTACATTTTTTCCTTTTTTGTATCTGGTATATAATTGCCGATCTGGTTTAGGTAGATGCAGTATTCCATTCAAAACTGCCGATCTGATCACTGGTACGGGCACGAAAGACCCAGCCGAAGCTGTGACATCTCCGCTATCAGCGCAAACTGAGATGGAAAATCCACCGCCACTTGCACATACTACTGCAGCTGACGATGCCATAGGAGGACTGCGACTTCGTCTCTGTAACCAGTCTTCGATGAAAGCTTTCTTAGTCTTTCTGGTATTATGTAGTCGTTTTCTGATTTGTTCTTTTTGATAAGTGGTTTAATGGGGCTTAAATCGCAAAGCATTAAGATCAGTATAGACACGTTTGTGTTGTTTACTTTTACGTTCGACGAACTTCCAACAATTATTCCTCAATTTCGCACTTTCCATAATTCTTCAAGCTATTCAATTTTACACTTTCTTACCATATTTTCCGGAGATTCATGTGTTTGCTATGTTATTATTATTTACTCTAAAGAAATCCCAAGTGTGTGGGCTGGTTTTAATGCTTTGGTATATGTTTCTTCGGTACTGGTGTTTGACATTTGGTTTGTGTTCTGTTGTTGCAGCGATGTGCTTGGTTGTGCTCCAAGATTTACGGCTTTTCCTTCGTTATTGGTGAGTGCCCTTTTCGGCTTTTCTAATTTGCGACAGAGTGAACTTAAAGGATGCTTGTCTGATAGAGATACTGCGCAAGTATTGATTTTGTTTGCAATACTTTATGTTGTCGGCAGAGATATATGATAGAGTTATAAGCTTTCAATGTGTTTTTATCCACGGTATACCTATGCATTAGATAAGGTTTGATTACCACAACTATGAAAGTGGAAAAGACCAGATCATTTAGGATATAGATATAACTTTTAGGGTCTTTATTGTTTATTTCAACATTTAGGGGATCTCTCTTTCTTTCTCCATTTATGTTTCTTCACATTGTGGAACAGTTAGAATGGAACCTTCTATGTTTTCAAAGTTGTACTCAGTTTTAGAATTATATTCTTACAACTTACTCGGAACACTTGAGATTACAGTTTACATATTGTATATATTAACCTACCACCTAAATACGAGGATATCTTAGGAAATGTGTTTGCAGTCTCTTTACTTTATCTCACATTCTGAAGGCTGAACAATAACTTATTTATAAGATTAGATGCAGAAAGAGTCCAAAATCACTGTATTTTCTTTAAGATGGTCTTTCCTAAGTCATAACTATCTCTGTACTATATGAGCTCACATATTGGGAAAAGAAGCCACCAATAGTTTTGTCTCTACAGGCATCACCAGATAACATTTTATGCATATAGCAAGAAGCTATTCATTAATTCTAACAAGCAACAACCGGTGAAAGCTTAATAGCATTCTAGGCAAGAGCAGAGCCATATGACCTGTAATTGGTGACTGGATTAGTGTATTTTCGTCATCCAACTTCAGGTAAATTGAACAACTGACTTTGTTTGTATAATATTTTCTCTGAGAAGTGAAAGTCAAGTCACGTCTGATTTTTTTTTTTTTTTTGAAAGAATGTGGCGTTTAGAAATGAATTTGTTTTTCTTTTCAGTGCTTCTACCTGCGGCCAGGAGAACCCGAGAGTAAATCATGCTTTCTTATGATCTGCTCCGATTAAGGTTTGTGTTATCTTCTGTTTGTACTTCGTACTAGCATATGTATGTTTGCTTATTTGATTTTGTGTGGTTGTATTCTGATCTAAAGCTTCAGCAGTTTTGTGGTTGGTCATTTTACTTATTCTACTCAAGCTTTAGCAGGTTTGTGGTTTGTTAAACCATACAACCACTATCTTATGATTCTTTGTATCATTGTTTGCAGGTTTTAGCGTCGCTGGTTTAGGTTCACGGCATCGAAGGACCCAAATAAGTACTGACCGGTGATTCTGGACACATAATGATAGAACAATTTGTAGTTGTTTTCTGGGCACTGGAGTCCTCTAGATGTAATAGTTTTTGAACTTTGAAACGCAAGCTACTTGTTTTGTTAACTTAATAATGCTTTAATTTGTACGACTCTTTATTTTGTACGACTCTTTAACTCGGCTAAGGATGCAAAATAGTTATTATGCAGTATTATTTTTGTTTGTGATGTAAAAAATCCCACTTTTGGAGGGTTGATCTTGGATATGAGCACAGTTGTGCATATATGTTTTTGGGTAGTGTTTGAATTTTGGGTGCATGTCTGCATATATGTAAAAATTTCATTATTTTTTTTATGTGGTCGTGATACTATCGACAAACATGTGTGTCGCCATGAAGATGTAATCATCTCTACTGGTGATAAATATTTTTGTCACTTATCTACATAAACTACTAAATTTACTTGTCGGTAGTTGTACTAGCGACAGAAAAGGTTTGTTGTTAGATTTAAACTGTCGACAAAAATTGACGTCGCCTTTTTTTTTTCTGCCGACGTAATTGAGATTTGTCGGCCTTAATACTAACGACCGACTTGTAATGACCATTTTCCGTCAAAAAATTATTTGTCGATAGAATTTCTACCGACATATTTGGCCTTTCTAGCGACAATTTTTGCTGTCAACGGAGGCAGAATTTGCTGTAGTGGGTAAAAGCATCTACTCAGAAACAAGTATGAAGACTGCCGATGCCATAGCCCAGTTTCTAGTGAACTCACCAAATTGCAGAGACCGCAAATCTTCACTATTACCATACTAGTCCATCACCCAATTGAGCAGGCTCACCCAGAAACCCACTGATCCAAAGATAAAATCAAAATGCAATGAGGGAGAGAATAGATCAAGAGGCAGATTAAGCGGGAGAGAGGGGATCAAGAGACAGGCATGAAAGACATAAATAAGTTACTCTTACCACCTGCATAGAGAGAGAGAAAAACGACATGAGAGACCCAATTGAGAGAGAGAGGGAGTTACCTCTTTGCTTAAGTTTCCTCATCTTCTTCAACCTTTACCTTCTTCTTTTCTTTTTTTTTATAGAAGATTTTCTCTTTTATTTTACCTTCTTCACAAGTACTTTATTTATTTTACTTTTAATTTTTTGATGTATTTTTGCCAATTTTACCCTTCTCAAATGGATTGTGATTGGATGAAACTTTTTACCAGTTTTGAATTGACGTGTTTATTGCAAATAGGGGATGCAATCAACTAGTTCTAGAACTGTAGGTTGCAATTTGATAGTTTCATAAAGTTGGGGGTATGCATTGAGTAATTAAGCCTAAGATATAATTTTTCATTTTATTTTTATGATATTAATTATTTATAACATCTACAAATATTATATATATATATATCTTATATATATACATATTTTGAATGACAATAGTAAAAGTGAAAACACTTTATTCTTTAGTTTCCTTTGTAGAAAACCAATATTTTTTTCAATTACATATAAAATAAAAAGGCAAGAAATCAGAGAGATACAATTCTTTCAACTTGATAATTTTCAAATCTCCATTTCTTTAACAGCCACAATTCATCTTTTATTTCATATGTTATTGATTACTCAAATTTACAATAATGGTTATGACAGTGGTGTAAAGCTTTCTTTACAGAAAACTAAGAAAATGGTAAATGCAAATATAAAGAAAAGAATTATACAAACACTCATATGCCTACTTGATCCCTTATAGGAGTTACATGTTATTTAATATTTTCCCAATTAATATTTTAATCAACTTTCAAAGTATTATGTTATTTCATGAATAAAAAATAATAAAAATATTAAAGAAAAGTTCTCGAAAACTTAAATATATATTAAATACAATAAAAAGTCATTTCTAACAAATACATATTTGTTATTTCTAATAGTTTGACACCATAAATATATAATAAAAAATTAAAAAATACATCTTGAATATACATAACTACACAGGGAGAAACGTCAACAATTTTAACTCCTTGTACGATCGAATCCAAATAAATGTATGAGTTCCTATGAAGAACTCTCATAATATGGTTTTATCGCGCGAGTTTATGTTCTTTCTTGGTGGTAATTGCTCTCTCAATAAAACAATTATTCTCACATATCTTTATGTGGTTATGAAGAACCGTAACAATCACATTCATATTCGTACCATATACAGATCTTATTGATTACACAAACTATATATGATCAATGATACACCATATGGGTTCAATTTTCTCTTACCTCTTCTACTCCTTGCTATTTGCTTTTAAGTTTTGCTAGAGTTGTATATTTAATTTCTTTTATCAATTACTTCAATTACATATGATTGGATGCACAATTTAATTTGATGAAAAGTTGACTTATAATTCCGTGTCGTCGTTTTTTTTCCCAGAATATCAGATTTTCACATTTTTCTATTCAGCAAGATTATCAGATAACCAATATATTTCAATCTCCTACAAATTACGATACACCTTAATTCTTTATTTATGAAGATGACACTACTTGTAATTTCAAAAAAAAAATGTGCCACTACCTTTCTATTTTATAGTTTTAGATCTAAACGATTTGTCCTCAAGGCTATAAGTGTTTATGCATGCATGTGCATTCTCCTACAAATTAAAATATCAAGTAGTTCGTTTGTTTCGTTACTATAATCACTCAAATTCAAGAAGTGCCGGTCCGGAACTTTGATAGATCTCGCAAGAAATTGAAAACATAGCATGGTAATGCGTCATGGAAATGTATATTTATCTTAAAGCTTTCTCTTTGAAATGTACATGAAATTTGTCGATATTTTCAAAGGAAAACAAAAAGTCACCACGATCCATACATGAGGTGAAGATTGAACAAATAACACATAAACTATAGACAAATATTTCATCCACAAACTCTTTGTGGGTAAGTTAATATGAGAGAATATATGTTTTAGTGTAAGAGAGTGAGTTTTGTTTGAGGATTCGTTGACATTTTTGTATCATAAGTAGATGATAGAAGGTAAAAGAATATTTTTAAGGAATATATAGTCAATAAGAGTGATGCACCTCATTTATAATTTCCTATATGTGTAGTGGGTCAGTACAAATATTTAATTAGATGGGGGTCTACAGTTGAAAATTTTAAAAAATATGCTAACCCTTCCTTCCTTTCATGTATCTATTATTTTATCTTTCTATAGAACATAAGCATTTCATATTTTTTGGTTCGACAAAAGATAAATTGTTTGAAATGTTATAATGAATATGCCATCAAAAATATTTAATCATGAATGAAAATATTTTTGTTGAAAGTTATTTAGTTACAAATTAGATGTATAAATTGACTATAAATATACTGTCTACAATCTTGGAAGAACTACTAATATATTATGAAATTTGAAAGTTTGTAATGCAAGTAAATAAACATGATCTAATACTCTAGACCGGGGGGGGGGGGGGGTGGTGGTGGTTGAATAGAGTACATAATGTTTTGCACAATAAGTAGCCTTTTGAAACTTCAAGCAAACGTGCTGTTGAAATCGCAAAGCTTTGGAAAAGATTTGAGAAGCTAGAGATAAAATTGCATAAGACAGTAGCTTCAAAGCTTTGATATTGGAATTTCTTAAAGCTTTGAAGTTACTTATTTTGAACAAATAATTAACAGATATAAAAAGCAGTAATGTAAAGCACAAGAACACAAGGACTTTTACAGAGTTCAGTCACAATTGGACCTAGTCTATGCCTTAGGGATCTAATCCCTCCAGGATTTCAACACACTTCTTATTAATCACCCAGATTTAGCCCTAGATCTCAAGCCTAAGTGAGCTACCTTACACCTATACAGCTTGTGATTCCCAACCTATCTAGTACCAGCTACAATCTGTTGAAACAATAAGAACCTCGTTGTTCACTTGAACAACTAAACTTCTAAGTTTGTGAGGTTGAGAATATAAGAATGAATAATACAGATTTAGTACAAGTATAAGAACACAGAAAAGATAAGCTGATGAAGCTTGGAAGTGTTCTTCAGATTTGATGAATGATCTTCAATTCGTGCAGTTGTTGATAGGCCTTTTTGTTTGAAGAGTTCTGTAATTTGATCTCTCACGTATGAAAATATCTTCAAAACTCTGTTGATCAGCCTCTCTCTCTATATCTCACAATTTGAAATTCAAACTCTAACTTTTATCAACAACCTGCAACTACTTGAGAGATTTTAGGAACTGAATTCCTACAAATCCTCTCCCCTGAGATGCTTCTTTCAACAGCTATGTTTGAATATCTTTTTGACTTTGTTTGTGGACATTTGGACGACCAACAATTCTGCACAATCTCATCCACAAAGATCAAATAAGATCTAGAAAAAATAGCCACACAATATGATCTGTTACACAGCCAGTTCCTGCATAAACCCTAGCTAATTTCACCTTAGACAAAAATTCAACAAATAGCCACATGTGTATATCACTGTAAGACAAGATAGATAACATAATAACAAGTTAGATTAACTCCTAATCCAATGTTGAATTGATTAAACTAATCCGGCGTATAGAATTCAGTTAAGCAGTTCTTAGCATAAAAACAATCTCAAAGCTTTGGAGCTTGATTGCCAGTTCATATGAATGAACTTTAAAACTGAACCCTGCAATCTGCAAAACCAATTCAATCAAAAAATAGGATCAATAATATTTATTAATTAGAATAGTGAATGATTAGATCACCACTCAATCCAATCTCCAAGCCTGCAATTGCAGACATTGTTAAGAATAATAGGCAGTTAGCACAACCAGACAGTATCTCAAAGCTTTGAAATTTTGAGACTTTAACAGTTCAGATTATTTTGGCTTTCATCATCAAAGATCAAACTCCCCTCGAGTTTGTAAATACATTCATGCTCAAGAGCTTGAACTATCAAAATTTGTACTTACCTTAAGTATTGATCCAACATTTACGAGCTTACGACTGAAATATATATTTTTTTAATCTTACTTGCACCATAAAATTGCTTATCCCATAACCTATGCCGTACTCAATACATCGATATTTGATTTTTTATGATATTTTTTAATTAAAAGTCAGATTAGATTTTGACATCACATAGCTATGTTATTAATTCCACTATTTATAAAAAAAAATAGAGAAATTCAAAGAAAATTAAATAAGAAGGAAGGTGAGACGTTTTTAAATACTTATTTTTTTATTCACCCTCCTTTAATATATGCATTTTGTTTTTTAATCCAAATATTTTCGTTTTACATTGTTAGTACGATAAGGAAGAAAGAGTTCTATATTCATAATAAATATGGTTTAATAGTAAGAAAATAGTCTAATAGTTAAAAATTAATAAATAAAAATTCTGAATTAGCGTACATAAAATATTTTTAATCTTTTTTAATTAAGAGAAGATATATAATTATTTTACAATTTGAAATTGCACACTTCAATAAGTTAAAATAAATATGAAACATGCTAGAAGTTAAAACTAAATACCACCAACTGCGTAAAAAGAGCAAATAACATGTTACAAAATATCATGGTCCAAAAGAATATGTCACGCAAAATGTTGACTTAATTTTTTTATGATTTTGTTTACTAACATGAAAACTAAAAGATAAATATTGTGTTATTACACCAGCAATTTCTTACGTACCGTAACCTTCCCACTCAAAACACCCAAATTTATAGCTTATGTCATATGTTAGTCCATTTTTAATTATTAAAATTTCATACATTGTTTTTTTAGTATAAAAATTATTATCTTAAAGAAATTGGCAAAGCATTTGACATTGACTATGGAATTTTCTAAATATAGTTATGTTATTTATTATATTACTTACAAAGAAAACGACATTAAAATATATTAAATTAGGAGAGTGTAAGATTAGAGTGAAGTCTTTTTTCTTGCAAACGGAATATCTTTCATTTTCAAGTATGCGCTATATTAAATCCTAGAAGAAGGAACAAAGTGAGAAAGTTTACAATAAATATGACCTAAAAATATTTAAGAGTGAGGGATGAGGGAGTTTAATGGGTGAGAGATATATTTTTAAAATTTACAAAATTAGAAATAAAAGTTAATTAATTTCTATGGATATAATGTCCATCGTCGCAACAATAAATTACTTTGTGAGAAGGATGCGGGAGTTTACTAGTTGTGTTACTTGAATATTTAAATTGTACACATGAAGGAAGTTTATAAATACAAATATCTTGAAATTTAAAACTGTATAGCAAAATATATAGCATGAACAATCAAATTGAACACATTTTTAATTTGCCACAAATACCAAATTAATTTTTAAAAATTTATGAATGAGCAATAAAAGTATTTGTATTGAATAAACCAGACAATTGCTTAAAAATTAACAAATGGCTAACTCACGCATCCAAAATTAAATATTTATGATGTGTTTGCACGATTTGAATTAAGAAAGTTGATAATGTTTTTTATTTTATAAAAAACGAAAATAATTACTCATGATAAACTTAATGAAGTGTTTGACAACGGTTTCACTTTATCTAAATATTGCTTTGTTATTTTTTGATTTATTTAGAAAGAAAATAGTATTTAAAAGAAGTTATAATTGATTGGATGATCTCATTTTAAAATAAATGAATGTGTATAATGTATGCATTCATTCCAAGAAAACATATGTATTTTTTTGTTACATTAGTACAATAAAAGACAAAGGGTTACATATAGAGAGAGAAAATTAAAATTGTGTATACCAAATAACTTTACTAAATATAACATATTCACAATTCATAAAGTGAATGAAACTTTTAGAAAAGATAAGAGTCGATAATTAATTTTTCTCTTTGATTAAATAAATAGTACACATCTGAAGAAATGTAATAAAGAATATATTTATTTTTAAAATTAAAAATAAATTTCCACCAAATTTTTACTGAGAAAAATTATCATGTTACAACATATTTAAAATATGTTAAGTATTTATTATAAAAACTTAACAATATGAAGAAGAAGAAGAAAATATTTTTTCTTCACACTAAACCATTTCTTAACTGTTAACATACTGCCTTTCATCGAAAAAAGAAACTGTTGACACACTGTTCACCCTAAGTTTCCAAAATAGCATTTCTATGTTATATTTTTGTTCAATTTTCATGATTAAAATTAAAGAAATTTTTTTCTAGTAATAAACAAAAGTTAGTAAGGTATTTCACATTCGCTATTATTTTACAAAACAAATCTATTTTATTTAGGTACTTGATACAAAAATATCAGTTGCATTGTTACTCCAATTAACTTAGAACATTTACTTTTGTGTCCCATATTTTATAATGGTCGCTTTTCAATTTAATTATTTCAAACAAAGAAACATTCTTTCCATCAACTAACAAAAAGATGTATACATATTTTTCGTTGTAATTGTTACGTTTATTTTTAAACGCAATATTAGTTGAAGAGTTATGTCATGTCCTCCGGCACTAACATATTCAAATAACATAGCGCAATGAATTCACAACTGGAAAAAGATTTAACTTTAATATATTTATGTGCATGATGACCACTATTCATCTTTACTTTTAATCATCGTAATTTAGGAATAGTGCATCGAACCTGGGCTACATCATCATGATATAGGAGTAATAAGTGCACGCCGACCCGCGCATAGCGGGAGTTAACGACTAGGTCAAGTAACATAAGAGTATGAATACATGACTTAAAAAGAAGTTCATTACACACACTTGATGTATAGCGTTCACACGGTTGGGTTGATCCGAATTATGTACTGTGAATATATCAATCTCACTCACATTGCACAAACACTCACACGAATACGCAGAAAAAATGATTTGCATACCATGGGAGCATGGGCATCACTATTCAAGTTAATTTTACCAACCATAATTTAAGAATTGTAATTGCATGAAAAAACGTGCATAGCGCGAGATAACGACTGGTAGTAAAAATTGCAAGTCACTCATACGCAAGTTATGTCAGTCACACTACTCATAGTGCGTAACTGCATACATTTATTTAACTAGGGTTTCTTATTGTGCGTCCCTCCAATGGCAAAAATACATGATGCCTATTTCGGACCAGATTCAACAACCTCAATTTTAGCCCCGTAAAGTTCCGTGGCAAAATTTGGGAAAAACGATATATCCAGGAGATCGACGTATAGCACCTCGTCAGCTGCCTCAAAGTTTGGCTCCAAAGTAAACTGAACACGAATATCTGTCTTCTCATTAACTGGCATGGCATCAATGGCAGCATTTATGTCGCGGATATGTGGCCGCCCATTCTTTCCCACCTTAGCCGTGGTGATATAGTCGGTGTATCCTGATGGGTCGACGCGGTCTCCTTTCCTGGACATGGTATAAGTGAGGGTGACATGGTTTGTCACTTTGGGGTTGATACGCTGCCCTTGAGCATACCTAACTATTACATGACGACGGCCACGGTTACCGTAACGGACCGCAACACTTAAAACACACACAAACCAAATACTAGTTAGATGAAGATATTGACGGGAAAAGAAAAGGAAGACATTATAATAAAGGAAACTATGAACTCACTCCTCCTTAGCAGCTGCAGCTGCTGCCTCAAGTGGCTGCATTTACATGCACCATCAAAATAAATCAGAATTTACTATTTAATTAACTAACATACACTTCTGAAAATTTTGTATTCTAAAAAGCATTTCAAAAATATTTATTATTTGCAAAAAAAAAACTTGATGTACATAGACGCACATACCTTAGTGGTAAGCTGTTGAGAAGCCATCGAGATGTTGTCTGATCTTCGGGTATGCAATAAGTGGTATTGATAGGTGTTGTGTGTTATTATTATATCAGAACTTCCTCCATTTATAGGCTTGGTGATTCTTATATCTTCACGTGTTGGATTCATAAATATTGAAATCTACAGATAAGATTCGAAGCTTGGAATCGATCAAATTGGCCCAACTTGCTTCTGATCGAACATTGCTTTTCAAAAAATAAAAAGATGAGATCAAATATGTGTGTTGGATCGATAGGTATGGTATCTGATGCTATATATTACTGAAGTGGGTGGCTGTATTGGAATCTTTTAGTCAGTTACCTTCTTAATGATTTAGACAAAGTGTGAGAGGAAATGGGCACCACCTTGAGAAAAAAAAAATGTATAAGAGGATTTTTCTATAATTCAAAGGTGAGGCCCTATATAGTTAGGCTAAGTGGTACTGTGGTAGCGACTTGTAACTTTATCAGAGGTTGTGTGTTCAAATATTCTCATTGTGCAAGCTAACTCTGCATCCAATACATTCCCAAAAGACATGAAACGAAGAATAAAAACATGTATAAGTCAGGGAGATGGTGTTTACATGTGGGTGAAGGTAAGGTGGTGGTGGGAAACGGAAATTTCTCCCTGGTCTATCAATCCCTCTAATGCAGCGGCTTAGAAATGTCACAAAAGCAGTAAAATGTTAGTTAGTAGTTAGTGTGTTTAATCAAAATTATATGGTAATGTTTGTAATAAATAGAAGCTTGTAAGGGCTCCGTGAGTTGGAGAGAAGTCCGTAAGGTTTTTTTTTTTTTTTTTTTTATTTATTATTATTTTTTTTTTTTTTGCAAAGAAAGCGTCGAGAACTTCATTGAAAACAAGGTCACAAAGTACATAGATTAGGGATACAAAATAAGGGAAGAAAGACAAAGCAGAAATAAAAAAAAAAATTGAGCATTCACCTACATTGCTCAACCCTCAAACCTAAACAAACATTCCCATGCAGCAATTCTAGAACAGAAGTAACATCGTTCGAAAACAAGTTCAATACACAAGACTGAAACAACAAGCAAATATGCACCCTCAAACAGACTTTCCCTTCATCTTCGATCGTGACTTCTCTCCCAGAAATTTGAAAAGAGCTTCCTCATTTGGATCAAGTGTAGTATCTGTTCTTATCAGTTTGATATGTTAGTTTGTTAGTCTGTTAGTGGTATATAATCCATTGTGTAACTTTTTTTTTTTTGATGAACTAGAATTTGATAAAAAGCAGACTAAGGAGGTTTATACTGGGGGAGGAACAACATCTCATATCCTCAACCAAAGCCCCCTCCACAAACCCGGGAGGGTGGCTCAAAACACATTGTTCAAAGATGGAAACAAACATATGATTAAAAAAGAAATTAAAGGAGAAACATGAGAGCCTTGTCTGGAAGAAGATGCTGCAGTAGCAAGGAGATCAGCAACTTGTTGGTAGACCTGTGCTCAAACTTCAGAAGAGTCTGCAACTCACTGCATAACAGCCTGCATTCAAGAATGATATTTGCAGCAATGTGATCAGGATCAGGCTTATAGAACAGATTACCCAGTTCATTACAATCAGTACTACCAGCCAGGCAAGATATATTAAACATTCTGGCGAGGTGGAGACCAGCCAGAAGGGCCGGAGCCTCAATGAGCAAAGGAGAGGCTGAGCACACCCTGGCATTGAACCCCCTTATCCATTCTCCCTCAGTATTTCTCAATAATCCTCCAATATCTTGACAAGAAGGCTTCCAAGCCCCATGAATTCATCTTATTCCAGCCAATTGGGGGAGGGGTCCACAGGACACTGGGAGTGGGAGTCTTGATCCCGATACTGAAGTTGTCCATGTAGAATAGCCAGTTATCCACTTCCTTACTAACAATATAGGCAAGAGATATTCCTTGTAGGATGGAAATGGTGCTTCTAAACACAAGGCCATTTCTCCTTTTCCAAATGAACCAGCAGGAAAAAAAGAATGTGGTTTGCCAGTGACTCTTCAACCAGATTTGGGAGAGCCATTACCAAACAACCACTTAACAAGGGTTAAGGGAGAGTTTGGTTGGAGAACAGTGGGCACTTTAGTTCCTCCGAGAACACACTAAGGTGACTGCAGGTTTTAAAGAGATGGTTGATGGTTCCAACATGAGTGCCAGAGACAGGATATAAGCTAGAGTGATCAGGGAAGGTGCTGCTGAGGGCTTCATTGCAATGCAGTTTTTCATAGTAGAGGATTCAAACAAAGAATATGATTAAGGGGGGGGGATGCAGCTTCCAGATCTTGGACCAAGATATGTGGTTAGAGGGGAAATATTATTAGAGTCCATACTTATACAAGAGGTCACATAAAACTTCCCAGAAGCTTCTCTTCTAGAAAAATTATATTTGGCCACACTAAATTTAGTAACGGTTACTAAATGTGGAAATAAGTAATATGAACTGCGGCAATTAATTGTAGTTAAAATATTTTAAGAAAAAAAATCAATTTACTCCCCTTAAGTTGGGGTTTGTTTTCAAAATGCTCCTCCGTGTTTCGATATTTTCAATTCCGCCCTCACATTTTACTTCCGTTAACAATAACAAGTTTCCGTCTAAGTGATAACTCTCTTTTAGGAGTTATTATTATACTTCCATATTAATTGTATTAGACATATTTCACATGATTTATATGTTTTATTTGCACAAATATGTGAATTTGACAATTTATAACCATAAGAGTGAAAAGTTGTGTTTCTAGCTTATTTGCGCATGTTTTCTCTCATATTTGCCATGATAATTTCACGGGTTGTTTAGTTTTGTGTAACTCATGTAAAATAGGTGCAATGAAGCTTATGATAGGCTTGGATATGCTTGGTATGGAGCTAGATGAAGAGGAGAAAAGAAGACGCAAAAATGAAGCAAAGTTGGAAAAGCCGCACAAAATCAGCCTGCACTATTTTCAATGCACAATAAAATCTACAAATAATTTTGGAGCAAGGCTTGTGGAATTGGAAATTAGACATCCGTATCTTTCCAACGATATATGGTAGGCCCAAAGACGAGTCCGTATGAGGGAGATACAGCCCGCGCAAGATCAGCTTACAATTCTGTCCGAGAATTACAAACTGGAGGGGCTGAAGTGCAATTTCGGCCAAGGTTCATTAAAAAACGTGCCCAGACCTGGGAAACGTATTCTCAGACCTAAAAAACAGTTTCGACGTTGCTTTGTAGGTCTTGGAGCTTAGGGAACGATTGGAGAAGCTTGGGAGCACTTGGATCATTCGTTTGGCTTCTAAAACTTCGTTTCTTCTCTAGTTTTGATTATTGATCATGAAAACTTGTACTTTGATCATGTCTAAGCGTAGCTAAACTTCTATTTTGGGATATCTCATAAGGAGCTAGGGTTTGAACACCACGCTTGGTGATTTATGGATCTTGTTTCATGCTTTTAGCTTAATTGAATGTGTTATACTTAGCTATGCTTGATTTATGTACTTAATTCTATCGTTTCTATTGTTTGAGCTCACAATGGGATGATTATAGGTAGGGGATGTTAGAGAAATCAATATTCGCTACCCGGAAACTTGAATCAAGCACTCGCCGTATCTAGGGTTGAGAAATCTTGCTAGTTAGCTAGAACTAAGAGTAGACCATAAGAACATAATGCTTATTTGAACTTGAGTAGACTAGAGAAATCAGTTAAAAGAGTTTGAATTTAGGCTTTGGTTGAGAAATCTTCAAAGCATAGGTGCTCATTTGGCTAAGTAGAAGACATTTTTGTTGCTTGAACATAAATCCGAATTGCTGTGAAATCCTTAGTGACCCGTAGAGATATCCTGAACTTTTCCTCATATCAACTAAATCAATTTTAATAATTAGCTTGTTATTTATTTTTTTAGATTAGTTCAACAAACTCAACGCGCTTTGCCCACATAAGGTTAATAAGTCTTAACTAGTTTACGAGAAGTCCTTTGGGTTCGACAAACCCGGATTTACCGGAATTATTACGACACTGACAGCCGTGCACTTGCGGTTGGATCCTGTCACTAAGAAACCGTTAAGTCTTCAAAATATCTTATGAAAAAATTATAAAAAATTTACTTACCAATTAAAATAATTCCTTTAAATAATTTTATGTATATGGACAGATTTACCCCTTGTAAAATAATTCAAAAAAAGCACTTTTACCCTTTTGGCATGTAAATTAAAATCACAATTTTTTATGTTAAAGACAATTTTATCCCTGTGACTATAGTTTCTTTTCAAGGGTACCTAACACAGACCAAAGGCAAGAAGCTGAAGAATTATAAACTAGAGTCAGACATTAGCTATGTAGAAACCAGGAGTGTCCAACATTGCTACTGATAATTTTCTTCATAACCTCACATGAACAAAGTATTTTTCTTACCAGACCCTCTTGATTTCAAGAAAGAGCTATAGTCACGTAACAATAAATTGTCATAAACAGTTTCCAACATTTGAAAAATGTGAAAGGAGATGTTGATCTTTATACAACTGAATCATGAACACTTGACAAAGTGCACTTATTAATCACTACACTATAAGTTAAATTATTAGTGCCAACGTATAAACTCAGTTCCTAACCAACTCAATGAGCAAATTCTCTTACTTCAAAACAAAGTACAAGAAATGGAAGTTCTATTACAAGTTCTTAGATATTTTACAAAAAATAGTTGATAGTAGTAAAGTTACTAGTTAGCCAAAGCTAACTAACCAACTCAATGAGAAAATTCTTTCACTTCAAAACACAGTACAAGAAATGGAAGTGCTATTACAAGTTCTTAGATATTTAAAAAAAAAAAAATTGATAGCAGTAAAGTTACTGGTTAGCCAAAGCTACTGACTAAAAATTGACTCAAAAGAACAATAAACCAGTCATGGCATGATGCTATTCTAATTTCAGTCACTGCAACATGAAAGAGTATATACAAACAACGTATTGCATACTCATACTGAGAGAGTACTAAACTTTAGAGTTACCTGATTTTCTGGGTTTCTTAGACTCCGGCTTCAATTTCAACGTCTATTACCCTGTCTTTGTCAATCGGTCTTCTTTTTGTTTGTTTTCTCTTTGAATCTGTTGTCGATCACACTAGCTCATCCATATTTATAGATAGGTTGTACCCATCACCAAGACTAAGAATGATTTGTGAGAATCTTCATCTTACAGGAAATTTCCCGATGATGAGATATTGAATCCCTAATTTCTGTCATCACCGAGATTCCAACAGTATCAATTGCTTATATATCGTCGGGTAAGCCGTAAATTTCAAGATTATGAGATACTGATTCCCCGATTCCTGTCATCGCCGAGGTTGAACTCCACGATCTTCTCGGTGTCCCTTGCGATCTTCTATACATGTGTAGATACAGCTTTCCAAACAAGCAGATCACAGCCACGTGGCAGCAATCCAGCACACCTAGTTGTGCTCCATACACACCGGAAAACTACCTATGCCTGTCAACGTGGGGGCTGCGAGACAGGGCCCTCATGCACTAGCACGGGACCTGTAGGGACTTAGTGGTTTGGAGGCTAGGGTAAGGCCCTCGCGCGTGGGCGACAACCAAGCTCGCACACGACCTCTGGTAACTGACTGAGAGGTTCTAGACTTACGTATCCCATCAATGCAGCTGATCTCATAACGGTCTTTGATACTTGCAGGCAGATACGTAACGTTTCCTACATACACGGTCGAACGTGCCGTTGGGGGTCTATCATGAAGCCGCCATTTATGGTGCATTAACCCCCTCAACGGTCACTTCTCCACCATATATAGGATCGTTAGCTTTCCATTAGAACAGAGTACACTGAGGACAGACCAATACATCTCAGCTCTTGGAACGCTAAGCAACCTACTCTCTATCAGCCTACTGTCTCTCTCTCTCGAGCAGTTACCAGTGCTTACCCTCTCCCTACACACACCCTACATCTCTCTGTGTTCCTATTCTCTACTTGAGGTGCACGCTTGGATCTCTCCGAGGGATTCCCGTGAGCACAATTTGATGAACCCGACGTGAAAAATCCACCTTAAATCCTTTTTTTTAATACCCTTCCACCATGTCTTCTGATGCACACGTTCGCGACGGTGATCGGTACCATTCCCATGAGGAGACCTCAGGAGAAGAGGGACTTCTCAATACCACTGCCAATCCTAGCGTCTGTACACAAGTAGCTGCTGGAGGAGGGCCTTCTTTATAGGCACTCCAAGCCACGATTCAGAGTCAAGCTCAGATGATGCTGGCCCATTCTGCCCAGATTGCTCAAATCATGACAATCTTGGGAAGTCGATTGGTGGAGATATGCCTTCAAGGCATGCGCGATGATAAAAAGGTATTCTCATTAACTTAAACATGCCTACCTTTTCCAGATTGGTGGAAAGCACCAGGAACGTGGAGCCCCTTGTGAAAAGGATGAGGAAGCGGTACGCTAACGAGCGTACACAGGTGAATCCCAGCTTCAAGGTGGAAAAGTACAACTAAAAACGAACTCGAGACGACAGTGTCCATGCAATATCATCCCCCAATAAACAGCAGCGCCCCGCGCCCCAGGGGGCACCACCTTTTTCGTGTTCAATCGAGGATGCAATAGACCGCTGCAAGAGATGACGCAAAGATGGGATCCAAGGTAGTGCTAGTGCCACGGGCAGGTGCTACACCCAACCAGATAGTGCAAAAAGCTCCGGTGGCTGGTGGACAGGAAGATAAAGGAGGGTCAGTTGGTGGTCGACGAGCCAACCAAGGATGTGCGCAACAACCCACTGCCATCTCATGCAAGGCAGGAGCCCAAGGGAAAGGAGCTAGCTATGATATCTATTACGGACCTCGAGGAGGTCACGGAGGAAGAAGCCCCGATGATCGCGGAGGTTTATGAAGATGAATATTATGGTGTCGACACCGAGGATTCGCGTGCTGAGCGGATGAAGGACTCTGCCAAGTTTGTTAAGTTCTTCGATGAGATGAATTTTTCAAACAGCTACAGGCATGAGATGATAAAGGCGATCTTGAGGGTAGCTGAGGATCATTGGGAAGAATTGGTCATTTCCAACGGAAGGGTCGTGATGGCCGCGCGACCAGGAGGTTTGAACATAACGTTTGATGAATCAGACAAGAGGACTGATGCCAATCATCAGAGGTCGCTATACGTAACGGCCACTATCAACCACGTGGATTTCAAGAGGGCCATGGAGGATCTGCAGTGAATGTCATCCCTCTCAGTACCTTGGAATTCGCAGGAATTCCCCAAGACAAGATCCTTAAGAGGCCGTCACCACTAATGGGTTTTGGAAGCGACTCCAAAATGACAGTCGGCTGGATTCGATTAGGGATCCAGATTGGACCGATCAAGTGTTCTGCCAAATTTCATGTCATTAAGGCAAACACTACTTATCACATGATTATCGGTCGAGCATGGATCCATCGCTTCGACACTATACCCTCCACGGCTCACTAGAATATGAAAGCCATTTGAAAAAATAGATTGGTTGCGATACCTGCCTCGGTGAACCCCTTCAATTTAGAAGAAGCACATTTGTCTGAGGCTGTATGGTTTACAGAACTGGCAGATGAACCTACTCCAGCCCCATTCCGGTCAACTCCCTTACCCAAGTGGGAAGATGTTAAGAGTCAATCACCAGACGGAATCATGGTAATGCATGAAGAATCAGAGAGGGAACCCACGCGAGAGGAGATTCCCAAAGTTGCTTATAAGAAGAGTGTCTACACCCTGAAGAGGGTCATAGAACATGACAGTGAGGGCATGCAGGTAAGTAGTTTCTACTCCATTGGTAGGAAGTGCTATCGCATCTGAGGACTATCGCGGGACTACTATCGAACACAATGTTATTGTCCTTAGCCTTCTCTTTACTGGATTTTATGACTAACGACCGTACATTCCCATACGAAGGTCTCATGAGTAATAATAACCCTCCCCTGGGGAATCCCTTTCCTGATTAATTATCAGATTCACCTTGCCACTCTACAGCGATACACGAGGTATAAGCCTATCTTCCTATATAGCAACCGCTCATAAAATACAAAGCCTATCTGTCTAGATAGCAGCCAAACGTGATCAAAGCTTATCTGTCTAGATAGCAGCGAAATGAAAAGCCTATCTGTTTAGATAGCAGCTAAGCGTGATCAAAGCCTATCTGTCTAAATAGCAGCAAAATGAAAAGCCTATCTGTTTAGATAGCAGCCGAGCGCGATCAAAGCCTATCTGTCTAGATATAAGAAAAATGAAAAGCCTATCTGTTTAGATAGCAGTGCAGCGCGATCAAATCCTATCTGTCTAGATAGAAGCAAAATGAAAAGCCTATCTGTTTAGATAGCAGCCGAGCGCGATCAAAGCCTATCTGTTTAGATAGCACCAAAATACAAAGCCTATCTGTTTAGATAGCAGCGAAATAAAAGCCTATATGTTTAGATAAAAGCTAAATACAAAGCCTATCTGTCTAGATATCAGCCAAACGCGATCAAAGCCTATCTGTCTAGATAGCAACTAAACACAAAGCCTATCTGTTTAGATAGCAGCAAACGCGATAAAAGCCTATTCATCTAAGATAGCGACAGAAATGAAAGGCTTAACTAATCAGACATCGGCTAAGCGCGACCAGAATCTATCTGCTTGATTAAACGGCAGGACGGTGCGTTAAGTTAAAAGTCTACTATAGTAGACAAAGTAGCAAAGAAAAGGCACTTTCATAACAGTCAAATTTGGGTTACAATTTATCTGTCTAGATAGCAGCTTAAAGCAAGGCTTATAAACGGAAAAAGGGGATTGCAACTGAAAGCAAAGTGTTCTTAAGGAACACTCCTACATTAATCTACAACCACAAAGTGGGAGGCTGCCGTCGACGTTATCGACCAGAATAGAGCTCTTGTCGATGTCCCTGACGTGGCGAGATGCCAAATGAACTTCAATCCATGAAGGTTGTTGATGTGAAGAACAAATGGGAGAACAGCTCATGGGGTAGGAAACCGAGCGTGTGCAAGAAAAAGCACACCTACTCGTGATCCCCTGGGGGAGATAATGGTGGAAAATAGTTCTCCAATGGAAAGACGACAGAGATGCACACTGCTCATTACTTGCTAGAATAAGAATCGGCGTAAACTTGCTCTTCGCCGGAGAACTACCGGAGGTGACCCCTACAAACATGATAAGGAAAAAGATGTCTTCATCCCGTTACGAGAACCTACATGGTTGGTCTTCGAGAAGACCATGACGACTTGGGGATTCTTTAGCCGATTCCTTGGGAGTCATTTCTATAGCACAACGCCCGGATTCAAAGCCAATGAACCAGAACTGATCTGAAGGGAAAAGGGACGAGGAACAATGAAAAGAAGAACAAACACCCAGGAGAGGTAGCATTTTGAAAATTGTACGAAGAATGAAATAGCAAAAAAAAAAGGGGGCTTATATAAGGGCTCAAAGGAGCCTCTTCAGTTTCCAAGCTGAGTCAGCAATATCTCGAAAAGGAGCAAGAATCAATCGGCCTATTAAAGAATACGATGAAACAGTAGCCCTAGGCAATGTTGAGGGGAGGGGCCCGTTGTATAACAGGCACGCTTTATTTAATGCCGAGGTGGCACGCTGGTTAAAATAATAATGGCGGCTCCTGGGGACTTGAGCCTACAAAGGTGTAAAATATTTCGGACTCACCAAGAGTCAAGAAACATTCGGGGCTATGCTACAACAAAACATGATACATGCGCGCAAGTCTAGCCATCTTCGATAAGTGCCAAGAGTAATTGTGAAGGCATGTCTGTAGAAACTAAATGAGCATTAAAAGGGCGGTTGCGACAGCCTACCAGTTCAAAAGAAGACGCACGGGGTAGACACATAAAGTAGAGTATTCAAAGACAAGAACCAACTAGAGAATATTTCAAAGCGCACAAAATCGGCACATGCAAAAGAAGATAATGTTCAACCAAATGTAAGAGGCGCGCCCTCAACAGGAAAACAAAAATTTACATCAAAAACAGTTCAAAGCAAGAGAGTTGTTTTAAATCCATGAGGAGGCCTTTTAGAAGAGAATCTCCTGCCGACAGGAGAATAGAGTTGGCAGCTAATTGCTCCAAGCGATGTCTCTATAACGTTTGTCAGCTTCTTCAAACTCTCTGAGGGCTTTATCCAGCTTTGCCTTGCACACTTGAAGGGCGGCCTTCTCTTCGTTATAGCCAGTGTGCTCAGAGCGGAGTTGAGTAGAGTTGCGTATCCTAGTTAGCCTCTCTATAAGGAAGCCCAGATAAAATTGCCCTGCTGCGATTTCTTGAAGCTCGGTCGCGCTTGCGAGGAGATTCTCGGCGCTTTCAACGGTGGTGACTGCGGGGGTGGCCTTGCACACCTTCTCCAAAAGGTCAGTTATCTCTTTGAGTAGAACCTTTCTGTCCCCGGGCGGGGACTCTAGAATCCCACAAATGCCCTTGGATACGATAGGCGCACCTTCATTAACCAATTAAGGCAGGCTTGGTTGATATCTATACATAAGAAGAAAACCAGAATGGAACAATCAGCAAAAACGTGGGTTCAGCAACTAAGTATAATGAGCATGAATGCAGCGACCTTACCGGTGCCCTCGATAATTTGCTTAAGAGTGGCAATAGGAGTCGCTGCTTGCGCGCTAGAACCAGCTTCCTTGATCAGGCGCCGATCAGCCTAAGCTTCACGCACATAATACGCCTCAGGGATCACAAGACTCCTTTGGGACGCGAAAACAGAGTCCTCAACCTGTGAACCCTAGAACTCCCATGGACTCTCGGAGAAAAGAGCATCTAAATCAAAAACATCCCCTGTGACAGCAGCACTCCCCGAAACGCTCGGCGCGACAGAAGCATCACGCCCAGCTGGCCCAAGCTCGTTATTATAAAGAGCACCACGCTCCGCCGAAGAAGTTCTTGCAATACTTTCTTTAATGGAGGTGGCGTGTTCACCCAACTCAGCGACACATTCGACCCTTCCACCACTTACCTCAGGAGGAATATCCTGTCCAGGATTCGTGACCATGGGGACTTGCTCAACACTTATTCCTTACCCAGCATCCTCGTTGTCTGAAGAAGGGGGCATTGTCTGAGTGATGGGAACAGTATCATTCTCTTGTCGTCGTCGTTCCTCCTCTTCATGCTCAGAAAGGAACTCGAGACGTGCTGCAACAGCGTTATGTTCAACCATTGAAGCCTTTTCCATCGGACCCTGCTCCGAAATTCCTGCAATAGAAATTTCACGTTCAGGAACCACTACGGCGCTGCAAGGGCGACGAGGCTTCAAGGGGCAGGAGTCGGTTTCTGCAAAAACAAGAGAGTTACTCTCGCAACAACAGACAATGGGAATTAAAAACCTCTACTAGTGTTTAAAGCGGCGTTTCCCCACTTGAATGCGGGTGTCCGCGCGATGAGCATAATACAGGTTATCATCGACACCTTTCAGCTTAGTGTGACCTGCTCATGATAAGACATTAAAAACTGACTCAGAGAAGGACATACTGGGATGAGTATGTTGAGCGCCTAAGGTGTTACTTGAGGGTTCCCCACACTTATCTATTATCCACCAACGGATATCACGTATAGGCAAACAATGGTACAGTGCGCCAATCACGATTTCATGATTGGATAAAGAAAACTTAAAGATATTACCTTCTGCATCTTCATCATCGACGAGTTCATGGAAGGCTAGTTGGGCTCGATGCGATTCATTGACCGTTCTAGGAGAGGAACGAGGTGCACGCGTGCGAGTTGAACTCACACGCGACCTCCGCTCTCTGGAGCTCCCTTTGGCAATCTCCTCGAGACTTTTCTTCTTGGCCATCTCGACTCGCTCCTCCTCCGACAGTTTGTCTTGTAGAGATCTTCAGCCATGCGTATCGACTCCTCGGTGGCCTCCTCCTAGGACATAATCACTGGTCCCTTCAGAAGGCTTTCCTCACCTGCGACAGAGAAACAAACAATAAGTGTCGGCACGATAATTAGCCAAGATAATATGTTGCTTTATATCACCTTATTCTTCCACCTCCCTGGCGACAAAGCCCTCCTCGGACTCTGGGATGAACCTTTTCCTCGAAACTAACCTCTTGGCAGATGTTCTCTTTACTGCTGGCTGATTCCGTGAGCGCTTCGATGGCCGCGTCGCCATGTCATCTGCTGAAGGGGGATCTTCACTCCTTTTGTTTGTCGCTTCGACGTACGGAGCAAGGAAAATCTCAAGAGTCTCTGAAACTGCCTGCTGGACTTCTTCATCCATGGGCCGATCTTGAAGGATGATGCTGTTAGGTTGACTTTTCTTTGAGCGAAAAAGGTCGATAAAATCCCCGCTGCGATCCCCCGAAGTTAAGCGTCTCAAGCAGCACTAGTAAGAGAAAAGGGGGACGATGTTTATAGTCGACATGAAAAATAACAAGGATATAAGAAGGTTCATATAATACCGCTTGGAAGTCCCGCGCGTACTGGACCCTAGCATCAAGGGAGTTCTGCTCAATTGTGGTAGTCTTCTCCTTCAGGATGAACTCCGAGCAAAGATGGTCTTCAGCTAGCAAGGAGTAGTATCCATAATTGGCCGTACTTCGGGTCAGAGTAGCCTTGATAGGGTAACCTTTTGATAAAGGCGCGAGGGCCGTACCAACCGGAAGTTGATTATGAGGACTGGTCAAACGACGAACCTGGGTATTCCAGAAGGCCACCCAACTAGAAGAAATTCTGCACCGCCTTCCTCTGGAAGGCTGAGATAAAGGAAGTGTTGCGAGAAGCAGTTCGTCGCTCTTCCCATAGAGCACTCCATTATACAAACCCTTGGTAATAGACTTGGACCACATGGGGGGGGGGGCGCGACGGCATCATAACCAAGTTGAAAGGTCAGGCAAATAGGATCAAAAGGAGCTGCTATTTGCTCGTAATTGCAAGATTCTGCACCAGGCACGTTGTCAACCAATGCGGGCAGATAAGTTCTTCTGCACCAATTCACATATCGCCCATACCGCTGGGAACCTCTAGTAATGTGTTTCTTCTGGAAAGGAGTATGAACCTCGGGATACATGTATGCAAGATAAACGATGTTGTCTAACTCCACCACATAGGGACGGGCCACAAAGAGTTCGGCATCATCACACACCAAGGAAAAGTTGCGACGGGTACTCTTCGTACCAAACCAACGCCACGAATGAGGACACAGATGTACCTCCTTCGGTTTCACATTCCACAAATAGACAGGAGAGGGAGCTGGAGTGTATGAAGGCCATCGTTCGAAAACCCACATGGTCAAGAAACCGATGTTGACAAAAGAAATCACGTCGACCCTCCCCTACGATTGCTCAACATGATAAACAGCTAGGTCGAGACGATTATACAAAGAACCCAAGACAAGGGACCCCATTTTACGACCAAGCGCGAGTTTCACCGCAAGTGGGAGCACGTGGATAAAATCATCAAGGAAACGTGACAGCCAAACGCACAGGAAACCACACAATGACCATTAGAGTCCTTCTCCATCAACAAAAATCACTGCTTTGGGATCGCCCTTGAGCAATTTCTGGATAACGGCGGGCTCAGTATAGTCTCTGTAAAAGAACATGAGCCATTTGGACCATATGTTCTTCGCGCTGGAGGAAACTGACATAAAAGTGCTGCAGGGTTCAATTGCGTCAGGCGCCCATTGTGTGGCGGCTTTCTTCAGGATCACAATACACTCCTGCATCTGAGTAAAAAGTGTAAATTCCTCGTCACCCTGTAATTCGTACAGAGGATCAAAGTCTCCCGTGCTCGAAAGCATCAACAGATTTTCCACATCTTCGAGGGTAGGCGCGGCCTCGAAGGAAGAAAAAGTGGAATGTATGGGTCCTCCTTGAGTAACGCGAAAACAGGACCCTTAGCATGTCCTGGTCTGCTTTGAGGTTGAAACCTTTTGCCGCACGGATTGCATTATAAATCCCGACTTGCTTTAACACCGCCTCATAATTACGAAGAATGAAAATCTCAATTCATCCTGTCAAGCTTTTCTAAGAAAGCTTGGAAAAAGACATCATTGAAAGGGACTAGACCAGCTTCAATACTGATCCTCTGCACGTCATGGGCATCGCTAGATCCCAATCTTCCCTGCTTGGTCCGGGTTTCAATTCGAAAGTAGCAATTGGAGGAGACGCTTGGGGAGCGTCTCCCCGGATGGTAGCCAAATAAAAATCATCGCCACCAAGATATGGGGCCTTGCACCAAAATTCTATGGGATTCTCTTTCACTTCAACGGCCTCCTTGTTCGAATTCTTGGGGGCCATTGTAGCGAAAGGAAAAAAGAAATACTAGATCTTAACAATCATATCACATGCAGGAGGAAAGAAAAAGAGGGGGAGAAGAGTATCCGTAGAAATTGAATGCAATTTCAGAATCACGAGTTCAAATTAAGATACCTTGTTCACGAGTAAGCGCTTGGATCGGCTTAAAAAAGTTGTCAAGAATTTGATCGCAAACTTGATCGAAAGATTCTGCTTCTTGTTGTGGATACTCTCTCTGATTCATACGAACTCGGAAGCAACAACAACGGAAAAAGTTCTAATTGACGAGTGCAAAGGGTTTAAATAAACCTTCAGGATGAAGAGTCACGACTGCAGACGTCTGCTGAGTTAGCGACGCTTCAAATCCGGAAAAATTGACGACCTATCAACTATCCTCGCCTCGATATTTGGCAAAACTGGTTTGATTAACTCGACAGTGGCCACGCTTCACCAGAGGCTAAACGGGCCCCCCAAAACCTAGGCAATCATGGCTCTGACTGGGGGCTATGAGGATTCTAGTTCAAAATACAAAGGATCTGCGTGGGGCTCACGCACGGCTGATTTTGCACGAAAGCACAACGGATGCGCGCGTGACATTCGCGCAAAAGGGGGCTAATGTAGATACAGCTTTTCAGACAAGCAGATCACAGCCACGTGACAGCAATCCAGCACACCTAGTTGTGCTTCATACACACCGGACAACGACCTATGCCTTTCAACGTGGGGGCTGCGAGACAGGGCCCTCACGCACTAGCACGGGACCTGTAGGGACTTAGTGGTTTGGAGGCTAGGGTAAGGCCCTCGCGCGTGGGCGACAACCAAGCTCGCACACGACCTCTGGTAACTGACTGAGAGGTTCTAGGCTTACGTATCCCATCAATGCAGCTGATCTCATAACGGTCTCTGATACTTGCAGGCAGATACGTAACGGTTCATATATACACGGTCGAACGTGCCGTTGGGGGTCTATCATGAAGCCGCCATTTATGGTGCATTAACCCCCTCAACGGTCACTTCCCCACTATATATAGGATTGTTACCTTTCCATTACAACAGAGTACACTGAGGACAGACCAATACATCTCAGCTCTTGGAACGCTAAGCAACCTACTCTCTATCAGCCTACTGTCTCTCTCTCGAGCAGTTACCAGTGCTTACCCTCTCCCTACACACACCCTACATCTCTCTGTGTTCCTATTCTCTACTTGAGGTGCACGCTTGGATCTCTCCGAGGGATTCCCGTGAGCACAACTGGTCAAGGATAAGATTTGGATGATGCATCTCAGAATTCTAATGGTACAAAAACTGTTAAAAGGGTAAAATTGTCTAGATAAGT
Organism: Linanthus parryae; assembly: GCA_023055425.1. Lineage (NCBI taxonomy): Eukaryota > Viridiplantae > Streptophyta > Magnoliopsida > Ericales > Polemoniaceae > Linanthus > Linanthus parryae. Next base: position 97,360,181 of record JALGPY010000004.1, on the reverse strand, counting down.
AATTAAGTTCTTTATTAAAACAAAAATAGTAACAAATTATCTAAAATAACTGTAATTATTTGATAAATCTCATTTTTTTTGTCCCACCATATTTGCAAGGTGATCTAAAAGCTCAGTTGACGGAAACTCCTTATTGTTAACGGAAGTAATATGTGAGGGTGGAATTGATAAAATTGAAACGTGGAGGAGAATTTTGAAAATGACCCCCAACTTATGGGGTGTAAATTGATTTTTTGCCAATATTTTAAGAACCGCAACGGTGGCAAACAAGTCCTTTAACCACGGCAGAATAAGTTACCGTGGTGTACTAAAACTGGACGGTTCAGCTAACATATGATGTTTTATTCTCGACCGTTGGATTTCAGAGTCATCGACGGGTGAGATTCGATGAGAGGAGACTTCTGCGTCGTCTACATCAAAGTCAACGCATCATCTGACCTATCTTCTCCGCAAGCTCGCTTCACCGGTCTTCCTGATCATCGGCCAACCACCGCCATAACCGTCATCTCTTTCGATCGGCAGCGAGAAATATCGTAGTTTCTTCCGTTTATAATATCTAGGGTTTCTTCTGCAGCTCCAAGAGATTAACTATTGGTTCTCGGTTCTACAATTTTCGCTACCCTTGTTTCAAACTGCAGGTAGTCTCCGCACACTTATGTTTCGGGTATATAAATTTTTGGCGCTTTTGTTTTTTTCTGTGTTAATTTTAGCGATGTAGTTGTTTGAAGGTGAGAATTTTGTTTTCTGCTGAGATAATTCTTGGTGGTCAAAAGCAGCTATGATTTTACTTTTCTTTTCTTAATGGTGAATCATGCCGTCAAGGATTGGCGAATAAATGTGATGCGATGGACCAAACAAAGATTGGCCGAATTTCATTATCTCTTATCGTTATATATGTAGCATTTTCTGGGTGCTACAAATATCCATTATCTTTTATCGGTATATATGTGGCTCTTTGGCTAGACGAATCAGACAAGAACGGCATATATTCAATATCTTTCAAGGGTATATATGCAGCATTTTCTTTATGCTTCATCCACTTTGTTCAATTAAATATCGCTACTTTTATTCTGCCATTAGATTGTAGAAGCATTAGGGTCCTATAAATAGAGTAGGTTGAAGCAATAGTAAGACAGTAGTAGCTCCATAGTAAGCGCTCCATCATATATCTAATCCCGATGGCTTCCCAGAATCAGGTAAGGGCAAGTTTCGCTATGATATTAACTAGACTTGAAATAGAGCATTCTTATTTTAACAGAAAAAACAAATAAAATGAATTTTCGCCTTCATAAATAGATCTCAATTTTGATTTCTTTTTCTTTTTTTTTTTTTTCTCTACTTGCCTGTTCCATAGGTTCAAGAGCGTCTTAGGGTCTTTGCTAAAGATTTCACTTACAGTCATGGCGAGTGGCGCAAACCCGAAGGGTATGTAGAGAATTAAGATATAATCATTTCTGGTTATTTCAACTTCTTTTTCTGAACTTTATACAAGACATAATTTGGAAACAAGTTTTAATTTTTGACATGTTGCAGTGATGAAGCTGCTGTACTAATTTATGGAAAAAAGATTGAAGTAAAGGCAGCAGTAAACATTGAATCCCTGATTCCGGGAGATATTGGAATTTATTTTGGGATCAGTAAGCCAAACGGTAGTTCTGGCTGGGAGAACGCTCGTCCTATGATTCGTGCTCAGGTGGGAAGTGAATTTATTACCACGAGCATTCTTCGTTACTATCTGCTGGAAATGGTGCCGGAGCGTCGTGTAAACTTCTTTCTGCCTCTCACGTTGTTGGACAATTCTGACAAGGTTCTTCATTTGAGCATTACTGATGACACGGAGCATCGCAAATCTGGGTTTGTCTTCCATGAGGCTGTCGTGATGAGGAGGACCCCCCAGAATGAAACCGAATACTTCAGCATGCCATGAAGGATGTACCAGTTGGTCCTCGCCTACCGTACAAATTAATAATGTTGAACAATAAGTGTAGAAGATATCAACTTGTTTGTTGAGTATATAAGCTCGATAGCACGTTGGACTCTTTCTGCATAAATAAACCTATGATCCGACTATAATTAAGTATCTTAATATCTCACAAGCTACTACTCGTGTCTACACCCGATCCTCTCTTTTGTATCTCACGTAAATCAATTGTTGTTGTTATTGCTCTGTTCTCAATTCATTTCTTCTCGTCTTGTCAATAATTGCAATAGACACAGCACAACCTCTTCAACGGGCTGGCCAAAAGAGTAATCAAGGGTTAAAAACTTTATCGGAACCCAGTTTAATTCCAGTTTTCATACTATTTCAGATAGAACACAGAAAAGTGGCTAACACACAAAAGCTTTGATCGATAGTTATACATACTGATCGATAATTACACAACTGTGTGGGTGAAACTGAACAGTGATGCATCATTGTCCCTGATTGCAGCTGGTATTGTGGGTGTTCCCAAAGATGCTTATAATAAGTGGAATGTTGATTTTAGTATGCAGGCTGTTGCAGCTTCTCTTGTGATTGATGAAGACCTTGCTATGAATTTTGGTCGCAGAATGGCCTCTGGTCTTCATCTCAAATATGTTCTTGCTAGCACAGATTGTTAAGAGATTCTCAAAAGGTTTCACTCAGATAAGCCTACTCACAGTGCTTGATTCATTTTATCACAATGCAGGCAGTTAACAGCTAGTCTCCATAGTTTCCAGCAGCAGTTTGAGCATAGCTCCAACAAAGCTGCTAATCTCCAGGCCAAGAATGTTACTTCCTCCTCTTTTCTGTCTAGCACTGCTTATATTTCCTCTTTCTGTGTGAACAATTTTTCAAATTTTTGGATGTGAAAATGCTCCTGGGTTTACGGAGTCTCTTTAGCTTGAAGAAACTATATTATCAAAGATACACCATATGGGTTCAATTTTCTCTTACCTCTTCTACTCTTTGTTATATTTAATTTTAGGGTAAAAGACAAAAACCACCCTCCATTTATGGAGAAAATACATTTTGCACCCTGTCGGAGACTAACGGAGGCTAACAGAGGGGTGAAAGGACAAAAAAACCCCTGAAAATTGACGAAATGACCTCACTATATATTTAACCTAATAAACCCTAACTCCTTTCTTTCCTCATTTCATTCTTTCTCTTCTCTCTCAATCTCTCTCCCCTTCCCACTCCATCTTCCCTCTCTGTCTCTTGCCGAAGCCTCCTTCTGGACCGCCGAGGAAGTCGACCTCTCCGACGACAGCCGTCACTGGGACGACCCTATAATTCCTTCGGTTGGTGCTGGAATGGAGACCAAGCGTGGTTCTTCCACTGGTCGAGCATAGATCTCGTCCCCAGAAGAAAGACAAAGCAAGAAATTCGACATTGGTGAGGTTATGACGGGAAGAGCTCCGGCGAATCGGAGGGTGATCGAGAGCTTCGAATATGGTAATTTTCAGGGGTGGAGTTGGAGTTGGAGTATGCGATCAAATTGAATCAGAGACCCATGGAAAGTGGGGATTTAGGGATTGCAGTGTCGACACCCTGACCCTCGACGAGAAGCATTTCATCAAGCATCGGCGATGCCATGAGGAGGTGGCAGTCACCACCATCGATGCTGCACCCACCGGCGACGACATGAGGGTGGATTCGTCGGGAAAGTCCTTGTTGCCGCCACAAGCGTCGTCACAGTTCAGAAAGGCGGTGCTTTTTAGAACCAATTTCAGAGGCAGTGCCCTTAAGATGCGGTGGAAAATGGAAGTAGTATCCAACCCTCGTTGTCGTATTGTTTCTGTTGCAGCGATTGTGGCTTCGTGGTGGTGCCAGAGGAAGAAAAACGTAGAAGAAGCCCATTCACCGACCTCAACTGTCTCTTCTCTCCCTCCTTCTATGTTCTTTTGTTTATGGAAAATGAGTTAGTTTTGATTAGGGTTCGATTTAGGATCCAATTTTGGGACCCTCTTAGTTCTTATTTCCAGACAAAATTCGTTGGGTTATGTTTGTGGTGGGTTCTAAATCAGAGAGGTAAAGATGTTGTGGTGGACCTAATCTTGGTGGTAGCTGTTGTGGAAGATGGGGGTGGTAATGGTGGGTTTTGATTCGAGGAGGTGAAAGTCCCACTAATGGTGGGAATGAAAAGAGTGTCTCAATGGAAGATCGGGGTGAAAGAGGTGAATGCCACGGCGGCGGAAGCCACCGGGAAAAGTTCTGGTGGTGGTGGTGGTGGTCATTCGGTGGTATTGATGGAGGTGCTCAAGAACACCAAGAACATGATGGACATTGTATTAAAAAAAAAAAGGATAAATGACACTAAACCTATGTGCAGTTTGCATTTAGTGACACTAAACCTCCACCACTTTCAATTTACATAAAAAAATCATCTGCAGTTTGATTTTATGTACCAATAGCCCTGGCCGACTAATTGTGTTATCTATTTTTAACAAAATCAAGGGTAGAAAGGTATTTTTCACTAAAAAAATACATATTTCATTTTTTATATGGTAATTTACACTTGCCACCCACATATTTTGATATTTATACAACATCTACCCTTATTTTTAAAAAAATTAACAATAAACACCTTTATTATCCCTTCACTATCAACATACTACACCACCAGCTAGGGCTGAGCAAAACCTGACCCAACCCGCCTCCCCGAGCCACCCCGCATTAAACCGGTCCGAATATAGCATAAATCGATTCTACATGGTTGATTACGGTTATAGATTTCTCAGCCCGAACGATGTCCGATCGATCATGGTTTGAGACTTGTAAAATCCGCTTAAAAACAAATCGGTCCGATTAATTTTCATATGTAATAATTTTAATTTTTGATAATGGTTTATAATTAAGCTTTTTAAGAGTTAACACCATCAATATAATTAATTTTCCTCAAACTATTCAACTTTCACGTGAAATTAAGTTTTTTTTTCCACTTTAAACATTATACACACGTATATTACAGAAAAAGATAACCGAACTAATATATATTTTCGAGTGAAATTTCAACATTTTCCAACCTGTTTAACTGGTCTGAATCGGATCGAGTCGATAGGTTGCGATTGATTTGGGTATTACAGTGGGTGGGTTTGGGTACAACATTCTCCAACCCGAACCTATTGTTCGGGTAGAAATTTTCTGCAAAACTGGTCCAAACCGGTCCGTGCTCACCCCTACCACCAGCAACCCCATAGCCACTGTTCTATATGTTTTTTGGTACCACCACTCCAACCCTCAATTGTCAACCATTTCCCCAATTTTTCTTCAAGGGAATCCACTCTAGCCCTCGATTGTCACTTCCCCGGCATGAATCACACTCAATCGAATTCACAAAGCACTACCTTAAAATATCCAACGCATGAATTGAATAAAATCGATTCAAGATACCGAAACGAAGCCCCTCAAGCTCATTGTCCAAATCGACAATTCATGAGAGGAAAACGAAGGCCTCCGCCACCGCCACCTTCCCCATCGTCGATGCCACCACCACCGCCATAGACGGATCGGGTTCATGAGATAGCCAGAGACAGAGAGAGAAGGAAGAGAAACAGAGAGAAGAAGACAAAGAATACATGGAGAAGAAGAACAGATTCGGCCACCTCCTCAGTTTCCTTCACCTCCAGCGCCACCGCCACCAGCGTCTTCTTCTTCTTCTTCTTCTTCTTCTTCTTCTTCTTCTTCTTCTTCTTCTTCTTCTTCTTCTTCTTCTTCTTCTTCTTCTTCTTCTTCTTCTTCTTCTTCTTCTTCTTCTTCTTCTTCTTCTTCTTCTTCTTCTTCTTCTTCTTCTTCTTCTTCTTCTTCTTCTTCTTCGTTTCTTTCTTATGCGCATAAATCCTTTTTCTTTCATTTTCTTTATTATTTTTGTTTGTTTTATTGTTAGTTAGATTTATATTATTGTTTTCTTTTGTTTAAATTTTATTGATTAATTATTTTGTTTAAACTTTAATATCCTTTATTTAAAAAATAACAAAAAAAAAAATTATTCTTTATTGAAATACATTTCTGCCCCTTGATCCCGTTAGAAATAGATAACACCGTTAGTCGACCGTGGCTATTTGTACCTAAAATCAAACTGCATATGGTTTTTTATGTAAATTGAAAGTGGTGGAGGTTTAGTTTCACTAAGTGCAAACTGCATATAGGTTTAGTGTCATTTGTCCTAAAAAAGATGTGTTATTTGTCAACAATTTGTAAACATAAAGTCAGTTTGCACTCCTCCAGTAACGGATCATAACAGAAGGGTGGTATCTTTCGACCCTCCATCCACTGACATGGGTGCAAAAAGTATTTTCACCATAAATCAGGGGGTAAAATGTATTTTCCCCATCAATGAAGGGTGGTTTTTGTCTTTTACCCTTACTTTTAAGTTTTACTACTACTAGAGATGTGTTATTAATTTCCTTTATCAATTACTTCAATTCCATATGATTGGAGCACAAGTTAATTTGATGAAAAAGTTGACTTATTACGTCTAATTCTATTTCATGCCGTTGTTTTTTTCCCAGAATATAAGATTTTTACATTTTTTTAGGCAGCAAGATTATTACATAACCAATATATTTCAATCTCCTACAAATTACGATACACCTTAATTCTTTATTTATGAAGATGTCACTACTTGTTATTTCAGAAACAAATGTGCCACTACCTTTCTATTTTACAGTAGTAGTTTTAAACGATATTTTTTCAAGGCTATTAGTGTTGATGCATGCATTTGCATTCTCCCAAAAATTCAAAATATCAAGTAGTTCGTGTGTTTCCTTACTATAATCACTCAAATTCAAGAAGTGCCGGTCCGGAACTTTGAGAGATCTCGCGAGAAATTGAAAACGTAACATGGCAATGCGTCAAATGTATATTTCTATTAAATCTTTCTCTTTGAATTGTACATAAAATATGTCGATATTTTCAAAGGAAAACAAAAAGTTACACCGGTCCATACATGAGATGAAGATTGAACGAATAACACATAAACTTTAGACAAATATTTCATCCACAAACTCTTTGTGGAGTAGTTATATGCGAGAATATATGTTTTAGGGTAAGATAGTGAGTTTTGCTTGAAGATTGGTTGACATTTTTGTATCATAAGTAAATGATAGAAGGTAAATTAATCTTTTTAAAGAATATATAGTCAATTAGAGTGATGCACCTAATTTATAATTTCCTATATGTGTAATGGGTCACTACAAATATTTAATTAGATGGGGTCTGCACTTGAAAATTTTAAAAAATATGATAACCCTTCCTTTCATGTACGTATGTATGATTTTATCTTTCTAGAGAACATGCATTTCATATTTTTGGTTCGACAAAAGATGAATTGCTTGAAACGTTATAATGAATATTCCCTCAAAAATATTTAATCATGAATAAAAACATTATTTTGAAAGTTATTTAGTTACAAATTAGATGTATAAACTGGCTATAAATATACTGTCTACAATCTAGGAAGAGGTAAGAGCTGTTAGGTAGTTCTTCAATTTTACAAAATAGTTGACTTCGAAGGAAATACAAAAAAAAAATATAACAATAAAAGTTGATACTACGTTCCAATTTTTTTTCTTATGAGAAATACTAATATATTATGAAATTTGAAAGTTTGTAATGCAAGTAAATAAACAGGATCTAATACTCTAGAAGGAGGGGGGATTGAATAGTTTATGTAAACTTTTTCACAATAACTAGTCTTTTGAAACTTCAAGCAAATGTGCAGTTGAAATCTCAAAGCCTTGGAAAAGATTTGAGAAGCTAGAGATACAACTACAGAAAACAGTAGCTTCAAAGCTTTGAGCTTGGAATTTATCTAAAGATTTGGAGTTACTTATTTTGAACAGATAATTAAAAGATATAAACAGCAGTAATGTAAAGCACAAGAACACAAGGATTTTTACAGAGTTTAGTCACAGTTGGACCTATTCTATGCCTAAGGGATCTAATCCCTCCAGGATTTCAACACACTTCTTATTAATCACCCAGATTTAGCCCTAGATCTCAAGCCTAAGTGAGCTACCTTACACTTATACAGCTTGTGGTTCCCAACCTATCTAGTACCAGCTACAATCTGTTTAAACAATCAGAGCCTCTTGTTGTTCACTTGAACAACTAAACTTTTAAGTTTGTGAGGTTGAGAAAATAAGAACGAATAATACATATTTAGTAAAAGTAGAAGAACACAGACAAAAATAAGATGATGAATGTTGGAAGTGTTCTTTAGATTTGATGGATGATCTTCAATTCCTGCAGTTGTTTATTGGCATGTTTGTTGAAGAGTTCTGAATTTGATCTCCCACGTATGAAACTCTCTTAAAAAATATGTTGATCAGCCTATCACTATGTCTCACTGTTTGAAATTCAAACTCCTGATTTTATCAACAACCTGCAACTACTTGAGAGATTTTAGGAACTGAATTCCTACAAATCCTCTCCCATGAGATGCTTCATTCAACAGTTATGTTTGAAAAGCTTTTTGACTTTGTTTGTGGACGTTTGGATGACCAACAATTATGCACAATCTCAGCTTGAAAGATCAATCAAGATCTGGACAAATTAGCCACACAATCTGATCTGTTAGACAGCCGGTTCGTGCATAAACCCTAGCTAATTTTGGATAAAATTAAATATAAATAACCACATGTGTATATAACTATAAGACAAGATAGATAACATAATAAGAAGTTAGATTAAATTCTAATACAATCTTGAATCCATCAATCTCATCCTGCATACAGAATTCAGTTAAGCAGTTCTGAGCATAAAAACAATCTCAAAGCTTTGGAGCTTGATTGCCAGTTCATATGAATGAAATTTAAAATTCCTGCAATCTGCAAAACCAATTCAATCAAAACATAGGCTCAATAATATTTATGAAAGACAATACTGTATGATTAAAAAATGACTCAATTCAATCTCCAAGCCTGCAATCACAGAAACTGCTAAGAATAATAGGCACATAGCACAAGCAAACAGTATCTCAAGCTTTGAAACTTTGAGGCTTTAACAGTTCTCATCCTTTTGGCTTTCATCATTAAAGATCAAACTCACCCTGAGTTTGTAATCACATTCATTCTCAAGAGCTTGAACTATCAATCTCCCCCTTGATGAAAGACAAAACACATATTATTGCTTTCCAAGATTTCACTACATGAAATCTCAGCAAATACCACATTTTATTTGTAGCATATGAACAAATGCGGTAATTGATACCAAAGCAGCATTATTTATTAATGCTACAAACTAATGCTATAATATTGCAGCATTAATCCAATAATGCTACAATTTTTGGCTAAACAACATATAAATTGCAGCATTAATCCAATAATGCTGCAATTTTTTGCTATGCAGCATATAAATTGCAGCATTATCACATTAATGCTTCCTTTTTTAGTTATACTTTGCAGCATTAACTAATTAAAGCTCCAATAGGAAAAAGAAAAACAAATATAAAAACGAACCAAAAGCCTATCTCTGTAACCCACCATCAGATACTTCCCAAATCTCAAATTTTCCCCAAACCTGCCATCTCCCTTTCTCCTCTCCCTCTCAATCCAAACAGCGTCATTTGAGACACCCTCTCAAATTTCTCCAAAATTTTCTTCTCTCCCTCTCAATCTGAGACACCCTCTCAGAAAACTCTCGCTCATTTCTCTCCCTCTCAATCCGAGACAACCTCTCAACCTTCTTCTGATTTCTTTGAATCTGAGACCCTCTCAAGCTTCAACCCCTTTTCTGAGTTCTAAGTTCGTGGCTCGGCACCCTTGTTCTTAGTTCTTGGTTCAGGTGGTCAGGTAGTCTCTCTCTAATTTATCAAATTCAATTTATGAGTTAAATTTGGTTTCTATGTTTAATTAGATTTATTTGTTCATGTTTACAAGCGGAGTTCAATTCAGGTTCTTTGTTCACGTTTACAGCTCTGACGAGGCAGTCCCTCTCTCTTCTCTTTTTTTTGATTTCTGAAATTGAAATTGTGGGTGTTTTGGTTTCTTGTCACTGGAATTGAGTATCATTTGCGGGTTTTTTGGTTTATTTTTATGTGTGGTGTAAGAGCTGAACTGTGTTATATTTGGTAAATGTTGGGTGTTGAAGAAATCATGTGATACCCGTAATTTCAGACTTATGAATCGGTTCAATCTTCTTAAATTATGTTGAAATTTTAAGTACCGGATGTGCTTATGATATCTTGACTTGTGTTTCATTCAATAATTTAGTCGTTTCTTAAAAATGTATGTTTGTTTCGCAAATGTGCCCGGTTAATTCTGTTTTATTGACATACATTTTGAATGTTTTATGTGATGCCTATAGGTATTGTTTGCTGCTTATTTAAGAGAGGGGTAATGGGTAACAGTTGGACTCTTTTAGAAGATAGGAGTGATCCGTCTTATTTGGATGGTTGTGAAAGGTTTTTTAATTTCTCCTACATAAACCAACAAGAGGATGGAAAGATAACGTGCACATGTCGAAAAAGTGTCAATCACTTTAACGTAACACGTGAAGTCGTGAGGGAGCATATAATATGTAATGAATTTTATGCTACGTATACTAAGTGGACAGATCATGGAGAGTCCTGTGAGGTCAATGAGGGGGTAAATGTGGATGGAATCATTTGAGATGACATGGTTAGTATGGTGGATGAGGCATTTGGGGTTCATCATGAACATGCCTTTCTTAATGGAATGCAAAATAAGAATTCAAATCCTGAGCAAGATAAGGAGTATAACAAATATAAAAAGCTCTTAGGGGATGCCGAGCTAGAGTTGTATCCTGGTTGCACCGATTTCACTACATTATCTTTTGTGGTTAAATTATTACACATAAAAGTCTTATATGAATTACCGAATGCCGCATTTGATGACACTATCCAATTGATAAAAAAGACTATACAATGAGAAAACATTTACCAAATTCATTTTATGAAGCCAAAAAGATTAAGGATTCTTTGAGTTTCAGCTACGTAAAGTATGATGCTTGCCCGAATGACTGCATGTTTTTCTTGAAGGATAAGCCATCTCTGGATAAATGCGATATATGCGGCAGTCTGAGGTATAAAGATTCAGATGTTACATTAGATGATGGAAGAATTAAGTTCTCTCAGGTTGCATTAAAACAAGATAGGTACTTTCCTTTGAAACCAAGACTTCAACGGTTGTATATGTGCTCAAAAACTGCATCCGATATGAGATGGCACGATGAGGTAGGGGTAGACAACGGAATTTTATGACATCGAGTGGATTCATTGTCTTGGAAAACCTTCGATATGAAACATCATGACTCATTTGGAAAAGAGTGTCGAAATGTTAGACTTGGCTTGGCAGCCGATGATTTTAATCCATTTCGAACAATGAGCATTGCACATAGTACATGGCCTATTGTGCTTTTTAATTACAATTTGTCTCCCGAAATATGTTTTAAACAGTCATTATTTATACTATCTGTATTGGTTGATGGTCCACGTGCACCCGGTAATGATCTTGATGTTTATATGCAACCATTGATTAAGGAATTGGACGAATTTTGGTTTGTTGGTTTTCGTACCTGGGATGCTCATAAGGGTGAATATTTTCAAATGAAAACTACTCTTATGTGGAAAATAAATGATTTTCCTACGTATGAAAACTTATCTGGTTATAGCACAAAAGGAAAACTGGGTTTCCCACCTTGCAATAAGAAAACCAATTCTCACTGGTTGAGGAATAGTAAGAAACATTGTTATTTAGGGCATCGTTGATTCTCAGATGAAGGTCACAGGTTAAGGAGCGATAAAAGAAATTTTAATGGAGAAACAGAGACCAGAGAACAACCACTAGTATTATCTGGGGAGGATATCTTAGTGCAGGTACAACACATTGAAAACAAGTTTGGAAAGGTTGAAAAAAGTGGGCCTTTGTTGGTTGATCAAAAGAGGAAGCGTAAATCTAGAGACACCGGACATAATGAGCAGTCCTCGAATTGTAAAAAGAAAAATATTTTCTTTGACTTACCTTACTAGAAGGATCACCTAATACGCCACAATCTTGATGTCATGCACATTGAAAAGAATGTATGCGATAGTGTTGTTAATACTATTCTTGGCGTTGAAGGAAAGAATAAAGATTATTTAAATGCTTGGCTTGATCTTGAAGAATGGAAAATACGTATTGACCTCCATCCTCAATACAAGGCCAATAGAAAAGCTACTTTCCCCATGCTAGTTTCACCATGACTAAAGGTGATAAGGCTAAGTTTTTGCAAGTACTCAAAGATGTAAAAGTTCCAGGTGGGTATTCTTTGAATCTTTCACGACGTATAAATCTTACAGAGGGAACTATAACTGGCCTCAAAAGTCACGACTGTCATATATTAATGCAACAGTTGTTGCATGTTGCTTTGCGAGGTCTTTTACCCAAGAATGTTATGAGCGTGTTGATTGAGTTGTGTACTTTCTTTAGAAAGTTGTGCTCCAAAGGTTTGGATCAATTCCATTTTACCAAGCTTCAAGAGAAAATCAAATTAACAATGGTTCACTTGGAGAAGATATTTCCTTCGTCGTTTTTGATATAATGCTACATCTTCCCATTCATTTAGCGAAAGAAGCTAGAATTGTAGACCCAGTTATTTATCGATGGATGTACCATATTGAGAGGTAATTTCACATACAGTAATTAAGATTTTACTTCTAAAATAAGCTTCTCACGTGTATTTCTTACTTAACTCACACCAATTTATTTCTATTTGCGTAGGTACCTTCTTACCCTAAAAATTATGTTTGGAACAGAAATCATCCAGAGGGCTCCATTGCTGAGGTTTACTTAGTTGAAGAGTGTTTAAACTTTTATAGTAGTTACTTGGATGAAGTGGAGACAAAATTAAATCAACCTCCAAGTAATGTTTATGATGGGAGTGGTGGTCTTCCCATAGGTGCTGCAAAATTGGTTTTCCTAGATACTGTCGAGTGGGAGCAATGTAATAGATACATATTGGAGAATACAGCTTCTATTGGCCTGTTTAGAGAGTAATTATGAACTTTAATTATCTAGTTAAATCCTTACAAATATAATATACTCTAGTTTAACTCTTAGATCTTTTTATAAGCAGTGAACATCTTGCACTAATAAGGTCAGCAAATGGTCGATCAATTGAGTGGGAAATCAAGAAAAACATAATGGAAGTTTTCCGAGTTGGTTACAGGACCGTGTAAAGTGTGGTAATCATTTTTAATACTCATCATTTCTAATAAAATTTATAAGATATAAAAAATTATATTGGTGTGAACTTGTAGGTTAACGCTTCAGGCCCCGGATCTCATATATCCTATTAAGTTCAGATTCTGTCATCAGGTCCTGATTAGTCGCAAGACAATACTCATGGTATGTTCTCAATGGTCTAAGTTTTCATAAAAAATATAGAGAAAGAAGGAGGAGAACCCAAAATAGTGGATTTATGGTTAGTGCATCGACACAGAGTTACGCTACAGCAAATGACCGACGTCCACGTACTGGTGACGTGGCGTTTTATGGTATCTTGACAAAAGTGATTAAACTACGTTATTCGAGTGATGTCAAGTTTGTGATGTTTAACTGTGACTGGGTGGATAACAGATTCAGGTTGAAACAAGACGAGTACAAGTTTACTCTAGTTAACTTTAAGCATCTCTTGTATAAACGGAACTTAGTAATGGATGAATCATCCATCTTTTCCTCTCAAGCGCAGCAGCTAACCATTCAACTTAGTAATGGATGAACCATTCTCTTTTATAAACTTAGTAATGGATGAACCATTCTCTCGTATAAACTTTAAGTATGTGATCTTTGGTATATGAAAGACCATGTTCATGCTAGTTGGAGTGTTGCTATAGGGATGAAATCGAGAGAGTTTTGTGATGTACCAGAGAGAGAAAATGCCTATGATTCTGTTACATGTCCTATGGCAGAACCTTTTAGTAGTTAAAAGCTGGACGATGTTCCAATTTCCTGGAGTAGAGAGGATTTAGAAGGCACCTCAGTAAACGTCCCTCGTTTTGATAAAAATGTCGTAGCCGCCGTCGAAGATGAGAGTAGCACTGATGAAGATGCTTATGATTATGACCGTGATTATATTTCTGAGGATGATGATATACTTAGTGACCATGATGAAGACGAAAATGATAATGATGATGCTGGTGATTTTGTTGATTAGTTCAGCTTTTATTAACAATTAAAAAAATTGGAAGCAAAGAAATTTTACATTATTAGTTTATACGTTTCTGCAACAATATTTATAAAGATGGTATTAACAGAAATTGGATATAACTCACTTTTGTAGGTTACAGTGACGTCCAAACGCTCGTTATTCTCCACTCGTGCAATGGATGCTTTGGATGACAACAATATTGTAAGACACGCCTATTCCCTGCAAATGAATGATTGGATGTTATATAACTGCTCATCTTGTTAATAGCATTACTGAATTCTATTCGAAAGGCTAAGTTGCAAATCAAAACATTGGGCTTATATTAGCAGAGCTAAACTGTCAGTAGTCAAACTACCCGGAGTATAATTAGATAATGTAGCTTGTTTGTAGCTTTTTGAGATAAAGTCAATTTTAACAGTATGGTTTTTATAACTGTGTCAATTTGAGAAACCATCTTGATTGCTGTACAGTCTTGCAATGCTAAAGCTAATATAGCTATCCACCTTTTTGGTGCAAGTATCTGAGTTGTGCGTCTCTGACATCTAATTGTTAGAGATGAGATATGTATATTTTCAGTATTTGGGAAGATGGCCTGATTTGATAACATGAAGAGATGATGATGATATCATTTTTTATTTCTCATTGCACCATTATAATATGTAATTTTTATGCTTAGCATTCGTAAATATGTAGAGATTGGCATTTTTGTGTTTATCTTTGAGTAGGCTCGATAAAAGTGGCCGCTGTCTTGGTTGAGTTAAGATAAAATGACACAACAACCAGTATGAGTTTGCATACTTGTACTTTTGTGTTATGTTTTACTGCAGGAACATGTGAGTACTGCAAAACGAGGTAAGAACAAGGCATGTCCCATGGATGATATGAACGGTGCTATGGTTCATTCTATCAACAGAAGTTAATTGTATACAATATTAATGTTGTTACATTGCACATGCATGCTGCTGTACTGAAGATACTTCAATATTTATGCCTCTTATCTAATGATTATCTATATACTACGGAAACAATGGATTTTACTGTACATGTAGATTATGTGCTCCAGTGGAGGGACAGAGAAGCTTGCAGAGTATGAGATACAGAGGAGGAAGATACAGAGGAGGAAGACAATCAAACAAAATAGAGCAAAAATGGAAGCTTTGGGACTAAACAGATTTTCGGCTTGCCCCATGGATAATATTGACAGTGCTATGGGTATTCATGGTAGCAACGTAAATGAATTGTATACCTTATTAATGTTACATTGCACATGCATGGTATTATAGTTTTTTTACTTGTTCTGTTTTTGTTAATGTTGCAGGAGTCCCAAAGTAGCAAGATGTGTAGAAAAAACTCAACATGTAACAACGTTACTGAAAATAATATGGTGATTGAGGGCAAAAATGTAAGGATACATATATATAATATGATTTTTTTGAATATTTATATTAATAACATTCATGTTTCGTGTCGTGCTCGTATATAAGGTTTCTAGATATATTGCAAATCGAACGAGGAGTTTAACTCGTGTCGAGGTTGAAGACGGTCCTTCTGCTGCTTCGACTAACATGGCACCAACAGTTGATGCAACTCCTAATTTTGAGAAACCTAATGTGCAAGTGAATGTCCAAACTTTAGACAATGGAAGTGAAGTTGGTAAAAATATGTCTTTACACCTTTGATATTTATATGAATTTTTCCAAATAATAGTAATAAGAGCTATTATTTTTGAATTTTACAGGCCAAAGTAGCATCAATAAGAGACACGGAGCTCGACCCTGCGGAGACTGGTGTTTCGGCAAAAAGTTTGACCTTCAATTCAACAGATACATGGTCCCCCTAGGCCCAAACAAGAAAATATATGCATCCCAACTAGGTGTATTTTCTAGGAAAGGGAACATATTGCCTCTGACATTCACAGATTGGAGGGCAAAGGAGTTGGCACCTCTTAAGAAAAATTGCTAGAACAAAATAAAGGTAATCGTGGGAGTTTGTGATTCTGGTGTTCAATGATTATGCATGGCGTGTTTGTATATTTATATGTACCCAGTAGTGTTTTCAATTTCATTGTTCCAATTGAGGAGGGAGAAAAACTTGGCACTGAGGCTAATCTCAGTTGAATACACTTACTTCATTTGGAATTTTGATATGGGATTGTAGTAGTACTAAATTTTCCAGTTAGAAGTAATCAGGCCTGTAGATAGTGCTTTCTAGACAGACAGATCTTAGCCACATGGCGACCATCCAGCTTACCCAGCTGTGCTTCACACACACTGCATCACCAGCCGCGCTGATCCACGTGGGGGCTGCGAGACAGGGCCCTTGCATACCACCACACGGGACTTGTAGGGACTTAGTGGTTTGGAGGCTAGAGTAAGTTCTGTCGCGCGCGAGCGACAACCAAGCCCGCGCGCGACCCTTAGTAACTACTTTTGAGAGATTTATGGCACGAGCTCCATAAACCCGGACAACCCGGTCAAACCCGGTCAACCTCGTAACGGTTCCGGTATACACGGGTAACGTGCATTAACGGTCCCTATATACGCGGACGAACGTGCCGTTGTGGTTAAGCTAATTAAGCCGCCATTGATGGGCGCATTAACATTGCTAACCCTTCCATACAAGGGAGAACCCACCTGTGATACGCGAAAGCTCTGCCAAAATCCTGTCTCTCTTTCATACAGTGCTATTGCCTTACTCTATCCCTACACACAACCCTACACTTCCTGTGTCTTTTCTATCCCCTACTCTTGGTGTATATTGAATTCTCTCTGCAGAATTCTCTCGTACACATTTGGTGAACCCGACGTGAACTTACCACTGCAAGCAACCATGTCTCATGAAGATGATGTCAGTAACAGATCGCCTTCCACGGAGACTACCTCGGGAGAGGAGACTCGCCGTACTCCTACCGCCGCCGGTGAAGCTCCAACGATAGAAGCCTTGGACGCTACCATCCAGAACCAGGCGGAGGCTCTCAAAGCTCAATCTGCGCAGCTGGAACGGATAATGGCTATCCTGGGGACTCTCGCCCCAAATCCCGCATCAGCCACCGCCGTCTCTCAGGGAGGAGGAGCTTCCACCACTCAAGGGTTGGGAGTATCAACCACACCACCTAATCCAAACCTTCAAACTCCACCGGCAACGGCGCAGTTACCCTCAGTTCAGGGGCAAACAGCTCAAATGTTACCTCTTACCGCTCATGTGCCTCAACCGTTAATCCTGGCATCTAACCGTCTTCACAATATCCTTTGCCTCCTCCGCCGGCGGCGTGGGGCAATGAAAATCCATAGTACGTTCCTAGCCCTTCCGTGGTATATGTGTCGCCTCCAACTGCAACAACCCCTCCTCCTGGTGCTGGGGGAAGTGCGTCGGAGTGTATGACCTCGCTGCAGCGGCGCATAGAAACCATCCTGGCTAATCAACCATTTGCGACACCATCATCCCGAAGCTTGGCAACGATCCACCTATCCCACGCGAGATCTACCTCATGCCTAACCCTGCTGGGTACAAGGCTCCTAAATGGGACAAGTTCGAAGATGTCAATGGAAACTCCCACGAGCATGTCATGCGTTTCATCGATGTGATTGGGCCATATGGGGCTGATCCTCAGCTGCTGATGCGCGAGTTCCCGAAATCCCTGGGGAACGTGGCCTACAAGTGGTACAGGACGTTGGAAGCCGGATCCGTAAAGACCTGGGACGACATGGTTCAAAAATTTTACAGTAAATTCTTCCAGATGGAAGAAAAGGTGACAATGATTCATCTCTCGCGGATGTACCAGAAGCGCGAGGAGGATGGAGTAACATTCATCAAGAAGTTCAGGGCCAAGTCCTTGGAATGCAGAGACGTGATACTTGAGGGCAGACTCGTGGAGATATGCCTGCAATGCATGTGAGACGAGTACAAAGGTATGCTTATCAACCTGCAAACTCCTACATTTTTGAAGCTGATAGAATGCACAAAGAACATAGAGCCTATAGTGGAGAGGCAGAAAAAGAAGCACGCCCTTGAGAGATGCCCAAGTGGGACTACCTTTAAAATCGGGAGGTTCATCTACAAGAGGGGACGTGAGGCCAAAGTGAATACGGTCTCGCCCCAAAAGCATCCGAAGGTCGCAAACTTCGATGCGCCACCTCTGCCATGTTCGGTAGAGGAAGCGAGTGACCTGTGCGGACAATGGCGTAAAGACGGAATCTTGCCGCCGCTTGAAAGGATACCTTCCAAGGAGATGGTGAGGGACCCAAAGTGGTGCGAATGTCACAGAAAGGTCATGCACCCCACGGCTGACTGCAAGAAGCTCAGAATCATGGTAAGCCAAAAGATGAAAAATGGCGAGCTGATTGTCAGCGACCAGAGGCAGGATGTGCGAAAAAATCCACTGCCTTCCCACGCGGAGCAAGAGCCGAAGGAAAAAGAAGTTTCCATGATCGCAATTATGGACCTCGAAGAGATTGCAGAGGATGGTCTACCCATCGTTGCCGAGATCCACAATGACGAGGACTACAGCATAGACACGGAGGACGAACGTGCCGATCGGATGAAGGGGTCGCACGGGTTTAGCAGGTTCTTCGATGAAATGAACTTTTCGGAGAAATGCCGGAAGGAAATGACGAAGGCGATCCTGAGGATAGCGGAGGATTACGAGGAAGATATCGTGGTCTCCAACGGAAAGGTTGTCAGGGCATCTCGCTCTACAGGAAAGGTCATAACCTTCTCCGCAAGCGACAAGAAGACAGACGTGAGCCACCAGAATCCTTTGTACGTGACGGAAATAATCAATGGTGTGGAGTTCAAAAGAGCGTTTGTCGACGGAGGAGCGGTAGTTAACGTCGTCTCGCTCAACACTCTGAAGCTAGCAGGAATCCCGGAGCAAAAGATTGTCAGGCGTCCATCCCCGCTGATGGGATTCGGAAGCGACTCCAGAATGACGATAGGATGGATCCGTTTTGGTGTCCAGATTGGCAAAATCAAGTGTTCAGCTAAATTCTATGTCATTGATGCGAACACTACGTATCACATGATTATAGTCCGGGCCTGGATTCATCGTTTCGAGGTCGAGTTCTAGGTGCAGAAAAGTTGTGTGAAATGCCATGCTTTGCACAAAAAAAATCAAAGTCAAGTTGATCAAAATCTCTACCATGATCACTTCTAATGGATGCAACAGGTAAGTTCTTCAAAGTATGAAGCTCTTTGCACAATCTATAAAACTCAGATAAAGCTTCAGTTTTGTCTCTGATAAACGACACCTCAGTAAATCTAGAATAATCATCAATTATAACAATCATATACCTCTTACCTTTTGGGGTCTGAACTCTCATAGGACCACACAAGTCCATATGCAGCAATTTTAAGGGTCTAGAAGTACTTACAAAATTCTTTGGCTTGAAAGAGCTTCTGGACTGTTTACTTTGTACACATGCCTTACAAACCTCATCATCTGAAAATTTCTGTGATGGTAAACCTCTTACCAAGTCCTTTGAGATGAGTTTATTCAAGTGCAGAACTTTGAGTCATACTCAGAATCAGCCATATTAGGTGGCCTAATTCCTTTTGGAACCCAAATCTGCCTAACCTGTCCCTTAAGCTGATAAGGATAAGTATTCCTCATAATATGAGGTTCTGATCTTCTGAAGGGACAAGTTAATCTGACATGACCAATTTTTCCACTATAACGACATTTTGGAGAATGTCTGCTACCAGATTTGACAAAAGTAGTTTGGCCTTTCTTTGGAAAATTTGGATTATAGCCAATCCCACTTTTATGCATTGATTTCAGACTTCCTCCAAAAATGATATTTAGATTATGTTCTGAGCGTGTAAACTTAGCTAGGACCTTCTTGGAATCTTGAAGTTTCTTTGTCAAAGTACATATCTGTTGTTCTAAATTCTCAGAATGAGCTTTTAGATCAGCATATCTTTCAATTAAAAGAGTGTTTTGATCAACAGCCTCTTTTATCTGTTCCTTCAAGACTTTGAACCTGCTGTCCAAGGCCTTGAAGTCTTTTTCCAGCTTTGTCTTAGAAACTTAAACAGTTTTGTTTGAAAATACTAGGTCCAGGTTTTCTTTTACCTGCTCAGGAACCTTAATATTTAAAACAGAAATCTCATTTCTATAACTCTCCTCATTGAAAAACATACTTTTGAGAATCTCAGGAAGTACATCAGAAGGACTAGCAAGTAAATTATTTACCATGTCTTCAATGTGTCAGCCTGATGAACTTTCCTCATTATGCTTTGCCATGAAGCATAAGTTTGCTTGCTCTTCTTCTGTGTCTGAATCACTTGATGAATCAGAATCACTCCAGGAAGCCATCATGGCTTTCTTCCTTCTGTTGTCACCATCCTTTTTCTAAAAGTTTCTGTTCTTCTTCTTTTGTGGACAGTCCCTTACTAAATGATGTGCATCACCACACTCAAAACAATTCATTACTTTAGTTTTATGTGACTGTGATGTAGATTTACCTTTGTAATCCTTGCTGCCTGAGGGTCTTGATCTCTCTCTGTTGTAATCCCTGTTACCACAGTTTCTTTTCTTTTTTGAGAATCCTGGCCAAGGCCTTGGAGATCAATGCTAAAGCCTCTTCATCATCAGGTTCCTCCTCAGTCTCAAGGCTTTGAGATTCTTAACTGTCTTTTGCCTTAAGAGCTAGGTTCCTGATATTTTCACTCAGATCACCTTCCACATCCTTCATAGACATTTCATGAGTGAGCAGCTTTCCTTGTAGATCATCTAGCTGAAGAAGACTCAAGTCCAAAGCTTCCTAAATGGATGTTGTCTTTGGCTCCCACTTTTCTTTTTGCAAACTTCTCAGAATCTTTATGACATTTTCTTCATTTGAGAACTTCTTTCCCAAAGACTCCAGGTTGTTCACCACATCAGTGAATCTTTTGAACATTTCCTTGATGGTCTCATCTGAATTCATCTTGAACAACTAATATTGCCTCAGAAGTATGTTGATTTTTGTCTGCTTAACCTGGCTGGTTCCTTCATATGTCACCACCAGTTTATCCCACACTTCTTTGGCACTCTTGCAGTTTGACACTCTGTTGAACTCATCTGCATTCAAAGCACAGTATAGCAAATTCATAGCTTTGTAATTTTTGGATACCTTTTCGAGTTCAGTAACTGAGAGATTTTCCTCAGACTTGACAGTTCTGACTCCATCAATTGTAGTGTAATACTCATGAGGACCATTCTGAACTATTGACCATAGTTCCATGTCTTGATCTATGATGAACATCTTCATCAATGCCTTCCAATGCATGAAATTGTAACCACAGAAGAATGGAGGTCTGTTAGCTGCCCTTTCTTGGGAGAATCCACCATCTCCTACATTACTCATAGTCACCAGATTGTTAGATCTAGAAATAGTGACACAAGCTCTGATACCAATTGAAAGTGTGTAATGTAGCCTAAATACAGGACCTAAATACTCTAGAAGGGGGGGGGGGTTGAATAGAGTATGGAAACTTTTTGCAAAACTTAAAGTTTAACAAGATAGCTTTGTGTGAAAATCAAATCTCAAGGCCTTGAGATTTTGTAAACTGTCTGAAACTCACTAAGGCAAAATTGTAAGCTTCAAGGCCTTGAGCTGTGAACAATTCTAAGCAGCTTTTAAACCCTAGTTTGATTTGAGTTGTGTGCAGCAGATAATAATCAAACAGAAAAGTAAAGAACACAAAGCAATTTACAGAGTTCAGTCCCAATGGACCTAATCTCTGCCTGAGGGATCTAATCCCACCAGGATTGGGCAAACACTTCTTATTACTCACACAGAAACAGCCCTAGATCTTCAAGCCTAAGTGATTTCCCTTACACCTATACAGCTTGTGGTTCCAAACCTATCTAGTTCCAGCTACTATCTGTTGAGCTAACAATAACCTCTTGTTGTTCACTTTAACAACCAACCACTAGGTTAAATGAGGTTTAAAGATAATATAGAGATACACAGATGAAGTACAAATGAAGAACACAGTATAAAGATAAGTTGTTGAAGCCTGGAAGTGTTCTTCAGGAATGACTGGATTGATTTGATCTTCAGAAGTCTGGAATGAAGCTTGAATTTATTTTGCGTTTGAATGGATGATCTCCCACGAATTTGTCACACCTCTCAGAGTATTCTGCAAGCCTCTCTCACCTTCAAAATTCAAACCAGTCTCTTTAAACACAGCTGCAACTGATTGAGAGATTTTAGGATCTCAGTTCCTATAAATCCTCCTTCTGTTTTCAACTTAAATTCAAACAGCTTCAGGTGGATATCCGTTGGAGTTTGTTGAGATTTCTCCTGCACGTTTAACAAACCTGCAACAGCAAAGAAACACTGCAACAACACAATCCAAACAACTAACAGTACTGAGACTGTTTGGTTATACAGTTTCTGATAAAACTGTTTAATAAACTCAGAATAATAATCTGCATATACTCTAGAACAAATAAGTCATGAAAAAAAAGTCTAAGACTTTTAGAAGTGAGTAAATAATCACAATAGTAAGAGTCATAACCTTCAAGAAAGAATCAATCAAGTTCTGTAAAAACTGTCAGTAGCTCAAAGCATATCTCAAGGCCTTGGAGCTCTGAACCTGCTTTACATCATTTCAAAATTAAACCCAGATAACTTTGATTCTTCCTGTTCTGATCATCTGCAATTGTGTTAGATGTATAAATAGTACAAACCACAAATATATACCATAAACCACTAATTTGCATAATCAGATATCCAATTCTGCAACACAAAGATGTTAGAACACATAGCAGGATAAGATAACTCAAGGCTTTGATGTTCTGTCAATCTCAAGGCCTTGAGATAACCGACATGCATTTGCTGCTAATGTCTTCACTAATGCCTTTTGTCTTTCATCACTCAAAACAATTACCAGTGAAAGTACATTCATGGATCTTAAATCAACAATGGCTAAGGCTTCTTCTTCATCATCATCATCATCATCATCCTGTTCAAGGCTTTGAGATTTTTTATTATCCTTTGCCTTGAGTTCCTGATCCTTCATGTTGTCACTCATGTCACCATCCACTTCCTTCATTAAAATCTCATGAGTGAGAAGTTTTACTTGCTTATCATCTAGCTCTAAGATACTCAAATCCTGATCTTCCTCAATTGCAGTAATCTTAGACTCCCATTTGGATTTTGGTAAGCTTCTTAGAATCTTCCTGACATTCTCTTCATTTGAGAAACCATTTCCCAAGGATTCCGAATTGTTCACTATATCAGTAAAACTCTTGAACAGTTCATACTGCCTTAGAAGGATATTGATTTTAGTCTGCTTGAGTTGGCTAGTTCCTTCATAAGTAACAGTCAATTTATCCCATATCTCCTTCGCACTCTTGCATTTTGATATTATGCTGAACTCATATGCACTAAGAGCACAATATAATAAGTTCAAAGCTTTGTAATTCTTTGATACCTTTTCGAGTTCAGTAGCTGAGAGATCTTCTTCTGATTTGACAGTCCTGAATCCATCAGAGCTAGTATAGAATATATTTGGACCATTAACAATAATTGACCACAGCTCCATTTCATGATCTATGATGAAATTTTCATTAGTAACTTCCAGTGCACAAATTTATTACCACAGAACCGTGGAAGTGTGTTAGCCGCTCTTCTCTGTGAGAATCCTCCATCACCTACATTACTCATTGTCCCTAGATTGTTAGATCTGTAAGCAGTGACCCAAGCTCTGATACGAATTGAAAGTTGGTAATGCAAGTAAATAAACAAGATCTAATACTCTAGAAGGGGGGTTGAATAGAGTATGGAAACTTTGCACAATAACTAGCCTTTTGAAACTTCAAGAAAATGTGCATTTGAAATCTCAAAGCTTTGGAAAAGTTTTGAGAAGCTAGAGACAACTGCAGAAAATAATAGCTTCACAGCTTTGAGATTTGAATTTCTCCAAAGCTTTGGAGTTACTTATTTTGAACAGATAATTAACAAATATAAAAACCAGTAATGTAAAGCACAAGAACACAAGGATTTTTACAGAGTTCAGTCACAACTGAATCTAATCTCTTCTTGAGGGATTTAATCCCTTCAGGATTTCAACACACTTCTTATTAATCACCCAGATTTAGCCCTAGATCTCAAGTCTATGTGAGCTACCTTACACTTATACAGCTTGTGGTTTCCAACTTATCTAGTACCAGCTACAATCTTTTGAAACAATAAGAACCTCTTGTTATTCACTTGAACAACTAAACCTCTAATTTTGTGAGGTTGAGAAAATAAGAATGAATAATACGAATTCAGTACAAGTAGAAGAACACAGAAAAGATAAGCTGATGAAGCTTGGAAGTGTTCTTCAAATTTGATGAATGATCTTCAATTCCTGCAGTTGTTGATTGGCCTGTTTGTTTAAAGAGTTCTGTAATTAGATCTTCCACATATGAAACTCTCTTCAAAACAGTGTTGATCATCCTCTCTCTATATCTCACTATTTGAAATTCAAACTCCAGCTTTTATCAATAACCTGCAACTACTTGAGAGATTTTAGGAACTGAATTCTTACAAATCCTCTCCCCTGAGATACTTCTTTCAACATCTATGATTGAATAGCTTTTTTACTTTGTTTGTGGACGTTAGGACGACCAACAATTCTGCACAATCTCAGCCACAAATATCAAACAAGATCTAGACAAATTAGCAACACAATCTGATCTGTAAGAGAGCTAGTTCCTGCATAAACCCTAACTAATTTTACCTTAGATAAAATTCAATATAAATTGCCACATGTGTATGTAACTTTAAGACAAGATAGATAACATATAAGAAGTTAGATTACCTCATAATCAAATCTCGAATCCATCAAACTCATCCTGCTTACATAATTCAGTTAAGTAGTTCAGAGCATAAAAGCAATCTCAAAGCTTTGGAACTTCATTGCCAGTTCATATGAATGAACTTTAAAACTGAATCCTGCAACCTCCAAAACATATTCAATCAAAACATAGGCTCAATAATATTTATTAAAGATAATAGTGAATGATTAAATCACTACTCAATCCAATCTCCAAGCCTGCAATCACATAAAATGTTAAGAATAATAGGCAGTTAACACAAGCAAACAGTATCTCAAAGCTTTGAAACTTTGAGACTTAACAGTTCTGATTCTTTTGGCTTTCATCATCAAATTTCAAACTCTCCTTGATTTTGTAAACACATTCATCATAAAATTGCTTATCCCATAACCTATGCCTTACTCAATACATCCATACTTGATTTTTTCAGATATTTTTTAATTAAAAGTCAGATTAGATTTTGACCTCGACTAACATAGCTATGTTATTTATTCCACTATTTATAAAACAAGAGACATTCAAAGAAATTTCAATAAGAAGGGAGGTAAGACGTTCTGAAATACTTTTTTTTATCTACCCTCCTTTAATATATGCATTTTGTTTATGAATCAAAATATTTGTGTTTTACATTGTTAGTACGAAAGGGAAGAAAGAGTTCTATATTCATAATGAATATTGTTTAGTAGTACCAATATAGTTTACAAGTTAATAAATAAAAAATAAAAATCTGAATTAGCGTACATAAAATATTTTTAATCTTTTTCAAGTAAGAGAAGATATGTAATAAAAATCTGAATTAGCGTACATGCTTGAAGTTAAAATTTAGTACCACCAACTGCGTAAAAGGAACAACTAACATGTTACAAAATATCATGTTCTAAAAGAAAATGCGTTGCAAAATGTTGACTTAAATTCTTAAACTTTCTCCCTTTGTTTGGGGAATGATTTTCGTCAGTATTATTTTTTACATTTTTAGTCGTATTTCTATTTAGGGTTTTGTTACAACTATTTAAGAAGTTGTAGCCAACGAAAATAGTCTCTTTCTTCATCTCGTAATATACTTTTTGAGTTACTCTAATTCTGATATCTCTTCACCCTTTGAGAAATTATCAGTGTACGTCCTATGGTTCTTCTAGACTACATCATTTCCACTGTGACAACAAAAATGTTCACATTGAAAGCTCGATCAGTTAGTTGCAAGAGATATTGGCCCAAAAAGTTCCGATTTTGTCAAGTTTCTTCGTCAATAAAATTGAAATGTTAGTGACAGTCTTACACCAGGTACTTTGTGACAGATCTTCTTAGTGACACCATAGTAAGAAGAAAAAATATTTCTCCTTATGGTGAGTGTTGTGAGCAGAATTACTAGCAATCGCTCAACAAGGTGCGATCTGTGATCAAGATCGTGCGATTCAAATCAAGGGTCGTTCACGATCCAGATTGTTGATTATGGCGATCCCTTATATTTTTACACATAATTTTAAAATTTTAAAATTAGTACTCTCAAACCCCATGATATATCAAATAATCCACGTGTTTACCTCAAACTGTTCCTTTTTTATTGATGGAAGTCCCTAGAAAAAATTCACTTGAAAACATTTTTTTTTTGAAGAATCAACTTGATAACATATTGACAAAACTAGGAAATGCTAATATGAGTATATTTTAGTTTCACTTGGTAACCTGCTCCGAATAGTTCGGAGACGAAATAGGCGAATTTTTTCTTCGACAGAGGGCAAAGCTAGGGTTTGATCTCTACGGCGTCTCTCCTCCGGCGAACTCCCTGTCTTCGATGGCGGCAGAGGTGTGCTCAACTCTTAACTTTGGTCAGCTCTCTCTGGAAGAAGAGGATGCAGAGGTCTTCGACCCAGAATACTGTTTAGCGGCAATTCAAGGTATGGGTCCTTGTTTAATCGGCAAGTTCATTCTTCCTATCAGATTTAATGTATGGGCTATGAAGCTATTATTCAAAAAGATATGGCCGGAAGGAGAATCGATCAACATTCATGAAACGGGGCCGAATCTTTTTGTCTTTCAGTTTCCCTCGAAGGCTTCGCTTGATATTGTTTTTAAAGGTGGACCATGGATTTTTGATGAGAACCTGCTGATACTGAAACCCTGGGATTTAGCAGACCAGACGGACAAAGCTACTTTTGATACTATTGATGTTTGGGTTCAAGTGAAGAACATCCCAATTTACTTACAAACAGAGGACGACTTACGTAGGATGATGAGGACTATGGGTCAGATTCTTTTTGTGGATTCAAAGATTCAGTCTAGTGAAGGCTTAGACTATATGCGTGCTCGAGTACAGCTTAATCTTAACAAACCGTTGATGCGTGGAAGATACATCGTTGCTTGTGACAAAAGAGTTTGGCTTGATTATAAATATGAACGAGTACCTAATCTCTGTCAATGGTGTGGACGGATCAGTCACCATGGGGATGATTGTCTGCTCAAGTCAGATATTGAGAAGAGGCAAAGTCAGCCTGGATTTGGTGATTGGTTGTTATTTAGGTCGGCTCCACGACGAAGATTGTATGATGCCTTTAAAGAAGAAACTGAAAACAATCTTGCTGATGAGGAGAACACAGAAGGTGTTAAAGATGATACAGAAGATAGGGACGTGGACATGCAACTGGGCGAAGATTTTAATGGATCTTGTAACTCGAGCAATGCAGAAACTGAAGAAATAATGACGGAGAATAACCCTGATGCTTCCCAACCCTTTGACGCCACCAAAACTTTCAACAACCCACTTGCCAACTCGGAGAAGCAAAACATGTTTTCAAGGAGCAAAAAGGAAAAGGGATTACAATAGCCCTTGGTAGTTCCACAACTGGTGCAAAAAGGAAGATAGGAGATACAAATCTGACCCCGAACCCAGGGGAAAAGGCCAAGAATCGGCTGAATTCGGCGGGAAGAGGGACTGATAATGCTGGTCGGGGCAGAGGAAATCCAGCGGTGGGACAGGGAGGTCGTGGAAGGGGCAGAGGCCCTGCCAGGGGTGTTCGGTCAACAAACATTGAGTCTTCAAAACAAACTGCTAGTCAGGGTAAGAAAAGCTCCATTCAAGCTTCTCATTTGTCCCATACAAATCCTCCCCATAGGAAAAAGGATGAAATAATGCCATCAACAGAGACTGTGTCAAAGGTTTCTGAGTACCAGACTCCACTTCAGGATCGGGACGCCTTAAAGGACCCAAATTTTATATTGGATGAGGCTGCGGAGCAGTCCAGCCACGCGCAATGAGTCTACTAAGTTGGAACGTGCGAGGGCTTGGGAACCCTCGTAGCGTTATTTCTCTTTGTGATTTAGTAAGGAGACAGAAGCCCAATATCGTCTTCTTGATGGAGACAAAGCGGTATGCAACGGAGATGGAAAGGATTAGAGATCGACTGGGTTTTCGTAATGGCGTTTTTTACGATTGTGAAGATCGTAGGGGAGGTTTAGCTTTGATGTGGGACGATGAGGTCAGTTTTGCTCTCGAAAAAATATCAAAGTTTTATATACATGGTTTTTTCACTATTCTTAGTGAGGCCAAGAATGGTTACTTTACTGGTTTCTACGGTGACCCTGATAGAAATCAGAGACATAATTCATGGACTTTGTTGGAACGGTTGCGACCACATGATCAAACGTGGTTTGTGATTGGCGATTTTAACGCTTTTACGTCTATTTCTGAAAAGGAAGGAGGAAGAGTAGTCTCCTTTAATCAGATAGAGGGTTTTAATAGCGTTATAGATCGTGTTCAGCTAAGGGATCTGGGTTTCTCTGGAGTTCGGTTCACTTGGTCAAACAATCAAGGGAATGGAGCGACGATTAGAGAAAGATTAGACAGGTGTCTTGTCACGGACAATTGGACAGATGTCTTCGGATGGGGTAAAGTGGATCACCTTGTAGCAGAAGTGTCTGATCATGTTCCTCTTCAAGTTACTTGGCCCTCTGGTATTCTACGAAACGTCAAGGTCAACAGACGTTTTCAGTTCAAAACAATGTGGCTTCAAGATCAGCGATGCTCTCGTTTTGTGGAAGAAAGATGGACGCGTCTGAACGGGTCAGTTAGTTCGAAGATAAAAGGAATGGCAACAGCTCTGTCGGGATGGAGCAGGGAAGTTTTTTGTAGTGTAAAGATGAAACTGAAGAAGTTACGTGCTCGGCTCACTCTGCTAGCCTAGGGTGTTCAGACTGCAGCGGCCATTGCTGAGTCGAGAGTCATTCGTCAGTCAATCCTTCAGACTTTACTTATGGAGGAGGATATGTGGAGACAACGTAGTAGGGAAGTGTGGATGCGTAAAGGGGATCGGAACAAAGGTTTCTTTCACCGCAAAGCCTCGATTAGACGCAACAGGAACCGTATCAACGGTTTGGAGGATGAGCAAGGGAATTGGGTTACGGAAAAGGCACAGATTACTTCGATTCTAGGGGAATATTTTAGAAATATCTTCTCCTCGTCGAATCCGGAGAGAGCACATATAGAGCCTATGAGTAGTAGCGTAGAGGGGTTGATCTCCCTCGATCAACGTGCTGCCCTTGAAGCGAGTTACACTACAGAGGAAGTCCGATTAGCTCTTCGCCAGTTATCACCAGCAAAGGTGCCAGGACATGACGGTTTTCCAGCTGGTTTTTTCCAGCGCTTCTGGTCTATCGTTGGAGGAGAGATTGAGGAGTTATGTTTGAGTTTTCTCAATGGAGATGGGGATATATCGGCTTTCAATCATACTCTCATTGCCTTGATCCCGAAGGTTAAACAGGTTAGAAAATCTACTGATTTACGTCCCATCAGTTTATGTTCTACTGTTTACAAGATTGTCACAAAAGCAATGGCTAACAGATTAAAAACAGTACTTGACTCTGTTATATCCGAAAATCAGTCAGCCTTTGTTCCGGGTCGTCTGATTTCAGATAATATTCTTGTTGCGTCTGAGCTGTTGCACTCGATGAAGAATAGGAAAAAAGGAAAAAAGGGTTTCCTCGCTCTCAAAGCTGACATGAGCAAGGCATACGACAGGGTGGAGTGGGATTATCTGCGAGCTGTGATGGAAAGCATGGGATTCGGTAACCGTTGGATAAACTCAGTTATGAGCTGTATATCAACCGTTACATATAGTTTGATAGTGAATGGAGAAGTGCAGGGTTTTATTAATCCTGAAAGGGTTTTGCGTCAGGGATGTCCTCTTTCCCCATATTTGTTCTTACTTGTTAGTGAAACTTTATCCCGAAGACTAACAGCTGCAATGCAGGATAGACGTCTATCGGGGATGTGTGCGTCTCGTGGAGGCCCCTAAATCTCTCATCTTTTCTTTGCAGATGACAGTTTACTGTTTACGAGAGCTTCGGCTGAAGAGATAGGAGTTTTGAAAACCATTTTGCGGGAGTATGAAAAGGCGTCGGGCCAAGTGCTTAATCTTCAAAAATCCTCAGTCACGTTTTCGGAAAATGTCCCGATTGAAGATCGCACGACACTTAGTGATATCTGTGGTGTTCAGCTGGCATCTCATCATGACATTTACTTGGGCTTGCCCACTCAAGTTGGAAGGAGCAGAACTGCCACTTTTAGTCAGCTAGTGGAAAAGGTCGCCAAGAAGATGAAGTGTTGGAAGGGGTCGTCGCTTTCTACGGTTGGTAAGGAGGTTTTAATCAAGTCAGTTATTCAAGCTATTCCTATTTACACTATGAGCTGTTTTCTCTTGCCCGTTAAGATTTGCCAGGATCTTGAACGATTAGACAGACAGTTTTGGTGGGGGGAGGATGATCAAAAGAGGAAAATTCACTGGATTGCTTGGTCTAAGCTGAAAGAGTATAGAGAAAGTGGTGGTTTAAACTTCCGTGACTTCCTAGATTTTAATAAAGCTATGTTGGCAAAACAAACATGGAGATTTTTGAAGAATTCGAACTCTTTCGCTGCCCGTGTTTTCAAAGACAAGTACTATCGCCACTCATCAATTCTACAATATGAGCTGAAGAAATTTTCACAGGTGTCTTACACTTTCAGAAGTATCTTAGCAGGAAGGGACTTGATTAAAAGAGGATTGGTGTGGAAGATAAAGGATGGCACTTCGATTAACGTGTTTTTGGTGATAAATGGCTAAAACGACCTGACACTTACAGCCTTATAACAACCTGCCCACCAGACTGTGAAGATATGAAGGTCAGCGAATTAATCAATGCTGTAACAGGAGCTTGGGACGTGGAAAAGATTCAGCAAGTCATATGGCCCATTGATGTAGAGCATGTCTTACAGGTGCCAATAGGATGTGACGAAACTTCAGATACTTCCTTTTGGGTGCATTCAGAAGATGGCCAATACACAGTTAAGTCGGGCTACACTGCGCAGAGGAAGATCTCAACTGCTCTACCTTCGACTTCGAATATGGGTTCAAATGGATCTTGGCTCAAGGGACTGTGGAGACTGAAAATACCCAAGAAATTCCTTATGACGAGTTGGCGTCTTGGTCATGCTTCATTACCAGTGGCAAGCAAACTAGTTACAAGGGGGCTGAATATACCAGTGAGGTGCAAGTTGTGCAATGGAGAGGATGAAACACTGGACCATCTGTTCCGTACTTGTAGTCACTCTCAACAAGTCTGGAATCTATCTTTGGGTGAAGAGCTGGAGGTTGGCTCATATACTGATATCAGAGACATGATGATGCAGTTTTTATTAAGTAAAGATAGCCTGAGATGTGAGACCTTTGTGATGACAATATGGGCGATATGGAAAAATCGAAATGATAAAACTTTCAATGGAAGAGGAAGAGATCCGGAGGAAATTGTGGCAAGCAGTAAAGATTATTTACTATGGTTCAAAGAGGCAAAAGCATCTGGACTTTTCGAGGATCATCTCCAGGTTGCTAGTAGTAGTAGTAGGTGGAGTTGTCCGAGGGGTGGATTTGTAAAGATAAATGTTGACGCTGCGTGGAGGGAACATTACCCAGCTTCGGGTTTGGGCTCGGTGATTAGAAATGGCGATGGCAACTTCATTGCTGCTAGACAGAGGAGAATCACTCGACAAAGAACTCCACTGATGGCAGAACTTGCCGCGGCTTCTGAGGGTCTGGACTTCGCTCGAGAATTGGGGTTGAAACAGATTCAGTTGGAACTTGATTGTCTGCTTGCGGTGCATTTGTTACGTGATGAAATATTCGGAAGAACCAGAGAGCTTCAAGCGATTTCAGATTTAAAGGAGATACTAGTTGAGTGCAGATCAAAGCTTAGCTATTTTGACGAGTTTGAGGTCCTGCATGTTCATCGAGAGGGGAATTCATTCGCACATTTGGTGGCCTCAAAAGCGATAGAAGAGGATGATATTAGTTTTTATTCACAAACGCCAAGTTGGGCGCATGATGTATTTAGTTCGGAACTTTTGGGGCTGACTACCCAGTAATTGAATTTCATTTCCTCCTCAAAAAAAAAATATGAGTATATTTTTAAATAACATTCCTAAAAAGCATTCTTTAAAACCAGACAAGCAAAGCAGCTAGGGTGTTGGCTCAAGTAGTAGAGCGTCGGAAGCCCATGCATGATGTCTCGGGTTCAAACCCGGTTGACGTCAAAAACCAGACAAGCAAATCTCAATAAAACAGATTGACCCAAAGAAGCCTACCCGGCCCCGGGGAATCGCACTTCTACGCGACCGCGTACTGCGCTCCCAATCCCGTTCCGCATCCCATAGCGTTCCACGATCTTGATAACCTTGGTTGTGAGCTGTTGCGAATAAAAGTCGAACTGTTCTAATCTATATATACTGTTTGAGAATGTCTCTTTCAACTTTGCAAGAGGAATTGTCACGTGGCACTGTGGATTAATTAATATGATTTTCAAGTTTTAAATGTAAAATTCAAGGTAATAGAATGATATACTTAAAACGAAAGCTATTTACGGTAAAAGTGGGTTGAATTACAAATTTAAAAAAAATGCTATTTACGGTAATCATGGTTTGAATCCGTTCATGATTGTATAAAAGGGCTAATTTTTACTTCCATGTACTTAAAATAAAATATATTGACGGTAATCATGAGTTGAACCCGTTTATAATAAAACTACTTACTTAAAATAAGTGATATTTACGGTAATCCTAGACTTTCGATGATTTTCTTCGGCAAAAAAGATATAAAAATTATCCTAGATACTTACAATAAATATCAATGAAAATTGGCAAAATAAAAAAAATGGTATTAACGCATAAATTGCAGGAAAGTTGCATTTCGAAATTGACATGGTGTCTAACGATAATTATGGGCTGAATCTGGCCATGATTGTGTAAAGATATATATATTCAAAATAAAATGTATTGCCGAAAAAATCATAATTGTGTAAAAATACGTACTCAAAATAAAATACATTGATGACTAAAGATAAGCAAATCAATTGCATCTCAGACATTAACACAAGTTTCATCTTATATATATATTGAGCAATTATGAGATGAGGCCAGGAATTGACACAGTAGGTGACGAAAAAACTACGACCCAACACCGGAGCTCCAACAACGGTGAGAAATCAGTTTTTAGGATGAATTAGGGCATTTTATGAATACCCTTACACTTTGTTTAGCAATCCTCCATAATCGAATGCATTACGACTTTTCTTTCAGATAGCATATATTTGTCTTTCTTACATGTCAACTTTTTTAATTTTTAAATAACATTATTTTTAAATTTTAAAATATTTAATGATAAATAATGTTATTTGTGAAGCAGGAAAGCCAACATGGGGAGCGGTCTCATAGAGCCAGAATCAGGTCTTTATCATTTAGTAGGAATATGATGCTACGCGTTTTTTTTTCAATGTAGTATTTTGACAGCATAAGACATTGATTATTTCCATTATATTAATTTTTTATTTGAAATTACACGGTGCATCGCACGGGTTAAAAGCTAGTTACTACTATAAAATAGAGATGGCGTCCTCACCTTAGATCTACACCCCTTACAAGAAATCAAGAATTGTCCCGAGTAAGTAGAAATAGCAAATAGGGTATGAGTAAAGGTCTTTCTCTCCTTCCATAACCTGAGCCCCGAGGTTGCCCGGGTACCTCAAAGAGGTGCGGTTCTTTACCAAAGGATAGGGCAAGTAGTGAGAAAAGGTTTTCTTTCTCCTTGTTCCGTAACCGGTTCTTTACCAAAGGAGAGGGAAAATTAGTGATAAAAGGTTTTTTCTCCTTCTTTCATAACCTGAGCCCGGTGGTCGCCTGGGTAGCTCTTTGAGGTGCACGGTTTTCTACTAAACGTGGTGGTTAGCTTTTTCATTTATTTTTTCAGTTCCCTAGGTGGCTACATGAAACCCTATAAGTAATGAAGGGAGTATCCAAAATCTAATTAATTGTAATTATTGTATGAAATTATCTGATGTGATAGCTCCATAAAGCTAAGGAGCCCGATTCGGTCTGCCTAAAAAGAGAATAAATGCAGATATCAATGTCAATAGGAAAATCCCACCCAGAAAGAAAGATAGATAGATGCCTGCGTTGGTGCTCTGAGCATCTGATCTCGTGGGCTTATCTCTTGAATAATGGCCCCAAGAGATAGGCCTCAAATATTCTCCATAAGACTTGTAACTCCTTTAATCTGTAACGTCCATGGAGGATAACAAATCTTGCATCTGAATTAATGTGGCTTATTTATGTTTCAAGGTGATGAAAATATCCATAACCAACCTCCGCACATCAAGCTACCTAAAATTGTCAAATTAACCACGAGCTGAATCGTCAAAAGATTTATAAACTTTTAAGGTGAAACCCCGTGAAAAGGAAAGGATCTATATCCGATTTTCCCTACATTCAGAAATAATTACTACAACCAATAACGTCAAGCAAGCCTGTGAATTCTTACCCGAGCCTATAAAATATAGTTTATCAAGTAGAGGTAAGCCCTCGACGTACCGATGGCTTTCGAACAGTTCACAAACTGTTAGGGAATTATTCGTCGAAATTTCCGCCGCAACGGAAGCAAAAGATACGCCACACGATCACACGCCATATGGGAGAAGGAAAAACGATAACACAAGAATTAGCGTGGTTCGGCAAAACCGCCTACATCCACGGGAGGAGGAGAATTTCATTATATCAATGAGGGAATACATCGTAGGGGAGAGCAACTCAATCCGCTGACCATGTCGACGCGGTACTCTCATCCTCATAGACTATATCTATGAAACCCTAACCTCTCACATCCGCTCACTAATATTTCTCATCAATTCTCTCTCACCACTCCTCTCCTCTCCTCTCCTCTCCTCTCCTCAATTAGAACTCTTTTAGAGCCGCCTATAAATAGGCTACATTACTTGCTCTCCAAGTAATCCTAATTGTCCAAATATTAGGAAATAACACCAATATGGAATACTAGTAGATTCATAATTCTACTAGTTTCCAAAAACAATAATTTTCTAATATTTCCAAATCTGCAGAATCAAGAGAAAAACCCAACAAACTCCACCTTGGCTTGAATTCTACAACCACCCGGGAAATTCCTCAGCCATCCCGGAGCTCTCCATTGTTGATGTCGATTCCGCTGCATCCGCCATGCTCCACCTGCATGGACCGTCATCGCATCTCCACATAGATGCTCTGCACCCCCTCCTAGGGCACAACCTCGCACCTCCACATGGGCGCGTCCCAAAGTCTACTACTTTGGGGAGTAGTGTGGCTCCATCTCTCCACCAGCTAGCTCATCACCGGAGAGATCACCACCAACCATGTCAAGTGCAAACGAGACTCACTTCCTCTTCACTAATGCAGTAGTTTTTTTCATCGCCGTTCTCGTCACTTAAGCACCGTCTCGAACAACCTGCATTTGCTGCATAGCCTCCACTATTTGCATGCTTCAGCGTCCTCACACGTCAACTTGTTTCTCCATGCCAGCCTCGAGTGCTTCTCCTTGCGCTGTTGCTTCTCATGTTCGACTACTCGCCTTCACCAAGACGTCTTGCAAAGCAACGCTTTGCGAACCCTCCGCCAATTACCTCTCTTCTTGCCTCGAGTTTCTCAAGAGTTATCTTCACGAACCACACACAGAGATATCATGACGCCACCCCTGCCATGGCCTTTTCAACTACGTCCATCACCTCGATCTCTGCCCTGGAGCTTCTTGTGAATTTCCTTGCAACAGTTTCCCACGTCTCTGACCAGACTCCTCTGCAACTGTTGCGTCTCGTGCTCACAAACACACAAAGCCTTCGCTTCTTGCTATGTTGAACACCAGCTCCACCTGTCAACACACTCCCAAGCCTGCATAGGTTGCCAATCGAACGTTCAATTAGGAAAAACGCCTCTAATTGACTCCACCTGATTGGACTTGAACTTGAATGACCCTGATCGCATCCCGTCGTCTTCGATCTTCCTACCGATATCGATTGATGCCGGTCTTCTCACATCTGAAAATTCTGACTGTACCGATGAATCCGCAATGTCCAAAAATATAGGGTTAGACTCCTGACTCATCCCAATCCGATCTACAGGCACACTGTAACCACCCGAACAATTTTGGACCGTTGGATCTCACCGCAAACTGCCACGTCAGCATTCTGCAAAATCCAGCGATAATTTGCAGAATTAGACCCCGCCATTGCATCGGGAACGTTCAAACCTAGGGTTCACCTCCTGTTCGAGCCCAATCGGACTTACAGGCATCTCAGAACACCCAAATCAATTTGGACTACTCGATCGCTTCTTGGAGCACTTGGAGTACCGCGGGCCTACCACACCGGATCGGTCCTCCTGCTGCCTCCTTCGCATGCTACACATCACAGCAGCACCCCACGGAAAAAGAAAAAAAATATAACTTCCATGATTTTTTTTTCTTTTACTTGTCCTATTTTTTCAATTCTTTTCTTCAATGTCTTCTTCTTCGTCCTTTAACCTCCGTGCTCCACCCGGATCGTGAACTAGACTGTGATACCACTTGTTGGGGAATTATTCGTCGACCCGAATTCCAGCCGCAACGGAAGCAAAAAACAACGCCGCACGATCACACGCCATATAGGAGAAGGAAAAACGATAACACAAGAATTAACGTGGTTCGGCAAAACCGCCTACATCCACGGGAGGAGTAGAATTTCATTATATCAATAAGGGAATACATCGTAGGGGAGAGACAACTCAATACGAGGACCATGTCGACGCGGTACTCTCATCGTCATAGACCACGTCTATGAAACCCTAACCTCTCACATCCGCTCATTAATATTTCTCATCAATTCTCTCTCACCACTCCTCTCCTCTCCTCTCCTCAATTATAACTCTTGTAGAGCCGCCTATAAATAGGCTACATTACTTGCTCTCCAAGTAATCCTAATTTTACAAATATTAGGAAATAACACCAATATGGAATACTAGTAGATTCCTAATTCTACTAGTTTCCAAAAACAATAATTTCCTGATATTTCCAAATATGTAGAATCAAAAGAAAAACCCAACAAACTCCACCTTGGCTTGAATTCTACAACCACCCGGCAAATTCCTCAGCCATCCCGGAGCTCTCCATTGTTGATGTCGATTCCGCTGCATCCTCCATGCTCCACCTGCATGGACCGTCATCGCATCTCCACATAGATGCTCTGCACCCCCTCCTAGGGCACAGCCTCGCTCCTCCACATGGGCGCGTCCCAAAGTCTACTACTTTGGGGAGTAGTGTTGCTCCATCTCCCCACCAGCTAGCTCATCACCGGAGAGATCACAACCAACCATGTCAAGTGCAAACGAGACTCACTTCCTCTTCACTACTGCAGTAGTTTTCTTCATCGCCGTTCTCGTCACTTAAGCACCGTCTCGAACATTCTGCATTTGTTGTATAGCCTGCACTATTTGCATGGTTCAGCGTCCTCACACTTCAACAACGTGCTTCTCCAAGCCAGCCTCGAGTGCTTCT
Source organism: Linanthus parryae (assembly GCA_023055425.1). Taxonomy (NCBI): domain Eukaryota; kingdom Viridiplantae; phylum Streptophyta; class Magnoliopsida; order Ericales; family Polemoniaceae; genus Linanthus; species Linanthus parryae. The sequence continues at coordinate 97,322,392 of JALGPY010000004.1, read as the reverse complement.
CCTTGCGCTGTTGCTTCTCTTGTTCGACTACTCTCCTTCACCAAGACGTCTTGCAAAGCCTTGCTATGCAAACTCGCCGCGAATTACCTCTCTTCTTGCCTCGAGTTTCTCAAGAGTTATCTTCACGAACCACACACAGAGATATCAGGACGCCACCCCTGCCATGGCCTTGTCAACTACGTCCATCACATCGATCTCTGCCATGGAGCTTCTTGTGAATTACTTGAAATAGTTGCCCACGTATCTGACCAGACTCCTCTGCAATTGTTGCGTCTCGTGCTCACAAACACACAAAGCCTACGCTTCTTGCTATGTTGAACACAAGCTCCACCTGTCAACACACTCCCAAGCCTGCATAGGTTACCAATCTAACGTTCAATTAGGAAAAACGCCTCTAATTGACCCCACCTGATTGGACTTGAACTTGATTGACCCTGATCGCATCCCGTCGTCTTCGATCTTCCTACCGATATCGATTGATGCCGGTCTTCTACACAACTGAAAATTCTGACTGTACCGATGAATCCGCAACGTCCAAAAATATATGGTTAGACTCATGACTCATCCCAATCCGATCTACAGGCACGCTGTAACCACCCAAACAATTTTGGACCGTTGGATCTCACCGCAAACTGCCACGTCAGCATTCTGCAAAATCCAGCGACAATTTGCAGAATCAGACCCCGCCATCGCATCGCGAACGTTCAAACCTAGGGTTCACCTCCTGTTCGAGCCCAATCGGAATTACAGGCATCTCAGAACACCCAAATCAATTTGGACTACTCGATTGCTTCTTGGAGCACTTGGAGTACCGCGGGCCTACCACTCCGGATCGGTCCTCCTGCTGCCTCCTTCGCATGCTGCACATCACAGCAGAACCCCACGGAAAAAGAAAAAAAAATATAATTTCCATGAATTTCTTTTCTTTTACTTGTCCTATTTGTTTCAATTCTTTTCTTCAGTGTCTTCTTCTTCGTCCTTTCACATGGGTGCTCCACCCGGATCGTGAACTAGGCTCTGATACCACTTGTTGGGGAATTATTCGTCGACCCGAATTCCCGCCGCAACGGAAGCAAAAAACAACGCCGCACGATCACACGCCATATAGGAGAAGGAAAAACGATAACACAAGAATTAAAGTGGTTCGGCAAAACCGCCTACATCCATGGGAGGAGGAGAATTTCATTATATGAGGGAATACATCGTAGGGGAGAGACAACACAATCCGCGAACCATGTCGACGCGGTACTCTCATCCTCATAGAATACATCTATGAAACCATAACCTCTCACATCCGCTCACTAATATTTCTCATCAATTCTCTCTCACCACTCCTCTCCTCTCCTCTCCTCAATTAGAACTCTTGTAGAGCCGCCTATAAATAGGCTACATTACTTGCCCTCCAAGTAATCCTAATTGTACAAATATTAGGAAATAACACCAATATGGAATACTAGTAGATTCCTGATTCTACTAGTTTCCAAAAACAATAATTTCCTAATATTTCCAAATCTGCAGAATCAAGACAAAAACCCAACACAAACCAGGTATATGTTTATCATCAGAATCTCAATTATTCAAATCATATCTTGCCTGCAGTTTGATATCAACAACTACGGAAAGAAATAAATTAAAGTTGGTATCTTTCATTCTAACCGCAGGTTAAGGTTTTCCCCAAGTATTTCTCTTACCCCAATGGTAACTCAGGGATGCAAGTTCAAACCGGAAAAACCGCAATCAGAGCCGCACCGGGCGGTTTGGTTCAGTCCAGGTTTGCAAAAACCCCAAACCGTATAATACAGTTCGGTCCAGGTTTGCAAAAATCCCAAACTGTATAAACCGAACCGAGCCCTACCCTTTATGTAGCATATTAGCCCATACAACTGGCACACTTGATAACTTCTACACATATATCATGTACAGTAGGTACTGAAAATGATGTAATGTTTGTTATTTTATTTTAAAATTGATTGACATTAAAATTTTAACAAATATTTAATTGTTGAATGAATTATTAAGAAATTTCAAATGACATAATATATTTCTAGAAACCGCGGTTTAAAGCCGAACCAAACCTGTCCTTCACGGTTCGGTTCCGTTCGGTTAGGAGCCACGAACGGTTCGGAGTAGGTTTAGGTTTTGCCTAAACCGTTACATGCGGTTTGGTTTGGATGGGTGCCGAAACCGGACCGAACCGAACCGTTTTCATCCCCGTAATTGGACTGTTGATTGGGCACCGCTAAGTATTTTCTTACCAAAAGGAAAATTTCCCGTATCGTGATTTCCTAAACAGAAAATTTATTTTCAGTATGTTTGATTAAGCTATATTATGTGTGTTTAGTACACAGCCATCTCATTTGAATCTGTTGACCGATATTGAGGCCGCTGCTTCTGTTGAGACTAGCAAACGGAAACTCTATTATTTTCAGTATGTTTGAGGCCGCTGTATTATGTGTGTTTAGTACCCAGCCATCTCATTTGAATCTGTTGATCGATATTGAGGTCGCAGCTTCTGTTGAGACTAGCAAACTGAAACTCAAAAAGAGTTTGGTGATTAGTTTTTCATTGGGCAGGCCCGGATACGTTGCTGGTTGGGAGTGCGCTAATCTTTCTTTGAAGGCTAAGGTGGGTGAAAATGGCAAATTCTATTCCCAAAGCATTAATGCACAGTTCCTTGCCTTCAAATCTAGTGAGATAGGGCATCTCTTTACTCATTTCGAGTTGGACGAAGAAATGAATCCATCTGCTGCTGAAAACCGTTATTTCAGTCTCTATGACGAGACACAGCTCGAAAAGAAATGCCTATTTCTCTAGCATTAATGCCTGTTTCTTTGCTCGGAAACAGTATTGGATGATGGTGCTTATGCAAAACGATCAAAGCAAAATAAGTCAAACCTGCCCTGGTTCTCTAGCTTCGTCTTCACCTCTACAATCTACTAAATAAAAGCATGTGGTGTTGGCATATGGATTAAAAAATCTCTCTTGATGTATTACATATCAACCCGCTCTTTGTTTGCAAAGGTAGTTTGGTGTTGGTCTTGTTAAGTTATCGCATATCTTTCCGTCTCTGTTGTAATGTGCACGCACAAAGAAGAATGATAAAACAAACGGAAGCAAGATCGAGAAACAAATTTTAATGTGGATCACTAACTATCGCGTTAGCTATATCCACGGCGAAGAATAAACATTTCATTTAAGATAGAAATCAGTCACAATATACCACAATACATCCACACAAGTCTAGGAACGAAATACTTTGATATAGGCTTAAGACAACCTTTTTTTAAGCCTAAGTCGGCCATGATTGCTCTTCATAAGGAGCCCCATTATTGCTCTTCATCAGGAGCCTAGATATATATCGCTCCTCATCAGAAGCTCAGACCGCCCCGAGTCTAGACCCTCCACATACAGCCAAATTTCATATCCGAATTTGTTCTTGGGACTTTCTTTCCAAAAATGACATTTCTCCTTACAGTAGGCATAGACGTCCTTCGGTAACTTGGAGCCCTTTTCGATCCTACCGTTGCTTCTCTTGGCCATCAGTTCGGAAACGTGATTGTCCAAACCTGCATATGCAGCTTTATGCGGCATCTCCCTGATGTGAATAGGTGACCTAACATCTTTTAGGTTACAGTTTCTATCCCAATGATGAAAGACTGTACAAAACTCTCACACTACGGAGGCAGAGACACCAACAAAATTAAGGGAGCATCCTCATCACTCACAATCTCATCATTGCTTTATGCCACTATTGCTAGTGGGTAAAGTCTAATGTCCCCCCACCGTGTCTTTTACGGGTTGGGAGCCCGATTTTCAACTTTTCAATAATACGGGGGGTTATTTTGCCTTACCACCCAGTAGGTTACACTAAAAAAAGAGTAATCCCCATCCAAACTCTAGTTTCAGTCAGAGCCAAGCCTAATTGTGCGTCACAATGAGCTAATTTATTTGTCGAACGCGGAATCCATGCTATTCTATAGTCTGAGAAGCATCGAACAGGGGTACGACAATCCTACATAATGGTACTAAACAAGGAACGATCTAATGATTGCTCTGTCGAACCCATGAGGTGGCTTGAAAGTTTTTTGCAAATCAACTCCAATATGAAAATTGTCCATTCACAACCTTATAGCCAGTAGCAGGCCTTCACGGAGGGAGAGACCTTCTGCAATGTGGGGAGAAGAAACCCACTGTAACTTCGTCGCCATAGTCGCAACATAGTGCCCAAAATGATTGCTCAAAACCACCCCAGTCGCTGCTTTTTCATCTTCAAACTTCCACGCACCCCAATTTTGGTGGCTGCCAAGTCTTATCCGCCAACCCATTCCTCCCATGTGCCTGGACATGGCCATCTCCCTGCAAGTGAATCTGATTGATACACCCAGTATCATACCAGTAGCTTGAGAGAGGCTACGAATCTCTAACAGTAGTTCGTGAGACTACGAATTACTACGAAAAACGAAACAAAACTGATAATAAACTGAATAAACTCAAAGACAATTCTTATTTCCTGCTTAAAAGTGAAGAACTACATTGTTTAAATAGTAAAATAGCTAACCCTAACTTGACCTAATGGGCTCGGCCCAATCTACTAATAAATTACTAAACACCAAATACACTAATAAACAAAATAATAGTACATAAGTAAATAAATGAATTATACGATAATAAAAAAGTACTTATGATACACCCAGTATCGTACCAGTAGCTTGAGAGAGGCTACGAATCTCAACCAGTAGTTCGTGAGAATAGGAATTACTACGAAAAATGAAACAAAACTGAAAATAAACTGAATAAACTCAAAGACAATTCTTATTTCCTGCTTAAAAGTGAAGAACTACATTGTTTAAATAGTACAATAGCTAACCCTAACTTGACATAATGGGCTCGGCCCAATCTACTAATAAATTACTAAAGACCAAATACACTAATAAACAAAATAATAGTCCCTAAGTAAATAAATGAATTATACGGTAATAAATAAATACTGATGATACGGTTGATCCGTATCACTGATCATCTCCACTGGCCAAAGCTTCTGCAAACTTATGAACTATCAACAGAATTTGGCCACAATCGATTCGACAATGCTCTTATTATTCTCAAAAATCCTGAGATTCAGATGCCGCCAAACAGCACATATCGTCACCACCAATCGCGCTCTATCATCAGGAGTCAAAGTTTTCATCGACTCATGCAACAGATCCTTCATATCCGAGTGTTTCTTATGACACGAACGCTCACCCTGAACTCGATCCCATGTCGCATCAATCTTCTTGCATCTTAGAAACATATGTGTTGGATTTGACTTGAACCAAACTAGCAATAGCTTGGGGTCAAAGTAAAGCAAGAAAAGGCAAAGCCAAAGTCATGAACATCACAGTGAGGCGGTGGAAATAAGTTGCTGAATTTGTATGACTTGGAAATAATTGGTTTCCTAATTAATTGGTGAATTCCACCGCCAATGACCAAGTGTATAAAAGGCTTTGTTTTGTTTGGTACTCAAAACACACATACACAGAGAGCTAACTAAGGAATTGAGAGCTATTTTAGTGTGTTGTGGGTGGGTGTTAATTTGGTTGGCCGCCGTGGCCGTTCTGGCCATGGCGTGCATTGTAATCGGGTTCTCTTCTCAATAAAATATCTTGTTCTGGCCGTGGATCAGCTAGCGGGTTCGATACGAATTCGTTAGTGAACCACGTTAAATATCTGTCTCGTTCTTGTTTCGTCTCGTCGTTCTTGCTCGAATACCCACACATTACAAAAAACTGGTAACAGAGCTCTGAAACAGGAGTTCTGTTACAACAAACTGGTATCAGAGCCAGGTCAGGGGATCACCACTTTCAACAAACTGGTATCAGAGCCAGGTCAGGATGAACACCAATTTCAACAAACTGGTATCAGAGTCAGGTCAGGGGATCACCAGTTTTAACAAATTGGTATCAGATTCGGGGTTCCAAGATAAGGGTGGAGCCAAGAGCTAGGGTTTCACGTTTTGGTGGAACTCAAAGCAAAGGTTTCGCGATTCAGCTGGTGCAGGCTATCTGAAGGTTGGGTTTCGAGATTCCGCCAAGAACGATGTATGGTTTGGCGATCAAGATCGATATGTTCATGAGAGAGAAGCAGGTACACCCACCATCTGAAGCCCCGTGGAGCGGGCTATCCGGGCTCCTATCGGAGCAATCTGGCGCGTATCTGATTAGGCGTGCAAGGGATCTGGAAAATCTAGCACGTATTCAGTACTGGCGCGAATCTGGCAGTTCATGCGCATCTGGCGATATGGCGATTGACGTTCAGGCGCAATCCGGCTCCCGGCGTGGAGCACCTGGCGTGTGAGTTGAATCTGGTTCTGGCTCATGCGTTGCAGGAACTCGTTGGAGTTGGAGCAACGGCATGGAGCATCTGGCGCGTGAGATTTCTGGCACGCACATCTGATTCTGGTTCTGTCGCGCATTATGCACGAGTTTGTTCTGGCGTGCATTTGGTTTTGCAGCGTGTACCATGACAAGCACTGAGCTCGCATCTGGAGCGATCTGTTTCTAGCGAGCATATGGCGCATCCAAGGCATACGGGGCACATCTGAGGCATACGGGGCGCATCGGGCATGACAATTTGGGCACTCTTCATCGGTGCATCTGGTCTGGATGAAATCTGGGCATTCTGTCATGGTGCATCTGTCTGGGGAAATTGGGCGCATCTGGAATACATTCGGTCCTGCTTTCTCAGTGAATGTATTCGAGTCTAGTTCTGGGTGGAGCACTTGTTTCTGTTTACGGAAGTGCAACCACATTGGGCGCATTCGTTGCAGGAACGCATGGTAGTTGGAGCAACGATTTGACGATTCGGGTTTCGCATACAGCTGCGGAACATTCGTCTGGGGAAGCGTGCTCGTTTCGGGTTTCTGAGAGACGCATCCGGTTCAGGTTTGAGAAGAGAAGCATCGGGTTCAGGTTTCGGGTTGCTAAAATGATTCAAGTCAAGGTGGAGATTTGTTGGATTTGACTTGAACCAAATTGGCAATAGCTTGGGGTCCAAGTAAAGCAAGAAAAGGCAAAGTCAAATTCAGGAACATCACAGTGAGGCGGTGGAAATAAGTTGCTGAATTGGTATGACTTGGAAACAATTGGTTTCCTAATGAATTGGTGAAATCCACCACCAATGACCAAGTGTATAAAAGGCTTTGTTTTGTTTGGTACTCAAAACACACATACATAGAGAGCTGATTAAGGATTTCAGAGATATTGTAGTGTGTTATGGGTGGGTGTTAATTTGGTTGGCCGCCGTGGCCGTTCTGGCCACGGCGTGCATTGTAATCGGGTTCTCTTCTCAATAAAATATCTTTTTCTGGCCGTGGATTAGCTAGCAGGTTCGTTACGAATTCGTTAGTGAACCACGTTAAATATCTGTCTCGTTCTTGTTTCGTCTCGTCATTCTTGCTCGAATACCCACACATTACAACAAACTGGTAACGGAACTCTGAAACAGGAGTTGTGTTACAACAATATGTACCCCTATTTCATCATACCTATGACACCACGAGCAAACCGTTGGACCCTCAACTCTCCGTTTGGCGAGATTAACTGACGTTGGAAGCGCGTCGTGCATGGCTCGCCACTCGGTGAAAATTGCCCGATTATGAGACTTGGTACTCCATAATTTGTTTAGGTATTTAGTCTGGGTATTTGAACTCTCCCCAGTACTACCCAACATCATATTCGCTGCCACGTGATAACCGGACCGCACAGAGGAACATCCCTTCAGATGAAAAAACCAAGCCCGAGAGTCTGATTGCTTCGTGGCCGAAACGATAATTTGTTTGACCGCCTGAAAACAACATGATTGAGGGTTGCCTCTAAGCGCTCCATACACCATTGGTTAGTATTGCTATCAATAAGATAGCAACCCGGAGTTGGGGATTAGAGTGGTTCAAAGAACAAACCGTAAAGCTGAACGGACGCGGAATCCATCTTCCGTTAAACACACTAATCGAGGAACCATCCCAACATTTTGTAGGAGTCCCCTATTAAGAACTGCCCTTCACGATATAATTCCACGCAACACCTGTGATGGATTTGTACCAAGCTGAGCATCTAATTTGAGAAATATTTTGTTTTGAGGATTTTGGACATTAGTGCATCGGGCTTTGTAATAATTCTTTGTCCTTGCTTCGCGAAGAGATCAAGATTAAAGGCATGGAAATCGCGAAAGCCAAGTCCTCCAAACCCTTTCGGTCTCTTTAAACGATTCCAAGCTAGCCAAAATATACCTCTTCCATCCTTCTGATTCCACCAAAAATTGCGAAGAAGACTTTCTTTTTACAAAGCGTTGAAGGAAGTAGGAAACATGACATTATAACTTGGAATTGCTTGAAAAACAGATTTTATAAGTACCTCCTTCCCCGCGGTCAATAAAAATGTCTCCCTATAACCATGTACTCGCTTACTAACTCTTTCCAAGAAACAGAAAACGGCTTAGTCCTCCATCTTTCCACTTTGGACGGTATTCCCAAATACTTGTCAAACATTGAAACAAGCTGCACGCTCGCAACTCCACCTAACTATTACTGATTGGCTTGGGAAACATTACGTGAAAACATAGTAGCGAATTTCTGCAAGTTTATTTGCTGGCCCGACGCATTCTCGTAGTCCTGTAAAATAGTAAGAATAGATTGAAAACATGGCAGCAGATTTCTTTAATAAAATATTTGTAAACATAAGTACATTATTTCTTTAACGATATATTTATAATATGAATCCTATTTAAAGGAAATTGAATGAGTGCTGAGTAGTTGAAAATATATTATTTTTCTACTAACCCGTCTTTAAGGTATGCATATTTTTTTGTAAACATAAGAACGTTATTTCTTTCAAATAGATGTATGCATTTTTTCAACGAGTACGATTACAATCCAAATAGTGGCATTCATGTCGGGTAATGACCAACTAAAATTATCCATAACTTTTATATATTCCCATTAGCTAGGATGAGTGAGTTAAAAAGAGTCTTAATTTACAAAAAGTGTAACTTATCACATTAAAGCATCCTTATCGCGTAAATAATATTTTAAATAAATTAAATTAGAGGAGAATGAGGGAGAATTTGAAATAAATATTTTCTTTCTCTTAAAATATCAACAATTTATTTCAGTGGTACGTATCATGAGGAACAAAGAGTTCTAAATTGGCAGCTAGGAAGGTAGATCAAGTTGTAGAGCGTTGGAAGCCTCTGCATGAGGCCCTACATGAGGTTAACCTCTACATCAAGAGAATACTCATGCATTACTTACCTTAAATATGAGATAAACTTTCATAAAATTTAATCATTAAAAGTAATATTTTGAATAATTACTCAATACTTTAGCATTAATTTTAAGCTACGACTCTCAAATGCATCAAAATTTTGTTTTTTTCATGTTAAATATTTTTTGAATTTCACTAAATAATTTAAAAATATCGATAGCTTTCACTAATGAGAAAATAGTAATTTAAAAACAAAAATTAGTAAAGCGTTTGAAACCAGCTATAATTTTTCTCAACATAGTTATATATATATATATATATATATATATATATATATATATTAAATTATTTATAAGAAACTACTATTTAAAGGAAATAAAATGAGGATGAGAGGTTGAGCACTTCAACTATTTTTCTATTAATCCGCCGTTAATGTACTGCATTAGTAAAAATGATTTTAGTGGGATAGTGATGACATGTTCCTCATGCATTGTTATATTTATATCATCTATAAAAGCTAGGGGGCGAGCAAAAATTCACTCTCCATATGCCATTTGTCATCCATATCATACATGTCATGTAATAACCAATTAAAATACTCCACCTCATCTATAAATTTTAAAATTAATGATTCATAAAATAGAGTTTTAATTTTAAGTACATGCAATAGTTGTAAGTCTTAATTTTCAATCTCATTCCTATTATACCTATTATACATTAACTATTTCTGTATGTATAGGACGATGAGAAAAATTCAATTAGTATTTTTACGCTAATCTAACTTTTCACTGTACCAACGTCTTTTTACTTTATAAAGTTATATAATTCATTACTGTTATACTAATTATACATTAAATATTTGTTTATGTATAGAACATGAGAAAAATAAAGTAGTATTTATATGCTAATCTAACTTTTTTACCGGACTAGCGTCTTTTGTTTTATACCTCTAGATTATGAAGAATCATGAAATCATTATTATAAGATTTTGGCTCAATTACTTTATGCATTTCCCCAATTTGAAGAAACTATCACATTGCAACCCTTAGTTTTAGAACTAGCTGATTGCATCCCCTATTTGCAATAAATAAATCAATTTAAAACTGGTAATAATATTCCATCTACTACTTAACGAAATATTCTGTTAGTTGACAAATAAGTCCTTTTAATGTAGGGTCACTACAACAAATATGACATTTGTTGACAGTTTTTTTGTCGACGGACAGTTTTATGTCGATGGTTACGCGATTAATCGACAATATCAGAATTTGTCGATGCACATGATATTTTTTGTCGACCTTTTAGTTATTATTTTATTCTTCCCAATAATGTGTCAATATATTGGGAGTATTTATTTGATTTTGACATCTACTTACATAGTGACATATCTTTTTGTCAACTCCTGCTTTAAAAAATTGGAGGGTAAATTATTGATATTTTCCGCACTCCCAAATTGTAAGGAGGGAATAAAAAATTAATTCCCACGCACTAACATACGTTTCACTCTCACCCTCTCATCCGACTCTCTCATCCCAAACCCTCAAACGGCGAGAGAGCCGGGGTTGCTTCATTCATCTTTGCCATCCTCTCGTACGCCTCTCTCTCTCTCATCTCTGAAGCCCTCGCCCTCTCCATCATCACCCTATCATCTCCGCCGAATCTTCAATTCCCCACGCCCAATTCAAGTCCCGGAAAGTATTACAAACCCTAGATTTGATCTCTCTCTACAATTCGATGTGAATCTGGTCAGGGAAAGACCATGAACAACGTACTCTTTCACCATCGCTCTTAGTTATCGACGTCCGATCTCAGTGATGGTACTCTTCTCTACGGACTAGGGTTTCAAACCTTCACCCGTCTTTTAGTATATTCAAGCGCTCCCTCTGAATCTGAACATCGGTAAGTCCTCTCTCACCCACGGCGTTTTGAAATCTGGTTTTGGGATCTTAGGTTCTGCTATCAGTGATGGGATTTCAGCAGTTGCAGGTTATTGAAATCTGATTTCTGATAACCTTATCGATTGCAGTTGTACCAATTTTATAGGAGTTTATAATCTCTCAAAATATGCACATGCATGCAGCTTTAGAGTCCGGAGTACCTTCAATTTCTGGTGTTGGCCCATTCGGTTCCAAAAGATGAGAACTTTTTTAGTAACAAAGGGCTTTAGCCAGCCGTTTCATCCAAGATGCTCGGCGAGTTACCTGATCTCATAGGCCCTTTTTTATGTCGACAACTTCATTTGAGGATCCTAGACAGGTGATGCCTATCTTAACAGAAGCTTCTACCATTTCCCAGTGATGTTACCTGTGTTCTGGAAAAGAAAGAGGACCATGTTCCATTTAGGAACTCAAAGTTTACCTATCTTCTTCAGGTAAATGCTTCAACTTACTGCTAATTGCAGCCCATCGTCCAGCGGTTCTTAAAGTTGAGAGTTAAATTACAGAACACTCAAAGAGGCTACGGGAGTTGCAGCCTAGTCGGTTGAGGAGTCAGCGAAAATGAAATCAACGGCTGCGGAAATGTCAATCTTACTCAATGTTAGGTAATACTATTCATGTTGATTTTAACTGGGCATGCTTGTAGCTTTTGCTCACATTGAAGAAGTTTTGATTGATGATAATTTGTTATTGAATTACACCGTAGGAGTGAATATCCTGGTTTGCTTTGAACATGATGTTTCGTTGCCTCTTAGATAAAGCTGTCTTTCAAGTGGAAGCCACGGGACACAACATGCCTTCTTTTGCTTCTTCAGCTATGTGGGGTTTTCGCGGCGTCCGTATGAATACTTTCTGTGATGTCAGTTTTATTTGTTGATGCAATGCTGTATCCGGCAGAATTAGTTCAAATCTGGAGAGAGGTTTTTCAAAGACTTAGGTTCATTGGTCTTAGTATGTGTAACTTTTGCCTTGCCCTTTCACTGCTGGTATGCATATTGCTCTTTTCAAATGCTGTCAGTTGTAGGATGAGCTATTTTAATTCTGTGATGTATGGAAACAAATTGGAAACTTTTGATGCATTCGTCTGAGTTGCTAGAACTCTGTTGTGTATTGATTTTGATCCATATTTGTGTGTTTGTATCCTTCTCCGCATCTGTCTCCCCTTAAGGGAATGTGACATTCTGGAATGGCGGTTGTGTTTGACTGGTTTGGTCTCTGTATGGTCTTACTATTCCTTTGTGTGGGGCTTATGCTTCCATGGTCCAGGCTCCTTTGATCTTGGAATAAGGGGCTCGGAGCCGAGTTTTTTCTTCGGTTGGTGTGCATCTAATGATGTAACCCTGACTGCAAGCGTCAGCAAAGGGCATTAAATTTAAAAGAGTGTTGGATTAAGATGGATCATACTGTCAGCTAATTCAAAAAAAACTTCAAATTTTTGAAACCTGAATGAGATCTACAGACCCTTCCAAACCTTATAAAGATCTGCCCATGGTCAGATCCTTACCCCAGGCAACTATATAGCAGTGAATGTATTGATGTTATTCAATGGACGTTTTTACCACTTATAGTAGTTTCGTTAAGCATATGTTGCTTCAATATGAACACAGTATGAAGTTTCCATGTAATTCAATTTGCAGATGGGATCGATTTTGTTTAAATTTTAATGCGTGTTGCTTGCTTATCATATGTTATGGCATTGATCAATTGATGCTTGCATGTAGGGATTGGTCCATGTTGCAAGGAACATGCTAAAAGATACCCATGCCCAACGGTTAGGTAGACTCCTTCTAAGATTGCGAAGTAGCATAATATTGTGTTAGCGCTATGTAGTATTATACATAAGGAATGTACATTAGCTCTATAGTATAGCATGACCTATGGACATACGCTAGCAGTTTAGCTAGGATAGCGGTATTGGCTAGGATTGGACTAGATATAGTCCAAGTATCAAAACATGAATTCTATTCATTCAGGGTTTGAAGTGGTTTAGGTAAATGCAGGATCTAAAATATAAATTACACCATAGGTTATTCATATAGTCCTTGCTCAGTGCTTTTACCGCGGCGCTACCCACAAAAAAAGAATTAAAGAAAGAACTTGTTGTGACCATTTGCATAAGCATTGTTGGCTACAACTAGACGTTCCTCTGGCTTTACTTGATTAAATAAGTGGATTCGGTCTGCATTACTCCACATATCTGGTTGCTTTGGTTATTATCAAAGGATCATTATATTGTTTCATGGGTTCTAAGTATTCCATTCATACATGCACTCACCAGTACGGATATCCCACCCATCTTTGCATTCAAGAAAATTCAAATTGGATTGTTCAACAACAAATGATCTACATTTTTGCCTTTTTTGTATCTGGTATATAATTGCCGATCTGGTTTAGGTAAATGCAGTATTCCATTCAAAACTGCCGATCTGATCACTGGTACGGGCACGGAAGACCCAGCCGAAGCTGTGACGTCTCCGCTATCAGCGCAAACTGAGATGGAAAATCCACCGCCACTTGCACATACTACTGCAGCTGACGATGCTATAGGAGGACTGCGACTTCGTCTCTGTAACCAGTCTTCGATGAAAGCTTTCTTAGTCTTTCTGGTATTATGTAGTCGTTTTCTGATTTGTTCTTTTTGATAAGTGGTTTAATGGGGCTTAAATCGCAAAGCATTAAGATCAGTATAGACACGTTTGTGTTGTTTACTTTTACGCTCGACGAACTGCCAACAATTATTCCTCAATTTCGCACTTTCCATAATTCTTCAAGCTATTCAATTTTACACTTTCTTACCATATTTTCCGGAGATTCATGTGTTTGCTGTGTTATTATTATTTACTCTAAAGAAATCCCAAGTGTGTGGGCTGGTTTTAATGCTTTGGTATATGTTTCTTCAGTACTGGTGTTTGACATTTGGTTTGTGTTCTGTTGTTGCAGCGATGTGCTTGGTTGTGCTCCAAGATTTACGGCTCTTCCTTCGTTATTGGTGAGTGCCCTTTTCGCCTTTTCTAATTTGCGACAGAGTGAACTTAAAGGATGCTTGTCTGATAGAGATACTGCGCAAGTATTGATTTTGTTTGCAATACTTTATGTTGTCGGCAGAGATATATGATAGAGTTATAAGCTTTCAATGTATTTTTATCCACGGTATACCTATGCATTAGATAAGCTTTGATTACCACAACTATGAAAGTGGAAAAGACCAGATCATTTAGGATATAGATCTAACTTTTAGGGTCTTTATTGTTTATTTCAACATTTAGGGGATCTCTCTTTCTTTCTCCATTTATGTTTCTTCACATTGTGGAACAGTTAGAATGGAACCTTCTATGTTTTCAAAGTTGTACTCAGTTTTAGAATTATATTCTTACAACTTACTCGGAACACTTGAGATTACAGTTTACATATTGTATATATTAACCTACCACCTAAATACGAGGATATCTTAGGAAATGTGTTTGCAGTCTCTTTACTGTATCAAACATTCTGAAGGCTGAACAATAACTTATTTATAAGATTAGATGCAGAAAGAGTCCAAAATCTCTGTATTTTCTTTAAGATGGTCTTTCCTAAGTCATAACTATCTCTGCACTATATGAGCTCACATACTGGGAAAAGAAGCCACCAATAGTTTTGTCTCTACAGGCATCACCAGATAACATTTTATGCATATAGCAAGAAGCTATTCATTAATTCTAACAAGCAACAACCGGTGAAAGCTTAATAGCATTCTAGGCAAGAGCAGAGCCATATGACATGTAATTGGTGACTGGATTAGTGTATTTTCGTCATCCAACTTCAGGTAAATTGAACAACTGACTTTCTTTGTATAATATTTTCTCTGAGAAGTGAAAGTCAAGTCACGTCTGATTTTTTTTTTTTTTAAAGAATGTGGCGTTTAGAAATGAATTTGTTTTTCTTTTCAGTGCTTCTACCTGCGGCCAGGAGAACCCGAGAGTAAATCATGCTTTCTTATGATCTGCTCCGATTAAGGTTTGTGTTATCTTCTGTTTGTACTTCGTACTAGCATATGTGTGTTTGCTTATTTGATTTTGTGTGGTTGTATTCTGATCTAAAGCTTCAGCAGTTTTGTGGTTGGTCATTTTACTTATTCTACTCAAGCTTTAGCAGGTTTGTGGTTTGTTAAACCATACAACCACTATCTTATGATTCTTTGTTTCATTGTTTGCAGGTTTTAGTGTCGCTGGTTTAGGTTCAGGGCATCGAAGGACCCCAATAAGTACTGACCGGTGATTCTGGACACATAATGATATAACAATTAGTAGTTGTTTTCTGGGCACTGGAGTCCTCTAGATGTAATAGTTTTTGAACTTTGAAACGCAAGCTACTTGTTTTGTTAACTTCATAATGCTTTAATTTGTACGACTCTTTATTTTGTACGACTCTTTAACTCGGCTAAGGATGCAAAATAGTTATTATGCAGTATTATTTTTGTTTGTGATGTAAAAAAATCCCACTTTTGGAGGGTTGATCTTGGATATGAGCACAGTTGTGCATATATGTTTTTGGGTAGTGTTTGAATTTTGGGTGCATGTCTGCATATATGTAAAAATTTCATTATTTTTTTTATGTGGTCGTGATACTATCGACAAACATGTGTGTCGCCATGAAGATGTAATCATCTCTACTGGTGACAAATATTTTTGTCACTTATCTACATAAACTACTAAATTTACTTGTCGGTAGTTGTACTAGCGACAGAAAAGGTTTGTTGTTAGATTTAAACTGTCGACAAAAATTGACGTCGCCTTTATTTTTTTTCTGTCGACGTAATTGAGATTTGTCGGCCTTAATACTAACGACCGACTTGTAGTGACCATTTTCTGTCAAAAAATTATTTGTCGATAGAATTTCTACCGACATATTTGGCCTTTCTAGCGACAATTTTTGCTGTCAACGGAGGCAGAATTTGTTGTAGTGGGTAAAAGCATCTACTCAGAAACAAGTATGAAGACTGCCGATGCCATAGCCCAGTTTCCAGTGAACTCACCAAATTGCAGAGACCGCAAATCTTCACAATTACCATACTAGTCCATCACCCAATTGAGCAGGCTCACCCAGAAACCCACTGATCCAAAGATAAAATCAAAATGCAATGAGGGAGAGAATAGATCGAGAGGCAGATTAAGCGGGAGAGAGGGGATCAAGAGACAGGCATGAAAGACATAAATAAGTTACTCTTACCACCTGCATAGAGAGAGAGAGAAACGACATGAGAGACCCAATTGAGAGAGAGAGGGAGTTACCTCTTTGCTTAAGTTTCCTCATCTTCTTCAACCTTTACCTTCTTCTTTTCTTTTTTTTTTTACAGAAGATTTTCTCTTTTATTTTACCTTCTTCACAAGTACTTTATTTATTTTACTTTTAATTTTCTGATGTATATTTGCCAATTTTACCCTTCTCAAATGGATTGTGATTGGATGAAACTTTTTACCAGTTTTGAATTGACGTGTTTATTGCAAATAGGGGATGCAATCAACTAGTTCTAGAACTGTAAGTTGCAATTTGATAGTTTCATAAAGTTGGGGGTATGCATTGAGTAATTAAGCCTAAGATATAATTTTTCATTTTATTTTTATTATATTAATTATTTATAACATCTACAAATATTATATATATATATATATCTTATATATATACATATTTTGAATGACAATAGTAAAAGTGAAAACACTTTATTTTTAGTTTCCTTTGTAGAAAACCAAGATTTTTTTCAATTACATATAAAATAAAAAGGCAAGAAATCAGAGAGATACAATTCTTTCAACTTGATAATTTTCAAATCTCCATTTCTTTAACAGCCACAATTCATCTTATATTTCATATGTTATTGATTACTCAAATTTACAATAATGGTTATGACAGTGGTGTAAAGCTTTCTTTACAGAAAACTAAGAAAATTGTAAATGCAAATATAAAGAAAAGAATTATACAAACACTCATATGCCTACTTGATCCCTTATAGGAGTTACATGTTATTTAATATTTTCCCAATTAATATTTTAATCAACTTTCAGAGTATTATGTTATTTCATGAATTAAAAATAATAAAAATATTAAAGAAAAGTTCTCGAAAACTTAAATATATATTAAATACAATAAAAAGTCATTTCTAACAAATACATATTTGTTATTTCTAATAGTTTGACACCATAAATATATAATAAAAAATTAAAAAATACATCTTGAATATACATAACTACACAGGGAGAAACGTCAACAATTTTAACTCCTTGTACGATCGAATCCAAATAAATGTATGAGTTCCTATGAAGAACTCTCATAATATGGTTTTATTGCGCGAGTTTATGTTCGTTCTTGGTGGTAATTGCTCTTTTAATAAAACAATTATTCTCACATATCTTTATGTGGTTATGAAGAACCATAACAATCACATTCATATTCGTACCATATACAGATCTTATTGATTACACAAACTATATATGATCAATGATACACCATATGGGTTCAATTTTCTCTTACCTCTTCTACTCCTTGCTATTTGCTTTTAAGTTTTGCTAGAGTTGTATATTTAATTTCTTTTATCAATTACTTCAATTACATATGATTGGATGCACAATTTAATTTGATGAAAAGTTGACTTATAATTCCGTGTCGTCGTTTTTTTTCCCAGAATATCAGATTTTCACATTTTTCTATTCAGCAAGATTATCAGATAACCAATATATTTCAATCTCCTACAAATTACGATACACCTTAATTCTTTATTTATGAAGATGACACTACTTGTAATTTCAAAAAAAAATGTGCCACTACCTTTCTATTTTATAGTTTTAGATTTAAACGATTTTTCCTCAAGGCTATAAGTGTTTATGCATGCATGTGCATTATCCTAAAAATTAAAATATCAAGTAGTTCGTTTGTTTCGTTACTATAATCACTCAAATTCAAGAAGTGCCGGTCCGGAACTTTGAGAGATCTCGCAAGAAATTGAAAACATAGCATGGTAATGCGTCATGGAAATGTATATTTATCTTAAAGCTTTCTCTTTGAAATGTACATGAAATTTATCGATATTTTCAAAGGAAAACAAAAAGTCACCACGATCCATACATGAGGTGAAGATTGAACAAATAACACATAAACTATAGACAAATATTTCATCCACAAACTCTTTGTGGGTAAGTTAATATGAGAGAATATATGTTTTAGTGTAAGAGAGTGAGTTTTGTTTGAGGATTCGTTGACATTTTTGTATCATAAGTAGATGATAGAAGGTAAAATAATATTTTTAAAGAATATATAGTCAATAAGAGTGATGCACCTCATTTATAATTTCCTATATGTGTAGTGGGTCAGTACAAATATTTAATTAGATGGGGGTCTACAGTTGAAAATTTTAAAAAATATGCTAACCTTTCCTTCCTTTCATGTATGTATTATTTTATCTTTCTATAGAACATAAGCATTTCATATTTTTTGGTTCGACAAAAGATAAATTGTTTGAAACGTTATAATGAATATGCCATCAAAAAAATTTAATCATGAGTGAAAATATTTTTGTTGAAAGTTATTTAGTTACAAATTAGATGTATAAATTGACTATAAATATACTGTCTACAATCTTGGAAGAACTACTAATATATTATGAAATTTGAAAGTTTGTAATGCAAGTAAATAAACATGATCTAATACTCTAGACCGGGGGGGGGGGGGTTGTGGTTGAATAGAGTACATAATGTTTTGCACAATAAGTAGCTTTTGAAACTTCAAGCAAACGTGCTGTTGAAATCGCAAAGCTTTGGAAAAGATTTGAGAAGCTAGAGATAAAATTGCATAAGACAGTAGCTTCAAAGCTTTGAGATTGGAATTTCTTAAAGCTTTGAAGTTACTTATTTTGAACAAATAATTAACAGATATAAAAAGCAGTAATGTAAAGCACAAGAACACAAGGACTTTTACAGAGTTCAGTCACAATTGGACCTAGTCTATGCCTTAGGGATCTAATCCCTCCAGGATTTCAACACACTTCTTATTAATCACCCAGATTTAGCCCTAGATCTCAAGCCTAAGTGAGCTACCTTACACCTATACAGCTTGTGATTCCCAACCTATCTAGTACCAGCTACAATCTGTTGAAACAATAAGAACCTCGTTGTTCACTTGAACAACTAAACTTCTAAGTTTGTGAGGTTAAGAATATAAGAATGAATAATACAGATTTAGTACAAGTATAAGAACACAGAAAAGATAAGCTGATGAAGCTTGGAAGTGTTCTTCAGATTTGATGAATGATCTTAAATTCGTGCAGTTGTTGATAGGCCTTTTTGTTTGAAGAGTTCTGTAATTTGATCTCTCACGTATGAAAATCTCTTCAAAACTCTGTTGATCAGCCTCTCTCTCTATATCTTACAATTTGAAATTCAAACTCTAACTTTTATCAACAACCTACAACTACTTGAGAGATTTTAGGAACTGAATTCCTACAAATCCTCTCCCCTGAGATGCTTCTTTCAACAGCTATGTTTGAATAGCTTTTTGACTTTTTTTGTGGACATTTGGACGACCAACAATTCTGCACAATCTCATCCACAAAGTCAAATAAGATCTAGAAAAAATAGCCACACAATATGATCTTTTACACAGCCAGTTCCTGCATAAACCCTAGCTAATTTCACCTTAGACAAAAATTCAACATAAATAGCCACATGTGTATATCACTGTAAGACAAGATAGATAACATAATAACAAGTTAGATTAACTCCTAATCCAATGTTGAATTGATTCAACTAATCCGGCGTATAGAATTCAGTTAAGCAGTTCTGAGCATAAAAACAATCTCAAAGCTTTGGAGCTTGATTGCCAGTTCATATGAATGAACTTTAAAACTGAACCCTGCAATCTGCAAAACCAATTCAATCAAAAAATAGGATCAATAATATTTATTAATGAGAATAGTGAATGATTAGATCACCACTCAATCTAATCTCCAAGTCTGCAATTGCAGACATTGTTAAGAATAATAGGCAGTTAGCACAACCAGACAGTATCTCAAAGCTTTGAAATTTTGAGACTTTAATAGTTCAGATTATTTTGGCTTTCATCATCAAAGATCAAACTCCCCCCGAGTTTGTAAATACATTCATGCTCAAGAGCTTGAACTATCAAAATTTGTACTTACCTTAAGTATTGATCCAACATTTACGAGCTTACGACTGAAATATGTATTTTTTTTAATCTTACTTGCACCATAAAATTGCTTATCCCATAACCTATGCCGTACTCAATACATCGATATTTGATTTTTTATGATATTTTTTAATTAAAAGTCAGATTAGATTTTGACATCACATAGCTATGTTATTAATTCCACTATTTATAAAAAAAAAATAGAGAAATTCAAAGAAAATTAAATAAGAAGGAAGGTGAGACGTTTTTAAATACTTATTTTTTTATTCACCCTCCTTTAATATATGCATTTTGTTTTTTAATCCAAATATTTGCGTTTTACATTGTTAGTACGATAGGGAAGAAAGAGTTCTATATTCATAATAAATATGGTTTAATAGTAAGAAAATAGTCTAATAGTTAAAAATTAATAAATAAAACTTCTGAATTAGCGTACATAAAATATTTTTAATATTTTTTAATTAAGAGAAGATATATAATTATTTTACAATTTGAAATTGCACACTTCAATAAAAGTTAAAATAAATATGAAACATGCTAGAAGTTAAAACTAAATACCACCAACTGCGTAAAAAGAACAAATAACATGTTACAAAATATCATGGTCCAAAGAATATGTCACGCAAAATGTTGACTTAATTTTTTTATGATTTTGTTTACTAACATGAAAACTAAAAGATAAATATTGTGTTATTACACCAGTAATTTCTTACGTACCGTAACCTTCCCACTCAAAACACCCAAATTTATAGCTTATGTCATATGTTAGTCCATTTTTAATTATTAAAATTTCATACATTGTTTTTTTAGTATAAAAAATATTATCTTAAAGAAATTGGCAAAGCATTTGACATTGACTATGGAATTTTCTAAATATAATTATGTTATTTATTCTATTACTTACAAAGAAAACGACATTAAAATATATTAAATTAGGAGAGTGTAAGATTAGAGTGAAGTCTTTTTTCTTGCAAACGGAATATCTTTAATGCGCTATATTAAATCCTAGAAGAAGGAACAAAGTGAGAAAGTTTACAATAAATATGACCTAAAAATATTTAAGAGTGAGGGATGAGGGAGTTTAATGGGTGAGAGATATATTTTTAAAATTTACAAAATTAGAAATAAAAGTTAATTAATTTCTATGGATATAATGTCCATCGTCGCAACAATAAATTACTTTGTGAGAAGGATGCGGGAGTTTACTAGTTTTGTTACTTGAATATTTAAATTGTACACATGAAAGGAAGTTTTGTAAATAAATACAAATATCTTGAAAGTTAAAACTGTATAGCAAAATATATAGCATGAACAATCAAATTGAACACATTTTTAATTTGCCACAAATACGAAATTAATTTTTAAAAATTTATGAATGAACAATAAAAGTATTTGTATTGAATAAACCATACAATTGCTTAAAAATTAACAAATGGCTAACTCACGCATCCAAAATTAAATATTTATGATGTGTTTGCACGATTTGAATTAAGAAAGTTGATAATGTTTTTTATTTTATAAAAAACGAAAATAATTACTCATGATAAACTTAATAAAGTGTTTGACAACGGTTTCAATTTATCTAAATATTGCTTTGTTATTTTTTGATTTATTTAGAAAGAAAATAATATTTAAAAGAAGTTATAATTGATTGGATGATCTCATTTTAAAATAAATGAATGTGTATAATGTATGCATTCTTTCCAAGAAAACATATGTATTTTTTTGTTACATTAGTACAATAAAAGACAAAGGGTTACATATAGAGAGAGAAAATTAAAATTGTGTATACCAAATAACTTTACTAAATATAACATATTCACAATTCATAAAGTGAATGTAACTTTTAGAAAAGATAAGAGTCGATAATTAATTTTTCTCTTTGATTAAATAAATAGTACACATCTGAAGAAATGTAATAAAGAATATATTTATTTTTAAAATTAAAAATAAATTTCCACCAAATTTTTACTGAGAAAAATTATCATGTTACAACATATTTAAAATATGTTAAGTATTTATTATAAAAACTTAACAATATGAAGAAGAAGAA
This sequence comes from Linanthus parryae, assembly GCA_023055425.1. Lineage (NCBI taxonomy): Eukaryota > Viridiplantae > Streptophyta > Magnoliopsida > Ericales > Polemoniaceae > Linanthus > Linanthus parryae. The sequence continues at coordinate 97,299,989 of JALGPY010000004.1, read as the reverse complement.
GAAAATATTTTTTCTTCACACTAAACCATTTCTTAACTGGTAACATACTGCCTTTCATCGAAAAAAGAAACTGTTGACACACTGTTCACCCTAAGTTTCCAAAATAGCATTTCTATGTTATATTTTTGTTCAATTTTCATGATTAAAATTAAAGAAATTTTTTTCTAGTAATAAACAAAAGTTAGTAAGGTATTTCACATTCGCTATTATTTTACAAAACAAATCTATTTTATTTAGGTACTTGATACAAAAATATCAGTTGCATTGTTACTCCAATTAACTTAGAACATTTACTTTTGTGTCCCATATTTTATAATGGTCGCTTTTCAATTTAATTATTTCAAACAAAGAAACATTCTTTCCATCAACTAACAAAAAGATGTATACATATTTTTCGTTGCAATTGTTACGTTTATTTTTAAACGCAATATTAGTTGAAGAGTTATGTCATGTCCTCCGGCACTAACATATTCAAATAACATAGCGCAATGAATTCACAACTGGAAAAAGATTTAACTTTAATATATTTATGTGCATGATGACCACTATTCATCTTTACTTTTAATCATCATAATTTAGGAATAGTGCATCGAACCTGCGCTACATCATCATGATATAGGAGTAGTAAGTGCACGCCGACCCGCGCATAGCGGGAGTTAACGACTAGGTCAAGTAACATAAGAGTATGAATACATGACTTAAAAAGAAGTTCATTAGACACACTTGATGTATAGCGTTCACACGGTTGGGTTGATCCGAATTATGTACTGTGAATATATCAATCTCACTCACATTGCACAAACACTCACACGAATACGCAGAAAAAATGATTTGCATACCATGGGAGCATGGGCATCACTATTCAAGTTAATTTTACCAACCATAATTTAAGAATTGTAATTGCATGAAAAAACGTGCATAGCGCGAGATAACGACTGGTAGTAAAAATTGCAAGTCACTCATACGCAAGTTATGTCAGTCACACTACTCATAGTGCGTAACTGCATACATTTATTTAACTAGTGTTTCTTATTGTGCGTCCCTCCAATGGCAAAAATACATGATGCCTATTTCGGACCAGATTCAACAACCTCAATTTTAGCCCCGTAAAGTTCCGTGGCAAAATTTGGGAAAAACGATATATCCAGGAGATCGACGTATAGCACCTCGTCAGCTGCCTCAAAGTTTGGCTCCAAAGTAAACTGAACACGAATATCTGTCTTCTCATTAACTGGCATGGCATCAATGGCAGCATTTATGTCGCGGATATGTGGCCGCCCATTCTTTCCCACCTTAGCCGTGGTGATATAGTCGGTGTATCCTGATGGGTCGACGCGGTCTCCTTTCCTGGACATGGTATAAGTGAGGGTGACATGGTTTGTCACTTTTGGGTTGATACGCTGCCCTTGAGCATACCTAACTATTACATGACGACGGCCACGGTTACCGTAACGGACCGCAACACTTAAAACACACACGAACCAAATACTAGTTAGATGAAGATATTGACGGGAAAAGAAAAGGAAGACATTATAATAAAGGAAACTATGAACTCACTCCTCCTTAGCAGCTGCAGCTGCTGCCTCAAGTGGCTGCATTTACATGCACCATCAAAATAAATCAGAATTTACTATTTAATTAACTAACATACACTTCTGAAAATTTTGTATTCTAAAAAGCATTTCAAAAATATTTATTATTTGCAAAAAAAAAAAACTTGATGTACATAGACGCACATACCTTAGTGGTAAGCTGTTGAGAAGCCATCGAGATGTTGTCTGATCTTCGGGTATGCAATAAGTGGTATTGATAGGTGTTGTGTGTTATTATTATATCAGAACTTCCTCCATTTATAGGCTTGGTGATTCTTATATCTTCACGTGTTGGAATCATAAATATTGAAATCTACAGATAAGATTCGAAGCTTGGAATCGATCAAATTGGCCCAACTTGCTTTTGATCGAACATTGCTTTTCAAAAAATAAAAAGATGAGATCAAATATGTGTGTTGGATCGATAGGTATGGTATCTGATGCTATATATTACTGAAGTGGGTGGCTGTATTGGAATCTTTTCGTCAGTTACCTTCTTAATGATTCAGACAAAGTGTGAGAGGAAATCGGCACCACCTTGAGAAAAAAAAAATTTATAAGAGGATTTTTCTATAATTCAAAGGTGAGGCCCTATATAGTTAGGCTAAGTGGTACTGTGGTAGCGACTTGTAACTTTATCAGAGGTTGTGTGTTCAAATATTCTCATTGTGCAAGCTAACTCTGCATCCAATACATTCCCAAAAGACATGAAACGAAGAATAGATACATGTATAAGTCAAGGAGATGGTGTTTACATGTGGGTGAAGGTAAGGTGGTGGTGGGAAACGGAAATTTCTCCCTGGTCTATCAATCCCTCTAATGCAGCGGCTTAGAAATGTCACAAAAGCAGTAAAATGTTAGTTAGTAGTTAGTGTGTTTAATCAAAATTATATGGTAATGTTTGTAATAAATAGAAGCTTGTATGGGCTCCGTGAGTTGGAGAGAAGTCCGTAAGGTTTTTTTAAGGGAAGAAAGACAAAGCAGAAATAAAAAAAAATTGAGCATTCACCTACATTGCTCAACCCTCAAACCTAAACAAACATTCCCATGCAGCAATTCTAGAACAGAAGTAACATCGTTCGAAAACAAGTTCAATACACAAGACTGAAACAAGAAGCAAATATGCACCCTCAAACAGACTTTCCCTTCATCTTCGATCGTGACTTCTCTCCCAGAAATTTGAAAAGAGCTTCCTCATTTGGATCAAGTGTAGTATCTGTTCTTATCAGTTTGATATGTTAGTTTGTTAGTCTGTTAGTTGTATATAATCCATTGTGTAACTTTTTTTTTTGATGAACTAGAATTTGATAAAAAGCAGACTAAGGAGGTTTATACTGGGGGGAGGAACAACATCTCATATCCTCAACCAAAGCCCCCTCCACAAACCCGGGAGGGTGGCTCAAAACACATTGTTCAAAGATGGAAACAAACATATGATTAAAAAAGAAATTAAAGGAGAAACATGAGAGCCTTGTCTGGAAGAAGATGCTGCAGTAGCAAGGAGATCAGCAACTTGTTGGTAGACCTGTGCTCAAACTTCAGAAGAGTCTGCAACTCACTGCATAACAGCCTGCATTCAAGAATGATATTTGCAGCAATGTGATCAGGATCAGGCTTATAGAACAGATTACCCAGTTCACTACAATCAGTACTACCAGCCAGGCAAGATATATTAAACATTCTGGCGAGGTGGAGACCATCCAGAAGGGCCGGAGCCTCAATGAGCAAAGGAGAGGCTGAGCACACCCTGGCATTGAACCCCCTGATCCATTCTCCCTCAGAATTTCTCAATAATCCTCCAATATCCTGACAAGAAGGCTTCCAAGCCCCATGAATTCATCTTATTCCAGCCAATTGGGGCAGGGGTCCACAGGACACTGGGAGTGGGAGTCTTGATCCCGATACTGAAGTTGTCCATGTAGAATAGCCAGTTATCCACTTCCTTACTAACAATATAGGCAAGAGATATTCCTTGTAGGATGGAAATGGTGTTTCTAAACACAAGGCCATTTCTCCTTTTCCAAATGAACCAGCAGGAAAAAAAGAATGTGGTTTGCCAGTGACTCTTCAACCAGATTTGGGAGAGCCATTACCAAACAACCACTTAACAAGGGTTAAGGGAGAGTTTGGTTGGAGAACAGTGGGCACTTTAGTTCCTCCGAGAACACACTAAGGTGACTGCAGGTTTTAAAGAGATGGTTGATGGTTCCAACATGAGTGCCAGAGACAGGATATAAGCTGGAGTGATCAGGGAAGGTGCTGGTGAGGGCTTCATTGCAATGCAGTTTTTCATAGTAGAGGATCCAAACAAAGAATATGATTAAGGGGGGGGGATGCAGCTTCCAGATCTTGGACCAAGATATGTGGTTAGAGGGGAAATATTATTAGAGTCCATACTTATACAAGAGGTCACATAAAACTTCCCAGAAGCTTCTCTTCTAGAAAAATTATATTTGGCCACACTAAATTTAGTAACGGTTACTAAATGTGGAAATAATTAATATTAACTGCGGCAATTAATTGTAGTTAAAATATTTTAGGCAAAAAAATCAATTTACTCCCCTTAAGTTGGGGTTTGTTTTCAAAATGCTCCTCCGTGTTTCGATATTTTCAATTCCGCCCTCACATTTTACTTCCGTTAACAATAAGAAGTTTCCGTCTAAGTGATAAATCTCTTTTAGGAGTTATTATTATACTTCCATATTAATTGTATTAGACATATTTCACATGATTTATATGTTTTATTTGCACAAATATGTGAATTTGACAATTTATAACCATAAGAGTGAAAAGTTGTGTTTCTAGCTTATTTGCGCATGTTTTCTCTCATATTTGCCATGATAATTTCACGGGTTGTTTCGTTTTGTGTAACTCATGTAAAATAGGTGAAATGAAGCTTATGAGAGGCTTGGATATGCTTGGTATGGAGCTAGATGAAGAGGAGAAAAAAAGACGCAAAAATGAAGCAAAGTTGGAAAAGCCGCACAAAATCAGCCTGCACTATTTTCAATGCACAATAAAATCTACAAATAATTTTGGAGAAAGGCTTGCGGAATTGGAAATTAGACATCCGTATCTTTCGAACGATTTATGGTAGGCCCAAAGACGAGTCCGTATGAGGGAGATACAGCCCGCGCAAGATCAGCTTACAATTTTGTCCGAGAATTACAGACTGGAGGGGCTGAAGTGCAATTTCGGCCAAGGTTCATTAAAAAACGTGCCCAGACCTGGGAAACGTATTCTCACACCTAAAAAACAGTTTCGACGTTGCTTTGTAGGTCTTGGAGCTTAGGGAACGATTGGAGAAGCTTGGGAGCACTTGGATCATTCGTTTGGCTTCTAAAACTTCGTTTCTTCTCTAGTTTTGATTATTGATCATGAAAACTTGTACTTTGATCATGTCTAAGCGTAGCTAAACTTCTATTTTGGGATATCTCATAAGGAGCTAGGGTTTGAACACCACGCTTGGTGATTTATGGATCTTGTTTCATGCTTTTAGCTTAATTGAATGTGTCATACTTAGCTATGCTTGATTTATGTACTTAATTCTATCGTTTCTATTGTTTGAGCTCACAATGGGATGATTATAGGTAGGGGATGTTAGAGAAATCAATATTCTCTACCCGAAAACTTGAATCAAGCACTCGCCGTATCTAGGGTTGAGAAATCTTGCTAGTTAGCTAGAACTAAGAGTAGACCATAAGAACATAATGCTCATTTGAACTTGAGTAGACTGGAGAAATCAGTTACAAGAGTTTGAATTTAGGCTTTGGTTGAGAAATCTTCAAAGCATAGGTGCTCGTTTGGCTAAGTAGAAGACATTCTTGTTGCTTGAACATAAATCCGAATTGCTGTGAAATCCTTAGTGACCCGTAGAGATATCCTGAACTTTTCCTCATATCAACTAAATCAATTTTAATAATTAGCTTGTTATTTATTTTTTTAGATTAGTTCAACAAACTCAACGCGCTTTGCCCACATAAGGTTAATAAGTCTTAACTAGTTTACGAGAAGTCCGTTGGGTTCGACAAACCTGGATTTACTGGAATTATTACGACACTGACAGTCGTGCACTTGCGGTTGGATCGTGTCACTAAGAAACCGTTAAGTCTTCAAAATATCTTATGAAAAAATTATAAAAAATTTACTTACCAATTAAAATAATTCCTTTAAATAATTTTATGTATATGGACAGATTTACCCCTTGTAAAATAATGCAAAAAAAGCACGTTTACCCTTTTGGCATGTAAATTAAAATCACAATTTTTTATGTTAAAGACAATTTTACCCCTGTGACTATAGTTTCTTTTGAAGGGTACCTAACACAGACCAAAGGCAAGAAGCTAAAGAATTTTAAACTAGAGTCAGACATTAGCTATGTAGAAACCAGGAGTGTCCAACATTGCTACTGATAATTTTCTTCATAACCTCACCTGAACAAAGTATTTTTCTTACCAGACCCTCTTGATTTCAAGAAAGAGCTATAGTCACGTAACAATAAATTGTCATAAACAGTTTCCAACATTTGAAAAATGTGAAAGGAGATGTTGATCTTTATTACAACTGAATCATGAACACTTGACAAAGTGCACTTATTAATCACTACACTATAAGTTAAATTATTAGTGCCAACGTATAAACTCAGTTCCTAACCAACTCAATGAGCAAATTCTTTTACTTCAAAACAAAGTACAAGAAATGGAAGTTCTATTACAAGTTCTTAGATATTTTACAAAAAATAGTTGATAGTAGTAAAGTTACTAGTTAGCCAAAGCTAACTAACCAACTCAATGAGAAAATTCTTTCACTTCAAAACACAGTACAAGAAATGGAAGTGCTATTACAAGTTCTTAGATATTTAAAAAAAATAAATTGATAGCAGTAAAGTTACTGGTTAGCCAAAGCTACTGACTAAAAATTGACTCAAAAGAACAATAAACCAGTCATGGCATGATGCTATTCTAATTTCAGTCACTGCAACATGAAAGAGTATATACAAACAATGTATTGCATACTCATACTGAGAGAGTACTAAACTTTAGAGTTACCTGATTTTCTGGGTTTCTTAGACTCCGGCTTCAATTTCAACGTCTATTACCCTGTCTTTGTCAATCGGTCTTCTTTTTGTTTGTTTTCTCTTTGAATTTGTTGTCGATCACACTAGCTCATCCATATTTATAGATGGGTTGTACCCATCACCAAGACTAAGAATGATTTGTGAGAATCTTCATCTTACAGGAAATTTCCCGATGATGAGATATTGAATCCCTAATTTCTGTCATCACCGAGATTCCAAAAGTATCAATTGCTTATATATCGTCGGGTAAGCCGTAAATTTCAAGATTATGAGATACTGGTTCCCCGATTCCTGTCATCGCCGAGGTTGAACTCCACGATCTTCTCGGTGTCCCTTGCGATCTTCTATACAGGTGTAGATACAGCTTTCCAAACAAGCAGATCACAGCCATGTGGCAGCAATCCAGCACACCTAGTTGTGCTCCATACACACCGGACAACTACCTATGCCTGTCAACGTGGGGGCTGCGAGACAGGGCCCTCATGCACTAGCACGGGACCTGTAGGGACTTAGTGGTTTGGAGGCTAGGGTAAGGCCCTCGCGCGTGGGCGACAACCAAGCTCGCACACGACCTCTGGTAACTGACTGAGAGGTTCTAGACTTACGTATCCCATCACTGCAGCTGATCTCATAACGGTCTTTGATACTTGCAGGCAGATACGTAACGGTTCCTACATACACCGTCGAACGTGCCGTTGGGGTTCTATCATGAAATTTATTTTCATCAAAATCAATAGGGGAAATATGAAAGAAAACTTCAAAATTTTCACAACCAACACTTGAACCCCCCAACTTACTTGAAAGTCCATCCACAATCTCTTGTGGTGGGGGTTCTCCTTGAATGTCCTCTAAGTCATCACAAAACAAGCTATGGTCACTAGCCATGCAAATGAGATTATCATCAACCCCTAAACATGCATCATTCAATTCTAAATGAGGGGTTTTCAAATCATAAGTAGGAGGTTTCCTTACTAAAGAAGATAACTCCATTTTCTCATGTAAATCAATATCACTACAAGAATTCTCATGGGTAGATTCTATAGGAGGCTTCACAAGTTCAAGTTTACTAACAAGATTAACCCAATCATCCACATTAAATTCCTCACTCATGAGCAATGATGAGAAAATGCTATTTTCTTCACATAAAAATTCCAAATCTTGCACAATAAGATCATCTATTTCATTGGAACATGTAGTAGGATCCTCAATCACTTCAACATAAGAATCAATCCAACTAATCTCACATATGTCATCATCATCTTTTGATTGATTACTTGTGTTGAAGATATTGAGTTCCAACGTCATATTTCCAAATGTGATGTTCATCACACCATTCCTACAATTTATAATTGCATTAGAAGTAGCAAGAAAAGGTCTTCCTAGAATGATAGGAATGGGAGAGGTGCCACTAGACAAAGGGGTAGTATCTAAAACTATGAAATCCACCGGAAAATAGCATTGGTTCACTTGAACCAAGACATCCTCAATGATACCTCTAGGGACTCTAGTGGACCTATCCGCTAATTGAAGAGTCACTCTTGTGGGTTTCAACTCACCCAACCCCAACTTCTCATATACCGAGTATGGAAGAAGGTTTACACTTGCACCCAAATCTAGCAAGGCATTAGCAATCTTATGACTCCCAATTGTGCAAGTGATGGTTGGTGAACCAGGATCTCTATATTTTGGAGGGAGGTTATGTTGGAGAATTGAGCTCACTTGCTCGGTGAGAAATGCCTTCTTTCTCACTTGAAGAGTTCTCTTGAAAGTGCATAAATCCTTGAGAAACTTGGCATAAGCCGGAATTTGCTTTATAGCATCCAAGAGAGGGATGTTTATCTTAACATTTTGAAATGTCTCAAGGAGGTCTTGGTGACTTGCTTTCATCTTATTGGCCACTAGCCTTTGGGGAAATGGTGGAACAATCCTAATTTCTTCATTATCATCAACCACTTGTTTCCCTTTATCAAGATTCTCCTTAGACTCTTGCAAGTCACCAAATCTCTCTTGATAATCACTCTTCTCACACTCCTCTTCTTCCTCATTTTGATGGGACTCCCCACTTGGAAGTCCCTTGTCAACAATCTTCCCATTTCTTAAAACGGTGATGGCCTTAGCATGCTCCACATGGTTGAAGCTTTGGCCCCTTGGATTTTGTTGAGATTGAGATGGGAATTTTCCCTTCTCTTGAGCATTTATGGTAGACTCCAACCTAGCTAAAGCATTTTTCAACTCTTGGTTGGAGTTTCTCAATTCTTCATGAGAAGCTCTCCACTCTTGATCGGTTTGGTTTTGCCTAGCTATGAACCTTTCTATGGTGTCTTCTAAAGCACTCTTTTGGGGAGGGACATAAGTGGAACATGAGGGGTTCACTTGTGTCTCTTGGCCATGTTTCCATCCAAAATCATGATGACTCTTCCAATTGGGGTTATATGTGGTTGAGTAAGGCGAGTTGTCATATGACTTCCCAAAATTGTTAGAATTGAGAACATTCACTTGCTCACCCATGAGCTCTTGGGCTCTTAGGAAGTCGGGACAATCGCCTAACTCATGACAATCACTACAAAAAGAGCACAATGCCTCATTCTTAGATCTAAGGTAATGCATGCTACCTTTAGACTTAGAAGACAATTCTTCTGAAGACTCATTCATATCCCAAGATTGGACTTTTTCACAAATCTCATCTAAGCAATCCCACCCTTCATCTTCACCTTTTAAGAAGAAATTTCCCCCACTCATGGACTCGATTGTGTGCTTGTGGTTGGATGTCAAACCCTCATAAAAGGAGCTAATCAATCTCCAAGTTTCAAATCCATGATGAGGACAAGCAATGAGGAGATCCTTGAAGCGTTCCCAAGCTTGGGGAAGAGGCTCTCCCTCCTTAACACAAAAAGTCACAATTTGCCTTTTTATGGCATTAGTCTTATAAGTGGGGAAAAATTTCTTGAGAAATTCTTTCTCCAACTCTTCCCAAGTGCCTATCGTCCTAGGTCTTAAGGAGTGAAGCCATGATTTGGCTTTATCCTTCAAAGAGAAAGGAAACAACCTAAGTTTGATAGTGTTGTTAGAAACACCATCACAATAAACCGTTGAGGCAATGTCACAAAAATCTTTAAGATGAGAGTAGGCACTCTCGGCCTCTAAGCCATGATACTTGGGTAAGAGTTGGATTGTACCCGGTTTAACTTCAAAATTACTTTCATTCAAAGGAACCACAAAGCAAGAGGGTGAACTTTGCCTAGATGGATGCATCAAATCTCTAAGTGTACGAAATGGCATCATTTCGTTGTTGCTACTATGCCCATCATCTCCATCCATGATTTCAAAGCTATTAAGAGAGCTAGAATCTTTGGAAGGGCTAAGCTAATACTACCACTAATAGATGAACAAAAACTAAGAGTATGTTTTTGTGATTTTTTACTTTTCGCTTTTTTTGTTCCAAAGCTCAAATATGAACCCGGAATTTTTCTTCAAGCGTATCTAAAAATAAAAACAAGCAAAACAAGAAAGTAACTCAAGAGTGAGTCTCTTAGCACCAATCCCCGGCAACGGCGCCAAAAACTTGTTCACGATAATTCCCAAGTATAGGAATATCGTTCTAAGTAGTACCCGAGTAAGAACGGGGTCGATTTCCACAAGGATTGGGAAAGAGATTAAACACTCTAAGCTAACTAGTAAACTTTCTAAGCAACTAACTAAATTAACAAAACGAGTTTCTCAAAGGCTTTATAGCTAGCCAAGCTTCAAAATCCACCACTCAAGTGATGGAGCAAGGATTTGTGTGAAACAATTCAAAGAAACTTAGTAAACAACTAGGCAATTAAAAAGACGTTGCCAACGAGTTTGTAGAACTAATAAGAGAAAAGTTGGATCAATTGGATCTCCTAGTGATTCATGTAACCCGATTTCAACAACCAAATCATTTGCTCGAGAGTTAAATCCATGAGTTCAAATGGAGAAATCCAAATCAATGTTGCCTCAAGCATTGAGTATGCCTATTTCGATTGAAATCCACATACTCAATCAAACCACAATAATGATTCCTATTTCAACTCATAGAACTCAAGAATTCAATCTCTCAAATAACAAAACACAAAACACAAACATATTCGAGTTTCAAGAATCAACTAGGATCACCAATAAATCCAACAACACAATTAGCTACTCATGTTTGAGAGTGCAACACAAGAGATATGAAGTATCTTCAAAGATAACTTCACTATATTCATACTCAAGTTCAAGAACTACACAATATAAGCTTCAATTTCAACCCAACAACTTGATTTCAACTACTACGATTTGATCCAATACTTCAATAGCAGCTAACAATTCTCAGAAAATGAATCTAACAGTAGATGAGAACTCAGCAGCTACTTAGCACAGAAACAGTCCGGAAAAGTGACCGGAAAATGCATAAAAGTGACCGGAAACTCAAGAATCCGACCCTCTCTCCCTCTGTGGTTGTGCTTGGCTCCGGAATAGCTCAAGATTGAGCTCGGAATCACCAAGCACAGACCTGGAAAGGTGCCAGAACGAGGGAGAAGAGAGAAGGACAGAGGTTCGCTTCAGAAAAAATCGTGAGAGAGCAGACCCCTGGTTCATTCGACAACCCAGTTTATATAGGCTTTGGGGATTCATTTCGTGGCCTCCAAGATATGATCTCCGCCCTCCAATTGATCTAAGAAACCCTCCTTCGTTGATTTACAGCAGCTCTCAAGAACCCTAGGTGATTTAGGGCTTTCTAGTTCGTTCATCTTTGGGCCGAATTGAGGGAAGAGGGAGGTTGAGGTTGGGCTGGGGAGCGTTTTGGTGTTGGTCTCACTTGATTTGGTGAAGCAACGAAGGAGATAAGGCCCTCGAAGAGGCTTCGTGCGAGCTTCCATGGTGGCTCTGCGTGAGGAACGACGGGGAAGACAGAAGCTCACACGCTGGTGTGAGTTGTTCAGCGAAAATTGCAATAAAAACCCCCTAGGTTGCTGATACGTTTTAAAAGACCCCCGGATCCTCTTAAAACGTTTGAAAAACTGCAGAAACTACCCCAATCCGTTAAGTATCCTTCAAAATAGCCATTAAAACGTTTTAAAACTTGCACTTAAGCCCCACTTCCGTTAGAATCTCTTCACATGAGCCCTCTAAACATTAGAACACTTGACTTTGGCCCTTGACTTTGACTTTTAACTTGCAATTTCTTCAATCTTGACCTCTCAAATCTTCAAATCCCTTCAAATTAAGTTCTCTAAGCTTCTTTAATTCATCGTTTGGCCCTCCTAGGCTAGTCTCTCGCGTTCCAAATCACAATTTCACCTAAAAAATGAGAGAAAACAACCAAAACTACGAAAACAAGCATAAGTCTAGAAAGAGAGATAAAAGAAATAAATTACACATATTAGCAAGTTATGAAGAGTTCATTAACATACTAAAACATGCAATTTTATGTCGTTAACACCGCCATTTATGGTGCATTAACCCCCTCAACGGTCACTTCCCCACTATATATAGGATCGTTAGCTTTCCATTACAACAGAGTACACTGAGGACAGACCAATACATCTCAGCTCTTGGAACGCTAAGCAACCTACTCTCTATCAGCCTACTGTCTCTCTCTCTCGAGAAGTTACCAGTGCTTACCCTCTCCCTACACACACCCTACATCTCTCTGTGTTCCTATTCTCTACTTGAGGTGCACGCTTGGATCTCTCCGAGGGATTCCCGTGAGCACAATTTGATGAACCCGACGTGAAAAATCCACCTTAAATCCTTTTTTTTTAATACCCTTCCATCATGTCTTCTGATGCACACGTTCGCGACGGTGATCGGTACCATTCCCATGAGGAGACCTCAGGAGAAGAGGGACTTCTCAATACCACTGCCAATCCTAGCGTCTGTACACAAGTAGCTGCTGGAGGAGGGCCTTCTTTATAGGCACTCCAAGCCACGATTCAGAGTCAAGCTCAGATGATGCTGGCCCAGTCTGCCCAGATTGCTCAAATCATGGCAATCTTGGGAAGTCGATTGGTGGAGATATGCCTTCAAGGCATGCGCGATGATACAAAGGAATTCTCATTAACTTAAACATGCCTACCTTTTCCAGATTGGTGGAAAGCACCAGGAACGTGGAGCCCCTGGTGAAAAGGATGAGGAAGCGGTACGCTAACGAGCGTACACAGGTGAATCCTAGCTTCAAGGTGGAAAAGTACAACTAAAAACGAACTCGAGACGACAGTGTCCATGCAATATCATCCCCCAATAAACAGCAGCGCCCCGCGCCCCAGGGGGCACCACCTTTTTTGTGTTCAATCTAGGATGCAATAGACCGCTGCAAGAGATGACGCAAAGATGGGATCCAAGGTAGTGCTAGTGCCACGGGCAGGTGCTACACCCAACCAGATAGTGAAAAAAGCTCCGGTGGCTGGTGGACAGGAAGATAAAGGAGGGTCAGTTGGTGGTCGACGAGCCAACCAAGGATGTGCGCAACAACCCACTTCCATCTCATGCAAGGCAGGAGCCCAAGGGAAAGGAGCTAGCTATGATATCTATTACGGACCTCGAGGAGGTCACGGAGGAAGAAGCCCCGATGATCGCGAAGGTTTATGAAGATGAATATTATGGTGTCGACACCGAGGATTCGCGTGCTGAGCGGATGAAGGACTCTGCCAAGTTTGTTAAGTTCTTCGATGAGATGAATTTTTCAAACAGTTACAGGCATGAGATGATAAAGGCGATCTTGAGGGTAGCTGAGGATCATTGGGAAGAATTGGTCATTTCCAACGGAATGGTCGTGATGGCCGCGCGACCAGGAGGTTTGAGCATAACGTTTGATGAATCAGACAAGAGGACTGATGCCAATCATCAGAGGTCGCTATACGTAACGGCCACTATCAACCACGTGGATTTCAAGAGGGCCTTTTTTGATGGAGGAGCTGCAGTGAATGTCATCCCTCTCAGTACCTTGGAATTCGCAGGAATTCCCCAAGACAAGATCCTTAAGAGGCCGTCACCACTAATGGGTTTTGGAAGCGACTCCAAAATGACAGTCGGCTGGATTCGATTAGGGATCCAGATTGGACAGATCAAGTGTTCTGCCAAATTTCATGTCATTAAGGCAAACACTACTTATCACATGATTATCGGTCGAGCATGGATCCATCGCTTCGACACTGTACCCTCCACGGCTCACTAGAATATGAAAGCCATTTGAAAAAATAGATTGGTTGCGATACCTGCCTCGGTGAACCCCTTCAATTTAGAAGAAGCACATTTGTCTGAGGCTGTATGGTTTACAGAAGTGGCAGATGAACCTACTCCAGCCCCATTCCGGTCAACTCCCTTACCCAAGTGGGAAGATGTTAAGAGTCAATCACCAGACGGAATCATGGTAATGCATGAAGAATCAGAGAGGGAACCCACGCGAGAGGAGATTCCCAAAGTTGCTTATAAGAAGAGTGTCTACACCCTGAAGAGGGTCATAGAACATGACAGTGAGGGCATGCAGGTAAGTAGTTTCTACTCCATTGGTAGGAAGTGCTATCGCATTTGAGGACTGTCGCGGGACTACTATCGAACACAATGTTATTGTCCTTAGCCTTCTCTTTACTGGATTTTATGACTAACGACCGTACATTCCCATACGAAGGTCTCATGAGTAATAATAACCCTCCCCTGGGGAATCCCTTTCCTGATTAATTATCAGATTCACCTTGCCACTCTACAACGATACACGAGGTATAAGCCTATCTGCCTAGATAGCAACCGCTCATAAAATACAAAGCCTATCTGTCTAGATAGCAGCCAAACGTGATCAAAGCTTATCTGTCTAGATAGCAGCAAAATGAAAAGCCTATCTGTTTAGATAGCAGCTAAGCGTGATCAAAGCCTATCTGTCTAGATAGCAGCAAAATGAAAAGCCTATCTGTTTAGATAGCAGCCGAGCGCGATCAAAGCCTATTTGTCTAGATATAAGCAAAATGAAAAGCCTATCTGTTTAGATAGCAGCGCAGCGCGAGTCCTATCTGTCTAGATAGAAGCAAAATGAAAAGCCTATCTGTTTAGATAGCAGCCGAGCGCGATCAAAGCCTATCTGTTTAGATAGCACCAAAATACAAAGCCTATCTGTTTAGATAGCAGCGAAATAAAAGCCTATATGTTTAGATAGAAGCTAAATACAAAGCCTATCTGTCTAGATATCAGCCAAACGCGATCAAAGCCTATCTATCTAGATAGCAACTAAACACAAAGCCTATCTGTTTAGATAGCAGCAAACGCGATAAAAGCCTATTCATCTAAGATAGCGACAGAAATGAAAGGCTTAACTAATCAGACATCGGCTAAGCGCGACCAGAATCTATCTGCTTGATTAAACGGCAGGACGGTGCGTTAAGTTAAAAGTCTACTATAGTAGACAAAGTAGCAAAGAAAAGGCATACTTTCATAACAGTCAAATTTGGGTTACAATTTATCTGTCTAGATAGCAGCTTAAAGCAAGGCTTATAAACGGAAAAGTGGGATTGCAACTGAAAGCAAAGTGTTCTTAAGGAACACTCCTACATTAATCTACAACCACAAAGTGGGAGGCTGCCGTTGACGTTCTCGACCAGAATAGAGCTCTTGTCGATGTTCCTGACGTGGCGAGATGCCAAATGAACTTCAATCCATGAAGGTTGTTGATGTGAAGAACAAATGGGAGAACAGCTCATGGGGTAGGAAACCGATCGTGTGCAAGAAAAAGCACACCTACTCGTGATCCCCTGGGGGAGATAATGGTGGAAAATAGTTCTCCAATGGAAAGACGACAGAGATGCACACTGCTCATTACTTGCTAGAATAAGAATCGGCGTAAACTTGCTCTTCGCCGGAGAACTACCGGAGGAGACCCCTACAAACATGATAAGGGAAAAGATGTCTTCATCTCGATACGAGAACCTACATAGTCGGTCTTCGAGAAGACCATGACGACTCGAGAAGACCATGACGACCCGGATTCAAAGCCAATGAACCAGAACTGATCTGAAGGGAAAAGGGACGAGGAACAATGAAAATAAGAACAAACACCCAGGAGAGGTAGCATTTTGAAAATTATATGAAGAATGAAATAGCAAAAAAAAGGGGGCTTATATAAGGGCTCAAAGGAGCCTCTTCAGTTTCCAAGCTGAGTCAGCAATATCTCGAAAAGGAGCAAGAATCAATCGGCCTATTAAAGACTACGATGAAACAGTAGCCCTAGGCAATGTTGAGGGGAGGGGCCCGTTGTATAACAGGCACGCTTTATTTAATGCTGAGGTGGCACGCTGGTTCAAATAATAATGGCGGCTCCTGAGGACTTGAGCCTACAAAGGTGTAAAATATTCTGGACTCACCAAGAGTCAGGAAACATTCGGGGCTATGCTACAACAAAACATGATACATGCGCGCAAGTCTAGCCATCTTCGATAAGTGCCAAGAATAATTGTGAAGGCATGTCTGTAGAAACTAAATGAGCATAAAAAGGGCGGTTGCGACAGCCTACCAGTTCAAAAGAAGACGCACGGGGTAGACACATAAAGTAGAGTATTCAAAGACAAGAACCAACTAGAGAATATTTCAAAGCGCACAAAATCGACACATGCAAAAGAAGATAATGTTCAACCAAATGTAAGAGGCGCGGCCTCAACAGGAAAACAAAAATTTACATCAAAAACAGTTCAAAGCAAGAGAGTTGTTTTAAATCCATGAGGAGGCCTTTTAGGAGAGAATCTCCTGCCGACAGGAGAATAGAGTTGGCAGCTAATTGCTCCAAGTGAGCCTTGATGTCTCTATAACGTTTGTCAGCTTCTTCAAACTCTCTGAGGGATTTATCCAGCTTTGCCTTGCGCACTTGAAGGGCGGCCTTCTCTTCGTTATAGCCAGTGTGCTCAGAGCGGAGTTGAGTAGAGTTGCGTATCCTAGTTAGCCTCTCTATAAGGAAGCCCAGATACAATTGCCCTGCTGCGATTTCTTGAAGCTCGGTCGCGCTTGCGAGGAGATTCTCGGCGCTTTCAACGGTGGTGACTGCGGGGGTGGCCTTGCACACCTTCTCCAAAAGGTCAGTTATCTCTTTGAGTAGAACCTTTCTGTCCCCGGGCAGGGACTCTAGAACTCCCACAAATGCCCTTGGATACGATAGGCGCACCTTCATTAACCAATTAAGGCAGGCTTGGTTGATATCTATACATAAGAAGAAAACCAGAATGGAACAATCAGCAAAAACGTGGGTTCAGCAACTAAGTATAATGAGCATGAATGCAGCGGCCTTACCGGTGCCCTCGATAATTTGCTTAAGAGTGGCAATAGGAGTCGCTGCTTGCGCGCTAGAACCAGCTTCCTTGATCAGGCACCGATCAGCCTAAGCTTCACGCACATAATACGCCTCAGGGATCACAAGACTCCTTTGGGACGCGAAAACAGAGTCCTCAACCTGTGAACCCTAGAACTCCCATGGACTCTCGGAGAAAAGAGCATCTAAATCAAAAACATCCCCTGTGACAGCAGCACTCCCCGAAACGCTCGGCACGACAGAAGCATCACGCCCAGCTGGCCCAAGCTCGTTATTATAAAGAGCACCACGCTCCGCCGAAGAAGTTCTTGCAATACTTTCTTTAATGGGGGTGGCGTGTTCACCCGACTCAGCGACACATTCGACCCTTCCACCACTTTCCTCAGGAGGAATATCCTGTCCAGGATTCGTGACCATGGGGAATTGCTCAAAACTTATTCCTTACCCAGCATCCTCGTTGTCTGAAGAACGGGGCATTGTCTGAGTGATGGGAACAGTATCATTCTCTTGTCGTCGTCGGTCCTCCTCTTCATGCTCAGAAAGGAACTCGAGACGTGCTGCAACAGCGTTATCTTCAACCATTGAAGCCTTTTCCATCGGACCCTGCTCCGAAATTCCTGCAATAGAAATTTCACGTTCAGGAACCACTATGGCGCTGCGAGGGCGACGAGGCCTCAAGGGGCAGGAGTCGGTTTCTGCAAAAACAAGAGAGTTACTCTCGAAACAACAGACAATGGGAATTAAAAACCTCTACTAGTGTTTAAAGCGGCGTTTCCCCACTTAAATGCGGGTGTCCGCGCGATGGGCATAATACAGGTTATCATCGACACCTTTCAGCTTAGTGTGACCTGCTCATGATAAGACATTAAAAACTGACTCGGAGAAGGACATACTGGGATGAGTATGTTGAGCGCCTAAGGTGTTACTTGAGGGTTCCCCACACTTATCTATTATCCACCAACGGATATCACGTATAGGCAAACCATGGTACAATGCGCCAATCACGATTTCATGATTGGATAAAGAAAACTTAAAGATATTACCTTCTGCATCTTCATCGTCGACGAGTTCATGGAAGGCTAGTTGGGCTCGATGCGATTCATTGACCGTTTTAGGAGAGGAACGAGGTGCACGCGTGCGAGTTGAACTCACACGCGACCTCCGCTCTCTGGAGCTCCCTTTGGCAATCTCCTCGAGACTTTTCTTCTTGGCCATCTCGACTCGCTCCTCCTCCGACAGTTTGTCTTGTAGAGATCTTCAGCCATGCGTATCGACTCCTCGGTGGCCTCCTCCTAGGACATAATCACTGGTCCCTTCAGAAGGCTTTCCTCATCTGCGACAGAGAAACAAACAATAAGTGTCGGCACGATAATTAGCCAAGATAATATGTTGCTTTATATCACCTTATTCTTCCACCTCCCTGGCGACAAAGCCCTCCTCGGATTTGGGATGAACCTTTTCCTCGAAACTGACCTCTTGGCAGATGTTCTCTTTACTGCTGGCTGATTCCGTGAGCGCTTCGATGGCCGCGTCGCCAAGTCATCTGCTGAAGGGGGATCTTCACTCCTTTTGTTTGTCGCTTCGACGTACGGAGCAAGGAAAATCTCAAGAGTCTCTGAAACTGCCTGCTGGACTTCTTCATCCATGGGCCGATCTTGAAGGATGATGCTGTTAGGTTGACTTTTCTTTGAGCGAAAAAGGTCGATAAAATCCCCGCTGCGATCCCCCGAAGTTAAGCGTCTCAAGCAGCACTAGTAAGAGAAAAGGGGGACGATGTTTATAGTCGACATGCAAAATAACAAGGATATAAGAAGGTTCATATAATACCGCTTGGAAGTCCCGCACGTACTGGACCCTAGCATCAAGGGAGTTCTGCTCAATGGTGGTAGTCTTCTCCTTCAGGATGAACTCCGGGCAAAGATGGTCTTCAGCTAGCAAGGAGTAGTATCCATAATTGGCCGTACTTCGGGTCAGAGTAGCCTTGATAGGGTAACCTTTTGATAAAGGCGCGAGGGCCGTACCAACCGGAAGTTGATTATGAGGACTGGTCAAACGACGAACCTGGGTATTCCAGAAGGCCACCCAACTAGCAGAAATTCTGCACCGCCTTCCTCTGGAAGGCTGAGATAAAGGAAGTGTTGCGAGAAGCAGTTCGTCGCTCTTCCCATAGAGCACTCCATTATAGAAACCCTTGGTAATAGACTCGGACCACATGGGGGGGGGGGGGGCGACGGCATCATAACCAAGTTGAAAGGTCAGGCAAATAGGATCAAAAGGAGCTGCTATTTGCTCGTAATTGCAAGATTCTGCACCAGGCACGTTGTCAACCAATGCGGGAAGATAAGTTCTTCTGCACCAATTCACATATCGCCCATACCGCTGGGAACCTCTAGTAATGTGTTTCTTCTGGAAAGGAGTATGAACCTCGGGATACATGTATGCAAGATAAACGATGTTGTCTAACTCCACCACATAGGGACGGGCCACAAAGAGTTCGGCATCATCACAAACCAAGGAAAAGTTGCGACGGGTACTCTTCGTACCAAACCAACGCCACGAATGAGGACACAGATGTACCTCCTTCGGTTTCACATTCCACAAATAGACAGGAGAGGGAGCTGGAGTGTATGAAGGCTATCGTTCGAAAACCCACATGGTCAAGAAACCCATGTTGACAAAAGAAATCACGTCGACCCTCCCCTGCGATTGCTCAACATGATAAACAGCTAGGTCGAGACGATAATACAAAGAACCCAAGACAAGGGACCCCATTTTACGACCAAGCGCGAGTTTCACCGCAAGTGGGAGCACGTGGATAAAATCATCAAGGAAACGTGACAGCCAAACGCACAGGAAACCACACAATGACCATTAGAGTCCTTCTCCATCAACAAAAATCACTGCTTTGGGATCGCCCTTGAGCAATTTCTGGATAACGGCGGGCTCAGTATAGTCTCTGTAAAAGAACATGAGCCATTTGGACCATATGTTCTTCGCGCTGGAGGAAACTGACATAAAAGTGCTGCAGGGTTCA
Source organism: Linanthus parryae (assembly GCA_023055425.1). NCBI lineage: Eukaryota > Viridiplantae > Streptophyta > Magnoliopsida > Ericales > Polemoniaceae > Linanthus > Linanthus parryae. The sequence goes on along the minus strand of JALGPY010000004.1, from coordinate 97,279,998 downwards.
ATTGCGTCAGGCGCCCATTGTGTGGCGGCTTTCTTCAGGATCACAATACACTCCTGCATCTGAGTAAAAAGTGTAAATTCCTCGTCACCCTGTAATTCGTACAGAGGATCAAAGTCTCCCATGCTCGAAAGCATCAACAGATTTTCCACATCTTCGAGGGTAGGCGCGGCCTCGAAGGAAGAAAAGTGGAATGTATGGGTCCTCCTTGAGTAACGCGAAAACAGGACCCTTAGCATGTCCTGGTCTGCTTTGAGGTTGAAACCTTTTGCCGCACGGATTGCCTTATAAATCCCGACTTGCTTTAACACCGCCTCATAATTACGAAGAATGAAAATCTCAATTCATCCATCCTGTCAAGCTTTTCTAAGAAAGCTTGGAAAAAGACATCATTGAAAGGGACTAGACCAGCTTCAATACTGATCCTCTGCACGTCATGGGCATCGCAAGATCCCAATCTTCCCTGCTTGGTTCGGGTTTCAATTCGAAAGTAGCAATTGGAGGAGACGCTTGGGAAGCGTCTCCCCGGATGGTAGCCAAATAAAAATCATCGCCACCAAGATATGGGGCCTTGCACCAAAATTCTCTGGGATTCTCTTTCACTTCAACGGCCTCCTTGTTCGAATTATTGGGGGCCATTGTTGCGAAAGGAAAAAAGAAATACTAGATCTTAACAATCATATCACATGCAGGAGGAAAGAAAAAGAGGGGGAGAAGAGTATCCGTAGAAATTGAATGCAATTTCAGAATCACGAGTTCAAATTAAGATACCTTGTTCACGAGTAAGCGCTTGGATCGGCTTAAAAAAGTTGTCAAGAATTTGATCGCAAACTTGATCGAAGGATTCTGCTTCTTGTTGTGGATACTCTCTCTGATTCATACGAACTCGGAAGCAACAACAACGGAAAAAGTTCTAATTGACGAGTGCAAAGGGTTTAAATAAACCTTCAGGATGAAGAGTCACGATTGCAGACGTCTGCTGAGTTAGCGACGCTTCAAATCCGGAAAAATTGACGACCTATCAACTATCCTCGCCTCGATAATTGGCAAAACTGGTTTGATTAACTCGACAGTGGCCACGCTTCACCAGAGGCTAAACGGGGCTCCCCAAAACCTAGGCAATCATGGCTATGACTGGGGGCTATGAGGATTCTAGTTCAAAATACAAAGGATCTGCGTGGGGCTCACGCACGGCTGATTTTGCGCGAAAGCACAACGGATGCGCGCGTGACATTCGCGCAAAAGGGGGCTAATGTAGATACAGCTTTTCAGACAAGCAGATCACAGCCACGTGACAGCAATCCAGCACACCTAGTTGTGCTTCATACACACCGGACAACGACCTATGCCTGTCAACGTGGGGGCTGCGAGACAGGGCCCTCACGCACTAGCACGGGACCTGTAGGGACTTAGTGGTTTGGAGGCTAGGGTAAGGCCCTCGCGCGTGGGCGACAACCAAGCTCGCACACGACCTCTGGTAACTGACTAAGAGGTTCTAGGCTTACGTATCCCATCAATGCAGCTGATCTCATAACGGTCTCTGATACTTGCAGGCAGATACGTAACGGTTCCTATATACACGGTCGAACGTGCCGTTGGGGGTCTATCATGAAGCCGCTTTTTATGGTGCATTAACCCCCTCAACGGTCACTTCCCTACTATATATATGATCGTTACCTTTCCATTACAACAGAGTACACTGAGGACAGACCAATACATCTCAGCTCTTGGAACGCTAAGCAACCTACTCTCTATCAGCCTACTGTCTCTCTCTAGAGCAGTTACCAGTGCTTACCCTCTCCCTACACACACCCTACATCTCTTTGTGTTCCTATTCTCTACTTGAGGTGCACGCTTGGATCTCTCCGAGGGATTCCCGTGAGCACAACTGGTCAAGGATAAGATTTGGATGATGCATCTCAGATGAATTCTAATGGTACAAAAACTGTTAAAAGGGTAAAATTGTCTAGATAAGTAATTAAGTTCTTTATTAAAACAAAAATAGTAACAAATTAACTAAAATAACTGTAATTATTTGATAATTCTCATTTTTTTTGTCCCACCATATTTGCAAGGTGATCTAACAGCTCAGTTGACGGAAACTCCTTATTGTTAACGGAAGTAATATGTGAGGGTGGAATTGATAAAATTGAAACGTGGAGGAGAATTTTGAAAATGACCCCCAACTTATGGGGTGTAAATTGATTTTTTGCCAATATTTTAAGAACCGCAACGGTGGCAAACACGTCCTTTAACCACGGCAGAATAAGTTACCGTGGTGTACTAAAACTGGACGGTTCAGCTAACATATGATGTTTTATTCTCGACCGTTGGACTTCAGAGTCATCGACGGGTGAGATTCGATGAGAGGAGACTTCTGCGTCGTCTACATCAAAGTCAACGCATCATCTGACCTATCTTCTCCGCAAGCTCGGTTCACCGGTCTTCCTGATCATCGGCCAACCACCGCCATAACCGTCATCTCTTTCGATCGGCAGCGAGAAATATCGTAGTTTCTTCCGTTTATAATATCTAGGGTTTCTTCTGCAGCTCCAAGAGATTAACTATTGGTTCTCGGTTCTACAATTTTCGCTACCCTTGTTTCAAACTGCAGGTAGTCTCCGCACACTTATGTTTCTGGTATATAAATTTTTGGGGCTTTTGTTTTTTTCTGTGTTAATTTTAGCGATGTAGTTGTTTGAAGGTGAGAATTTTGTTTTCTGCTGAGATAATTCTTGGTGGTCAAAAGCAGCTATGATTTTACTTTTCTTTTCTTAATGGTGAATCATGCCGTCAAGGATTGGCGAATAAATGTGATGCGATGGACCAAACAAAGATTGGCCAAATTTCATTATCTCTTATCGGTATATATGTAGCATTTTCTGGGTGCTACAAATATCCATTATCTTTTATCGGTATATATGTGGCTCTTTGGCTAGACGAATCAGACAAGAACGGCATATATTCAATATCTTTCAAGGGTATATATGCAGCATTTTCTTTATGCTTCATCCACTTTGTTCAATTAAATATCGCTACTTTTATTCTGCTATTAGATTGTAGAAGCATTAGGGTCCTATAAATAGAGTAGGTTGAAGCAATAGTAAGACAGTAGTAGCTCCATAGTAAGCGCTCCATCATATATCTAATCCCGATGGCTTCGCAGAATCAGGTAAGGGCAAGTTTCGCTATGATATTAGCTAGACTTGAAATAGAGCATTCTTATTTTAACAGAAAAAACAAATAAAATGAATTTTCGCCTTCATAAATAGATCTCAATTTTGATTTCTTTTTTTTTTTTTTTTTTTTTTTTTTTTTTTTTTTGTTTTTTTTTTCCTCTACTTGCCTGTTCCATAGGTTCAAGAGCGTCTTAGGGTCTTTGCTAAAGATTTCACTTACAGTCATGGCGAGTGGCGCAAACCCGAAGGGTATGTAGAGAATTAAGATATAATCATTTCTGGTTATTTCAACTTCTTTTTCTGAACTTTATACAAGACATAATTTGGAAACAAGTTTTAATTTTTGACATGTTGCAGTGATGAAGCTGCTGTACTAATTTATGGAAAAAAGATTGAAGTAAAGGCAGCAGTAAACATTGAATCCCTGATTCCGGGAGATATTGGAATTTATTTTGGGATCAGTAAGCCAAACGGTAGTTCTGGCTGGGAGAACGCTCGTCCTATGATTCGTGCTCAGGTGGGAAGTGAATTTATTACCACGAGCATTCTTCGTTACTATCTGCTGGAAATGGTGCCGGAGCGTCGTGTAAACTTCTTTCTGCCTCTCACGTTGTTGGACAATTCTGACAAGGTTCTTCATTTGAGCATTACTGATGACACGGAGCATCGCAAATCTGGGTTTGTCTTCCATGAGGCTGTCGTGATGAGGAGGATCCCCCAGAATGAAACCGAATACTTCAGCATGCCATGAAGGATGTACCAGTTGGTCCTCGCCTACCGTACTAATTAATAATGTTGAACAATAAGTGTAGAAGATATCAACTTGTTTGTTGAGTATATAAGCTCGATAGCACGTTGGACTCGTTCTGCATAAATAAACCTATGATCCGACTATAATTAAGTATCTTAATATCTCACAAGCTACTACTCGTGTCTACACCCGATCCTCTCTTTTGTATCTCACGTAAATCAATTGTTGTTGTTATTGCTCTGTTCTCAATTCATTTCTTCTCGTCTTGTCAATAATTGCAATAGACACAGCACAACCTCTTCAACGGGCTGGCCAAAAGAGTAATCAAGGGTTAAAAACTTTATCGGAACCCAGTTTAATTCCAGTTTTCATACTATTTCAGATAGAACACAGAAAAGTGGCTAACACACAAAAGCTTTGATCGATAGTTATACATACTGATCGATAATTACACAACTGTGTGGGTGAAACTGAACAGTGATGCATCATTGTCCCTGATTGCAGCTGGTATTGTGGGTGTTCCCAAAGATGCTTATAATAAGTGGAATGTTGATTTTAGTATGCAGGCTGTTGCAGCTTCTCTTGTGATTGATGAAGACCTTGCTATGAATTTTGGTCGCAGAATGGCCTCTGGTCTTCATCTCAAATATGTTCTTGCTAGCACAGATTGTTAAGAGATTCTCAAAAGGTTTCACTCAGATAAGCCTACTCACAGTGCTTGATTCATTTTATCACAATGCAGGCAGTTAACAGCTAGTCTCCATAGTTTCCAGCAGCAGTTTGAGCATAGCTCCAACAAAGCTGCTAATCTCCAGGCCAAGAATGTTACTTCCTCCTCTTTTCTGTCTAGCACTGCTTATATTTCCTCTTTCTGTGTGAACAATTTTTCAAATTTTTGGATGTGAAAATGCTCCTGGGTTTACGGAGTCTCTTTAGCTTGAAGAAACTATATTATCAAAGATACACCATATGGGTTCAATTTTCTCTTACCTCTTCTACTCTTTGTTATATTTAATTTTAGGGTAAAAGACAAAAACCACCCTCCATTTATGGAGAAAATACATTTTGCACCCTGTCGGAGACTAACGGAGGCTAACAGAGGGGTGAAAGGACAAAAAAACCCCTGAAAATTGACGAAATGACCTCACTATATATTTAACCTAATAAACCCTAACTCCTTTCTTTCCTCATTTCATTCTTTCTCTTCTCTCTCAATCTCTCTCCCCTTCCCACTCCATCTTCCCTCTCTGTCTCTTGCCGAAGCCTCCTTCTGGACCGCCGAGGAAGTCGACCTCTCCGACGACAGCCGTCACTGGGACGACCCTATAATTCCTTCGGTTGGTGCTGGAATGGAGACCAAGCGTGGTTCTTCCACTGGTCGAGCATAGATCTCGTCCCCAGAAGAAAGACAAAGCAAGAAATTCGACATTGGTGAGGTTATGACGGGAAGAGCTCCGGCGAATCGGAGGGTGATCGAGAGCTTCGAATATGGTAATTTTCAGGAGTGGAGTTGGAGTTGGAGTATGCGATCAAATTGAATCAGAGACCCATGGAAAGTGGGGATTTAGGGATTGCAGTGTCGACACCCTGACCCTCGACGAGAAGCATTTCATCAAGCATCGGCGATGCCATGAGGAGGTGGCAGTCACCACCATCGATGCTGCACCCACCGACGACGACATGAGGGTGGATTCGTCGGGAAAGTCCTTGTTGCCGCCACAAGCGTCGTCACAGTTCAGAAAGGCGGTGCTTTTTAGAACCAATTTCAGAGGCAGTGCCCTTAAGATGCGGTGGAAAATTGAAGTAGTATCCAACCCTCGTTGTCGTATTGTTTCTGTTGCAGAGATTGTGGCTTCGTGGTGGTGCCAGAGGAAGAAAAACGTAGAAGAAGCCCATTCACCGACCTCAACTGTCTCTTCTCTCCCTCCTTCTATGTTCTTTTGTTTATGGAAAATGAGTTAGTTTTGATTAGGGTTCGATTTAGGATCCAATTTTGGGACCCTGTTAGTTCTTATTTCCAGACAAAATTCGTTGGGTTATGTTTGTGGTGGGTTCTAAATCAGAGAGGTAAAGATGTTGTGGTGGACCTAATCTTGGTGGTAGCTGTTGTGGAAGATGGGGGTGGTAATGGTGGGTTTTGATTTGTGGAGGTGAAAGTCCCACTAATGGTGGGAATGAAAAGAGTGTCTCCATGGAAGATCGGGGTGAAAGAGGTGAATGCCGCGGCGGCGGAAGCCACCGGGAAAAGTTCCGGTGCGGCGGGGGAACTGGAATGAAATTGGAGGCGATGGAGAATTCTTTGGATGCTGTTGGAAAGTAAACTAGCGAATTTTTCTCGGAGATTTTGAGTGCTAGAAATAAATTGGTTGATGGACCACGCCGGTTGAAGAACCAGGAAACTTGAATTGCTCTGTTTATATATTGAATTGCTCAATTTATACGTATTTTACTTTTTTGTGTTATATGGTTTGTTTCTTACTTAGGAAGAAGATAATCTGGGGGTGGATTTCCTCTTACCGGGTTGTTGTTGTTGTTGTTGTTGTGGTGGTGGTGGTGGTCATTAGGTGGTATTGATGGAGGTGCTCAAGAACACCAAGAACATGATGGACATTGTATTAAAAAAAAAAAGGATAAATGACACTAAACCTATGTGCAGTTTGCATTTAGTGACACTAAACCTCCACCACTTTCAATTTACATAAAAAAACCATCTGCAGTTTGATTTTATGTACCAATAGCCCTGGCCAACTAATTGTGTTATCTATTTTTAACAAAATCAAAGGTAGAAAGGAATTTTTCACTAAAAAAATACATATTTCATTTTTTATAGGGTAATTTACACTTGCCACCCACATATTTTGATATTTATACAACATCTACCCTTATTTTTAAAAAAATTAACAATAAACACCTTTATTATCCCTTCACTATCAACATACTACACCACCAGCTAGGGCTGAGCAAAACCTGACCCGACCCGCCTTCCCGAGCCACCCCGCATCAAACCGGTCCAAATATAGCATAAATCGATGCTACATGATTGATTACGGTTATAGATTTCTCAGCCCGAACGATGTCCGATCGATCATGGTTTGAGACTTGTAAAATCCGCTTAAAACCAAATCGGTCCGATTAATTTTCATATGTAATAATTGTAATTTTTGATAATGGTTTATAATTAAGCTTTTTAAGAGTTAACACCATCAATATAATTAATTTTCCTCAAACTATTCAACTTTCACGTGAAATTAAGTTTTTTTCCCACTTTAAACATTATACACACGTATATTACAGAAAAAGATAACCGAACTAATATATATTTTCGAGTGAAATTTCAACATTTTCCAGCCCGTTTAACCGGTCTGAATCGGACCGAGTCGATAGGTTGCGATTGATTTGGGTATTACAAAACAGTGGGTGGGTTTGGGTAAAACATTCTCCAACCCGAACCTATTGGTTCGGGTATAAATTTTTGGCAAAACCGGTCCAAACCGGTCCGTGCTCACCCCTACCACCAGCAACCCCATAGTCACTGTTCTATATGTTTTTTGGTAGCACCACTCCAACCCTCAATTGTCAACCATTTCCCCAATTATTCTTCAAGGGAATCCACTCTAGCCCTCGATTGTCACTTCCCCGGCATGAATCACACTCAATCGAACCCACAAAGCACTACCTTAAAATATCCAACGCATGAATTGAATAAAATCGATTCAAGATACCGAAACGAAGCCCCTCAAGCTCATTGTCCAAATCGACAATTCATGAGAGGAAAACGAAGGCCACCGCCACTGCCACCTTCCCCATCGTCGATGCCACCACCACCGCCTTAGACGGATCGGGTTCATGAGATAGCCAGAGACAGAGAGAGAAGGAAGAGAAACAGAGAGAAGAAGACAAAGAATACATGGAGAAGAAGAACAGATTCGGCCACCTCCTCAGTTTCCTTCACCTCCAGCGCCACCGCCACCAGCGTCTTCTTCTTCTTCTTCTTCTTCTTCTTCTTCTTCTTCTTCTTCTTCTTCTTCTTCTTCTTCTTCTTCTTCTTCTTCTTCTTCTTCTTCTTCTTCTTCTTCTTCTTCCGTCTTCTGTGTTCCGCGTTTCTGTCTTATGCGCATAAATCCTTTTTCTTTCATTTTCTTTATTATTTTTGTTTGTTTTATTGTTAGTTAGATTTATATTCTTGTTTTCTTTTGTTTAAATTTTATTGATTAATTATTTTGTTTAAACTTTATTATCCTTAATTTAAATAATAACAAAAAAAATTATTCTTTATTGAAAATACATTTCTGCCCCTTGATCCCGTTAGAAATAGATAACACCGTTAGTCGACCGTGGCTATTTGTACCTAAAATCAAACTGCAGATGGTCTTTTATGTAAATTGAAAGTGGTGGAGGTTTAGTGTCACTAAGTGCAAACTGCATATAGGTTTAGTGTCATTTGTCCTAAAACAAATGTGTTATTTGTCAACAATTTGTAAGGGTAAAATGGTCACATAAAGTCAGTTTGCACTCCTCCACTAACGGATCATATCAGAAGGGTGGTATCTGTCGACCCTCCATCCACTGACATGGGTGCAAAAAGTATTTTCACCATAAATCAGGGGGTAAAATGTATTTTCCCCATCAATGAAGGGTGGTTTTTGTCTTTTACCCTTACTTTTAAGTTTTACTACTACTAGAGATGTGTATTTAATTTCCTTTATCAATTACTTCAATTCCATATGATTGGAGCACAAGTTAATTTGATGAAAAAGTTGACTTATTACGTCTAATTCTATTTCATGCCGTTGTTTTTTTCGCAGAATATAAGATTTTTACATTTTTTTAGGCAGCATGATTATGAGATAACCAATATATTTCAATCTCCTACAAATTACGATACACCTTAATTCTTTATTTATGAAGATGTCACTACTTGTTATTTCAGAAACAAATGTGCCACTACCTTTCTATTTTACAGTAGTAGTTTTAAACGATTTTTTTTCAAGGCTATTAGTGTTGATGCATGCATTTGCATTCTCCCAAAAATTCAAAATATCAAGTAGTTCGTGTGTTTCCTTACTATAATCACTCAAATTCAAGAAGTGCCGGTCTGGAACTTTGAGAGATCTCGCGAGAAATTGAAAACGTAGCATGGCAATGCGTCAAATGTATATTTCTATTAAATCCTTCTCTTTGAATTGTACATAAAATATATCGATATTTTCAAATGAAAACAAAAATTTACACCGGTCCATACATGAGATGAAGATTGAACGAATAACACATAAACTATAGACAAATATTTCATCCACAAACTCTTTGTGGATTAGTTATATGCGAGAATATATGTTTTAGGGTAAGATAGTGAGTTTTGCTTGAAGATTGGTTGACATTTTTGTATCATAAGTAAATGATAGAAGGTAAATTAATCTTTTTAAAGAATATATAGTCAATTAGAGTGATGCACCTAATTTATAATTTCCTATATGTGTAATGGGTCACTACAAATATTTAATTAGATGGGGTCTGCACTTGAAAATTTTAAAAAATATGATAACCCTTCCTTTCATGTACGTATGTATGATTTTATCTTTCTAGAGAACATGCATTTCATATTTTTGGTTCGACAAAAGATGAATTGCTTGAAACGTTATAATGGATATTCCCTCAAAAATATTTAATCATGAATAAAAACATTATTTTGAAAGTTATTTAGTTACAAATTAGATGTATAATTAAATATACTTTCTACAATCTAGGAAGAGGTAAGAGCTGTTAGGTAGTTCTTCAATTTTACAATTTAAATAGTTGACTTCGAAGGAAATACAAAAAAAAAAATAACAATAAAAGTTGATACTACGTTCCAATTTTTTTCTTATGAAAAATACTAATATATTATGAAATTTGAAAGTTTGTAATGCTAGTAAATAAACAGGAAATACTCTAGGAGGGGGGATTGAATAGTTTATGTAAACTTTTGCACAATAACTAGTTTTTTGAAACTTCAAGCAAATGTGCAGTTGAAATCTCAAAGCCTTGGAAAAGATTTGAGAAGCTAGAGATACAACTACAGAAAACAGTAGCTTCAAAGCTTTGAGATTTGAATTTATCTAAAGATTTGGAGTTACTTATTTTGAACAAATAATTAAAAGATATAAAAAGCAGTAATGTAAAGCACAAGAACACAAGGATTTTTACAGAGTTTAGTCACAGTTGGACCTAGTATATGCCTAAGGGATCTAATCCCTCCAGGATTTCAACACACTTCTTATTAATCACCAAAATTTAGCCCTAGATCTCAAGCCTAAATGAGCTACCTTACACTTATACAGCTTGTGGTTCCCACCCTATCTAGTACCAGCTACAATCTGTTTAAACAATCAGAGCCTCTTGTTGTTCACTTGAACAACTAAAATTTTAAGTTTGTGAGGTTGAGAAAATAAGAACGAATAATATATATTTAGTACAAGTAGAAGAACACAGACAAAAATAAGATGATGAATGTTGGAAGTGTTCTTTAGATTTGATGGATGATCTTCAATTCCTGCAGTTGTTTATTGGCATGTTTGTTGAAGATTTCTGAATTTGATCTCCCACGTATGAAACTCTCTTCAAAAATATGTTGATCAGCCTATCACTATGTCTCACTTTTTGAAATTCAAACTCTTGATTTTATCAACAACCTGCAACTACTTGGAGATTTTAGGAACTGAATTCCTATAAATCCTCTCCCATGAGATGCTTCATTCAACAGCTATGTTTGAATAGCTTTTTGACTTTGTTTTTGGACGTTTGGATGACCAACAATTATGCACAATCTCAGCCAGAAAGATCAATCAAGATCTGGACAAATTAGCCACACAATCTGATATGTTAGACAGCCGGTTCCTGCATAAACCCTAGCTAATTTTGGATAAAATTCAATATAAATAACCACATGTGTATATAACTATAAGACAAGATAGATAACATAATAAGAATTTAGATTAAATTCTAATACAATCTTTAATCCATCAATCTCATCCTGCATACAGAATTCAGTTAAGCAGTTCTGAGCATAAACACAATCTCAAAGCTTTGGAGCTTGATTGCCAGTTCATATGAATGAACTTTAAAATTGATTCCTGCAATATGCAAAACCAATTCAATCAAGACATAGGCTCAATAATATTTATGAAAGACAATACTGTATGATTACATAATGACTCAATTCAATCTCCAAGCCTGCAATCACAGAAACTGCTAAGAATAATAGGCACATAGCACAAGCAAACAGTATCTCAAGCTTTGAAACTTTGAGGCTTTAACAGTTCTCATCCTTTTGGCTTTCATCATTAAAGATCAAACTCCCCCTGAGTTTGTAATCACATTCATTCTCAAGAGCTTGAACTATCAATCTCCCCCTTGATGAAAGACAAAACACATATTATTGCTTTCCAACATTTCACTACATGAAATCTTAGAAAATACCACATTTTATTTGTAGCATATGAACAAATGCGGTAATTGATATCAAAGCAGCATTATTTATTAATAAACTAATGCTATAATATTGCAGCATTAATCCAATAATGCTACAATTTTTGGCTAAACAACATATAAATTGCAGCATTAATCCAATAGTGCTGCAATTTTTTGCTATGCAGCATATAAATTGCAGCATTATCACATTAATGCTGCCTTTTTTAGTTATACTTTGCAGCATTAACTAATTAAAGCTCCAATAGGAAAAAGAAAAAATATATAAAAACGAACCAAAAGCCTATCTCTGTAACCCACCATCAGATACTTCCCAAATCTCAAATTTTCCCCAAACCTGCCATCTCCCTTTCTCCTCTCCCTCTCAATCCAAACAGCGTCATTTGAGACACCCTCTCAAATTTCTCCAAAATTTTCTTCTCTCCCTCTCAATCTGAGACACCCTCTCAGAAAACTCTCGCTCATTTCTCTCCCTCTCAATCCGAGACAACCTTTTAACCTTGTTTTGATTTCTTTGAATCTGAGACCCTCTCAAGCTTCAACCTCTTTTCTGAGTTCTAAGTTCGTGGCTCGGCACCCTTGTTCTTAGTTCTTGGTTCAGATGGTCAGGTAGTCTCTCTCTAATTTATCAAATTCAATTTATGAGTTAAATTGGTTTCTATGTTTAATTAGATTTATTTGTTCATGTTTACAAGCGGAGTTCAATTCAGGTTCTTTGTTCACGTTTACAGCTCTGAAGAGGCAGTCCCTCTCTCTTCTCTTTGTTTTGATTTCTGAAATTGAAATTGTGGGTGTTTTGGTTTCTGGTCACTGGAATTGAGTATCATTTGTGGGTTTTTTGGTTTATTTTCATGTGTGGTGTAAGAGCTGAACTGTGTTATATTGGGTAAATGTTGGGTGTTGAAGAAATCATGTGATACCCGTAATTTCAGACTTATGAATTGGTTCAATCTTCTTAAATTATGTTGAAATTTTAAGTACCGGATGTGCTTATGATATATTGACTTGTGTTTCATTCAATAATTTAGTCGTTTCTTAAAAATGTATGTTTGTTTCGCAAGTGTGCCTGGTTAATTCTATTTTATTGAAATACATTTTGAATGTTTTATGTGATGCGTATAGGTATTGTTTGCTGCTTATTTAAGAGAGGGGTAATGGGTAACAGTTGGACTCTTTTAGAAGATAGGAGTGATCCGTCTTATTTGGATGGTTGTGAAAGGTTTCTAAATTTCTCCTACATAAACCAACAAGAGGATGGAAAGATAACGTGCACATGTCGAAAGAGTGTCAATCACTTTAACGTAACACGTGAAGTCGTGAGGGAGCATATAATATGTAATGAATTTTATGCTACGTATACTAAGTGGACAGATCATGGAGAGTCTTGTGAGGTCAATGAGGGGGTAAATGTGGATGAAATAATTAGAGATGACATGGTTAGTATGGTGGATGAGGCATTTGGGGTTCATCATGAACATGCCTTTCTTAATGGAATGCAAAATAAGAATTCAAATCCTGAGCAAGATAAGGAGTATAACAAATATAAAAAGCTCTTAGGGGATGCCGAGCTAGAGTTGTATCCTGGTTGTACCGATTTCACTACATTATCTTTTGTGGTTAAATTATTACACATAAAAGTCTTATATGAATTACCGAATGCCGCATTTGATGACACTATCCAATTGATAAAAAAGACTACACAATGAGAAAACATTTACCAAATTCATTTTATGAAGCCAAAAAGATTAAGGATTCTTTGAGTTTCAGCTACATAAAGTATGATGCTTGCCCGAATGACAGCATGTTTTTCTTGAAGGATAAGCCATCTCTGGATAAATGCGATATATGCGGCAGTCTGAGGTATAAAGATTCAGATGTTACATTAGATGATGGAAGAATTAAGTTCTCTCAGGTTGCATTAACTCAAGATAGGTACTTTCCTTTGAAACCAAGACTTCAACGGTTGTATATGTGCTCAAAAAATGCATCCGATATGAGATGGCACGATGAGGTAGGGGTAGACAACGGAATTTTATGACATCGAGCGGATTCATTGTCTTGGAAAACCTTCGATATGAAACATCATGACCCATTTGGAAAAGAGTGTCGAAATGTTAGACTTGGCTTGGCAGCCGATGATTTTAATCCATTTCGAACAATGAGCATTGCACATAGTACATGGCCTATTGTGCTTTTTAATTACAATTTGTCTCCCGAAATATGTTTTAAACAGTCATTATTTATACTATGTGTATTGGTTGATGGTCCACGTGCACCCGGTAATGATCTTGATGTTTATATGCAACCATTGATTAAGGAATTGGACGAATTTTGGTTAGTTGGTTTTCGTACCTGGGATGCTCATAAGGGTGAATATTTTCAAATGAAAACTACTCTTATGTGGAAAATAAATGATTTTCCTTTGTATGAAAACTTATCTGGTTATAGCACAAAAGGAAAACTGGGTTTCCCACCTTGCAATAAGAAAACCAATTCTCACTGGTTGAGGAATAGTAAGAAACATTGTTATTTAGGGCATCGTTGATTCTCAGATGAAGGTCACAGGTTAAGGAGCGATAAATGAAATTTTAATGGAGAAACAGAGACCAGAGAACAACCACTAGTATTACCTGGGGAGGATATCTTAGTGCATGTACAACATTGAAAACAAGTTTGGAAAGGTTGAAAAAAGTGGGCCTTTGTTGGTTGGTCAAAAGAGGAAGCGTAAATCTAGAGACACCGGACAGAATGAGCAGTCCTCGAATTGTAAAAAGAAAAGTATTTTCTTTGACTTACCTTACTGGAAGGATCACCTAATACGCCACAATCTTGATGTCATGCACATTGAAAAGAATGTATGCGATAGTGTTGTTAATACTATTCTTGGCGTTGAAGGAAAGAGTAAAGATAATTTAAATGCTTGGCTTGATCTTGAAGAATGGAAAATACGTATTGACCTCCATCCTCAATACAAGGCCAATGGAGAAGCTACTTTCCCCATGCTAGTTTTACCATGACTAAAGGTGATAATGCTAAGTTTTTGAAAGTACTCAAAGATGTAAAACTTCCAGGTGGGTATTCTTTGAATCTTTCACGACGTATAAATCTTACAGAGGGAACTATAACTGGCCTCAAAAGTCACGACTGTCATATATTAATGCAACAGTTGTTGCATGTTGCTTTGCGAGGTCTTTTACCCAAGAATGTTGTGAGCGTGTTGATTGAGTTGTGTACTTTCTTTAGAAAGTTGTGCTCCAAAGGTTTGGATAAATTCCATTTTACCAAGCTTCAAGAGAAAATCAAATTAACAATGGTTCACTTGGAGAAGATATTTCCTTCGTCGTTTTTGATATAATGCTACATCTTCCCATTCATTTAGCGAAAGAAGCTAGAATTGTAGAACCAGTTGTTTATCGATGGATGTACCATATTGAGAGGTAATTTCACATACAGTAATTAAGATTTTACTTCTAAAATAAGCTTCTCACGTGTATTTCTTACTTAACTCACACCGATTTATTTCTATTTGCGTAGGTACCTTCTTACCCTAAAAAGTATGTTCGGAACAGAAATCATCCAGAGGGCTCCATTGCTGAGGTTCACTTAGTTGAAGAGTGTTTAAACTTTTATAGTAGTTACTTGGATGACGTGGAGACAAAATTAAATCAACCTCCAAGTAATGTTTATGATGGGAGTGGTGGTCTTCCCATAGGTGCTGCAAAACTGGTTTTCCTAGATACTGTCGAGTGGGAGCAATGTAATAGATACATATTGGAGAATACAGCTTCTATTGGCCTGTTTAGAGAGTAATTATGCACTTTAATTATCTAGTTAAATCCTTACAAATATAATATGCTCTAGTTTAACTCTTAGATCTTTTTATATGCAGTGAACATCTTGCACTAATAAGGTCAGCAAATGGTCGATCAATTGAGTGGGAAATCAAGAAAAACATAATGAAAGTTTTCCGAGTTGGTTACAGGACTGTGTAAAGTGTGGTAATCATTTTTAATACTCATCATATCTAATGAAATTTATAAGATAGAAAAAATTATATTGGTGTGAACTTGAAGGTTAACGCTTCAGGCCCCGGATCTCATATATCCTATTAAGTACAGATTCTGTCATCAGGTCCTGATCAGTCGCAAGACAATACTCATGGTATGTGCTCAATGGTCTAAGTTTTCATACAAAATATAGAGAAATAAGGAGGAGAACCCAAAATAGTGGATTTATGGTTAGTGCATCGACACAGAGTTACGCTACTGCAAATGACCGACGTCCACGTACTGGTGACGTGGCGTTTTATGGTATTTTGACAAAAGTGATTAAACTACGTTATTCGAGTGACGTCAAGTTTGTGATGTTTAACTGTGACTGGCTGGATAACAGATTCAGTTTGAAACAAGACGAGTACAAGTTTACTCAAGTTAACTTTAAGCATCTCTTATATAAACAGAACTTAGTAATGGATGAATCATTCATCTTTTCCTCTCAAGCTCAGCAGCTAACCATTCAACTTAGTAATGGATGAACCATTCTTTTGTATAAACTTAGTAATGGATGAACCATTCTCTTGTATAAACTTTAAGTATGTGATCTTTGGTATATGAAAGACCATGTTCATGCTAGCTGGAGTGTTGCTATAGGGATGAAACCGAGAGAGTTTTGTGATGTACAAGAGAGAAAAAATGCCTATGATTCTGTAACATGTCCTATGGCAGAACCTTTTAGTAGTTAAAAGCTGGACGATGTTCCAATTTCCTGGAGTAGAGAGGATTTAGAAGGCACCTCAGTAAACGTCCCTCGTTTTGATAAAAATGTCGTAGCCGCCGTCGAAGATGAGAGTAGCACTGATGAAGATGCTTATGATTATGACCGTGATTATATTTCTGAGGATGATGATATACTTAGTGACCATGATGAAGACGAAAAGGATAGTGATGATGCCGGTGATTTTGTTGATTAGTTCAGCTTTTATTAACAATTAAAAAAATTGGAAGCAAAGAAATTTTACATTATTAGTTTATACGTTTCTGCAACAATATTTATAAAGATGGTATTAACAGAATTTGGATATAACTCACTTTTGTAGGTTACAGTGACGTCCAAACACTCGTTATTCTCCACTCGTGCAATGGATGCTTTGGATGACAACAATATTGTAAGACACACCTATTCCCTGCAAATGAATGATTTGATGTTATATAACTGCTCATCTTGTTAATAGCATTACTGACTTCTATTAGAAAGGCTAAGTTGCAAATCAAAACATTGGGCTTATATTAGTAGAGCTAAACTGTCAGTAGTCAAACTACCCGGAGTATAATTAGATAATGTAGCTTGTTTGTAGATTTTTGAGATAAATTCAATTTTAACAGTCTGGTTTTTATAACTGTGTCAATTTGAGAAACCATCTTGATTGCTGTACGGTCTTGCAATGCTAAAGCTAATATAGCTGTCCACCTTTTTGGTGCAAGTATCAGAGTTGTCGTGCGTCTCTGACATCTAACTGTTAGAGATGAGATATGTATATTTTCAGTATTTGGGAAGATGGCCTGATTTGATAACATGAAGAGATGATGATGATATCATTTTTTATATTTCTCATTGCACCATTATAATATGTAATTTGTATGCTTAGCATTCGTAAATATGTAGAGATTGGCTTTTTTTGTGTTTATCTTTGAGTAGGCTCGATAAAACTGGCCGCTGTCTTGGTTGAATTAAGAGAAAATGACACAACAACCAGTTTGAGTCTGCATAATTGTACTTTTGTGTTATGCTTTACTGCACGAACATGTGAGTACTGCAAAACGAGGTAAGAACAAGGCATGTCCCATGGATGATATGAACGGTGCCATGGTTCATTCTATCAACAGAAGTTAATTCTATACAATATTAATGTTGTTACATTGCACATGCATGCTGCTGTACTGAAGATACTTCAATAATTATGCCTCTTATCTAATGATTATCTATATACTACAGAAACAATGAATTTTACTGTACTGTAGATGATGTGCTCCAGTGGAGGGACAGAGAAGCTTGCAGAGTATGAGATACAGAGGAGGAAGATACAGAGGAGGAAGAAAATCGAACAAAATAGAGCAAAAATGGAAGCTTTGGGACTAAACAGATTTTCAGCTTGCCCCATGGATAATATTGACAGTGCTATGGGTATTCATGGTAGCAACGTAAATGAATTGTATACCTTATTAATGTTACATTGCACATGCATGGTATTATAGTTTTTTTACTTGTTCTGTTTTTGTTAATGTTGCAGGTGTCCCAAAGTAGCAAGATGTGTAGAAAAAACTCAACATGTAACAACGTTATTGAAAATAATATGGTGATTGAGGGCAACAATGTAAGGATACATATATATAATATGATTTTTTTGAATATTTATATTAATAACATTCATGTTTCGTGTCGTGCTCGTATATAAGGTTTCTAGATATATTGCAAATCGAACGAGGAGTTTAACTCGTGTCGAGGTTGAAGACGGTCCTTCTGCTGCTTCGACTAACATGGCACCAACAGTTGATGCAACTCCTAATTTTGAGAAACCTAATGTGCAAGTGAATGTCCAAACTTTAGACAATGGAAGTGAAGTTGGTACAAATATGTCTTTACACCTTTGATATTTATATGAAGTTTTCCAAATAATAGTAATAAGAGCTATTATTTTTGAATTTTACAGGCCAAAGTAGCATCAATAAGAGACACGGAGCTCGACCCTGCGGAGACTGGTGTATCGGCGAAAAGTTTGACCTTCAATTCAACAGATACATGGTACCCGTAGGCCCAAACAGGAAAATATATGCATCCCAACTAGGTGTACTTTCTAGGAAAGGGAACATATTGCCTCTGACATTCACAGATTGGAGGGCGAAGGAGTTGGCACCTCTTAAGAAAAATTGCTAGAACAAAATAAAGGTAATCGTGGGAGTTTGTGATTCTGGTGTTCAATGATTATGCATGGCGTGTTTGTATATTTATATGTACCCAGTAGTGTTTTCAATTTCATTGTTCCAATTGAGGAGGGAGAAAAACTTGGCACTGAGGCTAATCTCAGTTGAATACACTTACTTCGTTTGGAATTTGGATATGGGATTGTAGTAGTACTAAATTTTCCAGTTAGAAGTAATCAGGCCTATAGATAGTGCTTTCTAGACAGACAGATCTTAGCCACATGGCGACCATCCAGCTTACCCAGCTGTGCTTCACACACACTGCATCACCAGCCGCGCTGATCCACGTGAGGGCTGCGAGACAGGGCCCTCGCATACCACCGCACGGGACATGTAGGGACTTAGTGGTTTGGAGGCTAGAGTAAGTTCTGTCGCGCGCGAGCGACAACAAGGCCCGCGCGCGACCCTTAGTAACTGCTTTTGAGAGATTTATGGCACAAGCTCCATAAACCCGGACAACCCGGTCAAACCCGGTCAACCTCGTAACGGTTCCGGTATACACGGGTAACGTGCATTAACGGTCCCTATATACGCGGACAAACGTGCCGTTGTGGTTAAGCTAATTAAGCCGCCATTGATGGGCGCATTAACCACACTGCAACGGTCACATTCTCCGTTATATATAGGATTTCTAACCCTTCCATACAAGGGAGAACCCACCTGTGATACGCGAAAGCTCTGCCAAAATCCTGTCTCTCTTTCATACAGTGCTATTGCCTTACTCTATCCCTACACACAACCCTACACTTCCTGTGTCTTTTCTATCCCCTACTCTTGGTGTATATTGAATTCTCTCTGCAGAATTCTCTCGTACACATTTGGTGAACCCGACGTGAACTTACCACTGCAAGGAACCATGTCTCATGAAGATGATGTCAGTAACAGATCGCCTTCCACGGAGACTACCTCGGGAGAGGAGACCTGCCGTACTCCTACCGCCGCCGGTGAAGCTCCAACGATAGAAGCCTTGGACGCTACCATCCAGAACCAGGCGAAGGCTCTCAAAGCTCAATCTGCGCAGCTGGAACGGATAATGGCTATCCTGGGGACTCTCGCCCCAAATCCCGCATCAGCCACCGCCGTCTCTCAGGGAGGAGGAGCTTCCACCACTCAAGGGTTGGGAGTATCAACCACACCACCTAATCCAAACCTTCAAACTCCACCGGCAACGGCGCAGTTACCCTCAGTTCAGGGGCAAACAGCTCAAATGTTGCCTCTTACCGCTCATGTGCCTCAACCGCCAATCCTGGCATCTAACCGTCTTCACAATATCCTTCGCCTCCTCCGCCGGCAGCGTGGGGCAATGCGAATCCACAGTACGTTCCTAGCCCTTCCGCGGTATATGTGTCGCCTCCAACTGCAACAACACCTCCTCCTGCTGCTAGGGGAAGTGCACCGGAGTGTATGACCTCGCTGCAGCGGCGCATAGAAACCATCCTGGCTAATCAACCATTCGCGACACCATCATCCCGAAGCTTGGCAACAATCCCCCTATCCCACGCGAGATCTACCTCATGCCTAACCTGCTGGGTACAAGGCTCCTAAATGGGACAAGTTCGATGATGTCAATGGAAACGCCCACGAGCATGTCATGCGTTTCATCAATGTGATGGGGCCATACGGGGCTGATCCTAAGCTGCTGATGCGCGAGTTCCCGAAATCCCTGGGGAACGTGTCCTACAAGTGGTACAGGACGTTGGAAGCCGGATCCGTAAAGACCTGGGACGACATGGTTCAGAAATTTTACACTAAATTCTTCCAGATGGAAGAAAAGGTGACAATGATTCATCTCTCGCGGATGTACCAGAAGCGCGAGGAGGATGGAGTGACATTAATCAAGAAATTCAGGGCCAAGTCCTTGGAATGCAGAGACGTGATACTTGAGGGCAGACTCGTGGAGATATGCCTGCAATGCATGTGAGACGAGTACAAAGGTATGCTTATCAACCTGCAAACTCCTACATTTTTGAAGCTGATCGAATGCACAAAGAACATAGAGCCTATAGTGGAGAGGCAGAAAAAGAAGCACGCCCTTGACAAATCCCCAAGTGGGACTACCTTTAAAATCGGGAGGTTCAGCTACGAGAGGGGACGTGAGGCCGCAGTGAATACGGTCTCGCCCCAAAAGCAGCCGAAGGTCGCAAACTTCGATGTGCCACCTCTACCATGTTCGGTAGAGGAAACGAGTGACCTATGCGGACAATGGCGTAAAGACGGAATCTTGCCGCCGCTTGAAAGGATACCTTCCAAGGAGATGGTGAGGGACCCAAAGTGGTGCGAATGTCACAGAAAGGTCATGCACCCCACGGCTGACTGCAAGAAGCTCAGAATCATGGTAAGCCAAAAGATGAAAAATGGCGAGCTGATTGTCAGCAACCAGAGGCAGGATGTGCGAAACAATCCACTGCCTTCCCACGCGGAGCAAGAGCCGAAGGGAAAAGAAGTTTCCATGATCGAAATTATGGACCTCGAAGAGATTGCAGAGAATGGTCTACCCATCGTTGCCGAGATCCACAATGACGAGGACTACAACATAGACACGGAGGACGAACGTGCCGATCGGATGAAGGGGTCGCACGGGTTTAGCAGGTTCTTCGATGAAATGAACTTTTCGGAGAAATGCCGGAAGGAAATGACGAAGGCGATCCTGAGGATAGCAGAGGATTACGAGGAAGATATCGTGCTCTCCAACGGAAAGGTTGTCAGGGCATCTCGCTCTACAGGAAAGGTCATAACCTTCTCCGTAAGAGACCAGAAGACAGACGTGAGCCACCAGAAGCCTTTGTACGTGACGGCAATAATCAATGGTGTGGAGTTCAAAAGAGCTTTTTTTGACGGAGGATCGGCAGTTAAAGTCGTCTCGCTCAACACTCTGAAGCTAGCAGGAATCCCGGAGCAGAAGATTGTCAGACGTCCATCCCCGCTGATGGGATTCGGAAGCGACTCCAGAATGACGATAGCATGGATCCGTATGGGTGTCCAGATTGGCAAAATCAAGTGTTCAGTTAAATTCTATGTCATTGATGCGAACACTACGTATCACATGATTATAGGCCGGGCCTGGATTCATCGCTTCGATGCGGTCCCTTCAACAGCTCACCAGGTGATGAAAGCTATCTGGAATGACAGAATAGTAGAGATACCAGCCTCGATAAATCCTTTCAACCTGGATGAAGCGCACCTCACTAAGGCGGTATGGTTCACTGAGATTGCAGATGAGCAAACGTCGGGGCCGTTCAACCCCACTACTTTGCCTCGTTGGGAGGACATCAAAGATCAGTCACCTGCAGAAGTGATGGTGACAAGAGAGGAGTCCAAAGAAAATCCGTCTACGCGAGAAGAGGCACCGCGGATTGCCTACCAAATAAAGAATGTTTACACCCTGAAAAGGATAGCAAAGCATGATCCCGAAGGCAAAGAGATAGAAAGCTTCTACGCTAACGAGAAGAAATGCTACCGCATATGAAGGTGCGCGGGGATACCCCCACGTGAGCATGGGGATATCCTTCAGCAAATCAACCACATCGAGCAGTTCATGGAATTAGACAAACCAACACCAGGCGTTTTAGAGGAAAAGCTCAAAGAAGCGCCCGAATGCATGGTGAACAAGGCCTCTCTTGCAGTTTCCAACGAAGTGGCATGTTTCAGATAGTTATGGGTTTGCAGATCTAATACAGTTCAAAGCATATATCATTGCAATAAATGGAATCGAGCAAGGCCAACCTTGTTTTGGTAAAGCTTGCTTGGATGCGGACAGTTGAAGAAGACGATTGACAAGAAAGAATTGATGATTGATTATTTGAATCTGCTCTTGAAGGCTTCCGGGTATCATTCACTTTAAGAGAAAGAAGTGATGCTTTGCAACAATGGAGAGCACAGAGTATTTATCCCAAAACAATGAAGGGTTGAGTCCTTTCAATAGTCGAATCACAACCGTCACCGTCGAATCGCGCAATCACAGGGCAAGCTGACGTCATGCCGAAAACCCTAAAAGATCAGACGGCACGACTCTTGGGATTTTAGGTCATAATGATATGCACGGGGGCAGAATTTGCGTGTATTTGAATTGGTGCATGGCGGCGACGCGTATGTTGGTTCCTGCGCATGGAAGCCTATCTGGCTATGCGTCTTCACGCGCAGAAAGGGGGCTAATGTAGATAGTGCTTTCTAGACAGGCAGATCTTAGCCACATGGCGACCATCCAGCACACGCAGCTGTGCTTCACACACACTGGATCACCAGCGTGCTGATCCACGTGGGGGCTGCGAGACAGGGACCTCGCATACCACCGCAAGGGACTTGTAGGGACTTA
Source organism: Linanthus parryae (assembly GCA_023055425.1). Taxonomy (NCBI): domain Eukaryota; kingdom Viridiplantae; phylum Streptophyta; class Magnoliopsida; order Ericales; family Polemoniaceae; genus Linanthus; species Linanthus parryae. Next base: position 97,257,318 of record JALGPY010000004.1, on the reverse strand, counting down.
GTGGTTTGGAGGCTAGAGTAAGTCCTGTCGCGCCCGAGCAACAACCAAGCCCGCGCGCGACCCTTAGTAATTGCTTTTGAGAGATTTATGGCACGAGCTCCATAAACCCGGACAACCCGGTCAGACCCGGTCAACCTCGTAACGGTTCCGGTATACACGGGTAACGTGCTGTAACGGTCCCTATATACGCGGACGAACGTGCCGTTGTGGTTAAGCTAATTAAGACGCCATTGATGGGCGCATTAACCACACTGCAACGGTCACATTCTCCGTTATATATAGGATCGCTAACCCTTCCATACAAGGGAGAACTCACCTGAGATACGCGAAAGCTCTGCCAAAATCCTGTCTCTCTTTCATACAGTGCTTTTGCCTTACTCTCTCCCTACACACAACCCTACACTACATATGTCTTTTCTATCCCCTACTCTTGGTGTATATTGAATTCTCTCTGCAGAATTCTCTCGTACACAAGGCCCGAGTCACATGTCTTATGAACTCTTTTTTAGAGTAGTTCGGTTACCCCCTCTCGCCGTTGTGGGCTGTCCGCTAGTGTGTAAGGCCTGAAAAGTTGTGAAGTGACAAAACTGGCCTAGTTAAGAAAATGGGTAAAAGACAATTTGCACCCTTATGGTTTGGGATATATACAAAAACAACCCTGTTGTTTGGGAATATACAAAAACCACCCCTGTCAGTGGACGGTGACTAACGGCAACTAACAGAATAGAGTAAATACCAATTTTACCCTCAAATGAAAAAATATTACCCTACTATATAAGTCTTTCTTCTCCTTATCATTTCATTCTACCATCTCTCCTCTCTCTCTTTCTCTTTCTCTTCTCTTCCCCCAATCAAGAACAAAAAAAAAAAAAAAAAAACCCTAACACCAGATAACCGAGAACTCTCGGTTGTCTCTCTTTCTCTCCACTCTCCTTCAACAACCCACCACCGCCTTCTTCATCGCTACCAGACCTCCGAACAACTCCACCGACCATCACTACTAGAATCCGTCGCCCAGAGAGACAGACCCAGAAGCCGTCCACCATCTCCACCGACCATCACTACCAGACCTCCCCCCCTCTCTCTCTTCTCTTCTCCTTCCTACCGAGCACCACAAGATCTCTCTCAGATCTTTCTCAACAACCAACACCTATCTCTCTCTGTGGAACATCTACAATGAGGCTGAAACAAGGCACCAACTCTCTCTCCTGCAAAACTCCCAAACAGTGCCCAAAAACAGAGGCCTCTTTCTTCTCTCCTAACCAAATCGAACCCTGGAAGCCCCAACCCGCTCTAGTCGAAGATTGGTTTCAATTAAGGTTATGGGTTTCGATTTGGGTTAAGTGCGATTGGGGATTTGGGTCTGCCAAACCCTGCTGGATTGTGTTAGAATGACGAAATGAGGGTTCTGTTGTTGGATTCAAGTTAAGTTATTTTTAAATGGTAACTTTCGGGTCTGAACTGTTGGGTTCGATTCGACCTCGCAAAGCTGAATTCCAAATCTGGTTTGAAATTGTTGTTTTAATTTACGAATGTTGTGTTCGATTTGAAGATAGATTTGGGTTTGAATTGACTGTTTTCGGTTCAAAATTATGAATGTTGTATCCGAATCTGAATTCTGGGTTTGGATGGTTAGATCATTGGGCATGTTGGTTGTTGGTGGCTGATGGGTCGGTCGAAGAAGAAAAGGAGGTAAGGATAAAAAGAACTATCTGATGATGATCCTGGATGATTTATGGCAGCTTAGGTTAGGTTGGGTTTGATTTTTTTTTGAATGAAAGTTTGGGTTTGATTCTGTGGTGGTGGGTAGGAGTGATAAAAGGGTATAATAGTGTAACGAAAATTAACAATAATGGGAAAAAAAGGTTTTTTAACTGTTGTTGAGATCACTTTGTGAAAATTGTGTTGTATTTGATTGTGTTCTTCGTTGAGCTTGATTTGGTGGTGGTGATTTGGTGGTGGAGGTGGTGGTGGTGGTGGTGGTGGAGGTGGAGGTGGAGGTGGTGTTCAAGAACATCAACAAAATAAACACAAAAACAAATAGAAGGGCAAAATTGTCATAAAAAAGACATATTGCATCCCTCTACTGATTGACATTAACAGAGGGGTGGTGATTGTCTAACTGCCGTCCACTGCAAGGGTGGTTTTTGTATATCCCCAAACAATAGGGGTGTTTTTGTATATAACCCATCTAACGAGGGTGGATTTTGTCTTTTACAAAAAGTTTTTGAAAGATATGTTGAGACTTAGGTAACTGTTTTTAACTTTATATATGGATAGATTTGTCTACCTTCAAATTTTCTCCTCCAAACAAACCTAGCGGATAGTCCACAACGGCACAACCTCAACGAGCATGACGAAATTTATGGGCAACTCGACGAGAGAAAGCGGTGGAGTGCTGTCAGAGTGTTGATCGGAGACGACGAGAAGTTGTTGAGATTCTATTCGGCAACACCATTCATGAAACTGCTCGGTGTCTTCGATCGACGCTCTCACGGCTCTCTACCGCTTCCTCCCATCGAGTTGCCCATAAACTTCGTCATGCTCGTTGAGGTTGTTCCATTGTGGATTACCACTAGTTTTGTTTGGAGGAGATAATGTATGGATAGAGAAATCTATCTATATATAAAGTTAAAATAGTTACCAAGTCTCAACATATCTTTCAATCAGTATTAACAGTACAACTGTTAGTTTCAACTTTAGAAACTAGGGCGCCACGCCGTTCCGGCCCCATTCCCCTGCCGTTTGTAAAGCCTGCTTTTTTGGGGACACCACCTTCCATCTTCGGGAACATAGTTACCATACTATGCAAAAACTAGCCCATTCGCTAAAAAGAGTAATTAACATACTGAATTTAGTTACCCACTGTAAAGTAGCTGCTGACCATAAACATTGGTAAAACAATACAAAGAAGACAAAGAGCATAAAAATTCCACAATGCATGGCAACATACTGAGTAGCAAGCGAGCAGCACTTGCTCACCACTGCTACTGGCCAGAATATAATTCCAACCTTGATGTTACACAACTCAACAGCAAATTGTGTCATTACCGGAAATGTAATATGAGTATGGCTTATTGCTTCTATTTGTAGGATAACATTAATATGCCTGAGGCTTTTCGGCGTAAATGTTTACATGATCTTGATAGAAAGTGGAACCAATGGAAGGCAACCGTTAGGAGGAAGTATTATGTAGCCTATGAAACTGACGAAGAGCGTCTGGAAAACTGCCGATCGCGTGTGAAATACGATCAATGGGTTAAGTTGGTGAATTACTGGGGACGACCTGAAGTACAGGTACCTACTACAAAACTAGTATATTCTTTAAGCAGTTTACGATTTTCTACTAATATATGCACATATATATACATGTATATATATCTAATGTTAATAACATGTTAAGTGTATGAAAAACAATACTGTAAGACGAGGCCAAAAAGGTTTATATAGGAGCGGGAGGAAATCTCATGCACAAATAGCAGAAGAAGAGACTTTTTAGTTTATAAGTTTTTTTTACAATATATATATATATATATATTATATGTTCTCATGTTTCACAATCTGACAGATTGAGACTCAAGGTGTGTACAATGCAGCTTAAGAGAGATGGGAAACAGCATGATCGTATGGCTGTTTACATCCCTACCCACAGGAAGAAAAATTCTGAAGAGCCTTCCGACTCTGTGTTTGGTGAAAATATCGTAACTTTTTCCATAAATAATAATTGGAATTGCGTTTGCATAGGCATTACATTTTTACGAATTTATTTCTACTCAATTTTCATAGGCTCAAATGGTAGAGAAATTGGACAAAGCAAGTCAGGAGGAAAAGGAGTCTGAAACTTACCGATAATCTGTGTTCGTTGATTTCATGGGACCAGATAATCGCGGTCGTGTTCGTACAATGGGATGTGGGCCTTGCCCAACTGAAGTGTTTGGAAGCGCATGAGTACATAGTAATGCAATTGTTTCGCGTGATTTGGATAGGATGTTTGACGAGATACGCGATGAGTTGCGTGACGAGATGTGTATCCAGCTACGCGAGGAGTTGCGAGGTGAGATATGTAACGAGGTACGCGAGGAGATGCACGGTGAGCTACGCGATGAGCTGCGTACTAAGCTACGCGAAGAGTTTAGTGATATGATGATGGTGCAAGCAACATCATCTAATAACTCTCGTGCATGATCATGTCGAAGATGCAGTTGATGTAAGTTTAACAGCAAGTTGGATCTAGGATTTAAAGTATGACCATTGTTCTTCAGGATGCTGTTTATGGGAATGATAGATTTACTTCAATTTCTCGTGTGCAGGGTGGACATCCATCTGTGGAGTTGCTTGGAATCGGGAAACAGAATCTGGTTGTTGCGGAAGGACTTCTCATTTCAAGTAAACCACAATTATAGTCAATGGAGAACCTATTGACGCGGGCTATTATGAAGTGCACGTTACGAAGGCAGTGAAACGAGTATACAACTTGCTGAAATCAAAATACCCGATGATGAAAATTGGAGATGTAGAAAAAAAATCTATAGCATGGCCGGAGAATCTTGTAAGCTTATCTTTCACTTTATTACTATTAGTTTTTATGCATTTTTTATTAATTCAGTATAGCATAATTGTTGTCAACTTGTTATCTTAATCTTGTGGAAAGAGTGAAATCATTATAGTTGCGTAAAAAAAATATCCAGTTAACTTAACAAACGGTTAGCAAACTGAAATTTTGAGTCGAGTTTTGAGTTGAACTAATGGCTCAATGAGAATAGGCGGACATCTGTTGGGTTGGTGTGGGTGGTGCTGTTGTTCAATTTCTTCTCATGGTTGTCAACTGGGAGTGGTGGCGGCTGAATTGGTGGTACTGGCGAGTTCTGTTATGGTGGAGGTGGTGGTGGGAGTGTAGGTGTGCAGTACATCTGTGCTCGGTGAGGTCTGTTTATAGTCACTGGATTCTGGGCTTACTTTTCGGAATCTATGTGGCAATGCCAATGGCTGTGGTAGGGATGGTAGGCTGTTAGTGTATAATGACTATTCCAGGGGATAATAAGAAGTGTAGATGATTGTTTTTATGGTTTTGACTGTGTTTATAGACTTCATCTGAATTTGAATATGCTATGATCGCGCTTAGAAGAAGATTTCAGAAACAGTTCTTATTTGCAATATCTGAATATTTGCTAGCATCAGACATACATCATTCAGGAACATCTCTTTTTCCTGAATACAAAAAAAAAAAATAACTACGTCTTCAAACCTTAAAGTGAACAATTTCCTCCAACACAGTGGAGATAAATGTCTGAAAAGAAGTTAGTTAATAATTTTGTAAAATAAAAGGTAATAAGACAAAAATAGAAAACGAAAACATATAGCAGTAGTACACTTGTCTACCCGGTGTTCTGTACACCGGCGGTAATACCCTTCATTGTCAAGTTGAGGGTATCCTCTAGACCTGTAGCATAGTCACCAGTGGGATCCAATTTGACGAGTTCAGCAGCAGAGCTGCTCATCATATCTTGATACTCTTGTGAGATATGTGGCATCAGCTTGACATGATAGTTAGGTTCACGGATTCTCTTCCGCGTGTAAGCCTGAAGAAAATATAGAGTAGTAATGTAGGAATCACAGGGCGGAGACGTTGTTTCATGTAGGGGTCTCCTTTAAGAATATCGTCATGTCCAACAATCTTCATATCATATTAAGAAAAAATACAATCCAAAAGTTGTAGAAGTCCATACGACATGCAAATGTTGTAAATTTTGAAAAAAAAGTGAAAGTGTGTAATGTAGACTAAATACAGGACCTAAATACTCTAGAAGAGGGGGGGGGGGGGTTGAATAGAGTATGGAAACTTTTTGCAAAACTCAAATTTTAACAGAATAACTTTGTGTGAAACTCAAATCTCAAGGCCTTGAGATTTTAGTAAACTGTCTGAAACTTTCAAAGGCAAAATACAAAGCTTCAAGGCCTTGAACTATTATCAATTCTAAACAGCTTATGAACCCTAGTTTGATTTGAGTTGTATGCAGCATATAATAATCAAATTGTAAAGTAAAGAACACAAAGCAATTTATAGAGTTAAGTCATAATGGACCTAATCTCTGCCTGAGGGATCTAATCCCACCAGGATTGGGCAAACACTTCTTATTACTCACACAGAAACAGCCCTAGATCTTCAAGCCTAAGTGATTTCCCTTACACCTATACAGCTAGTGGTTCCAAACCTATCTAGTTCCAGCTACTAACTGTTGAGCTAACAAGAACATCTTGTTGTTCACTTGAACAACCAACCACTAAGTTAAGTGAGGTTTAAGATAATCAAAAGATACACAAATTAAAGTACAAGTGAAGAACACAGTAGAATAGATAAGCTATTGAAGCCTGGATGTGTTCTTCTGGAAACTGGATTGATTTGATCTTCTGGAATCTGGATTGAAGCTTGGATCCTTTTTTGTTTGACTGAATGATCTCCCACAAATTTATCACACCTTTCTGAGTATTCTGCAAGCCTCTCTATCTTCAAAATTCAAACCAGTCTCTTTTATCCATAGCTGCAACTGATTGAGAGATTTTAGTATCTCACTTCCTACTAATCCTCTTTATGTTTTCCTGAAATTCAAACAGCTATAAGTGGATATCCGTTGGAGTTTGTTGAGATTGCTCTTGCAAGTTTAGCAGCCCTGCAACAGCACTGAAACATATCAACAAAAAAATCCAAAAAGACAAGTGTAAGACTCTTAGAAGTCAATGAATAATCACAATAATAAGAATCACAACCTACAAGAAAGAATCAACTTAGTTGTGTAAAAACTGTCAGCACCTCAAGGCACATCTCAAGGCCTTGGAGCTCTGAACCTGCTTCACAGATATTCAAAGTTAAACCCAGATAAATTTGATTCTTCTTGTTCTGATCATCTGCAATTGTGTTAGATATGTAAATAGTGTAAAATATAAGTATATGCAGTAAATCCTTGATCTGTATAATCAGATATCCAATCTGCAACACAGAACTGTTAGAACATATAGCAGAATAAAACAACTCTCGAGGCTTTGAAGTTCTGTCAGTATCTCAAGGCCTTGGAGTAACTGAAATACTTTGCTGCTTATGTCTTTGTCTTTGTCTTTCATCACTCAAAACAATTACCATCGAAAACACATTCAAGGGTCTTTGAATCAACAATCTCCCCCTTGATGAAGACAAAACCTACAGTCTTGTATAGATTTTCCTGCCACTCAGATTTAAAATTAGATAACCACAAAATGCATATACAATAGACAATAATACCAGATAGATAACCTGTATATCACAGTTTTTACATATAACCACATATTTACATAAAATCACAGTAATATAATAACACAACTGATTAAACCAAAACAACTAATTATTATTATTATTCACATACTGAAAACACAAAAACACATAATTTCTCCCCCTTTTTTACTTTCATCAAATAAGGATGAAGAAATGCTGGATCATTACTCAGAGTCTTAAAAAAAACTTAAACAAAATTATTGCTAAAGAGTCAAGGCCTTGAGAACAGAAAAGAAGAAGAGAAAGAAATAGAAGGTCAAGGCTTTGGCATTCTCTGATCTTCACTTCTTCTTTGATGTCTGGCCTTTCTCTGAGCCTTGTCCAACTTCTTCTTCACTTGGAGCATCTTTAGCAGACCGATTACCTTCTTGTTCATCTTCCACTTTTGCAACAAACCTCTTGAATTATCTCATCAGCTTTCTTCTTAACCTGTACTGAATCCCCCTCTGTAGCTGCATCAACACATGTGTCTTCACCAGCATCTTCTTCATCAGTTTGTTCATACAAATCTTTTGAAGTAAGCACCACTAGAATTGGCTTCTTTTTCTTCTTAAGAAAATCTCCCAGCCTTTCATCTGAATCCACACTGGTTTCATGACTAGTAGCAGAAGGTATCTTCTCCAAATTCAAACCCTTGATGACAACTTCCAGCTTTCCATTCATAACATTCATCAAGCCCTTGAACTGGTTGAATTCAGTTGACATTTCAAATAACCTTTGTCTGAGATCTTCAATCTCAACCTGCTGATCTTCTAACTTCTCAACCAACAAAGAGTAATCCTCATTGGCTTGTCCTTTCCCTGATGTAGTCCCCTTAGGCTTCACAAACTGCTTCTCTGCAAGTTCCTCCTTTGACAAATCTGAATAAAACTTCCAATGTCCTTTCCCAGTCTGAACTACCCCAATCCTCTGAAGTGAAGTCTCATCAATCAACCCAAAACCTCTAGTAATTTTTTCCTCTCCTTTCACAGGTACATCAAAGTATTCAAAGAAAAGAGGTAACAGGTTGGCATATGGAAGAGGATGGTTTCTAGTCCTGGTTGCACAATAAATCATATGCGCCATAAAAACTGTTGGCAAGTCTATCTCAAACCCTTGAGATATCAGATACATCAAAATAAGAACCTTATCAGTCACTAACTCCCTTGAGTTCTCCCGAGGAACTACACTTCTCATCAGAATTGTAAACAGGATTTTGGCTTCACAGTTGAGCACTGAGTGTGTCAACTGCTTTGGACCAGAGGGTACACCATCAATGAAAAACATCTCCTTTGCCTTATCCAGACACTCCTTCCTATCAGGGTAATCTCCAACATTATTCTTCCTAGGAATTCCCAAGACTTTGGCAAAAGTCCTATGATATAACCTCAAATCCACTCTAGCCACTTTTGAAGTTTACACCATTTTATCATCACCTTCAGAAACCAAATTCAGATAAAACAACCTAGTTAACCTAGGATAGGCCTTTGAACTAGGATTACACCTTCCGAACAGCAGTATCTCTTAACTTTCTCATGCTGTTTATATCCAATTTATCCAAAAAATCTTCAGAAACCATACTACAGAAAGCTACCTTAGATGAAGCATAACATTGCATCCATACAGTTCTAACCTCAGAACTAACAAACCAGTCTGTAGGAAGTACATTCTTACCTTGATAACCTTTCTTTGTTGCAGCAACAACCTGATTAACCCTAGTTTTCTTCTCTGAGGGTTTGGTCTTTTCTTGTTCTCCTTCAGATGGTTTCTTCTTGCTTTCTTGAGCAGATTGCCCCTTTTCCTCTTCACCAGTCCTTTTCTTTTCTCCCCCTTTCTTCTTATCTGACCTAAGTTGATCACCACCCTGAGTCTGTGTCTCCTGCTAGGGATCAATGCTTGAGCCTTCATCTCCCTTCTCTGTTCTGGACTTCTTTGCAGGAGGAATGTCCTCATGCAAGCTCTGAGTGTTTTCTGAATCTGAATCAGAAATCCTTATCATCTCCTTCTTATTTTCCCTCTTCTTGGATCTGCCAGAAGGCTTTCCCAGTTGCTGAATTCTGGCTGATTTGCGCTCCATTTTGGGGTTTAGGGTTTTGAGAAGAGAATGTGATTGAGAGAAACTGAGAGAGAGAGGAGAGTCGTAGAGAATTGAGAAAGAATGAGAAGAAAAAGCCCTGACTTTCAGCTTAAGTAGGTTGAAAAGGATGAGTCATAAAAGGACTCTGCTAAATCAACATGCAAAAAAAGAATATGGAAAAATATTTTTGGATATTTTAGAAAATTCTCTGAGTAATTCAAATTTTATACAGTTATTTAAAAAGATAAGATATAATATTTGATGATCCATTTTTTTTTAAAAAAAAAATTACAGATATTTTCAAGACCTGGAGAACAATGTCAAGGCCTTGAGATTTTTTGTAGTTTGAGAAACTTCAAAGGTTTGAGCAATACTTTCAAGGCTTTAGAAAGTATAATCTCAAGGCTTTGAGTGTAACACCCCCAAATTGGCTAAGCCGGAAACCCAGGGGTGTCACTCCGTACCCGGGGTTAAACCCGAATACAAGGAGGTTTTACAACAGAAATTCCAAACCAAATCCATACAAATCTTTAATTAAAAATTTAAAACTTGTCTTGCCACAAATATGGGCATTATTCCAAATCTAATAAAATTCAAACTAATAACAAATGTTTAAAGAAACTAAATGTAAATGTTACTACTAGCGTGAGTCGCGTTTTTCCCTCAAGCCAAGCTCCCATCTAACCTGTGGTGCAGAAAACAAAAAGAGAACACCACAGTTCCAAAAGTCAGCGGAAATACTGAGTAAGTAACACCCAAGCATGTAAAACGATTATGAAGTAATTTACAAATCAGAGTATTTTGTAGTAGTTTTTCCAAAACCAGGTGATAACAAAAGTTTTGACACTCATAAGAAAACGAGGAAGATTCCAATTCCATTATTTGAATTTAAGAGTTCCAAAATCTCATATTCAACCATCCTTTCCATTAATTCCAAAACTGCATTGTTGATTTGTTGTGACAGGGAAAAAGAACCAACCATCTCGCAATTATCCAAGACCTTAAGTGTTCACACCCCCCAAAGAATCTAGCGTCCAGAGGCGTGAGTACAGGGAGCTATCCGGGGACTTGCAACCGGATTAAATAAAATAAATTGAACGGAAGACCGAAGTCAACACGCCCAATGCCAATAGTATCCAATAACAAACCCAGCACAACTCTTCCACTTTACGTTATCGTCGATTAAAAGATTACAGTGATATTTTTCAGAAGACAAGTTAACAATTTGAAACAAGCATTCAAGTAGCACATATTTCATGTAAAACCCATTTTGAGACAAATAGGAATGAAAAACTTTTGACACGAAAAGAGGAATGGGCGCTAGGCCTGGCATGTTTACTTACCTCAACAAATAGCAATCACAGCAAATCAATCGTAGTATTCGACGTATCCTTCGTTGGAGAATTCTTTTCCTACAATTCGATAATATTCTAATCAATTATCGCTAACACACAAATACAAACAAGCCCTATATGCAATGCAATTGTAATCCCCCTTATTATTTCCCCAAACTTTAATAATAATTCTATTGTTAAAACGTGATTTATAGGACTATTGTTTACTATCGTAAAACATGGCTTATAATATTATCTAATTTAAATTCTTGTTTTATTACTATAAAACATAACCCAATAATATTACTTTTTTTTCGAAATATTAACTTTTAAACAAGAAAATAAACTTCCTAAATAAATAATTCTCAAGTGTTTTAATAAGACTTTCAAACCCTCAAAACTTCTCTTTCAAATTTTGAGTGTAGAGTAGTAAAAAAAAATAGTTGCTAGCTATGAGACTCGAACCCCAGACCAACACAATACTAACAGAAAATTTTAACCACTGGGCCACTGCCCATACTTGTGTTGTCTACCCATACAATATTCTTATAACTCTAACAGTTAACTAATGCTTATAAAAAAAAATAAAAGAAACAAAAGAATAATAAGAACAAAGAACGGGTTGTCCTCTTACCCGAACTGAGCAGAAGATGACAACGATGGTGAAGACCAGAGAGGCTCGCGGTGGTGGCGAAGGAGGAAGCGGCCGACGGCAAGGGCGGCGGCGACGGCGACAGGGGAGGACGCCGGATACGGTGGCAGCGTCGGACGAGGCGGTCGCGGTCGGGTTCGGTTCTCCGGACCCGACGGCGGCTGGGTTTTTGTTTGATGATTCGAACGGGAGAGAGAGAGCGAGAGAGGGAGATTTGGGTGTAGTTTTGATGTGGGTTTCGTTTCTGATTTCACAAGCTATTTATAGGCTTCAATTCGAAGAATCTGGCGAAGTGGAGGATTCCTCCGGGTTGATTTTTGATTCCGAATTGGTTCACTATTTTGGGCGAAATCGGTTTCTTGGTGCTAAAGAATCGATCTTTGTCAAATAGAGAGTGTATTGGAACGGAAATTGGAAGATTTGGAGTCGAATTTGGTGTTGGTGGGTGTTTGGGTCGAAGAAGGAGAAGGGAACATTTGCTGTTACTACCAGGAGAGGAAGAAGATTACCAGTTTGGCTAAAAGACACTTTTTACCCACCAGAATTATATTAACTGCACTATTTAAGTTACGAAAAAGACACCAAAGCCCCCAAAGCTTAAAACAATATAAATTAACTTTTAAATAATTAAAATAATACCAAGCTTATACTAATATTATTTTAACACCTAATATGGTTATAAAATACCCGTTTTAATAAACTAAAACTTAATATTTGTTAAAAATACCCGTTTAAATAACGGGGTATTTCATCCTTCCCCCCTTAAAGAAAACTTCGTCCTCGAAGGTTAAACCAAATTCTAAACAACATTAAGGTATGAATCTCCACTCTAGGGTATAACTACCAATGACTACTAAATGCAAAACTAATGTCATGTACGATATGCAATATGCTATAAGGGTAACTTCAAATAACGTATCTAAAATCAAAGGATTACATCCTCTCCCCCTTAGAGGAGTGACGTCCTCGGAACTCAAAATACCTGGTCAAAATGGTGGGGATACTTCTTCTTCATGTCATCCTCTGCTTCCCATGTTGCCTCACCTAGGCTAATCACATCTTATTTCTCGTACCTCTTAGAAATTTATAAAAGTGATCCATGAGGCAAGCAAAAATTATAATTTTTGGTGTGAAGCATCCTTTCTGAGTCTACTTTAATATCCAAGAAGATTCAACTCAAAATAATTCATATAACTCAAATTACACAAAGAATGGCATAGTTGTTGTCCCATATAACCAGAATAGAAATTTCAAATTCTCCAAGTCATATACCGACCTTAACTTCCTCAAAATGGGCTAGGGTTTCACCCAGATTTAGCCTTATGTGTCTACTAATCACCATAAAAATTATAGGTTCATCCAAGATATGGAAGATAGGTAAAATTAAAGATACGACAGACGGTCACTGTGAAATTCTGGTACTGAACCACGTACTTTGAAAATTCGTATCTAAGTCTCCATAACTCATTTGGGTCTGAAATTTTTATGGAATGTTCCTGAGCATGTCTATTTTCTGGGAGTAATTCAGGCGAAAATAACTCTAAGTTTAAACACGTCTGCTACAACGAATACTAACTGCTGCGCAGATTTGAACGTCACAACACAATGCAACAAAAATTTGATTTCATACTCCAATTAAATAAAAATGCAATTTATTCAAATCCCAAAACGAATTCTTGAAACACAAATATCATCCTAGAATCAAATCATCCTACCAAATCAAACTAACTTAAAGGAATAATGTATTAAAATAAAACTAACATATATCCTAAACGTCCTACTTGCGGCAAAGATATTCTAATGTTTTTGGTGATGATGGCGGGGTAGGAGTATGAGGAGTGTATTGTGATGATTCGGGTGGATCCATATCTTCGTCCTTCTCGATCTTTCCCCATGCTTTTCGCACCTTCATAGCTATCTCTTCCTTTTCCATCCTCTCAAGCTTCCTTAGGATTTGTCCTGCTTCATGCGTAGTCTCCGCATCCATAGTGGCTATATTCTCTAAGCGTTCCAAAAGAGTGGGTGGGTCTAATAGGTATTCTCCATACTCATGATGTACGTATTTTGAGCAATTAGGCACTTCTTCTCCCCAAACGTTATCGGTTAATAGGTCGCTGAACTCGTCTTTTATCCCCTTCCAAGGTGTCATCCTTGGTAATCCATTGAGCATGTAGTGACACATGGTCAACGGGTCCTTGAAAGATCCTTGACGTCTTTTGCTCCAAGCGATGCACAAATTCTGGATGTAGGTGCAATACTCTTTTAGGGTTTCTAAAACTGGATGGTAGATCACGCCACGTGGATGGTCGGCTTCAGTAAGATTGCCAGGAGTAGGTATGGGCGGTCTAAATCCTGTGTGTGGAGTTGGAGTTGGAACGGGTTCTTCTTCTTCAATTGGATCTTCTTCTATCGGATCTTCTTCCTGATCTTCTTCTATTGGATCTTCTTCAGGCTTGTACTTCGGGCCTTCCTTCATCCTTTGGACAAGTTCTTCGTACTTCTTGAGTTTCCTGCGCAGGAGTCCGACCAAATCGCTATCCTTATTGTACTTTTCCTCGTTGGGCCTCCATCGTCCTTCTTTAGCGATGACTAAGTCGGTGTGATCCTGCTTTACTTCGTTCCATGGGCATGTGTATGGTAGTCCATTGACTATCACGTCACACATCATTATTGGGTTCCGAAAATGTGCGGCTCTATTAGTATCGCTCCATTGGTGTCATCGATCCCTGACACGTGTGCAATAGCTATCGATGCTTTCCCGTCCTTCCAGGAACTTGAGGTGATAGGGTGAGGCTCCAATACTAGATGAAACGGATTCAGATTGAGCAGCCATCTGAAAGAAGTAAGAAAAAGAAAGAGTCTCAGCATTGTTCTTTACCACGCATATATTCTTAAAATCTTAAGCATTCTAAAAGAACTAATCAGTATATCTTAAATATAGGGTTCTAAGCAAATAGCACAAAAAAAAAACAAATCAAGCAAATTTCGAAATACTAAACTATCCCACAACCCCGGCTTATTCAAAATTTAATTCTTTTTCCTATGTCCATTTTAAAAAAATTTATTTTTATAAAAAAAAATTTACTTTTGGATTGCCGGGCTCTGATACCACGTGTAACACCCCCAAATTGGCTAAGCCGGAAACCCAGGGGTGTCACTCCGTACCCGGGGTTAAACCCGAATACAAGGAGGTTTTACAACAGAAATTCCAAACCAAATCCATAAAAATATTTAATTAAAAACTTAAAACTTGTCTTGCCACAAATATGGGCATTATTCCAAATCTAATAAAATTCAAACTACTAACAAATGTTTAAAGAAACTAACTGTAAATGTTACTACTAGCGTGAGTCGCGTTTTTCCCTCGGACCAAGCTCCCATCTAACTTGTGGTGCAGAAAACAAAAAGAGAACACCACAGTTCCAAAAGTCAGCGGAAATACTATGTAAGTAACACCCAAGCATGTAAAACGATTATGAAGTAATTTACAAATCAGAGTATTTCGTAGTAGTTTTTCCAAAACCAGGTGATAACAAAAGTTTTGACACTCATAAGAAAACGAGGAAGATTCCAATTCCATTATTTGAATTTAAGAGTTCCAAAATCTCATATTCAACAATCCTTTCCATTAATTCCAAAACAACATTGTTGATTTGTTGTGACGGGGAAAAAGAACCAATTATCTCGCAAGCATCCAAGACCTTAAGTGTCGACACCCCCCAAAGAATCTAGCGTCCAGAGGAGTGAGTACAGGGAGCTATCCGGGGACTTGCAACCGGATTAAATAAAATAAATTGAACGGAAGACCGAAGTCAAGACGCCCAATGCCAATAGTATCCAATAACAAACCCCGCACAACTCTTCCACTTTACGTTATCGTCGATTAATATATTACAGTGATATTTTTCAGAAGACAAGTTAACAATTTGAAACAAGCATTCAAGTAGCTCATATTTCAAGTAAAAACTATTTTGAGACAAATAGGAATGAAAACCTTTTGACACGAAAAGAGGAATGGGCGCTAGGCCTGGCATGTTTACTTACCTCAACAAATAGCAATCACAGCAAATCAATCGTAGTATTCGACGTATCCTTCGTTGGAGAATTCTTTTCCTACAATTCGATAATATTCTAATCAATTATCGCTAACACACAAATACAAACAAGCCCTATATGCAATGCAATTGTAATCCCCCTTATTATTTCCCCAAACTTTAATAATAATTCTATTGTTAAAACGTGATTTATAGGACTATTGTTTACTATCGTAAAACATGGCTTATAATATTATCTAATTTAAATTCTTGTTTTATTACTATAAAACATAACCCAATAATATTACTTTTTTTTTCGAAATATTAACTTTTAAACAAGAAAATAAACTTCCTAAATAAATAATTCTCAAGTGTTTTAATAAGACTTTAAAACCCTCAAAACTTCTCTTTCAAATTTTGAGTGTAGAGTAGTAAAAAAAAATAGTTGCTAGCTATGAGACTCGAACCCCAGACCAACACAATACTAACAGAAAATTTTAACCACTGGGCCACTGCCCATACTTGTGTTGTCTAAAGGTACAATATTCTTATAACTCTAACAGTTAACTAATGCTTATAAAAAAAATAAAAGAAACAATAGAATAATAAGAACAAAGAACGGGTTGTCCTCTTACCCGAACTGAGCAGAGGACGACGACGATGGTGAAGACCAGAGGGGCTCGCGGTGGTGGCGCAGGAGGAAGCGGCCGACGGCAAGGGCGGCGGCGACGGCGACGGGGGAAAACGCCGGAGACGGTGGGGGCGTCGGACGGGGCGGTCGCGGTCGGGTTCTGATCTCCGGACCCGGCGGCGGCTGGGTTTTTGTTTGATGATTCGAACGGGAGAGAGAGAGCGAGAGAGGGAGATTTGGGTGTGGTTTTGATGTGGGTTTCGTTTCTGATTTCACAAGCTATTTATAGGCTTCAATTCGAAGTATCCGGCGAAGAGGAGAATTCCTCCGGGTTGATTTTTGATTCCGAATTGGTTCACTATTTGGGCGAAATCGGTTTCTTGGTGCTAAAGAATCGATCTTTGTCAAATAGAGGGACGGAAATTGGAAGATTTGGAGTCGAAGTTGGTGTTGGTGGGTGTTTGGGTCGAAGAAGGAGAAGGGAACAT
Source organism: Linanthus parryae (assembly GCA_023055425.1). Lineage (NCBI taxonomy): Eukaryota > Viridiplantae > Streptophyta > Magnoliopsida > Ericales > Polemoniaceae > Linanthus > Linanthus parryae. Next base: position 97,240,820 of record JALGPY010000004.1, on the reverse strand, counting down.
CTCCTGTTACTACCAGGAGAGGAAGAAGATGACCAGTTTGGCTAAAAGACACTTTCACCCCCCTTAGTTAGTTAAAAGACACTTTTTACCCACCAGAATTATATTAATTGCACTATTTAGGTTACGAAAAAGACACCAAAGCCCCCTAAAGCTTAAAACAATAGAAATTAACTTTTAAATAATTAAACTAATACCCAAAGCTTATACTAATATTATTTTAACACCTAATATGGTTATAAAATACCTGTTTTAATAAACTAAAACTTAATATTTGTTCAAAATACACGTTTCTAAATAACGGGGTATTTCATTGAAATTTCAGCACATCATCACATATAAGTACTAATACTCCCCCTAAACCTATGCATCCTTGTTTAACATCCCCAATTCAAGCCTTAGAGATGAAAACCTATCATCTGGCAAAGGTTTAGTGAAAATATCAGTAATCTGCATTGAAGTAGAAATAAAATTTGAGACAACATCACCTTGTTCTGCATGATCTGCTTAGTCCTTGACTAAGCACATAGATGTCTCACATCTATGTGCTTAGTCCTTGAGTGCTGAACTGGATTCTTAGAGATTGAAATAGCACTTGTGTTGTCACAATGAATAGGAACATTTCTGAAATTGTAGCAAAGATCTCTAAGTTGCTGAGCAATCCATAACACTTGTGAACAGCAAGCACCAGCAGCAATATATTCAGCTTCTGCAGTTGATAATGCTACGGAGTTTTGCTTTTTGGAATGCCAACTGATCAATGAAGATCCAAGAAATTGATAGCATCCAGAAGTACTTTTTCTGTCTATTTTATAACCTGCAAAATCTGCATCTGAATAGCCACTCAACATAAAATTAGATCTTCTTGGATACCAAAGCCCTAAGTCTCTAGTTCCATTCAAATATCTAAAAATTCTTTTGACTGCAGTTAAATGACTTTCCTTAGGATCTGCTTGGAATCTAGCACACATACGGACACTGAACATAATATCAGGTCTACTAGCAGTTAAATACAACAGTGATAAAATCATACCTCTTTATTCCTTTTGATTCACACTCTTACCATTTGTATCTTTGTCTAAAGAGAGTGATGAACTCATAGGGGTCTTAAGCACCTTGGACTGTGACATATTGTACTTATTCAATAAGTCCTTGGTAAACTTTCCTTGATTTACAAAAATTATTTCTTCATTTGTAAGATATGAAGTCCAAGAAAGAAATTCAGTTCACCCATTAAGCTCACCTCAAACTCCCTGCACATCAGACTAGAAAAATCTTTTGAAATAGCATCATTAGTAGCACAAAATAAAATATCATCTACATAAATCCAAACTACTAACAAATCACTTTGATGATGTTTAATGAAAATAGTTTTGTCAACTAGGCCTCTTTTGAAATTGTTTTCAAGTAGAAATTTTGAAAGCCTATCATACCAAGCCCTTGGAGCTTGTTTGAACCCATAAAGAGCTTTGTCCAGTTTATAAACATGATCAGGAAAGTTTTCATCTTCAAAACCAGGTGGTTGTGCCACAAAAACGTCTTCTAGTAAATATCCATTCAGAAAAGCACATTTAAAATCCATTTGATAAAGCTTTATGTGATTGTGAGATGCAAATGCAAGAAGTATTCTAATAGCTTCTAACCTGGCAACAAGAGAAAAAGTCTCCTCATAATCTATACCTTCTTCCTGATTATATCCTTGAGCTACCAGTCTGTCTTTATTTCTTACAACTTTGCCATTCTCATCAAGCTTGTTTCTGAATACCCATCTGGTTCTAATAACTGATTTCTCTTTAGGTCTAGGAACCAGATTCCATACCTTGTTCCTTTAAAACTCATTCAGCTCACATTGCATTGCAATGATCCAGCTTGCATCTTCTAGTGCTTCCTTGGTATTTTTAGGCTCAATCAAAGATACAAATGCACTAAAAGCACACAAGTTCTTCAACTGTCCTCTTTCCTGAGTCCAGTTGATGGATCTGATATAATGTTATTAGCTGGATGGTCTGCAAGATACTTAAACTTCATTCTTGGTACCCAGGAATATTCTCCTTCAAGACTTTGAGTCCTTGAAACAGTAGAGGGAGCATCATAGAAAGTTTCAGCTTCTGTCTCAAGGCTTTTAGATTTTTGTTCAGCAGGAGGTTCAAGGCCTTGAGATTATGCTGATTGATTCTGCACATTAGTTTTGCCTTTGTCTCACAGCATCATCATCTGATTCGTGCTTGTTCAAATATAGATATGCAAAACTTTCCCTCAGAGAATACTTACTACTTTCATCAAAGATTACATGAATACTCTCTTCCACAATCTTTGTTATTCTATTATAAACTCTATAAGCTTTGCTAGTTTGAGAATATCCAAGAAATATACCTTCATCACTTCTAGCATCAAACTTACCAAGATTGTCTCTACCATTATTATGCACAAAACAGATACAACCAAAAGGTTTGAAATAAGAAACAGTAGGCTTTCTACCTTTAAACAGTTCATAGGGGGTCTTTTTCAAAACAGGTCTAATCAAGCATCTATTCAGCACATAATTGGCAGTGTTAACAGCTTCTGCCCATAAGAACTTTGGCAAACTAATTTCAAGAAGCATGGTTCTGGACATATCCTCAAGTGTCCTAATTTTCCTTTCAACTACTCCATTTTGCTTTGGAGTTCTAGGTGCAGAAAAGTTGTGTGAAATTTCAGGCTTTGAACAAAACAAATCAAAGTCAAGTTGATCAAACTCCTTACCAAGATCACTTCTAATAGATGCAACAGGTAAATTTTTCAAAGTTTGAAGCTCTTTGCACAATCTAGAAAACTCAGATAAAGCTTCAGTTTTGTCTCTTATAAACATCACCCAAGTAAATCTAGAATAATCATCAAATATAACAAGCATATACCTCTTACCTTTTGGGGTCTCAACTCTCGTAGGAACACACAAGTCCATATGAAGCAATTCTAAGGGTCTAGAAGTACTTACAAAGTTCTTTGGTTTGAATGAGCTTCTGGTTTGCTTACCTTGTACACATTCCTTGCAAACCTCATCATCTGAAAATTTATGTGATGGTAAACCTCTTACCAATTCCTTTGAGATGAGTTTATTCAAGGTATGTATACTAATATGCCAAAGCTTTCTGTGTCAAAGATTTGAATCTTCCTTCAAGGCCTTGAGGCATTTTAGCTTGTCACCTGCAACACTGTTAGTACTCATAGCATATAGATTATATGATCTAGGAGCAGTGAGTATGCAATCACCAGATTTCTCATCTTGCACCACACATTTATCCTTGTCAAAAATAGCCTTATAACCTTTATCACATAACTGAGAGATACTAAGCAGATTATACTTAAGTCCATCTACCAGATAAACATCAGATATAGAATTAGTAGAACCATTACCAATACTACCTATACCAATGATATTGCATTTTGCTTTGTCACCAAGTGTGATTGTTCCTCCAGATTTTTCTGTAAGTTCAGTAAAGAGAGACTTCTTTCCACTCATATGTCTAAAGCATCCACTGGCTTATATCCATTTTTGATATTTCAAGGCCTTGGTGACATCCTTCAAAAACAAATCATTGCCTCACCAGGCTGTTAGAACAAATGCAGAACTTTGAGTCATACTAAGAATCAGCCATGTTTGGTGGCCTAATACCTTTTGGAACCCAAATCTGCCTAACCTGTCCCTTAAGCTGATAAGGATAAGTATTCCTCATAATGTGAGGTTCTGATCTTATGAAGGGATAAGTATTCATTGTAGATCATCTAGCTGAAGATGACTCAAGTCCTGAGCTTCCTCAATGGCTGTTGTCTGTGGCTCCCGCTTGGCTTTTGGCAAGCTTCTCAGAATCTTTCTGACCTTCTCTTCATTTGAGAACTTCTTTCCCAATGACTCCAGATTATTTACCACATCAGTGAATCTTTTGAACATCTCCTTGATGGTATCATCTAAGTTCATCTTGAACAACTCATATTGCCTCAGAAGTATGTTGATTTTGGTCTTCTTAACCTGGCTAGTTCCTTCATATGTCACCACCATTTTATTCCATACTTCTTTGGCACTCTTGCAATTTGACACTCTGTTGAACTCATCTGCATTAAGAGCACAGTATAACAGATTCATAGCCTTGTAATTTTTTGATACCTTTAGTAACTGAAAGATTTTCCTCAGACTTGATACATCTGACTCCATCAATTGTAGTATAGTACTCATGAGGACCATTCTGAACTATTGACCACAGTTCCATGTCTTGATCTATGATGAACATCTTCATCAATGCCTTCAAGTGCATGAAGTTATCACCACAGAACAATGGAGGTCTGTTGGCTGCCCTTCCTTGTGAGAATCCACCATCTCCTACATTACTCATAGTCACCAGATTGTTAGATCTAAAACAGTGACACAAGCTCTGATACCAATTGAAAGTTTGTAATGTAGACAAAATACGTGACATAAATACTCTAGAAGGGGGGTTGAATAGAGTATGGAACTTTTTGAAAAACTCAAAGTTTAACAGAATAACTTTGTGTGAAACTGTCTAAAACTTTCAAAGGCAAAATAGAAAGCTTCAAGGCCTTGAAATATTATCAATTCTAAACAGCTTATGAACCCTAGTTTGATTTGAGTTGTATGCAGCAGATAATAATCAAACTGTAAAGTAAAGAACACAAAGCAATTTATAGAGTTCAGTCCCAATGGATCAAATATCTGCCTGAGGGATCTAATCCCACCAGGATTGGGCAAACACTTATTATTACTCACACAGAAACAGCCCTAGATCTTCAAGCCTAAGTGATTTCCCTTACACCTATACAGCTTGTGGTTCCAAACCTATCTAGTTCCAGCTACTAACTATTGAGCTAACAAGAACCTCTTGTTGTTCACTTGAACAACCAACCACTAGGTTAAGTGAGGTTTAAGATAATCAAAATATACACAGATTAAAGTACAAGTGAAGAACATAGTAGAATAGACAAGCTATTGAAGCCTGGATGTGTTCTTCTGGAAACTGGATTGATTTGATCTTCTGGAATGTGGATTGAAGCTTGGATCCTTGTGTGTTTGAATGAATGATCTCCCACGAATTTATCACACCTTTCTGAGTATTCTGCAAGCCTCTCTATCTTCAAAATTCAAACCAGTCTCTTTTATCCACAGCTGCAACTGATTGAGAGATTTTAGGATCTCAGTTCCTACAAATCCTCTTTCTGTTTTCAACTGAAATTCAAACAGATCTAAGTGGATATCCGTTGGAGTTTGTTGAGATTGCACTTGCACATTTAACAGCCATGCAACAGCATTGAAACATAGCAACAACAAAATCCAAAAAGATAGCAGTGCTATGACTGTTTGGTTATCCAGTTTCTGATAAAACTGGTTAAAAGATTAGAACAGTAACCTGTATAACTTCTAATACTTATAAATCATGAAAAAACAAGTTTAAGACTCTTATAAGACAATGAATAATCACAATAATAAGAATCACAACCTGCAAGAAAGAATCAACTTAGTTCTGTAAAAACTGTCAGCAGCTGAAGGCACATCTCAAGGCCTTGGAGCTCTGAACCTGCTTCACAGATATTCAAAGTTAAACCCAGATAAGTTTGATTCTACCTGTTCTGATCATCTGCAATTGTGTTAGATATGTAAATAGTGTAAACTATAAGTATATGCAGTAAATCCTTGATCTGTATAATCAGTTATCCAATCTGCAACACAGAACTTTTAGAACATATAGCAGAATAAAACAACTCTCGAGGCTTCGAAATTCTGTCAGTATCTCAAGGCCTTGGAGTAACTGAAATACTTTGCTGCTTATGTCTTTGTCTTTGTCTTTTTGTTTCATCACTCAAAACAATTACCGTCCAAAACACATTCAAGGGTCTTTGAATCAACAAAAAGGAACTATAATGTGTGATTTGAATTTTGCTTTCATTTGATCGAGTTTTATATGTTTGCATCCATAATGCTGCTTTCAGCCTGAGATGCAGGCAGTTTTCTTAAGTTCTCTTCTTCGTCTTCTTATTTTCTGTGTAGTTTTGGGTGGTTGTGAATGGTTAGCTGCTGAAGTATGTTCAGCAGCTAACCCTTCACAACCACTCAGAACATCACAGAAAATAGGAGGAAGAAGCTAGAGAACTGGTAAGAAAACGACCCTCATCTCACTAGCAACGTAGACTGAATTGGCTTGTGTTTGAGAAAAAGTTGAAATGAACGTTTTCTAAACTCTGGGATATAGTTTGTGTTCTTATAGGTGGTGTGTAAGAAGAACTAGCTGGGGTACACCGATCGCTCGAGTAAGCAATGTGCAGTTGACGGAGACAAGATAGCAAGTTGAGGCATTTTAGCATGTTGAAAGAGTGAAATCATGATTGTGCACTTGGTATTTTGATCGCTCGGGTAAACAAAGCCAAGTTTGTAATGTTGTTAGCCTTGGTATCCCAAATATTTGTAGATGTTAGCCATAGTGCAACACGGTACTTTGACGATACATTGACGATAATGTAATCAAACTTATTTATTAATTTGTAATGATTTTTTTTTTTTTGATTGAGCAAGTGAAATGTGTGTTGTAAAGTTGTATGTTTTGTTGCTTGCAAAGTGCAAGGGTTTTTATGAATTTTAGGCATAAACGTTGTGTGTTAGTTATACTTTGTAGCATTAGTCTAATGTTGCAAACTAGTATAAAAAGCAGCATTAATCTCAGATAATGCTGCAAAAATGCACCTAAACTGCAACATTAATCTCTACAATGCTGCAAAAATAACATGCAAAATGCAGCATTATGTTATAATAATGCTGCAAAATTATGTGTATAAATGCAGCATTAGAGTCCATTATAGCTGCAATTTGATTCGAGAATGCAGCATTAGTGTGTAAATGCTGCAAGGTGTGACTTGAATTGTGCAGCATTAGTTAATGGAGCAAGCTAATGCTGGTTTCTTTGCAGCATTAGCTTAATGCTGCAATGAAAAAACAGCACTGGCTAATGCAGCATTAGCACTAATGCTGCAATTAATGCTGTTTTTGTTAAATACAACATTAAATTTAGCAAAAACCGCATTATTCAAATGACGCTTTTTCTAATATCTCTTGTAGTGTTCCTGCAACTCAAAGTTACCATTAAAACTTGACTGTATAAAATCATATCACATGCATCAGAACAAGCACCGCACTGATATATCTTAAAACAACTCATAGCATAAAAACATCGACCCACATCCTACTGTATCCAAAAAATATTACAAAAACTTTAGAAAACTAGAAAATAGCAAATACTTCTCTCCCTTTTTGACTTTCATCAAAGAAGAAGAAGAAATGTATGATCAAGTTCAGATGTTTTTAAAATAAAACAAAAGACTTCGGGACGTAGAAAGAAAGAAATAAAGAAAGAAAGAAAGAAAGAAAGAAAGAAAGAAAGAAAGAAAGAAAGAAAGAAAGAAAGGTCTAGAAGGTAAGGCTTCAAGGCTTGGAAGTTCCAGTTCCAGCACTTTTCTTAGTAGTCTTCTTCCCACTTTCAACTTTTCCCTTGCCTTTGTCATACGTCTCTACCTGTTCATCATCAGCTGCTTCATCATCTGACTCTTCTGAAGTCTCTGCTTGTTCATCAACACTTTCGTTCCGTGCTTCCACATTATTAGCTTCCTCATTGGCAACCACATCAGCAACCACCTCAGCAATCACTTCCTCAACTGTAGCAGAATTCTTCTCAGTTCCTCCTTCAGCAGTCTTCTCACCACCAGCTTCCTCATCAGACTGTTCAAATAAGTCCTTTGAAGCAAGAACTATTGGAACCTTCTTCTTCTTCTGTTTCTTCAACACTACTCCAAGAATCTCACCAGAATCAATGCTGGTATCTTTACTCTCTGCAGATGGTATCTTCTCCAAGTCCAAACCCTTGATGATTACATCCAGTTTTGAATTCACCAAACCTTTGAACTTCACAAAATCAGTGGATAAATCAAACAGTCCTTGTCTAAAATCCTCAATACCATCCTTCAAGACTTCGACTCTGTCAAGAACTTGAGAGAAATCCAAGTTACCAGAAGATTGTGATTCTATTGCTGCTCTAGGTTTGATATAATCTTTCTCCTTCAATCTTATTCAGTTAAGTCAGTGTAGAACTTCCACTTCTCTTTTACACTCTGAACTACCCCAATCCTTTGAAGTGAGGCTTCATCACCTAACTGAAAACCATTTGTAATCCTATCCACATTTTTCATCGGTACTGCAAAGTGTTTAACGAATAATGCCAATAGATTTTCATAAGGCAAAGAATGATTTCTATTTACAGTACCACAATACACCATATGCTCCATGATCATAGTGGAAAAATCAATATTAAAGCTTTGGAAAATCAATTACATCATTACCAACACCCTATATGTCACCCACTATTTGGAATGCTCCCTGGGAATTAAAGAAATAATTGAGAACATAATTTTGGCTTCACAGTTAAACACATAATGTGTTAACTGTTTGGGTATAGTAGGGGTTCCCTCTAAGAAAAACATGGATTTAGCTAACTCCAAACACTCTCTCTTATATGGATGCTCATGTACCTTATACTTCCTAGGAAGTCCAAAAACTTTGGCAAACACTTTGTGATCTAACCTTATGACTACACCATCCACCTTATAAGTAAGAATAAAACTATCACTCTCATCCATCTCTTGTACTAAATTCAAATAAAACAAACTATTTAACGTAGGATAAGCTTCAGAAGGTGGATTCAAAAAAAATCCAACAGAAGAATCTCTTAACTTTCTAATGTAGTCTATGTCCAATTTCTCTAACAGATCGTCACTTATAAGACTACAAAAGGTTACCTTAACCATCCATCCAAATAACTTTGACTTCAGGGTTCATAAACCAAGACTCAAGTAGAAGATTCTTACCACATCCAGTAGCTTTCTTGGTTTTCATGGCACTATGCTTAACTCTCTTCTTCTCTGTAGGTGGATCAGTCTGCTTATCCTCTGGCTTCCTTTCTTCGGAAGATGGAGCACTCTTCTTCTCATATGCCGTCTTTTCTGCAATAGGCTCTTTCTTCTTCTTACTTGACTGATCTCCTTGATATTTACTCCCTTGTTCCTTAGCTTTCACCACTTCCTCTGTTCCAGACTTAGATTCAGACCCTTCTTCTTGAATTTCCTTTCCCTTCTTGATCTTCTTTGAAGGTGGAGAAGTATCTTGAATGCTGGCTGTTTCATCTGAATCTATTCCATGCATGGTGATCTTTCTGTTAGCCTTTCTCTTTATCCTCTTAGCATAACTCTGTCCTTGCTGCTTGATTCTCTTTGATTTGCGCTCCATTTGGTTTAGGGTTTCAGAGAGTTGATAAAGAAATTGAGAGAGAGATAGAGAGAAAGAGGTTATGAATTAGAGCCTTGAAGTTTTCTTAAGTAGGTATAAGAGTTTGATTGAAAGAAGGATTGCATGCAAATCAGATTTTGAAAGATATTCTAACATATTTTAGGATATTTTGACCAAATTCTCTGAACTTATAAAATATTATATAATTATCTAAAAAGATATCACAGCATATTTCGTGATCTAATTTTGAAAATTTAAATACAAAACATATTACTCACAGCTTTGAAACAGTGGACCAAAGCTTGGAGAAATTTCAAGGCTGCCAGAAAACATCAAAGCTTTGAAGAAAACTTTCATGGATTAATATGATCTCAAGGATTTGATATTTTCACACATAACACAAGTAAGAACTAATATTCCCCCTAAACCAATGCATCCTTGTTTAACATACCCAATTCAAGCCTTAGGGATGCAAACCTCTCATCTGGCAATGGTTTAGTGAAAATATCAGTTATCTGCATAGTTGAAATAAAAGTTAAAGATACATCACCTTTCTCAGCATGATCTCCAATAAAATGATGTCTCACATCTATATGCTTAGTCCTTGAATGTAATACTAGATTCTTTGATATTAAAATGGCACTAGTATTTTCACAGTTGATAGACACATTTCTGAATTCATATGAAAGATCTCTTAATTGTTGAGCAATCCATATTACTTGTGAGCAACAAGCACCAGCTGCAATGTATTCGCCTTCTGTAGTTGACATGGCTACTGAGTTTTGCTTCTTTGAATACCAACTAATCAGTGATGAGCCATGGAATTGCCAACATCCTGATGTACTTTTCCTATCCGCTTTGTAACCTGCAAAGTATGCATCTGAGTAACCACTTAACACAAAATTAGTTCTTCTTGGATACCAACGGCCCGAGTCTTTTGTTCCATTAAAATATCTGAAAATCCATTTAACAGTAATCAATGACTTTCCTTAGGATCTGCTTGAAACCTTGCACACATACATACCCAAAACATAATATCAGGTCTACGAGAAGTTAAATACAGAAGTGAACCAATAATACCTCTGTATCCCTTTTGATTCACACTCTTACCACTTGTATCCTTGTCTAAGGATAAATATGAACTCACAGGAGACTTTGCTACCTTAGACTGAGACATTTTGTACTTATTTAGCAATTCCTTGGTAGACTTCCCTTGATGTATAAATATTCCTTTCTTCATTTGATGAACATGAAGTCCCCGAAAGAAATTAAGTTCTCCCATTAAGTTCATTTCAGACTCCCTGCACATTAGACTTGAAAACTCTTTTGAAAGAGAATCATTAGTAGCAACAAATAGTATATCATCAACATAAATTTGTACTACTAACAAATCCTTTTCATGATTCTTCATGTAAAGAGTTTTGTCTACCAATCCTCTCTTAAAACCATTTTCATGTAAAAAATTTAAGAGTCTGTTATACAAAGCCCTTGGAGCTTGCTTAAGGCCATAAAGAGCTTTGTCGAATTTGTAAACATGATCAGGGAAAGTGTCATCTTCAAAACTAGATGGTTGAGCAACATATACTTTTTCTTGTAATTAACCATTTAAGAATGCACATTTAACATCCATTTGAAAAAGCTTTATATGTTTATGTGATGCAAATGCAACAAGTACTCTCATAGCTTCTAACCTTGAAATAGTACCAAATGTCTCCTCATAATCAATTCATTCTTCTTGATTATACCCTTGTGCCACAAGTCAGGCTTTTTTTCTCATAACCTTATAATTTTCATCAAGTTTATTCCTGAAAACCCATCTGGTTCCAATAACAGACTGAGTCTTTGGTCTTAGAACCATGTTCCAAACCATGTTTCTTTCAAACTCATTCAGCTCATTTTGCATTGCAATGATCTAATTTGCATTCTCTAGTGCCGCCGTTGCATGTTTAGGGTCAATAAGTGATACAAAAGTACTGAATGCACACAGATTCCTTAGCTATCCTCTTGTCTGTGTTCCAGTTGTTTGATATGAGATGATGTTGTCTACAGAATGATCTAATAAATAATTGAACTTCTTCCTTGGTGTCCAGGTATATGGTCCTTCATGGCTTTGAGAAATTGATATAGTAGTAGGAGCAACTTATGTTCTGTTAACCTCAGTCTCAAGTGACAGCGTAAACCTATCTGCTTTTTCGCAAGTGTACGATCAAGTAGTATAGAGTATGTAATTGTGACTCCGGTTGTCGAACCCACGAGAACAGTTTAAGTTGTTGCTAATCAGAATTAGAACAAGACACAAAGTTTGTAAAAAAGGAGGAAGGTTTGGGATTTGACTCTACTAAACTATAATAAATAAAAACAGTAAAAAGCTTATTTTATTTTTCTGTTGAATATTTTGCAGAAATTATTGTGGTTGTAAAAATCGATAATTCTAAAGATCTAGATTCCAGGATCCCCTAGGGTTACTTTCCAGCTTTCATGGTATATTTGATTTCAGAAACACACAGTGGTTTTGTTTATGCCAGCATACCAATAGTACAATCTCCTCTCGGTCTCATGCACTTATCACTCGACTGCAGATTTTCGGGTCCTCTCGGTCCACCTAAATCTGCAGGTTCGTTCTAAGTCTGCTAGGGTTACAGGTTCTCCTCTCGGTCTCCCCCTAAACGTCTAACAGTTGGTCTAATGCTCCTGGGCTAGTCCCCTGATTCTCTTCACCTCTCGGTCCATCAAGGCAGAGTACTAAATCCTGTCTTTTCTTCCTAACATTCACTGGTCACTCTCGCGCACCAGATCCTGTCTGTAACACTCCTGGGTGATCAAGCCATTCATGTATGTAAATAAAATCAAAGACAGAATAATAAACAAACCATCCTGTATTAAGACTTAGCTAGCCATGCATCTGAAAATCAAAACAACCTAGTCTGCTGAATTCATAAACCCTAGGTTCACCGAGAACCTAGGCAAAAGGTCTAGCTAGCTTGCATTATTTAAAAACAATGTTTCATAAAAAGAGAAAAGATCAAACTAGTTATTTTTCTGAAGATACTGGAAAACTGCTCCAATCCTGCTCTGCTCCAACTCCTGGCTGCTGTGAAACTGGCTGCTGATGATGATAGCTGTGAGTGTGTATGTGTGCGTAACCCTAAAACAGTGCTGGGACACCTCCTTTTATATTGCCACAGTCTCCAAAACTGATGCACGAAATTCCTGTTTTACCCTCGAAAAGACCCGTCCTGGAAGCTTCTGGAACCCGTCTGTGCGTTCAAACGCACACTTCCTGCGTTCAAACGCAGTGCGTATGAACGCATACCCTTCTGCGTTTGAACGCACAACTTAGCCGTTTTTCCATTTTTCTCTTCTGGCTCCTGAACCCATGCGTTTGAACGCAACTACTCTGCGTTTGAACGCACCCCTTGGCCGATTCTTCTCTTGAGTGTTGAGTCCTGCGTATGAACGCACAACGCCTGCGTTTGAACGCAGGACTTAGCTTTTCTGCACTTTTGGTCTCTGACTCCTGCGTTTGAACGCAGCCTGCCTCTGCGTTTGAACGCAGGACTTAGCCAAATTCTGCCATTTTTCCTGCTGCTCCTGTCTTGTGCGTTTGAACGCAGCTCCTGCGTTTGAACGCACCACTTAGCATTTTTTCCTCTTTTTCTGCTCAGCTTTCCTGACACGCTGCCTCCCATCCAAGTTAATCTCATGCATTTTTCGGCACCTGTTACCTGCACATCATAACACGCACCCGCAATCATATCCAACAAACAAAAGTATGCATATAATTACTTAAATTTTGCAATCATGATCTAAAAATCTCTGCCTCGTATCAGGTGGAAAATAAGCTGAAAATGGCCAAACTCAACTCTCACAGGGTTAAAACCAATGGTAAAAAGATGTCCCAAACTAATACATTTTCAAGCTGTCAAAATACCCCCACACTTATCTCTGCTCGTCCCGAGCAGACCCTTGCATACTGCCTAGCAGACCCATTTTTGCATACTTTAATTGCATACTTCCCCTCTTTCACAGATTCAAGACACAGACCAAAACACTCGATAGACGACTGACTCAGATACAGAATATACACAAACTGACTCAAGACACAGCTAATTTTTTTTTTTATATATATATATATATATTTTCTGAAATTGGGCAACCTCTCTATCATAAACTGAAATCATCAAATCCTCACAAGCTTATTTCGAATTTCCACAACACGCAGCAAGAAATGATATAAACTGATCCTATGCACAAATTCACTAAGGTATCCCCAACCATCCACCAAACCATCCAAGATAAAGCACGTCTTTTGACTTTGAGGGTCCAGGCATCTATAGTCAACAGATAGTTTTTCTTCGCCAAGTCATTTGAGGTTTTCAGACCCTCTTAGCCGTTATTGCGTTTGATTTGCAAATTGTCCCATTGCTGGGAGACACAACTCCTGTGTAATACGGCTTGACTTTAATTTCCCTCTTAAGCTCTAAATTGGATTGAATCCAAATTTTCCATGTGAATGGAAGCACATTATGTTGTTTCTCCTTTAAGCACAAAATATTATTTATTTATTATTTATTATTTTTTTTTTTCTTTTTTTTTTCTTTTCTTTTTTTTTTTTTTTTTTTTAATCCCCTCTGTTTTTTACAACTGTGCAGTAGAGCGTTAAGAGTGTGGGCTTTTTAGGATTTTCTCTTGGAACCACCTTAAGGGATGGTGGTGTACATTCTACAACTTCGCTTAGGCTACAGATTTGTACCACATAAAACCGACTCTACACGAAGGTCCACCCCAGATTCCAAGAGTCCACCAGTTTCCACGGGAAACAGAATATTCAATTATCTCAGGACTAAATCTTCCTAGCACACTAGAGAAGTCAAAAGTATGCCTGTATCTACTTTCCACATTCCTGAATACCCGGGATAGCCTGTCGTGAAAATTGTGCACAAAATACTAAAATTGTAGTATCCCTGCTACGGTGCTTCCTACTCTCATAAGCTCTTTCATTGGACTCTCTTCAGTTTCTAGGTCCTAAGTTGCCCTTTCTCAGAAAAAATAATTATTAATTTTCCCTATTTATTTTTATTATTTTTTTTATATTTTTTTATATTTTTTAATATATTTTTTTTTTATCATGCAAGGTCAGAAAGGTTGGTGGGTCGACTCAACATAAAAAACGTGCTGACTCAAAAAAAATGAAAATAAAATGAAAAATAAAATTTGACAAAAATATGCTTGACATGGCTATGCAGGAGGACACGATTCCCCACCCCCACACTAGAGGTGGCGCGTCCTCGCGACTCTACTGATCTGGTCGGTAACTCGAATCTGTGTTCTCCGGAGTAGACTGGTCAGTCGGCTCGGGAGATGGTGAAGGGGTTCGCCCTCTGGCGCGTTTCCTCGCAGCATGGCGTGCTGCGGCAGCGGTACCAGCGTGGCTGGCACCGGGATGGGCAATGCTGGCCCCTGGGTCTGCATGATCTCTCCTAGGTGGGTACTGGGTACCGGGTCTGCCGGGGTCACCGACACTGTCTGCATGTTCCGGGCTCGGTGTGGGGTCATGGCCAGAGAAGCTATCATATGGCCGGCTATCCTCCATTGTCCAGCTTGGACAATTATCACTAGAATAGCGGTCTGGAAAATTAAACCGCTTACCACGCATGTTACTCTGAATTTCAGCAAGTGCCGACTCATGAGCTCTCATGGCGGCTGTGTGAGCGTGGTAGATATGCTTCTGGGTCTTGAACAATTTGCCAAGACCCCTGGCCATTTTCTTGACAGTCCTTACCAGGTAATTCTGTACTTTTTCTTGGGCCTTAATTTTCTTTCTGACCCACTCCTCATGCTCAGTCCTCTCCAGGCGCCCAAAAGAGCTGCGCCTGGCCCCTCTGCTAGACTGCCCCAAGTCAGGGTCGGCCTGCCTGTGTTCGCTGGAACTGGCAGAACGGGGCAGTGGGAAGGGTCCTGGTAAGGCTGGAAAACCCCCATCGCCGGGAGGAGGCGGTGGTGGCATGCCACCACCCCCACCCTGAGGTGGAACAATATCATCATCATCGTCCACTTGGACATACTCAGGAGGGCCGTGAATGGCCTCCTGCAGCGCACATCTCATGTTCTTGTACTTGCGTACTTGAACAGGTCGAATATCTCTCAGCTCGCCAGGAATGACCACAAGATAATCCTGCGCCATTTTTGTTAACATCCCCAGAAGACCCAAACCCTTCTTGCTATGAGTCTCCCTCCGTTCCCGGAAAAACTCACAAATAATTTCCGGGAGGCTCACAGGCTCACGGGCCATCAAACAGTACACAAGCAGGGCAATATTATAATCAATGTGGGTAAAGTGTTTTATACCCACAATTCTGTTGTTCACCCACTCTGTCCACCATTTTGCCTCTCGAATCAGGTAGGTCGATGGCAGTTTCCGGTAGGAAGGACTCCTCTCAGGGTGGTACCAAGCAGCGCCGGGTACACCAGCACACAGGGTGGTCAGGATCTGCTCACTCAACTGCTCAGATGGATGACGTCTCAGTTCCTGGAACTGACAGTCATCCAACACCAACTCCAGACCCAGACTCTCTCGGATACTCTCTGGGGTGATTCGAATCCATCTCTTTCTGCAGTAAATCCAGTCAATTGACTCGACTTCACTGTTCATGCACTGCTGGAGATTGCTGTAAATCTCCTTAGCCAGCACAGAACTGACCTGCAGATTAGTAAACCCAGTAAACAAATCCCCAAACTGCTCCTGCCCAGTAAATTCGAACAGTTCATCCCCCATGGCTACCCTATCACGTGGAAAGGTCCTCTCAGCGGGTATGTCATACCGAATCTTTTTGTCTTGCAAAAAGAAACGGTGAGCCTCCATGTTAACAAACCTATGGTCGCAGAAATAGTTAGGCCTAAGCAAACGGCAGTCTATGATATTCAATGGTGCAATAGCCCTATCCGGCCTCATGTAAGGTTGATCCACCTCCATTTCAAGACACAAACAGTAAAAAATGAAAATATTCAAAGAGAATGAAAAGATAGAACCTGGGTACCCGGAGTGAATCTTACGGGTACAGATCTGGAAATATCTCTCTGAAGTGGATCTGTTGGTGTTGGATCGGCTGAGTTGGATCACCCCCACACTGTTCCTGACCTTCAGGCGGTCCTGCGGTGGTCGTCGGAGGCTGCTGGCGGCAGACTGCTCTGGCGGCTGCTAGGGCAGAGAGAACTTTCTAGAGAGAGAGTTGAAAACTGGAAGACTTGTGTGAAAATGAGTC
The DNA here is from genome assembly GCA_023055425.1 of Linanthus parryae. Taxonomy (NCBI): domain Eukaryota; kingdom Viridiplantae; phylum Streptophyta; class Magnoliopsida; order Ericales; family Polemoniaceae; genus Linanthus; species Linanthus parryae. Next base: position 97,224,248 of record JALGPY010000004.1, on the reverse strand, counting down.
ACTGTCATCCGTACAGTATATATAGGCGAACTTTCAGAAATTGCAGAATGGCCCCAAAATTTCAAAATTTTTCAAAATTTTCCGAAATTTTTGATCCCGCTCAAATGTGCGTTTGAACGCAGGTCCTGCGTTTAAACGCACTGCTTAATTTTTCTGGAAAATTTGAAGATCTGATGATCTGCGTTTGAACGCAGGATGTGCGTTTGAACGCAGTGCTTGAACGTTCTTTGAATTTTCTGGGTCTGATGGGTTGCGTTTGAACGCACATGAGCTGCGTTTGAACGCTACGCTTATCGTCTGCATCTCGGATGAGCTGCGTTTGAACGCACATGAGTTGCGTTTGAACGCATGCCTTTGTCTCTCTAGAAATTCTCTGCTGATTGGGTCTGCGTTTGAACGCAGGATCTGCGTTTAAACGCACGCCTTTAATTTTTTTTTTTTTTTCACCTCTTCTTTGTCATCTTGCGTTTGAACGCACATGAGTTGCGTTTAAACGCACCACTTGGTGGCTGAAAAAAATTTTCATTTCTGTCTGATCTGCGTTTGAACGCAGGTCCTCTGCGTTTGAACGCAAAAGTGTTAGCAGTTTCCAGTGCTTTTCCTGTCCGTTGGTGAGGCTGCGTTTGAACGCAAGGTCTCTGCGTTTGAACGCACTGCGTTTGAACGCAAGTCTTCTGCGTTTAAACGCATGCCTCTGCTTCCTGAAACACTGAGTTCAACATTAAATCCCTCTTTCTCACTTTTCTCTCAAATTATGAACATTGTAAAAATTATATAAAAACAACTAATCTATGTTGGGTTGCCTCCCAACCAGCGCTTGTGATTTACAGTCGACAGCCCGACTTTGTTACCTCTGCTGTAATCACGGAATGTCGAGGTAGAGTGCCTCTACCTCCATGATTTCCTGAGGATCCCTGTATGGCTTGACTCTGTTCCCATTCACCTTGAAAACTGTATTGTCCCTCGGGTTCTCCAGTTCCACCACTCCCCATGATGTGATGTCTTTCACAATAAATGGTCCAGACCATCTCGAGCGCAGCTTCCCTGGGTAGAATTTCATCCTTGAATTATAGAGGAGAACCTTCTGCCCGATTTCTATCTTCTTTGGTAGAATGCGGTTGTCATGCCACTTCTTTGTTTTTTCTTTATAAATTTTGGCACTCTCATATGCAGTTTTACGGAATTCCTCCAGTTCGAGGAGTGCCATCTTCCGTTTATTTCCTGATAAACTGTGATCCATATTCAGCTGTTTGATTGCCCAGTAAGCTTTGTGCTCCAATTCTACTGGTAAGTGACATGCTTTTCCGAACACCAGCTGGTACGGGGACATTCCCAGTGGGGTTTTATAAGCAGTTCTGTATGCCCAAAGCGCATCATCCAGCTTTAACGACCAGTCCTTGCGTCCAGGATTCACAGTTTTTTCCAGTATGCTCTTTATCTCCCTGTTGGACACCTCTGCTTGCCCGTTTGCCTGAGGGTGATAAGGCAGTGATACCTTATGGATAGACACCCCATACTCCTTTAGAACCTTGGCAAAGACTTTATTGATAAAATGAGAACCTTCATCACTGACCATGGCCCTCGGTGTTCCAAATCTGGTAAAGATGTTTCGTTTGAGGAACCTTTCCACGACTGACGCATCATTCTTCTGACAGGCTATTGCTTCCACCCATTTTGACACGTAATCTACTGCCATTAAGATGTAGAGGTTTCCCAGAGACGAAGGAAAAGGACCCATAAAATCAATACCCCACACGTCGAAAGGCTCGACTTCCTGCCAAAGTGTCATGGGCATTTCATTCCGCTGGGAGATATTTCCTGTCCGTTGGCAACGATCACAACTCTGCGCATAATCATGGCAGTCCTTAAAAACTATTGGCCAGAAGAATCCTGACTGCAGCACCTTGTGAGCTGTTCTCGGTCCGCTGAAGTGTCCTCCACACTGTGCTGAGTGGCAGTGCTGAATTACCTCCAAAATTTCATGACATGGAATGCATCGTCGGAGAATGTTATCTGCCCCTTGCTTGAACAGATAAGGATCGTCCCAGAAATATTGCCTGCAATCTGAAATAAATTTCTTTTTCTGCCAAGGGGTGATATCTTCAGGGAGTGCTCCATTGACCAAATAATTGGCTATGGCATAATACCAGGGCCGTCTGTTGGTCTTGATCTTCATAATATGTTCATCTGGAAAATTTTCTTGAATGGGCACCACTTCTTCTGTAGGTTTTTCCAGACGAGATAAATGATCAGCCACTACATTTTCAACTCCCTTTTTATCCCTGATTTCGACGTCAAATTCCTGCATCAGCAGAATCCAACGCAGCAGCCTTGGCTTTGCATCCTTCTTTTCCAGCAAGTATTTCAGTGCACTGTGATCTGTAAAAATAATGACTTTAGAACCTACCAGGTACGATCTGAATTTATCCAGGGCAAAAACAACTGCCAGCAACTCCTTCTCTGTAGTCCCATAATTAATCTGCGCCTCATTCAGGACCCTGCTGGCATAGTAAATGACGCTGCACACCTTGTCCTTCCGCTGTCCCAGTACTGCACCCACAGCGTAGTCACTGGCATCGCACATCAGCTCGAACGGGAGGGTCCAGTCCGGTGTCGTGATAATGGGTGCAGTCGTCAGCCTCTCTTTAAGCACGTCAAAAGCTTCTTTGCAGGCTTCGTCAAATACGAAGGGCACATCTTTTCCCAACAAATTACATAGTGGCTTTGTAATTTTTGAGAAATCTTTAATAAACCTTCTGTAAAATCCTGCGTGGCCCAAAAAGCTCTTGATTGCCTTCACTGTGGTTTGATATGGCAGCTGCTTGATCACCTCTATTTTTGCTCTGTCTACTTCCAGTCCTTTACTGGAAATCCTGTGTCCCAGCACTATTCCCTCAGTCACCATGAAGTGGCATTTTTCCCAGTTGAGTACCTGATTTGTTTTTCTGCAGCGAATCAGAACTCTGGCCAGGTGGTATAAGCAATCTTCAAAGCTGTCCCCGAATAATGAAAAATCGTCCATGAAAACTTCCAGATTTTTCTCTATCATATCAGAGAAAATAGCCATCATACACCTCTGGAATGTTGCTGGAGCATTGCACAGTCCAAATGGCATTCGTCTAAAGGCGAACGTTCCATACGGGCAAGTGAACGTCGTCTTTTCTTGGTCTTCTGGATTTATGTAGATCTGGTTGTAGCCCGAGTACCCGTCCAGAAAGCAGTAATAAGCATGGTGCGCTAATCTGTCCAACATCTGGTCCATGAATGGCAGCGGAAAGTTGTCTTTCAGTGTGGCATCGTTCAGCTTCCGATAGTCCATACAGATTCGCCAGCCAGTGACAGTTCGCTGGGCGATCTGTTCCTGATCAGCATTCTGCACTACTGTAATACCCCCTTTCTTTGGTACACACTCGACAGGACTCACCCAGGTGCTGTCTGATATGGGGTATATAATTCCTGCTTCTAGCCACTTCATGACCTCCTTACGTACCACATCTTTCATAATTGGGTTTAATCTTCTTTGAGGCTGGATAACTGGCTTCTTTCCTTCTTCGATTCTTATCTTGTGCATGCAATAGTCAGGACTGATTCCCTTCAGGTCTGCAATTGTCCATCCTATGGCTTCTTTATGCTCTCGGAGTACCTCCAGTAGCTTTTGTTCCTGTTCCTGAGATAAAAGAGAAGAAACAATTACCGGCAGTGTATTATTTTCACCAATAAAAGCGTACCTGAGGTGTTCTGGCAACTAATTTAATTCCAGGGCTGGTGGTTCCTGGAGTGACGGAACCAGTGTCATTTTCTGCTCGCCTCCTTCATCTCTGTATAGCCTGACCCAGCTTTCTGTTCCCATGATCTGCTCATCCTGTTGCTCTTCTGTTTCCTCTGGAAATATGTCTTCGAATTCTTCCCATAAATCTTCTATCTCATCGCTTTCCAGATCATCAATTACCTCTACTGCAAAACAGTTTTCATGCCCATAATGATCGGGAAGCTGGAGAGATTTGAAAACATTAAATTTTACTTTTTCTTCATTAATTTGCATGGACAGCTCTCCACTTTTGCAGTTAATAATGGCTTCACCAGTCGCCAGGAAAGGTCTGCCCAGGATCAGCGGAACCTCTCCTGCCTCCATATCCAGTATCACAAAATCTGCTGGAAAAATAAGCTCTCCCACTTTTACCAGGATATCTTCAATTACTCCATAGGCAGGTTTCACGGATCTGTCCGCCATTTGAAGCATAATTCTTGTTGGGCGTGGCTCTCCGACTCCCAGACTTTTGAAGATGGTCAGTGGCATCAGGTTGATGCTGGCACCCAAATCGCATAAGGCTTTTCCTGTGTATGCACTGCCCAGGGTCACTGGAATAACAAAGCTGGTGGTAGACCATTATTTACACAACTGCTCGCTTCTGCCGTCAGATTCACTGTTTCGAAGTCACTCATTCGCCTTCTACCGTACAAGATGTCTTTAAGAAATTTCGCATAAGTAGGCATTTTGGCAAGTGCTTCAGCAAAAGGTATATTTATCTGTAATTGCTTGAATACCTCCAGAAATCTGGCGTAGTCTTTGCTGTCATCTCTCTTGCGTGTCTTCAGAGGGTAAGGAACCTCCTTGGAAATTGGCACTGTTTCTGGTTTACCCTCATTCATCTGCGCTGCTTCCTGCTCGACCGAACCCCTTTTCTGAGGGTTAGCGGTTGAACTGTCTTCCCGGTCAATCACTTCCTGCTCAATAATCTTGGACTTTTCTGCAGTGCAATTCCACTCCGAGTTGTGATAGCATTGATTTGAGCGCGTGGATTGTTCACTGTATTAGATGGTAAATTCCCTGGGGCTCGTTCTGCCTGGCTCTGTGCAAGCTGTCCATTCTGTACTTCCAAGTTGCGGATAGCAATCTTCATCTGGCTTACATCAGCAGTTAGTGAGTCCATCTGTGCGAATCTAGTTTCCAACTGCTTATTGAATTTTTCCATATAGGACTCAAAATGTTGCTGAGACAGGTTTAGTTGTGGTGCTGCTTGTGCAGGCTGACCTGGAGCTGTCTGTTGTGCCTGTGGCCTGTGCTGGAATCCTGGTGCATATACTGCTGCATTGGGATTTCCATAGCGAAACCCTGGATGGTCACGTGTGCCTGGTCTGTAGCGACTAGGATCCCACTGCTGCTGAACATAGTTGGCATCTTCGGTCTGAAGCTCCAGAATTGCTGCGTCAAAGTCAGGTTCGTCCACTAATGCCACTGGTTTCTTTTCTGTATACACCTTCTTGACTAAGTCCTGTACCACTTTCGTGAGATTGTCAATCCTGTCATCAATCACTGGTTCTGCTGCTGCTGCGAGCCTGCGGTCATCAAACAGGCGAGTATCCTGTTTGGCTAATTGCTTCATCAGTTCGTATGCTCCATCTTTATCCACATGGTATAAGAAGTTACCCCTAGCTTCCCTATCAATCCTGTCTGCATTCTCCCTGTCAAGTGCGTGGTAGAATACCTGCAGAATCTTTGCGTCCCCGAAGCCGTGATTGGGGCATTTTTTCACAAGTCTCATCAACCTGTCCCATGCATCTACCACTGTCTCCCCCATCTGCTGTTTGAAAGATAAGATCTCGCTCTGCAGCTTGATAACGCGGGATGCAGGGTAGAATTTTGCCAAGAAATCAGCAACACACCCCTCCCAGGTAGTGATAGACCTCGGTGGTCTTGCCTCCAGCCAATCCTTTGCTGTTCCGAACAAACAGTATGGGAATAAAATCAGCTTTAGCGTGTCCGCTTCGACTCCTCTATATTTAATCTTGTTGCAGTAATCCTCAAATTTTCCAAGGAAGTCGTTTGGATCTTCGTCTGCTTTCCCATTAAAAGGACAATGGGTCTGGGCGGTCTGAATGGTGGATGATTTCAGGTCGAAGTGCTCTGCTGTAATGGGAGGCACTACAATAGCTGGTTGATGTCCTCCGGTTGGGACTTCAAAGTTTTCGACCAATGCCCTTCCAGACCTGTTATAAGTCCTCTGATTGTTCCTGGCCGCAAAACCTGCTGCTATCAGCTCTTCAATGTAAAGAGCCATCTGTGCTGGAGTACGTTGCGGCTGTCCTGTGGGTGTTCCTGTTTCGGTTGTGGTGTCTTCTCCGTGCTCAGACATCGCGGCTCGGTGTCTGCGACTTTGCTCTCTGAAAAGTTTTTCGGGATCTTCAAGTGGTGATACCAGTTTGCGGGGCAATCTGGGCATAAACTAGAATAGCCTGAAAATCAGATTTCAAGAGCAGTAAGTCGAAAGAAAGTAGCTGTAAAAATAAAAGAAAAACTCTGAGACTTATTCTAATGTCTCTTTAACAAAAACTGTAACCGTTCCCCGGCAACGGCGCCAAAAACTTGACAGCGTAAACCTATCTGCTTTTTCGCAAGTGTACGATCAAGTAGTATAGAGTATGTAATTGTGACTCTGGTTGTCGAACCCACGAGAACAGTTTAAGTTGTTGCTAATCAGAATTAGAACAAGACACAAAGTTTGTAAAAAAGGAGGAAGGTTTGGGATTTGACTCTACTAAACTATAATAAATAAAAACAGTAAAAAGCTTATTTTATTTTTCTGTTGAATATTTTGCAGAAATTATTGTGGTTGTAAAAATCGATAATTCTAAAGATCTAGATTCCAGGATCCCCTAGGGTTACTTTCCAGCTTTCATGGTATATTTGATTTCAGAAACACACAGTGGTTTTGTTTATGCCAGCATACCAATAGTACAATCTCCTCTCGGTCTCATGCACTTATCACTCGACTGTAGATTTTCGGGTCCTCTCGGTCCACCTAAATCTGCAGGTTCGTTCTAAGTCTGCTAGGGTTACAGGTTCTCCTCTCGGTCTCCCCCTAAACGTCTAACAGTTGGTCTAATGCTCCTGGGCTAGTCCCCTGATTCTCTTCACCTCTCGGTACATCAAGGCAGAGTACTAAATCCTGTCTTTTCTTCCTAACATTCACTGGTCACTCTCGCGCACCAGATCCTGTCTGTAACACTCCTGGGTGATCAAGCCATTCATGTATGTAAATAAAATCAAAGACAGAATAATAAACAAACCATCCTGTATTAAGACTTAGCTAGCCATGCATCTGAAAATCAAAACAACCAAGTCTGCTGAATTCATAAACCCTAGGTTCACCGAGAACCTAAGGTCTAGCTAGCTTGCATTATTTAAAAACAATGTTTCATAAAAAGAGAAAAGATCAAACTAGTTATTTTTCTGAAGATACTGGAAAACTGCTCCAATCCTGCTCTGCTCCAACTCCTGGCTGCTGTGAAACTGGCTGCTGATGATGATAGCTGTGAGTGTATGTGTGCGTAACCCTAAAACAGTGCTGGGACACCTCCTTTTATATTGCCACAGTCTCCAAAACTGATGCACGAAATTCCTGTTTTACCCTCGAAAAGACCCGTCCTGGAAGCTTCTGGAACCCGTCTGTGCGTTCAAACGCACACTTCCTGCGTTCAAACGCAGTGCGTATGAACGCATACCCTTCTGCGTTTGAACGCACAACTTAGCCGTTTTTCCATTTTTCTCTTCTGGCTCTTGAACCCATGCGTTTGAACGCAACTACTCTGCGTTTGAACGCACCCCTTGGCCGATTCTTCTCTTGAGTGTTGAGTCCTGCGTATGAACGCACAACGCCTGCGTTTGAACGCAGGACTTAGCTTTTCTGCACTTTTGGTCTCTGACTCCTGCGTTTGAACGCAGCCTGCCTCTGCGTTTGAACGCAGGACTTAGCCAAATTCTGCCATTTTTCCTGCTGCTCCTGTCTTGTGCGTTTGAACGCAGCTCCTGCGTTTGAACGCACCACTTAGCATTTTTTCCTCTTTTTCTGCTCAGCTTTCCTGACACGCTGCCTCCCATCCAAGTTAATCTCATGCATTTTTCGGCACCTGTTACCTGCACATCATAACACGCACCCGCGATCAAATCCAACAAACAAAAGTATGCATAAAATTACTCAAATTTTGCAATCATGATCTAAAAATCTCTGCCTCGTATCAGGTGGAAAATAAGCTGAAAATGGCCAAACTCAACTCTCACAGGGTTAAAACCAATGGTAAAAAGATGTCCCAAACTAATACATTTTCAAGCTGTCATCAAGGCTTTGAGATTTTGGCTCAACAGGATGTTCAAGGCCTTGGGATTGTTCTGAATGTTCCTGTATCTTAGTTTTGCTTCTTTTCTCTTTCTCAAAATCATCATCAGCTGCATACTTACTCAAGTTGAGATCTGCAAAACTTTCACTTAAGGAATCATCAGTACTTTCATCAAAAATCACATGAATGCTTTCCTCCCAATCTTAGTTCTCTTATTGAAATCTCTATGCTTTGCTAGTTTGAGAATAACCAATAAATACACCTTCATCACTTTTAGCATCAAATTTACCAAGATTATCCTTACAATTATTATGCACATAACAAGTACAGCCAAAAGGCTTAAAATAGGAAACACTTGGCTTTCGACGTTTGAAAAGTTCATAAGGATTTTTCTTCAAAATAGGTCTAATCAAACATCTATTCAGCACATAATTGACAGTGTTGACAGCTTTTGCCCACATACATTTTGGCAAATTACTTTCAAGTAGCATGGTTCTAGACATACCTTCAAGTTTCCTATTCATCTTCTCAACTACACCATTCGGGTGAGGAGTTCTAGGTGCAAAAAAGTTATGTGAGATGCCATGCTTTGCAAAAAATAAATCAAAATCAAACTGATCAAATTCTCTACCATGATCACTTCTAATTGATGCAACGGGTAAGTTTTTCAAAGTTTGAAGCTCCTTACAAAGCTTTTAGAATTCAGATAATGCTTCAGACATGTTTCCAATGAACATAACTCATGTAAATCTAGAGTAATCATCTACCACAACAAGCATATATCTCTTACATTTGGGTGTCTGAACCCTCATAGAACCACACAAGTCCATGTGAATCAATTCTAAAGGTATAGAGATACTTAAAAAGTTCTTTGGATTGAATGATCTCTTTGTCTGCTTACCTTGGGTACATGCCTTGCAAATCTCATCATATTTGAATTTAAGGTTTGGTAATCCTCTTACCAAGTCTTTTGAGATGAGCTTGTTCATTGTATGCAAGCTAATATGCCCAAGTTTTCTATGCCAAAGCTTTAAGTCTTCCTTCAAAGCTTTGAGACACATCAGAATTTCACCTGCAACTTTGTTAGTACTAAAACCATAAATATTATGTGACCTAGGAGCAGTGAGTATGCAATTGCTAGATTTCTCATCTTGCACCACACATTTCTACTAGTCAAAAACACTTTGTTACCTCTATCACATAGCAGAGATATACCAAGCAGATTATACTTTAAACCTTCAACCAAATAAACATTAGAAATTGTACTTGCAGAATCATTACCACTACTTCCAATGCCTAGTATATTGCATTTAGCTTTGCTACCAAGTGTGATTGTTCCTCCTGAATATTCTTTGATTTATGTAAACAGAGACTTCTTTCCACTCATATGCCTGGAGCAACCACTATCTAGAAACCATTTCTGATCCTTCAAAGCCTTGGTGGCAGCTTGCAAAATTAAATCAATGCCTTAACAGGCTATTAGACCAAGTGTAATTCATACTCAGAATCAACCATGTATGGGTGTCTAACTCCTTTTGGAACCCAGATATGTGTCACTTGTCCCTTAAGTTGATAATATAGGTGTTCCTCAATATGTGAGGTTCAGTCCTTCTAACGGTGCAAGTCAACTTAATATGTCCAATTTTTCCACAGTAATGACATTTTGGAGAATGTCTGCTTCCTGATTTTACAAATGTGGTTTGGTTTCTTTTTGGAAAATTGGGATTGTAACCAATTCCACTTTTGTAAACAGAATGCATACTTCCTCCAAGCATGAGATTGAGATTGAGATTGAGTTTGTGTTCAGAGCCAGCAAAGGTTGATAAATTTTCTTAGATTCTTGAAGGTTCTTAGTCAATGAAGTTATCCGTTGCTCTAAAATATCTGAATGATTCTTTATATCAACATACCTATCAGTTAAAATCTGCTGTCCAAGGATTTGAAGTCACTATCAATTTTCAACTCAGTAGCTTCAAGACACTTATTTTGGAAAATTAAATCTAAATTTTCCTTTGCCTGCACATGAACCTTAACTTTCAAAGAATCAATGTCATTCCTATAAATTTTCTCATTCAGAAAAATAATTTCTAGGATTTCAGGTAAAACATCATATGGACTAGCAAGAAGATTCTTTACCATTTCTTCAATATGTTTGTATGATCCTTTTTCCTCATCATGCTCAGCCGTTAAGCAGAGATTTGCTTGTTCTTCATCAGAATCTGAGTCGATTGAAGAATCTGAATCACTCCATGAAGCAACCATTGCTTTCTTCATTCTTTTGTCATTTTCATTTCTTGGGAAAATGCATGCTTTTCTTTTTTTATGGACAATTCTCTTACCAAGTGATCAGCATTTACACATTCATAGCAATTCATAACTTTAGGTCTATATGAACGTGAAGAAGATTTACCTTTATGATCCTTACTACTTGAGGATCTGAATTTTTCCTCCTTAGAGTCCTTGTTTCCGAAGCTCTTTTTCTTATTCAGAATTCTGTCCAAGGCTTTGGAGATCATGGCTGAAAGTGTGTAATGTATACTAAATACAAGACCGAGTATGGAAACTTTTTGCAAAACTTAAAGTTTAACATGATAGCTTTGTGTGAAACTCCAATCTCAAGGCCTTGAGATTTTGTAAACTGTCTGAAACTCACTAAGGCAAAATTGTAAGCTTCAAGTCCTTGAGTTGTGAACAATTCTATGCAGCTTTTAAACCCTAGTTTGATTTGAGTTGTGTGCAGCAGATAATAATAAAAAAGAAAAGTAAAGACCACAAAGCAATTTACAGAGTTCAGTCCCAATGGACCTAATCTCTGCCTGAGGGATCTAATCCCACCAGGATTGGGCAAACACTTCTTGTTACTCACACAGAAACAGCCCTAGATCTTCAAGCCTAAGTGATTTCCCTTACACCTATACAACTTGTGGTTCCAAACCTATCTAGTTTCAGCTACTATCTGTTGAGCTAACAAGAACCTCTTGTTGTTCACTTGAACAACCAACCACTAAGTTTAGTAAGGTTTAAAGATAATATAGAGATACACAGATGAAGTACAAATGAAGAACATAATATAAAGATAAGCTGTTGAAGCCTGGAAGTGTTCTTCAGGAATGACTGGATTGATTTGATCTTCAGAAGTCTGGAATGAAGCTTGAATTGATTGTGTGTTTGAATGGATGATCTCCCACAATTTTGTCACACCTCTCAGAGTATTCTGCAAGCCTCTCTCCCCTTCAAAATTCAAACCAGTCTCTTTTATCCACAGCTGCAACTGATTGAGAGATTTTAGGATCTCAGTTCCTATAAATCCTCCTTCTGTTTTCAACTTAAATTCAAACAGCTTCAGGTGGATATCCGTTGGAGTTTGTTGAGATTTCTCATGCACGTTTAACAAACCTGCAACAGCAAAGAAACACTGCAACAACACAATCCAAACAACTAACAATAATGAGACTGTTTGGTTATACAGTTTCTGATAAAACTGTTTAATAAACTCAGAATAATAATCTGCATATACTCTAGAACAAATAAGTCATGAAAAAAAAGTTTAAGACACTTAGAAGTGAGTAAATAATCACAATACTAAGAGTCTTAACCTGCAAGAAAGAATCAATAAAGTTCTGTAAAAACTGTCAGTAGCTCAAGGCATATCTCAAGGCCTTGGAGCTCTGAACCTACTTCACAGCATTTCAAAATTAAACCTAGATAACTTTGATTCTTCCTGTTCTGATCATCTGCAATTGTGTTAGATGTATAAATAGTACAAACCACAAATATATACCATAAACCACTGATTTGCATAATCAGATATCCAATTCTACAACACAAAGATGTTAGAACACATAGCAGGATAAGATAACTCAAGGCTTTGAAGTTCTGTCAATCTCAAGGCCTTGAGATAACTGACATGCCTTTGCTGCTAATGTCTTCACTAATGCCTTTTGTCTTTCATCACTCAAAACAATTACCAGTCAAAGCACATTCAGGGATCTTGACTCAACAATCTCCCCCTTGATGAAAGACAAAACCTACAGTCTTGTATAGATCTTCCTGCCACTCATATTCAAACATTAAATAACCACAATTTGCAGAAACAATATATATACTGAACCTAAACAGATAACTAGTGGAATAAATAATGCAAATACCACAGAAATAACAAAGAAATAAAAATTAACCAAAATAACTAAAGGCCAACTTTTATTATTATTAAGATGCTGCAAAATAAAACACAAATAAACACAAATACATTAAATACATTCTCCCCCTTTTTGACTTTCATCAAATAAGGTTGAGGAAATGTAGGATCATTACTCAGAGTTTAAAAATAAACTTAAAACAAAAAACTAGCTAAAAAGTTAAGGCCTTGAGACAGAAAAGATAGAAGAGAATGAGATAGATGGTCAAAGCTTTGGCAGTCTCTGATCTTCACTTCTTCTTTGATGTCTGGCCTTTCTCTGAGCCTTCCCCAATTTGTTCCTCACTTGCAGCTTCTTCTGCAGACTGATTACCTTCTTGTTCAGCTTCAACTTCATCAACCACTTCTTGTATTATATCATCTACTTTCTTCTTATCCTGTACTGAATCTACCTCTGGAGCTGCATAAACACCTGTATCTTCATCAGCATCTTCTTCATCAGTTTGCTCAAACAAGTCTTTTGAATCTAGCACCACTGGAATTGGCTTCTTCTTCTTCTTCTTCAGAAAATCTCCTAGCTTCTCTTCTGAATCCACACTGGTGTCATGACTAGTAGCAGAAGGTATCTTCTCCAGATTCAAGCCCTTGATGACAACATCTAACTTCCCATTCATAGTATTCATCAAGCCCTTGAACTGATGAAATTCAGTTGACTGGTCAAACAACCTTTGTCTAAGATCCTCAATCTCAAACTGCTGATCATCTAACTTGTCAACCAGCAGAGAGTAATCCTCATTGGCTTGCCCTTTCCCAGATGCAGTCCCCTTAGGCTTCACAAACTCCTTCTCAGCAAGTTCCTCCTTTGACAAATCAGAATATAATTTCCAATGCCCTTTCCCAGTCTGAACCACACCAATCCTCTGAAGTGCAGTCTCATCTATCAACCCAAAACCTCCAGTAATCTTTTCTTCTCCCTTCACAGGCACATCAAAATACTCAAAGAAAAGAGGTAACAGGTTGGCATATGGAAGAGGATGGTTTCTAGTCCTGGTTGCACAATAAATCATATGCTCCATAACAACTGTAGGCAGATCTATCTCAAACCCTTGAGATATAAGATACATAAAAATCAGAACTTTATCAGTTACCAACTCTCTTGAGTTCTCCCTGTGAACTACACTCCTCATCAAAATAGTAAACAAAATCTTGGCTTCACAGTTGAGCACAGAGTGTGTCAACTGCTTTGGACCAGAGGGAATACCTTCAACAAAGAACATCTCCTTTGCCTTATCTAAACACTCCTTCCTATCAGGATAATCTCCAACATTGTATTTCCTAGGAATGCCCAAGACTTTGGCAAAAGTCCTATGATCTAACCTCAAATCCACACCAGCCACTTTAGATGTTAAAACAATTTTCTCATCACCTTCAGACACCAAGTTCAGATAAAATAACCTAGTTAACCTAGGATAAGTCTTTGAACTAGGATTTAAAACCTTCCAAACAGCAGTTTCCCTCAATTTTCTCATGCATTCTATGTCCAGTTTATCCAACAACTCATCAGAAATCATGCTACAAAAAGACACTTTAGATGATGCATACCCTTGCATCTAAACTGTTCTAACTTCAGAACTAATAAACCACTCAGTTGGAAGTACATTCTTACCTTGATATCCTTTCTTAGTTGCAGCAGCAACTTGCTTATCCCTAATCTTCTTCTCAGAGGGTTTGGCCTTTTCTTGTACTCCTTCAGTTGATTTCTTCTGGCTCTCCTGAGTTGACTTCTCTTTTTCCCCTTCAGTAGCCTTTTTCTTTTCTCCCCCTTTCTTCTTCTCTGACCTAGGTTGATCACCACCCTGAGTCTCCTGTTGTGGATCAACACTTGAGCCTTCATCTCCCTTCTCTGTCCTTGACTTCTTTGCAGGAGGGGTATCCTCATGCCAGCTTTGAGTGTTTTCTGAATCTGAATCAGAAATCACTATCTTCTCCTTCTTGTTTGCTGTCTTCTTGGATCTGCCAGAGGGCTTCCCATGTTGCTGAATTCTTGCTGATTTGCGCTGCATTTTAGGGTTTAGGGTTTTGAGAAGAGAATGTGATTGAGAGAAATTGAGAGAGAGAGAGAGTAGTCGCAGAAATTTGGAGAAGAATGAGAAGAAAAAGCCCCGACTTTCAGCTTAAGTAGGTTGAAAAGGATGAGTCATAAAAGGACTCTGCAATATTTACATGCAAAAATAGAATCTTGAAAAATCTTTTTGGGATATTTTAGAAAATTCTCTGAGTAATTCAAATATTATACAGTTATCTAAAAAGATAAGATATAATATTTGATGATCCATTTTTTTTAAAATATTACAGATATTATCAAGACCTGGAGAACAATCTCAAGGCCTTGAGATTTTCTATAGTTTGAGAAACTTCAAAGCTTTGAGCTATACTTTCAAGGCTTCAGAAAGTATAATCTCAAGGCTTTGAGATTCCTACACATATACACATATAGGTACTAAGACTCCCCCTAAACCAATGCATCCTTGTTTAACATCCCCAATTCAAGCCTTAGAGATGAAAACCTATCATCTGGCAAAGGTTTAGTGAAAATATCAGCAATTTGCATTGAAGTAGAGATAAAATTTAAAACAACATCACCTTGTTCTGCATGATCTCTAAGGAAATGATGTCTCACATCTATGTGCTTTGTCCTTGAGTGCTGAAATGGATTCTTAGAGATTGAAATAGCACTTGTATTATCACAATGAATTGGCACATTTCTGAAGTTGTAGCAAAGATCTCTAAGTTGCTGAGCAATCCATAGCACTTGTGAACAGCAAGCACCAGCTGCAATGTATTCAGCTTCTGCAGTTGATAATGCTACGGAATTTTGCTTTTGGAATGCCAACTGATCAATGAAGATCCAAAAATTGACAGCATCCAGAAGTACTTTTCCTGTCTACTTTATAACCTGCAAAATCTGCATCTGAATAGCCACTCAACATAAAATTAGATCTTCTTGGATACCAAAACCCTAAGTCTCTGGTTCCATTCACATATCTAACACTGCAGTTAGATGACTTTCCTTAGGATCTGCTTGAAATCTAGCACACATACAGACACTGAACACAATGTCAGGTCTGCTAGCAGTTAAATACAATAGTGATCCAATCATACCTCTGTATTCCTTCTGATTCACACTCTTCCCAGTTGAATCTTTGTCTAAAGAGAGTGATGAACTCATAGGGTTCTTAAGAACCTTGGACTGTGACATGTTGTACTTATTCAATAAGTCCTTGGTATATTTTCCTTGATGCACAAAAATTCCTTTCTTCATTTGTAATATATGAAGTCCAAGAAAGAAATTCAGTTCACCCATTAGGCTCATCTCAAAC
This sequence comes from Linanthus parryae, assembly GCA_023055425.1. Taxonomy (NCBI): domain Eukaryota; kingdom Viridiplantae; phylum Streptophyta; class Magnoliopsida; order Ericales; family Polemoniaceae; genus Linanthus; species Linanthus parryae. The sequence goes on along the minus strand of JALGPY010000004.1, from coordinate 97,208,615 downwards.
TCCCTGGACATCAGACTAGAAAACACTTTTGAAAGAGCATAATTAGTAGCACCAAACAATATATCATCTACATAAATCTGAACTACTAACAAATCACTTTGTCGGTGTTTAATGAAAATAGTTTTGTCTACTAATCCTCTTCTGAAATTGTTTTCAAGTAGAACTTTTGAAAGTCTGTCATACCAAGCCCTTGGAGCTTGTTTTAAACCATAAAGAGCTTTATCCAGTTTATAAACATGATCTGGAAACTTTTCATCTTTCAAAACCAGGAGGTTGTGCTAAAAAAACATCTTCTTGTAAATATCCATTTACAAAGGCACATTTAACATCCATTTGATAAAGCTTTATGTGTTTGTGAGATGCAAAAGCAAGAAGTATTCTAACAGCTTCTAACCTGGAAACAGGAGAAAAAGTCTCCTCATAATCTATACCTTCTTCCTGATTATATCCTTGAGCTACCAGTCTGGCTTTATTTCTTACCACTTTGCCATTCTCATCAAGCTTGTTTCTGAATACCCATCTGGTTCCAATAACTAACTTCTCTGTAGGTATGGGGACCAGATTCCAAACCTTGTTCCTCTCAAACTCATTCAGCTCACCCTGCATTGCAATAATCCATTCTGCATCTTCCAGAGCTTCCTTGGTATTCTTAGGCTCAATCAAAGATACAAATGCACTGAAAGCACACAAGTTCTTTAACTGTCCTCTTGTCTGTGTTCCAGTTGATGGATTTGATATAATATTGTCAGCTGGATGGTCTGCAAGGTACTTAAACTTCTTTCTTGGTACCCATGAGTATTCTCCTTTAAGGCTTTGAGTCCTTGGAACAGTAGAGGAAGCATCATAGAAAGTTTCAGCTTCTGTCTCAAGCCTTTGAGATTTTGGTTCAGCAGGAGGTTCAAGGCCTTGAGATTATGCTGGTTGATTCTGTACAACAGTTTTGCCTTTGTCTTCCTTCACAGCATCAACATCTGATTCATGCTTATTCAAATCTAGCTCTGCAAAACTTTCACTCAGAGAATCCTTAGTACTTTCATCAAAAATTACATGAATGCTCTCTTACACAATCTTGGTTTTTCTACTATAAACTCTATAAGCTTTGCTAGTTTGAGAATATCCAAGTAATACACCTTCATCACTTCTAGCATCAAACTTACCAAGATTGTCTCTACCATTATTATGCACAAAACAGATACAACCAAATGGCTTAAAATAAGTAACAGTAGGCTTTCTCTCTCTAATCAAGCATCTATTCAGCACATAATTGGCAGTATTAACAGCTTCTGCCCATAAAAACTTTGGCAAATTACTTTCAAGCAGCATGGTTCTGGACATATCCTCAAGTGTTCTATTTTTCCTTTCAACTACTCCATTTTGCTGTGGAGTTCTAGGTGCAGAAAAGTTGTGTGAAATGCCATGCTTTGCACAAAACAAATCAAAGTCAAGTTGATCAAACTCTCTACCATGATCACATCTAATGGATGCAACAGGTAAGTTCTTCAAAATTTGAAGCTCTTTGCACAATCTAGAAAACTCAGATAAAGCTTCAGTTTTGTCTCTGATAAACATCCTCTAAGTAAATCTAGAATAATCATCAATTATAACAATCATATACCTCTTACCTTTTTGGGTCTGAACTCTCATAGGACCACACAAGTCCATATGCAGCAATTTTAAGGGTCTAGAAAGTACTTACAAAGTTCTTTGGCTTGAAAGAGCTTCTGGTCTGTTTACTTTGTACACATGCCTTACAAACCTCATCATCTGAAAATTTCTGTGATGGTAAACCTCTTACCAAGTCCTTTGAGATGAGTTTATTCAAAGTATGTATACTAATATGCCAAAGCTTTCTGTGCCAATGCTTTGAATCTTCCTTCAAGGCCTTGAGGCATTTTAGCTTATCACCTGCAACACTGTTAGTATTCATCGCATATAGATTATATGACCTAGGAGCATTGAGTATGCAATCACCAAATTTCTCATCTTGCACCACACATTTCTCCTTGTCAAATACAGCTTTATAACCTTTATCACATAACTAGAGATACTAAGCAAATTATACTTAAGTCCATCTACTAGATAAACATCAGATATAGAATTTGTAGAACCATTACCAATACTATCTATACCAATGATATTGCACTTTGCTTTGTCACCAAGTGTAATTGTTCCTCCAGATTTTTCTGTAAGTTCAGTAAAGAGAGACCTCCTTCCACTCATATGTATGGAACATCCACTGTCTAATATCCATTTCTGATCTTTCAAGGCCTTGGTGACATCCTGCAAAAACAAATCATTGCCTCAACAGGCTATTAGACCAAGTGCAGAACTTTGAGTCATACTCAGAATCAGCCATATTAGGTGGCCTAATTCCTTTTGGAACCCAAATCTGCCTAACCTGTCCCTTAAGCTGATAAGGATAAGTATTCCTCATAATATGAGGTTCTGATCTTCTGAAGGGACAAGTTAATCTGACATGACCAATTTTTCCACAGTAATGACATTTTGGAGAATGTCTGCTACCAGATTTGACAAAAGTAGTTTGGCCTTTCTTTGGAAAATTTGGATTATAGCCAATCCCACTTTTATGCATTGATTTCAGACTTCCTCCAAGAATGATATTTAGATTATGTTTTGAGCGTGTAAACTTAGCTAGGACCTTCTTGGACTCTTGAAGTTTCTCAGTCAAAGTACATATCTGTTGTTCTAAATTCTCAGAATGAGCTTTTAGATCAGCATATCTTTCAGTTAAAAGAGTGTTTTGATCAACAACCTCTTTTATCTGTTCCTTCAAGACTTTGAACCTGCTGTCCAAGGCCTTGAAGTCTTTTTCCAGCTTTGTCTTAGAAACTTCAACAGTTTTTTTTGAAAATACTAGGTCTAGGTTTTCTTTTACCTGCTCATGAACCTTAATCTTTAAAGAAGAAATCTCACTTCTATAACTCTCCTCATTCAAAAACATACTTTTGAGAATTTCAGGAAGTACATTAGATGGACTAGCAAGTAAATTATTTACCATGTCTTCAATGTTTCTGCCTGATGAACTTTCCTCATTATGCTTTGCCATGAAGCATAAGTTTGCTTTCTCTTCTTCTGTGTCTGAATCACTTGATGAATCAGAATCACTCCAGAAAGCCATCATGGCTTTCTTCCTTCTGTTGTCACCATCCTTTTTCTGAAAGTTTCTGTTCTTCTTATTTTTTGGAAAGTCCCTTGCTAAATGATCTGCATCACCACACTCAAAACAATTCATTACTTTAGTTTATGTGACTGTGATGAAGATTTACCTTTGTAATCCTTGCTGCCTGAGGGTCTTGATCTCTCTCTGTTGTAATCCCTGTTACCACAGTTTCTTTTCTTTTTGAGAATCCTGGCCAAGGCCTTGGAGATCAATGCTAAAGCCTCTTCATCATCAGGTTCCTCCTCAGTCTCAAGGCTTTGAGATTTTTCACTGTCTTTTGCCTTAAGAGCTAGGTTCCTGATATTTTCACTCAAATCACCTTCCCCATCCTTCATAGACATTTCATGAGTGAGCAGCTTTCCTTGTAGATCATCTAGCTGAAGAAGACACAAGTCCAAAGCTTCCTCAATGGCTGTTGTCTTTGGCTCCCGCTTGGCTTTTGGCAAGCTTCTCAGAATCTTTCTGACATTTTCTTCATTTGAGAACTTCTTTCCCAAAGACTCCAGGTTGTTCACCACATCAGTGAATCTTTTGAACATTTCCTTGATGGTCTCATCTGAATTCATCTTGAACAACTCATATTGCCTCAGAAGTATGTTGATTTTTGTCTGCTTAACCTGGCTGGTTCCTTCATATGTCACCACCAGTTTATCCTACACTTCTTTGGCGCTCTTGCAGTTTGACACTCTGTTGAACTCATCTGCATTTAAAGCACAGTATAGCAAATTCATAGCTTTGTAATTTTTGGATACCTTTTCGAGTTCAGTAACTGAGAGATTTTCCTCAGACTTGACAGTTCTGACTCCATCAATTGTAGTGTAATACTCATGAGGACCATTCTGAACTATTGACCATAGTTCCATGTCTTGATCTATGATGAACATCTTCATCAATGCCTTCCAATGCATGAAATTGTCACCACAGAACAATGGAGGTTTGTTAGCTGCCCTTCCTTGTGAGAATCCACCATCTCCTACATTACTCATAGTCACCAGATTGTTAGATCTAGAAACAGTGACACAAGCTCTGATACCAATTGAAAGTGTGTAATGTAGCCTAAATACAGGACCTAAATACTCTAGAAGGGGGGGGGGGGTTGAATAGAGTATGGAAACTTTTTGCAAAACTTAAAGTTTAACAGGATAGCTTTGTGTGAAACTCAAATCTCAAGGCCTTGAGATTTTGTAAACTGTCTGAAACTCACTAAGGCAAAATTGTAAGCTTCAAGGCCTTGAGCTGTGAACAATTCTAAGCAGCTTTTAAACCCTAGTTTGATTTGAGTTGTGTGCAGCAGATAATAATCAAACAGAAAAGTAAAGAACACAAAGCAATTTACAGAGTTCAGTCCCAATGGACCTAATCTCTGCCTGAGGATCTAATCCCACCAGGATTGGGCAAACACTTCTTATTACTCACACAGAAACAGCCCTAGATCTTCAAGCCTAAGTGATTTCCCTTACAACTATACAGCTTGTGGTTCCAAACCTATCTAGTTCCAGCTACTATCTGTTGAGATAACAAGAACCTCTTGTTGTTCACTTTAACAACCAACCACTAGGTTAAGTGAGGTTTAAAGATAATATAGATATACAAAGATGAAGTACAAATGAAGAACACAGTATAAAGATAAGCTGTTGAAGCCTGGAAATGTTCTTCAGGAATGACTGGATTGATTTGATCTTCAGAAGTCTGGAATGAAGCTTGAATTTATTTTGTGTTTGAATGGATGATCTCCCACGAATTTGTCACACCTCTCAGAGTATTCTGCAAGCCTCTCTCACCTTCAAAATTCAAACCAGTCTCTTTTATCCACAGCTGCAACTGATTGAGAGATTTTAGGATCTCAGTTCCTATAAATCCTCCTTCTGTTTTCAAATTAAATTCAAACAGCTTCAGGTGGATATCTGTTGGAGTTTGTTGAGATTTCTCCTGCACGTTTAACAAACCTGCAACAGCAAAGAAACACTGCAACAACACAATCCAAACAACTAACAGTACTGAGACTGTTTGGTTATACAGTTTCTGATAAAATTGTTTAATAAACTCATAATAATAATCTGCATATACTCTAGAACACATATGTCATGAAAAAAGTTTAAGACACTTAGAAGTGAGTAAATATTCACAATACTAAGAGTCATAACCTTCAATAAAGAATCAATCAAGTTATGTAAAAACTGTCAGTAGCTCAAGGCATATCTCAAGGCCTTGGAGCTCTGAACCTGCTTCACAGCATTTCAAAATTAAACCCAGATAACTTTGATTCTTCCTGTTCTGATCATCTTCAATTGTGTTAGATGTATATATAGTACAAACCACAAATATATACCATAAACCACTAATTTGCATAATCAGATATCCAATTCTGCAACACAAAGATGTTAGAACACATAGCAGGATAAGATAACTCAAGGCTTTGAAGTTCTGTCAATCTCAAGGCCTTGTGACAACTGACATGCATTTGCTGCTAATGTCTTCACTAATGCCTTTTGTCTTTCATTACTCAAAACAATTACCAGTCAAATCACATTCAGGGATCTTAACTCAACAATGGCTAAGGCTTCTTCTTCATCATCATCATCATCCTGTTCAAGGCTTTGAGATTTTTCATTGTCCTTTGCCTTGAGTTCCAGGTTCTTCATGTTGTCACTCATGTCACCATCCACTTCCTTCATTAAAGTCTCATGAGTGAGAAGTTTTACTTGCTTATCATCTAGCTCTAAGATACTCAAATCCTGATCTTTCTCAATTGTAGTAATCTTAGACTCCCATTTGGATTTTTGTAAGCTTCTTAGAATCTTCCTGACATTCTCTTCATTTGAGAAACCCTTTCCCAAGGATTCCGAATTGTTCACTATATCAGTAAACTCTTGAACATGTCCTTGATGGATTCATCAGAATTCATCTTGAACAGTTCATACTGCCTTAGAAGGATATTGATTTTAGTCTGCTTAAGTTGGCTAGTTCCTTCATAATTAACAGTCAATTTATCGCATATCTCCTTCGCACTCTTGCAATTTGATATTATGTTGAACTCATATGCACTAAGAGCACAATATAATAAGTTCAAAACTTTGTAATTCTTTGATACCTTTTCCTGTTCAGTAGCTGAGAGATCTTCTTCTGATTTCACAGTCCTGAATCCATCAGAGCTAGTATAGAATATATTTGGACCATTAACAATAATAGACCACAGCTCCATTTCCTGATCTACGATGAAATTTTCATTAGTAACTTCCAGTGCACAAATTTATCACCACAGAACCGTGGAGGTGTGTTAGCCGCTCTTCCCTGTGAGAATCCTCCATCACCTACATTACTCGTTGTACCTAGATTGTTAGATATTTAAGCAGTGACCCAAGCTCTGATACGAATTGAAAGTTGGTAATGCAAGTAAATAAACAGGATCTAATACTCTAGAAGGGGGGTTGAATAGAGTATGGAAACTTTGCACAATAACTAGCCTTTTGAAACTTCAAGAAAATGTGCATTTGAAATCTCAAAGCTTTGGAAAAGATTTGAGAAGCTAGAGACAACTGCAGAAAACAATAGCTTCACAGCTTTGAGATTTGAATTTCTCCAAAGCTTTGGAGTTACTTATTTTGAACAGATAATTAACAAATATACAAACCAGTAATGTAAAGCACAAGAACACAAAGTTTTTTACAGAGTTTAGTCACAACTGGATCTAATCTCTTCTTGAGGGATTTAACCCCTCCAGGATTTCAACACACTTCTTATTAATCACCCAGATTTAGCCCTAGATCTCAAGTCTATATGAGCTACCTTACACTTATACAGCTTGTGGTTTCCAACTTATCTAGTACCAGCTACAATCTTTTGAAACAATAAGAACCTCTTGTTATTCAGTTGAACAACTAAACCTCTAAGTTTGTGAGGTTGAGAAAATAAGAATGAGTAATACGAATTCAGTACAAGTAGAAGAAAATAGAAAAGATTAGCTGATGAAGCTTGGAAGTGTTCTTCAAATTTGATGAATGATCTTCAATTCCTGCAGTTGTTTATTGGCCTGTTTGTTTAAAGAGTTCTGTAATTAGATCTTCCACATATGAAACTCTCTTCAAAACTCTGTTGATCATCCTCTCTCTATATCTCACTATTTGAAATTCAAACTCCAGCTTTTATCAATAACCTGCAACTACTTGAGAGATTTTAGGAACTGAATTCTTACCAATCCTCTCCCCTGAGATGTTTCTTTCAACATCTATGATTGAATAGCTTTTTTACTTTGTTTGTGGACATTAGGACGACCAACAATTCTGCACAATCTCAGCCACAAATATCAAACAAGATCTAGACAAATTAGCAGCACAATCTGATCTGTTAGAGAGCCAGTTCCTGCATAAACCCTAACTAATTTTGCCTTAGATAAAATTCAATATAAATTGCCACATGTGTATATAACCTTAAGACAATATAGATAACATATAAGAAGTTAGATTACCTCATAATCAAATCTTGAATCCATCAAACTCATCCTGCTTACATAATTCAGTTAAGTAGTTCAGAGCATAAAAGCAATCTCAAAGCTTTGGAACTTCATTGCCAGTTCATATGAATGAACTTTAAAACTGAATCCTGCAACCTCCAAAACATATTCAATCAAAACATAGGCTCAATAATATTTATTAAAGACAATAGTGAATGATTAAATCACTACTCAATCCAATCTCCAAGCCTGCAATCACATAAAATGTTAAGAATAATAGGCAGTTAGCACAAGCAAACAGTATCTCAAAGCTTTGAAACTTTGAGACTTAACAGTTCTGATTCTTTTGGCTTTCATCATCAAATTTCAAACTCTCCCTGATTTTGTAAACACATTCATGCTCAAGAGCTTGAACTATCAAAAATTGTAATTACCTTAAGTATTGAGCCAAGGTTTACAAGCTTAAGACTGAAGTATATGTTTTTTTATCTTAATTTCACCATAAAATTGCTTATCCCATAACCTATGCCTTACTCAATACATCCATACTTGATTTTTTCAGATATTTTTTAATTAAAAGTCAGATTAGATTTTGACCTCGACTAACATAGATATGTTATTTATTCCACTATTTATAAAAAAAGAGACATTCAAAGAAAATTCAATAAGAAGGGAGGTAAGACGTTCTGAAATACTTATTTTTTTATCTACCCTCCTTTAATATATGCATTTTGTTTATGAATCAAAATATTTGTGTTTTACATTGTTAGTACGAAAGGGAAGAAAGAGTTCTATATTCATAATGAATATTGTTTTGTAGTACGAATATAGTTTACTAGGTAAAAAATAATAAATAAAATCTGAATTAGCGTACATAAAATATTTTTAATCTTTTTCAAGTAAGAGAAGATATATAATTATTTTACGGTTTGAAATTGCACACTTCAATAAAAGTGAATTGAATAAATATGAAACATGCTTGAAGGTAAAACTTAATACCACCAACTGCGTAAAAGGAATAACTAACATGTTACAAAATATCATGTTCTAAAAGAAAATGCGTTGCAAAATGTTGACTTAAATTCTTAAACTTTCTCCCTTTGTTTGGGGAATGATTTTCGTCAGTATTATTTTTTACATTTTTAGTCGTATTTCTATTTAGGGTTTTGTTACAACTATTTAAGAAGTTGTAGCCAACAAAAATAGTCTCTTTCTTCATCTCGTAATATACTTTTTGAGTTACTCTAATTCTGATATCTCTTCACCCTTTGAGAAATTATCGGTGTACGTCCTATGGTTCTTCTAGACTACGTCATTTCCACTGTGACAACAAAAATGTTCACATTGAAAGCTCGATCAGTTGGTTGCAAGAGATATTGGCCCAAAAAGTTCCAATTTTGTCAAGTTTCTTCGTCAATAAACTTGAAATGTTAGTGACAGTCTTACACTAGGTACTTTGTGACATATCTTCTTAGTGACACCATAGTAAGAAGAAAAAATATTTCTCCTTATGGTGAGTGTTGTGAGCAGAATTACTAGCAATCGCTCAACAAGGTGCGATCTGTGATCAAGATCGTGCGATTCAAATCAAGGGTCGTTCACGATCCAGATTGTTGATTATGGCGATCCCTTATATTTTTACACATAATTTTAAAATTTTAAAATTAGTACTCTCAAACCCCATGATATATCAAATAATCCACGTGTTTACCTCAAACTGTTCCTTTTTTATTGATGGAAGTCCCTAGAAAAACTTCACTTGAAAACATTTTTTTTTTTTTTTTGAAGAATCAACTTGATAACATATTGACAAAACTAGGAAATGCTAATATGAGTATATTTTTAAATAATATTCCTAAAAAGCATTCTTTAAAACCAGACAAGCAAAGCAGCTACGGTGTTAGCTCAAGTAGTAGAGCGTTGGAAGCCCATGCATGATGTCTCGGGTTCAAACCCGGTTGACGACAAAAACCAGACAAGCAAATCTCAATAAAACAGATTGACCCAAAGAAGCCTACCCGGCCCCGGCGAATCGCACTTCTACGCGACCGCGTATTGCGCTCCCAATCCCGTTTCGCATCCCATAGCGTTCCACGATCTTGATAACCTTGGTTGTGAGTTGTTGCGATTAAAAGTCGAACTGTTCTAATCTATATATACTGTTTGAGAATGTCTCTTTCAACTTTGCATGACGAATTGTCACGTGGCACTGTGGATTAATTAATATGATTTTCAAGTTTTAAATGTAAAATTCAAGGTAATAGAATGATATACTTAAAACGAAAGCTATTTACGGTAATCGTGGGTTGAATTACAAATTTAAAACAAATGCTATTTACGGTAATAATGGTTTGAATCCGTTCATGATTGTATAAAAGGGCTAATTTTTACTTCCATGTACTTAAAATAAAATATATTGACGGTAATCATGAGTTGAACCCGTTTATAATAAAACTACTTACTCAAAATAAGTGATATTTACGGTAATCCTAGACTTTCGATGATTTTCTTCGGCAAAAATGATATAAAAATTATCCTAGATACTTACAATAAATATCAATGAAAATTGGCAAAATAAAAAAAATGGTATTAACGCATAAATTGCAGGAAAGTTGCATTTCGAAATTGACATGGTATATAACGATAATTATGGGCTGAATCTGGCCATGATTGTGTAAAGATATATATATTCAAAATAAAATGTATTGCCGAAAAAATCATAATTGTGTAAAAATACGTACTCAAAATAAAATACATTGATGACTAAAGATAAGCAAATCAATTGCATCTCAGACATTAACACAAGTTTCATCTTATATATATATTGAGCAAGTATGAGATGAGGCCAGGAATTGACACAGTAGGTGACGAAGAAACTACGACCCAACACCGGAGCTCCAACAACGGTGAGAAATCAGTTTTTGGGATGAATTAGGGCATTTTATGAATACCCTTACATTTTGTTTAGCAATCCTCCATAATCGAATGCATTACGACTTTTCTTTCAGATAGCATATATTTGTCTTTCTAACATGTCAACTTCTTCAATTTTTAAATAACATTATTTTTAAATTTTTAAATATTTAATGATAAATAATGTTATTTGTGATGCAGGAAAGCCAACATGGGGAGCGGTCTCATAGAGCCAGAATCAGGTCTTTATCATTTAGTAGGAATATGATGCTACGCGTTTTTTTTCAATGTAGTATTTTGACAGCATAAGACATTGATTATTTCCATTATATTAATTTTTTATTTGAAATTACACCGTGCATCGCACGGGTTAAAAGCTAGTTACTACTATAAAATAGAGATGGCGTCCTCACCTTAGATCTACACCCCTTACAAGGAATCAAGAATTGTCCCGAGTAAGTAGAAATAGCAAATAAGGTATGAGTAAAGGTCTTTCTCTCCTTCCATAAACTAAGCCCCGAGGTTGCCCGGGTACCTCAAAGAGGTGCGGTTCTTTACCAAAGGATAGGGCAAGTAGTGAGAAAAGGTTTTCTTTCTCCTTGTTCCGTAACCGGTTCTTTACCAAAGGAGTGGGAAAATTAGTGATAAAAGGTTTTTTTCTCCTTCTTTCATAACCTGAGCCCGGTGGTCGCCTGGGTAGCTCTTTGAGGTGCACGGTTTTCTACTAAACGTGGTGGTGAGCTTTTTCATTTATTTTTTCAGTTCCCTAGGTGGCTACATGAAACCCTATCAGTAATGAAGGGAGTATCCAAAATCTAATTAATTGTAATTATTGTATGAAATTATCTGATGTGATAGCTCCATAAAGCTAGGGAGCCTGATTCGGTCTGCCTAAAAAGAGAATAAATGCAGATATCAATGTCAATAGGAAAACAGTAGGGCTAGATCCACCGAATTCCCGAACTCCCGAAGGCCACATGGAGAGACCATGTCATGGTCAGCCTCTCACTTTAAATCTGCACCCAAAGTGTTGTGGACCCTAGTGATTTCATCATTTCTTTCACTGCTGCCACATCATGTTCGGGAAGTTCGGGGATGAAAATATCCATAACCAACCTCCGCACATCAGGCTACCTAAAATTGTCAAATTACCCACGAGCTGAATCGTCAAAAGATTTATAAACTTTTAAGGTGAAACCCCGTGAAAAGGAAAGGATCTATATCCGATTTTCCCTACATTCAGAAATAATTACTACAACCAATAACGTCAAGCAAGCCTGTGAATTCTTACCCGAGCCTATAAAATATAGTTTATCAAGTAGAGGTAAGGATCCATAACCAACCTGCCCTCAACGTACAGATGGCTTTCGAACAGTTCACAAACTGTTAGGGAATTATTCGTCGAAATTTCCGCCGCAACGGAAGCAAAAGATACGCCACACGATCACACGCCATATGGGAGAAGGACAAACGATAACACAAGAATTAACGTGGTTCGGCAAAACCGCCTACATCCGCGGACCATGTCGACGCTGTACTCTCATCCTCATAGACTACATCTATGAAACCCTAACCTCTCACATCCGCTCACTAATATTTCTCATCAATTCTCTCTCACCACTCCTCTCCTCTCCTCTCCACAATTAGAAGTCTTTTAGAGACGCCTATAAATAGGCTACATTACTTGCTCTCCAAGTAATCCTAATTGTACAAATATTAGGAAATAACACCAATATGGAATACTAGTAGATTCCTAATTCTACTAGTTTCCAAAAACAATAATTTCCTAATATTTCCAAATCTGCAGAATCAAGAGAAAAACCCAAAAAACTCCACCTTGGCTTGAATTCTACAACCACCCGGCAAATTCCTCAGCCATCCCAGAGCTCTCCATTGTTGATGTCGATTCCGCTGCATCCGGCATGCTCCACCTGCATGGACCGTCATCGCATCTCCACATAGATTCTCTACACCCGCTCCTAGGGCACAACCTCGCACCTCCACATGGGCGCGTACCAAAGTCTACTACTTTGGGGAGTAGTGTGGCTCCATCTCTCCACCAGCTAGCTCACCGGAGAGATCACCACCAACCATGTCAAGTGCAAACGAGACTCGCTTCCTCTTCACTAATGCACTAGTTTTCTTCATCGCCGTTCTCGTCACTTGAGCAGCGTCTCGAACAACCTGCATTTCCTGCATAGCCTGCACTATTTGCATGCTTCAGCGTCCTCACACGTCAACGTGTTTCTCCATGCCAGCCTCGAGTGCTTCTCCTTGCGCTGTTGCTTCTCATGTTCGACTACTCGCCTTCACCAAGACGTCTTGCAAAGCCACGCTTTGCAAACCCTCCGCGAATTACCTCTCTTCTTGCCTCGACTTTTTCAAGAGTTATCGTCACGAACCACACACAGAGATATCAGGACGCCACCCCTGTCATGGCCTTGTCAACTACGTCCATCACCTCGATCTCTGCCCTGGAGCTTCTTGTGAATTTACTTGCAATAGTTTCCCACATCTCTGACCAGACTCCTCTGCAACTGTTGCGTCTCGTGCTCACAAACACACAAAGCCTACGCTTCTTGCTATGTTGAACACCAGCTCCACCTGTCAACACACTCCCAAGCCTGCATAGGTTGCCAATCGAACGTTCAATTAGGAAAAACGCCTCTAATTGTCCCCACCTGATTGGACTTGAACTTGAATGACCCTGATCGCATCCCGTCGTCTTCGATCTTCCTACCGATATCGATTGATGCCGGTCTTCTCACATCTGAAAATTCTGATTGTACCGATGAATCCGCAATGTCCAAAAATATAGGGTTAGACTCCTGAATCATCCAAATCCGATCTACAGGCACACTGTAACCACCCGAACAATTTTGGACCGTTGGATCTCAACGCAAACTGCCACGTCAGCATTCTGCAAAATCCAGCGACAATTTGCAGAATCAGACCCCGCCATCGCATCGGGAACGTTCAAACCTAGGGTTCACCTCCTGTTCGAGCCCAATCGAACTTACAGGCATCTCAGAACACCCAAATCAATTTGGACTACTCGATCGCTTCTTGGAGCACTTGGAGTACCGCGGGCCTACCACACCGGATCGTTCCTCCTGCTGCCTCCTTCGCATGCTGCACATCACAGCAGCACCCCACGGAAAAAGAAAAAAAATATAACTTCCATGAATTTTTTTTCTTTTACTTGTCCTATTTTTTTCAATTCTTTTCTTCAGTGTCTTCTTCTTCGTCCTTTCACCTGCGTGCTCCACCCGGATCGTGAACTAGGCTGTGATACCACTTGTTGGGAAATTATTCGTCGACCCGAATTCCCGCCGCAACGGAAGCAAAAAACAACGCCGCACGATCACACGCCATATAGGAGAAGGAAAAACGATAAGACAACAATTAACGTGGTTCGGCAAAACCGCCTACATCCACGGGAGGAGGAGAATTTCATTATATCAATGAGGGAATACATCGTAGGGGAGAGACAACTCAGTCCGCGGACCATGTCGACGCGGTACTCTCATCCTCATAGACTACATCTATGAAACCCTAACCTCTCACATCCGCTCACTAATATTTCTCATCAATTCTCTCTCACCACTCCTCTCCTCTCCTCTCCACAATTAGAAGTCTTTTAGAGCCGCCTATAAATAGGCTACATTACTTGCTCTCCAAGTAATCCTAATTGTACAAATATTAGGAAATAACACCAATATGGAATACTAGTAGATTCCTAATTCTACTAGTTTCCAAAAACAATAATTTCCTAATATTTCCAAATCTGCAGAATCAAGAGAAAAACCCAAAAAACTCCACCTTGGCTTGAATTCTACAACCACCCGGCAAATTCCTTAGCCATCCCAGAGCTCTCCATTGTTGATGTCGATTCCGCTGCATCCGCCATGCTCCACCTGCATGGACCGTCATCGCATCTCCACATAGATTCTCTACACCCCCTCCTAGGGCACAACCTCGCACCTCCACATGGGCGCGTCCCAAAGTCTACTACTTTGGGGAGTAGTGTGGCTCCATCTCTCCACCAGCTAGCTCATCACCGGAGAGATCACCACCAACCATGTCAATTGCAAACGAGACTCACTTCCTCTTCACTAATGCACTAGTTTTCTTCATCGCCGTTCTCGTCACTTGAGCACCGTCTCGAACAACCTGCATTTCCTGCATAGCCTGCACTATTTGCATGCTTCAGCGTCCTCACACGTCAACGTGTTTCTCCATGCCAGCCTCGAGTGCTTCTCCTTGCGCTGTTGCTTCTCATGTTCGACTACTCGCCTTCACCAAGACGTCTTGCAAAGCCACGCTTTGCAAACCCTCCGCGAATTACCTCTCTTCTTGCCTCGACTTTTTCAAGAGTTATCGTCACGAACCACACACAGAGATATCAGGACGCCACCCTTGTCATGGCCTTGTCAACTACGTCCATCACCTCGATCTTTGCCCTGGAGCTTCTTGTGAATTTACTTGGAATAGTTTCCCACATCTCTGACCAGACTCCTCTGCAATTGTTGCGTCTCGTGCTCACAAACACACAAAGCCTACGCTTCTTGCTATGTTGAACACCAGCTCCACCTGTCAACACACTCCCAAGCCTGCATAGGTTGCCAATCGAACGTTCAATTAGGAAAAACGCCTCTAATTGTCCCCACCTGATTGGACTTGAACTTGAATGACCCTAATCGCATCCCGTCGTCTTCGATCTTCCTACCGATATCGATTGATGCCGTTCTTCTCACATCTGAAAATTCTGATTGTACCGATGAATCCGCAATGTCCAAAAATATAGGGTTAGACTCCTGACTCATCCCAATCCGATCTACAGGCACACTGTAACCACCCGAACAATTTTGGACTGTTGGATCTCAACGCAAACTGCCACGTCAGCATTCTGCAAAATCCAGCGACAATTTGCAGAATCAGACCCCGCCATCGCATCGGGAACGTTCAAACCTAGGGCTCACCTCCTGTTCGAGCCCAATCGAACTTACAGGCATCTCAGAACACCCAAATCAATTTGGACTACTCGATCGCTTCTTGGAGCACTTGGAGTACCGCGGGCCTACCACACCGGATCGTTCCTCCTGCTGCCTCCTTCGCATGCTGCACATCACAGCAGCACCCCACGGAAAAAGAAAAAAAATATTACTTCCATGAATTTTTTTTCTTTTACTTGTCCTATTTTTTTCAATTCTTTTCTTCAGTGTCTTCTTCTTCGTCCTTTCACCTGCGTGCTCCACCCGGATCGTGAACTAGGCTGTGATACCACTTGTTGGGAAATTATTCGTCGACCCGAATTCCCGCCGCAACGGAAGCAAAAAACAACGCCGCACGATCACACGCCATATAGGAGAAGGAAAAACGATAAGACAACAATTAACGTGGTTCGGCAAAACCGCCTACATCCACGGGAGGAGGAGAATTTCATTATATCAATGAGGGAATACATCGTAGGGGAGAGACAACTCAATCCGCGGACCATGTCGACGCGGTACTCTCATCCTCATAGACTACATCTATGAAACCCTAACCTCTCACATCCGCTCACTAATATTTCTCATCAATTCTCTCTCACCACTCCTCTCCTCTCCTCTCCACAATTAGAAGTCTTTTAGAGCCGCCTATAAATAGGCTACATTACTTGCTCTCCAAGTAATCCTAATTGTACAAATATTAGGAAATAACACCAATATGGAATACTAGTAGATTCCTAATTCTACTAGTTTCCAAAACAATAATTTCCTAATATTTCCAAATCTGCAAAATCAAGAGAAAAACCCAAAAAACTCCACCTTGGCTTGAATTCTACAACCACCCGGCAAATTCCTTAGCCATCCCAGAGCTCTCCATTGTTGATGTCGATTCCGCTGCATCCGCCATGCTCCACCTGCATGGACCGTCATCGCATCTCCACATAGATTCTCTACACCCCCTCCTAGGGCACAACCTCGCACCTCCACATGGGCGCGTCCCAAAGTCTACTACTTTGGGGAGTAGTGTGGCTCCATCTCTCCACCAGCTAGCTCATCACCGGAGAGATCACCACCAACCATGTCAAGTGCAAACGAGACTCACTTCCTCTTCACTAATGCACTAGTTTTCTTCATCGCCGTTCTCGTCACTTGAGCACCGTCTCGAACAACCTGCATTTCCTGCATAGCCTGCACTATTTGCATGCTTCAGCGTCCTCACACGTCAACGTGTTTCTCCATGCCAGCCTCGAGTGCTTCTCCTTGCGCTGTTGCTTCTCATGTTCGACTACTCGCCTTCACCAAGACGTCTTGCAAAGCCACGCTTTGCAAACCCTCCGCGAATTACCTCTCTTCTTGCCTCGACTTTTTCAAGAGTTATCGTCACGAACCACACACAGAGATATCAGGACGCCACCCCTGTCATGGCCTTGTCAACTACGTCCATCACCTCGATCTCTGCCCTGGAGCTTCTTGTGAATTTACTTGGAATAGTTTCCCATATCTCTGACCAGACTCCTCTGCAACTGTTGCGTCTCGTGCTCACAAACACACAAAGCCTACGCTTCTTGCTATGTTGAACACCAGCTCCACCTGTCAACACACTCCCAAGCCTGCATAGGTTGCCAATCGAACGTTCAATTAGGAAAAACGCCTCTAATTGTCCCCACCTGAATGGACTTGAACTTGAATGACCCTAATCGCATCCCGTCGTCTTCGATCTTCCTACCGATATCAATTGATGCCGGTCTTCTCACATCTGAAAATTCTGATTGTACCGATGAATCCGCAATGTCCAAAAATATAGGGTTAGACTCCTGACTCATCCCAATCCGATCTACAGGCACACTGTTACCACCCGAACAATTTTGGACCGTTGGATCTCAACGCAAACTGCCACGTCAGCATTCTGCAAAATCCAGCGACAATTTGCAGAATCAGACCCCGCCATCGCATCGGGAACGTTCAAACCTAGGGCTCACCTCCTGTTCGAGCCCAATCGAACTTACAGGCATCTCAGAACACCCAAATCAATTTGGACTACTCGATCGCTTCTTGGAGCACTTGGAGTACCGCGGGCCTACCACACCGGATCGTTCCTCCTGCTGCCTCCTTCGCATGCTGCACATCACAGCAGCACCCCACGGAAAAAGAAAAAAAATATTACTTCCATGAATTTTTTTTCTTTTACTTGTCCTATTTTTTTCAATTCTTTTCTTCAGTGTCTTCTTCTTCGTCCTTTCACCTGCGTGCTCCACCCGGATCGTGAACTAGGCTGTGATACCACTTGTTGGGAAATTATTCGTCGACCCGAATTCCCGCCGCAACGGAAGCAAAAAACAACGCCGCACGATCACACGCCATATAGGAGAAGGAAAAACGATAAGACAACAATTAACGTGGTTCGGCAAAACCGCCTACATCCACGGGAGGAGGAGAATTTCATTATATCAATGAGGGAATACATCGTAGGGGAGAGACAACTCAATCCGCGGACCATGTCGACGCGGTACTCTCATCCTCATAGACTACATCTATGAAACCCTAACCTCTCACATCCGCTCACTAATATTTCTCATCAATTCTCTCTCACCACTCCTCTCCTCTCCTCTCCACAATTAGAAGTCTTTTAGAGCCGCCTATAAATAGGCTACATTACTTGCTCTCCAAGTAATCCTAATTGTACAAATATTAGGAAATAACACCAATATGGAATACTAGTAGATTCCTAATTCTACTAGTTTCCAAAACAATAATTTCCTAATATTTCCAAATCTGCAAAATCAAGAGAAAAACCCAAAAAACTCCACCTTGGCTTGAATTCTACAACCACCCGGCAAATTCCTTAGCCATCCCAGAGCTCTCCATTGTTGATGTCGATTCCGCTGCATCCGCCATGCTCCACCTGCATGGACCGTCATCGCATCTCCACATAGATTCTCTACACCCCCTCCTAGGGCACAACCTCGCACCTCCACATGGGCGCGTCCCAAAGTCTACTACTTTGGGGAGTAGTGTGGCTCCATCTCTCCACCAGCTAGCTCATCACCGGAGAGATCACCACCAACCATGTCAAGTGCAAACGAGACTCACTTCCTCTTCACTAATGCACTAGTTTTCTTCATCGCCGTTCTCGTCACTTGAGCACCGTCTCGAACAACCTGCATTTCCTGCATAGCCTGCACTATTTGCATGCTTCAGCGTCCTCACACGTCAACGTGTTTCTCCATGCCAGCCTCGAGTGCTTCTCCTTGCGCTGTTGCTTCTCATGTTCGACTACTCGCCTTCACCAAGACGTCTTGCAAAGCCACGCTTTGCAAACCCTCCGCGAATTACCTCTCTTCTTGCCTCGACTTTTTCAAGAGTTATCGTCACGAACCACACACAGAGATATCAGGACGCCACCCCTGTCATGGCCTTGTCAACTACGTCCATCACCTCGATCTCTGCCCTGGAGCTTCTTGTGAATTTACTTGGAATAGTTTCCCATATCTCTGACCAGACTCCTCTGCAACTGTTGCGTCTCGTGCTCACAAACACACAAAGCCTACGCTTCTTGCTATGTTGAACACCAGCTCCACCTGTCAACACACTCCCAAGCCTGCATAGGTTGCCAATCGAACGTTCAATTAGGAAAAACGCCTCTAATTGTCCCCACCTGATTGGACTTGAACTTGAATGACCCTAATCGCATCCCGTCGTCTTCGATCTTCCTACCGATATCAATTGATGCCGGTCTTCTCACATCTGAAAATTCTGATTGTACCGATGAATCCGCAATGTCCAAAAATATAGGGTTAGACTCCTGACTCATCCCAATCCGATCTACAGGCACACTGTTACCACCCGAACAATTTTGGACCGTTGGATCTCAACGCAAACTGCCACGTCAGCATTCTGCAAAATCCAGCGACAATTTGCAGAATCAGACCCCGCCATCGCATCGGGAACGTTCAAACCTAGGGCTCACCTCCTGTTCGAGCCCAATCGAACTTACAGGCATCTCAGAACACCCAAATCAATTTGGACTACTCGATCGCTTCTTGGAGCACTTGGAGTACCGCGGGCCTACCACACCGGATCGTTCCTCCTGCTGCCTCCTTCGCATGCTGCACATCACAGCAGCACCCCACGGAAAAAGAAAAAAAATATTACTTCCATGAATTTTTTTTCTTTTACTTGTCCTATTTTTTTCAATTCTTTTCTTCAGTGTCTTCTTCTTCGTCCTTTCACCTGCGTGCTCCACCCGGATCGTGAACTAGGCTGTGATACCACTTGTTGGGAAATTATTCGTCGACCCGAATTCCCGCCGCAACGGAAGCAAAAAACAACGCCGCACGATCACACGCCATATAGGAGAAGGAAAAACGATAAGACAACAATTAACGTGGTTCGGCAAAACCGCCTACATCCACGGGAGGATGAGAATTTCATTATATCAATGAGGGAATACATCGTAGGGGAGAGACAACTCAATCCGCGGACCATGTCGACGCGGTACTCTCATCCTCATAGACTACATCTATGAAACCCTAACCTCTCACATCCGCTCACTAATATTTCTCATCAATTCTCTCTCACCACTCCTCTCCTCTCCTCTCCACAATTAGAAGTCTTTTAGAGCCGCCTATAAATAGGCTACATTACTTGCTCTCCAAGTAATCCTAATTGTACAAATATTAGGAAATAACACCAATATGGAATACTAGTAGATTCCTAATTCTACTAGTTTCCAAAACAATAATTTCCTAATATTTCCAAATCTGCAGAATCAAGAGAAAAACCCAAAAAACTCCACCTTGGCTTGAATTCTACAACCACCCGGCAAATTCCTTAGCCATCCCAGAGCTCTCCATTGTTGATGTCGATTCCGCTGCATCCGCCATGCTCCACCTGCATGGACCGTCATCGCATCTCCACATAGATTCTCTACACCCCCTCCTAGGGCACAACCTCGCACCTCCACATGGGCGCGTCCCAAAGTCTACTACTTTGGGGAGTAGTGTGGCTCCATCTCTCCACCAGCTAGCTCATCACCGGAGAGATCACCACCAACCATGTCAAGTGCAAACGAGACTCACTTCCTCTTCACTAATGCACTAGTTTTCTTCATCGCCGTTCTCGTCACTTGAGCATCGTCTCGAACAACCTGCATTTCCTGCATAGCCTGCACTATTTGCATGCTTCAGCGTCCTCACACGTCAACGTGTTTCTCCATGCCAGCCTCGAGTGCTTCTCCTTGCGCTGTTGCTTCTCATGTTCGACTACTCGCCTTCACCAAGACGTCTTGCAAAGCCACGCTTTGCAAACCCTCCGCGAATTACCTCTCTTCTTGCCTCGACTTTTTCAAGAGTTATCGTCACGAACCACACACAGAGATATCAGGACGCCACCCCTGTCATGGCCTTGTCAACTACGTCCATCACCTCGATCTCTGCCCTGGAGCTTCTTGTGAATTTACTTGGAATAGTTTCCCACATCTCTGACCAGACTCCTCTGCAACTGTTGCGTCTCGTGCTCACAAACACACAAAGCCTACGCTTCTTGCTATGTTGAACACCAGCTCCACCTGTCAACACACTCCCAAGCCTGCATAGGTTGCCAATCGAACGTTCAATTAGGAAAAACGCCTCTAATTGTCCCCACCTGATTGGACTTGAACTTGAATGACCCTAATCGCATCCCGTCGTCTTCGATCTTCCTACCGATATCGATTGATGCCGGTCTTCTCACATCTGAAAATTCTGATTGTACCGATGAATCCGCAATGTCCAAAAATATAGGGTTAGACTCCTGACTCATCCCAATCCGATCTACAGGCACACTGTAACCACCCGAACAATTTTGGACCGTTGGATCTCAACGCAAACTGCCACGTCAGCATTCTGCAAAATCCAGCGACAATTTGTAGAATCAGACCCCGCCATCGCATCGGGAACGTTCAAACCTAGGGCTCACCTCCTGTTCGAGCCCAATCGAACTTACAGGCATCTCAGAACACCCAAATCAATTTGGACTACTCGATCGCTTCTTGGAGCACTTGGAGTACCGTGGGCCTACCACACCGGATCGTTCCTCCTGCTGCCTCCTTCGCATGCTGCACATCACAGCAGCACCCCACGGAAAAAGAAAAAAAAATATTACTTCCATGAATTTTTTTTCTTTTACTTGTCCTATTTTTTTCAATTCTTTTCTTCAGTGTCTTCTTCTTCGTCCTTTCACCTGCGTGCTCCACCCGGATCGTGAACTAGGCTGTGATACCACTTGTTGGGAAATTATTCGTCGACCCAAATTCCCGCCGCAACGGAAGCAAAAAACAACGCCGCACGATCACACGCCATATAGGAGAAGGAAAAACGATAAGACAACAATTAACGTGGTTCGGCAAAACCGCCTACATCCACGGGAGGAGGAGAATTTCATTATATCAATGAGGGAATACATCGTAGGGGAGAGACAACTCAATCCGAGGACCATGTCGACGCGGTACTCTCATCCTCATAGACTACATCTATGAAACCCTAACCTCTCACATCCGCTCACTAATATTTCTCATCAATTCTCTCTCACCACTCCTCTCCTCTCCTCTCCTCAATTAGAACTCTTGTAGAGCCGCCTATAAATAGGCTACATTACTTGCTCTTTAAGTAATCCTAATTGTACAAATATTAGGAAATAACACCAATATGGAATACTAGTAGATAATTCTACTAGTTTCCAACAATAATTTCCTAATATTTCCAAATCTGCAGAATCAAGAGAAAAACCCAACAAACTCCACCTTGGCTTGAATTCTACAACCACCCGGAAAATTCCTCGGCCATCCCGGAGTTCTCCATTGTTGATGTCGATTCCGCTGCATCAGCCATGCTCCACCTGCATGGACCGTCATTGCATCTCCACATAGATGCTCTGCACCCCCTCCTAGGGCACATCCTCGCACCTCCACGTGGGCGCGTCCCAAAGTCTACTACTTTTGGGAGTAGTGTGGCTCCATCTCTACACCAGCTAGCTCATCACCGGAGAGATCACCACCAACCATGTCAAGTGCAAACGAGACTCACTTCCTCTTCACTAGTGCAGTAGTTTTCTTCATCGTCGTTCTCGTCACTTGAGCACCGTCTAACAACCTGCATTTGCTGCATAGCCTGCACTATTTGCATGCTTCAGCGTCCTCACACTTCAACAACGTGTTTCTCCATGCCAGCATGGAGTGCTTCTCCTTGCGCTGTTGCTTCTCATGTTCGACTACTCGCCTTCACCAAGACGTCTTGCAAAGCCACGCTTTGCGAACCCACCGCGAATTACCTCTCTTCTTGCCTCGAGTTGCTCAAGAGTTATCGTCACGAACCACACACAGAGATATCAGGACGCCACCCCTGTCATGGCCTTGTCAACTACGTCCATCACCTCGATCTCTGCCCTGGAGCTTCTTGTGAATTTACTTGGAATAGTTTCCCACATCTCTGACCAGACTCCTCTGCAACTGTTGCGTCTCGTGCTCACAAACACACAAAGCCTACGCTTCTTGCTATGTTGAACACCAGCTCCACCTGTCAACACACTCCCAAGCCTGCATAGGTTGCCAATCGAACGTTCAATTAGGAAAAACGCCTCTAATTGTCCCCACCTGATTGGACTTGAACTTGAATGACCCTGATCGCATCCCGTCGTCTTCGATCTTCCTACCGATATCGATTGATGCCGGTCTTCTCACATCTGAAAATTCTGATTGTACCGATGAATCCGCAATGTCCAAAAATATAGGGTTAGACTCCTGACTCATCCCAATCCGATCTACAGGCACACTGTAACCACCCGAACAATTTTGGACCGTTGGATCTCAACGCAAACTGCCACGTCAGCATTCTGAAAAATCCAGCGACAATTTGCAGAATCAGACCCCGCCATCGCATCGGGAACGTTCAAACCTAGGGCTCACCTCCTTTTCGAGCCCAATCGAACTTACAGGCATCTCAGAACACCCAAATCAATTTGGACTACTCGATCGCTTCTTGGAGCACTTGGAGTACCGCGGGCCTACCACACCGGATCGTTCCTCCTGCTGCCTCCTTCGCATGCTGCACATCACAGCAGCACCCCACGGAAAAAGAAAAAAAATATTACTTCCATGAATTTTTTTTCTTTTACTTGTCCTATTTTTTTCAATTCTTTTCTTCAGTGTCTTCTTCTTCGTCCTTTCACCTGCGTGCTCCACCCGGATCGTGAACTAGGCTGTGATACCACTTGTTGGGAAATTATTCGTCGACCCGAATTCCCGCCGCAACGGAAGCAAAAAACAACGCCGCACGATCACACGCCATATAGGAGAAGGAAAAACGATAAGACAACAATTAACGTGGTTCGGCAAAACCGCCTACATCCACGGGAGGAGGAGAATTTCATTATATCAATGAGGGAATACATCGTAGGGGAGAGACAACTCAATCCGAGGACCATGTCGACGCGGTACTCTCATCCTCATAGACTACATCTATGAAACCCTAACCTCTCACATCCGCTCACTAATATTTCTCATCAATTCTCTCTCACCACTCCTCTCCTCTCCTCTCCTCAATTAGAACTCTTGTAGAGCCGCCTATAAATAGGCTACATTACTTGCTCTTTAAGTAATCCTAATTGTACAAATATTAGGAAATAACACCAATATGGAATACTAGTAGATAATTCTACTAGTTTCCAACAATAATTTCCTAATATTTCCAAATCTGCAGAATCAAGAGAAAAACCCAACAAACTCCACCTTGGCTTGAATTCAACAACCACCCGGAAAATTCCTCGGCCATCCCGGAGCTCTCCATTGTTGATGTCGATTCCGCTGCATCAGCCATGCTCCACCTGCATGGACCGTCATTGCATCTCCACATAGATGCTCTGCACCCCCTCCTAGGGCACATCCTCGCACCTCCACGTGGGCGCGTCCCAAAGTCTACTACTTTTGGGAGTAGTGTGGCTCCATCTCTAAACCAGCTAGCTCATCACCGGAGAGATCACCACCAACCATGTCAAGTGCAAACGAGACTCACTTCCTCTTCACTAGTGCAGTAGTTTTCTTCATCGTCGTTCTCGTCACTTGAGCACCGTCTAACAACCTGCATTTGCTGCATAGCCTGCACTATTTGCATGCTTCAGCGTCCTCACACTTCAACAACGTGTTTCTCCATGCCAGCATGGAGTGCTTCTCCTTGCGCTGTTGCTTCTCATGTTCGACTACTCGCCTTCACCAAGACGTCTTGCAAAGCCACGCTTTGCGAACCCACCGCGAATTACCTCTCTTCTTGCCTCGAGTTGCTCAAGAGTTATCGTCACGAACCACAAAGAGAGATATCAGGACGCCACCTCTGTCATGGCCTTGTCAACTACGTCCATCACCTCGATCTCTGCCCTGGAGCTTCTTGTGAATTCACTTGCAATAGTTGCCCACGTATCTGACCAGACTCCTCTGCAACTGTTGCGTCTCGAGCTCACAAACACACAAAGCCAACGCTTCTTGTTATGTTGAACACCAGCTCCACCTGTCAACACACTCCCAAGCCTGCATAGGTTGCCAATCGAACGTTCAATTAGGAAAAACGCCTCTAATTGTCCCCACCTGATTGGACTTGAACTTGAATGACCCTGATCGCATCCCGTCGTCTTCGATCTTCCTACCGATATCGATTGATGCCGGTCTTCTCACATCTGAAAATTCTGATTGTACCGATGAATCCGCAATGTCCAAAAATATAGGGTTAGACTCCTGACTCATCCAAATCCGATCTACAGGCACACTGTAACCACCCGAACAATTTTGGACCGTTGGATCTCAACGCAAACTGCCACGTCAGCATTCTGCAAAATCCAGCGACAATTTGCAGAATCAGACCCCGCCATCGCATCGGGAACGTTCAAACCTAGGGCTCACCTCCTATTCGAGCCCAATCGAACTTACAGGCATCTCAGAACACCCAAATCAATTTGGACTACTCGATCGCTTCTTGGAGCACTTGGAGTACCGCGGGCCTACCACACCGGATCGTTCCTCCTGCTGCCTCCTTCGCATGCTGCACATCACAGCAGCACCCCACGGAAAAAGAAAAAAAATATTACTTCCATGAATTTTTTTTCATTTACTTGTCCTATTTTTTTCAATTCTTTTCTTCAGTGTCTTCTTCTTCGTCCTTTCACCTGCGTGCTCCACCCGGATCGTGAACTAGGCTGTGATACCACTTGTTGGGAAATTATTCGTCGACCCGAATTCCCGCCGCAACGGAAGCAAAAAACAACGCCGCACGATCACACACCATATAGGAGAAGGAAAAACGATAAGACAACAATTAACGTGGTTCGGCAAAACCGCCTACATCCACGGGAGGAGGAGAATTTCATTATATCAATGAGGGAATACATCGTAGGGGAGAGACAAATCAATACGCGGACCATGTCAACGCGGTACTCTCATCCTCATAGAATACATCGATGAAACCCTAACCTCTCACATCCGCTCACTAATATTTCTCATCAATTCTCTCTCACCACCCCTCTCCTCTCCTCTCCTCTCCTCAATTAGAACTCTTGTAGAGCGGCCTACAAATAGGCTACATTACTTGCTCTCCAAGTAATCCTTATTGTACAAATATTAGGAAATAACACCAATATGGAATACTAGTAGATTCCTGATTCTACTAGTTTCCAAAAATAATAATTTCCTAATATTTCCAAATCTGCAGAATCAAGAGAAAAACCCAACAAACTCCACCTTGGCTTGAAATCTACAACCACCCGGCAAATTCTTCAGCCATCCCGGAGCTCTCCATTGTTGATGTCGATTCCGCTGCATCCGCCATGCTCCACCTGCATGGACCGTCATCGCATATCCACATAGATGCTCTGCACAGCCTCGCACCTCCACATTGGCGCGTCCCAAAGTCTACTACTTCGGGGAGGAGTGCGGCTCCATCTCTCCACCAGCTAGCTCATCACCGGAGAGATCACCACCAACCATGTCAAGTGCAAACGAGACTCACTTCCTCTTCACTACTGCAGTAGTTTTCTTCATCGCCGTTCTCGTCACTTGAGCACCGTCTCGAACAACCTGCATTTTCTGCATAGCCTGCACTATTTTCATGCTTCAGCGTCCTCACACTTCAACGTGTTTCTCCATGCCAGCCTCGAGTGCTTCTCCTTGCGCTGTTGCTTCTCATGTTCGACTACTCGCCTTCACCCAGACGTCTTGCAAAGCCACGCTTTGCGAACCCGCCGAGAATTACCTTTCTTCTTGCCTCGAGTTTCTCAAGAGTTATCGTCACGAACCACACACAGAGATATCAGGACGCCATCCCTGCCATGGCATTGTTAACAACGTCCATCACCTCGATCTCTGCCTTGGAGCTTCTTGTGAATTTACTTGCAATAGTTTCCCACGTCACTGACCAGACTCCTCTGCAACTGTTGCGTCTCGTGCCCACAAACACAGAAAGCCTACGCTTCTTGCTATGTTGAACACCAGCTCCACCTGTCAACACACTCCAAAGCCTGCATAGGTTTTCAATCAAACGTTCAATTAGGAAAAACGCCTCTAATTGACCCCACCTGATTGGACTTGAACTTGATTGACCCTCATCGCATCCCGTCGTCTTCGATCTTCCTACCGATTTCGATTGATGCCGGTCTTCTCACATCTGAAAATTCTGACTGTACCGATGAATCCCAAACGTCCAAAAATATAGGGTTAGACTCCTGACTCATCCCAATCCGATCTACACGCACGCTGTAACCACCCGAACAATTTTTGGCCGTGGATCTCACCGCAAACTGCCACGTCAGCATTCTGCGAAATCCAGCGACAATTTGCAGAATCAGAGCCCGCCATCGCATCGGGAACGTTCAAAAACCTAGGATTCACCTCCAATTCGAGCCCAATCGGACTTACAGGCATCTCAGAACACCCAAATCAATTTGGACTACTCGATCGCTTCTTGGAGCACTTGGAGTACCGCGGGCCTACCACACCGGATCGGTCCTCCTGCTGCCTCCTTCGCATGCTGCACATCACAGCAGCACCCCACGGAAAAAAAAAATATATATATAACTTTCATGATTTTTTTTTTCTTTTACTTGTCCTATTTTTTTCAATTCTTTTCTTCAGTGTTTTCTTCTTCGTCCTTTCACCTACGTGCTCCACCAGGATCGTGAACTAGGCTGTGATACCAATTGTTGGGGAATTATTCGTCGACCCGAATTCCCGCCGCAACGGAAGCAAAAAACAATGCCGCACGATCACACGCCATATAGGAGAAGGAAAAATGATAACACAAGAATTAACGTGGTTCGGCAAAACTGTTTACATCCACGGGAGGAGGAGAATTTATTTATATCAATGTGGGAATACATCGTAGGGGAGAGACAACTCAATCCGCCGACCATGTCGACTCGGTACTCTCATCCTCATAGACTACATCTATGAAACCCTAACCTCTCACATCCGCTCACTAATATTTCTCATCTGTTCTCTCTCACCACTCCTTTCCTCTCCTCTCCTCAATTAGAACTCTTGTAGAGCCGCCTATAAATAGGCTACATTACTTGCTCTCCAAGTAATCCTAATTGTACAAATATTAGGAAATAACACCAATATGGAATACTAGTAGATTCCTAATTCTACTAGTTTCCAAAAACAATAATTTCCTAATATTTCCAAATCTGCAGAATCAAAAGAAAAACCCAAAAAACTCCACCTTGGCTTGAATTCTACAACCACTCGGCAAATTCCTTAGCCATCCCAGAGCTCTCCATTGTTGATGTCGATTCCGCTGCATCCGCCATGCTCCACCTGCATGGACCGTCATCGCATCTCCACATAGATGCTCTGCACCCCTTCCTAGGGCACAGCCTCGCACCTCCACATGGGCGCATCCCAAAGTCTACTACTTTGGGGAGTAGTGTGTCTCCATCTCTCCACCAGCTAGCTCATCACCGGAGAGATCACCACCAACCATGTCAAGTGCAAACGAGACTCACTTCCTCTTCACTACTGCAGAAGTTTTCTTCATCGCCGTTCTCGTCACTTGAGCACCGTCTCGAACAACCTGCATTTTCTGCATAGCCTGCACTATTTTCATGCTTCAGCGTCCTCAAACTTCAACGTGTTTCTCCATGCCAGCCTCGAGTGCTTCTCCTTGCGCTGTTGCTTCTCATGTTCGACTACTTGCCTTCACCAAGACGTCTGGCAAAGCCACGCTTTGCGAACCCGCCGCGAATTACCTCTCTTCTTGCCTCGAGTTTCTTAAGAGTTATCGTCACGAACCACACACAGAGATATTAGGACGCCATCCCTGCCATGGCATTGTCAACAACGTCCATCACCTCGATCTCTGCCTTGGAGCTTCTTGTGAATTTACTTGCAATAGTTTCCCACGTCAATGACCAGACTCCTCTGCAACTGTTGCGTCTCGTGCTCACAAACACACAAAGCCTACGCTTTTTGCTATGTTGAACACCAGCTCCACCTGTCAACACACTCCAAAGCCTCCATAGGTTTCCAATCGAACGCTCAATTAGGAAAAACGCCTCTAACTGACCCCACCTGATTGGACTTGAACTTGATTGACCCTGATCGCATCCCGTCGTCTTCGATCTTCCTACCGATATCGATTGATTCCGGTCTTCTCACATCTGAAAATTCTGACTATATCGATGAATCCACAACGTCCAAAAATACAGGGTTAGACTCCTGACTCATCGCAATCCGATCTACAGTCACGCTGTAACCACCGGAACAATTTTGGACCGTTTGATTTCACCGCAAACTGCCACGTCAGCATTCTGCAAAATCCAGCGACAATTTGCAGAATCAGACCCCACCATCGCATCGGGAACGTTCAAAAACCTAGGGTTCACCTCCTGTTCGAGCCCAATCGGACTTACAGGCATCTCAGAACACCCAAATCAATTTGGACTACTCGATTGCTTCTTGGAGCACATGGAGAACCGCGGGCCTACCACACCGGATCGGTCCTCCTGCTGCCTCCTTCGTTTGCTGCACATCACAGCAGCACCCCACAGAAAAAAAAAAATATATAACTTCCATGAATTTTTTTTCTTTTACTTGTCCTTTTTTTCAATTCTTTTCTTCAGTGTCTTCTTCTTCGTCCTTTCACCTACGTGCTCCACCAGGATCGTGAACTAGGCTGTGATACCAATTGTTGGGGAATTATTCGTCAACCCGAATTCCCGCCGCAACAAAAGCAAAAAACAACGCCGCACGATCACACGCCATATAGGAGAAGGAAAAATGATAACACAAGAATTAACGTGGTTCGGCAAAACCGCCTACATCCACGGGAGGAGAATAATTTCATTATATCAATCTGGGAATACATCGTAGGGGAGAGACAACTCAATCCGCGGACCATGTCGACGCGGTACTCTCATCCTCATAGACTACATCTATGAAACCCTATACTCTCACATCCGCTCATTAATATTTCTCATCAATTCTCTCTCACCACTCCTCTCCTCTTCTCTCCTCAATTAGAACTCTTGTAGAGCCACCAATAAATAGGCTACATTACTTGCTCTCCAAGTAATCCTAATTGTACAAATATTAGGCAATAACACCAATATGGAATACTAGTAGATTCCTAATTCTACTTGTTTCCAAAAAAAATTTCCTAATATTTCCAAATCTGCAGAATCAAGAGAAAAACCAAACAAACTCCACCTTGGCTTGAATTCTACACCCACCCGGCAAATTCCTCAGCCATCCCGGAGCTCTCCATTGTTGATGTCGATTCCGCTGCATCCGCCATGCTCCACCTGCATGGACCGTCATCGCATCTCCACATAGATGCTCTGCACCCCCTCCTAGGGCACAGCCTCGCACCTCCACATAAGCGCGTCCCAAAGTCCACTACTTTGGGGTGTAGTGTTGCTCCATCTCTCCACCAGCTAGCTCATCACCGGAGAGATCACCACCAACCATGTCAAGTGCAAAAGAGACTCACTTCCTCTTCACTACTACAGTAGTTTTCTTCATCGCCGTTCTCGTCACTTGAGCACCGTCTCGAACATTCTGCATTTGCTGCATAGCCTGCACTATTTGCATGCTTCAGCGTCCTTACACTTCAACAACGTGTTTCTCCATGCCAGCCTCGAGTGCTTCTCCTTGCGCTGTTGCTTCTCTTGTTCGACTACTCGCCTTCACCAAGACGTCTTGCAAAGCCACGCTATGCAAACTCGCCGCGAATTACCTCTCTTCTTGCCTTGAGTTTCTCAAGAGTTATCGTCACGAACCACACATAGAGATTTCAGGACGCCACCCCTGCCATGGCCTTGTCAACTACGTCCATCACCTCGATCTCTGCCCTGGAGCTTCTTGTGAATTTGATAGCAATAGTTGCCCACGTATATGACTAGACTCCTCTGCAATTGTTGCGTCTCGTGCTCACAAACACACAAAGCCTACGTTTCTTGCTATGTTGAACACCAGCTCCACCTGTCAACACACTCCCAAGCCTGCATAGGTTACCAATCGAACGTTCAATTAGGAAAAACGCCTCTAATTGACCCCACCTGATTGGACTTGAACTTGATTGACCCTGATCGCATCCCGTCGTCTTCGATCTTCCTACCGATATCGATTGATGCCGGTCTTCTCACAACTGAAAATTCTGACAGTACCGATGAATCCGCAACGTCCAAAAATATAGGGTTAGACTCCTAACTCATCCCAATCCGATCTACAGGCACGCTGTAACCACCCGAACAATTTTGGACCGTTGGATCTCACCGCAAACTGCCACGTCAGCATTCTGCAAAATCCAGCGACAATTTGCAGAATCAGACCCCGCCATCGCATCGCGAACGTTCAAACCTAGGGTTCACCTCCTGTTCGAGCCCAATCGGACTTACAGGCATCTCAGAACACCCAAATCAATTTGGACTACTCGATCGCTTCTTGGAGCACTTGGAGTACCGCGGGCCTACCACACCGGATCGGTCCTCCTGCTGCCTCCTTCGCATGCTGCACATCACAGCAGCTTCCCACGGAAAAAGAAAAAAAATATAATTTCCATGAATTTCTTTTCTTTTACTTGTCCTATTTTTTTCAATTCTTTTCTTCAGTGTCTTCTTCTTCGTCCTTTCACATGCGTGCTCCACCTGGATCGTGAACTAGGCTCTGATACCACTTGTTGGGGAATTATTCGTCGACCCGAATTCCCGCTGCAACGGAAGCAAAAAACAACGCCGCACGATCACACGCCATATAGGAGAAGGAAAAACGATAACACAAGAATTAAAGATGGTTCGGCAAAACCGCCTACATCCACGGGAGGAGGAGAATTTCATTATATGAGGGAATACATCGTAGGGGAGTGACAACTCAATCCGCGGACCATGTCGACGCGGTACTCTCATCCTCATAGAATACATCTATGAAACCATAACCTCTCACATCCGCTCACTAATATTTCTCAGCAATTCTCTCTCACCACTCCTCTCCTCTCCTCAATTACAACTCTTGTAGAGCCGCCTATAAATAGGCTACATTACTTGCCCTCCAAGTAATCCTAATTGTACAAATATTAGGAAATAACACCAATATGGAATACTAGTAGATTTCTGATTCTACTAGTTTCCAAAAACAATAATTTCCTAATATTTCCAAATCTGCAGAATCAAGACGAAAACCCAACACAAACCAAGTATATGTTTATCATCTGAATATCAATTCTTCAAATCATATCTTGCCTGCAGTTTGATATCAACAACTACAGAAAGAAAGAAATTAAAGTTGGTATCTTTCATTCTAACCGCAGGTTAAGGTTTTCCCCAAGGATTTCTCTTACCCCAATGGTAACCCAGGGATGCAAGTTCAAACCGGAAAAACCGCAATCCGAGCCGCACCGGGCGGTTTGGTTCGGTCCAGGTTTGCAAAAACCCCAAACCGTATAATACAGTTTGGTCCAGGTTTGCAAAAATCCCAGACTGTATAAACCGAACCGAACCCTACCCTTTATGTAGCATATTAGCCTATACAACTGGCACACTTGATAACTTCTACACATATATCATGTACAGTAGGTACTGAAAATGATGTAATGTTTGTTATTTTTATTTTAAAATTGATTGACATCAAAATTTTAACAAATATTTAATTGTTGAATAAATAATTAAGAAATTTCAAATGAAATAATATATTTCTAGAAACCGCGGTTTAAAGTCGAACCAAACCTGTCCTTCACGGTTCGGTTCGGTTCGGTTAGGAGCCACGAACGGTTCGGATTAGGTTTAGGTTTCGCCTAAACCGTTACATGCGGTTTGGTTTGGATGGGTGCCGAAACCGGACCGAACCGAACCGTTCTCATCCCCGTAACTGGACTGTTGATTGGGCACCGCTAAGTATTTTCATACCAAAAGGAAAATCTCCCGTATCGTGATTTCCTTAACAGAAAAATTTATTTTCAGTATGTTTGATTAAGCTATATTATGTGTGTTTAGTACACAGCCATCTCATTTGAATATGTTGACCGATATTGAGGCCGCTGCTTCTGTTGAGACTAGAAAACTGAAACTCTATTATTTTCAGTATGTTTGAGGCCGCTGTATTATGTGTGTTTAGGCCGCTGCTTCTCTAGCATTAATGCCTATTTCTTTTCTCGGCAACAGTATTGGATGATGGTGCTTATGCAAAACGATCAAAGCAAAATAAGTCAAACCTGCCCTGGTTCTCTAGCTTCGTCTTCACCTCTACAATCTACTAAATAAAAGCATGTGGTGTTGGCATATGGATTAAAAAATCTATCTTGATGTATTACATATCAACCCGCTCTTTGTTTGCAAAGGTAGTTTGGTGTTGGTCTTCTTAAGTTATCGCATATCTTTCCGTCTCTGTTGTAATGTGCACGCACAAAGAAGAATGATAAAACAAACGAAGCAAGATCGAGAAACAAATTTTAATGTGGATCACTAACTATCTCGTTAGCTATATCCACGGTGAAGAATAAACATTTCATTTAAGATAGAAATCAGTCACAATAGACCACAATACATCCACACAAGTCTAGGCACGAAATACATCTATATATAGGCTTAAGACAACCTTTTTTTTAAGCCTAAGTCGTCCATGATTGCTCTTCATAAGGAGCCCCATGATTGCTCTTCATCAGGAGCCTAGATATATATTGCTCCTCATCAGAAGCTCAGACCGCCCCGAGTGTAGACCCTCCACATACAGCCAAATTTCATATCCGAATTTTTTCTTGGGACTTTCTTTCCAAAAATGACATTTCTCCTTACAGTAGGCATAGACGTCCTTCGGTAACTTGGAGCCCTTTTCGTTCCTACCGTTGCTTCTCTTGGCCATCAGTTCGGAAACGTGATTGTCCAAACCTGCATATGCAGCTTTATGCGGCATCTCCCTGGTGTGAATAGGTGACCTAACATCTTTTAGGTTACAGTTTCTATCCCAATGATGAAAGACTGTACAAAACTCTCACACCACGGAGGCAGAGACACCAAAAAAATTAAGGGAGCATCCTCATCACTCACAATCTCATCATTGCTTTATGCCACTATTGCTAGTGGGTAAGGCCTAATGTCCCCCCACCGTGTCTTTTACGGGTTGGGAGCCCGATTTTCAACTTTTGAATAATACGCGGGGTTATTCTGCCTTACCACCCAGTAGGTTACACTAAAAAAAGAGTAATCCCCATCCAAACTCTACTTTCAGTCAGAGCCAAGCCTAATTGTGCGTCACAATGAGCTAATTTATTTGTCGAACGCGGAATCCATGCTATTCTATAGTCTGAGAATCATCGAACAGGGGTACGACAATCCTACATAATGGTACTAAACAAGGAACGATCTAATGATTGCTCTGTCGAACCCATGAGGTGGCTTGACAGTTTTTTGCAAATCAACTCCAATATGAAAATTGTCCATTCACAACCTTATAGCCAGTAGCAGCCCTTCACGGAGGGAGAGACCTTCTGCAATGTGGGGAGAAGAAACCCATTGTAACTTCGTCGCCATAGTCGCAACATAGTGCCCAAAATGATTGCGCAAAACCACCCCAGTCGCTGCTTTTTCATCTTCAAACTTCCACGCACCCCAATTTTGGTGGCTGCCAAGTCTTATCCGCCAACCCATTCCTCCCATGTGCCTGGACATGGCCATCTCCCTGCAAGTGAATCTGATTGATACACCCAGTATCGTACCAGTAGCTTGAGAGAGGCTACGAATCTCTACCTGTAGTTCGTGAGACTACGAATTACTACGAAAAACGAAACAAAACTGAAAATAAACTGAATAAACTCAAAGACAATTCTTATTTCTTGCTTAAAAGTGAAGATTTACATTGTTTAAATAGTAAAATAGCTAACCCTAACTTGACCTAATGGGCTCGGCCCAATCTACTAATAAATTACTAAAGACCAAATACACTAATAAACAAAATAATAGTACATAAGTAAATAAATGAACTATACGGTAATAAATAAATACTGATGATACACCCGGTATCGTACCAGTAGCTTGAGAGAGGCTACGAATCTCAACCAGTAGTTCGTGAGACTACGAGTTACTACGAAAAACGAAACAAAACTGAAAATAAACTGAATAAACTCAAAGACAATTCTTATTTCCTGCTTAAAAGTGAAGAACTACATTGTTTAAATAGTAAAATAGCTAACCCTAACTTGACCTAATGGGCTCGGCCCAATCTACTAATAAATTACTAAAGACCAAATACACTAATAAACAAAATAATAGTACCTAATTAAATAAATGAATTATACGGTAATAAATAAATACTGATGATACGGTTGATCCGTATCACTGATCATCTCCAGTGGCCAAAGCTTCTGCAAACTTATGAACTATCAAAAGAATTTGGCCACAATTGATTCGACAGTGCTCTTATTATTCTCAAAAATCCTGAGATTCAGATCCCGCCAAACAGTACATATCGTCACCACCAATCGCGCTCTATCATCAGGAGTCAAAGTTTTCATGGACTCATGCAACGGATCCTTCATATCCGAGTGTTTCTTATGACACGAACGCTAACCCTGAACTCGATCCCACGTCGCATCAATCTTCTTGCATCTTAGAAACATATGTGTTGGATTTGACTTGAACCAAACTTGCAATAGCTTGGGGTCAAAGTAAAGCAAGAAAAGGCAAAGCCAAAGTCATGAACATCGCAGTGAGGCGGTGGAAATAAGTTGCTGAATTTGTATGACTTGGAAATAATTGGTTTCCTAATTAATTGGTGAATTCCACCGCCAATGACCAAGTGTATAAAAGGTTTTGTTTTGTTTGGTACTCAAAACACACATACACAAAGAGCTAACTAAGGAATTGAGAGCTATTTTAGTGTGTTGTGGGTGGGTGTTAATTTGGTTGGCCGCCGTGGCCGTTCTGGCCATGGCGTGCATTGTAATCGGGTTCTCTTCTCAATAAAATATCTTGTTCTGGCCGTGGATTAGCTAGCGGGTTCGATACAAATTCGTTAGTGAACCACGTCTGTCTCGTTCTTGTTTCGTCTCGTCGTTCTTGCTCGAATACCCACACATTACAACAAACTGGTAACGGAGCTCTGAAACAGGAGTTCTGATACAACAAACTGGTATCAGAGCCAGGTCAGGGGATCACCAGTTTCAACAAACTGGTATCAGAGCCAGGTCAGGATGAACACCAATTTCAACAAACTGGTATCAGAGCCAGGTCAGGGGATCACCAGTTTTAACAAATTGGTATCAGAGTCGGGGTTCCAAGATCAGGGTGGAGCCAAGAGCTAGGGTTTCACGTTTTGGTGGAACTCAAAGCAAAGGTTTCGCGATTCAGCTGGTGCAGGCTATCGGAAGGTTGGGTTTCGAGATTCCGCCAAGAACGATGTATGGTTTGGCGATCAAGATCGATATGTTCATGAGAGAGAAGCAGGTACACCCACCATCTGAAGCCCCGTGGAGCGGTCTATCCGGGCTCCTATCAAAGCAATCTGGCGCGCATCTGATTAGGCGTGCAAGGGATCTGGAAAATCTAGCACGTATTCAGTACTGGCGCGAATCTGGCGGTTCATGCGCATCTGGCGTTATGGCGATTGACGTTCAGGCGCAATCCGGCTCCCGGCGTGGAGCACCTGGCGTGTGAGCTGAATCCGGTTCTGGCTCATGCGTTGCAGGAACTCGTTGGAGTTGGAGCAACGGCATGGAGCATCTGGCGCGTGAGATTTCTGGCACGCGCATCTGATTCTGGTTCTGCCGCGCATTATGCACGAGTTTGTTCTGGCGTGCATTTGGTTTTGCAGCGTGTACCATGACAAGCACTGAGCTCGCATCTGCCGCGATCTGTTTCTAGCGAGCATATGGCGCATCTGAGACATACGGGTCACATCTGAGGCATACGGGGCGCATCGGGCATGACAATTTGGGCACTCGTCATCGGTGCATCTGGTCTGGATGACATCTGGGCATTCTGTCATGGTGCTTCTGTCTGGCGCAATTAGGCGCATCTAGAATACATTCGGTCCTGCTTTCTCAAAGAATGTATTCGAGTCTGGTTCTGGGTGGAGCACTTGTTTCTGTTTACGGAAGTGCAACCACATTGGGCGCATTCGTTGCAGGAACGCATGGTAGTTGGAGCAACGATTTGACGATTCGGGTTTCGCATACAGCTACGGAACATCTGTCTGGGGAAGCGTGCTCGTTTCGGGTTTCTGAGAGACGCATCCGGTTCAGTTTTGAGAAGAGAAGCATCGGGTTCAGGTTTCGGGTTGCTAAAATGATTCAAGTCAAGGCGGAGATTTGTTGGATTTGACTTGAACCAAATTGGCAATAGCTTGGGGTCCAAGTAAATCAAGAAAAGTCAAAGTCAAATTCAGGAACATCACAGTGAGGCGGTGAAAATAAGTTGCTGAATTTGTATGACTTGGAAACAATTGGTTTCCTAATGAATTGGTGAACTCCACCGCCAATGACCAAGTGTATAAAAGGCTTTGTTTTGTTTCGTACTCAAAACACGCATACATAGAGAGCTAATTAAGGATTTCAGAGCTATTGTAGTGTGTTATGGGTGGGTGTTAATTTGGTTGGCCGCCGTGGCCGTCTGGCCACGGCGTGCATTGTAATCGGGTTCTCTTCTCAATAAAATATCTTTTTCTGGCCGTGGATTAGCTAGCAAGTTCGTTACGAATTCGTTATTGAACCACGTTAAATATCTGTCTCGTTCTTGTTTCGTCTCGTCATTCTTGCTCGAATACCCACACGTTACAACAAACTGGTAACGGAGCTCTGGAACAGAAGTTGTGTTACAACAATACGTACCCCTTTTTCATCATACCTATGACACCACGAGCAAACCGTTGGACCCTCAACTCTCCGTTTGGCGAGATTAACCGACGTTGGAAGCGCGTCATGCATGGCTCGCCACGCGGTGAAAATTGCCCGATTATGAGACTTGGTACTCCATAATTTGTTTAGGTATTTAGTCTGGGTATTTGAACTCTCCCCAGTACTACCCAACATCATATTCGCTGCCATGTGATAACCGGACCGCACAGAGGAACATCCCTTCAGATGAAAAAACCAAGCCCGAGAGTCTGATTTCTTCGTGGGCGAAACGATAATTTGTTTGACCGCCTGAAAACAACATGATTGAGGGTTGCCTCTAAGCGCTCCATACACCATTGGTTAGTATTGCTATCAATAAGATAGCAACCCGGAGTTGGGGATTAGAGTGGTTCCAAGAACAAACCGTAAAGCTGAACGGACGCGAAATCCATCTTCCGTTAAACACACTAATCGAAGAACCATCGCAACATTTTTTAGGAGTCCCCTATTAAAAACTGCCCTTCACGATATAAGTCCACGCAACACCTGTGATGGATTTGTACCAAGCTGAGCATCTAATTTGAGAAATATTTTGTTTTGAGGATTTTGGACATTAGTGCATCGGGCTTTGTAATAATTCTTTGTCCTTGCTTCGCGAAGAGATCAAGATTAAAGGCATGGAAATCGCGAAAGCCAACTCCTCCAAAACCTTTCGGTCTCTTTAAACGATTCCAAGCTAGCCAACATATACCTCTTCCATCCTTCTGATTCCACCAAAAATTGCGAAGAAGACTTTCTTTTCACAAAGCGTTGAAGGAAGTAGGAAACATGACATTATAACTTGGAATTGCTTGAATAACAGATTTTATAAGTACCTCCTTCCCCGCGGTCAAGAAAAATGTCTCCCTATAACCATGTACTCGCTTACTAACTCTTTCCAAGAAACCGGAAAACAGCTTAGTCCTCGATCTTTCCACTTTGGACGGTATTCCCAAATACTTGTCAAACATTGAAACAAGTTGCACGCTCGCAACTCCACCTAACAATTCCTGATTGGCTTGGGAAACATTACGTGAAAACATAGTAGCGAATTTCTGCAAGTTTATTTGCTGGCCCGACGCATTCTCGTAGTCCTGTAAAATAGTAAGAAGAGATTGAAAACATGGCAGCAGATTTCTTTAATAATATATTTGTAAACATAAGTACATTATTTCTTTAACGATATATTTATAATATGAATCCTATTTAAAGGAAATTGAATGAGTGCTGAGTAGTTGAAAATATATTACTTTTCTACTAACCCGTCTTTAAGTATGCATATTTTTTTGTAAACATAAGAACGTTATTTCTTTCAAATAGATGTATGCATTTTTTTCAACGAGTACGATTACAATCCAAATAGTGGCATTCATGTCGGGTAATGACCAACTAAAATTATCCATAACTTTTATATATTCCCATTAGCTAGGATGAGTGAGTTAAAAAGAGTCTTAATTTACAAAAAGTGTAACTTAACACATTAAAGCATCCTTATCGCGTAAATAATATTTTAAATAAATTAAATTAGAGGAGAACGAGGGAGAATTTGAAATAAATATTTTCTTTCTCTTAAAATATCAACAATTTATTTCAGTGGTACGTATCATGAGGAACAAAGAGTTCTAAATTGGCAGCTTGGATGGTAGCTCAAGTTGTAGAGCGTTGGAAGCCTCTTCATGAGGCCCTACATGAGGTTAACCTCTACATCAAGAGAATACTCATGCATTACTTACCTTAAATATGAGATAAACTTTCATAAAATTTAATAATTAAAAGTAATATTTTGAATAATTACTCAATACTTTAGCATAAATTTTAAGCTACGACTCTCAAATGCATCAAAATTTAGTTTTTTTCATGTTAAATATTTTTTGAATTTCACTAAATAATTTAAAAATATCGATAGCTTTCACTAATGAGAAAATAGTAATTTAAAAACAAAAATTAGTAAAGCGTTTGAAACCAGCTACAATTTTTGCTCAACATAGTTATATATATATATATATATATATATATATATATTAAATTATTTATAAGAAACTACTATTTAAAGGAAATAAAATGAGGATGAGAGGTTGAACACTTCAACTATTTTTCTATTAATCCGCCGTTAATGTACTGCATTAGTAAAAATGATTTTAGTGGGATAGTGATGACATGTTTTTCATGCATTGAAATATTTATATCATCTATAAAAGCTAGGGGGTGAGCAAAAATTCACTCTCCATATGCCATTTATCATCCATATCATACATGTCATGTAATAACCAATTAAAATACTCCACCTCATCTATAAATTTTAAAATTAATGATTCATAAAATAGAGTTTTAATTTGAAGTACATGCAATAGTTGTAAGTCTTAATTTTCAATCTCATTCCTATTATACCTATTATACATTAACTATTTCTGTATGTATAGGACGATGAGAAAAATTCAATTAGTATTTTTACGCTAATCTAACTTTTCACAGGACCAACGTCTTTTTACTTTATAAAGTTATATAATTCATTACTATTATACTAATTATACATTAAATATTTGTTTATGTATAGAACATGAGAAAAATAAAGTAGTATTTATATGCTAATGTAACTATTTTACCGGACTCCCGTCTTTTGTTTTATACCTCTAGATTATGACGAATCATGAAATCATTATTATAAGATTTTGGCTTAATTACTTTATGCATTTCCCCAGTTTGAAAAAACTATCACATTGCAACCCTTAGTTTTAGAACTATCTGATTGCATCCCCTATTTGCAATAAATAAATCAATTTAAAACTGGTAATAATATTCCATCTACTACTTAACGAAATATTCTGTTAGTTGAAAAATAAGTCCTTTTAATGTAGGGTAAAAGCAACTACTCAGAAACAAGTAGGAAGACTGCCGATGCCATAGCCCAGTTTCCAGTGAACTCACCAAATTGTAGAGACCGCAAATCTTCACAATTACCATACTAGTCCATCACCCAATTGAGCAGGCTCACCCAGAAACCCACAGATCCAGAGATAAAATCAAAATGCAATGAGGGAGAGAATAGATCGGGAGGCAGATTAAGCGGGAGAGAGGGGATCAAGAGACAGGCAGGAAAGACATAAATAAGTTATTCTTACCACCTGCATAGAGAGAGAGAGAGAGAGAAACGACATGAGAGACCCAATTGAGAGAGATAGGGGAGTTACCTCTTTGCTTAAGTTTCCTCATCTTCTTCAACCTTTACCTTCTTCTTTTCTTTTTTTTTATAGAAGATGTTCTCTTTTATTTTACCTTCTTCACAAGTACTTTATTTATTTTACTTTTAATTTTCTGATGTATTTTTGCCAATTCTACCCTTCTCAAATGGATGGTGATTGGATGAAACTTTTTACCAGTTTTGAATTGACGTGATTATTGCAAATAGGGGATGCAATCAACTAGTTCTAGAACTGTAGGTTGCAATTTGATAGTTTCATAAAATTGGGGGTATGCATTGGGTAATTAAGCCTAAGATATGATTTTTCATTTTATTTTTATGATATTAATTATTTATAACATCTACAAAAATTATATATATATATATATATCTTATATATATACATATTTTGAATGACAATAGTAAAAGTGAAAACACTTTATTCTTTAGTTTCCTTTGTAGAAAAACAAGATTGTTTTCAATTACATATAAAATAAAAAGGCAAGAAATCAGAGAGATACAATTCTTTCAACTTGATAATTTTTAAATCTCCATTTCTTTAACAGCCACAATTCATCTTTTATTTCTTATGTTATTGATTACTCAAATTTACAATAATGGTTATGACAGTGGTGTAAAGCTTTCTTTACAGAAAACTAAGAAAATGGTAAATGCAAATATAAAGAAAAGAATTATACAAACACTCATATGCCTACTTGATCCCTTATAGGAGTTACATGTTATTTAATATTTTCCCAATTAATTTTTTAATTAAATGTCAGAGTATTATGTTATTTCATGAATTAAAAATAATAAAAATATTAAAGAAAATTTCTCGAAAACTTAAATATATATTAAATACAATAAAAAGTCATTTCTAAAATACATATTTGTTATTTCTAATAGTTTGACACCATAAATGTATAATTAAAAATTAAAAAATACATCTTGAATATACATAACTACACAGGGAGAAACGTCAACAATTTTAACTCCTTGTAC
Source organism: Linanthus parryae (assembly GCA_023055425.1). Lineage (NCBI taxonomy): Eukaryota > Viridiplantae > Streptophyta > Magnoliopsida > Ericales > Polemoniaceae > Linanthus > Linanthus parryae. The sequence continues at coordinate 97,166,530 of JALGPY010000004.1, read as the reverse complement.
GATCGAATCCAAATAAACGTATGAGTTCCTATGAAGAACTCTCATAATATGGTTTTATCGCGTGAGTTACCGTTCGTTCTTGGTGGTAATTGCTCTCTCAATGAAACAATTATTCTCACATATCTTTATGTGGTTATGAAGGACTGTAACATTCACATTCAGATTCGTACCATATACAGATCTTATTGATTACACAAACTATATATGAACAATGATACACCATATGGGTTCAATTTTCTCTTACCTCTTCTACTCCTTGCTATTTGCTTTTAAGTTTTACTAGAGTTGTATATTTAATTTCTTTTTATCAATTACTTCAATTACATATGATTGGATGCACAAGTTAATTTGATGAAAATTTGACTTATAATTCCGTGTCGTCGTTTTTTTTAACAGAATATCAGATTTTCACATTTTTCTATTCAGCAAGATTATCAGATAACCAATATATTTCAATCTCCTACAAATTGCGATACACCTTAATTCTTTATTTATGAAGATGACACTACTTGTAATTTCAAAAAACAATGTGCCACTACCTTTCTATTTTATAGTTTTAGTTTTAAACGATTTTTCCTCAAGGCTATAAGTGTTTATGCATGCATGTGCATTCTCCTAAAAAATAAAATATCAAAGAGTTCGTTTGTTTCCTTACTATAATCACTCAAATTCAAGAAGTGCCGGTCCGGAACTTTGAGAGATCTCGCAAGAAATTGAAAACGTAGCATGGTAATGCGTCATGGAAATGTATATATATGTTAAAGCTTTCTCTTTGAAATGTACATGAAATTTATCGATATTTTCAAAGGAAAACAAAAAGTCGCCACGATCCATACATGAGGTGAAGATTGAACAAATAACACATTAACTATAGACAAATATTTCATCCACAAACTCTTTGTGGGTAAGTTAATATGAGAGAATATATGTTTTAGTGTAAGAGAGTGAGTTTTGTTTGAGGATTCGTTGACATTTTTGTATCATAAGTAAATGATAGAAGGTAAAAGAATATTTTTAAAGAATATATAGTCAATAAGAGTGATGCACCTCATTTAAAATTTCCTATATGTGTAGTGAGTCACTACAAATTTTTAATTAGATGGGGGCCTACAGTTGAAATTTTAAAAAATATGCTAACCCTTCCTTCCTTTCATGTATGTATTATTTTATCTTTCTATAGAACATAAGCATTTCATATTTTTGGTTCGACAAAAGATAAATTGTTTGAAACGTTATAATGAATATGCCATCAAAAATATTTAATCATGAATGAAAATATTTTTGTTGAAAGTTATTTAGTTACAAATTAGATGTATAAATTGACTATAAATATACTGCCTACAATCTTGGAAGAACTACTAATATATTATGAAATTTGAAAGTTTGTAATGCAAGTAAATAAACATGATCTAATACTCTAGACCGGGGGGGGGTGGTTGAATAGAGTACATAATGTTTTGCACAATAAGTAGCCTTTTGAAACTTCAAGCAAACATGCTGTTGAAATCGCAAAGCTTTGGAAAAGATTTGAAAAGCTAGAGATAAAATTGCATAAGACAGTAGCTTCAAAGCTTTGAGATTGGAATTTCTTAAAGCTTTGAAGTTACTTATTTTGAACAAATAATTAACAGATATAAAAAGCAGTAATGTAAAGCACAAGAACACAAGGACTTCTACAGAGTTCAGTCACAATTGGACCTAGTCTATGCCTTAGGGATCTAATCCCTCCAGGATTTCAACACACTTCTTATTAATCACCCAGATTTAGCCCTAGATCTCAAGCCTAAGTGAGCTATCTTACACTTATACAGCTTGTGATTCCCAACCTATCTAGTACCAGCTACAATCTGTTGAAACAATAAGAACCTCGTTGTTCACTTGAACAACTAAACTTCTAAGTTTGTGAGGTTGAGAATATAAGAATGAATAATACATATTTAGTACAAGTATAAGAACACAGAAAAGATAAGCTGATGAAGCTTGGAAGTGTTCTTCAGATTTGATGAATGATCTTCAATTCCTGCAGTTGTTGATAGGCCTTTTTGTTTGAAGAGTTCTGTAATTTGATCTCTCACGTATGAAAATATCTTCAAAACTCTGTTGATCAGCCTCTCTCTCTATATCTCACAATTTGAAATTCAAACTCTAACTTTTATCAACAACCTGCAACTACTTGAGAGATTTTAGGAACTGAATTCCTACAAATCCTCTCCCCCGAGATGCTTCTTTCAACAGCTATGTTTGAATAGCTTTTTGACTTTGTTTGTGGACATTTGGACGACCAACAATTCTGCACAATCTCATCCACAAAGATCAAATAAGATCTAGAAAAAATAGCCACACAATATGATCTGTTACATAGCCAGTTCCTGCATAAACCCTAGCTAATTTCACCTTAGATAAAAATTCAACATAAATAGCCACATGTGTATATCACTGTAAGACAAGATAGATAACATAATAACAAGTTAGATTAACTCCTAATCCAATGTTAAATTGATTAAACTAATCCGGCATATAGAATTCAGTTAAGCAGTTCTGAGCATAAAAACAATCTCAAAGCTTTGGAGCTTGATTGCCAGTTCATATGAATGAACTTTAAAACTGAACCCTACAATCTGCAAAACCAATTCAATCAAAAAATAGGATCAATAATATTTATTAATGAGAATAGTGAATGATTAGATCACCACTCAAGCCAATCTCCAAGCCTGCAATTGCAGAAATTGTTAAGAATAATAGGCAGTTAGCACTACCAGACAGTATCTCAAAGCTTTGAAATTTTGAGACTTTAACAGTTCAGATTATTTTGGCTTTCATCATCAAAGATCAAACTCCCCCCGAGTTTGTAAATACATTCATGCTCAAGAGCTTGAACTATCAAAATTTGTACTTACCTTAAGTATTGATCCAACATTTACGAGCTTACGACTGAAATATATATATTTTTAATCTTACTTGCACCATAAAATTGCTTATCCCATAACCTATGCCGTACTCAATACATCGATATTTGATTTTTTATGATTATTTTTAATTAAAAGTCAGATTAGATTTTGACATCACATAGCTATGTTATTAATTCCACTATTTATAAAAAAAAAATAGAGAAATTCAAAGAAAATTAAATAAGAAGGAAGGTGAGACGTTTTTAAATACTTATTTTTTTATTCACCCTCCTTTAATATATGCATTTTGTTTTTTTAATCAAAATATTTGCGTTTTACATTGTTAGTACGATAGGGAAGAAAGAGTTCTATATTCATAATAAATATGGTTTAATAGTAAGAAAATAGTCTAATAGTTAAAAATTAATAAATAAAAATTCTGAATTAGCGTACATAAAATATTTTTAGTCTTTTTTAATTAAGAGAATATATATAATTATTTTACAATTTGAAATTGCACACTTCAATAAAAGTTAAAATAAATATGATGCTAGAAATTAAAACTAAATACCACCAACTGCGTAAAAAGAACAAATAACATGTTACAAAATATCATGGTCCAAAAGAATATGTCACGCAAAATGTTGACTTAATTTTTTTATGATTTTGTTTACGAACATGAAAACTAAAAGATAAATATTGTGTTATTACACCAGCAGTTTCTTACGTACCGTAACCTTCCCACTCAAAACACCCAAATTTATAGCTTATGTCATATGTTAGTCCATTTTTAATTATTAAAATTTCATACATTGTTTTTTTAGTATAAAAAATATTCTCTTAAAGAAATTGGCAAAGCATTTGACATTGACTATGGAATTTTCTAAATATAGTTATGTTATTTATTCTATTACTTATAAAGAAAATGACATTAAAAATATATTAAATTAGGAGAGTGTAAGATTAGAGTGAAGTCTTTTTTCTTGCAAACGGAATATCTTTCATTTTCAAGTATGCGCTATATTAAATCCTAGAAGAAGGAACAAAGTGAGAAAGTTTACAATAAATATGACCTAATAATATTTAAGAGTGAGGGATGAGGGAGTTTAATGGGTGAGAGATATATTTTTAAAAGTTACAAAATTAGAAATAAAAGTTAATTAATTTCTATGGATATAATGTCCATCGTCGCAACAATAAATTACTTTGTGAGAAGGATGAGGGAGTTTACTGGTTGTGTTACTTGAATATTTAAATTGTACACATGAAAGGAAGTTTTGTAAATAAATACAAATATCTTGAAATTTAAAAATGTATAGCAAAATATATAGCATGAACAATCAAATTGAACACATATTTAATTTGCCACAAATACGAAATTAATTTTTAAAAAATTATGAATGAACAATAAAAGTATTTGTATTGAATAAAACATACAATTGCTTAAAAATTAACAAATGGCTAACTCACGCATCCAAAATTAAATATTTATGATGTGTTTGCACGATTTGAATTAAGAAAGTTGATAATGTTTTTTATTTTATAAAAAACGAAAATGATTACTCCTGATAAACTTAATAAAGTGTTTGACAACGGTTTCAATTTATCTAAATATTGCTTTGTTATTTTTTGATTTATTTAGAAAGAAAATAATATTTAAAAGAAGTTATAATTGATTGGATTATCTCATTTTAAAATAAAGGAATGTGTATAATGTATGCATTCTTTCCAAGAAAACATATGTATTTTTTTGTTACATTAGTACAATAAAAGACAAAGGGTTACATATAGAGAGAAAAAATTAAAATTGTGTATACCAAATAACTTTACTAAATATAACATATTCACAATTCATAAAGTGAATTGAACTTTTAGAAAAGATAAGAGTAGATAATTAATTTTTCTCTTTGATTAAATAAATAGTACACATCTGAAGAAGTGTAATAAAGAATATATTTATTTTTAAAATTAAAAATAAATTTCCACCAAATTTTTACCGAGAAAAATTATCATGTTACAACATATTTAAAATATGTTAAGTATTTATTATAAAAACTTAACAATATGAAGAAGAAGAAAATATTTTTTCTTCACACTAAACCATTTCTTAACTGTTAACATACTGTCTTTCATCGAAAAAAGAAACTGTTGACACACTGTTCACCCTAAGTTTCCAAAATAGCATTTCTATGTTATATTTTTGTTCAATTTTCATGATTAAAATTAAAGAAATTTTTTTCTAGTAATAAACAAAAGTTAGTAAGGTATTTCACATTCGCTATTATTTTACAAAACAAATCTATTTTATTTAGGTACTTGATACAAAAATATCAGTTGCATTGTTACTCCAATTAACTTAGAACATTTACTTTTGTGTCCCATATTTTATAATGGTCGCTTTTCAATTAATTATTTCAAACAAAGAAACATTCTTTCCATCAACTAACAAAAAGATGTATACATATTTTTCGTTGCAATTGTTACGTTTATTTTTAAACGCAATATTAGTTGAAGAGTTATGTCATGTCCTCAGGCACTAACATATTCAAATAACATAGCGCAATGAATTCACAACTGGAAAAAGATTTAACTTTAATATATTTATGTGCATGATGACCACTATTCATCTTTACTTTTAATCATCATAATTTAGGAACAGTGCATCGAACCTGCGCTACATCATCATGATATAGGAGTAGTAAGTGCACGCTGACCCGCGCATAGCGGGAGTTAACGACTAGGTCAAGTAACATAAGAGTATGAATACATGACTTAAAAAGAAGTTCATTACACACACTTGATGTATAGCGTTCACACGGTTGGGTTGATCCGAATTATGTGCTGTGAATACATCAATCTCACTCACATTGCACAAACACTCACACGAATACGCAGAAAAAATGATTTGCATACCATGGGAGCATGGGCATCACTATTCAAGTTAATTTTACCAACCATAATTTAAGAATTGTAATTGCATGAAAAAACGTGCATAGCGCGAGATAACGACTGGTAGTAAAAATTGCAAGTCACTCATACGCAAGTTATGTCAGTCACACTGCTCATAGTGCGTAACTGCATACATTTATTTAACTAGGGTTTCTTATTGTGCGTCCCTCCAATGGCAAAAATACATGATGCCTATTTCGGACCAAATTCAACAACCTCAATTTTAGCCCCGTAAAGTTCCGTGGCAAAATTTGGGAAAAACGATATATCCAGGAGATCGACGTATAGCACCTCGTCAGCTGCCTCAAAGTTTGGCTCCAAAGTAAACTGAACACGAATATCTGTCTTCTCATTAACTGGCATGGCATCAATGGCAGCATTTATGTCGCGGATATGTGGCCGCCCATTCTTTCCCACCTTAGCCGTGGTGATATAGTCGGTGTATCCTGATGGGTCGACGCGGTCTCCTTTCCTGGACATGGGATAAGTGAGGGTGACATGGTTTGTCACTTTGGGTTGATACGCTGCCCTTGAGCATACCTAACTATTACATGACGACGGCCACGGTTACCGTAACGGACCGCAACACTTAAAACACAAACCAAATACTAGTTAGATGAAGATATTGACGGGAAAAGAAAAGGAAGACATTATAATAAAGGAAACTATGAACTCACTCCTCCTTAGCAGCTGCAGCTGCTGCCTCAAGTGGCTGCATTTACATGCACCATCAAAATTAATCAGAATTTACTATTTAATTAACTAACATACACTTTTGAAAATTTTGTATTCTAAAAAGCATTTCAAAAATCTTTATTATTTGCAAAAAAAAACTTGATATACATAGACGCACATACCTTAGTGGTAAGCTGTTGAGAAGCCATTGAGATGTTGTCTGATCTTCAAAGGGTATGCAATAAGTGGTATTGATAGGTGTTGTGTGTTATTATTATATCAGAACTTCCTCCATTTATAGGCTTGCTGATTCTTATATCTTCACGTGTTGGAATCATAAATATTGAAATCTACAGATAAGATTCGAAGCTTGGAATCGATCAAATTGGCCCAACTTGCTTTTGGTCGAACATTGCTTTTCAAAAGAATAAAAAGAAGATGAGATCGAATCTGTGTGTGGGATAGGTGTGGTATCTGATGCTTTATAATACTGAAGTGGGTGGCTAGCTATATTGGAATCTTTTATTCAGTTACATTCTTAATGATTCAGACAAAGTGTGAAAGGAAATCGGCACCCACTTGAGAAAGAATTTTGTTAGAAATGGAATGCAGAGCACGATAACACTTCTTAGGAGCTAAGAAGAGTGATGAGATGAAGAACATGACGAAGAGCAACACACAAAGATTAACGTGGTTTACTAGGTTTGAGACTAGCTGCGTCCACGACCAAAACAACCTGATTCCTTGATGAGAGAGTCAATTACAATCAACGATACACCACAAGCTAATAGCCATGACCTACACCACATATAGGCCTAGAGTACTAGACTTGTGCCAAAAGCAACGCCTAAAATTATCAAAAGTACAAGGAATTCCAAAACGGACAATGAAACAATCCTTAGTCGCCTTGGACCAAGTTTATTTTCTATGCTAGGTTTTTGAATAACCAAAACCTAACAAATCTCCACCTTAATTCAAACACCCTAGTAGTCAATCCGATGCTCTTCTTCATCAACCAAATTGTGGATGCGTCTCCTGATCAAGAACGTCTCCACCCAAAATCCGAAGTTCCGCAGCTAGATGCAAAAGCCAATTCACCAAATTGTTTCTCAAATTACCATCTATCATTTCAATGAATACGCCAATTGTGGATGCACCTCCAACAACCAATTCAAAGTGCTCCACCCAATTAAAAACGATCAACCAATCAAACAATCGAATGTATTCCCGAAATTGCGTTGTTGGAATACATTACCTATGTGCCACAACAAGCGAGTCTTTTCGTCTCAACAAACGCAGAGACTTGTGTGTCCAAATCAATACACCACCAATGCACCATGACATAATGCATCTCCCGAATATCATCACAATGACACTTGATGATTAAAGTGCCTATCAATCGATCGATTTAATGCCAATTGCGCAACCAAAGCACCACACGGACGCGCAAATCGTGACACGCTTAATAACTCGCCGACAATCAATGTGTGCCCAATAATACGCTACCAATGAATACATGGTCAATAAGATGTAACCAACCAATCCACGTCCAATAAGGCACTACCAACCAAATCACGTGTGAACTACACACGTCAATTGCTCAATGCCACGAGTAAAATCCTCCAGTTGAGTCGAGTCGTCTCCACCTTGACTTGAATCCTTCTAGCATCCAGAACAAGATCCACGTGCCAAATGCTCCATGCCGGAAGCCCCATTGTGACTGAACGTTGAATTCCCAGAATGCGAAATGCGCGTGAACCGCCAAGACTCGCGCCGGAAACAATGAAGTGCCGGATTTGTTAGATCCCCTTCACGCCCAAACATATGCGCGCTAACTTGTTCCATAGCATGAGCAGGATTGTTCCTCCAACAAGGAGTCGGATAGTTCCCACAACAAGGAACCCAATAACCTCCCATTAAAGGTTTGATGGTGGGTGCATCAACAATATTCTCATAAAAACAATAGATCTCCATCCCAAACGAATTCGCCATCACACATCACAAAAAACCCTAACCCAACAACCTGGCTCTGCTACCGCTTGGTAGAAATAAAATGTGGAAGCACAATACCACTTGTTAGGAACCAAGAAGAGTAATGAGACGATGAATAAGACAAAAAACAACACATAAAGATTTAACGATGTTCACTAGTTTTGAGACTAGCTACGTTGACGGCCAAAACAGCCCAATTGCTTGATGAGATAGTCAATTAAAATCAACGGTACACCACACAAGCTAATAGCCACGACCTATACCACATATAGGCCTAGACTACTGAAAAGCAACGCCTAAAGTTACCAAACGTACAAGGAAATAATTCCAAAATAGACAAGGAAACAATCCTTACCCGCCTTGGACCAAGTCAATTTTCTAAACTAGGTTTTTGAATCACCAAAACCTAAAAAAAAATTTATAAGAGGACTTTTTTTATAATTCAGAAGTGAGGCCCTATATAGTTAGGGTAAGTGGGTGCGAATTGTAACTTTATCATAGGATGCATGCTCAAATATTATTGTGCTCAGGCTAACTCTGCATCCCAATACATTCCCAAAAGACATTAAAAGACGAATAAAAACATTATATGTCAGGGAGATGGTTTTTAGATGTGGGTGAAGGTAAGGTGTTGGTGGGAAATTTCTCCCTAGTCTAGCAATCGCTCTAATATTTTTTAGAAATGTCACAAAAGGAAGTAAAATGTTAGAGAAATGTTAGAATGTGTATTTAGTAGTGGTGTGTTTAATCAAAAGTGTAGGGTCATGTTTGTAACAAACAGAAGCTTGTAACGGCTCTTTTAGGTTGAGGGAAGAATATTAATGATATGTTAGTTTGTTAGTCTGTTAGTTGTGTATATAATCCGTTGTGTAATTATTCATCTTCAACCTTTGAAATGGAATTCTTCTCTCTAACCACAATAGCTCTTAGATTTTTTCATGTTACCAGAGGCCTAAGCTCGCCATTATTGTGATATGTATCTATGGCGACCGATACTTCTGTGTCTTCGATGTCGCTCGGTCCCATGTTTACATGTCCCCGTCCTGTTCTGCTATTCCAATCATCACATGCTTCTTCCATTTCTGCCCTAATTTCTTCACCTTTCATGGTCACTTTAGATGGTCTTCATGCTGGACTTAAATTCCTGATTAGCAACCTTATTCTTGCATTCAAATCAAGCTTCATGGCTCTAAGTACAGTATATGGCGTGCTCAATTGGAATTTGCTCTCATCGCCAACGATCTACTTGATAATGTTACTGGTAAAATTGAATATCCTCCTCCCTCTATTTCTTCTGCATCTTCATCCATGCCGAATCCGTCTTATGTCTCATGGAAACTGGGGGATAAACACCTAAAGAGCTATTTGATTGCTTTAATTTCGGCATATGTTCTTCTTTTGTGAGCATTGTAGTATTGCAAAGAATCACTACCAAAAATCCTACTTTCAGCGACTAGTTTCATTCCGACAAGTAGGATTATGGTCGTTGATAGCAGTATAAACAGTTGTTTTTTCTACTTGACTTCTCGTTTGTCGTCTTTCAGATTTCTAAAGACCAACTGTAATTTTGTCGTGGAAAATGACAAGGCATCCAAAATCAAAAATTATCAACGAAGTGCAATATTGTCTTGAATGGATCTAAACACAATTTTGACTAAAATTTGGGGGGTGAATAAAATTACATGAAATAATTATGGTAACAACACAATTTTACAAAATTTTAACTCCACCAATTAACATTTTCGGCGGCCAATGAAAATTTCACTGAACATGTGGGGGGGGACTATCAATTCATGAAATGTTTTGAACCAAAAACCGATTCATATCAATTCACCAAAACATAAACCCCTGCCAAATGGATCGAAATTTTCCAACTTATCTCCTTTCTCTCTTCGATCTCTAGCTCTTTAACTATTTTTATTCACACCCCACAAGAAAATCAATCGGTTTCACCTGCGCGCCATCGATCGATACTCCCACCATATTCTCTTAACCACAAGCCTATTGTTCTGTGCGGTGAGAGCTAGGTCAATCGAAAGAGGGAGGGAGAGATGAGGCATATAGATCTGGAACCCTAATATGGTTTTCGTCGATCGGAATGCGGAGAACATAGTTGAAGAATCAAAATCACTAATTTGATTTACAATTCATAGATTAGGTTATATGTATATGGGGCTTCCATTGTTCTGCGATGGATTAGTGGTATAAAATTTGGGGCTTTCTTTGTTCTTGATTCCAGTAACTTGTTCTAGAGGTTTTTTTTTTTTTCTGTGTGGGGTGTAAGTGTAATTCCTTGTTTGTCTTAAAGATGAAAATTTCATTTCAATATGTGAATAACTGACATATTGAGTATGCTAGTTTCGATAGATTTCAATTGTTTAGTATATGTATGAAGTTGTGTGATGCTTTGGATAGTTGAATGTTATGTCTCCAAGTGTTAATAATGTGATGTCGCCAAATTCATATTTACGAAATTAAAGTTTTAAAGTAACATGGCCCTTTTCTTCTTAGATTCCAGTTTGCCTGGTGAAATAACATTTTGCGTCTCATTAATACTTGGAAAGCTTTGGTATATTGTGTTGCACTTCTCGCGTTACGTGGTAGATGTAGTCCACCAGTTAACTGATTTGTATATATAGCTATTTGTGTCATGTGTGGGTGCATTAGTTGTGACTATTTGAGAGAATTTTAGAGGTCGTGATGATATGGATATATCTATAGAATTCACCCATTGAAAGTGATAGATTGTAATATGCATGGCAAGGCAAACTCCTTTTGCAGCATGTGATCATCTCTTATTTAGTTTTCATGAGTACCGATATCAGCCTCTTTATTATCACTGAAGAGACCGCAATGATGTGGATCTATCGAATTCACACATTGAAGCTCAGAGAGTGTAATATGGGCGAGGAATGCCTTTTGAGGTTGTGATCATCTCTTATTTGATTTTCATGAGTAGTGATATGAGCCTCTTCATGCTCACAGACGAGTCTGTGATTATATGGATCTATCGAATTCACTCATTGAAGCTGATAGAGTGTAATATGCATGGCAAGCCAAAACCCTTTTGCAGCCTGTGATCATCTCTTATTTGGTTTTCATGAGTACTGATCTGAGCCTCATTCCGTATACCTATGTTTGGGTCTGTATTAATTACATGTGTTGTGTCGTTCTGTCACTTTTATTTTTGGGTCTTCGGACCAGGCCTTCGTCATGTACATTTACCGTGATGTTTTTGTGCAGAAAAAACAGTGGAATATTGCTAAAGAAAATTATTCGTTAATAGTGAAAACAAAAACTAAAAGTTTAGGAAAATAACAGGAAAATAACATCAAAGAACATAAAATAAAAGTCTAATCCTCGAGTTTGGGGTCTGATGGCTTCGAATTGTCCTCTTTCAGTTGTTCATCTGTTGGGGCCTTTGTTGGTTCGTCCTTGTCTAAAAAAAAATCCTGGAAGTCCCCCCCCCCCTCCTCTGTAATAATTTTTGCAGTAGCTCATTTTTTATTGCAATAATGTTTGCAATTTCTTCTCTCATCAGTCGGCCTTCCTCAAGCCAAACTCTCTTCTTCTTAAATAACCTAACACAAGACTTGTCGTCACTGCTTGAATCATCATCATATGATCAGAGCTGATAAATATTGGAGGATCTTCATGGGACCCTGGCAATCCTGTGAAAGGACTGCTGACTTCCTCCTCTTCACCCAGACTTTTGCGACTGAGTTCCATGATAAGAGGATTTTGGGGAGCGGATTTGTTGTGGCTGAGTATGAAATGGAGGTCAGAAATTAAATATGGAGGGAGGGTCCATTAACCTTCAATTTTGGGAATTCGAACAGTTGCAATTCAATATTTGCTTCCATGTATATTACTCATCTGAGACTCTTTATGGTGATTATGATGTTCTGCTTGCTCACTGCTTTCTCAATGTAAGAGTTCGTGATTATACGGATATATCGAAGTCACTCCTAGAAGCTGGAATAGTTGTAATATGCAGGGCGAGGCAAAATCCTTTTGCATCCTGTGATCTTCTCTTAAGTATATATGTAGCACTTTCTGGGTGCTACAAATATTCATTAAACTATTATCGGTATTGTTATGACAAACCACCTCACGAACGATTTATGAATAAAAGAAGAACACTAGCATCGTACATGGTTTGCTAGCATGTACATACCTAACACCATGAATCTGTCTGAATCCTTTTTCCACAAATCGACGCTTATCGGCAATCACATTGCCATCCATGTCTGTCTTCTTCTTGAAGACCCACTTGCACCCTATGGGCCGAGCCCCTTGGGGTGGTTCCACCAAAGTCCATACTTTGTTGGTTTACATGGATTCCATTTCGGATATCATGGCCTCAAGCCACTTTTGAGATTCCGTCCTTTTCATGGCATCTCCATATGTAGTAGGCTCATCATCTATGAGTAGTGCGTCACCGCGCTCAGTCACGAGAAGTTGACGCGAATTCTTTACGCGCTTAAACGCAAGTATACGGTCAAGTAGTATTTAGGAGTATTTAACGACTCCGAGTATCGAACCCAAGGGAATTTACGATTATTAGTTGAGTAGAGATTAATTATGAGATATCTAAGTATCCGGTAAAAATGGTTTTGATTGTATCAAGTCGTCGCACACAAACAAGCAACTAAAATTAAATGACGATTAACTAAATATTTTTGTGGAATTTTCACTTTTAAACGAGAATAACTTGTGTTGAAATACGATTAATAAGGAAGAACTAGGTAATTGATGGTCCCTAGGGTTGTTAACGATTCTCGGAATTATTCATGAAACACTCTACTCACGTTCTAGTTTTATCGGGTAATGCTCATCACGATCTTCTCTCGATCTCGCGTGAATTTGTGCAAATAATAGCTTTCGGGTCCTCTTGGTCCACCTCCGTCTATTAATACAATCTAGTTGTTTGTAGGCTCGTTCACCGGGTCCTGTCGGTCCACCGAATTCACTAAGTTCTAACAAAATCAACCGAAACTACCCTCACACAATTAATCAAGTTTCTATCTCCTCTCGGTCTCAAGAAACTACGAGATCACCTAAACTATTCTTTAACACGTCTCAAAGAATTCACTTTCATGCAACCCTATCAACAAGTAACGTTCTACGGGTGATCAAGCCAAGAACATTAATAAATATAGTACAAGAATAGTTAGGATAACAAGAACGTTCATAGAATTTAAGCCAAGGCATGCATCAAGTCCAAAATCCGGAAAAAACATCATCAAACCCTAGTTTTCATCAATCACCTAGCTTAAAGTGTTTAGCTAGACATGATATTATTCAACATAAGAAAAATAATAGAGTTCATGAAGAAAAGAAGAAGAAACGAAGATCAAACGCAAAAAACTTCACTCTTGATGATCCTCCAAGCTCCAAGTGTTCTTGATCTTCTTCTCCAGCTCTCTGGACTCCAAACTTGTGTGAATACCTACTTAGCATCGTCCCCCAACGTTAGACTAGGGCTGGAGTCTCTAAAATTTCACAAAATCACCAAAAAGCCCAAAAAAATTGCGTCTGGCCACAATGTTCGCACGAACACTCGACTGTTCGTGCGAATAGTGTTCGTGCGAACATGCTTTGGTGTTCTTAATTTTCAGCAGCCCCTTTCTCTTCATTCTTGGCCTTCAAAATTTCTTCTAAGGCATTGTGTTCGTGCGAACATAACCTTGTTCGCATGAACACTTCTTCAATCTTCAATTCTACTATTCTTTTCTTGATTCCTCCTCTCTTGTCTCCATTCCCTAGCATATCTTTGAGCTATCATTGTGTTCCGAAGTTCGTTTCCGCTCCAAAATCATCGCTCCAAGCTCCCAGTTCCTGAAATACACAACACGAAAACATACCGAAAGATCACATGCGATAAACAATGCATAAATCATACAAAAAAACGCCCAGATTACGAAATATAGCTCAATAACTCACGTATGCTCACAACAACTCGGATTTGGCCAATTTCTCACGTAAATACACCGAAATGCTCGCAAAACGGTAATGACTCGTAAACAATATAATACCTAATGTGGAGTTATCAGAAGTCCATTTAACCCTGTCCCCTGGCACACCCTACTAGACCTACGAAGTTCTTGTGTAACTTGAACATGTTTCTCCACAACAACATGTGGTTCCTATTCATGTTTCATTGTAGGTTCACTATTTTGTGGTTGTTCAATTTACTCACGTTCTACAGTCCTCCCACTTGCTTCTTTAGAGACAAATTCTCTTTCTAGAAAAAATCCGTCCGAGCAACAAACACTTTGTTCTAGGTTGGATTGTAGATATAATATCCCTTTGTTTCCTTAGGATATCCTACAAACTTACACTTATCTGACTTGGGGCCGAGCTTGTCTGTTTGTAAACATTTTACATAGACATCGCAGTCCCAAATCCTCATAAAAGATAATGTGGGACGCCTCTTACTCCACATCTCATCTGGAATCTTCATGACAGATTTGGATGGAACGCGGTTAAGGGTGAAAGCTGCACATAATAGAGCGTGCCCCTAAAATGATAATGGAATATCAGTTTAACACATCATAGATCGAACCATGTCCAACAGAGATCGATTCCTCCTCTAGGACACACCATTCCACAATGACATTCCGGGTGGAGTGAGTTGGGAAAAGATCCCACACTATCTAAGATAGTCATCAAACTATTGGCTTAAGTATTATCCTCCACGATCTGATCGTAGAGCCTTAATACTCTTTGCCAAGTTGATTATCTACTCCATTCTTGAATTCTTTGAACTTTTAAAAGGAATCGGATTTGGCTTTCAAAAGGTATACAAACCCATATCTACTGAAATCATCAATAAATGTACTGAAGTAAAGATAAACACCTCTGAAGGCGTGGTAAATGGCCCACATACACCAGTATGCACGAGAGTCAATTGCTCACTATTCCTCTCTCCTTTCTTCTTGAAAGAGGACTTTATCATTTTTCCTAATAAACAAGATTCACATGTCTCATATGATTCATAATCAAATGAGTCTAGAAATCCATCATTAAGGAGTCAAGAAATGTGTTTATCGTTTATATGGCCTAAACGACAATGCCATAAATAAGTAGGATTTAAATCATTAGTTTTAATCCTATTGGTATTAATATTATAGACGGAGTTATCTAGATCAAATATAAAATCCATTAGAGAATAATGCAAACCATCAAAATAAATGGAGCAACACTTGCCCTTTATTTTAATAGAAAAATCTTTCTTGTCCAAACAAGAAATAGAAATAATGTTTTTGCTCATAGCAGTCACAAAAGAAAATTTGTCTAATTCTAAGATAAGTCCAGAAGGAAACAATAACTCATAAAAGCCTACGGCTAATGCAGCAACTCTTGCTCCATTCGCCACGCACAAGTCTATCTCCTCTTTAGCCAGTCTTCTACTTCCCTTTAGATCCTGCACATTTCGACAAATGTGAGATCCACATCCAGTATCCAATACCCAAGATGAAGAGAAAGCCATACTGACATCTATAACAAAAATATCTGGTGGTGGTGGGATCACTATTCCAAGCCTTTTATCTTCTAGATATTTTGGGCAGTTCCTTTTCCAGTGCCAAGGCTGACTTCAGTAGTGACACTCACCCTTAATCACGCCCCCATAGCGCTTTAAGGAAGGCTCATTGGATTTCAAAACTTTCTTGCTCTTTCCTTTGGAGTTAGATGCAACTCACTTTCTCTTTCCTTTATTGACCATCATTATGGACTTGCCTTCCCCTTTGTTGATGCTTTGTTCAGCTTCCTCAACATATTGAGCGAATCTCGCAGAGGCTTACTGTTCTCATTCATGTTATGGTTCATAATGAACCATCCATAACTATCAGGAAACAATTCTAAGATGAGATCAGCGGCCAACTCTTGACCCACCAAAAACTTCAGACACGTGAGACTCTCCAAGTAAGAGGGAAACCCGGTCGGGCCTCATGTACATACCTAATTGCAATGATTTTACATACCTAATAGTGTGACTACTGGGTTCTTTACATAGTGCTAGGAAAACCTTCAAAGTTTCTAATCCAATTTGAAACAAACTTGTTTCCTAAATAATCCTCCACCGCCTTTGACTTCCAATTTTTTCCTAATCAAAGTTGGAATTAAAGGGTTTGGCCGCCTTTAACGAATTCAAGGAACCAACTCAACAAATCTCCACCTTGACTTGAATTGTCTCGTCAACAGAAGTTGCTCCTCTTCTCGTAAATAAAGCTATGTCTTCTCCGAACCCAGTGTCTCTCGTCACAGAGACTCACTGGATCCCCCACCGGGTCCGACATGCTACCAAGGGCCTCACTGGATCAAAATGTTGAGCAATTACAGACAATGCTGGAACTTGCTCTCACAGAAACGGCTTGGTGAACATATCCGCAGGGTTGTCAGCAGTCCCAACCTTCATCACCTTGACGCTGCTTTCACTTCTCAGAAAGTGATACCTGGCTTTAATATGCTTGGTCCTCTCATGATGAACCCGGTCCTTATTCAAGAAAGTTGCACTCAAGCTATCACAGTAGACTACCGTCTAATCTTGAATTAGCCCTAGATAATTGACCATTCCCTTAAGCCAAATTACCTCATTTGATGCTTTCGTTAGAGCCAAGTACTTCGCCTCCGTGGTGGAAAAAGTCATCGTAGGCTGTAACATAGCCTTCTAACTCACAACAGATGCTCCCAGAGCAAACACATAGCCTTTCATTGATCTTCTACTATCAATATCCCTGCATATTTCGCATCCTAGAAACCAGCTACCAAGATGTATTCACTAGACCCATAGCATAGGCCAACATCTGATGTACCCTTAAGGTACCTGAATATCCGCATCACCGCCTGCCATCAGTCCCTACCCGGATAAGTCATAAAACGAGTAGCCACACTAACAGCAAATGCTATGTCCGGTCGAGTACATATCATAGCATACGTGAGAACTGCTCTAGCATATGGAGTATCGGACATGCTTCTCCTCCTCAGTATAAAAAGTGTACATTCCTCGCTTGCTGTTAGTTTCCATAGGAGTATTTATAACTTTAGCTGATAACATCCCGAATCTTTCCAAGATCTTCTTAATGTATCTCTAGTGTGACATGAAAAGCTTATTCTTCTTCCTGTCTCTATAGATCTCAACTCCCATTGTCTTCCGAGCAGCTCCCATATCCTTCATCTCGAACTCCCGGCTAAGGGACCTCTTCAATTCTATAATGTCCTTGATATCTGGAGTTGCGACAAAAATATCATCCACATATATAACTAGGTAGATTCGTTATCCACTTCACAACTCCTTGTGATACACGAAGCAATCATACTCGCACTTGTGTTAACCAATCTTCATCATGAAGTTGTCAAACCTCTTGTACCACTACATCGGAGATTTCTTAAGTCCGTAGTGAGATCTCTTCATCTCGCACACGTGGTTTTCTTTTATGGGAACTTGGAACCCTTCCAGTTGCTCATGTATATCTCCTCATCCAATTCTCCATGTAGGAAAGCTTTCATGACATCCAATTTCCCAAAATCTATGTCATGGTGTTACACTAAAGCTAGTAAAACCCGGATAAAAGTATGACTGACCATCGGTGAGAAAATCTCATTGTAGTCAACCCCCTCTTTCTGACTAAACCCTTTTGCAACTAGCATTGCCTTATACTTGACGCCCTCTCCAGATGTGGTTCCTTCCTTTCTTCTGAGAATCCATTTGCAACTGACTATCTTCCTTCCAGCAGGTAACCTAACAAGCTCTCAATTCGAGTTTTTGCTAAGAGACTCCATCTCTTCTCCCATCGTGGCAATCCACTGTGCTGACTCAGAACTAGATATAGAGGCCTTGTAGGAGGATGGATCATCCACTACCTCTTCTGCTACCTGTAATGCATATCTCACCATACCATCATCCCTGTATTTCGCCGGAGGCTTTATGACTCTCCCTGGTCTTCCATCAGCAATACTTTGATGATCTGGTTCATCTAGTAGAGACGCATCCTCAATATCAGACTCTTCTGCTTCTTCCTCTTCTGTTTCCGGCTGCAGTGTAGGGATTTCGGAATCCTTAGGATCGATAGGATTCGACTCCTCCACCTTTTTCTTTGCATCTCCAAGCTCCACCTCCATGGATGTCTTCAACATAGGAATCTCATCAAAGACGACACTTCTGCTAAGTATAATCTTGTTGTCTTACCATATCTTGTATCCCTTCACACCTGTTCCGAAACCCATGAATAATAGGCAACACAACCAAAAGCTCCCAAATTCGATTAATCCACTGCTCTACCAGACCAGACTTACATAGGAATCTTGCACTCTATACCTGTGTGCGCACTCTGATTTTATCTATAGCTTCGCTGCATCGTTCTGATCTGCGATATTAATGATCACGTCATCTGATAAGCACAAGATAATGTTTGAATGTGCCTTCTCCTCAATTTCCTTGAACTCCGATGATGCAACATTTGTGCCTCCTTTTTCTGCAGTCAAAGGTGCCCATATGCCTTGCGATTTGAGCAAAGCCTCCATCTTTATCTTCCACAGACTGAAGTTGTTCCCTCTTGTGAACCTGTCGTTCTTCAACATCGATTCGGAAATCGTTCTTGGTGGATTTTGAACTCTAGTCGCGTGCTCCACCTAGATCGCGAAACCCTAGCTTTGATTTCACCAATTTGTGAAACCCTAGATTTGATTCGCCTTGATCTTGAAACTCCACCTACCTTGGCTCTGATACCAGTTAGTTATGATAAACCACCTTGCGAACGATATACGAATAAGAAAAGAACACGAGGATTTTACGTGGTTCGCTAGCGAAAATTCGTTAACTACGTCCACGGCGAAAAAACACCCTTTCTATCACAAGAGGAACAATTACAATGATTTTGCATACCTAGTAGTGTGACTACTAAGTTCTTTATATAGTGCTAGTAAAACCCCCCCCCCAAATTTTCCAGATCCTATTTAGGAACAAATTTATGTCCTAACTAGTCCTCCACCGCCTTTGACTTGCAATGTTTTCCAATTCAAAGTTGGAAACAAAGAGTTCGGCTGCCTTTGACCAATTGAAGGCACCAACTCAACCGGTATATATGTAGCTCTTTGGCTAGACGAACCAGACAACAACGGCATATATTCCCAATCTTTCAAGGGTATATATGCAGCATTTTATTTATGCTTTATCCACTTTGTTCAATTAAATATCGCTATTTTTATTCTGCCATTAGATTCTTGAAGCATTATGGGTCCTATAAATGGAGTAGATTGAAGAAATAATTGTAAGAAAGTAGCAGCTCCCAAGTAAGCGCTCCATCATTTATCTGATCTTGATGGCTTCCCAAAATCAGGTAAGGGAAATTTCTGATATTATATTAGTTAGACTTCACATAGAGCATTCTTATTTTAACAGCAAAAACAAAGTAAATGAATTTTGACCTTCATAATAGATCTCAACTTTGTTTTTTTTTCCCCACTTGCTTGTTCCATAGGTTCAAGAGCGCCTTAGGGTCTTTGCTAAAGATTTCACTTACAGTCATGGCGAGTGGCGCAAACCTGAAGGGTATGTAGAGAATTAAGATATTATCATTTCTGGTTATTTCAACTTCTTTTTCTGAACTTTATACAAGACATAATTTGGAAACAAGTTTTAATTTTTGACATGTTGCAGTGATGAAGTTGCTGTACTAATTTATGGGAAAAAGATTGAAGTAAAGGCAGCAGTAAATATTGAATCCCTGATTCCGGGAGATATTGGAATTTATTTTGGGATCAGTAAGCCAAACGGTAGTTCTGGCTGGGAGAACGCTCGTCCTATGATTCGTGCTCAGGTGGGAAGTGAATTTATTACCACGAGCATTCTTGGTTACTATCTGCTTGAAATGGTGCCGGAGCGTCGTGTAAACTTCTTTCTGCCTCTCACGTTGTTGGACAATTCTGACAAGGTTCTTCATTTGAGCATTACTGATGACACGGAGCATCGCAAATCTGGGTTTGTCTTCCATGAGGCTGTCGTGATGAGGAGGACCCCCCAGAATGAAACTGAATACTTCAGCATGCCATGAAGGATGTACCAGTTGGTCCTCGCCTACCGTACTGATTAATAATGTTAAACAATAAGTGTAGAAGATACAACTTGTTTGTTGAGTAAATAAGCTCGATAGCATATTGGACTCGTTCTGCATAAATAAACTTATGATCCGACTATAATTAAGTATCTTAATATCTCACAAGCTACTACTCGTGTTTACACCCGATCCTCTCTTTTGTATCTCACGATATAAATCAATTGTTGTTGTTATTGCTCCGTTCTCAATTCATTTCTTCTCGTCTTGTCAATAATTGCAATAGACACAGCACAACCTCTTCAAGGGGCTGGCCAAAAGACTAATCAAGTGTTTAAAAGGTTATTGGAACCCAGTTTAATTCCAGTTCTCATACTATTTCAGATAGAACACAGAAAAGTGGCTAACACACAAAAGCTTTGATCGACAGTTATACGTACTGATCGATAATTACACAACTGTGTGGGTGAAACTGAACAGTTATGCATCATTGTCCCTGAATGCAGCTGGTATTGTGGGTGTTCCCAAAGATGTTGTTAGCATTATGTGCGCCCATGTGGGGTGCCCAATGCAATTATCCTAAACTTCTGGGTTTAGGTGAGACAAGCTCAAACCTTATGGGGTTTGTAGCAAGGACATCAACCCTAGGGGGTAACGTTGCAATTGGGTATAAGTCTATCTATATAAGGAGACAGCCTCCTAGATTATTATGTGTACTAGAGTCATAATAATATACACAATACTGTAGAGATCATGTGCTGATCATAATACAGTAAACCCTAGACTCTCTCTCTAACTAGCATCCATTGGTGGAACTTGGTGTGGATTAGAGCTTTCGTCCTAGTGATTCGAGCCAGACTGTGGGAGCAAGAAGGGCACGTGAAAGCAAGCATCCTACGATCATCCGCTGTGCATAGGAGCTAAGGAAGACAAGGTAAACACATGAATCTTCCGCTATAATTCATGTTGTAGATCTGTATGTAATAGATCATGTTCGTCCTTCATTGGTATCAGAGCCTTAGGCTTGTTTTTCGTGCCTCGTTATTCGTTCCCGAATCAGTTTAGAAAATCGAGTTTTTGAAATCTCATAATCTGTTAGTGAATCCTATATGGTTAGATAGGGTTTTTCACGACGATTCCAGAAATATAAATTTTGTAATTTTTGGACGAACAGAGAATTAGTTATGAATTTTTTAAGATTTGGAACTGTATAAATCTGGACTGTTAGATCTGAGCAGTAAAAAGATTTTTTTAAAACATGTTAAAATTGAGTTTTGAACACATAATCGTGATCAGCGTGAAAAGATGATTCCAACGATATAAGGATCGCCGGAAACGGAGGCCGGGAAGGCGGCGGGTGGGCTTCACGCGCCACCCACGCCGCCTCCACCCGCGGCCACGCGCCGCACGCGCCAAATGGCGGCGGCGGCCTTGCTGACGTTGCTAGGGCTGACATGGCATGGTGACGTGACGGTGCCATGTCAGCACTTGGCTGACGTGGCGATGACGTGGCAGCCACGTGGCTGATGACGTTGCATGTGACGTGGAGGGTGAGGTGGAAGCTGACGCCAGCATATGGATGAGGTGGCATGCCACGTGGCATGATGACGTGGCACTCGGCCGACGTCGGCGCGTGACGGAGGCGGACACGCCCACGCGCGGCGGCGCGTGTGGGCGCGTGAGCCCTCCTCCGGCCACCATTTTTTGCCAAATTTTTTTCTATATTCTCATAATTAAATTTCCTATTTTCTGGGAATTTTTCATAATTTTTGGAAAAACAGAAAATTTTATTATTTTCCAGATTAATTAATTAGTGTTTAGCACACTTCCCGAGGCATTTAGACGTCTTTAAACACACTGTTTTGAGCCCAAATTTTTTCTGGAGACTTAGGACATTATCCTACCTCATGAGATAGGAGGTGAGATCCTAGGTAGTTGGGAGCAATTTTCGATCTTATTAGTTGATTGTTTTATTGCTTATTAATTTCCAGTAATTATCCTTTAATTCTGGAAATTTCAAGAAAATTACAGTATGTTTATTTTATTATTATGCATGCTGTTGTGGGTTGAATGGATGTGTTTGATGCATGGATGTGGCTTAGATGGTTTTATATTTGGTTTTGGTTTTGGTTTTGAATATGTAATCAATTAAAATACGGCCTGCGAGTCGTGCCTCTCTACATACTCTATTGTCTTCTCTTCTCATCTAAATCACCTATTAGAGGTTACTTCTTATTAAAAATAAGATAGTTAATAAAGATTGAAGAATAGAAGCTTCAAGAGAGGTGGCCAAACCAAAAGCTATGGCGCGAGGTGCATGGAGCAAAGAGACGAACAGGGAAGCTTCAAGGAGCACTCGAGATTGGCGAGATCCATGAGGCGAGAAGTTCAAGACTTGCTCAAGCCGTACTCTCAATAGTGGTAGTGCACCTTAGGGGCCACATCCATTGCATATTTATTTATGCTTATGCTTGTTTTATGTTATAACTGCGTGTGATTGGATATAACTGTATAACCTCGCATGCTAAGGAACTAAAACAAAAGAGCTCACGTGATTATACATGATTGAAACTAATAGGGAATCATAGGTGACGATATTTGATTCCTAGAATTGCTACTAGGTTTTGGTGGAGTCCTTATGAGGAACTATGAATTTTAATCTATGTATCATGTTATTTCGGAGCTAAGAAAATGCTGGTATTAATTTCCTATGCAATGTCTCAAGATCAATCGTGTCTAAATTGAAACTGTAAAGGCTAAAATAGTGACAATAAACGATATGACAAGTCATCGTACTATGTAACCAAATCGTTGGACATAGTTTGTCAAACCACCTACAAGTATGGTCGAACCTATGATGAATAGTTGTCACAGCAGCACATGAACATTATCTTTAGGCTAACCAATAAGTGGGAGGCAGTCAAGATAAATAGAGCGTGTTATGCCAAGGTGGGGAAATGACCTCATCAGCAAGTTCAAGACCACTTTGAGATTCAAGGATTGTAGAAATGCGCCAAAGAAGAATCTTGGATCCACCTTAGCCATTTGCCTCATTAAAAATTATGAGTAATGACTCATAAATCCCACCTTAAACTATCATGTTTAATTTATCCGATTAGCAATTTGTTGCTATCTCTGCCACGTTTCATGAAAGTGCCATGAAAACGTTATGTGACACAATTTGAGAGTGTCAAGATGTTTGGATAAGACCAAACATCACTCCGTCCTAGGATCTAAGCAACCAAATGCTTGCTAAGTATACTAGTTAAGCATACTTTTGAAGTCTAAGCAATATATGATTGCTAAAGGCTGTGAATGAAGTATGATCGGCAGATTTAGTCCCTACCCCGGTATTAGGACCGTGAGGAATAGGTCGGGGCAAGGATAAGGGAATGAGGGCGAAATATTGGTACATGACCAATAGCCCAAGACAGGCAAACGCAAAGGAGGAAAGGGCTGTTTCCCTAAGATTAGAAGGCCAGACCTGGCACTAACTTCTCGTCTAAGGATCCATGAGATTATCTTTGAGGGAATAGCCACCGAAATTTGTTTTGGTTACAATTTTACTTTGGAATTGGTCATGTCATGTTATGGTTATGCACTCTTGATTTCTAGCATGAATAACGCCTCAGGATCTTTTGGATATCACCTCTAGGGTTGTGCCTTAAGATTCTGATATGTGGCGCGCTAGATTGACACACACTATGTCAGGAAAGGATGTTCAGGCTAGCTAAGGTAGGCCTGCTTGGATTTTGCCCAAGGTACCCTTACCTGTGTGTGATGCTTGCCTTACATGAAAGGCAAAAGGCAAACCATCCAGTAAAGCAGTAAGGATTATTGAGTCTTTACATATTATTCATTCTGTTGTTGTGATCCATTAAATGTTAAGAGCTAAAGACATGGTGCTTACTGCTCCATCACATTCGTAGATTATTGTACGCATCTCAACTATGCGTGCTTGGGCCACATAAGTCTGAGGCACAAGGGTGCTTCAGAAAGGTATCTACAAAAGGTAGAAAACCGTCTGGACAAAAGGATATCTCCTTAGTCAGAATGAGACTGCGAGTTTCTATCTTAGCAAGAGCTATGTGATGGAGAGTAGTTAGGCAGTTGTCTATTCCCATGCCCCGCAGCAGATTGCTGTGGCGGATAGGAGGAATAGGATACAGCCTGAAGATGGTTTGATGTATGATAGTTCGTGCAAAGTAAATGTTCCATATCTTGAGGTGACACTTTGTTAAACGGATGTCGATGTACTCAACCAAATACCCACCAAGTTTGTAGCCACTACGCCCTACGAGATGTGGACCAAAAGGCAACCTATATGAGGTAACCTTAGGCCATAGGGATCGGCAGCTCATGAAATAACTAAATTTTCCTAGTCAGGAAGAAGCTTGTGGAGATGGCTGCAAGAAAGAGGAACCACTAGATGACACTCAATTCACAACTACTCAAGAGGAATTTGTTCCTATGAACCTTGAGAACAGTGGGAGTGCCTTGACTAGTGAGAAGCCTATCGTATATGATGATAATGCTGAAGAAGAACCCTCTTTGAGTAGGAGCGCTCGTTGGAGCGTACCTCGTCGACGATTTGACATCAAAGGGGAGACATGATGGTCACCACGCTATATAATGAACCTATGATATTATCCCATGATATTTCATCACCTGCCAAGAAGGAATTTAGACCCTAGATGGAAGAAATGTATCTTCATGGAGTAACATATCTTCCCATACTATTCGGAGTACCTTAGGGGGTTGCGTATTCGAAACACAACAGCCGATTAGTAGTGTAACGTAAATGGATTCACAAGATATATGATTTCTCTAAGGAGATGTCCATAATTAAGGGAATGTTCGTAGAGATGATCTCAGCGAGCATGGAGGAACCGCTAGGAAATACCCTGTTCCTTAGTCCATTATGAGGAATTAGTCCCTAAAGGATCCTTCGTACAGTGGGAGTGACTTTCTAAGCGAGGTGCCCATCCATAGGGGTGAGAGCAAATTATGATCCTCCTATGCAAAGGAATTGCTCATAGGAGCATGTCCCATCGACTGTTTGAGATCGAAGGGATGATCTTAAGGATCACCTTGCATAATCGATAGGATAGAATACTATGCCTTATCGTTGCCTAATTATGAAGAATGAAAGGTAACCTTTACAGGAAAAGTTAGAGTCTGTAAAGACCGACCAAGTTTAAGGCTAGGTTGACTTTTCCGACTGGATATTAGACTATTGGAAATGGATGTATTTCCAAGGTCATTCAGAGTGACAAAGACGGAAGCATAGTAAGGCATACGACTTGCAGAGATATCGGTAAAAGTTGTGATGATTGAAATAAGGCTCCATTCTCGATAAACGTGAAGACTGAATTTCTCAATAAAGAAATCAGAGAGGTGATCTGTATAAATCGACCACAGGGTTTCGAGATGTATGATCAAATGCACAAATAGGTGCAAGCTAATTAAGTCCATGTATGATCTTAATTATTCCTCTAAGTCAGCAGTATTTTATCAATGGATGAAAACCCGCTACATATCACTCTCAGTAGTAGAGAGTGGATGATAACGTCACTTATTATCAATGACACAATATTTTGCAGGAGAGTCTAAGGACTATTTCACATCCACTATAGGGTGGTTATCCTTTCGATTTGTGATGAAGGATATTAGTAGGGCGAGATGCATTCTCGTTCGTTCAAAAGGACTTCTTATATTGACGCATAAGGCGGACAACAAGAAGATACTTTGAACGATTCCATGTTATGGATCCGAGGCCATGTGATACTCCTATAGTTTCTGCAAGATTTTATGAGCCTGAATATGTGCCCTAGAAGACACCATACTAGGTTGACCAAATGACCAAAGTGCCCGATGCAGTGTGAGTCTGCTATATACTATGGTATATACTGAGACCCCACAAACCTTATGCAATCGGAAGAGTGGATTTCAGGGAATCTAACTCAAGACACTGGGTTGCAACCAAAAAGATACTCTGTACGAAGGATCACGTGCTATGACTATCGGAGATGATGCTTCGACTAGCCAGCTATGCATGCTGACTAGGGTGGGGACCTAGATACACGTAGATCCAACTCAGGCTATAGTCCATGCTAGATGACATCGCATGGAACTGCAGCATAAGTGTTGCACAATCGTATTAGACCGCTCCATCGATCATGGAAGCGAAGCACGATTTCCTGTTCCGTCACCGGACAGAAACATGTTTGGATAAGAAGGTTTCTGATAAGCTTATGAGCTATCAACCAACCTGTAGTGCTAGCGAACGGCTACAGTACTTTGATAAGGCCAAACATATAGAAAAGGGTATTGTTTCACGAAAGGTGAAATAACTACCTGAAGAGTAATCTTGGAGTAGATCGACAACGGGTCAAAGTGGAGGACCCTCCCATTCTTAAACCACATAAGAATTGTCTTTGTGGATTGCTTTAGAAAATCGGGACTCGATAGTCGATCACTAGCGATATGATTGATGAGCATATGAGACATTGATAATTGGATTTTAATTGGATTTGTTTAATTATGCTACATGTTGTTTCGATACGTGTATGATACGTTTACATATCTTGTACTAGCATAGAACATGTCGCGTGGACACTAGGTTGTCTCCCTCACACGAGCAACCGCCTTTACAACATCCTGGATTGTCTAGGTGAGTAGAAGATGAGACGGAATCCCGATAAGCGCTAGAAGCCTATGATATGATGACTCGTGTCATATGAGGCGCATGGCCTATGATAAGAGCTGGACATCAATCAATAGTGCAAGATCCTGTCAGACGGATTCATTTGTCGCATTGGAATAAGTTCCAAGATGAGATTGGTTTATGGCCATTCAAGCATGGTTACTACCCCGAACCATGTATAGTCTACGTAGAGAAAGCCAGATGAGAGAACTGATTTCGATTGCATATGTGCAACACTCAGTACTCGGGTAAATAGTCATATGGGCTGTTGGACTTACATCTGTATAGTGGTCCCTATGGGATAGGACATGTGCTCTGATAGAGTCCAAACACTATGGCGCACATCTTATGAGATAACGCGTGCTGATGAGTGACATGAGGTGGCGAGTAGAACTAGTCCCTGAGATTCCTCGCCGTGTGAGCCTCGTCGATCATATAAGAATGATTGACACTGTATACCCTTAGTACTTTTATCCATGTCGTGGAGAGACGGTTCGGTGGTGCTACTTTAGCGTGACACCTCACGGCTATGAATGATTCGGCCTACCAGGACATTGCTAGGAAAGCAGCTGACTCCGAATCCAATCGACAATGGATGGAAAGGAAGATTCTAATTGCATCGCTCTTTATCATATTCATTGGGCCCACCTACAAGATCTTATGGGATCGTGCAGGATATGAATATAATAAAGGAGATATAGACTCATTGATGCACGACCTTCGGGACAAGGTAGGTGCTCATGATCTATGAGATGAAAATTGACAGAATCTGGGGAACACGAGAGATATATATATGTATTGCATTATTACTTGAGGTTGGGTGCGCCTGCTGCTAGCTCGTCTCGTATGAGTTTAGAGTATGGAACTCCCGAAATGCAGGTTCTCTCACAGTCACACACCAAGGCCACATAACACTGTGGCAGATGATAATAGTTGGAGATTGAGGGAGACTAGACCTACTGTATTTGTGCAACCCCACTGTGCGAGTGGGAGATGTTAGCATTATGTGCGCCCATGTGGGGTGCCCAATGCAATTATCCTAAACTTATGGGTTTAGGTGAGACAAGCTCAAACCTTATGGGGTTTGTAGCAAGGACATCAACCCTAGGGGGTAACGTTGCAATTGGGTATAAGTCTGTCTATATAAGGAGACAGCCTCCTAGATTAATATGTGTACTAGAGTCATAATAATATACACAATACTGTAGAGATCATGTGCTGATCATAATACAGTAAACCCTAGACTCTCTCTCTAACTAGCATCCATTGGTGGAACTTGGTGTGGATTAGAGCTTTCGTCCTAGTGATTCGAGCCAAACTGTGGGAGCAAGAAGGGCACGTGAAAGCAAGCATCCTACGATCATCCGCTGTGCGTAGGAGCTAAGGAAGACAAGGTAAACACATGAATCTTCCGCTATAATTCATGTTGTAGATCTGTATGTGATAGATCATTTTCGTCTTTCAGATGCTTATAATAAGTGGAATGTTGATTTTAGTATGCAGGCTGTTGCAGCTTCTCTTGTGATTGATGAAGACCTTGCTATGATTTTTGGTCGCAAAATGGCCTCTGGTCTTCATTTCAAATATATTATTGCTAGCATAGATTGTTGTGAGATTCTTGAAAGGTTTCACTCAGATAAGCCTACTCACAGTGTTTAATTAATTTTATCACAATGCAGGCAGTTAAGAGCTAGTCTCTTTAGTTTCCAGCTGCAGTTTGAGCACAGAAACTCCAAAAAAGCTGCTAATCTCCAGGCCAAGAATGCTGCTTTCTCCTCTTTTCTGTCTAGCACTGCTTATATTTCCTTTTTGGATGTTAAATGCTCCTGGGTTTATGGAGTCCTCCCGCACTTTGCATGGTTTTGCTTAGTTTTTGTTGAATGAATCTAGCTTATTAAAAAATTACACAACTCTGCTGAAACAATCAAGATCTGATTCAAACAAACACAGAGAGAATTCGTGTTTGTTACGGCTTATAATATCCCTCACACCATCTCCAGTACTACTTCCTCTGTTTCTCCTAAATCTTCCCCGCTTGTCATTTTAGACGGTTTCTGTAGAGCCTTCTCACTTACCATATTTAGTAATTTTCTCGTAGTTCATTTTTCCAAAATACCCTTTAGTATGTTATCTTATGCTTCTATACTTACCTACATAATTAAACTACTTTTTGCATTACCGAAATCCCAAATTGCTTGATTAAAAAAAAACTCAAATTGCTAACCTAATATACCAAAAAATAACATAGGACCAGTTTTGGAATGCTTCTGCTGGCAGCACAGTTATTTTCGACAGCAAAAACAGTTTTAGTGCGTTTGGTAAAAATTAAACTTCTGCTTTTTCGGACCATTTATGCTATCCCACAACAGTTTTCACGTTGCAAGGGGCGAGATACTTTTCCGGAAAGTGCTTTTGATTAACTTATCTACAATCGATTCTAACCTTACCATTTTTTAAATTTTCAATAGTTATCTGTAGGTAATTGACACATTTCATATATTTTTGTTATTTTTTTATTTATCAAACACATAATTACTATATTAAAATTTTACTGCATCTTCCACATATTATTTACCAAACAACATTTTATCTACAAGTCACGGCAGCTTTTCCACGGTATATTTTCCACAGCAATTTCTAGCACCGCCACAGGATTCCTAAACTAGCCCAGAATCAATTAATACCAAACCCTATATGAACGTATTATCTTTGCCCTCCCAAACCCTACCATTTCCCCATCTCTAACGGGGAGAGTGCGTGTTCTTCATCACGCACAATTCGACTAGAAAGACTCCGACTACTTGGTTAATTCGTGGGCACCAGATTCTTTGGGTTATTAGGCCGAATCTCCAATTATGAAGATTATGAAGAATTGTATGCAGCTTCCCTTAGAGAGCCAACAACCTATCGATTTGACGAGGACATATTCAATTACTACCGATTGATTTGATGTATTAATATTCTTCCCTTCGTTGATGCCGCTCATACCAAAACTGACGCAGAATCGACGTGACCCGTTGAGGGTGGGTACACCTTTATTTGATGCAGAATCGCTAGAAAGAAACAACCAAATGACGCCAATTTTCGGCGATCTGATATCGTTTAGTGTGTCAAAAGGGCAGATTTTCTTTCTTTACTATTTTTAATAATTGTTATTGCGTAATATATAACTCGAGATAGACAAGTCCTTTTGCGATTCCGCAAATTAGGACTGTCTTAGAATCTCACCCTTAGTTAGTGGTAGTATTTGGGATATTTTTATGTTTTACTATTTTGGGCAGTAATTAGGGTTTTCTGCTATTTAAGCAGTGTGTAGCATATGTGCAAAGACAGATTTTCTCTTCTGAATTATTATTCCGAGTTTCTCAGCTTTTAAGATCTCTTTTACCTATCTAAGAACATCGTTAGACTTTCTTTTACTTCTAGTTTGCGTCAGAAACGGAGTTATCCTTTACTTTTTCTGCATGTTCACTTCCTTCCATATTCCGAGTACTGTTTGTGCTCTTTTGTATATTGTTGTTCTCGCTAGTTGTTAGATCGAGTTGAATAGCAAAGATCTATAGGCGAGTCTATGGGTGCAATGGTTTGTCGAAGGCGACGTTTGGGCCTTTGGAGGCGGGTGCAATGATTTGTATATTTGTGAATAGTACACAATATGACCATACATGTTTAGAATTCATTTTCCAATTTATTTAGAGCTGGGTTTCTCCACTGATTTTTAATGCTGATTTGTTCATACTTTCATCTTTTCTTTATTGTGACACCCAGAAAATAAAGATTCAGATTAATAAATTTCTTCAATAACATCAGGTAAGTTGGAGAACGTTGGTATGCTATAAAACTTCTAAGGTTCTTGTTCTCATTACATTTTTTTAGTTTTTGAATGCTTCCATGTTCATGTTTAGAATTTTTTATTATTATTTTTAATGTTTCCATGCACATATATAAAAATATTAATATAACCGGCAAGTACCGGCTTAGCCGGTCACCCATTTTAGTAAGAACTACCACCTCTGTTTCTTCTCTTTCAGCCTACTTCACTTTTTGTCACTATTCACTGGGTCACTTTGACCCGGTGATTTAATTAGCAAAACGATACAAGAATTTGGTAATCTTAACATGGTCTTGTAGAGTAAACTTTACTCTATAATACAATGAAAAAAATTCAAAAAAAATTATATCGTTTTGCTATCTAAATCGCCGAGTCAAAGTGGTCAAGTTACAGGTTAAAAAGTCAATGTAAGACAATCCAGAAGAAACGGAGGTAGTATATCACATAGCTGGATTCGAACCCGGAACCTCATGCAGGAGCTTCAAACGATCTACCACTGAGCTAACACACACACACACTTTAGCGCGTGTGTGTGTGATGACAGTAAGATGAGGAAACTGCTTAAAGAGCTCAGAAAAAGGTCTTGGTCTTGGCAAGATAGGAAAGCATAAAATTTATTTTTAGAATAAGTCTAGGCGTTTGGATAGAGACACGTTAAATGAACTGGATTCGGTAGCTTTGCAGAGCCTATAAAATCAAACATATCAGATAAACGAAAATTTCCATAACCAACCACATTTACATTGTAATTTTGAAAGAGTTGCGAGACTTCCTAGCTTGTTTCTTAGACCAATGGCTTCCACACAACTCCATAATCGGGTATGTCTTTCTCATCTCTTTTTCTCCCCTTCTTTGTCTCAATTCTTGAAATCCTATCACACATAGCTAGTAGGTTATTGTTCTGAAATCAACAAAGTAAAGTAACTTCATCGTAGCATATCTTATATGTTGAGCACAGGTTGAAGTTAATGCCAGAGACTTCACTTTCGTCAAGGGTAACTGGACCGTTGGAGGGATGCCGTGAGTCAATTCCTACAAATATACTCTAATTAATTCATTTTTCATCGTAAGGAGAAATATTTTCAGCAAGTTTGATTAAGATGTATTCATGTGTGTTTAGTGGTCAGCCGACATATATGCAACAATCAACCGAGATTGAAGCCGCTGCTGCTGTTGAGACCAGCAGGCTCCACATCAAGAAAAGTTTCCTAATTTCTTTTACTTTAGCCAAGCCAGGAAATGCTTCAGGTTGGGAAAACGCCAACCTTTCTGTGAAGGCTAAGCTGGGTGAAAATGGAAAGACCTATTACAAGAGCATCAACTCGCAGTACCTTGCCATGGAAGCTGGCGTAATGAAGGATCTGCATGCTAATTTTGAGTTGGACGGAGAAGTGGATCCATCTGCCGAAAAGCTTTACTTCAGCCTCTACGACGACACAAAGCATGAGAAGAAGGGCCTATTGTTTTGGATGGCGACAGTTGATGATCGCACCAATGCAGAATGATCAAGAGAAAGAAGTCTGGCAGTGTGTATATGTCCCTCATCGATGTGCTATCATCTATCTACTAAATAAAAGCAAGTGGTGTTGGCTTATGCATTAATAAATGTCACTGTACTCTATCATCTTTTCGGGGTTGTCTATGGTGCGTCCCTAATTAGGGTTTCTGACAACTTTTTATTTTTTTTTTGTGGTCCTCGCTACTACAGGACAAAAAATGTTACCCGCTATAGCAGGTAACCTCGGCTGGAGATATAGTTGTTAAGAGTTTTTCTCGCTTTAGATAAAGTTCTTAATATCTACGCGGCTAAAAGATAGAAAAGACTACCATATAGTTAGTAGAGTTTAACAGGTAGAAGGAGTTCACTCATTTAAGAAAGCATTGTTAACAATTTGAGTTTTATTGTTAATAAATAACGATGAAATTAACTACAAGCAGACCAATATCAACTCAAAAGTCCTTTAAAGGCATGTTTAAAGATTAATACCAGAATAATTCCACAATAACATTAAAATAAGATGATACTTGTTCAATATCATCTCCTGGATCGTCTTTCTTGTCAAGAAATCACGAATAAAATCACTCTAAACAGACCTATATCATTCATGCTTGTTTTTCTTGGACTGACTACTCGATTGAGACCAGAAGTATTCCTCTTTAACATCAAACTCAAGTGGCATTTGTGCAAAATCGTCTTCCGGATCGTCCACTTGTTCGACGGAGTCCACCGGAGGATTGGGGCATGTTGTCCTGTTGTGTCCCAGCTCCTTGCAATTGCCACACCTCCTTCTCTTGTCTTTCTTTGGTCCCTTTTGGCATTTAGTGTCCGGGGGGTTCGGATTCTTCACATAGGCGTAGGGATTTTCTTCCTTCTTAATCTCTCCTTGTGTCCCGGCTCCTTGTGTACCCTGAAAAGATTTAGAAACCATTCTCTGCATTTTCCGAATCCCGTCGGCCATATGCTCTTTGAAGAACCTCATTGTCTCGCCAGTAGTACAACCCAAACGGTAATACAGTTGAACTTCGTTCCTCGTGGAAGCCCGACGCAAGGCTTGCAAATCTGGGTCATCACTTTTCTTCCCAGGAGGCTCCTTCATTGATGGCTCGGTTCGGTAGAATTCTTTGTCAGTTTTGGTCCACCTTTTGGCAATTAAAGAGTTTGGGATCCTCTGTACTCCCTTTTGTTTCAGAACAAACAACATGTGTTTGCAAATCATATACGATGTTTCCCAACGAAAACACGTGCAACGGAGAAGCCTATTATCATGACGACATTGAACAACTTGCTGAAGCAAGAAAAGATAGGGTGGTTAGAAATTAAGAAGGAAATGAAAATACAAATGAACACAAGGATAGACAGATTGTAACCTGGTACTAGATAGAAGAGGACAATAGTTCAAAGACTGTGACATCAATACTTATTTGTTACACTTTAAGACTTAAGATATCATTAATAACATTAAGGAAACATGACAAGATTATTTAGAAATAAAAATGCAGTACACGAGTACATAGTATATAAATATGTAAATTGAAGCAGATGTACATACCATGGATCTCTTCATTTGACCTCTCATCACGTAGAACAAGTCCAAGCTCTCTTCTGGAACAGTTTTGACTTCAAACACTCTATAATCATCACCCTTTCGAGCTTGTATCATAAACATGTTGAAGACATTTTCGGTGAAGACCTCTGCTGCATGGCGTTCGATTTCCGTGAACCCTGTTGTTATCACCGGGTCTGATTGGTCGGAGCGATGGTGTGCCTTACGCTCGTTGTTGCGTAGCTTGTCAACCCCTGTCGTGAATCCCTTGCAAGCATTGGTCAATTTGTCCGAGTAGGACATATAATCCTTGACAAAACTGTTGATGCTCTCGCATCTTGAGGTCGTCGTTTGCAACGCAAAAAAATGATCCTTCAAGTATGTATCCGCCCACAAGTGGCGGTTCATATATGTGACATGGACCCAATTCCTATCAGCAATGTTCCATCTGGTAAGCATTGCATGCCAATCATCATGCCAAAATTTTTTAGGTTTCCTACTATGCAAGCACTTTTTAAAATCAACCATGAAGCCTTCTCCCAACTTCAGATTAGCCTGGGCGTTCCGACAAAGATGCCAAGAACACAGACGATGTCTTGCCTCTGGGAAATTATCCATAGTAGCTTTTCTCATTGCCAAATCGCCATCCGTGATGACGGACAAAGGCTTCTTTTTATTCATTACCTTCATCAGGCACTTCAAAACCCAATCATATGTTTCTGCTGTCTCGTCGTTGAGAAAAGCACAGGCAAAAATAGTCGTCTGGTAGTGATTGTTCACGCCAGATAGAATTACAAATGGTTTTTGATAGATGTTGGTCTTGTACGTTGCATCAAAAATGAGTACATCGCCAAATCTGTAGTAATCTACCACTGATCTCCTATCACACCAGAAAACACTTTCAAGCTCATGATTTTTACCTGTTATGAACCTACAAAAACAATAAATAACACTTAGGGAAACAAAAAGATTAGTTACATAAATGATGTTAACTCTAACGGGTTAGAAATTAAGTTTAACAAATAAGTATGAGCATAACTGAACAGTAGATCTGACCAGTTCAACATCAGCCTCAGTGACCTTTCGGTGTGACCGGTGGTTGCTCGCGCATTGTGGTTCCGAAAGTTCGTGTGAATGACCGGGTTCGAATTGAACCACCTTAAAAGGCTCGGTAGGTGAAGTTCTTGATATTTTTACACGAGCTTTGCATACACACCTAGTATTTCTGGTATGCTCCCGTTTCCTATTTTCTTTGTACAGGACCTTCTCGGAGCGCAAGCCTTGTCGGGCACACACGTAGATCCTTGACTTTATGCATTCTTTCGTTTCCGGGTCGAAGTACCGGCGGTTGCACCTTCTAATCCCAAAGCCAAGAATCAGTGCGTAGAGGTTGTACCAGTCATAAGCTTGAATCTCATTTTCAAAAGTCATTTCCATAACATCTTCCTTGGTAACCATTATTCCTGCATAAAACTTAAAATTACTATCTGTATAACTACAGTCATTAACTTAAACTGTAAGATCGCATACCTGGTATGATCTCTCCATTTGGAACTTCCATAATAGAGTTTCTGGTTGCATCTTCTCCATAGCTCTCTGTAAGAGTGATGTCCAAACATTCATCTTCATCGAAGACCTCAAAATCGTATTCTTCTTCCTCATAATCATGAGGCAAAGATACCAAACCTTTTCCACGAACTCCACTCTCACAAATTTCCCTCCATCTCATCTGAAATTGGTTTGTTTCACTTTCTGGTTCTCTGATTGACCTCCTTCTCAACCTGATATTCAAAGAAGAAGACCCCAACAACCAAAAGGTAGTATTGCACTATTTTGGATACAAAATTTTTAAAGACATGAAGAATGCTTTAAGTTTTTACCTTAATGAATACGAAATCTCTGAAAAGTTTATCTCCTCATTAATATATGGATGTAATATAATAAATTCCTCAGCTACCAAGACTGTGGTGTCAGTAGATGAAACTTTAACATTCTCGAAGCTAGTTACAAGATTTAAGATAGCACCGTTAAGAGTTTAAAGAGAAACAGTTCACTAAGCTTATTTTGTGGGCAGCAGAACCATTCAATGCCTAACATAAATGAGCCAGACCAACCATATCCTTAAATTCTAGCCACTTTGGCAGGAAAAGCTGAAGTTTCATCAATGATAATTTAACTCAGCTAACTACCAAGCCATATGAGGTGTTCATATGAAACTGTTCCATCCTATCTAAGATTGTGAGATACCTTAAAATAGCAGATTTTCAAAGAAGAAGAACCCAACAACCAAAAGGTAGTATTGCACTATTTTGGATACAAAATTTTAAAGACATGAAGAATGCTTTAAGTTTTTACCTTAATGAATACGAAATCTCTGAAAAGTTTATCTCCTCATTAATATAATAAATTCCTCAGCTACCAAGACTGTGGAGACTGTGAGATGAAACTTTTACATTCTCGAACCTAGTTTTAAGATTTAAGATAGCACCGTTAAGAGTTTAAAGAGAAACAGTTCACTAAGCTTATTTTGTGGGCAGCAGAACCATTCAATGCCTATTATAAATGAAGCAGACCAACAATATAATACAATTATAGCCACTTTGGCAGGAAAAGATGAAGGTTCATCAATGTTGATTTAACTCTGCTAACTACCAAGCCATATGAGGAGTACAAAAGATGCGACATCCAAAACAACCCACAACATCCAAAAGGACAGAAACATTGTTCGTAAAACAAAGTCACAACAACATTACACATATTTACTTTTTCTGCTGCTTCTTCCCCGCCGTCTTCTTCTTCTTCTTCTCCGCAGACCTCAATGCAACAAAGGAAACAGTCGAAAACTTGCGGTACAAACTGTAAAATGCATACTGGTGGTCCTCATCCTCCATCAGTTCCTTTAACCCAAGATAATTCTTGTTAAATACGCAGTTATAGCTCGATCTCCCCATTTCATTGGCAATCCAGATTCTGAGGTTGGGAGCCTGGACAGAGAACTTCTTCTTTGGAACTGGAATCAGGTCCCTCAAATGACTCATGAAGAAGCAGACATGAGGACCACAGTCATTCCTGACAGATGAAAATAGAATGCAGCTTTAATATATATCACAGACATGTAAATAGATTAGTTAGTTATGTTAAGTAGTTAGCTTATTACCCATTTGATTGCTGGGGAACATCGTCGTTCATGTACCACACCTGCCAGCGTCGTATGTCATCATTGTATTCTGAGTAGTTGGTGAGCATTATGTGCATTTGCCCAATTTTGGCAGCAACTTCGAACTCAGAATACCCCATGCCGGTATGCGAGTCCAAGAGTTGGTCAACAAAGGAAATAACCATCATGAACCAGTGCAGGTGATCGACATTCAACGGAACGGCGATCTAATCATTAAAAATTCAAGATAAAGTAAGTTATACAAAAGAACAAAGTAGCTTGTATTGATAGTATTCTGAATACTTACGTATCCCATCTCGCTCCACTCTCCTCCCGACTGTTCGTGTGCCTTGACGTATTCGAGGACTTTTGTGGGCTGAACAAAAATTATAACTAATCAGGTATTTTCCTAGATGAATTTTGAATTGAGTCATATCATAAAAATGACAAGGCAGTGAACTTACAGAATAACACGTGCCGAGGCTTCATGTGTTGCTTATACAGCGATATCCTCGAAAACGCTCTAATGATCCGATCTGCCTTGAATGAAGTGAGGCTTGGAGGACTAAAGCACCTACAGATTTCAAAAACCCCCGAGGCTTTCAACAAATTCCTCTACAACTCATTTGACACCGAGGGGTCCTTGACGGCTCACGGCCGGACTGTGGATGTAACCCCCCGAAGTTGTCGGCTGGCTCCTTGGAGTAAAATGCACCGGAACAACTGAGTTTCCGGAGGTCGATCCAAAGGTTGTACAAGAAGTGTCACACATAATTGGCCTCGTCGAGGACAACACAAAGGTCGGTAAGTATGTTCCGTGGTTCTTGAAAAATAGGAATCTGTTCAATGATGAGTGGAAGCAGAGGGCTGTTTGTTTAATCTTGGGGGCCCTAGGGATGCCGATCGGGCGACAAGGAGTCCGGTCTGGGCTGGCCAAACTTGTTGTAGATTTGGAGCACCTGAAAAAGGTGAACTGGGCGGAATTGTGGCTTGATCATCTCGTGAAACAAAATGTGAAGGCCCAGACTGGGGAAACCTTGCGAGGAAATGGTTGCGTGCTCATTCTTGTGGTAATAATCTAGCATTTTGTCATTTTTTCTATAATTTCTGTTTAATGTGTTAAGAGCTCCTTCTTAAGTTCTAATGTTGTGAGTATATTTTGTAGCTTCTGTACTTGGAAAAGTTTTGCCCCAAATTTCAATAAAATCCCAAGGGCTGCAAAGACAAGAATGCAAGTCCCAGGTTGAAATTCTGGAAGACATCTGATGTTTCTAAGAGATGGAAGTATGTGTGTATGAATGAAAATGTGAGTAACCTATTACATAAACCTTAAACATTTGTTTTTATCAATTAACGTCCTTATCTTAAATGTTAACCTCTATACTATGTTGTTCTTTGTAGTTGAAGTTGAAGAAAATGGATGAAGAGCCAATCACTGAGAAGGCTGTTGCACCAGCAATTCAATTAGTTCTTCCACCAGGGGATTATTTGAAGGATCTTTTGGGACAGCTGGCGCAGAATGCTGACCCGCAAACATTATTGGCCATGTTCGCGACTGTTAACAAGAGAAAGTCTGAATTGGAGGTGGAGAGGGAAGATGGAAGAAAGAAGATCAAGGATGAGGAGAGAAAGAAGGAAGAAGATGAGAAGAAGCAGGTAGATGAAAGAGTGGAAAAGAAGCAGGGGGATGAAAAAGAGGAAGAGGAAGGAGGGGAAAAGAAGAAGGGAGGTGAAGAGGATAAACAAGAAGAACCTCCCAAGAAGAAGCAGAAGAAGAATCAGGATGAGGTTAGCTCTTCGATGGAGGTGGTCGAAGAAGTCAGCTCTGACGATGACGATGAGGTAAGTGTATTAACTCTTTTAACTTTAGACTTGATGTATCTGTTTCCAATTCTAACATTTTGTTGATTTATTAGGAGGAGGCATCCTTGGCTTCTTGGGCGGACCCAAGGACAAACATTGATGGGTCTGTCCGATGAAAGGCGCGGTGGATCATAAGGGGGTCGAATCGGGTGTCGCTTAAGAAGCAACAAAGCAATCCTGAGGAAATGACCTGTCTGCCAGAGATGCCTAGCCTGGAAGATTGCTGGATCAACTTCTTTTTGTCTCACAAATATGAGCCGGAGTTCGATAAAAAACCTTGGGATCCCAAAATTCCACTAAGCTTGCGAGAGTAAGTGTTATTTACATTCAAATTTCCTAAATAAGCTGTACAAGACACAAATTTTGTTTTTACTTATGGTTTGATTTGTTATTATATCTGCAGTGAGTTGGTTATTAACATTGCTGATTATGAGAAGGTGACGAGGTATGCCGCGTGGCGCTTCATGGATGGTAAATGGTTTGACAACGAAGTAAGTATTTCTTTTTGTTGATTTAAC
Source organism: Linanthus parryae (assembly GCA_023055425.1). Lineage (NCBI taxonomy): Eukaryota > Viridiplantae > Streptophyta > Magnoliopsida > Ericales > Polemoniaceae > Linanthus > Linanthus parryae. The sequence continues at coordinate 97,126,850 of JALGPY010000004.1, read as the reverse complement.
GTATTTTCTTAAGACATTCTCCCATTATCATCATAACACTTTTCTATTCACTTTTTAAACAATTAGGTCATCGATGCATATTTGCAATTGCTTCATCTGAAAGAAAGAAGCCGACAATTTGGTGGAATCCCTCGCATTTCGTACCTCGGAACACATTATGCCGTAAGTTCATTCCCTTTTCATTGGATAAAAACTCAATTTAAAATTCTTCCACAAAATGACATCATTAATTTTAATTCTTGTTCAGCCCACGAAGGGTAATCGATATTTCCAAGTGTCCGATAAATATGGAGGAACGTGGAGCGAGATGGGCTACGTAAGATTTACGATTTCTATCAATGCAATCTGCTTTATACATTCATATTTTGTTGAACTTATTTTATGTTGAATTGTTAATGAAATAGATTGCCCTGCCCATGAATATACATCGCACCCACTGGTTCATGATGGTCATTTCCTTTGTGGACAAGGAAATATACGTCTTGGACTCGTTTTCTGGACTTGGGTATGTTGAGAAGGATGTGGATAGAAAAGTTAATCAAATTCACAAGGTGCTATCCTCCTATCCAGAGTACCATGATGACATCACAAAGTGGGATGTGTGGTACATGAATGACGACGTTCCCCAACAACCAAACGGGTAAAAAACTTATTCATTAACTCCACTCACCATTTTCTTAAACACACTATCTTATACATCACAACTGCATTCTATTTTAATCTCTCAGGTGTGATTGTGGCCCTTTTGTATGCTTCTTCATGACCCACTTGAGGGACCTGATTCCTAATCCAAAGAAGAACTTCTCTATTCAAGTAAAGCATCTGAGAATCTGGATAGCCAATGAAATGGCTAGATCAGACTACAACATCCACAAGGCCAAGATGTTTGAAGAGTTACTGAGCTTCAAGTCTATTGATGAGAATGTTCATGAGTTTGAAAGGATGTACAATTTCCCTTCTTTTCCTACTGTTCCATTGGAATCCGGGGCGAAGACGAGGAGGTCGGCGGGAAAGTCGTCGGGGAAGAATGGAAAAAGGTGAATTTGTCTGTTATGTTGTTTGGGAATTTGTAATATGAACAATGTTTATGTCAGTAAATTTTGTGGGTTGTATGTTTGAGAGTGTATGTTATGAACAATGTTTCCCAATGATGATTAGGCAATGTTTGTTTGCTTATGATTTGATGACTTGTGTTGTTTTCTGAAAAATTGCTTGTGCTTTTTTGTGAACACAAACTGTACAGTTAGTTTTATTTAAGGTGCATTTGGTGTTGGCCAACTACCCTCACCTACCAAAACTGAATTAATAAATGCACTACTACGTTATTAGGTACCCATTCTAAATTGTTAAGTTCTCTATCTTAACGTTAGATACCTGCATTCATATCAGCCAACCTACCCACTGCCCGCTTTTAATACAATCTCCAACCACTCTCAACTAATTCTTTATTTCTCTCTTCACTCTCAGATCTCATCAGTTCTCCTTCTCTTTCACCCTTCACTTCTTTCTCTCTAAGCAATGTCTCAACATAGTGTAAGCTCTTCACCCTCACCAAGCAATCCACCTTCATATTCAAGAGGAGATTCATCCCGGAGGTCAGGGTGTAGGCCTGGGCAGTGTTTATGTGGCCGTTACCCGGTAAGTCGTACCGCACATACGCCCGGAAATGACGGACGCGTGTTTTGGACTTGTGCCAAGCCTAGAGGTCAACAATGCAACTATTTCTACTGGGAAGATGAATTTCCCAGTCCGTGCTGTGCTCCAGATCTCCAACAATTTCAGGAGGAGGTAACAACGTTGAGTAGGAGAGTCGTAGGGGCCGAGAATGCTTCCAAAGCCCACTCTTTTCATGTGAAACTGCTGTATGTTGTGATTTTTGTCATTCTCATCGTTTTAATTTCAAAGTAAGATAGTTTCCTTCTCTATTCTGTTGTGTTCAGTTAAGTGTGAGACTCGAAGGGGCCGAGAATGCTTCAAAAGCCCACTATTTTCGTGTGAAACTGTTGTATGTTGTGATTTTTGTCATTTTTAACATTTTAATTTCAATGTATGATAGTTTATCCTGTATTTAATTCTAATTCTGCTGTAATTAGTTAAGGATTCAAGTTTTGTTAACAATGATATCTCCGAGTTTATCTTAAATGTAAGGGCTAATGTCATAACTGTTAAACAAACTAACTAAATATTAATCAAAGATATCACTGTGTTATCTTATTCAGCTTAGTTCATTCTATAGTGTTAACAATACTATCTAGGTTAAAAAGGAATCTTTCTGGGACCACTTTTTTTGTCCCGTAGCTGGCCTCTGGGACCACTTTTTCGTCCGGTAGCTGGCATTTTCGTAATAACCGGCTAGTACCGGCTTAGCCGGTTACCATAGGGACGCACCAAAATTTTTTCCCATCTTTTATCAAATGGGAGTTTTTTTCCATTATATCTTCCTTCGGTATGTTATCATAACATCATATTTTATTCCCTCTTCATCTTAACCATTCATTAAAAGATTTTAGCTTTTTGTTATTCAAATTCAACATATATCTAATTAGTAATTGATCCTGGAAAATTCAACCAATCGAACTTAACGATAATATTTGACAAAGCATCCCGTCCTCATTATTTTCCAGCAATCCTGCAACGATTCAAGTTGATGGTCGATGAAAAAAAAAACAAATCGAGAATTTAGATTGAAGTTCCAAAATTTAGTCCACTGGCAACTTTTGTGATCATTAACGCTCGGATTCAATCACAGTTGCCGTAAAGTGTTGCCGCTGAAGGTTTCCATTATACCAACAATATGTTGACATTTAAAAGCTCAGTTAGTGGAAACAGACATTGTCCAAAAAGTTCCCGCCCTGGCAAGTTTCTTTGTCACTAAACTTACCCCAAAATATATACTATCTTAAGCAAAAGGTGGCAACACTAAATAGATCAGGATTGAAGTTGGAATTCCTTGTTGTTTTTGTTAGCAAGTCCAGATCTGTTTAATCATTTTAACACGACATATGTGGGTACAATTTACGCATACGACTCTGTGGCTCCGTCTTACTATGTGGCTCCTAGCGTTTGAGGATTCTTCGAGTGATTCCACAAACGCAATGGCCAAACTGGAGGAGGACTAACTTTATTACAATCCTCAATGACAATGTCTTCAACAAACATAGGAGGAGACATCAACCAAAACCAGAACCATTGTCTGATTAACATAAAGGTGTTTCAACTAAAAGGAGAGGAAGTAGGATGATTGACATAAAGGTGGTGATCATTAAAAATCCTCCTTAATTAGCCAGTGCAAGTGCATCCAGTGGTGGATAAAGTAAATCGAACCAGCCAGGGCAGAATTAAATGATACGAAAGTTCTTCAATAAAGTCATTATATATTATGGTTTTGTAAGGATATGACGGAAAATTTTAATTCCAGCCAGGACATTTATGTATTTTTCTGAAGGATCTTAGAGTAGTTAGAGGGGTGTTAGTGGAGTTTTTAAAAAGTCGGGGATAGCAATTGCCACCCCTGTCCTCTAGTTCCTCCGCCCCTGAGTGCATCAGCAATATTTGTTAGTCTCTATGCTCCTGCTGCAACTGAAAGTTTGAAAAACAACTCAGTACAATCAGACACAGCAACAACTACTGACAGGTAATTCAAACCTTTTACCATGAGAAAATAGAGAGTTTCAGCAGCTAAGGGGCTTTTCGGGTAACAGGATTCTTCAAGTGATTCCACAAGAGAAAGTATTCATTGGGTCTAGCCCCACCACTGTGGCATGCCTGCGTGGTGGGGCGCACCATTCACCTTCAAACAAATATGCACTAGTCAGATGGAACAAACCAAATTGTGCATATTTGTCAGAAAGTGAATGACGCGCCCCACCACGCAGGCATGCCACAGTGGTGGGGCTAGACCCATTGAATACTTTCTCATTCCACAAACCTTATTTATTATGAAGGTTGTAGCTAAAATCTAATTAAATGTAATTATTGTATGAAATTATCCGGTGTGGGACGTCTTGACAGCTCCATAAAGCTAGGGAACCCGATTTGGTCTGCCTAAAAAGAGAATAATTAAATTTCTGCCTGCGGAATCCCCTATGCAGAGATCAATGTCAATAGGAAAATCCCACCCAGATAGCAAGATAGATAGATGCCTGCGTTGGTGCTTTGAGCATCTGATCTCCAAGTCTTATCTCTCAAATAATGGCCCGATGAGATAGGCCTCAGATATTCTCAGTAAGACTTTTAAGACATTTAATCTGTAACATACAATAAATCTTGCATTTGAGACCTATCTCTTCGGGCCATGGAGAGACAATGTCCATAACCAACCTCCCACGTGCTGAATCGTCAAAAGATTTATTAACTTTAAGGTGAAACCCTGTGAAAAGGAAAGGATCTGCAGCTAATTTACCCCGCGTTCAGAAATAAATACTAGAACCAATAAAGTCAAATAAGCCTGTGAATTCTAACACGAGCCTATAAAATCTAGCATATCACGTAGACGTAAGGATCCATAACCAACCTGCCCTCCACATACCCATGGCTTGCGAACAGCTCACAAACCAGGTATATGTCTATCATCAAAATCTAAATTCTTCTATTATATCTCGCGTGCAGTCTTGTTTTGATATATACAACAACAAAAAAGGGAAATAAAAGTCGTTCATCGTGGTATCTTCCATTCTGACTGCAGGTAAAGGTTTTCCCCAAAGATTTCTCTTACCCCGAGGGTAACTGGACCGTTGGATGGGCACCGTAAGTATATTTTTACCAAAAGATAAATCTCCCATAATAGAAAAAGTAATTTTTAGTATGTTTGATTAAGCTTTATGTGTGTTTAATACACAGCCATCATATTTGAAGTTGTCGACCAATATTGAGGCCGCTACTTCTGTTGAGACTAGCAAACTGAACCTCAAAAAGAGTTTCATGGTTAGTTTTTCTTTGGGCAAGCCCGGAAACGCTGCTGGTTGGGAGTGTGCAAACCTTTCTGGGAAGGCTAAGGTGGGTGAAAATGGAAAATACTATTCCCAAACCATTAATGCACAGTTCCTTGCTGTCAAATGTGGTGAGATAGGGCATATCCGTACTCATTTCGAGACGAAGAAGTGAATCCATGTGCTGATGAAAACCTTTATTTCAGTCTCTACGGCGAGACACAACAGGAAAAGAATGGCCTGATTCTTTTCTCTTCAACAGTGGAGGATGGTGCTTATGCAAAATGATCAAAGCCAAAGAAGTCAGACCTGCCTTGGTTCACCATCATCGTCTTCACCTCCACAATCTACTAAATAAAAGCATGTGGTGTTGGCATATGGATTAATAAATTTCTCTTGTTGTTTTACATATCAACCTACTCTTTGTTCACAGAGGAATTTTGGTGTTGGTCATGTTAAGTTATCGCCTATCTGTCCGTCTCCGTTGTAATGTGCGCGCACAAACAAGAATGATAAAGCAAACGGAATCAAGATCGAGACACGAATATTAATGTGATTCACTACCGATCGCGTTAGCTACATCCACGGCAAAGAAAACACACTTCATTGAAGAGAGAAATCAGTCACAATAGACCACAATACATCCACACAAGTCTAGGCGCGACATACATCTATATATAGGCTTAAGACAACCTTATCTTGCAGCCTAAGTGGGCCAAACCTGCCCAGCCAGCGCCCTGCTTGCACAAGTAGTTGACCTAAAAAACAAAAAGAAAATAAACTGGACAAGAAAATAAAGAAAAAGTGAAGAACAAACACGAAGTTAAGAACAACACCCCCCCCCCCCCCACCCCCCTCTCTCGATCTGTTCAGCCATTTGTTTTCTCTGCATAACCACAGCCACAACCTTCTAGAAACACCAACAATCACCGCCTAACCTCCGAATCCTCATAAACACCACCGACCCCTTCCCCTTCCTCTTCTTCACTGGTGGATCGGAGGGGTGACAGAAATACTAGATTTTCTGTTCAATTGGGAAGACACAAAAAAATGGCGGACTGATGAAATTGACTTCAGTTTGGTCATCTGGTGCCCTTTTCCTTAGAAATCTGGTAAAGTGTGCCCCCTCTTAGTATATACAAATACCCCCAACGTAGGACAAGAACTGGTCATTGGTCTAGCGGATAAGAGGTGTAGTTTTTGTGACCCTGCTGTCCAGGGTTTGAATCTTAGCTTGTTCGTTTTTTTTGGACAAATTACCCCTCATGTTAATATACAAGAAAACCCTTCTAATATGTACAAAATTACAGAAAAGACCTGCTATTTATTATATTATGTTATATTTTATTGATTAAAGCTGTAACATTCTCGCAACAACAACAAAAATTGATCGTGGAACTATGGAAGACGGGACGGACAAAGAATTAAGGTTTTTCGAGTTGACCTAGCTCCGAGTAAATCGGAGAATCTTAGGGCGACACAGTGAAACAAGGCGGCGACCGTGAGAAGCTACGACGTCGGCGATGTCTTCCGAGCAAAATCAAGCGGGAGATCCATTGCTAGAGGAGGCAATCGCGTCAACGGGAAGGTTCTTCAGCAAGTTAACGATAGAAGAGGAGGAAGATGTATTTGAAGTAGACAGAAACAGGTGTCTGGAGGCAGTGAAGGATTTTTCTTTCTGTCTAGCGGGAGCCTTTCTTCTACCAGAGAAGATGAATGTATGGGCAATGAAGACAACCTTTAAGCGTATATGGGTCGATGGAGATAGGATCATCATCAACGAGGTTCGACCCAATTTTTTCCTTATCTACTTTCCCTCTCGGGAATCTATGGAAAGGGTGTTAGGAGGAGGGTCGTGGATCTTTGATGATAATATCCTTCTTCTACAACCATGGACGATGGATGCAAAGATAAACGACGCCAGGTTCGATTATGTAGAGGTTTGGGTTCAGATCTTAAATCTTCCCGTCTATCTTCAAACAGAAGAAGATGCGAAGGATTTTGTGAAAGCTTTTGGCACGATTGTGGACTCAGACAGTAGAGTGCTAGCAGGGGAGGATGGTGATTATATGAGAGTCCGGCTTCGAATGGACGTGAGGAAGCCATTACGAAGGGGCAGATTCATACGTATGTTGGAAGAGAAGCGATGGTTGGACTTCAAATACGAAAGGATTGGACATGTTTGCGGGTGGTGTGGTAGAATCGATCATAGAATGGACGAGTGCAGACACAAGAGTGTTGAAGAAAGATTAGTGGAAGAACCAGGTTATGGGCAGTGGTTGACCTTCAAGCCTCCCCCGCGGAAAAAGCTATTCAAAACCCCCCCTAGGGAGGTGGAAGATAGGCTGGATGAAGACAAAAGCATTGAAGGTTCGCTGTTTTCTTCAAGCAGGACTAACTCTACGAAGAATGTGTCGGAATCAGGGATGGACATCGAGGGAGAAGTCAACGATAGGAGGGGTAGCCATGGTGTGACTATGCACGACAACCCTTTGGGGGAGGCAGGAATTACAAAAGCAGTGGGGGGAGAAAGGGGGAAAGGCAAGGAGACGACGGCTGCAACGACAGAAAAAAGGAGGAAGAAGAAACCTGCTGAAGCATCAAAACCGACACCTAGAAGGCAATCAGAGAAGAGGAAGGAGAGAGATAATGTTAACAGTCCTAATGATAGGAGGAAGACAACAACCGTGGCTATCTCCAATGCTAAAGGCAAAGGAGGGGACAGTACGGGGGGAAGTTACCCGGTTTCCGATGTTCGGATTCCACAAATGGAGAAGGGTGCCATGATAGACCCTAAAGCACTATTGGCGACGGCTGCTGAGCAGCGTCGCCAGGCACAATGAAAATCTTAAGCTGGAACGTGCGGAGGCTTGGGAACCCTCGCAACGTTACTTCTCTTCGCGATCTTGTGAGGAGAGAGAAGCCCAATCTAGTTTTTTTGATGGAAACTAGACTGTATGCAAGGGAGATGGAGGTAATAAAGTTCAGGTGTGGGTATGCAAACGGGGTTTTTGCTAGTTGTGAAGAACGCCGTGGTGGCCTAGCCCTTTTGTGGGACAGGGAAGTAGATTTTTCTCTACATCGTTGTAACCGCTTTTTTATCAAAGGGGAAGTGCAGTCCGTGGGTTCGTCAGGTCCTTGGGTCTTCACGGGTTTTTATGGCGACCCGGAAAGATCTCAACGACACCATTCATGGGAGCTTTTATCTCGCATTAGGCCAGGGAATCAGCCTTGGCTAGTAGTGGGAGATTTTAATGCCATAACTTCTAATGTCGAGAAAGAAGGTGGAAGAGAATTCACCTTGCGACAAGTAGAAGAGTTTCGCAACGTTTTGCAAAAGTTGGAGTTGAGAGATCTAGGGTTCACGGGTAATTTGTACACCTGGTCAAACAACCAACCTGATGATAAAGCAATACGCGAGCGAATAGATCGTTGTGTGGTAACAGATAATTGGATAGACAAATTTGGGAGAGCCGGAGTTAATCATCTCGTGGCAGATACGTCAGATCACGTACCTTTGGAGGTGATAGTTTCGGAGAACAATAGTACAATAAAGATGCAAAGACGCTTCCAAATGGAAGCAATGTGGTTCGAAAATCCTCAGTGTGCAACAGAGATTGAAGATGGGTGGAAGGGAACAGTTGGGACGGTTTCGGAGAAGCTGACTTTGGTTTCACAGAGGCTCCAACAGTGGGATAATAGAACCTTCGGGAATGTCCGAAAGCAATTGAAGCAATACAGGTCGAAATTGGAGTACATAGGCAGCCTCTCCCAGTCCACTGCAAATCTTCGGGAGGCGAGAGAAACGAAGGAGAAGATATCAGTCTTGCTGAAAAACGAAGAAATAATGTGGAGACAACGTTCGAGGGCTTTGTGGTTGAAAGCTGGGGACAGAAATACGAAGTTTTTTCACAGAAAATCAACGATTCGGAGAGCCCGAAATAAAATAGTCGGTATAGAAGATCAGTAAGGGAGTTGGATCGAGGAACCAGAACAGGTAACAAAGATTATTGAGGGTTATTTTACTACTATTTTCTCTTCTAATAACCCTTTAAGGGCTACGATGGAACCCCTGCTAGCCAATGATGAGGAACTTATCACTTCGGCAAGTAGGTCAATGTTGGATCAGAAGTTCACAGCAGCCGAAGTCTTAGAAGCTGTCAAGAATATGCCGGGTCAAAAAGCACCGGGTCCCGATGGTTTTCCGGCTATGTTTTATCAAAAAATGTGGCCAGTAGTTGGAAGCGAAGTTACTAATACGTGTTTGAAGATTCTCAATGAAGGAGGAGATATGGGGGAGTTTAATCATACGCTTATTGCTCTCATTCCCAAGATTAAATAGGTTCGTAAAGTATCAAATTTTCGACCTATTTCACTTTGTTCTACAATCTATAAAATTATTACAAAGTGTATGGCGAACCGGTTGAAACTTGTACTTGATGAACTAATTGCTGAAAATCAGAGTGCCTTTGTTCCGGGAAGGCTTATTTCTGATAATATCTTGACGGCTTTTGAGGTATTGCATTCGATGAAAACAAAGAAGGATAAGGATGGTCTAATAGCTTTAAAGCTTGATATGAGTAAGGCCTACGACAGAGTAGAATGGGATTTTCTACGAGCTGTTATGGAGCGAATGGGTTTTGGATTTAGATGGATTACTTTAGTGATGCATTGTATTTCATCGGCTACTTATAGTCTGAATATAAATGGAGGGGTTCAAGGGAAGATCATACCTGAAAGAGGGTTAAGGCAGGGATGCCCATTATCCCCTTACCTTTTCCTCTTGGTCAGCGAGACATTGTCACGTAGCTTGGCGCAGTCTGTGGAAGAGGGGCATATATCTGGAGCAACAGCGTCGAGGAATGGGCCAACAGTATCACACCTGTTTTTTGCTGATGATAGCCTAATTTTTACAAAAGCTACTGACTATGAATTAAAAAATCTTCTAGATTTATTACAGGTCTACGAAGATGCATCGGGACAAATGATCAATCTTCAAAAATCAGCCATGGTGTTTTCCGAAAACGTCCAAGCAGAAAGGCGGGAGCTGCTGAGTTCTCTCTCGGGAATCCCTATAGTGAGCAGCCATGACAGTTACCTCGGGCTACCTACAACATTCGGCAAGAAGAAAAAAGTCACTTTTCAGAAGATTATTGAAAGTATTTGCGCAAAGCTAAAAGGGTGGAAGGAGAGAACACTCTCGGCTGCAGGAAAAGAAGTTTTATCAAAGCGGTAATACAAGCAATTCCTAACTACGCTATGAGTTGTTTTCTATTACCTGTAAGTATTTGCCAGGATATAGAAAGACTTATAAGACAATTTTGGTGGGGAGATGAGCAAGACAAAAGGAAAATGCACTGGCTGAATTGGGAGAAGTTGAAGATGAATAAAGAAGTTGGAGGACTTGGGTTCAAAGATTTCCAGAATTTCAATATTTCGTTGTTGGCAAAACAAGCTTGGAGAGTGATAAAAAAACCGGACAGCCTTCTTAGTAAGGTGTTACGGGCTAAGTATTTTCGAAATGGGGATTTCCTACACTTCAAACCAAAATCACAAGTTTCGTTTGCTTTTCGAAGTATTCTAGCTGGGCGTCAATTATTGTTAAAAGGATTAGAGTGGAAGATCTGCTCAGGTGCACAAAGTGAATTTATTCAAAGACAAGTGGATTCCGAGAAATAGAACTAGTGTTGTAATAACCCCAAGTCCAGATTATGCGACTATGAAAGTTGCACAGTGCATTACAGACGGTGAGTGGAATGAAAATCGTCTGCGAACTTACCTCTGGGAAGTAGATGTGAATGATATTTTGAAGATTCCAATAGATTTGCAGTCAGGGGAAGATAAAGTTAGATGGGGCATGACTCCTATTGGAGTTTATTCAACATCAACAGGTTACCAGCTCCAGAATCAAAAAGTGGGTGGATTGGGAGAGCCTTCTACTGGTATTAACAGACCCTGGTTCAAAAACATTTGGACGATGAGAATACCGAAGAAATTAGCCTTTACAGTGTGGAGATTGTGGCACGATTCATTACCTGTAGCAATTAAACTGAGGGAAAGGGGGATTACAGTGCCAGTACTGTGTAGCGCCTGTAAATCGGCCCCTGAGACGGCTGACCATTTCTTCCGAAGGTGCTCCGTCACGGCTACAGTGTGGAGAGAGTTCACAGACTTCAAGACCAATCAATCAAGAACCCAGAACATTCAGACATGGATTGAGGAGGTTTTCACGCAATACCCGAAGAAGATAAGTGAGATCTGGGCAACAGTGGTTTGGTGTCTATGGAACAAGCGAAACGACAATCGATTCAACGGAGCAGATTTCACAGTGGATCGAATTGTAGACAAAGTCAATTTCTATCTAAAGGAATTTGGTCTTTTGACAGAGGATGAAGGAATAGGAGGAGGAGCAGAGATTTGTGAAGAGACTTTGTGGAAACCTCCACCTGAGGGATGGACGAAAATCAACACTCACATAGCTTGCGCGCCGGACAGAAAGGTCGCCAAAGCTGGCTGTCTTCTGAGGGATTCAACGGGACACTTCGTCGGAAGAAGATTTGAACGCATAGCGTTCGATGAATCGGTGCTATTGATGGAATTGTGTGGAATTGAGAAAGGTTTGATTCTGGGAAGAGATGCTCGGTGCCAAAAACTCCAATTGGAGTCTGATTCAAAAATGGCGATAGACTTACTGATGAATTGGGAGATCAGCCGAAGGAGCTTTGAAGGGAACGAGGAGATAGCTTCGGTCAACGACTGATGTTTAAAGCTGCTGGTGGGTTTCGAGAAAGTGGAGTTTCTACACGTGTTACGAGGTGGCAATAAAGCAGCTGATTCTTTTGCCAAAAGATCCTTATTGTTCTCCAATTTGAGTTTATATACCCGTCCTCCGGATTGGGCAAATGATGTAATAGAGAACGATAGACTGGGAATGCTTTGTGGCGTTTAATGATAATATTTTCTCTCAAAAAAAAAAGACGGAACGGACAACGGTGAAGGTCAAAGAACGGCGCAGAAACGCAGCGCCGCCAACCACCTTCCGCCCCGTCGTTGGCATCGCCTGATCGCCACCGTCCGTCTGTCCCTTGGCGTCGGCGGTCCGGCCTCCTCTCTCCATTCCTCCATCTCATTCGATTAGCAGGTAAAAATTGTGATTACTTCTTTAGGTTTGATTTTTAGGTCACCTGATATTTTTTCTGAAGGAGAGATACCTAGACTTGTCTCTTGATTGTGTTTTATGTTTGTTGTGAATGTATAAGCATGAGTTCATGAATCATGAAACTTGTTTATACCACCACTACTAGAAACGGACAAAAAAACGACGAGTTAATATTGTTGTATAAGACTATTTCGTCGCCGTTTAAGACATAAACGGTGAAAAAAATTGGTTCGGCCGTTAGGTAGATTGACGTTTTTACTATGCGGCAAGTAAAATCATCGTCGTTTATGAACTCTCGCCGTATTTGCGCTCAATAAACTGCGACAGAGACCCTAGGATATCCCTATTTTTTGTTTTTTTTTCAAGTGTGCCCCATCTTAATTTATACAAATACCCCCAACGTAGGAAACAAACTGGTCATTGGTCAAGCGAATAAGAGGGTTAGTTTTGTGACCTTGTTGTCCAGGGTTTGAATCTTGGCTCGTTCGTTATTTTCACCTTTTTTGGACAAAGTACCGATCTTGTTAATATACAAGAAAACCCTTCTAATATGTACAAAATTACAGAAAATACCTGCTATTTATTATATTTTATTATATTTTATTGATTAAAATTGTAACATTCTCGCAACAACAACAAAAATTGATCGTGGAACTATGGAAGACGGAACGGACAACGACGAAGATCAAAGAACGGCACAGAAACGCAGTGCCGCCAACCACCGTCCGCCCCGTCGTTGGCATCGCCTGATCGCCATCGTCTGGCCGTCCCTTGGCATCGACAGGCCGGGCCTCCTCGCTCCGTTCCTCCATCTCAGGCGATTAGCAGGTAAAAATTGTGATTACTTCTTTAGGTTTGATTTTTAGGTCACCTGATGATACTTTTTCTGAAGGAGAGATATCTAGACTTGTCTCTTGATTGTATTTTATGTTTGTTGTGAATGTATAAGCATGAGTTCATGAATCATGAAACTTGTTTATACTATCAATACTAGAAACGGACAAAAAAAGGCGAGATAATATTGTTGCATAAGACCATTTTGTAGCCGTTTAAGACATAAACGGCGAAATTTGGTTCAGCTGCTAGGTAGATTGACGTTTTTATTATGCGGCAAGTAAAACCATCGCCGTGTATGAGCTCTCGCCGTATTTGCGCTCAATAAACTGCGATAACTCTCGACGTTTATATTTGAATATATACGGCGAATCAGACTATCTCGCAGTGCTTGTTAACTTTTTTGCGACAAGTATATCTGCCGTCAATTAAGTTTTAATCGCTGTTTATGGTATGATTAAAGACGGCAAAACTATATTCACGCCATTTGTAATGTAATGATTCGCGGCAATATTATAGCCATAATACATCATATTGTTGCCGTATATAATGGTATCCTTTTACGGCAACCTATTTATTCTTGACACTTTTGTTGGTCAGTACTCTCGCCGTATTTGTGCTAACCCCTGCAATCAATGCAGTTTACTACTGGAGATATCCAACCTGTAGGCTTTTATGTACAATCCAATGAAACAAACACATCCTGCAGTTGATCAAACACATCAAACCTATAGCCTTTAAGGCACCATCCAACACATTAACCAATCAAACACTCGCAACCTTCTACTGAACTTGAATATTACAGAAGAAATTCAAAAACTTAAAATAAATAAATATATATATACATATATATATACACACACACACACACACACATATATATATGTATATATATATGTATATATATATATACATATATATATATATATGTATCGACAAAACGTTCGTTTAAGGCATAATTCACCAAAGGGTTCCTTGCAAAACTTTACCCCAATTCCAGTATACCAAAAATCTATAGTGTGCAACTGTTGCGCTAGCTATTTTGAAGTATATCCAAAATCTATACATATGTATCCTTCATTGCGACAAAATGGCTTCAAAAAGAGCACTCCTGCTTCACATTGGTGCGCTGGGACAAAACGGTCACGATAACGTGGACGTGCCAGAGGCTGGATAGCCCTATAGAAGATAACAGTATATATCCACATTAAGCCTTCTACAGGTAGCATCATAAGTATACGGACAATACAACTAATTAAGCAGCAAACCCAAACTGTACACAATTACGGTATTTTACGATAGTATTTTTCAAAGAAATCAAAGAAACCAAGTTGATTTCGAAGACGACAAATAAACTAAACTTTAACTGCGATAAGATTGATTCTCATATGTTGGTTTGGTTTGCTAATATGAGGGCAAACTAACCTGAAATTCAATGTGCAGGGTTCGTAAAAGATAGTGACTAGCACAACAAAAACTCAACACTTGATAAATATCAGGCCAACACCCTGGAAGTAGCATTTCAAGAAGAGAACATAGAATTGGATACAACATGAAGGGAAGCTTAGTCAACATTAGGCAAAAAGAACTCATACTAATTAAATATGCAGTGCCATGTTCTCGCTGTTGAAAGGCAACTCAATGGGTGTTCGAATGTTACATATTCAGTTTTTGCCTTGAAAAATCTAGCCACTTAATCGGAAGCCGTAAAAAATTACAGAACGAAGCCAAACTAACAAATGGATCGCGTGAAGGGAAGCTAAATATTAAACCATGAGGGCTAAACTAAACAGAAGCAAATATGAATACTAACTATTTTATCGCCCACCACACAGCAAATTAGCTTCTTCATCAAAAGAGAAACTAACACACAAAATTTAATTACCTCAAAACACAGAATAAGAAAGATTACCTATATATATATATATATGTTATCTCCACAACCGGCTCAGAACGAGCAGCATTCGACGCCGTTATCGTCTTTTTAGCCTGCAATATTTATAAACTTATCAAAAAGGCATCTTGTGGCTTAAAAGTAGCTAAAGCTCGTTAACAAACATATACATATATACTTACAAGAGTACGAGGTCAGGGTATTGTCTTCTTCAAAGCGTCTAGCCATGTTTTGATATTTTCCATTTTAATAAGAGAGATCTCTTATTCTGGCCTTGCCACCTCCTTAATAAAAACTTCAAAGTACTCTTTGCCCAATGTTATTCCCTGTACCATTTTTTTTTCTAGACCGGAAAGGAACTGCCCTCTGGCCACACCACTTCTGCTTGGTCCGGGATACAACACCAAGGGGATGGGAAGCTTCTTTTAAAAAAAAAGAGTACTTTTAGCAAAGTTAACATTATGCTAGTACATCTTTTGTTATTAAGGTTTACATTTACCAGAGTAGGTTTAGGTGGCCGACAAGAAGAAGATGACGAACCGATGGCATCTTGAGTTGGCGCTGGAAAAACAACTTCAGCAGGTGATGGAGGCCGGTCATTTTGATGAGCAGGCGAGTGAGGCTAGCGACTTTCATTAGCAGGTGATGGTGCTACCTTCTGAGCAGGCGAGGGAATTACATTTTCAGCAGTCGATGGAGAAGACCCTACTACGCCATTCTGACCAAGGTTAACAGGTGGTAGAGTACCAGCTTAGGTCATTTGAAGTAACGCTTGTTGAACCTGTTGTTGTACATGTTGTTGCACCTCCTCTGCAATTTTTTTTTCATATCCTATTGCAGCTCTTCACGCAGCCTCTCACGCAGTTACCAACTTCCAAATTTTTCCTCCGACCCTTAACCTTTTTCTGGACAAATTCCAATGCCCATTGTTCGCATACGACCTCTGTTGTCTGGCCCCAAAACTTCTTCGAACATTGATTCTCTGTGCTCATCAAAAGGTACTGCACAACCTTCAGGTGGCGGGAGCTTCTCAGTCAATTTCGCCTGCAACATGATCCGTAACCGTTATCATATCAAAATTTTCCTCTGTGCATGTGATTTAGACTTTTTATACACAAATAAACGTAAACAACTAACTGTTCGTACACACGCACAATGGTTTCAGCAGCCTCTGGATCATTAGAGTATGTTTTCATGTAGACTGTTGGACGATCAAAGTCTTTGCCTTGGTTCTTCATCTTAAATAGCCAATAAATGCCGACCAAAGCTTGGAACTGTCACGTCAATCGATAAAAGATAACGTAATAACACAAATCAGTGTATGTCGAAAATACCTCTTCTCGCACTTGCATTTGGCCTTTCCTTCACCTTCTATGAATGCTCTTTCGGTTGCTTCTATTGACCTTATTATGTTGACTCCTAGTCTATAAGGAAGAAAATACAATCAGGAGTCATGAACACGAGTAGGATCGGAGATAAATAATGGAGCAACAAAATCGAAAATTCTCAATTTTATCATTACTATCAATGCAGTAATAATAATAATAATAATAATAATAATAATAATAATAATAATAATAATAATAATAATAATAATAATAATAATAATAATAATAATAATAATAATAATAATAATAATAATAATAATAATAATAATAATAATAATAATAATAATATAGAACCAATTGAAGTACCTTAGCTTGCTCCGTCTTCCAATATTTTACCAATATTGGCCATTGTCTTGGTTTCACCCGTGGCGGACATACGGCTAACAGTTCAGGCTCGTCTTTAAATGGTTCAAATTACATCTTTTTAAGTGTGTGCTTACACTTCGATCAATTTCGGCCAAGATCTCGCATAAAAAATTCTCTGTATTCCTCAATAACTGTAGCATTTTGTTGGTACAATTACCAAAGACTTCGTAAGTATAATTTTTAAAATATAATAAGCAAACATAAGCGGTCAATTCTACCACCTTTATGTGTTCCCACATCTCGTCTTGCTTTACTGCAAACTCTGGTTCAGGATACCGCCAATTTGTGTATATTGGCAGCATTTCTCCCTTCCTTTCAAGATGCCCCAACTGACTTTGAAACACACTTCTCCATGGCCCTATTGGCACATTATACTCGTTGAACTGGAGGGGAATTTTAAACCATGATCCCCAATCCTTCAATGATCTAGAAGTTCCTCTAGCTTTCCTTTTCCTTTGTCCTCCAGAAGTTGATTGTCCTCCTAGTTGTCAATAGAAATGAAAAGTACATATATTCATATGTAGCATAATTAAGTAATAACAACATACAAATTCAGACGAACTTCGGCAGACGTCGCGACTGTACCTGAACTTGGAACGATCCTTGTACCATTTGGTTGATTAGTAGACCCTCCTAGTTGTTAAAAGGGATTTCACGACGCATCGTAATACGTAGGATGGAATAATTTTAAACAACCAACTGTCAAGAGTTTACCTGAACCACCATATTGTGGGCTTGAAGCATTTGGTGAAGGCGTCTCAGGGGTTGGTGCAGGGCGAGAGTCATGTGGTACACTTGGTGAATGCAGTACAGATGGACCCGACTTCTCCATGCTTGTTTCTCCATTTGGTTGATTAGAAGACCCTCCTAGTCGTTCACAAACTATGACAAACATCACCATATAAATAGGAAGGAATATATTCGGACAAACCAAAAATTACCAGTTTTCCTGAACCGCCATCTTGTGGTGCTGATGCATTGTGTGGAGTCTTGTGGTGAACATCAGGTGTTGATGGAGGTTGAGGATGAGGCGGTGCATTGGCTTCTAGATCGGGGGTAGTGGAACCATCTTCTATGATATCACACATAGCGCGAGCGCAAAACTGTTTAGGCTTCCTCACCACCATGGTATCCTGAAAATAAGAAGCTACTTAATTATTAACATAATACATCCAAAAAAAGTCATGCACATTCAATTCAATCAGAGAGTGAAAACTAATGCACACTTATTGAAAATTAGTTTGCCAAGTGTCGATATGGTCAGATAGAGAGACAAACACAAATGGCAAGACACGACAAATCATGTAATTTCACTAAGCGGTCCTTACGTTTTATTGAAATCACACAAATAACTATAACCCATAAAAACGGATCCAAGGTCATACCAAATTCCAAGGTCAAACTAGTTAACCCGGTACATACCCAATTCCAAGGTCAAACCAATCGTTATAGATATCATAGTCAAAATCGTCATCATCGTCATCAGTTTCATCACCACCTTCGTCCTCATCGTAGTTGTCAGCATCCTCAAAACCCTCTTCGTTTCCGCCATCGTCAACGGGGATGTCAGTTGGATTGCCGCGGATGTCTTCTGGAACGACTGTTGGTTCATAATCTACTTCAACTACCTCCTTATCTTCTCTAACACACTCATTTTTGTCTGGACCATATTCTTCTATCTGCTGATCACGGTATGGCTCTGCTTGTGCACATGTCACCGGCAAATCATAGTTGTCTTTGGGCACCATCTTCACAGCAACACCCCAATATGTATCAATTGGATCCTTCACATACCAACATTGTTGAGCTTGTGATGCAAGGACAAATGGTTCAACTGACACAGTGTTATCCTTATATAGCAAATGCTTAAAATTAACTAATGTGAGTTTAAACTCGTCCTCTTTCATACCATAACGATTGTCCACCCAGTCGCACGTGAACAAAACCAAACTATTACCATCAGTATATCGCAGCTCAATAATATCCTTCACAATACCGTAGTATGGTACATGACCAGTAGCTGGTTTCCTATCCGCTCGACTAGCGTAGCTATTAGTTGACGCACTAACCCAAACCCCACTGTTTTGAGTCTTCCTCCTTAGTTCACGTCGTTTGGTGTGAAATTTGAAACTATTTATTACATATCCAGAATATCGAATTGCCCATTCCGAAGGTCCTTGTGAAAGATTTTTGACTTCGTCGGATACGTCATTCCCGCCTAAGCTTTGCACCTATATTTTTCAGAATCTTAATAT
The DNA here is from genome assembly GCA_023055425.1 of Linanthus parryae. Taxonomy (NCBI): domain Eukaryota; kingdom Viridiplantae; phylum Streptophyta; class Magnoliopsida; order Ericales; family Polemoniaceae; genus Linanthus; species Linanthus parryae. Next base: position 97,108,026 of record JALGPY010000004.1, on the reverse strand, counting down.
ACAGGAAATATCATTGCAACTACTGTATTTTTATTTCATTAACGTTACACATTTAACTTACATGACCTCTTAACCAGCTAGAGAACTAGTCATTGTATAATTTAGACAGCTCTCATCCCGATAATCGAGTGTTTCCCCTTTTGATACGCGCTTTGTGTTCTCTGCAGTTTGAACATAAAAATTATTTTGTTCTTCTACAAAATAATTTTGGAAGCCCACATTGGTTAGACTTAGACGAAATACTTACTCTCGGTAAAGGTTAATTGATCTGAATTCGCTAACACGTATCTATGAGCTTGCTCCTGCATGATTGGATCTAGATGTACAGTCCTCCCTGCACCCAAACCACGACCTAATTCACTACTGTCATTGCGACTCGGACGTCTAAGTTTGGTCTCAACATCATCGTCCAAATATCTTCAAAAAAACGTTATGCATTCTTCAAGTAGGTATCCCTCTGCTATGGAAGCTTCTGGACGACTCCTATTGCGTACATATTTTTTAAGAGTGAGCAAATACTTGCATTACAATTGGCCCATGGTATATATCTATATTATAAAACAGCATGGTCTCACTTTAAAATGTCTTCTCAGCCGTTGGATGAAATCATCCCCAGCCCTTGATCTAACCTACTTTAGGACAAAAAAAACCTGCAGTAAGTTACAAGTCTTAAAAAAACCCACGAACCCTCACACACGACCTGGGAGAACCCACGAACCCTCCTCCACCTTCTACCCCCCAATGGCTTCCCCCTCTCTCTCTCTCACTTCATCTCTCCCACGTCGGCCTCTTCGCTTTCAGTTTCTCCCTCTCAGAACTACCTCCAGGCACGACATCGTCGTCTTCGAACTCGCCGTCGTTCGCCGTCGCTGACGCCATCGTTCGCCGTCGCTCACGCCATCGAGGTACAAATTTCTTGCCTTCTATTCGGTTGACTGTTGTGCTCATCATGGGTGTCTTCATGGGTTTTCTTATCCTGCCCTTTGGTTGATTGTTGTGCTCATACCCAAAAACGGTTGATTTCTCAATTGGGGGTGTCAGTGGGTTTTTCATTCTCCTTCGGTTGATTGTTTTTCATTCATTTCTTCTCCTTTCTGCATCGCTCCTGTCTTCCCAGGTAGGTATTTCATTCTCTTGCCAGGGTGAACAAAAATTGGGTTTTTTTTTTTTTCTGTTCAACATGGGGTGTTTAGAATTGAGGATTTTTTGTACAACATGGGTGTTTAGATGGAAGGCGAGGGTTAAATTGGGTATGCGGAATGCAAGGGTTAAATTGGTTGTCTATTTTGGTGGTTGCTGAATTTTATTGTTGTGCTGATGGTGCATTGCAGATGGTGTATTGAGGTAGTGCAAGTATTCAAGTCCAGTAAGGGTTTTTTTCGTCAATTTCTTCGTTCTATTTAGCTATCAGTTTGCCCCAAATGATGGATTCATTTATCTTTCATATTATTTAGCTTTCGTTCGGTCCGTGTTAATCCTTCTCTATGAGTACATCAGCCGATTAATCCTTCTATCAGTTTGTCTGTGTTTAGCTAAAAAGATTTGATGCACATATGCCCGCCTTTTATTTTTATTTCTCTCTGTCTGCATTCAATTTTCCAGTGATGGGTTTCGCTTGATGTTTGTGTTTCAGTTTTTCTTCAGCATCAACATGGGTTGATCAACACAGAGAATTTTGTTGCCTACGTTCATAGTTTTCTTGATTTCGCCATCCAAATCGCCATCGCCGTTTCACTCGGAGTCGACCACCAGATACTAATTTCTTCCCTTCCCCTTGCTCAGTACTAATTTCGTCCCTTTTCCTTGCTCAAAGTGCTTATGGGTTTTTGCTCACTTCATGGGTTTTCTTCAGTAGCGAGGGTTTCTTTATTCAGTGCTATCTATAAGTTTACGGTTCTCTCAAAAATAGGAAAAAATATAGATGTGAAGATTGATTGAATTGTGTTACTGCTTTCACAACTGATGGTGAAAGTGCATTGGACGATCACTGTTGACACCAAAGGGTGCCACTGTCAATGATACTGAGTGGATATATGGTAGCGGACCACTGATAATAGGGGGTTGAATTTAAAAATTGGGTATAGGGGGTTCAATTTAAAAATTGCCACTATTTTCGGACCCTTTTATCAAACTGGATACTCAAACTGCCAGTGGTAATTGCTTCTCTGCAAACACTCCCTTATGTAGTTGGCCTATGCAAGTATATTAATTTGTTTCACTTTTAGCATTCATTTTGCTAAACATGTTGACCAATTATGTTCCAGACTTATTTTGTCTCACTTCGTAGGAGCTTAATGCTCATGCTTCTTAATGTTGTAGAAGCCTGGTCTAAGTAAGTCTAAACACAAAATGTAACAGTAGTACTCAATTAGAATACACAATTCCTATTGGCTTCATCATCATCGCTGTAGTCTTCCTTTTTTTTTTGTGTCCATGTGGTTAATATCTCTCTCTTTTTTTTTTCCAGGAAGATTTTATACTATTTATGTTGAGTACTCAATATTTTACTACCTTTTTAGGATCAAAAAATATTTTACTACCTTTCCTAAAAAAATATTTTACTGGCAAAATATGAAGTAATTGGTATTAATTTATTGTAAAACTATTTTCCTCTTTTGGGAGTTTAGATTACTGCATAAAACTCTTTTGGGAGATTAGGTTCATGCATAAAAGTTATAAATTAATCCAACTTAATATGGGAACTTTCTATGAGAATTCGTGATTTATCAAAAACTATGTAGATTGGATCATGATTTTAAAGAAAAAATTGGATCCAAAAGGTAAAAGACAAGAATGGGAGGTGGGTTAGTGATGATTCTAAGATAGGGAAGCTCCATATTGAAGATTACAGAAATCCCTACTCAACCTGAGGTGATAGAAACTGGGTGCAGTCTTGAATAGTGTGGACAGAAGGGTAGCAGAACAACAAAATGTTAGTTTGCTAAAACCTCCTACTGAGGATGAAATTGAAGAAGCATTTAAGCAAATTCGAGCTGAAAAAGCACCAGAGTATGATGGTTTTACCGGATTTTTTTACCAATCTCAATGGCAGAGCATAAAAAAGAGGTATTTATTGTAATTATTTATGTTGTCTTCATAAACAACCACTACCTAGGCGGGCTAGGGCCAGTCCTCGACCACCTCGGTTCTTCACCGGGCCGGTTTGGCGATCCTCCTGCCCACTGGATAACTCTTACCAACACAATGCACCGCTTTCCTCTAGCTTCCAGGAGGGTACAACTTTGACTCCAGCCCGTTTATGGTTCTGCCCGGAAACAAAGCAGTGAGTCAGATGATTCAAATACAGAGGTCTGTCATGTTAGGTACACATACCCTGAGAAGAAAGTGGATCACGAACTGATGATAGAAATAAGCCACGAGAAAACAGAAACACATTTTAGCCATTATGAAGCGGTAGATTTTCCAGTTTTCAAGATTTTAGGAATTGTTAAAACAAGCAGTGAATGGAAGCAGAGATGACTTTCACAGAACCAGGAACAGCTACAAGTACAAATACGCCATTGGTTTTCAAATGGCGTCCCCTTCCTTATCAAAATACCCTTCAACCCCATCCGGGATCAGAAGCGAAAATGATTTCCTACCATGTCCTAGCAACATAGCAACACAGAAAATAAAAGATCCATTGCATTCCTCTAATCCTAATCAATTGCTACAGATGACAGACATTATTAGAGCTACCGCATAAGTCTCCTATGTAATTATGACACCACCTCAAATGTGATCTACTAAGAGGAAACCTCACGGTTGTAACTGGGCAACTCTTTGCAAATTTCCAAACAGGTCATATACAAAGGGTTATAACATCCAAATAGTGTAAATCAGTAAATAAAGGGATTAAATGCCCTGATAGTGGTTTCTGGTAACCAGACGACTTTATGAATAAATTTCTTTTGCTACCAAACTCAAGACCCTTTTGCCTTTCTTATTACTCTATAAGAACATCTGATAATAAAAAAGGCTTCATGATTTTCTCTTGCGCTGGATGATGTTTTTCTCTGATCTACATCCTCGCCTAACAGAACTAAGGAATGGCTGAAGGGCATGTTTTCTTCCTATTGGCGGCTATCTAGGTAGAACTACTACCTAGGACAATCGAAATGACCTACAATTCAAAGAGGCAAAACTGACCTATAATTTAAAGTGCAAAATGGCAGGAAAACTAGCAGATAATTTACCAAGAAACATACGCAGAGACGACTTACAGTGTCAAACTGGGACATTCCAAACACATGGCTGATTTTGCATCCCTGTGTTGCTTCATTGATGCAATTTGATGGCTGCAGTGTACGTACACGGCATTCAGCAAGAAACAAGATGAGATAGTAATAATAAGAATTTACTCTATGCCAAAAATGCACAGATGTTATTGTACCAAAATAAAAGTTGCACAGATTTTGTTCTTCAACAGTTAGACCATCCTTACATACCTAGGAAACTTGCAACATTCTAACCCTAACGGAATAGACATTCGTTGTGTAAATATGAGAAGAAAGTATTAACAATACAAATCTGGTGTTTATCCCCAAAGTAAAATTCCCAGAAGAAGTGACACACTACAGACCTATATCACTGAGTATTGTCTTGACCTAATCTAGAGTTATCGAATGTTGAATCAACCAATTTCAACTACAGTAGTTTATCTTTATTATTTTATGGACTGTCTATGCAATTGTAGCCTTTATATTGTTTTTACATGAAATGTTTCTCTTAATATGAAGCTTCTGCTATCGTCGCTACACCAGATGTGAGAACAACCAATACACTTATGGAGAACAAAATTAACATATATGGTCGTGTAAGTGCGTTTTCATTCATAATTTGTCGTTTGTTTATTCATCATTCACATCATATCATGACCTTCTTCAATCGCTTTGTAGGCGGATGCCAACCTCGAAGAAACAGTAAGTTATGCACATGAGTGTATCAAACCGTTGCCATAATTTTATTTTCAAATGTGTATTTCAACCTCATGTGAATTTCTACCGCTTCCAGGTTCAACTCCTTCAAAAAAATAACGTTGGAGTGACTTTGTATGGTGAACGGGAATGGAATGTACTTCGTAGTGCGCAGGTCATTATTATTTTTTGTTAAGATTTGTTACGGATTTTATTTAATTAACCGCATCTTATGCGTCAAATTTTATTCTTTCAACCAGGCGAAAAAGACATCTTCTTCAAAAGGAAAGGGACATGACAAAGAAAATCATTCGTTGATGGCCGTATGTTTTCCATTACAAATCATTGTTATTTTTTTATGTTTTATAGATAGAAAACTACAATATTACCGTAAAATTTTAATATTTAATCAATACACACCATATTTTGTACCGTACATAATAATGACAAATAAAACGTTAATAACATAATAGGGAACGGAAGATACGACAAAGGAAAAATATTCTGCTTCCCAATTGCGTCGACGTGATAGGGAGAGAAAGGAAAAAGCGATAAGGATGGTTCAATCTCCCTCTGATATCCATGCTAATGTTGCTAATTTAGAGGTTACTTCCCTGCCACATTCTAAATTACCTTCCAATTCCTTAGATCGTGTTTATATGTTTCTTACATCCTATATATTTTTTCCATACCAATTTAGGAACCAACTCCTCCTGAGTCAAGTACATCAAAGCGCCAAAGGGTCTCACCTCCATCAAATTCTCTAAATCTGTTACAGCCAAGAACACCGATGTTGGGAAATTCTATAGGTCGTGATAGAACACCTATTACAACTGTTGATTCTGTTGTTCCAAACCAACACTTTGTTGCGCCGCAAACCTCAGTAGCTGGTGAAATGTCACGACAACCCCTCTGTAATGTGGACTTAAATTCCATACCTAATCTCACTCATCTTCCAAGTGGATGTCCAACAGTTGTAGATGAGATTGTTGGAATGCGACAACAACCCCTTGGTAATGTGGACTTAAACTGCACACCTGTTTCCAGTGACCTCGAAAGTGGATGTCCAACTACTGTACGTGAGAATGAGAATGTTGGAATGCTCCATCCATCAATCAATAATGTGGACTTAAACTGCACACCTACTGCGACGGACCTTCAAGGTGGATGTCGAAGTGTTGCACGTGCGAATGTTGTAATGCTACAACCCCCCCTCTGTAATTTGGACTTAAATTGCACACCTGTTGTCAGCGGAAGTCCAACTACTGTACACCAGAATGAGAATGTGGCAATGCAACATCCACCTTTACGTCACTTTGACCTTAATTGTACCCCAATTTCCAGAAATCTTGAAGATGCTTTTGCTTCTACTGTTTCAAACCATGTTCCAGGTATTGGCTCCATCCACCCTCCACTCCCAAATAACTCAAATCATCGAGTGTCTACACCAATGGAGTGTAATTTCGATACTGAGATAACCGATGCAGTTGCTGAAAACCAAATCCCACCACTTAACAATGATTTCACGCTTCCTAATGGGAATTTAATTCCCCCATGTGAACATGTCGAGGTAGAAACTGTGTACCCCACTACAGCAGATGCAAGCCGTCATTTCCTCGGTGAGATGAATGTTGAGTGTTCGCATTGTGGGGCCTTGCATTGGATGGATGAAAAATTGTCCATTTCCAGTACCACCCGTCCTCTCTTCGGTACATGTTGTTTGCAAGGAAAGGTAACGCTGCCACCACTTCAAACTCCACCTACCCCCTTTCAAGCTTTGTATGACGGCAATGATGAACAATCCAGATCATTTAGACGTCACACTCGAAAATACAATTTGCTCCACTCTTTCGCCAGTCTGGGGATGACAATGGAAAGGAGAATTATACCTGGAAGTGGTCCGACCCCTTTTACCATTCACGGTGAATTACGCCATCGCACAGGATCACTCTTGCCAGAACCTGGACGACAACCACAATATGCTCAACTTTACATATACGATCCTAATTCGGCTTTAGAAATCCGTAGTGGGATATATGATTGTTTGAGAAATGATGTTATCCAAGTGATTCAAGATACTTTTTTGGAAAATAATCCATTTTCGCACAAGTTTCGTCAAGCACATGCTATCTTACACCAACAAGCTAATTCAAATCAGCATCTACCAGCTCTCCTCCACTATAGCGCTGCTACTGATCGCCGCCGCTATAACCTACCAACCACAGATGAGATCGCTGTTATCCTACCGGGTGATGGGACCGAGGTCAGTGCGATGCGAGATATTGTTTTGCACTTGAACGGAAATAACGGCTTGATGCGAATCAATGAGTGCCATCCTGCGTATCTTCCACTTCATTATGTGTTGCTATTTCCAAGGGGCGAGTTGGGATGGGACCCCTCCTACAGACAGTGGAATGTCCTTTCAAACAGTCCATCAAACGATCGGCTCACACAAATGCAGTATTACAGTTACCGTCTGTTTCAACGTTGTTCCGAGTATTCCACTATCCTAAGAGGTGGAAGGTTATTCCAAGAATTCTTGGTCGACGCATGGGCTTCTACTGAGCAACATCGCTTAACATATTTCAAGTTGAACCAGTCAAAGCTTCGTACAGAATTGTACAAGGACTTCGTCGATGTCACCATGAGAAATGGAGTGGGACCCAATCAAGTTGGACGGCAGATGATTTTGCCTTCTTCGCATATTGGTAGTGCAAGGAATATGTTTGAGATTTTTTAAGATTCGATGGCAATCACGCGATTCCACCATCACCCTGACATCTTTTTGACCATGACTGCAAATCCGAAATGGCCTGAAGTCACTGCTGCTTTGTTTCCCCATCAAACTTCTAATGAACGTGCTGAGATAATTGCACGCGTCTTCGAGTTGAAGCGTAAAAGCTTGATGAAGGAATTAGATTGAATGAATGTTTTTGGTAAAATAAATGCTCATGTTTACACTATTGAATTTCAAAAGCGTGGCTTGCCCCATATGCATCTTCTCATATTTCTAAACGGTCGGGACAAAGTAAGAGTCTGCTCGCAAGTTGAAAAATTTGTCTCCGCAGAATTCCCAGATCCAATACAAGAGCCGGAGCTTTTCGAAACCGTTAAGGGTTGTATGGTACATGGACCGTGTGGCGTGCGAAACCCCAATGCCTCATGCATGGAGAATGGAAAATGTACTAAGGGCTATCCAAAGTCGTTTGTTGAATCGAATACAATGGATAGAGATGGATATGCAGTGTACCAAAGCCTTGATACTGGTATTCAGTATATAGTTAAAGACCAGAAGGTTGATAATAGAGACGTTGTGCCGTACAATCCTTACCTATCAAAGATGTTTAATTGTCACATCAATAGAGGTCTGCGCCGGGATTCGCTGTGTCAAATATATACACGAGTACGTTTACAAAGGTGGGGACCGTGCAACCATGATTTTGGGTGGAGCCGATGAGATTCAACAATATCTGGATGGAAGGTTCATTGGACCACCAGAAGCTGCTTGGCGTCTACTTGGGTTTTCTTTGCACGAAGAAATGCCAATTGTATATCGATTAGCACTTCATTTACCGGGTATGCACCAATGCACGTTCGATCCTAATGAGCCTATGGATAAAATCATGGAAAGAATGGAAAGCCAAGTTTCAACTTTGACCGGATTTTTTGCATATTACAGAGACAATCCAACAGCTACCAAATACACATACCAAGAATTCCCTCAATATTTTGTTTGGAAGTCAAAGTTCTGGGAGAGAAGGAAAAGGGGTTTTGCTATTGGAAGAATGTATTTTGCGAGCCCGAATTCTGGCGAGAGATTCTATTTGCGTTTGCTACTTACTCATGTCAAAGGACCAAGTTCATTTGAAAGTTTACGATTTGTCAACGGTATCTTGCACCCAACGTTCAAATCAGCATGTGTTGCACTTGGATTGGTTGAAGTTGATCAAGAATGGGTACAATGTCTGAATGAAGCTTCAATTATGCAGACTGGTTATCAGCTGAGGAGATTGTTTGCTATTATTCTCACACAATTCTCCCCTGTAAACCCACTTCATTTGTGGGAATTGTTTTCGGAGCACATATGTGATGACCTGCCGCACAAACTACGAACGGTATTTGCCATTTCGACCCCGACAACAGAGCAAGTTAATGACTACGGGTTGTATTTGCTTAATCAATTATTGCTAGAGTCGGGTCGATCTTTGTCTGACTACCCGCCTATGCCGCAACCAGTTGAAAATTGGACGGACATAAACGGTAACCGACTTATTTTGGAGCATCGACGACTTCATCTTGCTGCCCAACAAGAAAATCCGGATGTTCTCATTCAAAGTCTCAATCTTGCTCAAAACGCAGCATACACTCAGATTTATTCTTCCGTGATGGGTAACACTGGAACTACCTTCTTTCTAAGTGGGGGTGCTGGTACAGGAAAGACGTACCTCTACAATACAATTGCCCAAAAATGTCGTAGTTTAGGTCACACAGTTGTACTTGTTGCCTCTTCTGGTATAGCTGCTTTGTTACTGGTTGGGGGTAGAACTGCACACTCCACCTTTTGTATACCGTTGGATGTTCATGAGAATTATGTATGTGCTTTTACTAAGCAGTCTATCCACGCAGAGCTGTTTAGAGAAACCAAACTTATTATATGGGATGAGGTTCCGATGCAACATAAGGATTGTGCTGAAGCTGTTGATCGTGCTCTACGTGATGTACGAAGCAATAACAGACCGTTTGGGGGTATCACAATTGTGCTTGGTGGAGACTTTCGAAAAATACTGTCGGTGGTGACAAAAGGGGTTCGAGAAGAAATTGTAGGAGCATCATTGAGAAGATCAATTATCTGGAATCACATCAATGTTCTCGCTTTGGACAGAAATATGCGATTACATGACAGTGATCCAGAACATCTCAACTTCATAAATTTCTTGACAGAGGTATTATTTGTTGTTATTTAGTTAAATAAGTTTGTGCATCCAGTATGTTAATAGTTCATCCATTTTCCCTCAAAACTACAGATTGGCAGCAATCCTAGAGATGTTATTTCTATCCCATCAACGATCTACAAGTGCAAAGATCTCCCAGAATTGCTAAACCGAATTTATCCACATCTAGGAGTTGCTGGTACGATGACTCCGTCATTTCTAACAGAGCGCACAATTCTGTCTTCAAAGAACGACGATGTTGATTCTATAAATAAAATGGCACTGAATATCTATCCTGGAGAGACTTATACTTACCTGGCTGCTGACAGTTTGTCATCAGATGAAGAAAACAGTAGTGCCATTACTAATCGCTATCCGAACGAATACTTAAATTCGTTAGATCCACCAGGCTTACCACCGTTCAAGTTAGAGTTAAAAGTCGGTTGCCCGGTAATGCTCTTAATAAATCTAGCACCAAATGATGGTCTTTGTAATGGAACAAGGTTGATGATTGTGCAGTGTGCGCCGCGAATACTTGAAGCACGAATTCTTACGGGCGACAAAGCTGGGAACTTAGTATTTATACCGCGCATATCACTTACTCCATCTTCTAAAGATGTGCCGTTCCATATGACAAGGCGTCAGTTTCCTATTCGGTTAGCATATTCCATGACGATAAACAAATCTCAAGGTCAGTCGGTGAAGTATGTTGGTATTGATCTACGCAATCCAGTATTTAGCCACGGACAACTGTATGTCGCTTTATCTAGATGCACCTCGCCTGGACGCATAAGTTGTCTTCTTTCTACAAATACCTCAAACAACACCACCAACATTGTGTATCCAGAAGTGCTATTATAGAACATCAAGTAAGTAAAAAATTGACACTTTTTTTGTACATCCCTAACATGCATCTTATGACGTTTGTAATATTAAAAATGTATTATACATACTTTAATTCACTAACACGCATCTTATGTGTAGGTTTGGGCTGATGTTGTGCGTGAGGTGAGACAATTGAACAACATTTCACTGTGTCGTAATGGTCGGAACAAGGTAATCAATTTACGATTTCAAGTCGTATATATTATGAAAACATATGTTAGTATTTGATTAATTAAAACAATTCTTCATTGTATGTCTTGCAGGTTATTGTATATTGGCCTTCTTCACACCGCTACATATGTATAGATACATGGTGTTTGCTATGCGTAATGTGGAAGAAGTACGATTTGAAGTCGTATTATGATCATTTGAAACTTCAAATAGCTTAGTGTGGATTATTTTGTGCGACGAAGTCTTTCTTTTTGTATATAACTATCTTTTCGACTATTTGGACAATGGACTATGAACTTTGTTGGCATACAAACAAATGTCATTTATTTTGTATATATATAAGAGTGGCAAATTGTATGCCTTTCTGTATCTAAGCGTGGAACTTTTAATATTGATGAAATTAGATGGTTGCAGTTTGATGTGTACAGTATGATATGATTAAGTTAAGTTGTCATTACAGGTGCCGGAATTCTCTAAATTGGGACGAGTCATGGCGAATTTTTTAATTTTACGTTATCATGAAGTATGTCATTTAAAGCTCTAAATTATGGTTCATATGGCATTGTACATTATTAGCATGATGAAGTATATTCATCTCTTTAAAAGCTATAATTTAGCGTACATATTTGTCTAATCATTTGTGGTGTCAGACAAAAGTTAATTGTATGTGTCGTGTTTAGCTGCTATATTACAGTTGAAATAACACATGTTAAATCGTTCAAATAAAAGAGAGATGCCCGTCTAATTTGGGATAGTGCCCTCGGTCACGGGCAATACCCTAGTTATATAAACAACACATTTAATTATCAATTTATATCATGTTATAATTAGTTACGTATACCTTTCAACATGGTACATCCACCAATATGTTACAGGGCCAGAAATTGTCGCCTCGTGAGCGAAGTGGATAGGGAGATGTAACATGATATCCAGAAAGGACGGCGGAAAAAATCTCTCAAGATGACAGAGAGTCGGTGTTACTTTTTGCTGTAACTGAAGTAAATTAGCCGGATCAAGTGACTTTGAACACAATTTCCTGAAGAAAGAGCCCAACTCGATCAGTACTTGGACAACATTCTTCGGAAGTGTCCTTATCACGGTAATGGGCAACAAGTGCTGCATTAGAATATGCAATCGTGAATCTTTAAACCCATGAGTGTCCTGTCCTTCAAGGATACGCGTCGGGATATGTTTGACGAATAACCATCAGGCACTTTAACATCTTTCAACACAAAGCAAAATATGTCGTTCTGGCTTTTTCTCATGGTGAATGATGCAGGGGGTAACACAGCTTTGCCACGACCCGACGTTTGTGGATGAAGTGACCCTCGTATACCCATTTCCTCTAGGTTAAGCCAAGAATTCAAACTGTCTTTACTTTTTTTCCCAACATCGAGTATGGTGTCGAGAACACTATCACACACATTTTTCTCTATATGCATGACGGAGATTATGGCGTATTAAATTGTCCTTCCAATAAGGAAATTCGAAGAAAATACTCCGCTTTTTCGAATTATAAACGGGTACACCAACTCCAGCCTCAAAAGTGTCCCTCCCTCTCTTTCGGTTAATCACATATTCTACATCTACCCCTCGCTCTCCATACTTTTTCTCAATATGCGGTGGGGCCTCTGCATCTTCTTCTGTCCCATCAAAACTTTATCTGTACGGAATCTGTGGCCAGTAGGCAAGAAACGATGATTACCCCCATACGCGTCCTTTCTACCGTGTTTTAACCATCGATACCGAGTGTTTTTATTGAAAGGATGACATGCTAATTCTCCTCTGGTACTCCATCCAGACAAATTCACGTATGTTGGTAAGTCGTTTACAGTCCACAGAAGACACGCACGTAATGTGAACATTTGACCAGTTGCTGCATCAAATGTGCGTACACCTTGATGCCTGAAATCATTCAAATCATCTATTAACGGTTTCAAGTAAATGTCTATATTATTTCCAGGCGTCTTAGGTCCATCATTAAGGATTGACAAAATCATATTAGCTTGCCTGTACCACGGCTCCGAGTTAAATTGCGTCAACAAGACTGGCCACGTACTTTGTGCAATGCTCATCGTCCTAAAGGGATTAAATCCATCTGATGTCAAACCCAATCTGACATTGCGAGGATCACTAGCGAATTCAGGATGCTTTTCATCAAAAACATTCCAGGCTAAAGAGTCAGCTGGATGCCTAAGTATGCCATCTTTAGTATGTCATTTGTCATGTCATACCATTGACTCTGCGGATTTAGAGGACATAAACAATCGTTGAAACCTAGGTTTTAGAGGGAAGTAGCGCATTTGTTTGCGAAGAATCTTGGTAGCCTGAGTGAACCCATCTAGGTCACCCCCCTGCAGAAATGGTTTATACCTATCTTGTCCACAAAAATCAAATTTCTCTAAATGCGCCTTGTCTTTCCAGTATAGCATGCGATTTGGTAGCAAGCGTCATACTTTACGTAGGTAAACCCTAATGAATCATTCAACTTCTTTGCTTCATAGTATGAATTTTAGGGAGAGCCTCTTTGAATAGTTGAATCAAATCATCGAAGCATACATTTGGCAGGTTATATAAGACTTTAATGTGCAGCATTCTAACTACGAACGACAATGCGGTAAACTTCTTACATCCTGGATACATCTCACTCTCAGCTTGTTCCAGTATTTTAAGGAGTTTCATAGTTTCTTCGTCAACCGATGTCTCATTAGAACTCATAAAATCTTGATCAGGCTGAGCTCCTAATGTTTCACGTACCATACCAATCATGTCATCTCCCCCAACTATTTCTTCAGTACCCAACTCAGATTCAACTAGTTCAGATGGTTCTCCATGATAAATCCATTGGCAAATAATTAGGCTGGAATCCATTACATGTTATATGACCTCTAACTACACTTATGGTCTAGTAAAACCGGTTAATACATTTTTTACAAGGGCAACATAATTGTGACCCATCATCCGTGCCCATGTACGCAAAGTCTAAGAACTTGTCATAACCATCAACAAAAGCCAGATCACACCTTGGGGTAATATTTATCCAACTCTTATACATCGAGAATTCAACTAAAATCAAGTGTGAAGACAAATTCATACATTAGTTCTACAAGCACATATTAGAAGCATTACTAAAATGAACTTAATTAATCACATATATATGTTAAGTATTACTAAAATTAACTTCAGCACAAAACTTGAAAACAGACCCGAATAAGCCCACCCCCGGCAAAATGTATTCCTAACAGACCATATTAACTAGAGTTACAGTGTGTATGTGATACTCAAAATTTGTTTGAACAAATAAGGATACAATCTAGTATCATCCAAACAGACCAAGGCAATATGAAATCATACAACCAGAAGGTTTCATACGAAATTCAACCAGAATAAAGTGAACAAGTTGAACAATCAAATCAAATTGGTAAAGACGACATGCAACCTAATATATTAACCCTAGAGAAGAACAACAAAAATAAGAAGAGAAGAAGAACTCATACGGCGGGAAACGTCGCGAAGACAAGATAGCACCGGGGACACTTCGCCTGAACCACCAAAGTTGCCTCAACCACCAAAGTCGCCTCAACCACCAAATCGCCTTTGAACCCTCGCCAAACCCTCTGGTTAAGTCTAATTCCTTCTGGTTAGGTCTATTTTCTTCTCTGGGCGGGCCGGTAAGCAAATTTTCGCCCCAAAATTTTGCGGACAAATCAAACAATTTGACCATAGGGTGACACGTAAAAAAAAGAACATATACGGCGATATTCTCGTCGTATATGATAATAACTAACGGCGTAATAAGACTCTTGCCATTAATCATAAATATTATTTACCGAGATAAAAAATGACGCCGTTAGTAACTTATTATCGCCGTTTTTAATACCAGTATTAACGGCGATAAAGAAAACTAGTCTTTTTTGTTAAGACTCTTGTCGTTAGATCCAAACTAAGTGTGGGGCCACTAATTTATTGCCGTATAAGATAATTTTAAGCGATAATATAAATTATCGCCGTTTGTGATACAATAAACGGCGAAAATTATTCTTGTCGCGCGAAGTTTAATATCTTTTTGTCATTTTTTTATTCATTTCTAGCAGGGTATGATGGGTGTCTGAGTTCATACATAATCAACACAAAGGGTTAAAGGGCTTAATATGTGTTGGTAAGCAAAACCCATTATAGACTTGATTACTTTCTCCCAGTCGTTCGTTCAATTGCTATTGTTAATTGATTTTATGCAAGTGTTAATTGACATGGAGAAATTGACATGTGAGCAAAACCGGAGATGAAGCCTTTGGACTTGATTAAAAATAGTGTTACTTGATTAACTCAAAGCGACTAGCTAACCCCAATCTAGACGTGATTTCTTCATTCGTCGGCTGTGAAATTGATTATGTTAATAAATTGTTGAAATTTGTGAAAAATATACGGATTTGATATCAAAGTAACAATCAATCTCCGAATTTGATATCAAATTATCAATCAATAAATTGTTATATTGGAGATTTTTATTGAATGATTTGACAATGATTTTTTTTTTCACAATGATGTTGAAGTATTTCCAAAAGATACCCAAAAAATGAAAAAAAAATGTTCATTTGCCGTAGTTGTAACATCTTTTGAATTCGATGGAGTAGTTTTTCATGTACGAAAATACAAGCTTTTTTTTTTGTAAAAACAAATCGATGATCCATAAAATATATTTTTGACGGTTGTACGTAAATTTCATTGTTTAGATTGGTTCCCCCCCCCCAACCCAAAATCCTAGCTCCGCCATTGAACATGTACAAATTTGGTGCCAGACTACTTTTTTAACTTCTCCTCTCGCAAAGAACACAAAAAAGATACGGATACCAAACTTGCAAAATCCTCCGACTCTAAAAAATCATTAAATGTTGTGAACTCAAGAGTAGAGAAGAGAGAACAGTGTATGGAGGAATATCAAGAGTGTATTATCAATTGGAAATTAGGGGAGTAGCCCAGAATACTTATTAATTATACTTATTCTTCTTGATTGTTCAATGTGGGAATTCTTAACACGCCCCCTCACGTGTGGAATTCTTTGGCCTACACCTGGATCTTTTTTTTTGTCTGACCGACGCGGTCGATCCTCTTGGACGGGAGCTGTTTTGGAATTTTGAGATGGGATCAGTAACCCGCTCTGATACCATGAAAAACAGAACTATCGTTTATTAAACATTAGAGTATTACACAGTAGTAGTTAAATAAACCAGATTAGGGACTAGTAATGTAAATAGTAATTTCTAGCTAATTACGATTGTGTCCTATACAGGATCAATATGATTGCATAGGCAACCTTTACATACATCATATACATCAAAACTCATAATTTTCTTGGATCAAGTTTGAATAAGACATTTAAATTAAAATTCATGTCATGTAATTGGGTATCTGAAACAACCCGGGATCTCGGTTTAGGGTTAAAGAGACAATCGACAACCAAAAGTAGAAATATACTATTAAAATTACATTTCGCTTAATGGACATAACACAATTTCGATAATAAGTACAATTTAAAACAAAACATTTGTGATCTACTATGTGATCTAAGTTAAGCTATACTTCTTCGTCTCGTTCCAGCGTTCCCATCCCCCACTTTGATTGACGACCTGCGGTTTTAAAATGGCAAAAGCCGACGCATTTTTGAAGAAATTGATCAGTAAAAACTGAGTAAGTACACACTATGACATGTAAAGCAACGAGTGGAACGGAAGCATGAGTTGAAACAAATCAGAAGATTTAAACAGTAAAACTATCATTTTGGGGAATTTGGATCAACTTGAAGTAACCGAGTAACAAAAACCTCTCAATTTAATAACATTGAGAAACTGCGAGTAGCTGGTAAAATATCCAGAGTAAACAAGTTCATTTGAACTGATAACGATAGTAGTTCATGAGTAGCCAAGATTTACAATTCATTTCAATCGATTAGGGCATATCAGGAGCCACAAACAACATTAATAAGTACTCAATTTTTAATTTCGACTTCAATCAACAGTTTAATTTAGCTGAGGCGTGTCAAGAGCCACCAGCAGGATCGATGTAAACAGAGGGATCACGAAAAAAACCACTAATGGTTCCTTCTGGGGTCTATCAAACCCTATTTCACCCGAGCGTTAAGGGAGCCCATTCGTCAACCCCGCTCACAACATTAGCTAAAAGGCCTTAAGTGTCGACACCCATATACCGTAGTGACCCTTACAAGTATAAGTAGCACTCTATAGCTCTACAAAACCCTTGGCCTCAATAACTTGGTACATTTTGGCTCATCGGGGGCGGATTTTTGAACATTGACGTTTTATCCAATAATAAGAAGCATTGCTTCAATGGTCTTAGCCATAAGAAAATGGAGGATCGCTTGACGCCTCCCACCAATAACAGTACTCTGTACATCGTCCTAAGTCTATTACAGGTATTTTATTTCTTCTCTTTCACGTAACCAGAATCAGAATATCAAAAATTTCACAAGTAATTTTCGAGAGTTCTCAAAGGAGATGAATAAATTAGTTTAACAAATTTTGAGTGGAAAACATGCATTCTCATACTATTTCATATAACAAACATTCATTTGAAACATCAAACACAAACGCACATTTTGATATGAAAAGGCCGTACATATGTACTTACCTCTGAGCCAAGAAAGGAGAAAATCAAAGCTAGCACTCCGGCTACACTACAAAAAAAATAGTCAAATACGACGGCCAAAAAAAACAACGGCCTAAAAGAGCGTCGTATTTTATACATAAACGACGGTTAAGTAACTACCGTCGTATTTAACGCAAATACTACGGCCACGTATTTTTACCGTCGTATGTATACATTTAAAACGACACGTGCCATACGGCCGTTGCTTCTAGTATGTATACGGCCGTCGTATTTATTTGTAACGACGCCGTTTAGCCTTAATTAGAAGCGCACGTCTTTTTTTTTTTTTTTTTTTTTTCCTGAAAGCTAAAGCGTATCCCCTTCTTCTCGTCGATCCACGTTCTCAGAACCCTCGTACGTCTCGTCTCCTCTCTGCGGCAGAAGTTCAGCAGCCTCAGGTAAGCCTCGCGCGCGTCTTCTCTCTTTCCTCTCTCTCTCCATTGATACGTCTGTATAATCGTTCAATGGTTAGGATGAATGGATTGTACTGATGAAAGCTTCGGTGGCTGATTCAACTGTAGGGTCGTGGCAAGAACTCGGAATCAGAGTCCAAGCATATCTTCGTCTTCTTCAGGTACGTCTGTCCCTCTTTTCGCCTCTTTCTCTGGGTCTGATTCATGCCTAATGGATCTCTCCCCACTTTTATCCTCTTCTTCCGATTGATTATCTTTAGGTTTGCAATTGATGATTTGGGACTGATTTGGTGGCCTAGGGTTTAGATCAGTTTTTGTAACCCTAGTATTTGGTGCTCATTTGCGATTGAATAACTTTATCACGTGAAAATCAGTTTGTTGTTTGTTTAAAGAAGCATCATGTTATGAAAGCTGAGAATTTTTTGTTCATCGTCTTTGTGTGTTTCGCTTTGAGTGACTGGCGGGAGGGTTGGGTACGATTACCATATCTTACAGACCCAGTTGAAGATTTAAGTAGACCCTATTTTAGAGAGGAAGGAGTTGAAACATATCGTACACACTGCTAACTGAGAACTTGACTGGAACACCACATACAATAGAAACATCTGCTAGGGGACTCAAACATACATAGCATTAAACAGGCGAATATGGCTTTTTTTAGGGTTGTACTATTTTTTCCAAAATCAGTTTGCATGTAATTCTTCAGCGTATGGTTATTTATTACTCATTATGGAGGACCAGGGGACACCTAACTCAATTAATAGAAATAACATTCATGGATGTTGCAGATGAGAATTGAAAGGAGAAGAAATAGAGTCTACTTTTGATCGGGCAATAAAATTGGATGACTCGCATAGCAGCAAGCTAGTAACTTCGTACACTGCCAATTACCCTAAGTTAACGCAACAGTTCACTTCTTCTTCCTCCTCAAGTAAAACTAATAGAAATGTTCAACTATTCCAGCATATCCACGTTACGTGTCCTAAGTAGTCCCTTGTAAATTCACCAGCCAAATGAACCTAGATGTAAACAGTTTTAAATAAATGAAGCCACTGAAAACATTACCAACAGAGAGGGTAAAGACTATAGCGGAGCAGAGTGTAAATCCATCAAACAATTAAACAGATAGGGTGATCACAAATATGAAGACAATTCAACTCATCCTAGTTGCTCAATCAGGACTGCACTTAGATAAGAAACGAGTAAAAACAATCAATGGAGTTGCTTTGTGCACCCGATAAGAGGAGCGAAACATCAAATTTGAAATATATAAAACTGCAAAACAGTAGCAATGTTCATACAACCAAGGTTGATAAAGCATTGAGAGATGTCATAGAATTGCGCTACTCAATGGACGTGAAGTTTGATTTATTTAAATGCGATTGGGTGCACCCAACCCTTGGCCAGAAAGTGGATAAGTTCAACTTCACAGTTGTTAATTTCAAGCATCTCCTCTACCAAGGAAATCTTATATCAGATGAACCGTTTATATTTGCATCTCAAGCAGAACAAGTGTGGTATGTCCCAGATCCCCTTGATCCAGACTGGAGTGTGGCTGTGACAATGAAGGCTCGAGGCGCTTTCAACACGTCCACACTGGCGACATGTCCTCAAGCAGAGCCTTATGGGTTTCAACAATTGAATACTCTAGAGGACACAAACAATATTGAGGATGAATGTGTTAGAACAGATGTTCCTGCAATTTTGATCGTTGATGATGCAAATGATGATCATATTGCTGCTGGCGATAGAGATGCGAATGATGATTTTATTGTTGCTGATGAAGATACTGAATACGACGATGCTGTGGGTGAAGACAGTGATGAGGTTGATGAGGACGACGATGTTGGTGACGATGATGACGATGATGACGATGATGACGATGAAGAGGGTGATGATGGTGATGACGGAGATGATGGTGATGAGTGATGACGGTTATGCGTGGGGATAGATAATAATTGTTTAGATTTAGTTATTTTGGATTTCGCAAGTATGATCTTTGTAATTGGAGAGTGGTTCAATTGAAGATTAGTTCAGTTTGTTTCTTACAATTGGTTGTTTTTTCTGGCCTAGCATTGATTGTTTTGACACAGTACATCTTATTTTACATGTAGTATATAATCATTTATTTTAATGAACTGATTACTGAAAATAATATCATATTCTTATTTGTTTAGGTTGCAATGGTGAACCGTACAGACGTATCGCGCAAAAGAGCTGCATCAACACCTCTTCAGCAGAATCAGAGCGCACCTTTTGCTGCACCGAGGTCTAAACATATCAACATCCCTTCGACTTCCGATCCAGGACTTCAGGAGGAGAGTTCAAATGATGCAGATCCTTCTAATGATGACCACGCCATACCATCACCACATGAAAGTTTTGAAGGTAACAACATAGTAATTCAATGATTTTGTTTGCAACCTGAAACTGTCGTGGCTGGGTTCAAATGTTAATTTCTCTCACACCGTTGACCAAAGTTGTACAGAAGTAGGTCTAGCAATTCGCTACTAAACTAACAAAGAAGAGAAATGTCCGCACAAAAGTGTTCAGCTGTGGGCAAACTAGCATACTACATTCCACAAAAGTTGTAAAATTGCTGTAGATTCCCGAACTTTGATCCTTGAACTGTCCGTGGATAGAAATTCTAGCAGATCATACCCAATAACTCTGACCTTTAATCCTTCTTTTTCTGAAATAAACAAGGATTGTACCCTTACTGGAGTTTTATTAATCTTGACACCAACACAGAGTTTTCTTTTCTTTCTCAAGTCTGAGCTTTGCAAGGACAGTAATGAAATGCAGTAAATCCTCCTTATGTTGAAACTTAATTTCTCTCAAACCGTTGAGTCAAAACCTACGAAACTCGGACAGTAGGATCCTAATGGTGTCTAATACTTCCCACAAAAACAGTTTTTGGAAATATAGAGAGGTTGAGGAGTTTTGAGGGAAAACGTGTGGCTGCTCGTAAGAAAGTCAGAACTGAAACTGTAACTTTAAAATTCAATAACTCCAAAACCGTCGGTCGAAAACTTGTGAAATTTGTCCACAATGTTGATAAAGAATTCTATAATCTCCTACTAAAACAGTTTTTGAAAAGAATGATTCAATCTTGCGTTATGCGTAAAAACACAATGGTTAGTGTATTCGCAACCTGAAACTGTCGTGGCGGGGTTCGAAACTTAATTTCTCTCAAATCGTTGAGTCAAAACCTACGAAACTCGGACAGTAGGATCCTAATGGTGTCTAATACTTCCCACAAAAACAGTTTTTGGAAATATAGAGAGGTTGAGGAGTTTTGAGGGAAAACGTGTGGCTGCTCGTAAGAAAGTCAGAACTGAAACTGTAACTTTAAAATTCAATAACTCCAAAACCGTCGGTCGAAAACTTGTGAAATTTGTCCACAATGTTGATAAAGAATTCTATAATCTCCTACTAAAACAGTTTTTGAAAAGCATGATTCAATCTTGCGTTATGCGTAAAAACACAATGGTTAGTGTATTCGCAACCTGAAACTGTCGTGGCGGGGTTCGAAACTATATTTCTCTCAAACCGTTGAGTCAAAACCTACGAAACTCGGACAGTAGGATCCTAATGGTGTCTTATACTTCCCACAAAAACAGTTTTTGGAAATATAGAGAGGTTGAGGAGTTTTGAGGGAAAACCTGTGGCTGATCGTAAGAAAGTCAGAACTGAAACTGTAACTTTAAAATTCAATAACTCCAAAACCGTCGGTCGAAAACTTGTGAAATTTGTACACAATGTTGATAAAGAAGTCTAAAATCTCCTACTAAAACAGTTTTTGAAAAGCATGATTCAATCTTGCGTTATGCGTAAAAACACAATGGTTAGTGTATTCGCAACCTGAAACTGTCGTGGCGGGGTTCGAAACTTAATTTCTCTCAAACCGTTGAGTCAAAACCTACGAAACTCGGACAGTAGGATCCTAATGGTGTCTTATACTTCCCACAAAAACAGTTTTTGGAAATATAGAGAGGTTGAGGAGTTTTGAGGGAAAACCTGTGGCTGATCGTAAGAAAGTCAGAACTGAAACTGTAACTTTAAAATTCAATAACTCCAAAACCGTCGGTCGAAAACTTGTGAAATTTGTACACAATGTTGATAAAGAAGTCTAAAATCTCCTACTAAAACAGTTTTTGAAAAGCATGATTTAATCTTGCGTTATGCGTAAAAACACAATGGTTAGTGTATTCGCAACCTGAAACTGTCGTGGCGGGGTTCGAAACTTAATTTCTCTCAAACCGTTGAGTCAAAACCTACGAAACTCGGACAGTAGGATCCTAATGGTGTCTTATACTTCCCACAAAAACAGTTTTTGGAAATATAGAGAGGTTGAGGAGTTTTGAGGGAAAACCTGTGGCTGATCGTAAGAAAGTCAGAACTGAAACTGTAACTTTAAAATTCAATAACTCCAAAACCGTCGGTCGAAAACTTGTGAAATTTGTACACAATGTTGATAAAGAAGTCTAAAATCTCCTACTAAAACAGTTTTTGAAAAGCATGATTCAATCTTGCGTTATGCGTAAAAACACAATGGTTAGTGTATTCGCAACCTGAAACTGTCGTGGCGGGGTTCGAAACTTAATTTCTCTCAAACCGTTGAGTCAAAACCTACGAAACTCGGACAGTAGGATCCTAATGGTGTCTAATACTTCCCACAAAAACAGTTTTTGGAAATATAGAGAGGTTGAGGAGTTTTGAAGGAAAACGTGTGGCTGATCGTAAGAAAGTCAGAACTGAAACTGTAACTTTAAAATTCAATAACTCCAAAACCGTCGGTCGAAAACTTGTGAAATTTGTACACAATGTGTATAAAGAAGTCTATAATCTCCTACTAAAACAGTTTTTGAAAAGCATGATTCAATCTTGGTTATGCGTAAAAACAATTGGTGTGCATTCACCCAATTTGTATTAGATTTTATGCACTGAAATGAACATTTTTATGTTGGTGTGCCTTCACCCAGGTTTTACGACTCATAATAATTAATTCTTATATATTGTTCTATATGCTACATGTTGTTAGATTCTACATCCAACTCTCACAAGAAGAAACGGTCAGATGCTCAACCACTCAGCGGATGGGAGAGTGGTACGGCTAAATTGATTGTCGAAGTGAACTAGTTGAATCAGCCTTGTTGCGAAAAATCTCCAATTCTTGGAAGTCAACTCGGGGTGATGGTTAAGGATGGGTCGCAGTTTCCTTTGACTCCGAAACATTGGGACGACAAAAGTTTAACCGGAAAAAAAGAGAAAGCATGGGATACAATCAAGGTATAATATAATTTAACCATTTAATGTATAAATCTTTTGTATGATTTTTGGTACCTAAAAATATCTTATAGTATTAAGATAGTATTGGACTGATAATGAGAAGTTTGAGTGAACTAGTTTTCACAATGTTTATTAATGCGTTACATATATGGTTTCATTTTCACAGAAGAATACAGGTCTGAGCGATGAATCGAAAGAAATTGTGTTGGCAAATCTTGGCAGGTTATGGAAAGATTGGAAGGCAACCTTGAAGAGAAAGTACTACAGGAAATATGATACCGATGAGGAGCGGTTATCGAATTGTCCCGCTAGAGTTAGTCCAGACCAGTGGGAGGACATGGTGAAGCACTGGGGTAAACCAGAGACAGAGGCATGTATCTTTTGTTAAGCTAATATTGT
The DNA here is from genome assembly GCA_023055425.1 of Linanthus parryae. Lineage (NCBI taxonomy): Eukaryota > Viridiplantae > Streptophyta > Magnoliopsida > Ericales > Polemoniaceae > Linanthus > Linanthus parryae. Next base: position 97,084,356 of record JALGPY010000004.1, on the reverse strand, counting down.
TATTAGATATAGGCTGACTTTAATGTGGTGGCTAAAGTTGTAATATACGTCAGGCTGAAAGTGTACAAAATAGCGTGAACAAGGCCGAGATAACTGATCCTCCTAAGAGTGGTAGGAGGAGCATTCCACGGATTCGGGATAAGGTATTCCATATTTGTTACTTTCCGAGCCATTTGTACATTACCTACAAATATTTACGCATTTTCCCATATATTGTTAAACTGGACCAAGTTTTTGCAATTTTCTTTTGCAATATTGAATCCTAGGTAAGCATTGAAATTCATTACGTTTGATATTGTTATGTAGTTACAAAAGGCTGGGAGGCCAAATGACCGTTGTGAAGTATACATTGAGACAAGAGGAGGAGATTCGGAGACTCTGGTAAGAATTTTGTATTCTTTAAATATAAATGCAAGCATAGTCAGTTCATCTTTATATTTGAGGTAGGAGGTCAAATATTATACTCGACATTTGTTTCGTAGGCGGAGATCAAAGGAAAACTCGAATCTACTCCACAAGAGGAACAAACAACCGAGTATCGTGCGGAAGTTTTCACCGATGTTGTAGGACCAGACAGACATGGCCGTGTGAAATGTATGGGCAGTGGGTTATGTCCAACAAAAGTATTTGGATCCAATAACTCCAAATCTTCGAAGAAACAGGTTGCTCAGTTGGAGTCTCAAATTGAAGAAATGCGGTCTGCTAACCAAGAAACTCAGGATCGATTGAAAGCAATGGAAGCTCAAGTGACATCTATGACAGGAATGTTCGCTTCGTTTTTAGGAAGAGGTGCAGGTGACAACTCCATTCAACCTAACATGACACATATGACGGAATTGTTTGCTTCCATTTTTGGTAGAGGTGCAAGTGACCCCTTAACCATTCCACTATCGGTTGATCCATCAGCTGCTGCACCACGTATGACTCCATCGCCATCTCATGCTATTACTCCTCCCCTTCGCAATCCAATACCCCCAAATACTGCTCCTGCTCCTCCATCACTTCGCAATCCAATACCCCCAAGTACTACTCCTCCTTCATCACTTCGCAATCCAATACCCTCAAGTACTGCTCCTCCTCCATCACTTCGCAATCCAATACCATTCAATGCTCCGCTATCTTCTCCACCAGCATCTGATCAGATTAATGTCACAAATTCTGCTCCAGGACAGACAGTCGGGACTATTCAGGTGACTTATATTACCATGAACATGTCATATTTTTATTGTTCTTTATCTAAAATGTATCTTCCATAAGTTCATTTATTGTGATTAAAAAATGCATTATGTGGAAGGATATGAAGCTTAAAAAATGCATTGTTTGAAGGGATATGAAGCTACTTGTCATATCTTAACTGGATTTTAGGTGTAGTTAATGTCAAATGATAAGTTTGTAGAACTAACTAATGAAATATGTAGTAAATTATAGTAGATGGAAAATACATAATTGTGATTAATCTAACTTTTTTCTTAAAGATTTTTAACTTCAAATTTCATTGTACTCAGGTTATCGGAGGATGTCTTTGTTGGACCTACACCGTTTTATCTTATTAGATAGGTACTCATGGTTGTTGTACTTGTTTGTTTTGATGTAGGTTGGGTCGAAGGTTGATATTTTGTCAAAATCAAAACCTCGTTTTGCAATAGCACGTGGTGTTATAGAAGCTACTGATCCATCTACTATAGTGCATGGATTGCGGTTGGGGAAAACTTATGTAGGGGTTAGAATCGAGACATGCATTGAGGGTAAATTCAAGTTGTGTCACAAAATTTCATGCGGGGACGATATACAAAGTGCAGAAGGACAGTGCGTAGTATGGCCAACGAAATGGGTATGCATTTTTTTATAATTATCTCTTATAATTTGCTAATTTCGCTAGATGCACAAATAATTCTATTTTTTTTGGTTGTGGTACAGGTCAAATTACTGAAGTAGTAAAGTGAAGATTATCTTGAAGCAGTGTTGAGTTTGGCATGTGAATTTTGATGCTCAAGTAGAAAGCATAATCGTAGTGGCCGTTGGTGCCGAGTCGTGATTATTGGTTTTTTGTAGTTAATTTTAAGTCATTTTTTTGGTGGCTAAGTATTGAATTGAATTAATTGTGATGTTTTGACATGCTCTTCAGGAAGATTGGTATGTAAACACTTTGCGGATTTTGATGGATTTTATTCCAAGAATTTTCTGGGCATGTTTTTTCGATTTTTGTGGATAGATTTGTTGCATGAGTTGGAGCAGGTTTAGAGAAGTGCAAAACCATTCAGGGACCTGGAAAAATGAACATAACGACGGTCATTAAGCTGTCGTAAATATACATAAACGACGGTCAGGGAGTAAATTCGGGAAACCGTCGCATTTATACGTTACGACGGTCGTTATAAACCGTCGTATTTTCTTCTAACGACGGTCTTTATAAACCGTCGTATTTTCTTCTAACGACGGTCTAAACGAGCCGTCGTATTTTCAAGTTTACGTCGGTCAAAGTACAACCGTCGTATTTAGTTTTAACGACGGTCACAAACAAGCCGTCGTATTTATACCGTTTAACGACGGTCACAACTTTACCGGCGTATTAAGTGCTATACGACGGTCGCTAACCGTCGTATAAGTAAAAACGACGCCATTCCATACGACGGTCAGTATGCCGTCGTAAATGTATAAAACGACGCAAATTTTCTCATATACGACGCTTTCTGGCCGTCGTATTTGGCTATTTTTTTTGTAGTGCTATAACGCTCATCTCATATAAATCCGGGTCTCATGGTCAATGGAGCAGCACGAAGTAATACGCCTACTTGGTACGAGCACAACGACTGGATACAAACAAGTCAAGTATACAGTCTATTAGCATTTACTCTCTACATGAGGTCGTATTCAAGAATGCAATGTAAATGCGGGTCATGCAAGCTAACTTGACCAAAATGCCCCGTTACTTTAAAACTGTCCAGTACAGTCCCTGACTGTGCCTGGACCCAAAATTACACCCATACTGGCCCAAAAACATCCAAGAATGACTCTTAACTCTCCCATATGAACTTAGCATCGAAATATACAACTTTTTGTAAATTACACTTAGGCCCCTAAAGTTTGCTAAAATTACAGAAAGACCCCCACCATTGATTTGATAACTCCCGAGTCAAATACTTCCTTCTTGAGACTTCAAATATCCTTCTAAGTCAGGTTGTTTCTCTCAAAACATTAATCTAGTCTCAAGTAGTTCAAGTGTGAAGTTTCAATTAAATGCACATAGGCCCCCGAAGTTTTGTAAAACTGCAAAAATGCCCCAACTGTTGACTTGGTCAACCCTAGCCCAGAATTACATATAAGTACTCCAAATACGCATACAAGACATGCTGACAAACTCCAAGTCACTAAACGAATCTCAATTCAAAGCTAAGTGAAATTACTATTTTGCCCCTACTATACAGTTCAGTCAAACTAGGGTTTTTCAAAAGTCAAACTTGGTCAAACTTAATATTTAGACTCAGATTGTGAATACGAACAAGTTTGATGAAGAACGCTAATGCCAGAAATGTCATTTAGAGTGAGAAAATTGAAAGTCAAAGATAGGGTGAAATCATCTCAACTAGTCAACTTTGGAGCTGATTCGTGGTAAAATGTGGGAGAGTTTGGGAAATATGAAGGTGGGATATTGAAGAGGGTATTCCAAGCTTTCCTGAACATATTTGAACTCCTAAGAACTCCAAGTATTCAAAGAGATATCGCTAGTCAAAGTTGGACAAATATTCCGAATCAACACTTAGTAAAATTCAAGAAAGTGTATTGAGTTCAAACTAGCAACTTCAGGCTTGATTTGTGAGAAATCCGTTACAATTTGAACATGACCCAGAGACGATGATTTGAAGTATTATGTATCATCTTTACACAGGAGAAAACATATCAACATTTCAGTAAGTTTTAAAGAAGATACAAGGGTTATAAAATGGGTGTTTCACCATGACATTCTATACTTAGAAAATTCTGAGTTTTTGCTAGCGAAGAACATCAATATCACAGCAACTTTGGAGCCAAAATTAGAGGGTCTAAAGTTAAAATTGGACCAAGAAATCAACACAAAAGTTATAGCCAATTCTCCAAGGATTCCATAAAGCTAAAGATCATTCAAAACGGACCAAAAACGAGGGATATACAGAGATCCAATGTTGGGTCAAAAATGCTAGTGGGAAAAACTCAGTATGAACAAGCACGAACACAGCAACTTCAATTCGATTTTTAGGTGATTTAGAGACCTAATTTGACAAAACTTAAAACACGAAAGTTGTAGCCAATTGTCTAAGGTTTCCAGAAAGTCCAGAATTGCTCAAAACGGATTAAAACGAGAGAGATATGATCCTTTGAACAGGGGCTGTTTATGCATGACGGAAAAACGAACCATGTGTGAAAAGTGAAATCAAACTCGAATATAACAGAAATCTGGGCAGGTTTGAATGATTCTAATGCATTCTAGATTCTCTAGGGATGATTTTGGTGCAAGAAACTCGAAAAACGGTGAAGAAATGAGAGAGATACCTTGTTGCATCACTCTCCGGCGGCCATGGAGGAATCCGGCGACCAGCTGCTCGGTTTCCGGCACTTCAACGCGCTCATATAAATTTCTGGGTTGGTTACAGAGTCCTAGGAGGATTATAGAAGGTCAGGGGATCACAAAGACGCAAGAATCGCTAGAAACGACGAAGAAACAAGAGAGTTACCTCTCTTCCTCCATCCCGTTCTTCGCCGGCGACGGGAACAGCAAAAATCCAGCGAATGGTCGCGAATCCGGCGAGTTAAAACGTGGTATTGGTGTCTTTGAGCTCGTCTGAAGATGGGGATCACGAATCAAGTGGTTATACTCGCCAAATCACAACAGGGTGAGAGAATTTTCATCAAGAACAACCTAGGGTTCTTCACCTTCAAATGCGATTTCCGACTTTGTTACTTGATTATTCGACGAATTACTTGGGTGCTTTTACTCCCCTAGTCATGGGGAAACTCCCACCATAGCAGGTCGGGAAGATAGAGAGGAACGAAGGAGGTGCTGTGGTGGTTCCATGGTGGTTTCATGGGGAGGTGGTGGTGTTCTTGGTGGTTGAGGAGGGAGAGAGGAAAAAAAATAAGATGTTAGGAAGATAATGAAATTTTCTGCTGAATGATGATGAATAGAGATGTTGGGTGTTGCCAACTCATAGAAATTGTGTCAAAACAATTAGGACAAGTGTCCATCATGCATAGGGGTTAGAAGTGTAGTTTTACAAACTTTTGGGTATAACTAGAATTGGATAACTACTAAGTTTCAGAGATTTGCACTACCACCCCAAATATTTCTAGTGCTTCAAAATCATTCTAAAAACGTCCAAATATCGCTAAAACTCCAAAATGCCCACTTTAAAGCTGTGACAAACTATTTACCAATTAGCCCCCAAAGTCTTGATATTGCACTAAGAACTGTTGGAATAGATGCCCTAGAGGCAATCTAGTTTAGTATGAATTATTTGTGGCTAGAAATTCATTTATTATTTATTGGATATTTAATATAATGAAGTCCTTAGATTTACAATTGTGTTGTTTATCTTAAATATCCCTAGTCCAGTATAATGATTAATGGGACAATTATCTATAGACTAGTATGGGGTTGGATTGATATGGAGATATCATGATCCAACACATAGGTGTGTATTATGGAATGTTGCACTGGATTGACCCATCTCCGAGAAGGCTACATACACGTTATGTTGAGTCACAAGCGTTTCTCGCAGTACAATGGTATTGTCATCCTTAGACTTGAAGTCACTAGATATTCTAGTTGTGGATTATTTTGATTTTGGTAGCGTTAAACGCTACACCGTAACTGGGTAGTTATAAAGGCGTGTACTGGATACAATAAGAAGCAAGCTTAGAGATCGTAGTGGACGTAGATAGAATTTTTCCCTCCCACATAACGGGAGCAAATATCCTAGGCCACTCGAGGGATAGTGCTTATAGAATGTCTGGCAAGACTCAAATAAATCAATATGGGATATTGATGTTATTTGCACGAATAAAGCTATTCCCATGGATCGAGAAAATATGGATTGGATATACGAGTGTGACTTGTATGTCTCGTGTCCAATCCGGATATAGAGACAAAGGGATGAGACAATTACTTGTACAAAGGTTGTCAAGATGACTATTCTATTAGTTGGCTAGAATGGAAGTTTTGCTAGAAACCGCTCCATATTAGCAAATAGTTGCTACCAACTAGATAGAACCTATGGGGTCACACGCTATATAGAGTTGAACTAGATTTGGGAATTAATTAATTGGATTAATTAATTAGAAGGATCACTTTGAAAAACCTTGCAAACTTAGTAGGGACTAATTTGCAAGGAATGGACTAAATTGAATTCTAGTAGGACTAGAATAAGTCATTTAGGTAGTTGGTAAGGAGTTGTTGGACTATATAAAGGACCCTCCTTCCTTCCTTCCCATAACTTATGCTCATTATTGAATATAACAAAGAGTGGGAAAGAAAAAAAGTAGAGGGAGCAAGCAACAAGAGGAGCCGACCGCCCCTCTTGCCGCCGCCCATCCCGTGGGCCACAAAGGAGGCCGAGACCCTCCTTTTGGGTCTTGTTTTGCGTGATTCTTCTTCCTCTTCCTCTTCCGGGCTAGCACCAAGGACTTGGGAGATTCTAGGATCAACTCTAGGCGTGGATCAACCATAGAGAACGTGACACAATTCGCGTTTGAAGTCATCAAGGGAGAACGAACCCTAAGGTGTGTTATTGATTTCTTCCTTTACCATCGTTATGTCTCTTGACTTGTGATCCTTGGAGGGTTTTGCATGGTTTTATGATTGTTTGTGTTTCTGGTGCGCATCCATAAATCAAAACCCTACAGTGGTATCAGAGCCACAGGTCGTAGAGCATAAACGTGGTTTATGTGTTACGTTTTAGTTGTTTTACACCTTAATTTGATTGTTTATCGCGTAAAACAAGACAAATCAAGCATGGGATGCAATTTGTCAATAATTTATCATAACAAAATCTAATTTTTGCATTGGATGCATGAATTGGTGAGTTTGAGAAATTTTAGGATCTTAGATCTAGGGTTTGGGCATCCTTGGGGAAGAAGGAGTTCTTCCAAAACAAGGAAACAACCAAACTTGGGCACCAAGCAAGGGAGTTGTTTTGGAAACAACTCCCTCAAGGAGGTTCGGCCCCCCTAGGTCCCCTCTTGCTTGCCGCCTAAGGTTGGCCGGGCGAACTAACCTGTGGCCTAGGCTTGTGGGTTTTGGGCCGGGCCGGCCCTAGGGCCTTGTGGTTCACCTTATTGGGCCCGGGCAATTTGATTGTTGGGCCCATGGACGGTTTTAACCCTAGAAATCCTAAAATCAATTAAAATTGACCAAGCGCGTTAAAATTGGATTTTAACTGTTTATGTGCAAATCACATGGTGATTGGATATGGCATTCGGATGTGGTTTGATGTGGATGTTTAATTTTGTGGTTTGGTTTTACGGCCTGCGAGCTGATCAATTAATTGTAATAATTAATTAGGATTTTATGGCTTGCGTGCCATTTTATTTTTCTCAACTTGTGAGATTTATTTTTATTTAGTATAGAAGTTAGCTAGTACTAGATAAAGTAGATTGTTAGCCAAGATTGAAGAAAAAGAAGCCCAAAGCCAAAGAAGCCACAAAAGATGGAGCATTGAGCATTCCACATGACTATGAAGGATGGACCAAAAGATCAAGACGCATGGAGATGTGTTTGTTTTAGGGTTCATAGATAATTCCATTGGCTTGGAATTATCTTAGTCTAGAAAAAGGCCATATCCACATCACGTTTAATTTTTGTTTCGTGGTTGTTTATTTTATTGTCTTATTATTGTGTGATTGGTGTATGGATGATGCATGCAATTAGGATAATAAGATAATTAGACAACCCGGATCTATTATTTGGAGTTGTGCCCAAACTCAAATAGATAGATTAGTTGATATTGATCAACAAAATAATTAAAATTGAATTTAAAATCCCTCAAAATTCAAATATTGTGTTCTTGCCTTCTCGTTATTTAAACACTCATTATCATCATTATTTATCAAGATCGTGCGTGCCAAAGCATGGCGACTTGGTTCATAATGATGGAGTGCGATGGCACGTAACAATGTGCAATTGTTTAGATAAGAGGTTGAACACAACTAGGCTATTAACTTGATTAAGAAACCTAGAGGCAATCAATTGGGATTATCCATAAGGATTGATAAATAAGGAAGTATTTGCCCAATTGAACCAAGATTTGCATATGGGATGCAATTGGAATTGTTCCTACCTAAAGTAGTCAAATTATGGGTGACTTGCCAAAGCAAGCTCATAAGGAGATGAAAGATGGATCTTGGCCCACTAGAAAATATAAGGATATTTTCCGCATTAATATCCTGAGGGTTATTAATCCGTAGAAAAATAGTGGGAGCTATATTTGATAAACTAGCCATTATTGAATATAGTCAAAAATTCACAAATACTAAAATTGCGTATTTTCCTTTTGTAGAATTCCAAATGGCAAACAACTCATCGAGTTCACAACATTCCCTACGATCTGTCCTTGAGAAGGACAAGCTCTCTGGAACCAACTTTCTTGATTGGTACAGAAACTTGAGAATTGTTCTCAAGCAAGAGAAGAAAATGTACGCAATAGAGGAGCATGTTCCAGAAGGTCCAGAGAACCAAACACCTGCCGCCCTAAAGGCGTATCAAAAGCGTGTTGATGACGCTAATGATGCGGCCGGCCTTATGCTATGCACCATGACTTCTGAGCTTCAGAAGCAACACGAAAACATGAATGCTGTCGATATGATCGAGCATCTGAAGCAGCTCTTCCAAGAGCAGGCAAGGGTAGAGAGGTATGAGGTCTCTAAGGCACTGTTCAAGTGTCATCTGGCAGAAGGGAACCCGATGGGACCCCATGTACTCCGTATGATCGGGTACTTGGAGAATCTCGCCCGACTAGGGTTCCTGGTCGGCCAGGAGTTGGAAACCGATCTCGTGTTGCAATCGTTGCCCGAGAGTTATGGACAGTTCATCATGAACTATAACATGAACGAGATCGTGAAACCACTGCCAGATTTACTCAATATGTTGAGGACGGCTGAACAGAGCATCAACAAGGGTAAGGGCAAGGCCATTATGATGGTACAGAAAGGAAAGGGCAAAAGGTTTGCCTCATCCTCCAAGGGCAAAGGCAAGTCAGTTGCCAAGTCCAAGGAACCTGCCCTTAAGCATGTTGGTGGCATTGCCAAAGGTGTGACTAAAGGTGAGTGTCACTACTGCAGTCAGCCTGGACACTGGAGGAGGAACTGCCCAAAATATCTTGAGGACAAGAGGCTTGGAATAGTGATTCCACCACCACCAGGTATTTTCGTTGTAGATGTCAATTTAACTTTCTCTACATCATGGGTATTAGATACTGGATGTGGATCTCATATTTGTCGAAATATGCAGGATGTAAAGAGAAGTAGAAGATTGGCTAAAGGAGAGGTAGATCTGCGCGTTGGGAATGGAGCAAAGGTTGCTGCGTTGGCCATAGGCGTGTGCGAGCTATCTCTGCCTTCAGGATTAGTTTTAGAATTAAATGATTGCTATTTTGTGCCTGCTATGAGCAGAAACATTATTTCTATTTCTTGTTTGGACAAGGATGGTTTTATTATTTCAATAAAGAACAATTGTTGATCCTTTTATTTAAATAATATTCACTATTTTAGTGCGCAATTATTTAATGGACTTTATGTCCTTGATCTAAGCAATCCTGTATACAACATTAATACCAAGCGGATTAAAATAAATGATTTAAATTCTGCTTATTTATGGCACTGTCGTTTAGGCCACATAAATGAGAAACGTGTATCTAGACTACATAAGGATGGATTACTAGACTCATTTGATTTTGAATCATATGAGACATGTGAGGCTTGTTTATTGGGAAAAATGACCAAGTCCCCTTTCAACAAGAAAGGTGAGAGGACTAGTGAGCAATTGGCGCTCATACATACTGATGTATGTGGGCCATTTGCCACGCCTGCCAGGGGTGGTTATGTCTACTTCATTACATTTACTGATGATTATAGTAAATATGGTTTTGTGTACCTTATGAGGGCAAAATCAGAATCCTTTGAAGTGTTCAAAGAATTCAAGAATGAAGTAGAGAAGCAACATGGCAAAAGTATCAAGGCTCTACGATCGGGTCGCGGAGGAGAATACTTAAGCCAAGAGTTTGACGACTATCTCAGAGAGTGTGGGATCGTGTCCCAACTCACTCCACCCGGAACGCCACAATGGAATGGCGTGTCCGAGAGGAGGAATCGAACCCTATTGGATATGGTTCGTTCTATGATGTGTCAAACCGATCTTCCATTATCATTTTGGGGCTACGCGCTATTAAGTGCAGTTTTCACCATTAACCGTGTTCCATCTAAATCAGTCATGAAGACATCATATGAGATGTGGAGTGGGAGGCGTCCCACCCTGTCTTTCATGAAGATTTTGGGCTGCGATGTCTATGTAAAGCGTTTACAATCAGACAAGCTAGGGCCAAAATCGGATAAGTGTAAATTTGTGGGGTACCCTAAGGAAACTAAGGGATACTACTTCTACAATCCAACCGAGAACAAAGTGTTTGTTGCTCGGACCGGCGTGTTTCTAGAAATAGAGTTTGTCTCTAAAGAAGCAAGTGGGAGGAATGTAGAACTTGAAGAGGTTCAAGAACCACAAATCACTGAACCGATTATGGAACATGAACAGGAACCACAAGCAGTTGTGGAGCAACCTGTTCAGGTAACACAAGAGCTTCGTAGATCTAGTAGAGTGCGCCAGGAACCCGAGAAGTATGGACTTCTCGTGACCGATTCCGGTGACACGATGCTCATAGATGATGAGCCTACTACCTATGAGGAGGCCATGAATGGCCCAGACTCTCAGAAGTGGCTAGAAGCCATGAGATCCGAGATGGAATCCATGTATACCAACAAAGTATGGACTTTGGTGGAACCACCCGATGGGGCGCGGCCTATAGGGTGCAAGTGGGTCTTAAAGAAGAAGATCGACATGGATGGTAATGTGATTACCTATAAGGGCCGATTGGTGGCTAAAGGATTCAGACAGATTCATGGTATTGACTATGATGAAACCTTTTCACCAGTCGCTATGACCAAATCCATCCGAATCCTACTTGCAATTGCAGCATACCACGACTATGAGATTTGGCAGATGGATGTCAAAACAGCATTCCTTTATGGGAATCTCCTCGAGGACGTGTATATGATACAGCCGGAGGGTTTTGAGGATCCAAAGCAAGCCAACAAAGTCTGTAAGCTGCAACGATCCATTTATGGATTGAAGCAAGCTTCTAGGAGTTGGAATCGACGTTTTGATGAAGTGGTCAAAGAGTTTGGCTTCATCAGAAACGAAGATGAGTCTTGTGTCTACAAGAAGGTTAGTGGGAGCTCTGTAGCTTTTCTGGTCTTGTATGTAGGTGACATACTACTCATTGGAAACGACGTTCCCATGCTGCAATCTGTCAAAGATTGGCTAGGGAAGTGTTTCTCAATGAAGGACTTAGGGGAAGCAGCCTATATACTCGGTATAAAGATCTATAGGGATAGATCTAAGAGGTTGCTAGGCCTAAGTCAAAGTACATATATTGACAAGGTGTTGAAACGGTTCAACATGCAAGATTCCAAGAAGGGATTCTTGCCCATGTCACATGGAGTCACTCTTTCGAAGAGTGGTTGTCCTTGCAATGAGATTGAGAAGGAACGCATGAGTAGAATTCCCTATGCCCCGGCCATAGGATCTATCATGTACGCCATGTTATGTACTAGACCAGATGTGTCATATGCCTTGAGTATGACAAGCAGATACCAATCCAATCCGGGTGAGAGTCACTGGATTGCAGTCAAGGACATCCTGAAGTACTTGAGAAGAACTAAGGGTGCTTTCTTAATATTTGGCGGTGAGGAAGAGTTGCGTGTAAGGGGTTACACTGATGCAAGCTTCCAAACCGACAGAGATGACTTTAGATCACAGTCGGGATATGTGTTTTGCCTGAATGGAGCAGCGGTGAGCTGAAAGAGTTCCAAGCTAGAGACGGTAGCTGATTCTACAACAGAGGCTGAGTACATTGCTGCAAATGGCGCAGCAAAGGAAGCTGTTTGGATTAGAAAGTTTGTTTCTGAACTTGGTGTGGTCCCTAGCATTGCGGATCCAGTCGAGTTATTTTGTGACAACACTGGGGCGATCGCGCAATCAAAGGAACCAAGATCGCACCAGAAGTCCAAGCACGTGCTCAGGAAGTTTCATCTGATTCGAGATATTATCGATAGAGGAGACGTTCGGATATGCAAGATTCCTACAGATGAGAATCTGTCAGACCCGATTACAAAGCTGCTCACGCAGTGGAAGCATGAAGGGCACACTAGGAGTATGGGCATACGAGATGCGCCAGATTGGCTCTAGTGCAAGTGGGAGACTGTTGGAATAGATGCCCTAGAGGCAATCTAGTTTAGTATGAATTATTTGTGGCTAGAAATTTATTTATTATTTATTGGATATTTAATATAATGAAGTCCTTAGATTTACAATTGTGTTGTTTATCTTAAATATCCCTAGTCCAGTATAATGATTAATGGGAAAATCATCTATAGACTAGTATGGGGTTGGATTGATATGGAGATATCATGATCCAACACATAGGTGTGCATTATGGAATGTTGCACTGGATTGACCCATCTCCGAGAAGGCTACATACACGTTATGTTGAGTCACAAGCGCTTCTCGCGGTACAATGGTATTTTCATCCTTAGACTTGAAGTCACTAGATATTCTAGTTGTGGATTATTGTGATTTTGGTAGCGTTAAACGCTACACCGTAACTGGGTAGTTATAAAGGCGTGTACTGGATACAATAAGAAGCAAGCTTAGAGATCGTAGTGGACGTAGATAGAATTTTTCCCTCCCACATAACGGGAGCAAATATCCTAGGCCACTCGAGGGATAGTGCTTATAGAATGTCTGGCCAGACTCAAATAGATCAATATGGGATATTGATGTTATTTGCACGAATAAGGCTATTCCCGTGGATCGAGAAACTATGGATTGGATATACGAGTGTGACTTGTATGTCTCGTGTCCAATCCGGATATAGAGACAAAGGGATGAGACAATTACTTGTACAAAGGTTGTCAAGATGACTATTCTATTAGTTGGCTAGAATGGATGTTTTGCTAGAAACCGCTCCATATTAGCAAATAGTTGCTACCAACTAGATAGAACCTATGGGGTCACACGCTATATAGAGTTGAACTAGATTTGGGAATTAATTAATTGGATTAATTAATTAGAAGGATCACTTTGCAAAACCTTGCAAACTTAGTAGGGACTAATTTGCAAGGAAGGGACTAAATTGAATTCTAGTAGGACTAGAATAAGTCCTTTAGGTAGTTGGCAAGGAGTTGTTGGACTATATAAAGGACCCTACTTCCTTCCTTCCCATAACTTATGCTCATTTTTGAATATAAAAAATAGTGGGAAAGAACAAAAGGAGAGAGAGCAAGCAACAAGAGGAGCCGACCGCCCCTCTTGCCGCCGCCCATCCCGTCGGCCACAAAGGAGGCAGAGACCCTCCTTTTGGGTCTCGTTTTGCGTGATTCTTCTTCCTCTTCCTCTTCCGGGCTAGCACCAAGGACTTGGGAGATTCTAGGATCAACTCTAGGCGTGGATCAACCATAGAGAACGTGACACAATTCGCGTTTGAAGTCATCAAAGGAGAACCCTAAGGTGTGTTATTGATTTCTTCCTTTACCATCGTTATGTCTCTTGACTTGTGATCCTTGGAGGGTTTTGCATTGTTTTATGATTGTTTGTGTTTCCGTTGCGCATCCATGAATCAAAACCCTACAAGAACTCTCTCGGAATTAGGGGTGTTACAATCTACCCACCTTAAAAGAATCTTCGTCCCCGAAGATCTCACACTATACTTACCTACATATATAAAATGCAGCACAGTGACTCAGTCTATTTGACTTAGCTTGACAAGTACCTAAACTGCTCTCCTCGAATGTTCTGCTCCCAAAAGATGGCTTCCTTAGTTGGTCAACTAGAAACACCTTAACCGAAAGAAATTTCTCATGCTCACTCTCCGCACGACGAGGTCTATTATGAGTCTATATATTACTATCCAGCCTAGACTCGCATCACAATAGGGTTTCGTATATGATTAGTACAAGTAAAGGTTCGAAACAAGATTTTGAAAGTTCGACAACAACATACAAGTTCTAAATTTTAGAAACAACTCAAAAAATTGCTAGAATTTATACAAATCTCGAAACTTTTAGACAAATACTTTTATCAAGGCTAATACGTCGTGTTGCTTGAATCATACGCGTTAAAAATGTTATCTTACCTCTATAGGGTTAGATAAACCAATCACCTAAAGTGTTCCACGCATACGAGGGAGAAAGAACACTATGTGTCGTCACACAACGTGCCTTTCTAACACAACTCGCATGTGCTTCAAATGTTCCAACTTAATCTACACAGCGGGTACAACTTATAGTACTGTCGTACTAAGAGTCGCGCCAGCGGACTGATAAACAAAGTGTACCATATCACTTGGCATTTGGTAGCTCGAAACGCCAATAATTTTCAGAAACCATTTTTTTTGTAATAAATACTTTATTTTCAAAAGTTTCTAATTTTGGAAAGGACCATGTCAAACTAACTCAAAATAAACCAAATTCAAACTAATGTTTTAAAGTTCGTCACTCGTAGGTGCGAAAGAATAGTCTCGAGGTCTTCTAAGTCACGACGTCGTTACTCCCTCGTCGAGAAATTACTTACAAAAATATAGAGTCAAAGATACGCATCACACAACTACGACAACCAATTCGACATAAATAGGCATTTCTCATAAATAGTGCCACTATAAATAGGCAAGCAAACTTTGCATAAACATCTCAAATAGTCATTAATATGTAATCAACATATACGGCACAAGTCGAGTTTCATAATACGTAAGTACCCAAACTCCCCGACGGCTTGTTTACTTCTTATTGCGAAATTGGGTTATCCTAATCAATTTTAAATTTTGAAAACGTTTTATCTTTCTTATTATCTACTAATGGAAATTGAAAAGTCACTTTAACCGGAGAACCGATGCTCTGATACCATCTGAAACAACCCGGGATCTCGGTTCAGGGTTAAAGAGACAATCGACAACCAAAAGTAGAAATATACTATTAAGATTACATTTCGCTTAATGTACATAACAAAATTTCGATAATAAGTACAATTTAAAACAAAACATCTGTGATCTACTAAGTGATCTAAGTTAAGCTATACTTCTTCGTCTCGTTCCAGCGTTCCCATCCCCCACTTTGATTGACGACATGCGGTTTTAAAATGGCAAAAGCCGACGCAGTTTTGAAGAAATTGATCAGTAAAAACTGAGAAAGTACACACTAAAACATGTAAAGCAACGAGTGGAACGAAGCATGAGTTGAAACAAATCAGAAGATTTAAACAGTAAAACTATCATATTGGAGAATTTGGATCAACTTAAAGTAACCGAGTAACAAAAACCTCTCAATTTAATAACATTGAGAAACCGCGAGTAGCTGGTAAAATATCCAGAGTAAACAAGTTCATTTGAACTGATAACGATAGTAGTTCATGAGTAGCCAAGATTTACAATTCATTTCAATCGATTAGGGCATATCAGGAGCCACAAACAACATTAATAAGTAGTCAATTTTTTATTTCGACTTCAATCAACAGTTTAATTTAGCTGAGGCGTGTCAAGAGCCACCAGCAGGATCGATGTAAACAGAGGGATCACGAAAAAAAACCACTAAGGGTTCCTTCTAGGGTCTATCAAACCCTATTTCACCCGAGCGTTAAGGGAGCCCATTCGTCAACCCCGCTCACAACATTAGCTAAAAGGCCTTAAGTGTCGACACCCCTATACTGTAGTGACCCTTACAAGTATAAGTAGCACTCTATAGCTCTATAAAACCCTTGGCCTCAATAACTTGGTACATTTTGGCTCATCGGGGGCGGATTTTTGAACATTACGTTCTATCAAATAATTAGAAGCATTGCTTCAATGGTCTTAGCCATAAGAAAATGGAGGATCGCTTGACGCCTCCCATCAATAGCAGTACTCTGTACATCGTCCTAAGTCTATTAGAGGTATTTTATTTCTTCTCTTTCACATAACCAGAATCGGAATATCAAAAATTTCACAAGTAATTTCCGAGAGTTCTCAAAGGAGATGAATAAAATAGTTTAACAAATTTTGAGTGGAAAACATGCATTCTCATACTATTTCATATAACAAACATTCATTTGAAACATCAAACACAAACGCACATTTTGATATGAAAAGGCCGTACATATGTACTTACCTCTGAGCCAAGAAAGGAGAAAATCAAAGCTAGCACTCCGGCTATAACGCTCATCTCATATAAATCCGGGTCTCACGGTCAATGCAGCAGCACGAAATAATACGCCTACTTGGTACGAGCATAACGACTGGATACAAACAAGTCAAGTATACAGTCTATTAGCATTTACCCTCTACATGAGGTTGTATGCAAGAATGCAATGTAAATGCGGGTCATGCAAGCTAACTTGACCAAAATGCCCCGATACTTTGAAATTGTCCAGTACAGTCTCTGACTGTGCCTGGACCCAAAATTACACCCATACTGGCCCAAAAACATCCAAGAATGACTCTTAACTCTCCCATATGAACTTAGCATCGAAATATACAACTTTTTGTAAATTACACTTAGGCCCCTAAAGTTTGCTAAAATTACAGAAA